>JBBEEQ010000025.1:12135000-14573009 GCA_037950945.1 Hypolimnas misippus | reverse complement strand
GAGAAGAACCGGCAAGAAACTCGATAGTAACTCTTTTAAAATCATTTATACATAATGTATTTTTATTACATTTTAATTATGTTATCCGGATAGAAAATAAACGCTTGTGAAATCCACGCCTCTTTGTCGTCAAAATATTCTTGTATGGTATAATATGCCTTATTTATTAAAGATTTTTTAATGTAGGCTTTAAACTTATCAAGTGGCAAATGTAATACTGTTTGCGGGATTTTATTAAAGATGCGAATACCAAACCCCAGAAACGATGAACTGACTTTATGAAGACGAAATTTTGGTATGAAAAGTTTATTTTTTCTTCTAGTGTTTACACAATGCCTGTCACTATTCTTAGGAAAACCGTCACTATTTTGAAAGATATATAAAATATTAACGTAAATGTATATATCTTCTTAAATACATCCCTAAGGGAGTCTCGAGCTCCGAGACTACATATTGCTCGAATAGCTCTTTTTTATAAGACAAATACAATCTCAATGTCTGTGGCATTACCCCAAAATAATATACCATAAGACATGACACTGTGAAAATACTAAAGTATACGAAACGAGCAGTATCAATAGTATTGTGGAACACCCATTTGGAGAACAGATCCAGAAAACTTTAGTCCGTTTATGTATGAAGCAACCAGATCAAGAGCTTTATCTTTAATACCATAATAATTAAGTTTCTTTAATAGCGTTTCATGTACAACACAATCAAATGCTTTTGATAAGTCATAAAAAACTCCGATAGCATTCTGTGACTTTTCCCAAGCATCATAAATATGTTTTAAAAGGGCCACTCCCGCATCAGTCGTAGAACGACCTTTCGTAAACTCGTATTGCTCACTATGGAAAATATTATTAGCTTTAAAATGTACAAGAAGTTGATTTAAAATATTTTTCGCGCGCGTTTATTCCCTGTTTTAAAAAGCGGTATTACTTTACTATTTTTCATAAGGTTACGAAACGACCCCGAATCTACACATGTATTAAAAACTAAAGCTAAATGAGGAGCAATATCATTAATGAGTAATTTGATAGTAAAGTGATATGCCCCATAAGTCATTGGATTTTTTAATATTTAAAGATTTAAATATTTTAATAATATTACAAGGACTAACGTATTCGAACGAAAAACGGACACTACATAGAGCGACGTTATTTTCTAATAATGTGGCAGCGTCTAATGTAGACGAGTTTAAATGGGATGTTACCTCGGTAGGTATTTTAGCAAAAAAAATGATCAAAAACATTTGCCACTTCTACTTCCAAAGTAATGTTTACTTTATTTACCTGTAGTTTAATCGTTACATTATTATTCTTTCGCTGTCCCGACATACTATTGATAACATCCCATGTAGCCCTAATTTTATCATCCGGACATAAAATTTTGTTTTTAATATATTTAGATTTTGCGTACATGCAAACCGATTTAAAAATTTTGGAATAGTTTTTTTTACATATTCTTTAAATTTAATGGATTGATTAAGCTGCTTCCTACTGTACAATTCATATAGCTTATCTCTGCTTTTGTGTATACCTACGGTTGCCCAATCACCAAATTTAATTTAATATTTTTATAAAATGTTTTTGTTTTAAAAATCTGATTAAATTCGGTGATAAGCAAATTAAAAAAGGAACCATAAAGTTTATTTGGATCACTCAATCTCATATTTAAGTTTGATAATTTATCGGTCACAATATCTTTAAAGTTATTAATTCTGCTAGTTGTAATCGGCCTACACGTAATTTTTTGTCTGCTTTTATAAATATTATCTATAACAGAAAACATTTGGGAGCAATGGACAGAACTGAAATTATTAGTGATTAGTTTTTTCATATATCTCACAGCGACAAAAAACATTGTCTATACACGTAGAAGACGTGTCTGTTATTCTTGTTGCTTCAAAAAATGTTTGTGACAAATTAAACGATTTAAACAAGTTTATTAATCTGAGACTGGTCGCGGTGTCTTTGAGCAAGTCAACATTAAAATCACCACATACAATGACAGACTTACTAGTAAGTTTAAGTACGTCGTCCATCGTTGCCTCAAAAATATTAAAGTCCCCAAGAGGAGGGCGGTAAACGCCTACTATAATGTACCGTTGAAGTTCGACACAGGATAGTTCAACAGTACGTTCGATAGAGTGAGACATAATGTCTTGATGCAATTTGTAAACCATATCGCTTCTAATATTAAAGACCCTCCACGGATAGCGTTCACTCTTACAAACCAACTTGATAAACTATAATTTTGTATATATAAAGTCTCATACCTTTTATAGTTTCATAACCAATGTTCCGTCAAACATATTTATTTTATAGTTTTCCAAAAAAAACTCGAGTTCATGCTCTTTGCCACCTAAGCCATGTATGTTTTGATGAATAATGTTAATGGTTAAAGGCTTAGGTTTTGTCTCTTTACCTAGTTTAAACTAGAATCTATTGCAGGATTAATATTAATATTCTGGGTTATATGACATATAACCGTGTTCTGTATAATATATGCTACTAAAGTAGCAATATGTCTAGAAGACTTTTTTGGCAATCTCACTTTGGCTCCTTTGTCAATTTAAAATTATAAATAAATTTATTTATGTCAAATAAAATAAAAACGTCGCTATGACGATGGGTCAGGTTGTACATACAAAGATTTTGATTATATTTATCGCTAGTTTGCAAGAATATCGTAGTAATTCAAAATTCTAACAAATAGAACTAAGTATGTAAAAAGACCATCTTTGATGTTTTATCATGAAAGACTTGCGATGATGTATTTTCCTTAAATCAATAAAGTTATAACATCAAGGGATCGCTTTAATTTTGCAGCTATGCACCAACACATTAATAAAGAAATTTAAAAATCCTATTTCCTAAAATTCATCATTTTTAGTTGCATCGATATTCTTGAAAAGCAGCGATATGTCTATTCTGTGCATCTGATAAACAACATGAATATGGAAATACACATTATATAAATTTACATTTTTTTTTCATTTTGAGTTTGCATTAAATACTGTATGTTTTTAATGAGCTCCTGTTTACTTAAAGATACACAATCACCATGCATTAACACTACCATGCTGTGTTCATCTAGATGCATAGTGTGAGTTGTCATAATAATAGTACACGATGCGATGCGATGCACTCAAAGATACGAAATTATCTATTTTATTTAACTTTCCATGTATGTATGTTTATCTGGGTGGAATCTTGTAACTTAATTATGAACCAATTATCTTTAACCGATTATATATTTTATATACATATAAGACCCGTTATATTAAAAATTCAATCTTTTAAGCTGAAATTTTATATACACATTGGTTTGGATGACAATTTATGAAACGACGGAATTCTGAGCTTACAAACAATAAAAATCAGCCAAGTGCGTGTCGGGCCACGCACAATATAGGGTTCCGTAGTTGTCAGAATTGTCAAGATCGGTCAAGCAATCTTCGAGTACCTATTTTCGTAAAAATGTTTGAATGTGAATTATACTAACTAAATGTGATTTTGAACATTAAATGTTCGTCGATTATTTATTATTCTAACACTTGTAAAATATACTTAGCGCCGATAATTTTCCTTCCTGATTAGCGCCTATGAAATCTATGGTGATTTGGTTGAAAACTTCATAAGCGCGATTCAGAATCACTCGCGACATGTTTTATTGAGACATTGTTTTATACCTTATTTTATATTTTATTTTAATTTAAACTTATTAAATATTTATTTATTTATTCATTTAAATTCATATATTAATTTAAAATTATTAATATTTACATAATGTGATGCTTTAAAAAGTGCAATATTTATTTTTACTTAGATCATCTATAACTCGATAACCATAAGAACCCACATAGCCGTGATAATTTTCCTTTTAAATTCATTATATTTACCGCTATCGTGAATTTTTTCATATTTTTAGACGGAGCAGTTTAGTGGGTAGAGGGGGGGGACACTTGACTCTAAGAAAAATTAAATTTCGGAAACAGTTCGTCGTTCGGAAAAATGGTTGTCCCACACTTATAATATTTTTAAAAGACCTATCTAACGATACCCCACAACATGGGATAAATGAGAAAAAAAATTTTTGGTCTCTCTTAACACATAGGGAAGACACCCTGAAAAAAAAATATTTTTAAGATTTTATTGTACGACTTTCTCGGCGTAATTCATAGGTATACTCATACCGAATTACAGCTTTCTGGTATTAAGGGTTTCGGAGCAAAGCCGCGGACAGACAGACAGACAGACAGACGGACAGACAGACAGACAGACAGACGGACATGGCGAAACTATAAGGGTTCCGTTTTTTACTACGGAACCCTAATAAAAAATACACTATTAACTGAGAATCTACTCCTTTTTAAAGTCAGTTATGTAGCAGTTCGCCTTAGGATTTAGAAAAATGTTGTTGTATCACATGGTACATACATATTTAAAAACAAGTTTAAAATAAAATCGTCATTTTACAAATTTAACTTTGTTTCCGTGTAGAAATAGTTAAAAACGAATAGCGACCGATAAGAAACAATCAATTGATTCATAGAAACCGTGAAAAGCATTCTCATCCATCATATACGCATACGTTTAGGTATATTATACCTAGTATATTACTAGAGGCCGTCATTCAAAGCGTTCGAGTTATCGCGTCGGTACGTGTGTTAATACTGTTTCATAATAATCCTCGCATAGTTGAAATGGTTCAACATTGGAGAAGGATCGTCGTTGTCGCGTGTGGAGTTATGATGAAACGTTTTTCATTTTAACAATTTACTGTGATTGTGGAATATTAGTAAAAATAGGAACGTAAGAATATAATACGTATTAAAATATTATATTACGTCAAAATTAGGGTCAGTAACATCTTAACATTCAAAGTTTATTGGATATTTATAGCCAAAACTTTGAAAAACATTTAAATATAGATAAAAAGCGAACTTCGAACTTTCGGCGATTCTTTACCACTGATAACCGATTCACGCTTGGCCGGTTTTTATTGTTTGTTGGGAAATCTACCATTATAACACATGCACAAATTCGCACCGGGTAATATACAAACGAGAGATGCATGACCAGATACAACTTTTTAAAGATCGGTTGGAAGGACCGACAGACAAGCGGGACGGCGCGACGTCAGCTCAACGCCCTATGTTATTGAGTTCATTGGCGAATCGAAGTAATGCCCTTAAATGGATACCGGTATATGTTTGGATACATAATTGAAAATGAAGGTATTGTTTTCTTTTTTATACAGGGACCGGAAACTTTTGTAGAGTCAATAGATTCAAGCTCACTCGCTAGGGCGCTATGATGTCACAGACAGACACTCGGTGTGTCTGTATGCACGTAAAACTTATATCACCCTTCATTTTGGAAGTGTCAAGGAGCTAAGCCTACGGGTGGCGGGAAACGACTTAGTTTTATACTGTGTAAAGATTAACCACTTTAAAAAAAGTGTCAATTCGATACATCTATATCTATACTAATAATAAAATTCTAGCGGGTCGCTGTCTGTACATGAAAGATATATGAAGAAAAATCTTACTGGGGGCCTTTACCAACGCAATAGAACCCAAAACAAACATTTTTAGAATTCTTATCTGTTTGTCTGTTTGTCTATTTATCTGTGCGTTTGTGCACGCTAATCTCAGAAACGGCTTATCCGATTTAGATGCGGTTTTCACTAATATATTGTGGTAAGCTTCACTTAACATTTAGGGTTTGTTTCATGTCAATCGGTTCATAAATAAAAAAGTTATGTCAATTTAAGGGTTCAGGTCGAACATTATTTTGTACTTTTCATTAAATGCATGAAAGTATATACAGTACTTATATCAAAAAATACATTTTTAATTTTTTGTCTGTCAGTCTGTCTGTCTATCTGTTTGTTCCGACTAATCTTTAAAACGGCTGAACCAATTTTGATGGCACTTTTACTTGCAGTTAGCAAACGTTATAAGGAGTGACTTAGGCTGACTTCTATTTTAGATATTTTTAATCGATACGTAAAAAAAAATCTAACGAGTCGCTGTCTGCACATGCATATAAAAAAAAATATATTATTGGGGAACTTTACCTGCGCAATAGAACCCAAAACAATCATTTGTTAGATATTTGTCTGTTTATCTGTGAGTTTGTGTCCGCTAATCTCGGAAACGGCTTATCCGATTTAGATGTGGTTTTCATTAATATATTGCAGTAAGCTTCACTTAACATTTAGTAATTGTTTCATAATTTCAAATAAAAAGGTTATGTAAATTTAAGAGTTCACATCGAACATTATTTTGTACTTTTCACTAAATGCATGAAAATATATACAGTACTTACCTACATCAAAAAATCCAATTTTTTAATTTTTTGTCTGTCAGTCCGTTTCCTACAACTAATCTCTGAAACAGCTGAATCAAATTTGATGGGACCTTCACTTGCAGTTAGGGGATGCCCATTAATCACGTGAGGCCCAGAGGAGGGAGAGGGGATGGAAGAAAAAAAATTACGAAATATCACAAAGTCTAAAAAGTTCTTAAAAACATTACTTGATTAATGAACAGCCCCTATACCTAGCTAATATTATAAGGATTAACTTAGGCTACTTTTATTTAAAAAATATATTTATTTTAATGAATAAGTAAAAAGGAGATAATTCTCTTAATTTTTTGTTATTGCGTAATCGCGATGGCAAAATATTGTAGAACCCAATAAAATAGTGAACAATATCTGATTTAAAAAGGGTTATACATCTACACATATAAATGGATGCTGATAAGCAATAATGTGTCAACCCACAAAAAGTCAAATTTTAAGATATTGATGTATTTTGATACTACGTCACCTATTTAACATTATCCAAACAAATTTCAAGTCATCTAAACTAAATAAGTATGGAAAAAAGTTTCTTAACTCAATGTTTCGTATTTCAGGTGCGTTCCATATTTTGCAATTTATAAAGTAATCTCAAATATTTAAAAACTAATTATTATATAACATATTAAATAAATCTATCTGCTTTTGATTCAATATTACATACATTTTATCAAAATAGAAAAAAAAGATGAATAAATACGTCTTCAAACTAATTTATTAAGAATAGGTTTGACATATTTAGACGCCATTTTTTCAAAACGAAGTCCGTGTGGCTTGACACAGTATTGCTTATCAGCTTTCAAATATAATTCATGTGTCCGTTTGTAATTTTAAATAAATACATATGAAAGTATACAAGGTACTGACAACAAAATTAATAACTTTAAAATTTTTGTCCGTCTATCTGTCACTCAGTTTGTTACGGCTAATATCTAAAACAGCTGGACCTATTTTGACGAAACTTTCACTGAAAAGAAAGCTAAAGTAATAAGGAACAAAATTGAAACCAATGAAATAGTGAACAACATCTAATTCAAATAGGGAAGATATATGTATATTATATAAATATAATAATTTAGAAAAAAATATATTTACTGGGTAATTTTTTTACTGGATATGATAGACCAAATCCGAAACTATAAGCAATAGCGAAAAATAATTAAAGGCGAAAAAAACTAAAACTATATCATTAGTTTTTTGAAAAAATAAGTTCTCCTAGTCAGAAACGAACACGTTGATTTTGGCAAAAATTAACACTCTGTATGATTGCGTCATCTGATACAGTCACATATTATAAGAATCAACTTCAGAGAGGTATTAGTATATAGTTAACTGCAACAAAAAGAAAGGGCAAACTCTATCAAATTCATACATTAATTAAATCTTTTGTAATTCTTCAAAAAAACGATCATACCTAAAAGTGACATTTTAAAATTATAACGGGATGTTGTAACGCTAATAGCGGGTGAGTACAATAGCTGAGTCCATGTAGATTTTCAATAAATTGATCCATCTTTTTAGGAATTATCTAAACCTACTTAGGTAACGGAGTAGGTGACGGGGACCAAAACAAACGTCACATTCTATCAACGTTGTTTAGCTCACATAGAAAAAATAGACAAACATAAAAGAAGTTACTGTGAGTTATTCATTTTATATATTTTTGATTGCATTCTTTACACTCTTCCTTACTTTAGTAGGTGACTAGCATTTTGATGCAAATAAACAAATCGTTCGAAGTAATGCAGACTTTTTTTCTAAACTTACCGGGATACCGGGATTAAATCATGGCGATTTAACCCACATATTTGATTAAGTATATTTGATATATGTATATAGAATCGATTACTTAACTTCTAATTCATGTATAGATTTAATGTTATTGTGTTAAAAAATATATCTTTTCCTTTAATTTGTCTCTTACCTTCCAAAAGTTGATTCTTACAAGTGACACTATTAGGTAGGTGGTGCAATAATACAGAATGTATTTATATTTTTAATTAGTGGGTTCAATCCCTGGTCAGGAGAATCATGAAATCAAAAAAACTTATGATGCAGTTTTAGATTTCTCAAAATCGGACACGAGACTCCTTTAAGTATTTTTCGCGATTTCTTAAAGTTCCGGATATGGCCTATCAAGCCCAGTTAAAAAAGTCACCCGATATATAATACAAGGAGAACCTCGGCGGCAATATACTGTTATACAGTCGAAATTTAAAGTGAAATAAAGTGAAATTTTAAAGACTAGCACAAAGCACATTACTTCAACATTTATAGTGAAAACCGTGGAGGAATACCCTATCTGAATTAGAGTCTGCTTATAAATACAACCAGAAAGTTCCCAAATCCAAAGTAAGAAGCTCCTTTCTTGAGCAGCACCGCAGTCTATTATAACCTTGCTTTGCAGGAGACACGCCAAGCATTCTGTAATCCACGAGGAAGTCGCGGGCACAGCTAGTATGTAATATTATTGTAACTGCAATATTTTTTCGTACGATAATCTAGTAGGGCTCTCAAAGAAATGTATAAAATTTCATAGGTGTATGTTTGTAAGTTTTCCACACATTTCTCCGAAACTATTCATCAGAAGATGTTCCAATATAATCGGTTTTGTTGTTTTCGACAAATGGAATAATAGTTGATAGCAAGGGTTGTGAGCTACGGATGAGGTCACTACGTAAAAACTTCTTAAACACTTGGGTAAATTGTAGGTTAGAGTGAAGCCATTCAGACTTAAAACTAAAAACCGGTCAAGGGTGAGTTTGATTCACGTACAAGATATGACACTATGTACTTTAAAATTAATACGCATACGTACAATAAAATAAACACGATAGGCATTGTACAATATGTTATAAGTACCTATGTAACTCTTCGGGTCGAAACCAATCGATTTCAAAAACGAACAGTCGATGCCAACAAAGTCGTCGAATATAAAAACTGGTCAAGTGCGAGTCGGAATCGCACTCGAAAGAGTATTTGCCCTTGATATCATTTAAATGTTTGCTACTAGGTGTAGCTACAGGTTCGGGCAAAAATAAATACATTTTCACCTACAACTCGCACTTGACCGATTTTTAAAATTCGATGCCCTGGCGCCTACGGAAATCTATACTTATAATAAATCTGTAGAGAGGTCAATTCTGTACATGAAATATATTTTCAAAATAACTATCAGGGGGTGATTAGTGATCAATACTGATGCCAAAAATGCAATCAGTAAAATTTTTGTCTGTCTGTCTGTCTGTCTGTATGTTCCTTATCGAAACAAAAACTACGCGACGGATTTTAACGAAACTTATTACAATTATTCTTCATACTCCTGGGCAGGTTATAGTATACTTTTCATCACGTTAAAATCAATAGAAGCAGAGTAGTGAAGGAAAACTTTGGGAAAACGGGAGACGTTATTCCAATTTTTAAGCTTCCGTCGTGTATGCAGCCTTAATGGTTAAAGTTACATAGAAATCATGAATGACAGAAATATTCTACATAAAATTTTCTAAAAAATTTCCCGCAACAGCATATGTCTATCTTTTATGATTGACTCACAATAACACGTGTAACTCCTGATAGCTTAGCAGTTCGGAGCATTCTGATTATATTTGTTTACTGTTACTTTTATAAGACTCTCACTAATCCCTAATTTAAAAAAGTTAACATTATTATCTATTCAATAAAAAAATCATAGAAATCAAGTATTGTGAATTGACATATTATATTTCCCTACCAAAATACGATCTGTCTGTCACATCAAAACCACTGAACCCTGAGGAAGGGCATACGCTACTTTTTACGAAAAATGACGAAAACGCGGACGAAGTCGCAGGCAAAAGCTAGTACATAATATTTGTGATAATTGCACACTTTACCTCTTATGGATTATGAAATTTAGCTCGCTGACTGACAGACGGACAGCGGAGTTTGAGTAATAGGGTCCCGGATTTGGGTACGGATGATGATGATGATTATACAATTTTAAGTTAAATTCCTTCGAAATTAATTTCATTATTTTTAAATTTTAGTGCATTTGCACATTACTTACAAGGAATGCATATATGTTTATGGTAAAGTTACCTAGAACCGGTCGCCTAGGTGCCTACTAGTGTTAGTTAAAAAATCCGGGAATCGGCTTGTTCAACTGAAAAAAAATCGAGGGTCATCTCGTGTACGGATCACAAATAGAGAAACGATGTCCAAGTAGCGATGTTCGAAGCCACCGGCGGCGGCGCGCTCGATCAATCGGCAGCACGCTCCCAGCTCCACGCGGCGAGCGCTCACGTCGCGCTCGGGCGCGCGGCGCGCCTGCGCCGGGCTCGCGCGGCGGCGGGGCGCGGGCCGCCGCGCTGCAGTGTGCCGCGGCGTTACATCACGCGCGCATCGCGCCCGCCGCCACCGCCCGCTCCGACCTCGCATCGGCGATCGCATCGACTGCGCTCTCGGCTCGCCGCGGCGCTCGGGTCGTGTCGAGTGTGCTTCGTACTATTTTGACGGTGTGAAGATGTTATGGTATCGATAGATGATTGGTGTCGAGTCGTGGAAACAAATTATCCGATGTCAGAGTTACGATGAAGTCGAACGATCGTAAACGTAACGTTTTTCGTTTAAAACCTTCGCGTAACATTACAGATGTGCGAAATTTTGCTCTTCCAAACGTCGCGTAGTGATCGCTTCGCCGCATCGTATTAGTAGAATACAAAAATGTGCATAGTGTGGCAGACTAGGACGTTAAAAATAAAGGTGTAGCATTGCTGAAGGTACGAGGCGGCGCCACAATGAACGGGATAGCAGTGTGCGCGTGGAGCTCGGGCCTGGCCGTGGTGCTGGTGCTAGCGCTGTGGGCACGCGGAGCGGCCGGCGGCTGCGGCGTGGCGGAGTTCGCGTGCCGGAGCGGCGCGTGCGTGCGTCTGGACGCGTACTGCGATGGCGAAGCGCAGTGTGCAGACGGCAGCGACGAGCCGCCGCACTGCTCGGTGTGCAACCGCACGTACTACGGCCGCACCGGAGTCGCATATGGCCTGGCGTTGCGAGGGGCACCACGAGCGCCCTTCCTGTGTCACCTCACTTTCACGGCCGGCGGCGCTACGCACGGCGATTTAGTCCAACTAGCCTTCGACGAGTTTCGCGTGGGTCGCTATGAACAGGGCGCCCTGGATGGATGCCCTGATGGGTACATGCAGCTCTCGGAGCTGGGCCGACCCTTCACGGGCGGTTCGTGGTGTGGTTCGGCTGAAGGGGTGGCCCTGTATTACAGTGAGACGGCTACGGTCACCGTTTCGGTAAAATTATTCCGCGCTCGTCTGGGCGAACCCTTCGGTTTCCGACTACGGTACAAGTTTCTCGCTCAGCGCGACGCAATTGTAAGGTTAGCACATTTTATATAAAATATAAAAAAAAAATCGAAAAAAAACCTTGTAAATACATAAACACTTCCAAACAGATAGACTTTAAAAATTACAATTCAAATTTAATTAAATCAAATAAAGAAAGTTTTATTTGTGTTTTCAGTTTCAATCCAACGATTAATAAATCATATTTGGTTATGTTAATGTTCATTCGTATGTGTATGTGTATGTATATATTCCATATTTATATTATAAAGAGGTAAAATTTGTATGTAACTTTGAAAGTTGGTGTGTACGGAGTACTTTCTGCAATCATTGATCCGATTTGTTAATTCTTTACGAGTCAGATAGCCTGTTTATTGTTGAACTTTATAGGCTATATTACATCATGCTACGACTCTCACTAGGGAAGCAGAAACCATAAACACGAGTAAAATGAAAGAAGCAGTTAGTTTATTATAAATAGAGAAAAAAACAAGCTTACAAGGTTTGGTTTGTACAAAAAGGTTCGGTGCCCTGGAGGCTCCCTTGGAGCGCGGAGCGGTGTCTCCGGGCACGTACTGCACGCGTACGTACGAGGAATGTCATCGAAAATCCTGCCGCTTGCAAAGTCCTAATTACCCTGGCATGTATCCGAGGTAAACGATCGTATAGTAGAATTCATAGTTTATTTATTTACTCTTAAACAAACAGATAGATCTAGTGACATATACAGAAATAAGATAATACAAAATCCGGAGAATCACCAATGATTATTAAATAAAATTCATTTCGATATAGTGGCTTATAATATAATGATTTGAATATAATTCGAAAGATTATAATTTGATTTGTATTACAATGAGTTGAAAAGAATAAATTTATCATTCGAACATTTTATAATTCAACAGAAATGTGACATGTTACTGGAGCCTGCGTCAAAAGGATATTCCTACTTGTAAACATGCAATGATCTCCGTGCGCCAAGAGTACTCTCATAAAATGCAAATCAAGCGCTCTATTTCTATGGCAAGGTCAGTTTTTCGCTACTTACGAATAAAATCAATATAAGTAATTGTGTTTTCATGTCACACGTTGTATATACGATTAAAATCTAAATTTAATTTTTGATGTCATAATACGAAAAAGTAGACATATATATTTTGAAACATTAATGTTCTATTTTTATGAACACGGAAAAAATATTGAATTGTTTTTTTACGAAAAGAATATCATCAATAGACCAAAGTTTAATAGTATTGTTGCAGCTTAAACAAGACAGGTCGCGCGGTGCGTGCGTGGCGGGAATGTACGGGAGAGCGAGACAGGTTGATTTTCTACGACGGCGCGTCGACTGACGATCCCGTGCTAGTGGAGTACTGCGGAGGAGACTGGCTGCCGCCCGTGACGTCACGAGGCCCTGAGATGCTCGTGGCCTTCCATTCGTCGCCCTTCAGCGCGCCGCCGCGGGCCACCACTCCGCACGCGCCCCTGAGAGGCTTCGAACTCGACGTCGACGTCATATTTGCCGATTCAGATTCCTTAGATTACGCTAGGTAAGTACGAAATACAACAACAACCATAGTATTAATAAGTTATTCGTTTTATTATTTTATATGTATATTATTATTGTGCAATTCCTAAGGGAAGCGCGGCGATGTGAATTTCATGTCAAAGCTTCGTCGTCTGAAGAGGAGTTAAATGCAACAGCTGTAAACCTAAGAGGGCGGCGTGGACGCTTACACGCTCCTACGCACACCCTGCCGCCGAACACCTCTTGCACATGGACATTTCACGGACGACCAGGTTCACATTTTACCAAATTATTATAATATTTAAAGTAAATATATATTAAAATATGTTTTTTTTTTTCTGGCAGGTGATCTCGTATGGGTTTATTTCTCGAGTTTTACACAATATTCTTTGGTGGACGCCCGTCGGACGGAGAGCAGCGAGCGCGAAGAAGAAGGTGCAATTACTGTAGCACCACGCCAATTGCCCGAATATGCACGGGCAGCAGATTCTAGCGGCGCATGTGCCGTAGAATTACGTATTTGGGACGGCGGTGGTGCAGGAGAGGCTGCGGCGCTCTTAGGACGTTACTGTGATTCGACGCCATCACTTTGCGCTCGAGCTGCGCTGGCCAACGCCACGCGCTCCCCCCGGCCTTGCGCCCCACCCGACGGCTACGTGTCAGCCTCGGCGTTGCTGTCTCTGGCGGCCACTACTCTCCCGGGCACTGCCACACATCCGCTCGCTTTTTCGATGCACTATGAATTCGTAGACTCGCGTCTTGAAGGCGTGCCCCTACCGATATCAGAAACACGCGTACGTGTGGAGCCGACCGAGTGCGCTAGACGATTGACAACACCAGGGGCGTTTGCTTCGCCTCGAAATGCTTTATGGTTCGGACGTGGCGGAGCGCGAAGGCTTCGATGTCTGTATCGGCTGCAAGTTGAAAGTGCGCGTATAGAACTACGTCTTTTAGCCGCTGCATTTGGACGTGAGCCACGCTGCACAACGCGTCTCGATCCTTTAACGGGGCGAACAGCATGCATACCTGACCCCATCGATCCGCTCGACTTACGGCCCAGCGATCCACCTCTAGATTTCGATGATGATGATACCCCATTACGTGTGCCGCATTTGCGAATTTATGAGTCACCTTGGCCGGGATACAGAGTAAGTTTATACATATATACACGACGTATGTGGCAAAATCTAGTCCATGAATTATTTCACGTTTTAATTCAGGTGCCAGTTGGATGTATATGTGACAATGCAAGTGCGCCGCTAGCGGTGTCCTCGGGGGGGCCGGCCCTTGAGCTAGAACTGGTGGCGGTATCGCTCGCTGCTAGCGAGGATCACCGACATGTCCACTTTCGTGGTGAATGGGCACGCGCACAATCTCCTTCGCATTGTGCCACTAGACGCCGTCTGTCTCCACCTGGACATCACGTTCACCTTATTTACCCTTATAAGTACGAATTTTTAATTTTACTGCCTATTTAATATTTAAATTGTGATTATAATCTTACATATAATTGAATAATAATGAACAACTTTTTTAGCGGTAATAAAATGTCAGAGTGTGGCGAAACACCTTTTCTCCTAGTAGCACGTGGAAACCGTTCTGTGTTCTTGCGTATATGGGGCGAGGAATTACCGGCTACTGCACCCACATCCGATGCTCCGCTATGTCACACGGTCAATCGTATCCTTGTCTACGAAGCGCATTCTTCACGGTGAGAAAAAAATGCTAATAATTATTACGTCTATTTTATTAATAAAGATAATTTTGTGTGGTAGCATACTCGTTTAAACAAAGTGACTTTACAGAACATTTTCTAAAATAGGTCATTGCGCACTTACACAAATTCGCTTTCGCACGGTAAAAGAATGGACATTCAAAAACAAACTTAAATTCGTACTATTTATGTACATTTTACAATGATAAATATCGTTGCAAACAGCGCGCGGCCAGCGAGCGATTAAAGTGTTATCATAGTAAAATGAACCCAAATGTAACGACTATAGGCTTGTTTTAAATGATTATCCTTTGCTGTGAGCGAGCGGAAGTGTGTAAGTGCGCGACGACGCGTAGTGTCACTGTCATACCCTGTTTATTTTTTTGTAATTTAGATATACACATTCAAATTCTATACACATATTAATTTATTATTATTTATACACATTCTGCTTAATAATGAAGACAGTATGTAAAAATAAGAAGTGAAATAAGGACTGTTTTACAGACTCGTAAAAGCAGTGTGCCCGGGTGGCGAAGAGGCTCGGGCGGTGCAGGTGTTTACGGAAGAATGGTGGGCGCGAGGCGTGGGACGCGAAGCAGCCTTCCTCGTCGTGTGGTCCGCGCGGGAGGCGGGCTCGGCGCGATTCGCATGGATGGAGGTGTGGCGACCTGCCGGGGCCGGCCCGGGCGGAGTGAGCGGGAACGGAACGTCGTGTGCGCACGAGTGCGCCACCCTGGGCGCTTGCATGGCCGGCGCCCTGTGGTGCGACGGCACCGCCGACTGTCCCGGGGGCGGCGACGAGGCGGGCGCGTGCGGCGCCGGCGCGAGGCTGCTGGCCGCGCTGGGCGCGCCGGCGGCTGCGGGCGCCGCGGGGGCGGCGGGCGCGGTGGCGGCGTTGGTGTTGCTGGCCGCTGTGGCGTTGCGAAAGCGTCGTTCACGCCGTGACAAACGTCTGCTCGGCGCGCTGGCGGCGGGGCGCCGCCTGACCGAAGAGCTGCTGTACGATGCCTCGCGGGCTTCCTCGGTGGCGTCCTCTTGACGGCGGGAGCGCTCCGTCGAGTACATTCATGTCGATCGTGAGACTACAGTGTGACGGAGCGCCAGACGCATGCGCTCACGCCTCGCCCTCATCGCTCGCAACCCGTCGTGGCTATGTGGTGCGTTCGGACGTTTGTGATGAATAGCCGAATTGAATAGGGCCAAGAGTCGGGAGTCGGCGCGAGTGATCATTTGTGACTGTAAACCTAATCGTGTTCGCACTCGAGATTGCCAATTTCGATAACGTCACTGCCGACGAAATTATCTTAGTGTATTCGAATACTTTAAACGATGGCGATCCCACTTCATGTATTTTGTGTTATATCACTATGAGAACGAATATACAAAATGTGAGATTAGTAAATACGATGTAAATAATTGTACAGAAATATAATCCCTAACGACAGGGTGCGAAAGCTTATTTCCTATTGAGAGTGGCCGTGTCCGCGTCACCGCAGCGCGGGCGGGGAGCGGTCCGGCGAACTTCTGTTTCGTTGTTATTGTTTCGAAGTATATTCTATGATGTTTTCGATGATCTATCCCGTCCCTCGTTTTACTAAGTTGTGGATCGCTGATATATAATTATATAGTTCGAAAAAAAATCTATGACTTTTATTTTCTACCTGAAACTACTTTCAAGTAAAATTATATTTGTAAATAAATGAATAGTAAAAAAAAAAATTAAAATAAAGCTTTTTTTAAAGAATCTAAAAGATTAAAATAAACTTTGAGGTAAATCAATCTGATCATTTTGTTACAATGTACAATATTAAATCAGCAATTTTTTTTTCGTTCCAAACTTCAATATCCACGCATGTTCGGTTGGTTGGTTGTGAGTAGAATGGTTTTGGAAGTATCTAATACAAGTGTTGAGTTCTTCACCCTGAGAAGTATTGATGCAAATTTAAAATATATTATACATTATTCGTACAATACATTTTACCCTTTTTCACTTAATTTATATATTTAGATATTTATCAAAAACCCTTACATAGTTCTTTAGGGTGTTTGCAACCTTAAGATTCTACAACTATCAAAAATTCAAATTTGTGAATTCCAGTGGATTTCGTTCAACGTCGACGAATCAGCCAGTCAGACAGGACGAGTAATTATTTATGAATAGATTAATAAGTTGCAGATGGATAAACTGTTGTTTTACAAGCAAACAATCAACAAGATGAATTAATTTCAAAACTCAAAAACCTGACTGCATAACAAGATCATCTGCAGTCAGCAGTACCATATCGATATCAGCGCCGTCGTAAAGCCTATAAGCGAGAATAACTAACTTTAAATCGCTATAAATACCAAACGGTATTTCTGACTGAAATGTATGAGAAACCTAAAAATGATTTTTAAAATACCCGCCGACGATACCTCACTTGAAATAGCAAGTCACTTACATTTTATCTTTTTTAGATTATAGCGTCCGAAATCGCCCATTTTGATTTTTACCAAATCTTTATGGTTTCTACGATATTTGCGCTCTTATGACGAATCAAACGACGTGTTTTTTTTAGCAAAATCGGCCAACGCTCTTGCTCTAAGTGTGTCACAATGTGTGCCATTGCCACAAACAAAATCACAGTGCCACAAAGGTACAAACCCACATATATGCACACATACATACATAGGCGGATAAACACATTACCCTCCTTTGCGTCGTGCAGTTGGGTAAAAATACTTTATATTGCAACCTTGCGTAGTCTTTTATTATGACGTCATTCAGTAGCTACATATACATGCTGAAAAAAAAAACAAACAACAATCCACACTACATTTTTTGTTTTAAAATATTACGCATATACGACATAAAATACATACAGCCCATGATACATGATCTACCATCTGTACCTTTATGGTGCCAAGCTAATGTTTGGTACATTACCTTTGCACCATAATTCAAATGGGACCATATTTTAAATAAAGTAAGTTCAGTTCAATAGATTTAACACGTAAATTAAAGAACAGAAAAAACTTTTTTTTTCAGTATAAATTTACACATAAAGATAATGTTTTAGTAATAAATAAGTTAAAGTACCCTATCACGAAATATTCAATTCTGAAAGTTGACTTTCCAGCTGAACTCGCAGTTGAAATTAATTTGTACCTCTTTTGTAGCGAGAGGCGTAAATCTTAAAAAAGGATGTTTATTTATAAAGTTTTAAACTTTTGAAGTTGGCGAGTTGTTATCGTAATTACATGGTTTGTCGGGAGCGCGCCGCGGGCGGCGGGGCGGCGGGGGCGCGCGGCCGGCTCTCGGGGAATATGTACGTCGAGCGTCCCTTCTAATTCGGCGAGTTAACTGCGAAATTTCCCATTTACATTTATAAATTAGCTTCACATTATGATAAAAAATTCGTTCAACCATCGTAATATTTTGGATCAGTCGAGAGTACGAGGGTATAATTTAAAATTTATGCTCAAAAGAAAAAGAGGTATCTGCTTAACAATGATATTTCAAGCATGTAGCTAAATGTTCACTTCGGTTGTTCGTAGCAGGTAATCATAGTGCTGTCAAGCAGAGCCCTGTTCCTGCCCTTCGCTCCACCTCTGCAGGCGGCGGTGAGGAGTGAGCTGACTACTGTTCCCTGTCACAGCGCTCGCCGGCCGGCCGGATGGGAACTGAATGGCACTTTTACCTAAAATTTAGATGTTACTAAAGTTTCCTAATGTTCCATAAATAGTTTTCAAAAATGAGGCAAACTTGCTTAATATTTTAAGAAGGAAAACTTAATTTTGTAGTACCCATTAAACTTATCACATAGAGTCGTACGATTAATGTGCGTTCGTTTTCAGGATAAGATTAAAAAAAAAACCGACAACTTATTCATAGGGACCATTTCCATGAGTATCAGCACGACTCTTTGATGTGAATTCGCGCGGAGTTGTGTGTTCTGCTGATTTCACATGACGCTGCGGCACTGATCAAGGTTCACACCTATGTTATTTAAACATCATTCATGGTAGGTATAGGTAAGTCCGAGTCGATTAGACCACTAGAAGGTGCTCAGGTCCTATCCACAACTAGGAAAGAGCTGATAATCTCTAAACGTCTGAACGGATCTTCTTAATTGATAGCTAAACGGCATCTTGATTACATCAGCTTTTAAACCCAAAACCGTATCTAAATTGGTATATTGGTTAGGGCGCTACGATGCGACAAACAAACACACAGATACAAGATACACAGACATGTATCGTGTATCTACGTCATACTTATAACACCCGTCTTTTTTCGTCGGAGATTAAAAATTAAATAAAGGACGGTATAATATTTGAAAGTTTCGTCGTAATCACTGACATCATAAAAATTCAATTATAGTTTAAAATTCAAGCGGGAGTAAACAATCAGCGAGCCGCCGTACAAGTTAACTTTATCCCTTTATTTATATTTTCAGTCCGCGACACATAAATCTCTATTATGCGCATGTTCCGATTTCCATATGAAAGGTAAATCGAACAATAAATTCAATTAACAGCGGCGAGCGGCGTTTCGGAATTTCCGCCAGCGCGCAAACAGCGGCCGCCCGCCGGCGTCGCCCGCCGCGGGTCTGTGTCTAATTACCTATGTACATTAATGTTTGATACGCCGCGCCAGCCACGGCGCTCACACACTCGCCGAGCTGAGTAGCCTAGCTCTTTGATACATTAGCTCTTCGGTACAATTTCGTAGTTGAATTCGATGGAATTCATGTTAACAGAACTACATCTAAACTCGCTTCTATTTTAACGAAACCTTGTAAATATCAGTGGATAAGTTTTACTAAGTGCTTTTAGAATAATATAGGCTAAGGTCAAATGAAATCGTGACCGATGAAACAGAAATAATTCACTGGAGGGCTGTGGAGTAGTGCCGAGAGGCTCGCTCGCGCCGGCGGGGGCGGGGCGGGCGGCGGTGAACTTGACACGCGCCGCTGCAGCACTCGCTTGAATATTCAACACGCGCTCCGTACTCGTCGTGTTAGCACAGCGAGCCGGCCGCGCTCGCCGAGCTGGAGAGCTCTCGTGCACTATTCGATTTACTGTACGCTTACAGAAACAACAACCATTAAACACATATATGCATAAGAAATATTTTACTGGATCATTTGATCAAAATCTGACACGTAGGAATCATTATATATCTACTGCTAAATTTGGAGCCTGTAAATGACTCACGAGAAAAGGCCTGCTCTTCTGTCAAGAGCTCGGCTCGAGAGGATCCAAGAAAACTTCGTCAAAGGTGTGCACGTTAATTAATATGTTTTGTATCATATACAAAGTGGCCCAAAAGTTGCCGATATCCTTTAGCAGTACTTTTTTTTATATATTATTTTTTTTTATAACCATAATTTTGGTTCTGCTTGAGGTCTATGTTTACTTAATGTTTTAAATTTATTTTTTGTTTAAGTCGAGACAAAAATATGAGGCCACCACTAGAGACGGGCCTGGTTTATGGTATTTTCCATTTCATCGACTATTCAGAGTATTCATTTATTCAATCTTGACAGAAATTCCATTCATTTCCAGGTTCTGGCACTTTTGACGGAAAATCTCTTTAAGGCTTAAAAAGTCTGAGATTACAACTGACATAGACTCGTGATATCAAAAACTCACACACAAGGAAGTCTGGAACGATAAAATTGGGCGGTCTTGTCGCCCAGTGCAAATCGCCAAAACCAGAGATAAGGAGATAGAGGAGATCCGCTTTCAAAAATAGAAAAATTACTAAATGCTTGCTGGCATACAATACTATAATTCAACTTTATATTTGTGCTCTTATTTATATATATTTGTGCTCTTATTTGTGCTCTTAATATACGCTATATTATTCAACCAACGTACTTCTAATAATTTTTATTTTTTTTATAAATAGATTCAAGCTTTTACAATTTTGTAGTATACTGTCACCCCTTGAGTGTGTGTAGCAAGTAAGTACCTATCTTATGATATTATAATTATTATATAATTTATTTTTCTAGGCTCGACCGATTTAACACCACACATTCTTCGAAAATCGGCGTAAAGTAGCTAATACAATGGCGGCTTGTACGGCGAGTGGGAGAGCCGGAAGCCTCACCATTCCCTCATTCCTTCCCCTACTTCCTGTCCCTGTTTATTCTTTATTCCTTTTAAGCGGACTACGTATTTGCCGCTCCTCTGTCACTGCTAATGTCCAGTGGCTGCTGTGATCACCTAAATTATGTGACCTGTACCAGGTCGTTTGCCCGCCTTTAAAAAAATGTAATATAATATAAATGCTTCAAATATTTTCTTTACTTTACTACTAAGTTTATTTATAAAGAGAAAGCGAACAGCAACGTCTCAACATAAAATAAAGGCGGTAGCATTTATAAAATGGAGACAAATTGTCTAACCGCTTAACCGAAATTAGAAAAGTTTTCAAGATGACGGGCATAATTAATTTCACAACATCGAGCACCCGGATGACTCTCATAAGATATTAAGCAGAAAACAGTAAAGGAGAGCAGTGAAATGTCACCGCGCTAAGGTTTATAAGTTCAAAAGAAGAAAGGAAATGAAATCCAATAAAATCCGTCCAAACACGACATTAAGTATTCTCCGCGGCGTTTACTTAAGAGGATTCCTTGAAATAAATACCGCACCCCGGCAGCGCCCCGCGCGGCGCGCCCCGCACCGCTCGCCGCGGCGCCCGCTTCCACGGACAGGTTGAGTTTATATCCTTCAATAAACTACATACAAATTTTAGCTTTTACCACGACTATTTAACACATTTAGACCATTTATAGATGCCACAAATACTGATTAAAATAAACTCAGAATAAAATAAATTTGAATATTATAATTATGAGCACATTCTGTTAGACCATAACTTTGCCTGCACACCGGCCTAGAACGAGGCAGGTTGACAGTCCGAATTAGCAATCAGTGTTCTAAGGCTTAAACGTTTTGTGTACGGTCTCTCGCCCGCCACCCTACAATGGGTATGGTCGAGTTTCCCTCAACCGGGAGCGCTCTCGGCCGAGCATGCTCAGCAGCGATCATAAAACGTTCCACTTCTCACTTATTATATACTAAGTTTAAAAGACACGGTGGACTGAGAAATGTTGAAGATTTAATAAAAATGATCGTTTTCAGAACGGTTTAAGCGAGTCAAATAAAAGTCCTAAGCTTACGAATAAGTCAGTCGACTGAAAGCGGTCGTATAAATGCGAGGCGTTAAAATAAAATGAACAATAAAAAGCATGAGCAGCGGCTCATCAAGAATTAACGCTAAGGCCGAGGTCGGCGCGATCGCTTCCGCGCCGCGCTGCGCTCCGCTGAACCTCACCCACTTAGCCTACATAACTAACGCTGCATTATTCACAGTACCGATGAAAATAAACATTTTTGAATTATTTATTACGTGCCTCGAATGAAAATTAGTTTTGGTAATTTATTTATATATGTCATTGTATATGTATATAGCATGTTAATTAACGATATTACAAAGCTTTATTTTGACTTGAAAGTTGAAAATAATATACTAACATTGAGAATACATTGCTAGTAAAAGATTTTCATTTAATACCGCGTAAATTAACATAAAAAGTAAATCCTAGCTGAAAATTAACTTTATATTAAATACTTTAAATACAACATTTACTCTTTGAATATAATATTATAAGTGATCACCTAAATCTTATATGACGAGAATTTCCAAAGCAGCGTCTTATTAGTGTACCTGTATCTAGTAGTAATTATCAGAAATTAATTACTGTCGTGAGAGGACAAGGAAATGTCAAACGCGCGTCGCTTCGGCAGCGCGGGGCGCCACCGCGGCCTCTGTGCAGGGTACATGTGCGAGTGCGAACGCAGTCTCCGTGCGGAGCGCTCCTGCGAGCGCCACTGCGATCCCCGCGCGGAGCGCTCGTGCGGGCGCCGGCGACCGCTCACTCGAAAGAATTTAACGAGCGCCGGACACCCCGCTTCACAATACTGATACTTAAAAGTTCAAAAGAATATCGGTCAATATTATCAAAACAGTATTTTCTTTGTGTATTTTCCCGCCTGAAAATTTTTATAGTGATTCAGATAAAGAATACGAAGAAAATGTCATCGTAATTGCATCTGCTATTTCGTTTCGTGAATGTAATTAAAGTTAAAATGACGAATGATTTAATGTTATAAATATTTTGTAATATTAAATACGTGATTAATTAATTACCATAAGGGTTTCATTAACACACATTCATCATGAGATTAATTAACGTAAAAGACGTTACACAATAGGTACTACGTTTTTGTATTATTTGCATATAGAAACACTGTAAAATCTCGGAAGCTAAAGTATTTTTCACGAGCGTCATGTAAAATGTTTCCATTTCAGATTTAATGCGGCATTGTTGAGATAAGCGAGTGTAAAACAAGGTCGATGGGAGGCCGCCGCGGACCAGGAAGCCGTCACGTCGCGCACTCGCGCCACACTGCACGATAAAAGATATTTCCCGTTTATCAGCAGGCTTACGACGCGCTGCGGAGGCACACGAGCCTACCTATTGCATGCTATGACAGCTCACCCGCGCCGAGCTCTGACTATTAGCTTAGTAGGAAAGTACCTATACTTTTGAGAATCAGCAATGAATGATTAATGTTTATAGGTTGTATATTTTGAAGAAATGAATTTATATTTTAAGAGTAAATTAATTTTAAAAGTTAAATTTATAAACTATAATAGGATTTAAATACCTTAAATATTACTTTAATGACAGTGCTTATACATATAGGTATATGATGATGTTACCAGTTTTCTAAATCGCGTATATCAAATTCCAAACTAAAGGCGGGCGAAGCTGCAAGGAACTCATAGTTATACATAATTAATGAATAAAATTTACTATTCAACTTTAAACGTTTATCCTAAACGGAAACTTTGGTTGACAAACAAAATGAGAAACCTTAAAATGTGTTATAAATACCAATTCAACGAGAACCCACTTCATTTTAATTTTTTTTTTTCATATTATAGCATTTGAACACCTATTTTGATTTTTGCAATTTTTTATGCTTTCTATCACATTCGCGCTGCCATGACGTATTAAACTTCGCATCATTTATTAAAATCACGCGTTTGACCTTAATTGTGGCACAAACGTACAAACCCACATACAAATATACACATATAGGCTGATAAACCTGAACTCTCTGCACGTACACTCGTCCGGCGCGCCTCTCCTCACGTTGAGAAGGTGCAGCGAGTTTAATACAACGTGAAGTATTTCGCATACGTTTTCAACAGTATCTTGTGACAGACAGCGTAGAGTCGCGAAATAATCTCTAGATACAGTTAATGAGCTAACGGTTGTTTAATATTCTATTAATCGCTATATTTAAATTAATCGAAAGCAGATTAAACCGGCGTTGACTTCGCTATCGCAGAATTGGAAATTAGTCCAGTAGTGATTTCGAAGTAATCTCCACTACGTCACTCAGCCAGCCGGCGTTCGGTTAATTGGCACGAAGTGGGCGCGCCTCCGCCGGAGCGACCGGAACCGAGCAAATAGCCACTTGAATGGAAAATTAATTATTTACTGTTTACGTGCCCGTCACCGCCGGCAGCCGCGCCGCGGAACATGTCCCGTATGTGCTTGTGCTTGTGGCATCCGCACGTATGGAAATATTTATATTCATCAAAGTGAACAATAAAATAACTTTAACTAACCGGCGTTTCTGAGTCGCTTCTGTCTATGAAATGTTAATAAAAACACCGCAACGTGTTCGTATTCTAATTTTGCCAAATCGTTGTTCTGTAAAACATAATAAAATGTAACATTTACATCAGTCTGTTAAAAGATGACACAATCAAGGCGCCGCGTTAACCGAGTCGTGTTTGATGTGAGCAAGTATTTCTATTCGTTCGTGTTCAAAGTTAACGGAGTCGGTTGTTAATGTAAACATAGCCTGATTCACTAAAGCGTCGCGAGCGAGTAGGTTAGGAGGCAGTCAGCCACAAGTGGGCGCCCGCGTGCGACCTGCTCATTGACATAAATGAGGATTAAATTAAATGTCGTTATTTTGGGTTGCTCGGAGACTACCGATATGCGACGATCAGGTTTTATTGTATCGTATGACTCTTGTCGCTATGTCAATAAATAGCTAATATCTAATTTAAATCGATATATTAAAATTCTAACAAATCGAATAGACTTACGAAATAGAAATATAAAAAAATCGAATAGTAGTAAATTTCGTGGGATTAGAAAAATACATACATATTTTAATTTTTACTGCTTTCATTGGTTAAGATAGGCTCTGTCAGTGAGACATGTTTCTGTGCGCGGCGACAGTTAGCGACAGCGGCAGAGTATGAAAAGAATCATAATGTAATTAAAAGCTTCAGCGCGGCCGCCCTAATCCCATTACAAGTTTGAATTTTTAAATTCACAAAAGTTGTTTAAAAAATATAATCAGCTCAATGCCATAAGTACTCAAATGTAAAAAAAAACTATGTGAAGACGCGTGTCTAATATATTTCTTGTGTTATGTTTAATACGAAGTTTGATTACGACAGGACATTCAGCATTAGACCGGTGAGAGCTTCATATTCGGAATGTCAATGAGTGCTAACATTTATAAAAATAGTTGAACCAATATCTAATGGAACTAAAGGTTCTCTAGATACAGTGAAACTCTTCAATTCTGTGTTTAAACATTAATTTATTCTAGTCTCCGCAAGGCGCGAGCGTCTGAAAGGCGAGCTGCGGAGTAAATCCCTTTGACGGGACATCTATCACCGTGAGTAATCGCGGCGCAGCGCCGCACTGTCCGCTGGCGCCGGCTCCAGCGCGAGCTTCCTCCGTTTATATAGTTGTACATTCAAGTGTGCAGTAGATATTTAATTTTGAAAAATTCACTTGATATTTATTTATATATTTTTGTATAAAGTATATAATCAAAAAAATAATAAAAGTCACTTAAATAATTATTATCTTTCAAAAATACTTTACTTTCAACGTCAAGATGTTATTGATTTATTTTATCGTTAAATTAAAAAATAATATAGTCCATTTGTAAGAGTTTACGCACTAAACTACTCAAGTCGATGAATGGAAATAATTGATCGTTAAAAGTTTGGAGCAGGGTCGCAGCGCATTCCGAACTCCTCACAAATTTCAACTGAATTTGCGAACCAATAGCCGGCCGCAAGTTGCTCGTGCAGTTCGTTCACCCGGAAGCGTGTGGACGCCGCTGGATGTCATTGGATGCCATAAACTTTATTACTAATCGGCACTCGCACACTCTCCGGTTCATATTCTAATTAAATATCTTATTTTTGAATGGGTAGAGACGAACTTGATCTATTCGATGGTAATGAAAAAAAAATTTATGTAACTTTTATAATGATTCCGTAGATTATTTATCAAAATCATTTAAGTAGTTTGGTTTTAAAATAAAAGTAACTGGAATAAGTATGCCCAAGTAAACGTAATTAGGTATTTTGCTTTTAAAGGCGATTGTGTTTTCTTAAAGTCTTAATTATTTATTGCTTGATATAATCTAGAAAATAAAATTCTGTGAAAGTATTCATATTTCTAAATAAAACGATATTAAGTTATAAAGCAGTAGATGCAAGTACTCACATGTGGCGGCGCGTCAGTGGACTGTTCCTCGCGTCTTCAAAACATAATGAATGTCGACGCTTGCTACGCGCCCACACTGCTCTACCGCCACAAGGGAAACATAGTCGGCTACTTTAATTATTTATTTTTTTTATTTTTTGTTCTAATTATCACATTTTCATTAGTACGATAAGTCGTACTTTTATATTGAATGATATTATATATCGTTGTAAACTCATTTAGTTTATTTATATACAGAGATTATTTAGAGCTAATATTTTACAGAATCGATTATGATGCGCTTCACTCAAAACGTGTCCAGCACAGCGTAATAGTGTGTAGAGGAGTAGCGGTGTAGCCACGTAGCAGCGCAGCTCGTAGGTCAGGCTACGATGCTACGAGTACGCACCGAGTGCTCTTGTGTCGCATCGCTCTCGGGGCAATGGATGAATGCTCGATAACGTAGAATCATTCTTAGGTTAAAGCTGTATTAGATTAACATTAGTTTCATTTCGAATTTACTCTTAAACAGAAAAATTAAAAAAATTAGTAAAAAGAAAAATATGGAAGCACTGTTCATTTTTTCTGTTTTCTTGTTTTTTATTTTTTGTGTCAATACGAGATAGACAATTCTATAAATATTTCTTTCATTCAATAAATAGTAGAACGTAGAGAATAAAAATATAAAAATAACAATTCAATAGCGTCTCTTAAGAATAAATGTTTGAAAAGAAAATGTGAGCGACCATTCATACATCTTCCCGCGCGGCCGCTATGACACGGTACATGGAAAAGGTCGAGCTCTTAAGTGAGCCGGACTAATTAAAGAGAGAAAAAGGCACAGGTGACCATCGCCACACTCCAGCTTCCATAACATTACCTAAAACATTTTTCTTAAAAGGCAACATCTGTTTAATAACAGCACCGCGATATTACTCGCATGTGCGAATATTAAATACTACAGTATAAATATACCAGAATACGCTGTTATATTTTCTTGATATGTATTATGTATATAAATATATATTATAAAGATATACAAGTATAGTAATATGTATTATAAAGAAGTAAAATTTGTTTGTATGTTTGTATCTAGAGGGAACTCTGAAACTACACATCCACATTATTTAAAAAATGATTTTTGCATTTGATCACCTGAGAATTCAAAAGGTTATAGGCTATATAACATCACGCTATGGATCATAGGAGCGAAGCAGTAACTAAATCGCAAGGGGCAGCTAGTGAATTATAAACCGGCATATTCTTATCAACTTTGTAAATAAATTAAATGAGTATCCTTACCGCAAGGCGAGAATCACACTTATAAGTTTTGCTCTTTGACTTTCTTAAAGATTTAAGAAAGTTGTTTGTCATGTTTTTACTCCTGAAAGAATTTACTGCCAGTGCCTAATTTTTGAGAGACTCATAGCTTTCATAAAGCTAACAAGCTAGCCAGGGACTGTTACCTGGTTACAGATTTGTTTTCTATTATTTATGAGAGTCAAACTTACAAATGTAATTCTCGCCTCAGGGTAGCGTTTGACACGCCTTCACATAATAACATGTGACAGGTCACAGGCTGTACAACGCGTGGTCTAACAGCTTACGGAGGTAAACGTAAATGAGGCCAGAGGGGGAGCGGGAGGGGAGACAGGATAATAGGACGTCCGTCTATAACTCGAGTATGATTTTATCGAGGAGTATTAAGAGTGTTTCTTAGGAGTGAAGGTCGTGCTAATCCTTTATATTTATATTATCACATAGAAGTTAAGGAGATCTGCTTTGGCTATATTTCATATATATGTGAATGTGTTACTCTACACTCACTGTAATTGATTGTGTGTCCTTAGAGTTATGTGGAAAGAGAACATCTTAGGCATAGTGCTGCATTTATGTTACCTTTAAAATCACAAAATCTTTATCGACTATCATTTCTAAAGATAGATAAAGTTATAGGTTTTTGTTGAATAGATTAATGATTGTTTGATCAATAAATTGGTAATTAATAATGTAATTATGAATGGTCTTCGAAAGGTCACATGTATATCGATCGAACATTTTAATATTACTTAATTTGATTTACATTGTTAAACCCCGACCCAAAAATAAGAGTGTTATAAGTTTGAGGGATCTGTGTGTCAGTCTGTGGCATAGTAGCTCTCTAACGATTGAAAGAATTTTGATGCGGTTATTCTTATATGAAATTTATAATTTATAGAGATCTATTTACTACGTTTGGAAATAATTACCTCTTTTCTATTTGTTGAAAGGATCTGAGAAACTTCTACTGATATAATTATCTCAAAATGTAAAATACTGTAAATAATATCAAAATTGCATAGTTGGGTAACCTTGCACTGATTGTCTCCAATCAGCTGGACACGTAACTCCGCACTAACCAAAGTCAGAAGTATCGTGTTGAGGCTCGTCGAAATGGTCGCAATGAATAGATTGTCGATGGTTTTTTTTTTTTATTTTAAATTTTATTTGTTTGCGGTCTACTAATAAATGTAATGGCATAATGAAGTTTTAAGGTGTCTATCAGTATCTTAAGATTGTGGAGGAGGCGGCGGCGAGGCGTTCTGAAGAGCAATCAATCGGCCTTCAGTGATGGACCTCGAGCGCTGATTGCAACTATTCACATCTCTAATTGTAACCAACTCCGTTCAAGGCTCGCCAACAAACTGCGCCAAGTATTGCAGAGGCTAACTCTGACGGAACGATTTAACTTATCAATTCCTAATATTGCTTTAAAACATAACTGAAAATGTCTATAGTTTTTTGAGGGCACGGCGGTGCGCCGCCATGCAAGTTAAAAAGCAGTACGGCCATACCAATCTTTTCTCGAAGCCTTTCTGACTATTTGCAACACCCTAAAACTTCGTGCATAAAAGCCTGAATTTTCAGTAACCACGCGAGCTTTGTACGAACACGGTATATTTAAAATTTTATTTAATTTGAACCAGTAAGTTGTGAATTATAACTACTCAAAGTTTCTACATTTTGTTACTCACCGACTAACCGATCATTAAAATTCAAAGGCACTTCTAGCAGACATAGAAGCTTCAAGTTTAGAATACTATTAAGGTTTAGCATATAACTCAAGGAAAAACTCAAATGTTTTGCAATTTCGGCCCAGTTTTTTTAGATACACCAACTGCATATATAACTTTGTATTCTCATATAAATATATTTTTATGATGATTTCGTGCGATGGCAAAGTCAAGTTATTAATTTAAAACAAAAGGTTTTAATATTGATTTTGTCTCTCTTACGGCAGAACAACTGAGCTGCGAGACTTGGGTGTTTTTTACAAGTTATGTTTTTGATGGCATCATACTTAAATTTCTAAGTAGAATGTATCAAATATCTACTCTGTTTGTGTGTTAGTCTGCCTATTACGATTTCTCAATTTAACCACTGAATCTATTTTAATGTAAATAAGTATAGCACAGTTTGAATCCTTGAAAGGATGGCACCTACTATTTTTTAAATAGGATCACATTCATTCTTAAACATAGTACGTTGTATATATGGACGCTGATAAGCAATACTGTGTCAATCCACACAGACTTCATTTTGAGAAAATGGCGTCTAAAGATGTCAAAGCTATCTATACTAATAATAAAATTCTAGCGGGTCGCTGTCTGTACATGGAAGATATATGAAAAAAAATATTATAGGGGGCCTTTATCAACGCAGTAGAACCCAAAACAATGATTTTTAGAATTCTTATCTGTTTGTCTGTTTATCTGTGCGTTTGTACACGCTAATCTCAGAAACGGCTTATCCGATTTAGATGCGGTTTTCACTAATACATTGTGGTAAGCTTCACTTAACATTTAGGGTTTCTTTCATGTCAATCTGCTCATCAATAAAAAAGTTATGTCAATTTAAGGAATCCCGTGGAACATTTTTTTGTGCTTATCACTAAATGCATGAAAGTATATACAGTACTTACATCAAAAAATACATTTTTTTATTTTTTGTCTGTCAGTCTGTCTGTCTATCTGTTTGTTCCGACTAATCTCTGAAACGGCTGAACCGATTTTGATGGTACTTTTACTTGCACTTAGCAAATGTTATAAGGAGTGACTTAGGCTTACTTTTATTTAAGATATTTTTTAACCTATACATATAAAAAAAATTCTAACGGGTCGCTGTCTGTACATAGAAGATATATGAAAAAAAATATTGGGCGCCTTTTACCTACGCAATAGAACCCAAAACAATAATTGTTAGAATTTTTGTCAGTTTGTTTATCTGTGCGTTATCTCAAAAACGGCTTATCCGATTTAGATGTATGGTCATTAATATAATGCAGTAAGCTTCACTTAACATTTAGTGTTTGTTTCATTTAAATCGGTTCATAAATAAAAAAGTTGTCAATTTAAGGGTTCACCTCGAACATTATTTTGGACTTTTCACGAAATGCATGAAAGTATATACAGTACTTACATAAAAAAATCCATTTTTAAATTTTTTGTCTGTTTCTTACGACTAATCTCTGAAACAGCTGAATCAAATTTGATGGGACTTTCACTCGCAGTTAGGGGATGTCCATTAATCCCATATTTTAAACCCATATTAATTTTATTAATGAGGCCCAAAGGAGGAAGAGGAGATGGAAGAAAAAAATCACGAAATATCACAAAGTCTAAAAAGTTCTTTAAAACATTACGTATTTAATGGACAGCTAATATCATAAAGATTAACTTGGGCTACTTTTATTAAAAAATATGTATTTATTTTAATGAATAAGTAAAACAGAATTACGCGATAACAAAATATTGTAGAAACCAATAAAATATCGAACAATTGCGATTTAAGAAGGGAAGCTATACATCTATACAAATAAATAAAATTGATATGTCTGTTTGAAATTTTAAATTAATGCATGTGAAAGTATATTATACTGAAAGTAAACTAACAACAAAATTACCAATTTTAAAATTGTTGTCTGTCTATTTGTCACTCAGTTTGTTTCGGCTAATATTTGAATCAGCTGGACCGATTTTGACGAAACTTTCACTAGAAGAAAGCCAATGTAATAAGGAACAAAATTTAAACCAATGAAGTAGTGAACAACATCTAATTCAAATAGGGAAGATACATATATATTTTATATAAATATAATAATTTTAAAATATAATATATTTACTGGGTATTTTTTTTACTGGATATGATAGACCAAATCCGAAACTATAAGCAATAGCAAAAAAATAATAATTAAAGCAGTCACAGAGCCGATTTAGATAAAAACTAAAACTATATCATTAGTTTTTTGAAAAATAAGTTTTCCTAGCCAGAAACGAACACGATAATTTTGCAAAAATTAACATTCTGTATTATTGCATCATCTGATACTGTGACATATTATAAGGATCAACTTTAGTCAGGTAATAGTATACAGTTAAATGCAATAAAAAGAAAAAACTAATTTTTTACAAAATTCTATCAAATTCATACATTAATTAAATCTTTAGTAATTCTTTAAAAAAAAAAACGATCATACCCAAAAGTTAAATTTTAAAATATAACGGGATGTTGTTACGCTAATAGTGGGTGAAGTGAAATGTAGATTTTCAATAAATTGTTACCTAGGTAATTAGATAAATAAATTAACCTTTTTAAGAATGATCTAAACCTACCTAGGTGACGGGGACCAAAACACACGTCACATTCTATCAACTTTGTATAGCTAACATAGAATAAATAGACAACATAAAAGAAGTTACTGTGAGTTATTCATTTTATATATTTTCGATTGTCACACTCTCCTTCCTTACTTTAGTAGATGACTAGCATTTTGATGCAACCTATAAACAAATCGTTCAAAGTAATGCTTACTTTTTTCTAAACTTACCGGGACCCATGACTTAACCCACATATTTGATTATGTCTGTGTAGAATCGATTACTTAACTTCTAATTCATGTATAGATTTAATGTTACTTTGTATAAAAATAAATCTTTTCCTTTTATTTTCGCTTACTATTACTTTCCTAAAGTTGATTCTTACAGGTGACACTATTAGGTGGTGCAATAATGTTTAATTTTTTTTTTTTTTAATTAGTGGGTTCTATTCCTGACCAAGAAAATCATGAAATCAAAAAAACTTATGATGCAGTTTTAAATTTCTCAAAATCGGACACGAGACTCTTTTAAGTATTTTACGCGATTCCTTATAGTTCCGGATTTGGCCTATCAAGCTCAGTTAAAAAATTCACCTGATATATAATGTAAGGAGAACCTCGGCAGGAACATACTGTTTTACAATCGAAATTTTTAAAAGACTAGCACAAAACACTTTTCTTCAACATTTATTGTGAACACCGTGGAGGAATACCGTATCTGAGTTAGTGTCTGCTTATACATACAACCAGAAAGTTTCCAAATCCAAAGTAAAAGGCTCTTTTCTTGACCGCAGGCTATTATAACTTTGCTTTGCAGGAGACAAGCCAAGCATTCTGTTATCCACGCGAACGAAGTCGCGGGCACAGCTAGTTCTTAATAAATGTGTTTGAAGACGTATATATCCACCTTTTCTTTTCTTTTTTGATAAAATGTATAATTAATTGAAGCTGATTGGTGTAATGAAAAGATGTATCAAAAATAAGTTTTTCAAACATATAAGATTATTGCATAAATTGCAAAATGGAACGCACTCGAAACTCTCTGCTATAAATTAAGAAACTTTTTTCATACTTATGTCGTTTAGATGACTTAAATTTTTTTGAATAATGTTTAGTAGTTAACCAAGTATCAAAATACATCAAAATCTCCGAATTTGACTTTATGTGGGTTGACACATTTTTGCTTATCAGCATCCATATATGTTTATATATTTAATTTTGTCGGCGTTGTCGACCGAGGCTGGTCACTCGTAATAATTATTATTATTAATATAATTGGCTAATTAATAATGAATTAAACTAATTTGTACGTTTGTATTATTTGTATCCAGAAACATGAAGGAAAACGACGTTTAATTTTTTTTTATTTAATGGCGAAAATTCAATTTGATTTATTACATAAATGTTTTCAAAGTCGTCTTTGGTCTTTGTTAAATAACAGAAAGCAAATGTTTTAATGTTTTATTTATGTAATTTGCTGGACATATTTCCGCAATTTGCAGTTAGGTATGTATATTAAAAGATATTATTGAAAATTATTAAATTAAAAAAAAATGTTTTAAAAATAACCTTTTAAAAATACGCGTTAAATTAATAAAATTACCTTTTCCATTTTATAAAAGCTTGACGTTAGATTTAACTATAGTATTTTCTTAGTTTGAAAATTTAAAAAATCAAAATCCATTAGATTAAGTTTTTTTATATACTTATTTATACACGTAAATCCCTGTTTTTCGATCAGCGGTAAAGAAACCATTAACAAATATTGTAAACAGCTGATTTCTTATTTATATATTTGTATTTGGGTAAATAAAGTGAGAAGAAAGCGGGATTTAAGATTTTGTAGCTTTGGTAAAGCCAGCGGAGCAGTTGCGGGGTCTTCAGGGATTACGGAGACGGTTTATAGTTTAGGTTTTACAAGTGAACAGTGCCGGGAGCGGCTCTTGAAACTTTGTGTGCGAGGCCCGCACGAGTGCGCGGCGTACGAGCGGCGGGGGACGCTCGCTGCAGAAGTAGGTTTTATTTGTTGTCGTCTGTCTGTTGTAAAGCTGACGTAATAAACGATCTTCAAAACTCTGGGAACTATATCTTGAATATTCTTGCACATTGTAAATGCTCGGTATTCCTTACAAATGACTCATAATATTTTTATAGTTTTTCTGCAGTAAAAGTAGCATCACTGGTTTTATTATATTTATTAATAGTTCGCACTGAAGGTAAAGGCACGAAATCCATTAATGTAAAATGTACAAAGATGTATATATACATATACATATACCTATATATAGTCATAAGCGTTTTTTCCAATCTGAATTATTATTGAATCGTCCAAAGTTAACATTATAAACTTTGTTCTCGTAAAAAGAGCACACGAGGATATGAAATCCAACAAAGTGCATAAAATGAAATAAATTGTCGGTGTTTGTTTTCCGTCGCAGATCAAAGGCGTGAAGTGCGCGGATGCGTCTCTGTTTACTGCTAACATTTTTATAAAGCACTTGTTAAATGTATGCAATTTTATTTTGTTATTCCCACTATCATGTTTCACGAAGCGTTCGCCTTTGATTTAGTAGACTGTTAAATAACTGAAAGCTATAAAAATTAACATAATATTTTTTTTTAGTAATTAGGTAGAAGCTAGTTAATTAATAACATTTATATGGCATATTAAAATGCTTAGTAAACTACCAAAAAAATGACAAATATGTCTTTGTTAAGCAACGTTATTTGTGTGACAAGTACTTCAAACCGTTTTATAGGCTATTTAACGAACGACGAACAAAATGTTATTACTATGTTGACATTTTTAATAGAATCATATCTGACTCACACGCAGAAGACCACCAGTTTCATTACGGTCAGACTAAAACACAATACACAATTTTAAAATCATTAATGCCCAATCATAATCAGGTACACAAAGGATAAATATGATTGAACGTTGTTTGTGTGTGTATAAAACATGTGGCAGACGTCGGAGAGACAGCGCGCGCGCGAGCGCCGAACTACTAACTAATGTCATCAAAACTAGTTAGGAGCCGAGCGGAATATCGCTAACTCGATAACGACAGGTTATCGTATTTTAACTCCGGAATAATATGAGATGTCATTTAAGGGCGGAAACATCTAACTACCATTAACATTGGGTTAATACTTATATTTTCTGCGTTCTTTTTTACAATTTCAATAACATAATGTGAGGTATATTATAAAATTCTGATGTTGAATATGCCTAATTACATCGAAATCAATTTTCAAAGTTTAGACTCTACTAGAACAATAAATTGTAATATTAATTAACTTAGCAAAAATTGAGATACTCGGAGGTACTTGTTGACTAGTTGTACTCCAGCTAAAGAACGTATTGATTCATTACTAGCTGCCCCTCGTGGTTTCACGCGCTTGCACGGTTATGGCTTCGCAATCATGAATCGTAGCGTGACGAAATAGGCTGTAACCTTCCTCAATAAACGGGCTTTACAAAGCGAAAATCATTTTTTCAAAACTGATTTCTTGTTTTAGAGATTACGCCCTACATACAAACTTAGAAACATACAAACAAATTCCAACTTTTTATAATGTTACTATTGTATAGATACCAACTATTTAACCAGTAATATTAATGAACTAGACCAAAATCAGAAAATTATGGGTAACGTTCAATCACTAAGGCGAATAGTAATGGACAGTGGAGCTGAAGCGTAGTCACGGAGGGTGAGGTGGTGAGCGGGCGGGGGCGGGTGGTTGTTGGCTCGCGGGCCCAGTGCGTGTGCCAACACGAGTGACATCGCGCCGGAGAGCCTCTGCCAGGACACGTACAGTGCTCGTTGACAGAGACTTGTTTACTCCGACTGACGTCGACTGCGCATTGGAGTTTGAAGCTCTGAAATCCTACTGCTATTTAGGAAATTTGCAGCCGCACTGTAACTTTATGAGGAAACGCAACGATCGCATTTTGAGTTTGTAGTAAAGTAAGTCATATCCAGAGCTCCTTGCGGAAAGTATACAAAATATTTCTTGGTTTCAAATCTTTATCTGTTCGCGTTTTCGTTAAAGACCGCTGTTGCAATAAATACTCAGGATTATTACCACGGTTCTAATAAAAAAACAAAGGCTAAAATAACAAAATATTCCTTTAAACTTCCTTTATTTTTTGGGTCCTTTCAAAAAAGGAAACCGCAACGAAAATATTATGAAATATTAGAAAAGTTAGAATTAACGTGCAGGAACTACTAGAAAAAGATCGTAACTACTAAGTGGAAAAGTTGGTAAATAGAAATATGAATATAAAAATTGATTGAGCCGCAATTTATCCTAGAACGGTACACGCCTCCTCGCTCTCGAGTTACAAACTTCGCCGGACCGCGGCGCCGCTCCTCGCGACGGGTAATCTCAGCGAGTTCCCAGTTTAGCGAGAACTTAGTAAAATAACTGTCTACTTAGGTTCCTCACTTACTTCAAACAACGACAAATGATAATAAACATTATAATGTTTATCATTCAGTCCAGACCCGGGTCCAGATATTTTAAATATTATATTTATATCACTTATTTATACAAGTATTATATGCATTGAACGCCCTGTCCAGCTTCGCACCGAGATATAGGTGTTTAACCAAAATACTAAAATTATAAATTTCTATAGCCTGTGTTCATCAGGAATAATGTAGGATTTAGGATTCTAATGATGAAAAAGAATATATATTTCCTCTTTAATTACTTATAATATTAGTACTTTTTGATTCTCGTGGTTTTTCACGAGGGCTTTCGGATTATGATTTTACAAAATCTTTCAAGATTAGTAGGGCTCATTTTAAGCTCACTTCATCATTTTCTATGTAATAATTATTATTATTCTCAAATATTGCAGCGGATGAAACAAGATGTCACAGTAACTCTTATGTTTCTTGAAGGCACTGCGCTAAAGTAGCACACTACAAAATATAAGAAAAGGGGTACAGCAATCTTAATAAGAGACACACGGGTCTCTCGTCCTGAAACAAAAGAGTACAAACTCTCATATCGCGTACGCGTTGTTTGCGGAGAGGGCTCCGCAGGTTAAGTGGATGCGGCGAGGCGCGTGATTGAGATGAACCGCGCGGGGGGCGCATCTACATAAACATTATGCCGGCCCTACACGTGCTCTGAGATGTCCCCAACTAACACATGTACACGGTAGTCATTATCGGGAACATCGTGTAGGCGTAGAGTGTGCGCGCTGCCGTCCTTAGTTCATATTCTCGGTATCGATACTAACTGTTGTATTTGAGTCTACAAATTTTAATGCTAAATTTTATATAAAATTTAACTCCAAACAGCAACAATTATTTTAATCGAATGGGTAGATGTTACAAATATGTAGGTACGCATTAAGTGAAGTCAAGTTGCTGTGGCCTATGCTGACGGATCAAAAAGGTAAGAATTCTGCTACAATCACAACTCTTGTACGGAAATATTTTGGCTTCTGTTATACAAGGTATTCGGTTTCAGGAGCACCTGACGTTGCTATATGTAGAGGTCGCGTTACGCTCGAAGGCGCTCCGTCACCGCTGTACTCGCACCAGACAATTAACTCCGCAAACATGACCTCCACGTCGACCTCAGCCTCCTCTCCCCCCTCGCTGCACCCCTCACCGCCGCACCGCCGCGCCCTCTCGCGGTGATTATTAATTCATGCCGTGCCCGCTCTCGCAGTTGACGAGCGACGCTCTATCGCTCTTTGCCGACTTGTAGCGGTTTTCACGAAAACATCCTTTATTATAGGGTAATAATAATTATGTGCTTTATTAATTATTTCAGGTAGGCACATACGAATACATTCGTGTTAGCCTAAATTTACATAACAGGATCTGATAAATAAATAATTCGAACAAAAAAGCGTTTGAAATATTAAATTAAATTTACCAACGAAATGGAGTGTTTTTGCAGTTCGTGGTTAAAATGGTTAGTTATTTTATCGCAATTGGAATTGCTAACAAAAATTAAACGAAAACAGGTCAATCAGTTCATCGAGTTAAAACGCAGTCGGCAACGCGGTCGGAACTGTGAGCTCTACTTCTTCGAATTATCGCGTATGTACAAATAAAAAATAATATGACGAACAATGAACTCTTCGGGTAGCTACCGCGTCGTTGGACATCGATTAAAGTAACTGTTTTAGTAATAAATGTTGTCATATTTATTTTTACTTTTATTTTATCACATCGTCTCAAATGAAAATCGCTTGTTAGAATAAGTAATTTTACACGGAGATAGCTTCACTTTCGTATATTTCCAGTCGCCGTAGCGCTCACGAGGTTCGTTAGACACGGCGGCGATACGGAGACGTCTTCGGAGCGGTGAGGTGTGGGCGGGCGGCGCGGGGACGCTCGCGCGTTCGCCAGGTGATAACCATCCTACACGCTAGAGAAATAAAGGCTAAAACTCCTTCTCGGCCGCTCCGCTTCTTGTGATGTGTGGGATGAATCGCTGATGAGAGTTATTTGTTACCGCTGTTCATGTCCGAGGGTCAGAACATGATACGATCCTTCATACTCAATTATAAAATGAACATCATATTAAAACAACAATAATTTGAAAATTATCGAAATTTGAATTAAAACGAATTTAAAATGTTAACCGAAATTTTAATCATTTCATCGGTTAAATATCAAGTATCGTTCCATAGCTTTAATAACTTTTCATAGTAAATATAAGTTTGACGAAATATCCTAGCAATAATTTTACGAGAAAATCGGTAGAAATTCCAACAGTATCGTGCTCTGCCCTTATAATTCTGCGGTAGTGCGGCGGCGCGCTGGGTACCCTACATCGCAGCGCCGTCCAGCGGCCACATGTAATTAAGTAAAGTAATTTATTAACCCTAAATATTTGCCTTCTGGGTTTCAGCTCTATTTGAACAACATATTTGCTTAAATATTAATATTACACTATATGCATTTAAACTATATTTAGAATTTCAAAGATTTTTTAATGTAGCCGTTATTTTTAAAATAGGTTACTAACATTTCTTTCTAATCATAGAACATATTTTGAAATCTATTAACGTAAATAAAACTAAGAAGTATCTTGAATTACCTGGAGATAAAAAAAATAGTAATTTTGAAGGTTTTATTGCAGAAAAGAAAACAATTGAAAATTCAAATTCTTGAAATATTCTGTTAACATTAAAGACTCCAAACTACTAACATAAATTTCATTCGTATTTACTTGTCCGTCTGTGCGTAATGAAATGCAGCACATCCGTACTACTCCTCGCTGTGCAGTATCAGTGCGCGGGGGAGGGGGAGGTAGGGGCAGAGATTTAAAACGCAAACTGAATTCCACCCAGCGTTCGATTTGAAAGCCTGTTCCGCGGTTTTAGCTCGTGTGATCGCCTTTGCGTGACGTCGGACCATCGGAAGCTCGTGCTTAGTGGATTGGGGTTGTAAAATAACTGGATTATTTTTGTTGGTAATTGAAAGTGACAAAAAGGTTCGTGTAAGCTGTACACTTTTTAATTACACGCCGGGCAATAATATCCTATATATATTAAGTTCTAGCTTGTTCATTAAAACTGAATTACAATAGTTGCGTAACAGCATCAGACACCACACAGTGAATATACAACAATGCACAAAAAAAATCAAATAACCTGAGAATTTCCTCGCGACATTAATGACCAAGAGTAATTGCACACGCGTAGACAATTTATTTGATTAAAGGAATTGGACGAGTCAGAAGATATATTTGCTCAATATTCCCTCGATATAGAGTCCGAAGGCGGTTTGGAAACTTCGGCGGCAGTGGCGGCTCACGCGCTGAGCACGCGCCCAGCGAAGTTACAATCCCTCTCCCAATCCAGACTCTAGATGATCCTTCTGAGGAACTCCAACAAACTTTTACATCAAGTTGAATATTTATTGAGTGCCAGCTGAGTGGAATAACAAGTACACCTCTGGACGCTGATTGCAACGAATGCCGATAGGAAATTAATTCTAGCGAATATAAAGTATCTTCAGTCTATAAAATTGTTGTAGAGGATGTTTACGACCCTAAATCCTTTACTCTACTCATCCGAAATTTTCTCTCCATATTTACGATAGTTACCTTCACCAAGAAGTACAAGATGAAATTCTATTATTTCTGTCACTTTGTTGTCTAAAAATTAAAATAACCATTCTTATCACAACCCATGATATGGCATTTCACTTTAAAATATCAATCTAATGGTTTTCGATTGGTATGTATAGAGGCGATCGAGCCGAGGTTCACGGCCCGCGCGCGTCGGCTCTACGTGCTACAACTCTCTCCCGTAAACAAATTACACGAGGCTATGTAAACGAAGTGTGATAGAAATTTCGAACTAGATTTATACAATCTTATCCGATAAAGTTAATACTTATTGAAATAGTAATACACTTTTCTTGGAGCGGATAAAGTAAACGTTGAATTCGAATAATCGCAAAGTGATCGCATAAATTGTGCATTGTTGCTGCTATCACGTATGCGACCGGAGCGAGCGCCTGACAGCCGCCTCCGCGCGGAGCTGCGCCCGGCGCCTCGCTGCTGGCCCGATCTCGCCCGTATTACCGGCCCGTTGAGCTGTGTTCTCCTCGACGCAGTGGCACAAATATAGCCAAAAACTATCACTAGATTACGAATATCCCAGTATTGCAAAGATTTCAATCGCGATCTACTTAAAATAAATTGTATCTAGAATCTTAAACACTAATAAAATTTCACGGCGGTAGAGCGTTGATGCCTGCTACCTGCTAGTGTATCATAAGTGCACGCAAAATATCGTAAGTAGAACAACATTTTGTTGATTCGTGTCTACTTTCAGGCAAAATTTGTTTCTAATAATCACTGTTAATTCTACTTCACTATTGATTACTATGCTACATGTCCGCGAAGCGTTTTCACGTAATCTCGATTTATGTTTCCAGTGGTCAGAGAGGAGCGCTGATGTCGGTGACTTAATCAGTTTCTCGCTAATACAGGAATTCATAAAGAAACGCTGTAAAACAAAATGTTAGTATGAATAATTACTATTTTAAAGTATATTTGCGTGTGGAGCGAATGTAATGATGTTTTCTTAACGTGTACGCGGCATAATTATACGATGCTCTCACGTTTGGAGGTTGTTTGAGACTTAACAGCGAGCGGTGTTTGCTGAAAACTTGCCAAAACAGGTAAACTTCAGCGCTGAAATTTTAATTATATATGTTATATTTCTTGTATATAATATGGTCTTTTCAAAGCGTGGCACACATCGGCGCGGGATTAACAAATGTCCGTCCGAAATGTTCGGTAAATTAAATTCACTTTCATGTTTCACGTATTAAAATTAATATACATGTACGTGGCTCAGAGAATATATACATTGTACACATTTACACATTATGTATTCGAGTGGAAAATAATAATTATAAATATTTGATAACTTTAATATAAGTTCTTGTGTACTTACAGCACCCCCAGCCCACTCAGGTGCGATTTAGAGTTATAATATTATCGTGAAATCGTTCACAATTTCACAGCGAATATTTAAGAAACTTAAAGAATTGACACTATTACAATTTTCGCAAGAATCACTAATTTTTTTAATAATTTACAGCTCATGTTATTTGCTGATTTTACAGTTAAACGAAATTTTAAATCGATTAACAGATTTCTGAGTTCCTCTATAGAAATACGCAAAATCTAATATTTCCTTTTTATAATATTAGATTACATCGAGAAGAAAAATATGTTTCTATTTAAGAAGCAATATGCACAAATTATTATTAATAGCTTCAAGCGAACTATAACCGCGAATAAATATATTATGTATTATTATAAACGTTCAAGTGTTTTTGTTTCTTCATTCCATTCCGAATGAATTATTCGATCGAATAAGCGACGCGAATAGTTCACGATATAGAGTAGGTCATACACTTATCTAATTTTCATCTCAATCGAATAAGGAACTACGAATGTCGGAACTTTCCGGAAATATTTTTCCTTGTTATGGTTTGTTTTCCTAGGATTACAGTTCGTCGTATTGCAGGTGCATCACATTGATGGCCATCAAACAACCTCTTTGATTTTATGGCATCAAATGACGCTCTCTAGGAAACCATACTACATCAGAAGCTGTGTAACAGCCGCAAAATGGCAGGTAACGTCAACACAGGAACCCAACGCTTTAGCCATGAAATCGAAACGACAACCAAAGTACCCTAGATTTATGAAATTCTCCGATAACTTTGGTATTAACACGTCTACCGTGCAGCAGACACCCCCCCCCCCCTTCTCCGGCCTCGCTACCCGCTAACACGCTTCGTACACGGGGAAGACCAAGTTATAAGAGATTTTACTGCTCATATCGCATGCAACGAGTACAAGTACATACGAATATCTGTATTCGGATAGGAAAACATAGTTTATATCTTTAGTCAAACGAAAAATATTTATAATAAGAATGTTGAAAAATTTAGTGACAAAGATGAACGGAACTTATATGAATAGAAAATGTCCATCATTCTAACGAATACATCGTTAAATGGTATTTATATTCGGAGCATTGTGATTGATTTTACATTCGGCCGCTCAGCGCCGGAACAAATTATGGAAATGAATTCATAAAATGAATAAGGTTTTTAATTTTTTTTTTCTTTTTAAAATAGCGATGCGAATTTCACAAAATGTTCTATGAAAATTAATCAAATATAACGGTTTCGAGACTTGTATGATTTAAAAAATATATATATTATGCACTAAAAAGCGAGCGGGGATGTTCATATTTTTTATAAAATAGCTTGCAGACGAGCAAGTGAGACACTTAATGCAAAGTAATCATCGTGGCGCATGGACATTCGCAGCGCCAGAGAAACTACGCCTTTAGTTGTGAAATTGAAAACGCACAAGGGATGATGGGAGGAATAAGCAAAGGAATGGAGGGCCTTGGCTTCCGGCTCTCTAACTCACAGTACAAAACATATTTTAGCTACTTTACGCCGATGTTTCCCGAGAATGAGCTATTCCAGAATAGTCAGCCGGTACACGAACTTTAGACAATAAGCTACAGCTGAGCTTTAACTCAGTAAAAACGAGTCATTTAAAATGATGGCTATACTCGTCTCATCGCAAGCGGTCACGTAGTGAAAGAGAATGAACGCGACGACATGCCGAAACGGATATCCGACGTACAGTTTTGTCATTTCTATAGATCGTTACAGTAACAAAGCCTCTTGCTAGAACATGAAGATGCTAAACTGAGCATCTTTTATTCCTATTCATACTAATAGCATAAATTCGCAATTACCTCAGTCACCTGTTTTTCTTCATATTTTTTACTTTCATACCTAGAGATAGATCGGACCTTGGAAGAAGACTAATTTGTTTTTTGTAAATAAGACGTGAAGGCATTGAAGGGGGGAAGGAAATTAGATGAAAGTTTTTACACAGACAGAGATATGAGGACCAATTCGTATTACTAAATATTTCTTTAACATTTCTTGGACAAAATTAAGAATAAGTACTTCATTGCGCATAGTTGTAAAAAATGGATGCTGATGAGCAATAATGTTTTAACCCACAAAACGTCAAATTAGGAGATATGTATTCTGATATTTCTTCACGTATTTAACATTATTAAAAAAATCAAAACGTCTGAACTAAATAAGTACCGAAAAAGTTTCGTAAATTTATGTTTCGAATTTCAAGTTGTTCCATATTTTGTAATTTATACAGTCATATAATTAAAAAGTTATTATTACATAAATATTTTTATTGTATCAATCAGATTTTAAATAATTATACCTTTTATCAAAATAGAAAAGATATGATAGATATACGTCTTTTAAAAAAATATTAAGAACAGGTTTGACATCTTTAAACGCCATTTCTTCAAAATGAAGTCCGTGTGGCTTGACACAGTATTGCTTATCAGCGTTCAAATATGAATGTAAATACGCGTATGGTCGTCAATACCCAAGTGTCACGTGAAGGAATACCGCGGATCCTCCATTTCGTGCCTCAGCGCGCGCTCCATAAATATTATTTGAATTCCTTCTTTTCCGCTGCGTCTGTTAAATAAATTTCGAGGAGAAAAATTTTATATTTTAAGTGAGATATGTTCGATAATACATCGCGACGCTCCGTGCGGTTCCTGTGCACGCGGAGAGCGCCGTTCTGTTGCGTATTGAATAGTTTTATGTATCTAAAACAGTTTTTTTTAACAAAAAAGTGCATATTAAACGACAGTTTTATTACGACATTAGTATACTGTTTAAAATATTGTATACTAGCTTTTGCCTGCGACTTCGTCCGCGTTTTCGTCGTTTTTCGAAAAAAAGTAGCGTATGTCCTTCCTCAGGGTTCAGTGATTTTGATGTGACAGACAGATTAACTATCGTAATTTAATAGGGAAATATAATATGTCAATCCACAATACTTGATTTCTATGATTTTTTTTTATTTTATAGGTAATAATGTTAACTTTTTATAAATTAGTGATGAGTGAGAGTATTATAAACGTAAGAGTAAACAAATATAATCAGAATTCTCCGAACTGCTAACCTATCAGGAGTTACACGTGTTATTGTGAATCAACCATAAAAGATAGACATATGCTGTTGTGGGATATTTTTTAGGAAATTTTATGTAGAATATTTCCGTTATACACGATTTCTATGTAACTTTAACCATTAAGGCTGCATAGGCGACGGAAGCTTAAAAATTGGAGTAAAGTCTCCCGTTTTCCCTTTATTACTCTGCTCCTATTGACTGTAACGTGATGAAAAGTATACTATAACCTGCCCAGGAGCATGAAGAATAATTGTACTAAGTTTCGTTAAAATCCGTCGAGTAGTTTTTGTTTCTATAAGGAACATACATACAGACAGACAGACAGACAGACAGACAAAAATTTTACTGATTGCCTTTTTGGCATCAGTATCGATCACTAATCACCCCCTGATAGTTATTTTGAAAATATATTTCATGTACAGAATTGACCTCTCTACAGCTTTATTATAAGTATAGATAATAATTATCTTCTCTATAATAAAAGACAAATAAATGCATACCATAAAATATGTAATAAAAACAAACAATTTTTTGTTTTTATTATTGACAGGCCAAGAAATTAAAGTTATTCTGTTTACACAGATACCTAGAATAAATTACAACATGACTCACGATGAAGCACACAATTCGCTTTGCCGATAATATTGTAAATTATGCTCATTATTATATTGTAATTATTCGCTCTACTGCGGGCCCTATAGATCGTGAAGCGGAACCTCGGGGTAACTATCGTGTAATGCCTTCCTTCCTCTCACGATGGGGCGACGGATTGGGGGAGGGGGGAGCGTGCACGGGATGTTGAGACACGTAATTCGGGCATTACGTGGTTAATGCTGCGATCGTTTATATAAAAATTATTTTTGTTAATGTTAGTTTTTTTTTATATCTTTTAATACCTTTTTCATATTTAATATAACGGGTCTTATCGCGATAACTAATGGTAGTAATACCTTTTTATTGCCTGATGTTTTGACGAAATTACATTCGAGCTGACTGCTCGTGACCACGACGAATGCAACTTTGTCGAAACGTCGGGCAATAAAAAGGTATTATTACCATTAGTTATCGCGATAAGACCCGTAATATTAAATATGAATAGTATAAATTGTGAAAGTTTAAAATATGTTATAACTTTTTAAATTAATTTGACTCGTACTTATGTATAAAATAATATATGTAATATACAAGATTATCCTTGGCTTGGTAAGATGGGTTAGTAGGGCGAAATCTGAAACCGAGCGGAATCGAGCTCAAATTTTTTTATTAAATTGAGATAAGACAATTTTTGTAATCAGTGACTTTTGTAATAGTTATATTCAGTAGTGCCCCAGACGGTATCATCGTGACACTTCGTCAAAGATAACTCGTGGCGACGCACACCGACGCCCACAGTCGGCCACCCGTCGCTATAGATGATTCAGATTAAAATACTAACTAAACATAATGTAAGTCAGCAAAATTAAGTAAATAGATTTTTTAAAGTAAATGTAACTTTAACTAATTTAAAAAGACGTGTAGCGCAAAAGCGACAGCAGGAGCATGTCCGATCACACTCGAATACATGAAGCCGCACTGCCAAGTGAATATAGGGTGCAATTATTTTTTATATTCATCTGCGACGTTAAAGCGTGCAGGGGAGACGTAAAATAAATTATTGACGGGAACATCTGACACTCCATACAAAGGGCTCGCGTGTTTCGTCGTTCGGCAGCCTCGCGGGCGCTGGCTGTATTGAAAACATTCTACGAGGGGGATAAATTGCTCCATATATACACCTCTTCTGTTTACGTTCTATTTCGCTATTAAATTATGTACTTTGCAATGATCCATTTCCGCTGTTCGTTCGTGTGGGGCGTTAATCTTTTTTTGATGAGAAATTTTGTTAATGTCGGATTTGACAAATTATGCTATATCTTGATTAAAGCTCGCATCGTGTAAATTCAATAAATAAAAATAAAAATAAATTCAAATTTCAAACAAACAAAATATTAAAAAAAAAAAACATTTTTACTCGGCGAGAATTGATGTTCAGACTAACGCATGTCTTTGATATCACAAAATATTGCAAATGACATAGTTAAAAAGCGCGTATCGTGGATACAATGGCGAACATAAAGTGAGGGCAACTGGCACGGCCGCGCCGCGCGCTCGTGCGAGCTGCGCGCACACGTACGCAAACACTGGCATGAAAGAAATTAAATATTCTTTTATCAGTGAAATATACCTCAGTAGAATTGCAGGTTGAAAGCAGGCTCTCGTTGAAACCCTTTCGCTACCCCCCCCCCCCTCCCCCGCCCCCGCACCCGGCTGCCCTCGTCGCGGGATGCAGCGGCCGTCATTCATCAGTCTTTGTACATTTTGAGCAGCCACTAACGGCGTTTCATATAAAGCAAAGAGAGCATGATATAAGTATATTCCATTTTGTTTGACGAATTATGTTTTGACCTGTTTAATTTTGAATTTTTAACTATTTGTAGTGCTGTTAATATTCCACTTTCGTATGTATTTTCACGAGTCATTACTGATTGAGTGGAAAATAATAATAATAATATACTTTATTGTACACCAAGATTAAAAACAATAGTGGTAGATACGAGCAATAATAAATAGTTGTACAACCAGGCAGTCGTATTGCTAAGAAGAATTTCTACCAGACAACCTGAGAGCGGAAAGAAACATCGTATTGCGAGAGTTTTATGGTTATACCACCTACCCTGGGTGGTATAACCATAAAACCAAGCTATATAAAACTATATCTATGTGTGCATAATATGATTTATGATACATACAATATACATATAATGTGGCAAATGGCATGGTTAATGATATATTAAAGTTATGATATATAAGTTATAATTTAATATAGACTATATTCTTTGACACGTTTTTTGAATAAAGAAACATTTTGAGCTTGTCTAATGCTAACAGGCAGAGCATTCCATAACAAGAGAGCTTGGACAGCGGAGTTGTAAGGAGGTGTTAAAGAAATTTGTTCTGTGATTTGGTATGCGTAACTGAAGATTTCTAGAAGATCTTAAAACTTCAGCACGAACACCAAGAAATTTAAACTTTTTATTCAGATAACCAGGCGCTGACGGGTGAAACAATACACAGTACAGAAGATATAAAATATGAGTACTGCGACGAAATCGAATGGGTAACCAATTGAGATTTTTACGAAAACCTAAAATCTGAAAATACTGAGAGCAATATTGCAATAATCGTTGAAAGTTACCGCCATCAAAGTATGCCACATTTTGACAGTTGCAAGTGACGTTTAAGTACAAAAATCTGAAATTAACCGTCAAAATGTTGCATGTTTTGATAGCGGGTTATTAACATTTGGGCTTCATGTTTCATAATGCTTTATAGTGCATCCAAATATATTTACAGTTTATTCTTAGTACTATTTTCTGCGGAAAGTCAAATAATAACAGATTATACTTTACATTGTGCCCGCGCCCCCGCGCTGACATCCTGACAGCGCGAAGCATGTCGGTGGTTTATATTGCAAGTATCAATGGCTGTGAACCTCTTCCGAGCAATCGAATAAATGTGGGCGGCTTATATGCAGATACACAACTCACTAACAACATATAAATATAGTGTATAGCCTATGTCTTTTCTTTCTTGGTTAGTGCAGCTTTCTTTCAATGAAAGAATTATTATGATCGAATCAGTATTTTCAAAGATTAGCTACCCCTCACAAATTCGTCTTTTTTACTATAAATATAGATAACATTCAACTCAATCAGCAAAATTAAAAATATTTTGCAAATTACTTTTTACAGCTACATGCACTCAAAACAAGTTCTCGAAACTATTTAAGAAGAGGAAACGTTCGACACTTTCGGAAGGTATTCTGTGTACAGGCTTGTCGGTTCTACTGAGTGGGAGCTGCGCGGTGAGTTTGTCCGCGTCCGTACATTGTTAGTGTCGAATGTAATTGTGTTCTGTGTTTGAAATAACGTACTGCTGTTACTGGTGTATACTTGTTATAGTATTTTTTATTACGTGAAATTAAATGAATAAGAGTGAATGAAAATCATAATTAAACCGGTCACCAAACGTGTCCCAACACATCCTTTCAAGAAGAAAAGTGCTGATGACCTTAAAATGCCTAATATATCTTCACAAATTATATCTAAGAAGCATCTCTATCTCATTAGCTTTGAAATCAACATTAAATCCGTTTATTTGCTAGCGAGCTATGAGCACCGACAAAAACTCAGATACACAGATAGACAGATACGCACGCCTCTTTTTTGCGTCAGGGGCTGGAAATAAAAATACTAATGAACATAGAATATCAAGCTATTTCCTTTGAAGAACTGCGCCGATGAGAGTACGGGATGCAGTTATGAGTAAGGGACAAGAAATGCGCCGAAGACTATCTCGCCTGCTCTAACTGCATAAGTATAGGAAATGTTCAGTGTTTTTTTTTTTGTTAGGATTATAGTTTGTTCTTAGACAATCAAAACTTGTGGACAAAGCTATAAAAGTGGGACAGCGTTAAGTACATCTATATTTCATAAACGATAAAACAAATGAAGTCGGAACTATACATCTTAATAAGGTCCCATACAATTTCCCCACGAGCTAAACAACTTCATAAATCACAATAAATCAAACAGCACAGACAATGCGACGACCAGCGCTGCTGTCTCCGGGACGCGGGACAGGGCGATAAGAACGAACCGTGACATAGGCACATTTGCTTAAACATTTACTGTCGATTGTATAAGAGACAAACATTCGAAAAAACAGCCTCTATAACCGTTAAGCTCATAACGTCGTTCGTGTTTAATATTTTAGGCGCTTTAATAATATTGTCGTATCTATGGTTATTCATTTTACAGCGAGCATTTAATCAAAAAAACAATATTGGTATTCAAATGAGATACATTCTGCTAGTAAGGGCGGCGCGCCGGGGCGAAAGCGACTCCAGCTACCGCAATATTGCATGACAGAGATGGTTTTCAACAATTAGCAGAACGCTGCTGTTCAAAATATTAATGAACACAACGGCGTGTAAAGGAAAAATGTATGCATTAGTCGTCTTTGTTGTGTCGTACTCAAGAAAGTATAAATAATGCTTCTAAATTTTCGTACATACCGACATTCTGTTTTAGTTTTTAAGTTAATTTCTGCTAGTTAAGATCAAGATTGTGCACAGCAGGACTGCGAGCGCCAGCCGAGCAGCCTGGTGACTTTTGAAATAGGTTGTTGCTGAATGCAATAACCAAACCGAATGTAAAAGACTGAGAAGAAAATTAAACAGTTTATCTGCTACCTCGACAGTTAGCTCAGATATCTCTCCTGATTATGAGAAGAATCCTTTGCCCACCTGAGGGACTTTAATAGTTTATATACTATGCTGACAATCTGTCTCGCTGTTTCACTGGTGGACGTGTTAAATGTTAAAATTCGTAGCGCGTGTATAAAATCCTGGCCCACCATTAAAATTGTAATTTTATTTTTTATATTCAACAAACATACATTGGAAGTTAAATAAAACATTGTAAAACGTAAGAGCACCTATTAAAAATAAGTTAGTATTTTTATTACGAGTCATTCAAGTAATAAAAACCGATTAAAGTGTCTGCTCACTCTCTCGTTTCAATTGTTACGCGGTATATTGTATATAAATTCTATTTTATTTTTCATTTGGTCGATTAAGTACTGGCACTAGCAGTCCATGGTATCCTATTTCGCAGTCATAGTCATAGTTTATACGCGAACGCGGCAGTGTAGTCGCGAGAGTGCGGTAGCTACTGAGCTCGCGATGTACGAGCGCACGTGTGCGGGCACTTGATAGCTACAGACGTGACTACAACTGCCTTTATATTAACACGAATGTGAGCGTAATCGTAAAACATACGTCCAATAAAGATTAAAATATCATAGTATTTGGTAGCTCTACATTTTATAACTAATTATTTTAAATTATATATTATTTTCAATTTATACTAATTATAAAACTATAATGAACTCGTGTCTAATTAATAAAATAATTAGGTACGGCCTCATTACAGCTTCCGGCCGAAATATTAATTGAAAAGATTAATCATTGCGGCCAAAAGCTCCGCGCTGTCGATGTTATCGGCCAAATACACAAATTTTAAACATTTAGCTATTTTGTATATATATCGGGTAGTCATATTTGATACGGCATTTACTAATCCGGGTTAATCCTCAATATGGATGGCTTTTAATGGGAAGGAGTTATATAAGCAAGTTCAAAATTTATTTATATACAAGAACTTCCTTGCGGCTTCTCTCGCGTATATTTTGGAATTTAATGGAAACGATTCAGAAAACTTGTACAATATTATCCTTCAAGGCACTAATAAGCGTTAAAATAAATGTTCAATTTAAATTGAATTATTTTCGCCTTCCTCCTGAACTGCCCCATTACCCCTCTGCAGGGGTTATATTGATACGTTTTGTGTTTTTCATTTCACTATTAGCATCGAGAAGTATGTGTGAGTTTTAAGCAATTATGAGAATGGCATTTTGAATACAAACGATTTTCCCCTGTGTCGGAGGAGTAAAATATCGAAAAAACTCTTTTCTAATTCATCCTTATGTCGTTTTAGAAATACGATATCAAATTTCAGGTTAATTAATCTACCAGCGAATTTTTGCCGTTCATACTTTAACACTCCTCAGTGTCTCTATAAGGGTTAATTTTGAAATTCTGGTGTACATATATTTAGTTACTCACCCTGAGTAATATTTACGCTAAGTTTAACGATAATCGGCCAAAAAAAAAAACATTTTCTCCATACACACTTCACAACTCCCTTGGACCCCAATGCGGGGTGATATTGATATATTTTTTATTTTACATTTACTTACTGTCATCTAGAAATATGTATATTAAGTTTTAAGTTTATCGACCAGGGAATAAGATTTCCCATGGAAATGTTTTTACCCCTTTTTAACCTCTTAGTAGTAAAATATCGAAAACCCTTTCTTGGTGCTTACAACCTGAAAGGCACCTACTGCCATAATTTAAAGTTTAACCTACCCCCTCTGGGGCTATCCAGCGGATCAGACTCTGCATTGATGAATCAGTCCGTCAGGTCAAGTGATTTTATATACATATAACTTTATCCATGTTACTTACTTGTTTGTCTTCTGAAGTTCTAACAATAAAAAAATAACGTTTTAAAAATAAGTAATTTCATTAACAATCCGAAATCTGTGCGGATGTAACATGGGTAAGATTATCTTTTTCAATTAGAGAAATAGCAACATATATATTTATTGCGAATGACCTCGCTCGGCGAACACTGGTATTATCTATCAGCGTGCCGAGGTATGGATGATTTCTAATTTTCTGCGGACAGCAGCGTCCGTCCCGCGATAATAAAGAAAGTAGGACAAAACAATGCGAGCCAGCGAGCGCGCAACGATGAAAACCTTTCTGTCTGGGCCTGTTAATCAACTCCACTGTCATGTTCAACATCATACATGGCACACTTGAAACCGATTTCATTTCATTCATATTCATTTCCGAATACACATAAAACTATTAAATTACCTCTGCAGTGGAAAGCTTAACGAGTATCGGCATGATAGTGAACAAAAATAAAGCCGACGTTTTGAATGCGTCATTATGATAAAACCTTTCTTATAATGGACTGAAAATAATATGGACAAGCGCTACGTTACAGAGACAAGAGTTTAACGGCAGTTGTAGGTGGGTTTTCTATTCTAGAACATGAAAAAGATGACACTGAACTCTCTGATATCCATCAAAACTGAACGCCATCTACGACAATTCAGTCATCAACTGAACTCTACATTTTCTACTACCTATGAATAAAATACGAAGTCTTATAGTTTTTTTTTTTTTTTATTTAAGTATATAGGTTTTGGTTGTTATTAAAGCTGTAGGTAGTGTTAGCTGGTTTAAGTTTTGAAATATGTCAAATTATACTCGGTGAAGATATTGCGATGATAAATCTTTTATACATTTCATAACTTTTTTTCACTTTTTTAAATATAAACGCTTTAACACATTTTTAAAACTATATTACTTACAACTCTGAAAAACTCTGACACGCGTGAATTATTTATTGCGCAACATTAATAAAATGTACATCATTTATACACGGTACACGAGTTTCAAAAGAAAAATCAACCCTTACAATCTATACTAGAACAGTAAAATATCCGAATATCCAATAGAATCAAACAAGTAAGGACGATCACTCTGGTACAGTGGTGCTAAATCTACCATTAACGCTGACGGTTGCGGGTTACACGTGTCGCCTAAGAAACTTTTCTAAAAGAGTTTCAACGAATAATATTTTTTTTCCCAATAATTATCAATTTACTTAATTAAAACCATGTCAAGAAGGTCAGGGTCGCTCGGCGCAGTCGCTCGCGACGCGCCGGCGGTAACGAGATTACAGCCGGTCGTCGATAATCGCCTTACACTACAACTACCCTCACACCGCGACCTGGCCGTTGACCCGTGAGTGCTGGTCTCTATGACGAGGACATAGGGGTGCGGGTGCGGCCACACCGGATCATGGCGGAGAACGCTATGTGTATTCCGATTGACCTCGACACTTCTACTCGTGTTCTTCAGCGCTATAAAGTGTCTTTACGAGGCGACGCGGTCCTTGGTGTTGTCGGTTACTTGATTGAAACGTTTTATGCTTTCTTGTATTCAAAGTAAAATAGAAAGCTGTCTGCATTCTATTCGTTTCATTCTTTGCATAGATATACGTAAATCTCAAGTAGTTTTATAACTAATCGTGCTTATGTAACCAATGTAATAATTAAATGGATTATGTTTTAAGCTAAGTTCATCATTAATAACAAGTCGTAGCGGCCTGGTCTGCGACGTAAACATTATGTAAATATAAACGTATATTCTGTATGAAATTATGATAAAAAAGCTTGAAATGATTACTTTAACACGTTGGTCGGCACGAGTACCATCTGCTAATTTAGGTGTACCTATATAAAAAAGATAAATGGCGTCTCTAAATAAGCTAAGCGTAAATTCGGTTAAATTTTAGTGCTTTCTTGATGCGTTGTTCTCGTGCAAGTGCCGACGGGCGCTTATCTCGCGCCGGCAGGAATGTGACCCACTCACTCGGCTTCACCTAACGGAGTCGGTTTACGACCTTCTTTATGACGCCGATTATATTATATTATAAGCTTCAGTCTGAAACGTCGTTTGACAATCGTCTGAAGGGTTGCATATCACAATCTCACGTACGAACATTTTAATCAACCTTAAAATTAAAGATAATAAACAGGAGAAGCGACGTGTCTTTCGGTACAAGGTACTTGTTTTATGTATATATGGATTATCTATAGACACTAAAATTTCAATTGACAATAAAGAGATTAAGAAGGATTGGTTTTAAATATCAGACTTTTAAAATAAATAGAATCTTGTAAAATATGTTGTATTCGTTACAATCAAAAATAAGATGACGCATGCTTTTTTAATTTTAAAAATTTAGTATTCAATTTAACCTTATTTATAGGCAATGTGATGTAAATATGCCAATAAGTAATGTTATAATGGGAAGATAATTCTTACAAATTTCTCATTTGGTTGTTATAATTTTAATGTATATGTCAAAGTGTACTTAGATATAATACATTACTATAGCTATAGAACTACTAATTCATTTCTGCAGTCCTTTCAGGAAATTACAAAAACGCAGTGAAAGCCACGTGAACGCGGAGAACGGCTGGCGAGCCCGAAAGAGGCCCACTGAGGAGCGCATTTAGCGAGGAACTTGGCTGGAAGTAACTGTGTGATAGCCAGGCTTCACGTTATGTGCATTCGTTTGGTCGCTCCTGTAGACCCAGCTGATTACTATATGTACAGATGATAAACGGAACTACGCCGAGACACAATGACCGCTACAAATTAAATTGTATTGCATTCATTTTATGAAAATGTACAATTCATTGCGGATATTGAGGTCTACTTTACAGTTGTAAAATGAGAAGTTAATAGCGATGCATGATTATTAAATTGCTGTTTTATTAAGCAACAATGCTGATTCACAAGCAATATGTATAAATATGTGTAAAGACTTTTTAACTACATAATTATTTTTCTGTCTGCGTATGGACATGATACAAAGGTTCCCGTGCTTTATTATACAGTATTGTACTTTATTTCGCATCATTATCTTGCCGGATTATTTTACTTACAATATATACACAAAAAAAAATGATTCTTAGAATTTTTTCGTAAAATAGAATCACTGGAATCGAAGACATTACCCGATTATTGCCGAATAAGATTGATAATAATTGACGAGAACACACTCTGGCAGTCGCCACTGTTCTTTCTTTATTTACTTTAACTTAACTGTAGATTGTAAAGATGTCGTGAAGCTGTTTAGCAGTGATAAATGCTTGTTAAAATCACTAAAAGCGATTAAAATACGACGTACTTTTTTTCTACATTTGAATACCCATGCTAATACTTTATTTATATTTTCAGAATATCTAGATATTAATGTTTGCGCTGCCATACCGTTCATCCGATCGAGATAAAACTTTGGTCAAATATATGTTTGCATTTGTGAGAAGGTTACAGACACGATTCACGATACTGCAATTAACTTCCAACAGGTAGCGCGCGTGTCGTACCGGTCACACAGGAAAATAAGGCCGTCCAGCGTAACAATATCTACATCAACGAGCGAAGCCAAGATATATAAAACGGTTACTTGAGTAAAAAAAATAAGCACTCGTTTTCATAAAACTAAAGCAAACGAAGTCCAGTCTGTAGACAAAGTCGCATTGAATTACAAGTTATTTAGCTATAATATACCTGTACAAGCAACCTCCAGCGGCGGTTACATTCAGAGCTATTTTGCTTTCAGCAAGCCCTCCCCAGGCAATTAACACTAAACGACTTACGTCTCAACTTCCGGCGGAATTAGCGTCATGGTAATAGAGCGGTCGACTTATCAAACCGTCGTTAGAAACGAGGATATTGCGAGTGTAAAAACTTGTACAAAGGATTATTTTAAAAACGGTTGCACGCGGCTTCTTCAAGCGAGTACTCCAGAAGGAGTTTGTATTTGACATTCCACTCTCGAAGAAGTTCGCTCTGAAGCTTAAATGCCTTAATAGGTTTTAAGTTACGAGATGTCAGATTCGTCTTAATTATGAGGTGGTACCCTTGCTTATTAATATTATAACTGCGATAGTAACTCTATTGGTCTGTCTGTCGGTTGGTTTGTTGAGCCTTTAAACTCAAATCGCTGAATCAATTGTAATAAATTTTCGTGTAGATATAGGATTGAAACTTACAATGACATAGACTACTTTTTGTTGCAAAGAAAGCGGAGCGGTGACAAAGTCGATGTAAATTTATGTGGAGACAAAATCGTGAGTTCAATAGGCTAATTTTTTTTCTTATAATACGTCTCGCTTTTAATAATTATTATTTGTATCTGATTTTATCTTCGCTTGAGCGTTGTTCTAACAATTAGTTTCAGGTATAGCTTGTGTATTTTGGGTTCCAAATATATGGATGTCAGTTTTTGAGGTTAAGTTAAATGAATAGTGAATGCGGCCGGAGGGTGAAATAGCTCCCGCCGGCGCGAGACGAGCCCACGTGGCGGTTAATACCCGTGACGTAATAACCGTGCAAATTGAAGAAGCCGAAATTTTCTTCTTTAATTTTATTATTAGAAATTTTAAATATGGAACAACATCACTGCGCTCGAACGATTATATTCAAAAGTTTTCACTATCGTTACCGTAAATACTTATAAAGCGTTGTTAATATCGCCATAAAATAGTGACGTAAAAAAAAAACTGAAACAAGTCACAACAAGACAGAAAAACCGCTGCCAAACTTTCATCATAACCTTAACTTAAACCGCAATCGTTTAATGCAATTAGAGAAATGTAATTAATTGTAATCAAATGAACTCCCTGAAAGCGTGGATCGGGAATATTCAGAGTGTCGTGAGTGATTCGTGGGAATTATTCATGCTCCTCCATGAATATGTAAGCGAGCCCGCGCGGCGCCACGCACGCCACGCGCTCGCCGCGCTCTCCTGCGAAATTACAATCAAGCTGAAAGTAAATATACGAATGAAAGCGAATCACGATTTTCAATAATAGTAAAGAAACTCGCGCTTAAAATAAATATTGTGGAAAAATTCAGATGTTGTTTTTAATTAATGAAGTTTAAAGACTGAAGCGTATTATCGGACGTGACACAGTCGTGGCTGACGAACGCAACATATACCAAATTTAATTATAAGGCGATTACTCTTGTAACTTTTGCTCACAGACTTTCATAATATTTACATAAATTGGTTATCATTGCTTTTACTACACCTTAAATAATTTCCCGACAATGGCATATTGATTAGCTTACGTTTATATAGATACTGTTACAGTTAGTACAGGTTACAGAGTTGTTTTATGTTAGTTTTGTAAGTAAAACTTATAAGTGTAATTATTAAAATAAAATACTTCACGGAGGATGGTCATGATTAATTAACGATTATAATCTGTCTTTTCTGAAAACGAATTGTCTAAATGTCGTCCTACTCAGTTTGAGACTTAACAATTTAGTCACGCCCTTCAATTACAATTGTAACGGCGTCCGATAATATGTTTCAAACTTAACCGAAACATAAGGAGACAAGATAGCGCTTTTGTTGAAAAGGTCTTTTGTTTCGTTTCTACAAATCGGTACTTAATCGAAACTATTGGAATGTATCGGACCTCCGATACAAGTTCCATTTCCATATTCATAACCCGCCTCGATGAAACATGCGAATCGTATCGATACCGCTATTCAGATTCCCTCCGACTCTAGTTTTCTAAACAATGATTCTGTTCTGTAACAGCAATTATTACATACGTAGGTACATAATGGTTTTATATTATTGTATATGTCTAATATTCAAGACAATAATATTTTTTTGAAAATCATTGTAAAAACGTTACGTTATTATTGTGTCATGTTGAAAACGTACTGTTTTTCATTAAATTAAATACTTTTAACACCTTTCACAAAAACGTATAACAACGAAATGGCTTAACTTATAATCTAATGCACAAAAAATTGTAAAAGCTCTATACGTTTACGTAAAGAAATTAATAGCGCTTTTAATAGAACCAGCGAGTGATATAACATCTAATAGGCGATTACTGATGGCGCCTTTGATCTCACTGAATACATGAAGAATATATTCGAGAGCTTATATCAGGAGGAAAGATAGTAATTTGTGGATGATATTTAATTAATTTATTACCTACTTTTGCCCGCAGCTTCGCTCGGGTTAATGTAGATTTTGTTAATCCAAGTTGTCATGTCAGCAGGCTGGGTCTTCCGCCAAAAGACCGCTTTATTTCCATATCTCTCAAGTACAGCAAGTACATGTATCTAATATTTTAGATCTTATCCTTTTAATTGTATTCTGTGTCCTTTTCTATGAAAAAACTCATCAAATTGTACAAAATTTTGCATACAGTCGAATAATCTGTTGAGGGGGGAAGACGTACCCAACAAACAAACTCACAATCGCAATTACAATACGTAATAGCTACCTTGTACAGAGATAATAGGCAATCAATGTATAGGTAGAAGATTAATGAACAATTAAGTTGTAGGTAGAAGATTTGTGAACGAATTTACGACTTATACGGATATTAGTGAATGCATTATAATCCTTTGTGCCTTGACTCCGAGCCGGTTCATACATAATGCAGAGCCCCATCAGGCACGACCTCGTCTCCAAATCTAAGCCGAGATGTTTATTTAAGCAACGCTTTGCTGGAAAGCGACCGGCGGTTTGGTGTTTTGAAGCGTTGTTACCTACTACCTATGCAACTTTACTAGCTTTTAAATTAAATAGTCTAGAAGTTAGTTACAATTATAAGACATTAGATTAAGAGCTATGTTTTTAGTTACCAGCTCTTGCAATAATATTGCCATGTTCCTACTCTTTCAACTCTCCAGGTGAGGCGCGATCAATAATCCATTTAACAGTAGATTTTTATTATATGTTTAAGAGTTTTTCCGTATTCATTCACGGCTTAGTTATAATATTTTTTCCGGACAGAACCAGTACAGTTGAAGTTATGGCCATGTCCCCGTTGGGCGAAGAGTGGGCAGTTTGCTTCCAGTTTACCTCCGTAATTTTTCAAGGGCGTATTCAATATATATCGTATATAATATGGACACATACAGCACCTTTAAGGCAGTTTGCAGCGTTTCGCCTTCCAACTAATTTGATGAGAGGCTTATTCGTATTCGTTTTTGATTTTCATCGTTATGTTTGATGACCTGCTCGCCTATACTTTTTATCCTTCAAAGAGTTTGCCCCATCGCATCGACACAGAGTTTGCGACTAATACGCCGCGCAGATTCAGTCCACACACAGAGCCGCTCACAGTTCTTCTAAAATATTTAACACAATCTAGGAGTGAAATTCTCTAATTGTTAAACAATTTACAAAAGCAAAAGAATATATATTATCTAGTATATTTTGATGTACGGTTCGCATTTTTCATAAAACATTGCTGTTAAGAGTCCGCGCACCTTTCCATATAAAAATTGTACGTGCCGTAGACGTAGGCGAGATGAATATCATAAAACATGATCCGCTGACTGAATTTTGTAATAAATATAAGGTACTGAATTGAACTGAATACTGAAGCCTTCAGAATTGTTGTTATGGCACAATATAATAGAAAATCCGCAGTTAATATATTTTTTAATCCTATAGCCACACTGAAATATCAAAAATCCAGAAATCATTTGTTATACAACAACATGATATTAGCAGGCAAAATTAAGCCATAGTTCAGTAATTTTTTACCCTACATCTATCGACCCGACCTTGCTGAAAATCCGAAATATTGATAATATTACCGGCTGTTTATTTTTCAAGATTGTCTAAGAATTTCATGAAAATTCCTCCAGCCATTTCATGGGGACGCACATACATACATACACACATCGATTTTATGTAGATATATAGATAAGACCCTTATTTGGATATTTATAAGTATGTATATATTTATGTATAGGTTACGTAACCTCCACACTCTACTAAAACCCGTCGATATTACATATAAGACGTAATCATCAACATCTAAATCGAAATTTTCCATTTAAATTTATGATAGTCTAAAATATTATTCATATTTATTCAGCTCGTAAAAGCACCTATAACAGCGCGCATGTGATATTTAAATGAGCACTCGGGTCCGGCGCACCTGAATATAAATAAACGGTGTCCGCCGCGTAACTCTGCCTTTGCACATAATAAACTAAGTTATGTTCGTACGGAGCTTCGAAAGCTCGTCACTCGGACGCCTGGCCATAGCTTCGTTGGTAGACATTATTAATATTGATACGTTATTTACAAACCAACTCCATTCATATTGCTATTGAAGCATATTTGAAAATCGAACTTATGATATTCTATATTGCGTTAACATTAACATAACACTGAAATTATGTATAAACCCCCTGCAATCTACTCATTGATACTTTGCTGTAAGTTGGCGAGGAGTCGTATATCCTACTGGTTCCAGATGATACTACAATCAGGTCAAGGTCACGCTACTAGGTTAATTTTATTTCATTCATAGTATAATAATTTTGGCATCGATTAGATCACTAGATGTTGCTCAGATCCGTTCAATAGCTATAAGAGACCTGATAAGCTTCTTACAGTAAAGATCTTCATAAATATTGGCCAAGACCATTGCGAGTATATCAGCTTTCAAACAAAAAAACGCAACAAAATTTGTCCACTCGTTAGTGACCTACGATGTCACAGACAGACAGATACACACGTCAATCTCATGGGTAACTCACCTGCTTTTTGGTCAGAGATTAATAAAATATTAGATAACATTTTAATATAATAAACATGACATTAGAGATTATATAATAATATTTTACCCTAATAACTATCCTTTTTTCGTTCTATTATATTATATTCACATATAAAAAGCTTCTAGCACGGTTTCGAAACTCTCAGGAGCAGATTCAATTAAATCATAATCTAGTTTGATTACATTTAAAAGCTTTCTTACACTCTGTCCGTAGTCTGAAAGGGAAACTCAACTAATTAATTCAGTTGATTTTGAACAAGTTGCCGCAACCCGGCGGCTGATCCGGAGCAGCGCGCAACTTCGATTTGTTTGATGCGATTAACGAGCGGGCTGTTCACTCACAGTACATGTGCACCGGATACTTCGCTCTTCATAACCGAGACTAACTATATTATGGTAATTAATATTCATAAAAGTTACGTAGTCGTTATACGTAGTTAAGTATGATTTGCTTACCAAAGATTAAATAACATATATGAAACAAAATTCTAACTATATACCTAACTATACAAAGTAAGAGAGCATATATTCACAGGGCCCCCTAGAAAGAATTACAAATACTTTGCGTATAGTTTATAGAAACACTAATGCTGTAAATATTCTATAGATTTCTAAAATCATAAACCTTCGTACCTTCACTATGTCGGGTAAAAACGATCTTCAAAATGGCGTATCAAACATTAATGTCGGTCCAGTATTAAGTGGAACAATATATATTATGCAATCAATAAACCAGAAAGTATCACCATTCACACAATAAAAATTTAACTAAATCAGTCAAGGAACATATGTAAAAAAGTCAACGACTAACTAAAAACCTCTTCTTTTTTAAAGTCGATTAAAAATACATAAATTCTAAATCCGATAAATTATTTGTATTCACTATAGCGGTTGATTCAGTCAGGTGGGTCAGTCGGGAGATTTCTGAAACTATGAGAGTTGTTGAAAGAAACCATGTCGCCGATTTTGAAGGTAAAAAAAACTGCATACAAAGATTTACAGGAAAACTCTACACGGCTCAGTGATCCTGGTAATTATAAAAAAAATATATTTAGTTACCTTCCGTTGCAGAATATAATAGAGTAGGTTGTGAGAAAATAATGTTAATATGGCATCCGCAGTGTTGAATAACAAGAAAAAGTTTTTTGTTAATCTAAAAGATTTAATTGACAATTCCACGCAGTTTTATAAACCTGAACCAGCTTGTAACATACGGTCAACCTCGCAAGCCGCGCCGGCAGCCGACGCCGCGCACATGAATATTCAAGCCATTGTCATTGCGTTCTCTTTTATCTCACTCGTTTATTTGTTCACAGATCGACGATACCGTTATGGAACTAGAATTTTGATCGAGATATCGAAGTTACAAGAGTATAATGCTGGTTATCCTAATGGGTCGACGACATCCCAATAGCGAACGAGTTATCAAGGTAGTAAACAGTGTGCGCGGTCTTCCGTCCCGCGCCAGAATTTTTCGAAGTAGGAAAGTAGGTATGTATGTATTCAATAATATTCCAAATATAATCGACATTCTGAACCGGCGGAACCTTTTTTTTTATTTCAATATTTTTTGTTTGTTTCGACGACTCAAAAGTACCGCTTAAAGCCTATTTCAAAAATTATATTTTTATTTTATGTTTTTAATTTTGAACAAATATAATTGTTATCCTTGCTGGGCCCATAATAATTAAACTTTTCGTAAGTCACTGAATAATAACAAAATCAGGTAGGAACATTACTGCTATTACCGCTTTAGGCACAACACACACAATAGAAGTTGTTCATAATTATAGTTCATAGATTTACTCATTTCACACACACGCACATACGGTGAGTATATTACCCAGATGATCAGTTTCAGGCTTTCAGGGACCGTAAACAAGGGCGACGGTCAACGATCCACTCTCAATGGCGGAGCGACGGCTCACACTAATTGTCACACTATTGAGCGTAGAAAATATATAATAAACAGTACGCTCTTGTTATTAGGAATTAAGGGTGTACTTACATTTCTTATTGCCAGAATAGGTGATCAATCTTAAAAAAAAAAAATAAAAATAAAAAAATTATATTCACGATACTACGAAGTAACAAATAAGTAGGTTCTACAAACATAAGGTCACGTTAGTGCAAGAATGTCGCGAGTCGCACAGCGCGCCGCTTAACGAATATCATTTCCTTAAAACGTAATACATCGATATACATTATTTATTTATTTACTAGCTGTGCCCGCGACTTCGTTCGCGTGGATTACAGAATGCTTGGCATGTCTCCTGCTAAGCAAGGTTATAATAGTCTGCGGTGCTGCTCAAGAAAAGAGCTTCTTACTTTGAATTTGGGAACTTTCTGGTTGTATTTATAAGCAGACTCTAATTCAGATACGGTATTCCTCCACGGTTTTCACTATAAATGTTGAAGAAAAGTGTTTTGTGCTAGTCTTTAAAATTTCGACTGTATAACAGTATATTCCCGCCGACGTTCTCCTTGTATTATATATCGGGTGACTTTTTTAACTGGGCTTCATAGGCCATATCCGGAACTTTAAAGAATCGCGAAAAATACTTAAAGAAGTCTCGTATCCGATTTTGAGAAATCTAAAACTGCATCATAAGTTTTTTTTGATTTCATGATTCTCCTGACCAGGAATTGAACCCACTAATTAAAAAAAAATACATTCTGTATTATTGCACCACCTACCTAATAGTGTCACTTGTAAGAATCAGCTTTTGGAAAGTAATAGTAAGAGACAAATTAAAGGAAAAGATTTATTTTTTAACAAAATAACATTAAATCTATACATGAATTAGAAGTTAAGTAATCGATTCTATATATGTATATCAAATATACATAATCAAATATGTGGGTTAAATCATGGCTCCCGGTAAGTTTAGAAAAAAAGTCTGCATTACTTCGAACGATTTGTTTATTGCATCAAAATGCTAGTCACCTACTAAAGTACGGAAGAGTGTAAAGAATACAATCAAAAATATATAAAATGAATAACTCACAGTAACTTCTTTTATGTTTGTCTATTTTTTCTATGTGAGCTATACAAAGTTGATAGAATGTGACGTTTGTTTTGGTCCCCGTCACCTACTCCGTTACCTAGGTAGATTTAGATAATTCCTAAAAAGATGAATCAATTTATTGAAAATCTACATTTCACTGGACTCGGCTATTGTACTCACCCGCTATTAGCGTTACAACATCCCGTTATAATTTTAAAATTTCACTTTTAGGTATGATCGTTTTTTTGAAGAATTACAAATGATTTAATTTAATGTATGAATTTGATAGAATTTTGTAAAAAATTTGCCCTTCTTTTTGTTGCAGTTAACTATATACTAATACCTCTCTGAAGTTGATTCTTATAATATGTGACAGTATAAGATGATGCAATCATACAGAATGTTAATTTTTCTCAAAATCAACGTGTTCGTTTCTGGCTAGGAGAACTTATTTTTCAAAAAACTAATGAAATAGTTTTAGTTTTTATTAAAATCGGCTCTGTTACTCCTTTAATTATTTTTCGCTATTGCTTATAGTTTCGGATTTGATCTATCATATCCAGTAAAAAAAAATACCCAGTAAATATATTATTTTCCAAATTATTATATTTATATAATATACATATATCTTCCCTATTTGAATAAGATGTTGTTCACTATTTCATTGGTTTCGATTTTGTTCCTTATTACATTAGCTTTCTGTGCAGTGAAAGTTTCGTCAAAATCGGTCCAGCTGTTTTAGATATTAGCCGTAACAAACTGAGTGACAGATAGACAGACAAAAATTTTAAAGTTATTAATTTTGTTGTCAGTACCATGTATACTTTCATATGCATTTATTTAAAATTACAAACGGACACATCGATTATATTTTGACGCGTATAAGCAATACTGTGTCAAGCCACACGGACTTCGTTTTGAGAAAATGGCGTCTAAAGATGTCAAACCTATTCTTAATAAATTAGTTTGAAGACGTATATATTCATCTTTTTTTCTATTTTGATAAAATCTATATTAAATCAAAAGCAGATAGATTTATTTAATATGTTATATAATAATAAGTTTTTAAATATTTGAGATTATTTTATTAATTGCAAAATATGGAACGCACCTGAAATACGAAACATTGAGTTAAGAAACTTTTTTCCATACTTATATATTTATTATAGTTTAGATGACTTGAAATTTGTTTGGATAATGTTAAATAGGTGACGTAGTATCAAAATACACCAACATCTTAAATTTGACTTTTTTGCGGGTTGACACATTATTGTTTATCAGCATCCATTTATATGTATAGATGTATAACCTTCCCTTTTTAAATCAGAAATTGTTCACTATTTTATTGGGTTCTACAATATTTTGTTATCGCGATTACATAATAACAAAATATTAAGTGAATTATCTCTTCTTTACTTATTCATTGAAATAAAATATATTTTTTAAATAAAAGTAGCTTAAGTCATAATATTAGCTAGGTATAGGGGCTGTTCATTAATCAAGTAATGTTTTTAAGAACTTTTTAGACTTGGTGATATTTCGTAATTTTTTTTCTTCCATCCCCTCTCCCTCCTCTGGGCCTCACGTGATAAATGGACATCCCTTAACTGCAAGTGAAAGTCCCATCAAATTTGATTCAGCTGTTTCAGAGATTAGTTGTAAGAAACAGACTGACAGACAAAAAATTAAAAAATTGGATTTTTTGATGTAAGTACTGTATATACTTTCATGCATTTAGTGAAAAATACGAAATAATGTTCGATGTGAACTCATAAATTTACATAACTTTTTTATTTATGAACCGATTGAAATGAAACAATCACTAAGTGTTATGTGAAGCTTACTGCAATATATTAATGAAAACCACATGTAAATCGGATAAGCCGTTTCTGAGATTAGCGGACACAAACTCACAGATAAACAGACAAATATCTAACAAATTATTGTTTTGGGTTCTATTGGCTAGGTAAAGACCCCCAATAATATATATTTTTTTATATATCTGTCATGTGCAGACAACGACCCGTTAGATTTTTTTTGTAAGTATCGATTAAAAACATCTAAAATAGAAGTTAGCCTAAGTCACTCCTTATAACATTTGCTAACTGCAAGTAAAAGTACCATCAAAATTGGTTCAGCCGTTTTAAAGATTAGTCGGAACAAACAGACAGACTGACAGACAAAAATTTAAAAATGTATTTTTTGATATAAGTACTGTATATACTTTCATGCATTTAGTGAAAAGTACAAAATAATGTTCGACGTGAACCCTTAAATTGACATAACTTTTTTATTTATGAACCGATTGACATGAAACAAACCCTAAATGTTAAGTGAAGCTTATCACAGTATATTAGTGAAAACCGCATCTAAATCGGATAAGCCGTTTCTGAGATTAGCGTGCACAAACGCACAGATAAACAGATAAACAGACAAACAGATAAGAATTCTAAAAATCATAGTTTTGGGTTCTATAGCGTTGGTAAAGGCCCCCAGTAAGATTTTTTTTCATATATCTTCCATGTACAGACAGCGACCCGCTAGAATTTTATTATTAGTATATAGATTTTCTTTATTTGGGAAACAAACAATTTAAAAAACACTCTAAGACGAAAAAAAACTAAAACATAAATAATAAGTTTCCACTTAAAACGAATACAAACCATATAATAAAAATAGCAACTACTAATAGTAAAGATATAATTGTTAATTTTTTTATTCTCTGTTAAACTATTATTTATATTTTTGGGAAAGATTTAAAAATGCACTTATAAACTCGTAAGGGACTCTGTTCAACGTTTTATATTTTAGGTTCACGTTTTCGGCTGAACATTGTCTGTCAGTCAATATGAGAATTGTATTTAGTGATTATGAGCCACAGCTAATAACTGAACGAACAATTAAACGAAATAAATTCATTCCGCGATATCAATGCAAAATTAAACGCACGATAAATTTATATAAAATGGAATCTATCGACCGGACGTTGTGAATAATAATGTTCGACCGAAACTATCAATTACGATAACCATTGCAGTTAACAGCATTATTCATAAACTACACATTCATAGTTCTGATTAAGATTCTTGTCAGTATAATTTATTGTAGTCAAAATATAAAACGGTTTTAAATTTTTTTCACTTACACTCTAAAGAATTACTGTACACTGAATATCACCTGTTATAAATAAATATGTCGTAATAGATTTTCTCTTTGAGTTTAAATTCATAGAGATTATATCGATACATTATAACCTAGCGCACACGACTGACTTCGTACTGCCTCAGAATCACTAAATGTTGTGTTTACCTACTAGGCGAATTTTTAAATTTTTCTGATTTTATTATTCCTTATTTTGCTATTTGGTGCGAAGGCAAATCTGACGAATCAAAGATCATAGAAACCGGTCCAGCAGTTAAGTTATAAATGGTGTAATTAATCCGACATTGTTTTATCTGTAGAGATAATTTTTAATCTTATATTTCTTATTTTTTACATTTTTAAATATAATTAGGTACGTGAAGTATAACAAAATATATAAAAAATATACAAATCTTTATCATATGTAGGTATTTGTAAATTTATATCACAATTTTATTGATTCTATTGCAAAGCTTATGTTGTCGAGAATGAAAGCGATAATTAATTTTAATTCCGCTGGACTTTTTGTATTTATGCTAAACATTTTTATTGTAAACGAATTGTGATAACAATTTTTTTGATAGGTCTTGACTTTAAGATCTGATGTATTATGTAAACTGAAGAACTAAGCTCCTCAACAGAAGCACCTCATCACACTCGCAGGTAGTGGGCTCGATTGAATCATGTTGTTCTTTTATGCTATAAATTGTGCTATTAATGTAAAACGCAATTAATAAAACAAAAATACAGAGAGATACACCTCAATACTCAATACTCAATCCCATACTACTTGGATGAATAAAAATAAAAATTGTGATATCGTTTGAATTTCCCCGATTTTTTACTTCGCTCTTTCCTTTGATTCAATCACAAGTTGAGGAGCTAACAAACGAGACGGAAAAACGTGTTGACGGAAATTTAGGTCGAAGTACAAAAAGAAAGCTGTGTTTGCATTTTTATCGTCCACAGAATTTCTGTGAACAATTTTTATGTCAGAGTAATAATAATTTATATAGGAACTCGTAAATTATGTAACACGGTTCTCTCTCTCACACACTTATAAAACATTTTTTAAATGTTTATAAAAAAGGAATTCAAGACTCAGATGCTCCACTTCACATATTTTGTTTTTATTTTGCTATTAGAATGTTGTTTTTTATTGAATGTAATTTTAATATGTTTTATTTGTGAGATATCTAATTTAGTCTAAGGCTATGTTTCCTGTGGCGCATAAATGTAGACTAATTATTATTTCAGAATGTATATTTGTAATTTTAAAGTGGTTTTTACTGTAACGTTTTTATATTTTTGTTTAGTTTTAATTTGCTCATCCGTTGCGATCATGAATAGAGATTTTGTCTTTCTTTCTTCCATTTATAAAAACGCGTATCTTTCCAAAAGCTAGAGCTAATTCGGAGTTCCTTTCTCGGGCGAGCTATTCGTAGCTCTTTAATGGGTGTAATCGGCGCCGGTGACGTGGCGCACGCCGCCTGACCGCACTCACTTCGTGGTCTGTACGTATAAATTCAACACAGAGGAATAAAATGGTTTTGTGAAACAAAATCACTACATAGCTCATGCTTTAACGTCTTTTGAATATACGTGAGAGTACTTGTATTCAGTTTTTTATAGTAATCTGATGATATACTTTAGGAATAAAAGGTAATAATTATTATTTAAAAAAAGAGTACAGCAATAAAAAGAAAAAACTTCAGATTTGCTAAGCTAGAGGGTGGTATCGACAACGTTGTCGCATCGGGTTGTTTGTATTGGTCCGCGCCGAGAGCTCGCGGCGAGCTGCCAAGCGGCCGCACCGCAGCGCTCTGGGAGAAGTGAATAATAGTAATTACCTCCATCTGGACAAACTATACTTCCTACCCACGTTTAGCTTTAATGTTCTATATCAATAATCTCGATATTGATGAGATTAAAAATTGAATATTATTAGCAAACAGCTCAACCATACACGGGGATATTTAGTCATGATTTGTTTTAATCCGGTGCTTTAATGCCGCAATGCAATTAGTATTCCTTGACAATGTCTGCATTTTTAGCTGGATATGCATATTATACGAGTATTTGCTATAAGTTGTTACATCGTCTCACAAATTTATTAAAATATCTTTCAATATCTGCACAACTGATAATTTTCTTTAACGAGAGTATTAAAAAAAGTTGCATAAGTAATTTGTTTTAATAAAGTTAATATTATGTTGAAAGTTAATATCGTGGCTACAAGGGCTTCACATCGTACTGTGAGAGAGAGCCTGAAGCCCAACCTCCTTACTGCATATTATCTTTCATCCCACATATCTTTTTGAGTCGTCACCGTATTTAACTCCTCTGATGGTGTAAATGTTCATGGTGAACACATAACACCAGATCCTTCTGCTCGTTTGCCCGCGAATTATAAAACAGAGCTGAAGAAAACAAACAAATCTTGTTTGTTACATCGGTATGATTCCTCTCCTGCTAGTAATATCCTGGTATCGCGTACAGAGTGACGTGTGTCAGTATTTAGTCCCGGCGCAGTTGGTACGCTCTACTCGTCGACCTATTTTAATTTTATTTATATAACTTTAACTACGCCAAATCTCACACTTACTGCGTGCTTAAAATGGATATAAAGTTGTATTTTTAAGTAATAAATAACTAGATTTTATTTATTATATAACAGAAGTGGGAATTTTTTAAACATTTATTTTCCTGACGATTGCTTTTATTTTTAATTTACAAACATCAAGTTAAAAATATACATGTGATTGTATAGAGAAAATGAGAATCTACGTTCTGTTCACGTCCCGAGGGACGTTCGCGACCACGTGCCGGATTCGATGGGGATGTTCCATGGGGATAAAGTGCTGACACAAATAGGTATCTCCGATCATTCTCATTCCAATGAAATACAAACGCAACTAAACTATTGATTTTATACTATAATATGTCAAAATAGTATTGTAGTGCTCGTACTATTACAAATATTAAGTATTGGCTCGTTATGTCACCAGCAGTTAGGGATTGCACGTCCGCTCTTTCCAATGGCTCGCGTGTGACAGTACCCCCCGCTACTCGTGCACTATGTTAGTCCAAACTGGAAAATATAAAATAAATTATGATTTTAATAATTATGCCAAAAATTTTAAAAGGACTCAAAACTTAAACCATTGACTTATAAGACTGGAAGCACTGTCATGCATGTGTGGGCATGCAGTGAAATTTCTTGATGTGATGCGTATTCCTTCACGTATTCATTCTTAAGACATCGCACATACAAGCTTCATAAAATTTCCAACGTAAAACACGACGTGGCTTTACCGATTTATAATTATAAACGTCAGTGTACCTGAATAATTATCCACTAGACTGTTATAATTGAAAGGTGACTGACTTTAATATTTAAGCTCCCGAAAAATTAAATGTAATAGTAAATTGTACCTAGCCAATATTTCAATTAATTAATATGGACCACTTAAATTATAAATAATTTAAGCATGTTTTAATTTGAAGAGTATTTCATGAAATGTTCGTTTTAATTTAATATAATTAACTAATTTCAGCCACTTATAAATAGGTAATTATTATATTAAGTATTAATATTGTTATTTTATCTCCAATAAATGCATATGTAGTTGTGCAATGTACACGGTGTGCAGAGAAATAATGTTCAAAAGCTCGACTTTAGCTACCAGATGATGTTGAGAGATGGAAGCTGATAAGTAATTTTGTGACACACGGACTTCATTTTGAGAAAATGGCGTCTAAACATGTCAAATGTATCCTTAATGCATTTGTTTGAAGAATATATCTATCTTTTCATTTCTATTTTAATGAAAAATATAATAAATTAAAATCAGATTGGCCTTAAAATTATTATCTAATAACAAGTTTTTGAAATATATAAGATTATTACATATTGCAAAATATGGAACACACTGCAATATTCAAAGTTTTAAATTAAGAAACTTTTTTCCGTACCTATTTAGTTTAGATGACTTGAAAAATATTTCAATAATGTTAAATACGTGACGCATTATTAGAATACATCAATTTCTCTGAATTTTATTTTGAAAGTTTGTTTTGAATGTAAGTTATTCATTTTAATGTCAACTACTTAAAAAAATAGTTAACCTAAAAGTTATGGAAAATTATTAAAATAAAGTCAGATTAGACGGAATAAAACTCAGGGTGCCAGCTAAACATCAACCTAACCTAATCATCAAATCAACATTGGAGAAAAAAAAATAAAAGCTTGTCTTATTTTTTCCTAAATCTTTTTATGCGAATAAAAGCCTATATGATGGGGATAAATCACAGGCAATTTTTCAAGGTGATAATCGGAGCAACCCTTCACCCGCCGGAGCTCGCCACACACGACCCGTCAACAGTCCTAGAAACTATTCCATACATTTCTTGGGTAACGCGATAAGGTGATAAGCACTCGAGTGACATCGATTAATGCTACATTTATACATGAATTTTCTAAAAAATAAATTTTTGACTCGGTCTTATTTGCGACGCAACATTGAAAATGTTCGAAACTAAGAATTAACAATAATCAACTGATATTAAAATGTATATGCTTTCAAATAAAAAATAAATAAAACCGGTTAAAAAATTGCGCTCTTCTTTATTTATTGATGACCAAAAAAGGGGGGTTTTATAAATTTGACATTTAGTGCCGCCGTACTCGTTTGGGTACAGTTGATTTTTGTTACATAGCTTTTATTTACCGACGATTTTATAAGTTTGTGACCGTTGTACTCATGCGAGCACACCCTTCAAAAACTCTCCATAATAGGAAAACATTCCTTTATCTTTTGTATTCATATACGTCACCAATAATTAGAAAATAAAGGATTTGGCGCTTAATGGGTTAATTATCAAACTATTTAATTAATATTTTTATTTGATTTGATAATTAAGGAAGGCTCTAATCGGGTGGTAGGATAAGCTCCTGACGTTCTCTTTTTAGAAGAGCCAGCAGTCACACTTGCACAGTCCGTTACAGTACCTACACCCTACGGCGAGAATTACACACAAGTTGTGCTCTCATACAATATAAGTTGTGCTCTCAGACTTTACTAAAGATTTACTAAAGTTGGTTGACATTGCTTTACACCTGAAAGAATTGACTGAAAGGTTCGTGTGCGGTTGTGTACCTTAGCGCCCTCCCGGGACGCGCTGGATGCGGTAGTGCTGGCAAATAGATAATAGATGTAGTAAACGAATGAAAGTGAGAGACGACAGTCGGACAGTGAGAGGGCAGGATCTGTATAAGTAACAATCATCTTTTGTTATAAAATAATTATATAATAAGACTTATCAGTAGGTACATTAATGCAAAATTGGTAAAAAGAATCTGTATTTTACAGGTCACGTAAAATATATACGTACAGACGAATTAGACATCAAGTAATATTTTTAGTTGGCAGTAAGCTTTGAAAGATTTGATACGCTATGCATTTAAGGGTTAAAAGCAATAACTACAAAATCGTTTTTGATAAAAAATCTATGAAACTAGGAGTAGTTAGGGTGTACTGTTAGATAACAGTACACCCTTTCAAATTAATAAATCAGCCAAGTGCGTGTCGGGCCACGCACAATGTAGGGTTCCGTAGTTGTCAGAATTGTCAAGATCGGTCAAGCAATCTTCGAGTACCTATTTTCGTAAAAAAGTTTACGAAGAACTGGGAATTTCCTATTTTAAGTCAGTTTATACAATATACGTACTTACAATTTTAAACCTTTTATTATTATAAAATTATTTTTAATTTCTCTTTAAGAAGAGAATAAGAGATAGGTACGTAATCCGTATCTTTTATATTATACCATAAATGCCAAAGTGAATTCGTTTGTTTTATTGTTAACTCGCTCTTTCGCTATAACGCCGTAGGTAAGTAAAAAGTATGTTAATTGTGCACAACATTTATTATTCTAACATTTGTAAAATATACTTAGCGCCGATAATTTTCCTTCCTGATTAGCGCCTATGAAATCTATGGAGATTTGGTTGAAAACTTCATAAGCGCGATTCAGAATCACTCGCGACATGTTTTATTGAGACATTGTTTTATACCTTATTTTATATTTTATTTTAATTTAAACATATTAAATATTTACTTATTTATTCATTTAAATTTATATATTAATTTAAAATTATTAATATTTACATAATGTGATGCTTTAAAAAGTGAAATATTTATTTTTACTTAGATCATCTATAACTCGATAACCATAAGAACCCACATAGCCGTGATAATTTTCCTTTTAAATTCATTATATGTACAACTATCGTGAATTTTTTCATATTTTAGACGCAGCAGTTTAGTGGGTAGAGGGGGGGACACTTGACTCTCAGAAAAATTGACACTTCAAAGCTTAATATTTCGGAAACAGTTCGTCGTTCGGAAAAATGGTTTTCCCACACCTATAACATTTTTAAAAGACCTATCTAACGATACCCCACAACATGGGATAAATGAGAAAAAAAATTTTTGGTCTCTCTTAACACATAGGGAAGACACCCTGAAAAAAAAATATTTTTAAGATTTTATTGTACGACTTTCTCGGCGTAATGCATATGTATACTCATACCGAATTACAGCTTTCTGGTATTAAGGGTTTCGGAGCAAAGCCGCGGACAGACAGACAGACAGACAGACAGACGGACATGGCGAAACTATAAGGGTTCCGTTTTTTACTACGGAACCCTAAAAAAGAATTTTCAAAATCCATTCAGAAATGACGGAAGTCGGAAGTGATAAATTAAAAAAAACATAAATTAAGTACAGCCTTCTTTTCGAAGTCGGTTCAAAATGAAAGAATATTGAAAGGTTCTGTTGGAGTTATTGAAAGAATACCTCCTGTTCTACATTTATTGTATAAAGCTTAAGATCGGCTGTAGTTAACAATGAAGCTCATTAGTGAGCCCGATGCTCCGCGACATTGTGCTGCGATTTCTTATTTGTAATCAATATTGTAACTTCAATAAGGTCGAACGTAATAATACAAAATGCTATCGGAAACAGGTGATCTGTTCTGTGTGTGCAAATTTAAAGTAACAGATATCATTAATATTACGATGACATTTTCCTGACGAAATTTCTTGTTTTAGGATGTTTACACGCCAGACTTAGTATCTATACACATATAAGCGTCTTCGTTGTACAAACCTACTTTGTGTTCAAAGCTATTTTTAACCAACTCCAAAAAAATAAGGAGGTTCTATGTTTGGCTGTATGTATTTTTTATAATTGGTAACCGATTTTATTACCAATTTTAAACCTACTTTGAATTTTTTTTTGTTAGAATGGGATTAAAGTGACCTGATGACAATGGGGCCACCTACCTACCACCATTCTGGAGAAATCGAGGGAACCCTTCAAATAGGTATTATAGACAAACCTAGACCGATTTAGATATTTTTATCTAAGCAGCATTTGGTGAGATGGCACTGATGATAAAAACTATTACTGGCCACCGGAACTTCTCAATAATAAGTACTTCACGGTTTGAGATTTGATTACTTCAATATAACATACGCATTTTATGCTCGTCACAAGGCATATAGTAAAGTGAAGCTGATATTGCCACACCAGGTGAACTCCTCGATAATAATTAACAGCCCCGCGTCAGTTAAATCAATATTTCGTAAATGGTGATAAATAATATATTGTAACTTAGGTAAAATACTTTTAAATATCTTTTGCTCGCGGTTAATGTACATAGATTAAGGGTTTACCGCCGCCCATGGTTATTTGCAACCCCCTCTAGGTTAGCTATAAATGCGTTGGCAGCTAAAAAATTAGGGATAAAAGGGAATGTAGAAAATGAATGGGGGAAAGGGTTAGGCTTCTGGCTCACTCACAGGGATTCCAGAATTTACTTCACACATAAAAAATTTGCTCTCTCTTTATTATATTAGTTTAGATAGAGAAATTTATAAGTACCTAAAAATCACCGTTTATCTTTTTGTTAAAATACTATATTATTCTATGAAGTATTAAGACGATATTATCGTAAAGCTAATTGTGACGAGTCGCTGCAGCGCCCGACAACATTAACATAATATTGATCGACTGAAATACATAATATATCAACATTACACTGTTAGTCCGTCCTTGTTAATTAATTGTATTCAAATTAGCGCAATAGATCATTATTTATGTATCTATAATTGTATTTGAAGTTATTAAGAGGAATTTTGTTATAGGAGATAATCTTTGAAACTAAGAAACCGTGAAAAATGACTTTATTTTATAACTAGCTGGTGCTCGCGACTTCGTCTGTGATGTCTTTGATGCCTACGTCATAGTAGCTTTATGCAAAGTCTTAGCTCAATCGGTTTAAAATTGACCAAAGTTTCATACAATCTTTCATCCGCTATATTATTCTCTTGGGGGTAGAATAATTTAAAATCCTTTCTTATCGAATGCCTACGTCATAATATCTACCTGCATGCCAAATTTTAGCCCGATCCCTCCAGTGGTTTGGGCTGTGCGTTGATAGATCACTATGTCAGTCAGTCAGTCGCCTTTGAGTTACATATATTTAGATAGTACACCGTTCCAAACAGGCATAGGTTATAATTTTTGATTATATATTATATTTTTTGATTTTTAATAAGATGAAGCTAATGATGCCAACGAAGTTCTAAATCAGTTCAGACCTAGATGAACGCGAAAGTGTTGTATGATTTTTTAGTATCTCCTTATGTACTTTTAAATAGCAAACATGAAAAATTTTGGACTATCATCTATAAATGAGTTTTTGATGATATACATGGTTTAATTGTCCGTTTATTATTTCTTTGTTGTTTTAAAAGTATTTAGTAAAACTGGCCCCACAAAGATGGATTAGTGCGATGTTCTTATCTCATAAACTATTATTATTTTGACTATCCTGAAATCACTTCGATGGTTTTCACTGCATGATAATATTTGAAGTTCACTCACGGACGGAGCGTGGAATTAAAACGCTTGTTAAAATAGTTTTTCTATCCGATTGAGAAGAGGACCCTACACTGATGGCTCTTCATCCTTTTAGCGCATTTATTATTTATAGTAAGTGACAAACGATATTTGAACACTAATAAAGCAATCTTCGCACGATCTTTAAGAAGTCCAACATTAGAAGATCTAAAATAGGTACATTAGTCACAGCGCATTAGCAAATTTAACACTAATAATAAAATAAGAAAACATCTCGAGCTATCAATTGTAGTAAACAAGCTACTTTTAGTATACATTATGTAATACATTCCTCCTATGTGTGTAAGGGTCTTCCTCGTATCGATAGACAGAGAGGTTCCGGGAAATCCAACGTCATTTGATCCATTACCAAACTTTGTATATTATACTATATTCCAGCATCATTCATTGTGTGCCGACTCAATCTTCCTGCATAGCTACTAACGTGCCGTATATCAAATATGTTCGAACGTTTGATCTACCACCTTTTCTATTATATTCCAGCTTATTCAATTCCTTTTTTTAGAATTAATATCTAAATGCCCTTTCGGTAGTCTAAGTTTTAACTCTAATGGTAATATTGCATAAGCAGCTCTCTGCATTAGACGCGGTAAGAAACCGATGCGATCGGGTGAATTTTCACATTTTTGATCGCTTTGCAATTCAAGTAGAATGGCTCTTGCCTATCTTGATGTCACACACGTAATGTTAAAGTAATATGATAGTATGATCTAAGAGAAAAAGGTTTTAGGGAGAAAAACACTAACATGACACTTATTTCATATAGACCTTAACAGAATCCTCTTAAAAAAGAAGGCATATAGATTTCGAACAATACCGACTATGAGGAAAGAACAAATAGCAAACAACAGTAACTTAATATACTCTTAGCCAGAAAATGTGTCGGCAGAGGACATATATCAGATGTCGGCGAGTGACGCGCGACGAGGAAAACAACGTACAAGGAAAATTCCAGGAGGATATTGTTTTGTGAGCAATTTCGTGGAATCCTCAAAAACAACACGACAAAATAAATTCTAACCTCCCATTATATCTCACCTTTATTTCATAGAGATACGTACACATTTGGAAACACACAACTGCTAAGATTACTAATATTACGATAATAATTGTATCTTACCGTATTGTTTGAAACAAAATACTCGTACTACCTTCTTTGTAAAGCTGTATACGCTGTTTTTTTTTGGATATTAATCGATTTTTTAATTAAAGAAGGATTTGTTTTAAACATTATTACTATTTCTTAAAAATAAAAACACATCAGAAACGCCATCTACGAGGTAACGATTGCAAACTAAACGTTATCTGGTGTATATGTATTAATTATTTATGTATAATAATAAAAATATCGTGGCAAATATAAACACATATTAGTTACAAAAAATATGATTCCGGCCAGGATCGAACTGGCGGCCTTCTGCGTGTAAAGCAGATGTGATAACCACTACACCACGGAACCAGATACTTTAATTGATAAAACAATCATTCTAGTTTTTTTTGCTCCTCGCATGAGAGAAAGTTGTTTAATAGGTAGCAGCAGTCTCGTTACGTGGTCACGAGAGTGTACAAGTTTAAGTTATATGTTTTTACTTGTATTTAAATTTTGACGTAATATAATAATCCAATCCACGAACTAGGTAATTATGTTAAGTTATTGCAAAAATCTAGCACTACACACAAAACAGTCGCGTCAAGATTTTAAAATCAACATTACTCATTTATTAACGTCTATACTTAAGCACACTGAAACGATAGAATAGTCTAATGATTTAGTTTATACACTTATGTATATATATATATATATATATATATATTTATATATATTTATTTTATGTACACTGACTTCTAGAAATAACATTACGATACTATAATTATTAGTGAAAAGTAATTCAATTGATTCTAAATTTATGATATGTTCTACAAGTCAATGCAATTTAAGATTACACTATTTCTATTTTTTTGAAATAATAAAAAAAAAACTTACGGCAAAGTAAGGGTTTCGAAACTCTTTAACTGACACAACTTTTTGGATACGGACCACTAAAACAAATGTGAATTCTTTGTGGCGCTCGATAAATTCAGAAACGAACGTTACAAATGGTTTTTCGAAGGATAAAAGAATACGTCTGCCTTTTTCTTGTCTCCGCTAATAACCTCCAATCTGTCGGCTAAAGCCTTCTCAAAGCGTAGTGTGTCTTACCTCGTAGTGTCATAGCGATATATGGATTTGTTTTATTAAGGACTTAGCACGGCTTTCTATTCTTGTAGATACCTGTCGAACCTGACAACAATCTGTTTTTGATTATATCACTTTTAGAATATAAATCGTGTACAAGTCTAGGACAATATTTTATATACCTCTCAAAGGAAAGTCATTGCGATGATTCATTATATAAAAGTTCAGATTAACATAGTTACTCTTTTATTTCTATTTAAGTATTCTTTTCAAAATACTGCTTCTAACATGAGCAGACTTAAATGACGGGGGACTAAGAGCTAATAACGAGAGGTCATGATTACATCCGCGTATGAAAAGATAAATAGAAAATATGCATTGAATGAAAGGTATGTAGGTAGGTATAGATTATATTACCGAAAATAACAGAAATTCAAAGAAAAAATTTCGTTGGTGATATTATGAAACGGGTTTTTTTATTTAAAAAGAAATCAATGTTAACGAACTATTCACTTATTGCTATAATAACCAGCAGTTCATTAATTAAAGATCTTTATGAAAGAAACACGACAAGTTAATTATAATAAATTTGATGTTTTATTTTAAGTAACGGGGGAAAGTTCATTAGAAGTCTGTCACGACGACGCGCCGCAGAATGAGGGCAAGGAATACAAAAATGTTTGTATCAGACGAGCAGCTCTCGAGACTGGAACAAAGGAATGTATACTTTTTGTGTTTGTAGCGAGGCAGGGGTTAAGTGCATGCGGCGGGCGCCTGATTGAGATGAGCCCGCGCCTCGTGAGCAGTGCGGGACAATGTACTCGCATCCGTGCAGCTAGCGACGCATTCGTTACGACGTGTGGTCATTTCATTTGTGCAAATCATACCATCGTATTTATACTTAGAATAGTAACTACTCGTAAATGTTTAGTTGTTGGGCCTGTTTTGTAATAAAGTTCTGATGCAAGTTGATGGAAGTTGAATACACATGCCTCAAAATCTCTACCGTCACGTGCAGTTTACCTTACGATGTTTAAATATCATCATTTAGATCATTGACTCTGAGACCGTTAATCAGCTGTAGCCACACTGATCTCAATTATATCTTCACTTGAATTTTTTCTTGTACATGATGTATCTATTTCTGATCTAAATAAAAATAAACATGGTTATTTTGTTTATGTATATTTTTGTCTTTTGTTTGATTTTCTTATTTCTATTTCTAGGGAGACGTTGTGTTTTAGTTTAAGTGTGGGTGAAGCGCACGCTTGAAAGGTTCGGAATCTCTGATTTAGATGATTCAGTGGAATAGCATATTACTACAATGACTCGATTTCGAAAACTTCGCTATCGAATTCATCATCACGACTAGAATCAACTATTTTGTGTTCCTTTCTTGCTGATACATAAAAAAGAAATCGAACGCTCACATATAGCATTTTATCGTAATAAGGTTCAATGACTGCGTGCGGCGGATCGCTAAGCTCCCTCCACACATGGACCTCGTCGAGAGGTTCCAATAACCAAGCTACACGCAACCACTTATTTGCGTAGTCATATTTGCACAGTCAAGTTGCCGCAAAAAGACGGAATATCGTATCGTTGGCTGCGATTCAAGTTAGTTTGTGATTTTATCTACGACTTGAAATATAACTGAACTGAATGCATTAGTATTTTTAATTTACATGTTGTAGAAACTTTGAAATATATGTATATGTATAATTGGAAGTTCCATGAACAATAAGAATAAAGTATTTACTGCTTCCCCTCAGCAAACTCTATATATACAGGGTTCATACTATTCAATATGAAAAGTTTCCCCTGATTTTGCTTTAACCATCTACAATGCCAGTCAAAAAAATTAATAGATAATCCTGAGATCACTAGAGTGTATTAATTTGGCCACCAAAAGTTTTAAGTATTTATTCTGATGACAAATTGCATTGCTTTGTTTTATTCTAACAATATCAAATAAAATAAGGCACTATAAATTAAGATATGATCGATGTGCAATAAATTGGCAACTGCTAACTAACTAACGTATCTATCGATAAAACCCGTGAAGACTGAATCATTCATCTGTTTTCTTGATCCCATAAAAAAACTGATTACATGGCGCTTTTGGAGTTTGGTATGATTTTACGGTACATTGCTAAAACTAGTTTGTAGAGACAAGCACGAAGCGATGCATGGACATATAGCCTGGCTTTAAAACATAAACCGATCGGTCGTAGCGGTGAAATTGGAATCGCATTCAGCGGATTGTAAGTGACCGCTAGCTATCCCGGCCTTTCGTTGTGTCCGGATCTCTGGTTGGATTTTATTTCATAATAAAACTGCTTTTATACCAAGATTAAAAAACGTACTCCGTTATTTACATTTTATCGTGAAATATATTATAATATAATAATCAATAAATAATGTACTTTAAGCTACAGGTGTCATTGTATTGATTTTAAATGTAATGTGGATAGTACTTTTCTTAATGAACTCTTGTTTACGATATTTTATTATTATGTTTAAAAATTTTCATCTCATATCATATCATTTTAATAAATCATATTCTAGATTTTCTATTTATTATTTAGTAGAATTTTAAAAAATTAGGGATAAAAGGGAATGTAGAAAATGAATGGGGGAAAGGGTTAGGCTTCTGGCTCACTCACAGGGATTCCAGAATTTACTTCACACATAAAAAATTTGCTCTCTCTTTATTATATTAGTTTAGATAGAGAAATTTATAAGTACCTAAAAATCACCGTTTATCTTTTTGTTAAAATACTATATTATTCTATGAAGTATTAAGACGATATTATCGTAAAGCTAATTGTGACGAGTCGCTGCAGCGCCCGACAACATTAACATAATATTGATCGACTGAAATACATAATATATCAACATTACACTGTTAGTCCGTCCTTGTTAATTAATTGTATTCAAATTAGCGCAATAGATCATTATTTATGTATCTATAATTGTATTTGAAGTTATTAAGAGGAATTTTGTTATAGGAGATAATCTTTGAAACTAAGAAACCGTGAAAAATGACTTTATTTTATAACTAGCTGGTGCTCGCGACTTCGTCTGTGATGTCTTTGATGCCTACGTCATAGTAGCTTTATGCAAAGTCTTAGCTCAATCGGTTTAAAATTGACCAAAGTTTCATACAATCTTTCATCCGCTATATTATTCTCTTGGGGGTAGAATAATTTAAAATCCTTTCTTATCGAATGCCTACGTCATAATATCTACCTGCATGCCAAATTTTAGCCCGATCCCTCCAGTGGTTTGGGCTGTGCGTTGATAGATCACTATGTCAGTCAGTCAGTCGCCTTTGAGTTACATATATTTAGATAGTACACCGTTCCAAACAGGCATAGGTTATAATTTTTGATTATATATTATATTTTTTGATTTTTAATAAGATGAAGCTAATGATGCCAACGAAGTTCTAAATCAGTTCAGACCTAGATGAACGCGAAAGTGTTGTATGATTTTTTAGTATCTCCTTATGTACTTTTAAATAGCAAACATGAAAAATTTTGGACTATCATCTATAAATGAGTTTTTGATGATATACATGGTTTAATTGTCCGTTTATTATTTCTTTGTTGTTTTAAAAGTATTTAGTAAAACTGGCCCCACAAAGATGGATTAGTGCGATGTTCTTATCTCATAAACTATTATTATTTTGACTATCCTGAAATCACTTCGATGGTTTTCACTGCATGATAATATTTGAAGTTCACTCACGGACGGAGCGTGGAATTAAAACGCTTGTTAAAATAGTTTTTCTATCCGATTGAGAAGAGGACCCTACACTGATGGCTCTTCATCCTTTTAGCGCATTTATTATTTATAGTAAGTGACAAACGATATTTGAACACTAATAAAGCAATCTTCGCACGATCTTTAAGAAGTCCAACATTAGAAGATCTAAAATAGGTACATTAGTCACAGCGCATTAGCAAATTTAACACTAATAATAAAATAAGAAAACATCTCGAGCTATCAATTGTAGTAAACAAGCTACTTTTAGTATACATTATGTAATACATTCCTCCTATGTGTGTAAGGGTCTTCCTCGTATCGATAGACAGAGAGGTTCCGGGAAATCCAACGTCATTTGATCCATTACCAAACTTTGTATATTATACTATATTCCAGCATCATTCATTGTGTGCCGACTCAATCTTCCTGCATAGCTACTAACGTGCCGTATATCAAATATGTTCGAACGTTTGATCTACCACCTTTTCTATTATATTCCAGCTTATTCAATTCCTTTTTTTAGAATTAATATCTAAATGCCCTTTCGGTAGTCTAAGTTTTAACTCTAATGGTAATATTGCATAAGCAGCTCTCTGCACTAGACGCGGTAAGAAACCGATGCGATCGGGTGAATTTTCACATTTTTGATCGCTTTGCAATTCAAGTAGAATGGCTCTTGCCTATCTTGATGTCACACACGTAATGTTAAAGTAATATGATAGAATGATCTAAGAGATAAAGGTTTTTGGGAGAAAAACACTAACATGACACTTATTTCATATAGACCTTAACAGAATCCTCTTAAAAAGAAGGCATATAGATTTCGAACAATACCGACTATGAGGAAAGAACAAATAGCAAACAACAGTAACTTAATATACTCTTAGCGAGAAAATGTGTCGGCAGAGGACATATATCAGATGTCGGCGAGTGACGCGCGACGAGGAAAACAACGTACAAGGAAAATTCCAGCAGGATATTGTTTTGTGAGCAATTGCGTGGAATCCTCAAAAACAACACGACAAAATAAATTCTAACCTCCCATTATATCTCACCTTTATTTCATAGAGATACGTACACATTTGGAAACACACAACTGCTAAGATTACTAATATTACGATAATAATTGTATCTTAGCGTATTGTTTGAAACAAAATACTCGTACTACCTTCTTTGTAAAGCTGTATACGCTGTTTTTTTTTTTGGATATTAATCGATTTTTTAATTAAAGAAGGATTTGTTTTAAACATTATTACTATTTCTTAAAAATAAAAACACATCAGAAACGCCATCTACGAGGTAACGATTGCAAACTAAACGTTATCTGGTGTATATGTATTAATTATTTATGTATAATAATAAAAATATCGTGGCAAATATAAACACATATTAGTTACAAAAATTATGATTCCGGCCAGGATCGAACTGGCGGCCTTCTGCGTGTAAAGCAGATGTGATAACCACTACACCACGGAACCAGATACTTTAATTGATAAAACAATCATTCTAGTTTTTTTTGCTCCTCGCATGAGAGAAAGTTGTTTAATAGGTAGCAGCAGTCTCGTTACGTGGTCGCGAGAGTGTACAAGTTTAAGTTATATGTTTTTACTTGTATTTAAATTTTGACGTAATATAATAATCCAATCCACGAACTAGGTAATTATGTTAAGTTATTGCAAAAATCTAGCACTACACACGAGACAGTCGCTTCAAGATTTTAAAATCAACATTACTCATTTATTAACGCCTATAATTAAGCACACTGAAATGATAGAATAGTCTAATGATTTAGTTTATACACTTATGTATATATATTTATTTTATGTACACTGACTTCTAGAAATAACATTACGATACTATAATTATTAGTGAAAAGTAATTCAATTGATTCTAAATTTATGATATGTTCTACAAGTCAATGCAATTTAAGATTACACTATTTCTATTTTTTCGAAATAATAAAAAAAAACTTACGGCAAAGTAAGGGTTTCGAAACTCTTTAACTGACACAACTTTTTGGATACGGACCACTAAAACAAATGTGAATTCTTTGTGGCGCTCGATAAATTCAGAAACGAACGTTACAAATGGTTTTTCGAAGGATAAAAGAATACGTCTGCCTTTTTCTTGTCTCCGCTAATAACCTCCAATCTGTCGGCTAAAGCCTTCTCAAAGCGTAGTGTGTCTTACCTCGTAGTGTCATAGCGATATATGGATTTGTTTTATTAAGGACTTAGCACGGCTTTCTATTCTTGTAGATACCTGTCGAACCTGACAACAATCTGTTTTTGATTATATCACTTTTAGAATATAAATCGTGTACAAGTCTAGGACAATATTTTATATACCTCTCAAAGGAAAGTCATTGCGATGATTCATTATATAAAAGTTCAGATTAACATAGTTACTCTTTTATTTCTATTTAAGTATTCTTTTCAAAATACTGCTTCTAACATGAGCAGACTTAAATGACGGGGGACTAAGAGCTAATAACGAGAGGTCATGATTACATCCGCGTATGAAAAGATAAATAGAAAATATGCATTGAATGAAAGGTATATAGGTAGGTATAGATTATATTACCGAAAATAACAAAAATTCAAAGAAAAAATTTCGTTGGTGATATTATGAAACGGGTTTTTTATTTAAAAAGAAATCAACGTTAACGAACTACCCACTTATTACTATAATAACCAGCAGTTCATTAATTAAAGATCTTTATAAAAGAAACACGACAAGTTAATTATAATAAATTTGATGTTTTATTTTAAGAAATGGGGGAAAGTTCATTAGAAGTCTGTCACGACGACGCGCCGCAGAATGAGGGCAAGGAATACAAAAATGTTTGTATCAGACGAGCAGCTCTCGAGACTGGAACAAAGGAATGTATACTTTTTGTGTTTGTAGCGAGGCAGGGGTTAAGTGCATGCGGCGGGCGCCTGATTGAGATGAGCCCGCGCCTCGTGAGCAGTGCGGGACAATGTACTCGCATCCGTGCAGCTAGCGACGCATTCGTTACGACGTGTGGTCATTTCATTTGTGCAAATCATACCATCGTATTTATACTTAGAATAGTAACTACTCGTAAATGTTTAGTTGTTGGGCCTGTTTTGTAATAAAGTTCTGATGCAAGTTGATGGAAGTTAAATACACATGCCTCAAAATCTCTACCGTCACGTGCAGTTTACCTTACGATGTTTAAATATCATCATTTAGATCATTGATTCTGAGACAGTTAATCAGCTGTAGCCACACTGATCTCAATTATATCTTCACTTTAATTTTTTCTTGTACATGATGTATCTATTTCTGATCTAAATAAAAATAAACATGGTTATTTTGTTTATGTATATTTTTGTCTTTTGTTTGATTTTCTTATTTCTATTTCTAGGGAGACGTTGTGTTTTAGTTTAAGTGTGGGTGAAGCGCACGCTTGAAAGGTTCGGAATCTCTGATTTAGATGATTCAGTGGAATAGCATATTACTACAATGACTCGATTTCGAAAACTTCGCTATCGAATTCGTCATCACTACTAGAATCAACTATTTTGTGTTTCTTTCTTGCTGATACATAAAAAAGTAATCGAACGCTCACATATAGCATTTTATCGTAATAAGGTTCAATGGCTGCGTGCGGCGGATCGCTAAGCTCCCTCCACACATGGACCTCGTCGAGAGGTTCCAATAACCCAGCTACACGCAACCACTTATTTGCGTAGTCATATTTGCACAGTCAAGTTGCCGCAAAAAGACGGAATATCGTATCGTTGGCTGCGATTCAAGTTAGTTTGTGATTTTATCTACGACTTGAAATATAACTGAACTGAATGCATTAGTATTTTTAATTTACATGTTGTAGAAACTTTGAAATATATATGTATATGTATCATTGGAAGTTCCATGAACAATAAGAATAAAGTATTTACTGCTTCCCCTCAGCAAACTCTATATATACAGGGTTCATACTATTCAATATGAAAAGTTTCCCCTGATTTTGCTTTAACCATCTACAATGCCAGTCAAAAAAATTAATAGATAATCCTGAGATCACTAGAGTGTATTAATTTGGCCACCAAAAGTTTTAAGTATTTATTCTGATGACAAATTGCATTGCTTTGTTTTATTCTAACAATATCAAATAAAATAAGGCACTATAAATTAAGATATGATCGATGTGCAATAAATTGGCAACTGCTAACTAACTAACGTATCTATCGATAAAACCCGTGAAGACTGAATCATTCATCTGTTTTCTTGATCCCATAAAAAAACTGATTACATGGCGCTTTTGGAGTTTGGTATGATTTTACGGTACATTGCTAAAACTAGTTTGTAGAGACAAGCACGAAGCGATGCATGGACATATAGCCTGGCTTTAAAACATAAACCGATCGGTCGTAGCGGTGAAATTGGAATCGCATTCAGCGGATTGTAAGTGACCGCTAGCTATCCCGGCCTTTCGTTGTGTCCGGAGCTCTGGTTGGATTTTATTTCATAATAAAAATGCTTTTATACCAAGATTAAAGGACGTACTCCGCTATTTACATTTTATCGTGAAATATATTATAATATAATAATCAATAAATAATGTACTTTAAGCTACAGGTGTCATTGTATTGATTTTAAATGTAATGTGGATAGTACTTTTCTTAATGAACTCTTGTTTACGATATTTTATTATTATGTTTAAGAATTTTCATCTCATATCATATCATTTTAATAAATCATATTCTAGATTTTCTATTTATTATTTAGCATAATTTTGACTTTTGACAATTTTTTCATAAATCAAATATAGCGTAGTTATTTTCGGCAGTTTTGTGATTATCGCCAACGATTTGTCACTGTAGTCTCACATATGTTGTTAGATTAAACTAAATTACTAACAAGTTAATACGTTTTCATGACAGAAACTGCGCAAAAATATCTCTGCGTTTGTACGATGGTACAATTGGTACAAATGTGTTACGTACAATCTGCTGAATACCTAAGAAAAGAGAGAGCTTAATTTAAGAACGATAAAAAATCCTTATAATAATAATACAATAATTCTAGCGAATAATTGTTCCGGATGATTCAATTCGACTTGATGAACGAGTGCAGGCGCGCGGCGGACGCGCTCACACGTGAAGTTGAGGGACGTCTGGCGCCATTAAACGCTACGTGCTTTCTTCCCAAATTGCTTTTATATTCGTGGTCGTGTATGAGGCGGGTGATTAGATAACTGTATTAATAAAATGATATAAATTACTGAAACATAACCTTTTGTTAAATTTATGTTGGGTTTTGGAAAACACAAAATAAATACATCTAAATTATACTAAAAATCCGGACGGTATGTTCATATTTGTTGTGAACGATACAAAAATATATAAATGAAAAAATCCTTACAACTTCTAATAAAATCCTTATGTGAAAATGTGAAAATCCTGTCAATAACGTTGATCCACATAGCAAAGGCGTAGTTATTTCAAAACGCCGACAGACAAGCCAATTTTCCGGTTATCTTTAGATGAGCTGGACCCGCATCTTCACCGCAGCTGCCATTCGCATTAGCGCCAGCTCCCAGATAGCAACAGTACAGTTGGATCAATAATCACATTGTCATATTATCCCGTTGTTTAAAAACCCTTAGCTCAGCTACATTTTCAAATAAAGTTATCGTTAAAATAAAATAGAATAATAAGAAAAAAAAATTGGCGGTAATCGACTGTATTACAACACAAATAATACAAGGAATAAAGTTCCACGGGTGAAATTGTGAACATAATTATTATGAAAAGGATTAAGATTTAAATTTAAGGTAAGTTAAAGCAAGTTTTGGAGTAAGAAAGAATTCGTTCTCACAATCTGAGCACGCTCTTGAGGAGGAGCGCCCTCGGCCTCACAAAGTTATAATCCCGTCCGTTCTTGATGATCTTTCCGAAGAACTCGGGGAAAGTTTTTCTATCGACCTGAATATTAATGAAGTATCAATTATGCTGTATGAAAAAAAATCATAATCATTTTCAGAACCAAGAGAATGAAGCTTATTGGATTAGCGGAGAATAGTATTGCGGGTTAATCCTAGCGCATTCGAAACATTCTTAAAGACTTATATTACTTTATACTTAATAGCACAGGTTTGGACACAATAATAAGATGTATATCGGTAATTATATAACACTACTGTGCGTTAAATATAATGTAGTATTTATGTTAAAATAACCAGACAACTTAGAATAAGCATGATATCTGACGAAAATATTTAAGGAACATATTTCTAGTCACTCAAAGTACATAAGTGTATAAATATCTCGTGTAATGTATGGCTGCTGCGATAGAAGAAATATCATAAGTCGGGCTGAAGGCGTGGGTCGTGATCGATGATCAAGCCTCACGCCTAAGTGCTGTGTGACGAAATAATTGCCTTCATACTGCCATAATAATACTGCATATTTCTGAACTCAACTCAAAGTGAGTTGCGTACGCTTGTTATGTTTTTAAAAATTATTTACGAACAAATTCTCAAACGGTACTAAATTTTTAGTAGCATTTAAGTCTGATGTTGGCAACGTCTTAAACGGATAAAAATATAAAATTGAGTTGTGTCATAGTCGAGAATTACATTTGTAAGTTTTAGTTTCAACATTAATATAAACCAACTCTGTAACCTAGTAACAGACACGTAAGTAGTTACGAAAGCTATAAAAAAAAGATACTGACAGTAAATTTGTCCAGGTGTTAAGCAATGAGACTTGTGTTAACAAAACTTACAAATGTAATTCTCGTCTTAGAATTGAGCCGAAAATTACTTTTAATAAAAGGTGAGCGGTCCAAATACACGTATTTGAATTATACTAAAGACAGAAAAAAGACGTGTTCATTTTCATATATTCTTTATTGTTCAGGAAACATATTCTCGTAATATATTTACTCCGTGAATTTTATTTTATTTTTTATTCGCAACGGCACGACAGCACGTGATTTGCAGTAAGAGATTGTTTGTGGGTCAGCTATCATTTTCCTCAAAATGTCTGGTCCAGATAATCAATTTCGATAGCTTATTTATTACTAAAAAATACATTATATAAGATGTCATATATATATTTGTGTTGTGGCTGACCTATAACTGTAAAATATATATTACTATTTTACAGTTATAGGTCATGCTAAGCTTTTACTTTAAAAAAACGTCCTTCTTAGGTCTTCTATACTAAAAATACATTTCTTTCGGGTACAATATCACCACGCCGATTTTCATAAAAAACTGCACACGACGAAATAGTAAAAAACTATTTAGCATTTCTATTGATAGCCCACACGATCAATATTCTCGAGTAAATGTATCTTACTTTTTATTACGATATTTTTGTATAAGCAGATTTAGATAAGGCCTACGACTATTCATATTACCGAGGCTTAAATAAAATTTATGATACCCTTGGTAATCAGACAGTAAAAAACGGACATGATATGTGAGACGCAGGACTGACCAACAAAAAATAGGCTTGTCGTGGGCGGAGGGCGGGGAGGGAGGGCGAGGGTCGGTAGCGACCCGTGCGGGGCCGTTCTTGTTATAATTTGTACCTATTGTGTTTGATGTGGATTACTCTTTTTCATTCAGTCTTTTGTATATTATTGTTGTAATCGACGTAGTAACAAATATAAATAATAATGAAGGGATGAGTTCAACTTTGTATGAAACTTTTTAATGGTGCGGAACGTCTGTGAAATGGAACGGAGAACAAATAATGATTTTTTTTAATAATGAGACACGTGTGTGAGACGTATTTTTGTAAAATGTAAAATTACATTCAGAAAATGGGGAAACTGCAATAATTATAAATCTTGCGCTATGAGTTGGCGAGTAGGTAGAAAATACCGACGGTAGCGTTTTAAGTATAATTAATAGTAGTAAAAAAGTAAAGTAACCTATAATATCCCACTGCTGGGCAATGGATCTCCTATTAAGGAGAAGGTTTAGAGCTTAATCCACCACGCTGCTCCTCTGCGGGTTGGCGGATACACATGTGTCAGAATTTCTCCCGGTACATGCAGGTTTTCTTACGATGTTTTCCTTCGCCGCCGAGATCGAGATGAATTTAAACACTTTTAGCACTTGAAAAAGCTAGTGACTGCTGGCCGGGGTTTGAGCCCACGATCATCGGTTGAGATCGGCGTGTTCTAACCACTAGGCCATCTCAGCTTTGCTAATAAATAAGGATGCGTAAGGAAAAATAGTAATGTTTAACCGATATTCGATTAAAAAAAAACCTCGCTACAGAACGGGGGTTTGAATAATAATAAAATATCTGATGTCATCCATTTGCTACTGCGTTCTGTGTTATTCTCTAGGCGGTTACTGAGCTGATCGAGAGGAAGGATATCATTATTCATTGCATATGCAGCCTCTGCAAACTATCCTGTCGGGCGCGCGTGGAGCACAACGAATGCAATGTTATATGATGTAAAAGTGTTTGTGTAATTTAAAAAATACATAGACCGATAAATGTGTAGTCGATTAACATTTTCTAAAATCGAGAACATACTATTGGACCTTCATAACCATAAAGTTTTCTCGCGGGAAAAATGATTACCGTTTAGAACGGGAAGCAATTAAAATTTAGAAATATAAAACCTTTCACCGCGACGAGCTTAATTGTCGATTACTAAAATTCCGGTTATATATAAATTTCAAACAATATTCATGCAAATCGATTGTGTTAGTGTAGCGTGCTCCCAGTAATATAATAACTATTATGACAATATTATCAGTATTGATACTCGATCCAGTCAGCTCGTGACCATAACAACTCTGCCGAAGCTTCGAGCAAAAATAAAAGGTACAGAAACATCTTATTCTTCGCCGTTAGACCCGTTATTTAAAATATGGACATGTGTAGTGTAGGTGACGGAGGGTTGTCGCGAGAGCTGGGCGCCTGAAGGACGGCCGCCCCGCCCGCGACATGTGCAATAACTGTCGGTCCACAGGCGCTTCCGGTTATAAAACTCGAACGAGAATATTTTATACTTTAAATTCAAGCACGAATTAGATTTATGTATTCAATTTTATTCTATTGCGGAATCGTATATTTGTTGAGCGATTTTGAACTGCCGATTATCTGTCTATTCCTTAAATAAAAAATGTGACGCATGAAATGTAAACTAGGTGTTTTGTTAAATTATTTTTTTAATGCTGCGTGCGTGTCTTCTAACCGATTTCGACTACGACGATTGTGTAACTGGAAAGGTTATGTACATATAGGTACATACACACAATGTACATACATATGCTCATATTATATGAGGGCTTCGTTGTTCGTTTCAGATGCGCTCTAGTGTGACTTACGTACTTAATTTTCTTGCTAAAGGTAGGGCTGCATTTTGTGTATGTCAAAACCCCTAATTATACGCAATGGCCGCTGGCGGCCTGGCATTTAGTTCGTCTCTTTTTTTGTCAAGATGGAGACGACGTTCTACTTCTCTACTCTGTACGCTGTCCTGTCTTAACTTCCCACCCAGATGGTTCAATTTTGCATCACGTCATAATATATCTTTTCAGAACATCCCTGTATCTAAGATAGTGGCCATCAAAGATTATAATGATGTATAGATAACGCAGTTCGGCGTTTTGGGACTCTCCCCAGAATAAGGACGTCGGAATCCTAAAATACTCTTTACAAATGAAGTCCGAACTAATTGGTCTCATTGTTAGCCACGACTACTGAAAACGATGACGGATAATAATTCTTTGGGTAGATTGTAAGAGCGTTATATGTGAGCTTGTATATATTGAATATCTTTCACTATAAGGATTAAATTTTTCAACAACAGAGCAATCGATTAAAATATCAATTTATTTTTCATAACAGCTTAAACCTTTGAACTCTCTCGCAGATTTTAATTTGAAATTGATCGAAGGCGCGCTTAATAAACAATATTAAAATATCGTTATCGCAGCTCGGTGCAAGGCGTGGAACAAAATTGATTTCGACGTGCAGCCGTCGGTTCAGCGCGCCGATAATTCCGACCAAATGATTATAATTCGCCTCAACACTACCGTACACAACGACCCAAATCGAAATAGACTGAGTATGATAATATATGGCTAATACTCCGATCCTGCGGGTCATATCTTGTTTAGTAAACACTCTATATAATGCAAATTTTTTTAACAAATTCGACTCGTAAACTCGAAAAGTAATAAACAAACTCTACAGATTTATATCTGTACACATGTTTAACAATAGTAGTTGTTCTAGTCGTATAGTCTATTTGTCTTTACTTGACTTATTTGGTAATAATACTCGGAACGAAAATCACGAACTTTCGAACATTATTTTTCATTATAATTTTATCGATCATTTGCCATCTGCAATTATTATGTGTAGTAAGAAGTACACCATATTTGTGTGCTAAATAAGAAAAATGAATTATATGTATATTTCCTTTGGCAGACACGTTGGCGCAGTGGTCACTACAACTGACTCAAGCGCTAACGGTCGCGGGTTCGATCCCCGCTCACGGCAAATTGGCCATACGGATGTTTGTCGTGGTCTGGGTGTTGTGTATGTTTCCGGACCCCCGACACACGGTCACACGATCTTAATGGGGGCCGTTGAGTGTTTTGCGTTTATTTATTTATTTCCTTTGGAAAGTTTAGGAGCGATTTAGACGGTATTTTTGCGCGATATACAGATATTAGAAGAAACTAAGGTATTTATATTATTATAACTGTTGTCTACGAGAAATATTTTTGTTCTCGGTTCATTATTTATTTTTTATTACTCTTATATAATTTTAAATTATCCTCACTTATAAAAAGTGAAATTTCTGTGAAATGTGACGGAATTATAAAATTTACGTCCCTCGGCGCATATCCAAGAGTTCCGTTTTTATTTTTATTTCGTAAAAAGTATATGAAAATTAATTTACACATTTATATTAAGTATTTAAATCCAACTCTACTTTAACGGTTAAATTTATTTATTTTTAAATATATTCGAAAATACGTTATCATTTTTTTAGTATAAAAAAACTGGGTAATTTTTAAGATTAATAACTAAAGTTAATACTTAAAGCATTCTTGTGGGAGTGTGCTTTTAAGAAATCAAGGAAAAAAACTTCAAAAACACAATTTGCTACACTAGCGTTTTATAATTGGTTAGAGGTAGCAGTAGCCACGCTAACGTGCTCAGTGCTATCTGATGTAGGGAACGTCTCACTCGTTCCAAGACGTATTACTTTAATGCTTGAAGTCAGTAAAACATAAGGTCGTATGAGAGTTTAGGCTAATGGCTAAAGTAACAGCCTGTAAATTTCCCACTGCTAGGCGATGACCTCCTCTTCTAGTGAGGAAAATATTAAGAGCGTTTGTCTTAAACTATCTCCCGGCACATGCAGGTTTCCTCGTGATGTTTTCCTTCACCGCCGAGCACGAGATGAATTTAAACACAAAATCGCTTAAAAACTTAATGGCATTAGCTGGCATTTGAACCAGAATATCTCAATAAATTTAATAATTTAAAAAAATTATGACGTTGAAAAAAGAAAGAAAAAAAATGTCTAGCTGAGTTTCTTTCGCGGTTTCTTCACAGGTCTGAGGTGTAACTTCTCCGAAACCGTGGTAGATTAATTTGCTTGACGTTAAAAAATATAATGCAAATTTCTAATTTTAAATAGAAAATATTTTGATTTGAACTTATGATCATTGGTTAAGATCAATAAATAAAATATTTATAGTAATGTATGTATTATAAAGTACCATTGTAATTGATGTACACGCAGCCTCCGCACACTATAAAGCTGTGTGCGTGTGTGTGTCAAAGTTAAATAGCTGATGTAGCACGCCCAGTAATAAAGTGGCATTTGCAATACACGATCTATTTTTAACGACAATAATATAAGTGTGTAACATTGTTGTTTACCAATAATCCACACTGCACAACCCGTGTCCAGATTTTAAGACTTGTAAGAATAGAACGAATCTAGGCAGAAATTCAGCAATATCTCGAATGACACGACTATGTAATGCAATACTAGCAGCGGATATGGGTTTCGATACTCTTAATTTCTTTAAATAGTGTTATTCCTTCTATAATCATTAATTAATGTAAAATCTACGTTTGTTTTGCTTTTTTCATTTTAATTTTGTTAAATAGTCTTACTAATATTAATTTAGTTTTCAGCTATATATTTAATTCTATTTAAATGAAGTTAAAGTAATGTTTAGGGGTGTCAACACTATTCTAGTGCATGTTGTGTTCTCCAGTAATTGGTGGTACATTTAAATAAATATTGAATAAACTTGTATTTCAATGTGTACTCCTGTTGGAGTTCTTTATTAAATAAATAAATAACACGAAAAACAAAACAATTATATTAATATTAAAACAAAGAGGTTATCTGATAACTTTTATTTTCAGCGGAAGGTTTAAAGCTATAGACGAGCCCGCGCGGCGCTGACGGCTTGTTGCGGAGGCTTTGTTGCTGACAGCGAGGATAATGAACTATGAACCTTTGTAAACACATTCATAAAAATTGTTTGCATTTTGTACACTATTTTTGGATGAACTGTCAATAAAATATATAAATATTAACTAAGATAAAAAATGAAATCGACATCACAAGCCAAATACAAAATTTCGTTTAGTTGCAAGAGTTCTTTCGATTTCACAACACTTTCATATTTTAAAGTCGCTTGAAACAGCATTTAGAACACCAACCAAACTTTCTGTGACTATGTTTAGTTATACTTATTACTATCAAAAACTACAAAGCACGATATTCCAGATTAAGATTAAAGTTGAGTATATAATACTGTCATTAGTATAAATTATTTAAAAATAAACAACCGAACATAGAACCTCCTCTTTTTTTGAAGTCGGTTAAAAAGAATAAAGTAGGCCGTCTATTCTTAAACATTCCCATTTATCTGCAGACATTGATAATGGAACAACTCTTATTGTGTACATGTTCCCCAAGCCCCCACAGTTAATGTACCAGAATTTCACATTAAAACTTATGCCGCAGAAAAAATTAGGTAGCTGACGTGAAGGATCGCCACGTCAATTCTCAGCGCTGTAACAAGCTAAATATTCTAGAAAAACTTCAATTTCAGCTACAAAAGACTCCAACTAACCGCTCTTTTGATTACGACTGAGCAACTCTACAGTGGGGTCCTCATTAACGTACTACCAATTGTTATACGTATTTCATCTTTATATAAAATTCTCGTCTCGTTACCAAATTTTAATGCTTATTCAGTAGGTCTGAGAATCGGCTATTATCTATTTTTCATACTTCTAAGTGATAAGGGTTATTCACCCTTAACTTTTTTTTTAAATTTTTGGACAATTATTTTTTATTTTTATTTTTTTTAATATGGCATTAAAAATACATACAACCCTAAATTTTTACCCTTTTATCAACAAACCCTATTTTTAATAGCCGTTTTAGTAATTTAATCATTTGTCATCCCGCTCGAACTGATCAACGGGTCAGCTAGTATAGAATACATGGCAGAACGGACGAACAAGAACAGGATCTAGTTCCTGCAAACTAAAAACAACAGGCCAATTACGAAGAGCTATTGACATCGCAAAATATTTTATTCTACAGTCGATTTCTTTTTAATTTTTCAATTTTAATTCAATTCTTTGGTTAATGGCATTGAGTTATTTCTGACCTTTGTACTAAAACGAAAAAAATCAAATGTCAAAATGTATCGCGTTATATAGCGATAGCCAGCTGATAAGGCATCCACTTGGCACACATATATAGCAAATAAAGAAACATTTTTAAATTTTAGAGAGTAAGAGGTTTCGGTGTGTGAATCGTACCGTTGCAAAAATACAGGTCGAATGCTTTCATCTGAAGTCTTTAGGCCAGCGGTACGCGCCCCCGCGCGGCCGCATTCATCACTTTTGTGCGATCCCGGCCACTAACAGCGCTCATATAAAGCAAACGAAAGTATGACGCGAGTATGTTTTACTGCATTTACTAAATGGCCTGCTTTTAAAACATAAAAGAGCCTCTTTCCTAAATTTAGCCCCAAAATATTTTGTGGCAATGTTTATTTATTTTTATTTCGTATATATCTATTTGGTAAATAGTTACCTATCCTTTTATAATCTGACCGGTGTGACGTGTTCATTTATTCTGTTCATGAGTAGCGTATTAATTTTTTTTTCTAAAAGTTATTATACAATTAGCATCCTGCCGGTCTACCCGCTGATGCTATTCACTTAATAATAAAGATCAAACGACATTTTTGATCATGAAGTATACTTTAATATCTATCATAATCATGAAGTATACTATAATATGTAACATAGTGAAAAGGAAGCGAATTTTCTATGTACAGAATAAAATAACCTGTAACCAGTATTCTAGATGGTCACGGGCTATTTTATGTATATACACGTTAATACTTAAAAAGCATTGAAATTTAAAATTTGTAAAGCGAGAAAAAGCTAGTAAACTATACAAAACATCCAGGATCAAATACACGATTCACTATTGTTACATCGCAGTGAAAGTTAAAATCCTCTAATTCACCGCCGCAGTCGTCCCATGCGGGCGAGCAAACACAAGTGCGGAATGAGGTCCATACAACTTTGCGCCCTTTGTCCTTCCCTGTTGACTTTATTACGTTTAGCATGTTGGAATTTGAGCGAGTGTGTTGAACTGACTCGCTTCACTGAAGTACTCTGTTGACAATGTCTTTGTGACGCGAACCTGTGGATTGAAGTTAATTTTGGCCTTTAGAAGCTTTCTATTAGACATGTGAGTTTTAATCAGGTGCTGAAATGATGCAGTGGACGTGAATGAGTGGTTTTAAATCTGCACAACTACCTAGATCCATTAGAATCTCCAAATGTTTAGTTCGTGAATACTATTGTCAGTCTGTTGAGAAAAATATTACCATCAAAGAAATAACAGTTAAAAGACATACTATTGAAGTTAAATCCCGGGATAAAAGTAAATGATTCTTGCCGGTTTTACGGCGTATTTACTACAAAGGCTGCCCGTCCTGCTGTACGAGGATATAATAGTACGTGTAATAAAACATACATAGCAAGCGCCATGGTATAAACTTCAGCTAAAAGTTCGTCAGCGAGGGCCAGCGGTAAACATCGCCATAACTCCTCGCATGTTTATCTCTTGTTTTTCACGTCGTTCTCTTTGTCATACTTGTGAGAAGTGTTTCGAGGGCACACTGGAATAGGGATATACATCTTCTAAATTGTTTATTGAGTTTCTAAATAACACAACGACAATAAATGAACAAAGTAAAAGATGAGTGTTAAAGGGATTGTTAGATTAAATGTGCAAGCGCGAATGTCGGTGACAATAAATAATTAGGAACAAAGTAAAAAATAGAGACTGAATGAAACTTCTAACTATTTAATTTTGTTTTAAAATTACCTCGAAATCCACTGCGCGGATCAATCTCCTCCGAGACGTGACTTCGTCTGAATAAACCGGTGTCTGAAACAACTAATAAGCATTAAACTTTGAACATAAAATCAGAAGTTGCGACTATGTTTTGTAGGAGTGCTCTCTCAGATAGCCTGGCACGGAATGATTTGGCAATCGTGTGGCTTAACAAGAAGTAATAATAAATAATAATAAATAGAATTGGGAAGAAAATTAAATACAGACTGCTTCGGTTCTTCTCGATATCATTAGCACTTTGAATTATCTAGAGTCGACGAAAGTCGCAGCTGATATGTTTTTCCTATTTCGTTTATTGATGAAGAAATAAATCACTTGATTAATTTCTTCACTAAACTTCGTCCTTTTCTAACCGTCATCATCTACCCAGCATTTTTCCGGTTATACCAGGGTCTGCTTACAATTCTAGTCCAAATATTGACGAGTTTCCAAATATTGATTTTTACACAGAGCGATTGCCATATGACCTCCGCAACCCTTGAGGGCAAGCCAGTAAACATATAGACTAGAATAATTTCCCTACTAAGAGTAACGATTATTATCAGGTGATTATGATAACAACCGGGACGGACAGCTATACGTGCTCTCGGAGACACGGTGGGGGACCCACGAGAACAAACCGGATTATTTATCTTTAAAATCGAAATAACTGAAACAAGCGAGTCATCGAAACAAAAGAAATAGCGTTTTTGCTTTCAAAGCAATACTATGTCAAGCCGCACGGACTTCATTTTGAGAAAATATTCTTAAGAAATTTATTTGAACACGTATCTTTATATATATAAAAAAGTATAATGAATTAAAAGCAATAATGTTTAATAAAAAGTTTGTTTAATAATTAAGTTTTCAAATATATTAGATTATTGCATATTGCAAAATATTAAGCACACTTCAATATTCGAAACATTACATTAAGGAACTTTTTTCCATGCTTAATTTGTTTAGATGACTTGAATTTTTTTAGTAATGTTAAATACATGACGCTTTATCAGAATACATAAATATCTCCAAATTCGGCTTTTTGTCGGTTGACACATTATTGCTTATCAGTATCCAGTTATCATTGAGTAGCGTGATTATCATGCATTCTAGATCTTAAGGAACTGTCACAAACCTTCACGATAACTGTTTTGGTAGATCTAAGCCACATTTTTTTTCTCTTCAACACGGCTCCGAGTGTCGCATCGATTCCGGTTTATTCGAGAAGCGGTCGACTAATGTGTTTACGAAGAGTATTTACTTTGTCCTTTATTTCGCCCGCCGTCGTTCAGAGTACTTTTATGGTTTAACTTCGTAACATCATTTAATATTTATGTAGTTTTAGTCGTTGAATACATTGTTAAGAGTAAGTTTAGTAAGTAAAATTTAAATCTATTTTTTGATAATAAATGATTCGTTCTTGTAAAATATTTAAATAATACTTAAGATATTTTTAATCAAATAAATATTTAAATGAGCAATCATATGTGATCAAACAATACGAATACAAATAAGCTTATATAGATATAAAATTTAGGCTTATGGTATTTTGAAAATGTATACTACGAATATACGAGACCACATTGATCAAGTCAGAGTCGGTTTTACGTTGATGTATACCGACGTGCACTATAAGATCTACATTGGTATTTTCTTGCAACTCCATTCATACGCGCTATCTGATATAAAATTAAAGCATTTGTGCGCATTAAATACGAATTTTATGCACTGATAAATAAGTATCAACTTATTGTTTGACTTACGCAAAGGTTCAAAGGTATAAGGCGAGAATCACATTTATAAGATTTATATAATTGATATAAAAGCACTCTTGAACTTGGTAACAGTTACCTAGGTGACCTAACGAAACCTCAATTCTTTGGTTAATGGCTTTTAGTTGTGCCAATTAGACGCATGTTATTTCGCCACGTCACGAGGAGTGGAGAAGAGAAACCTGTTGCTGTAAAAATTAATGCACTGACAGTAAATTCCTTCAGGTGTACAACAATGACAAACCAGTTTTGTAAATATTCATGAAAGTCTGACAGCAAAATTTATAAGTGTAATTATCACCTACTCTCATGTCGTTAGTGTATTCTCCATTAACGAGAGCGAAGTAGCGGAGAAAAGCTTGTACATGTATTAACATTACGTTACAAATGTATATTTTATGGATATCAAAAACATTGCTATTATAATGTAACGCGTGCGTGCAACTCCCCGTGCGAATACAATATGCATATTGTATGGTGTTCATTCGGCGCTACTTTGAACTCAAACGCGCGTTCGCTCTGAATAATAAACTGTTTTTAAAGCTGAAAACAAACAATTTGCGAGCGACAAACGGAAGTTGAAAACATTCATGTAAATAATGCATGTAAAAACGAACATCGTCGAAAGATTTTCGAAATATCATAAACAATTCATAATTCGATTTTTGGGTTTTATCTCGTACGTAATAAAAGCCACGTTCCTTGTTTTAACAATAACAATATTTTAACTAAAAGTATGTCTGGTTTCCATCACATATTTACTTTGTAATAAAATATGTAGGTACCTACTCTTTACAACTGTTTTATTAAACCACAGACCTTTACCGTAGTCCGTTAAAAAATGTAAGGAGCTGAAGACAAGATTCAAGTAATTTAAAAATTAAAAACCCGACTGTACACATAAAATTGACACATTAAAGCGATTTTATAGGAAATTTATGCCACTTACACTACTAGGACGAAACTTATGATATATCGCTTATCAAAACCAGTCAAGCCTTCTGAAGATACGAACGGACATACTTACATAAATGCAACTTACATACATACATAGAGGTAAAGCACTTTATCCTCCTTTTAAACTTCGGCGTAGTAGAATAAGAAAATTAAAAACCTAATGCGAGTCCTGTCTGTCCAATCATCTTCTTACCGCTGGGAGCTGTTAATGGTGAAATGGGTAAAATCGATCTATTTCCCTTTTCATAATTTTTGTTCTGTTTCTGTTGTGACAGGTTTTTACTTAATGATTAGAAGTAAATACATAGTCAGGGGGCCGTGTCAGTACCGTATAGTTATAGCTTAGCTATAAAAGCCGTATCAGTATAGTATACTGTATTGTATTAGACACATATCGAAATTGTAACTATACGAGTATGTAGCGCCTGTACTTGTGAGTAGACCCGACGGGTGGCATTAGAGGTCCTGGCTATATAATTATCCACTAGGAATAAAAGCAACAAACTAGGCAATGAAAACCATTAAAACATAAAAACAATAAATTTTCTTGTCTTTTCATATAAATATTAAAACCTACAAAAAGAAGTAAACGACTTTCGCTGCATTTAAAACTTGATGTTGAATTGAAATGTTAGTCAACATTCAATTACAAAGAAAAAGTTGCGCGCCTTTTGCTACAACGCACACTCAGATGAAAGATCGCTAAATTGTTATACAAAATGTGACATGAAAATCTCTCAAAACTCCGCCGTGCGCTCGTAACGAGCCGCGGAGGCTCGCTGCATGAGTTGAGTTTAGTTAACTCAGTCGGCATCGCGGGGTTCAGAACTCACGACTACTTACGTTTCGTTCAAAAGATCAAAGGGAAACGTTGAACGTTTTTAAACATCGGCATCTAAATAAAAATACTTGAAAATAAAAAAATCAATTTGAACCAAGTAACCAATAAAATAATTACTATATTATAAATAACGAGTCTTATCGCGATAGCTAATCGCAATAATAAAAAGGTATTATCACGATTAGCGATAAGACTCGTTATTTAAAATATGAAAAATATATCGCAAAAGTTTAAAATATATAAATAATTATTTATTAGATACAAATGATTGTTTTAGTACTTATTGTTTTGCAGATAACGTACTTTTTATAGAATTGATAATGCATTGTTTTTGCCTTAATGGCCTTGACGTAACCGGGACCTTCCCTCGTAGCGGATATCTCTAAAACTTGATCGTAAAATGCGAAACTCACCCGAGGGGACTTTTTTCACCGTTCACTGATTAGTCATCCTGAAATTATCACCGACATTATTATGAAAATATGTTTTTCAATTAACCCCGAGAAGAAAGTGAAAAAATGGAAATATGTATTAAATTGGAACGGAGTTTGTTATCGTTGGCTGTGTAGACAGCGGCGGATGCGGAACAAATGAGAATTTATAATGAACCTTTCATCGACGGCTCAGCTGCACCTTGTGCGATCATCGCGAATATTCTATCTAATGCCTCCGTATTGACCGATGCGCTGCATTTTAATACGATGAAAGCTATCATAATGGTAAGCAAACAATTCCAAAGTCGAAACTATTCAAACAACGATCGCTCTAATTCAATTCGATTTGAAAACGTTAGGCAGTTAACTAGGTTTGAAAATGGAAAGAGGTAAACTTTTTTTGATATCTACTACATTTTTTAAGACAAAGACAATTTTTATCCGACTGAACGAGAACGGGTATTATCATTCGTGCGCATGTATGTATGTTCATTTCATTGTGGTGTCCTATAGTCTAAACGGTTTGAAGTATAAGATATTATTAATTTCGTATTCTTCGCTGGAGGGTCATAAGCTATTTGACGTCAGCAAAAAATCAACATGGCAGACGAACCTAAACTGTCAAAACTGACGAAATGTTGTGATCATGACCCCACGTAGCCTAAATAGTTTTGTACCGATTTCTAGTGCGAGGTGTTTTTGTTATGCAGTCGAGTTTTTAATTTTTCTTAATTACTTGAGTCCTTATTTTGGAAATTGAAAGAGAGGATAGAAGGAAATCGAAAATTATTTATCAATGTAACAAGTTCTTGTAAACGAAAACCTCGTCAACACCTCATTATATGAACGCTGATAATTTAGGCGCGTGGAGTGCACGCGGTACTTGCGAAGAGCGATTCGCCTCGCGTCATTAACCGCGTGACGGATTGCTCATCGATCAAAAGTTCAACGCGTGTTTAGGAACTGATCGGAATAGAAATTTACTTGCATTTGCTTGATTACGAGCACAAGCCAGCCACAAGGACCTTTTGCGTAGGTAATCTAATGCGATAGATGCAGGCCCGGTTTACTCTGGGGCACATTAAAAATACACCTCTTTACCTGAATCATTACCTATGTAAATTTAACAGTAGAAAAGCATTCTTTAAAATAAAAAAGTAGTAGACTATAATTAATTTTAATTGAAAATCTTTAAAAAAAACTCTAACACCCCAATTTTTGCCGCCCTAGAAATATGTCCGCCCTGGCCACTGGCTCACAGTATAGCAAGTCCGGCGCTGGGGAGAGCTGTTATAATTTTCCACGCTACGCATTTGAGTAAATAATCTACTATTAAGTGGTTCATTTACAGCGGAATAACAATATTTGTCCAGCGGCGTTCAGGCTGGAAATGTGTGTTAACCGAAATATACAAATATTATTACAATTAATTGTATCCCACAATGTTGTACTGAATTCTGCTTCAAATAGTTTCTACTACCTATATAAATAATATTACCTATATAAATTATAAAAATAAATTTTTGCTTACAAACTCGCTCGATTTTGTTATACCGAACGAGCGTTAAAAACTTTTTTTTATATCTGGCTGATTCACACGCGTACTATCTATAGAAATTAATTGTACTGTGCTTATAACCTTCTCGCGCAAACAGTAAGTTAACAAAGACGACATGGCGCGTAAAGAAAAATACAAAAAAAAAAAACATTTTTTTTTAATATTGCACATGTAAAGCGTTAAAGAATCAAATTATATTATATTTTAAAACAAGTTCGCACGTAAGCGTTTGAGTCATACAAGACTTTTTAAAAAAGAACCGACCTTCAGAGTAAAATACCAAACCTAACCTAACCAAATAACTGAACTGATTTTGATCAAAATTATACGGAACCTCACATTTACTCTTTGAAACAAAAAAAAAGAAATAACCAAATTGGACCAGCCCTTTTCGAGTAATCGGATAACATACATAAAAAAGTCCCGACGAATTAAGAACCTAATTTTCTGTAAGTAGGTTAAAAGGACACAATATCTTCAAATTCAAGGTCATAAGGGTGGTCTGAGCGACAGCCTAATGTCTCCTTGAAACAAGACACCTTAAGTATCGTGTGCTCACATATCAATTATTCCACGCGCTCGCCGTCCAGTACAAAAATATGATAATATAAAAACGATACATAAGCCTATTTACGAAAACCTTTATAAATCAAACCCACCAGTAGACAGTAGTAAATACACACAAAGATTATGTTTGGTCGTGTCTGACCAGATATTGAGCGAATTTTTTTTTGAACTTGATTTTATATTGCTAAAACACATTTGAAATGTTACTGCATTATTTTTATATTTAACTAGCTGAGCCCGTGGCTTCGTTCGCGTGGACTTGGTATAGATCATACCAAGCAAAACTGTACGTGCTCTATGGTGCCTCTCAAAGAGGAACATTTTACTCGTGTTCATTAAAGCAATAGCATTCTGTAAAAAAATGCCTTTTCCTTTAGTTTTAATACTTTCCAGAACTTGATCTTTATACGTAACACTATTAGATGGTTCAATAATACGGAATGTCTTCATTTATTAAAAATCAGTGAGTTCGATTCCTGACTAAAAAATAAAATGGCCGAATTAAAAGTAGCCTAAGTTACTCCTTATAACACTAGCTATCTGCTAGTGAAAGTTCCTTCAACATCGATCCAGCCATTTCAGTGATTAGCCGGAACAAACAGGCAGAAAAAATTTTTAAAATTGTATTTTTGATGTATATACTTTCTGTACTGTATATGCATTTAGTTAAAAGCTGTGAATTTAAAAATTACAAACAGACACTTAAATTTTATTTATTTGTATAGATAAAATTTTAATTTGTGATCCATTTTGATATTGCAAATTGAAAAAGATGCTTTATTGAATAAACTGGCAAAACGCGGGCCACAGTCGCGCATCAAAAGTTATGCGCCATTCGCGTTTGGTACTTTTTTTTATTTGGTAACACATCTGCAATAATAACAAACCTCTTGTGAACACTTTAAGTGGGTATCTATAACGTTTTAAAAGATACAGTCCTTTAAAATAGACAGACAGATAGACGGAGACAACAACAACAACAAGACATTTAAAAAAACTGGTCAAGTGCGAGTAGGACTCGCGCACCGAGGGTTCCGTACAAACTTATAGAAATCTATATAAGACTAACCCATCTACGCCATTTGTGGTCTTCATCATCAGTTCCAACATAAGTTACTATCAAAAATACCTAAATCGGTATACGCTTGCCTATAATATTTGAGGAGTTCCCTCAATTTCTCCAGGATCCCATCATCTGATCCTGACCTGAAGACAATGGGACCACTTTGGAAGTATACCTTTTCAAACAAAAAAAAAATTTGAAAATCGGTACCCAAATGGCGGCGTTATCGGCGAACAAACATAAAAAACATTAAATACAAGGTCGAATTGAAAACACTCCTTTTTTAGAAGTCGCTTAAATATAATCAAATATTATGTAAATATGGATCACGTCCCAAAAACTATTTTGAAACTACTTAGGAGCACTTTAATTTAAAATACAATCATGGATGCAATCCATGGAAACACAAAATTTTATTTTAAGTACTAATACACCTTATACTTTCAAAAAAAAAAGTTATAGCGCGATTCAGGATACACCTAGCGCCATCTCTTGACAATTTCAATGAACTAACTTGTTGACTTTGACATTAACAACATAATTATATTATATTTTATTCTCGTTTTATTTTTATTTATATTCTACTACACTCCACTACCCCTGCACTACGTTCGTAAAATATTTAGATTTACATTATCAATCAAAATATCGAAATATATATTAGTGTTGCCAAGACGAAAATAATTAGTCCTTAATTCGAACAAAACTAATTGTTTATTTATAAATAACTAATTATATTACTAATAACCAGAAGACTTATATGTGTAGATAAATAAGTAAATTAAATAACTCGATCTGTTTGAATTTAATTTTAAAATTTTCGTACTAAGTCAATACGAGTACTTAAATCAAATCGCGTGAAGCTCTTATATTGAATGTTAATTACGTAATGACGTTTTAAATCGTCGATAAAACTTTTAAATGAAAAGTTTATTTTATAATGTTTAGCACGTTTAAATAATAATTAAAATAATTTTTTTTATTAATCGAGCAGAATTATATCACAGTTAATGTCATAATGTTGTAATAGATGGCATTAGCTGTACGCTGCATCGCGCTATCATTTTGTTAGCTGCGATATATAGATTGCATTGCGTTGTTTATAAAGATTTGCTGCTTTTTAATGTTTTCGTATTGATACAAATTTATTCTCAGTGTTTGTAAAATTGTTTTTTTGACCATGGTCAACTTCTATGTTAATTTGTTACAAGTACACATAATTTTAATTCTAAGATTAATATATTTTCCGCTTGACCAATTTAAGACTTGATACATTTACGCGTTCCCGAGAAAAAGGTTGAAAGACAGACGTACAGACTGACAGGCACACGAACAGAAATTTACAGTTTTCGGATTTTTTCCTTTATGTATACTAAAGGACCTTGCTCCTGGCCAAATTTCATAATGCTTGGTCAATGGGAAGTACCCTATAGGTTTTGATTCCCTTGCGAAAACGTTAAAAACGCTATCATACTAAAATTTGTGATATAAATGACCGTATCTTTTGATTGCGTTAACTTAGAAGTTTGATTTTTTCACAGCTCTTAGTAATTACAACTCTGAGTACTTGACGTTGATAAAAATTTGTTACCTTCACGCGTTTCTGAGAAAAAGGTTGAAAGACAAACTTACAAACAGACAAACATACATACAAAAATTTACAGTTTTCAGATTTTTTCCTTTATTTGTACCATAAGATCTTACTTCTTGCCAAATTTCATCGTGCTAGGTCAATGGGAAGTACCCTATAGGTTTTGATTCTCTTGCGAAAACGCTAAAATGGTCAAAATATACGACATATTTTCCATTATCTTTTGATTGCGTTGACTTAGAAGTTTAATATTTTCACGGCCGCATGTCATCGTAGACTTGAGTATATGATATTAATTTCAACATGATACGTCTATGCATTTCTGAGAAAAAAGGGTTGACATCCCGACAGACAGACAGACAGACAGACAGACAGACAGACGGACCACAAAGTGATCCTATAAGGGTTCCGTTTTTCCTTTTACGGTACGGAACCCTAAAAACAACTTCAAAAACAAAATACGAAATGTCATTTGCTTGGATGTCACAATAATTTTAATTTAAACATCACCATTGAACGGATTTGAGTAAAAATTCTATGGGACCAATCTGAAAGTATTTATATACTATAATAAAAAATATCAAAATCAGTTAGCAAATGACGGAGTTGGAGACAGAGACCTATCTATCATTAAAAACATTCGCCAAAAATTGGGAACCTCCTCCCTTTTTTGATGTTGAGAAAAGATCATTTAGCATCGGTGGGTTAAATTAGGTGACTCTTGGCAAACAGTTCTTTGTTCTGACACATGACTAACAACTAGCTTATGTAGTGTTTATTTACAAGGACAGTACTTCGATCATTAGCTGTTATTCCACGAGATTCGAAATAACTAAAGCATACTCTTCGTCTGAAAGACCAATTTCAATACAGTTTTGCTAACAGAACGATGATTATATAATTTCTGTTTTCGTACGAATTGTAATGTATGTCGTTTTAAAGTTTGTAAAACTTAAATATTCCCATTACTTCTTTAATGAAAAATATGCGGAATAAACGTGAAATTCCTAGTTGAGTCTCTTTAAAAATGTTTCAAAGCAACTTAAAACGAAACGTGATTGTAGATGCAGACACGGTCGCGAATTTAAGCTCGTTAGTTAACAGTTATTAAAAATTCAGCTTCTCTCCGGAGACGAAAATTAAAACTAAGCGGGATTCAAATAGCGGAGCACCTTTGAGCTCGCTTCACAGAGATACGGCTCGAACTCCGAATAACTGACTCATTTTCTATGTATATTGCATCTCCAACTGTTCAAAGTAATATTCAACTAGAATTAAGCAGTACGATCTGCTGCAAAATATTACACCTTATGTCACTCCGATGAAACTTCATTTATAATATTTACTTTCGTGATTATATTAAAGTTAGTCTCGCTGTTAACTTGGTTAAGCCAAAAATAGAATCATTATCCTAGTTTAGGAGCGCCTAATTCGTTTGTACCCCGTTTTGACTTCCCAAAAACATGTTATTTAAATTTATAAACATTGTAGTATCGACCGAGGTTTACTGTACTGTTCATAAAAATATTATACATATATCCGTGGAATGGTCCAAAAATGTTAGAAGTATTTGGCCTTTAAATTAGTATTCTGATTCTTTGTGTGAAAAATGACCTTCCTTTCTGTCACCAGTGGAGGAAGTGGCATGGGGAGGTTATAGGATGTTTCAACTGCAAGTTGCTGTTAAAATAATACTTATATGCGAAATTAAAATAATTCGTATCAGTAAAAAAAAATCTTCTTATTTAATGCGATTAATCAAACCATATGGATGAGCATCGAAGTGTCCACGGACTGTACCTTTGTACACGAATCACAGCGAAATTACCTACTGAATAACATTATATATAATTTAAATATCCAATTTAGAAAACGCTTTTTATAGGAAAGTGTATCCAGGGTATAAACACTTCATTTCAATAACTTATCGTCACGAAACCGTCGGCGACAAAAAGTTTCCTTTTTTATTTATTACCTTACATAAAAATTTATAAACATTACAATAACGCGAGGGTAGAGAACGACGCCAAAATATCGTATTTACAAACTAATTTCAATTTCATCGGCGCGGCGCTCGGCTCCGCGATGAAAAGCAATTTGCTCGGCGCGATCCGCGGAACATGATTTCAATTTAAATACTAGCCACAACTGTGTTTGTTTAAAGCCACGCACCGACATATCGGTGTTCAGCAAACACCTCGACGGTTGTCTATATTTTAACCATTAATAACTTGGATAGGCTATCATAGCCAGCGTAGACTAGACTTTCTATCAGAATTCATATTTTGTATAGCGGGTCTTATCGCGATAACTAATCATAATAATACCTTTTTATTGCCCGATGTTTCGACGAAATTGCATCCGTCGTACTCTGACAGTCGGCTCGTGATCGTGCGTTATACTCGTACAAAAAAAGAATAGTATAAATCGCAAAAGTTTAAAATATATAATTCTAGCACAATTGAGTCTGGTCCTTAATCAATATGATCTATAGTAGGGCTCTTTTGCTTGTGGGTACTATAGCATAAGCCGATTCCATTTTCGGCCTTTTTTAAAGTCTTGTTAGGAATATGATCAACCATCGGTCATCATCCTTAGCATACCTAATGTTACTATTTTACGCGCAAATATTTGAGATGATCGAATCTGATGATAGTCTAGTCGACTATTAATTATCCTAATGACTAATAAGTTAACACAATAGAGATAAGTAATAATAACATAATTTCAATTTAGAGTAGTCGCTTCTTCGACGAAGGCCACCCCTGTTCATTTTTATTGTTTGGTCTGCAGCTTTCCTCATCCAAATAGTCCGCACATTTCTAAGAATATATCCTCCCATCGCTTTTTTGGCGTCCTCTTTTATATGCCCAATCATTATCTATCTTTTCTGTCAATATTTTCGTCCATTCTTTGTCTTCTACTTATATGTTCTCTCCATTTCCACATTGTTAAACGTATTTTTTGACAATATCATATAAACCTGTTTTCTTTCTGTTAATTTAATTATTAACTCTGTCTGATGTTTTGCAACCCAAGGTACATCCATTTTCCTCTGACTGTTAATTTTTCCTCGTCCTTTTTCTTCAACGACCACATTTGACAACGACCACCTTTGACATGTATGGGTTAGGCTTGAAAGGAAAGACGTTTCATAGAATTTCGTTTTTAGTATTAGTGAATTTTGCTTGTTTTCTCATAATATCTTTTAAACTTAAATATATCTTCCTTGCTATTGCTATTCTACACTCATAAAATAAATTGAAGTAAGAGTCAGTTACTTAGTAATATATCTTGAAATGCATTATTTGTTAATATTTTGGTTTGGTTGACATTCAAAATTAGACCAACTTCTAATTTTGTTTTACTAGAACGTTTGATATTAAAGCTTGAATAATGACTGAGTTGTCATTGACTGAGGTGTGAGAAAACTGTCTTGGAAAGAGGACAACAACCCGAAAAGTTAAAAACCTATATCCTAGAAAGTGTGACATCTTTCGACTTTTCACAAATAGATACAAACCTTGACCGAGAGCAACGTCATGAACTTGAATTAAAGTTTGTCTAACCTTGACTCTGTTTATCCTTCTCGATCGCGATAGAAATCCTGAACTAAATACCATATTTGAATAACCTTAGTTGAGTTATAATGAATTTGAGGATGAGGGAAACGAACCGGGGAAATAATTTGATAGCGAATGATTAGCTGCGGACTGTTAAACGGTTGTAACTGCTCAGCTGTTGGATAGGCATTGTCGTAATCATGCGCGATTTCTCTATCCTTGGAAGAATAAAATATTCGTCATCCACACTGGTATTTTTCTCGAACCATTCGGACACGTTAATGTAAGATATCTCTTGCATCGGGTAGATAATTGATAACAATCCATAATACCATGAGAAGGAAGATTAAGTAAGATACTTTTAGTAAATGATTTTTTTTATTTTGAAAATAACGTAAAAAATTACGATCTAGCTATGGCGCGCTGTTTTAGATAAAGATTTTCATATAAACAATTTGTAATTGAGTAATTACGAACTTTCTAAAGATTCCACAACAGGGGGTTGATTATAATTGTAGTGTTTCGATCGTTTATTATATAATAAAAGACGGTATCTATTAAAGCCGCCGATAGTTTCCCGAGGTTCCGTTTATTACTTACAGCAAAGATTCGCACAATGATATTTTATTATAGCTATCAATACATACTACATTTTGAAGGTAAAAAAAGCTTATTAATATTAAAACCACAAATCAACCTGTTAGAACTGCAGCACTTTATGATAGCGATACTCTAGCGTAATTATCGCATTCATCACATTACAAATTTTGACATAACATTTGTTGTGGATAGAAGTTTATCTCCGTTGTTTTGATAAATGCATTTCAAATTGAAAGTCTATTTAATACTCTGAATATTTTCAATTGGAACGTACAGATAGATTAGACAAGAACACCATTGTTACGCGCTGTAGTAATATATTACTCGAGCAATTATTCTATTTTAACTGCAAACATTGCGCAGACAGCGGAACACACTGTCACGAAGTTGAGCCTAGACTTCGGTCCGACGCGCTGCTGCGCTCGCAGAACTATTCTGTAAATAAACACAACTAACTTAGACATGTGAACAATATCATCGTTAGGATATTACTGTTTTAATAATAAAGTCGCAAAACTTTCAGCATCCGTATGGCTATAAGTAAAGTTTTATCTCCAGAATTCTTTCGTTTTGTGAGGCGGGTAAGCAGTGTACGAGGAAAAAATCCACCAATAGGATTACTTTATTTTCGTAGGCTCGCTGAGCGTAACTCTAGGGAAAGAGGAATAGATGTGTGCTAGCGACGTGAGCCAGGCTTGTAGCGAGACAGTGTAACAAACTAGAGCTGGTGAACTACCAGCCAGTAGACGAAAATAACACGTTTCGTATCCTCGCACCGCTCAGCACACCGTTTCACAGCTTCGCTACGCATCCACGCAGCGCTCAGCTACTTCGCACATCTCTGGTGGAAGAAAGCGCTACGTATCACACCGCTGTGCAACCGAGTATTACTTATCTTCTTCGCTCACCACTGGTAGCCTTTAAATGTGACGGTCAAGACGGACGGTTCTCTAGTGCTATTCAATATCAACTAGTTTTGAAATGCTTTACTGTCACTTTTAAACGGAACGTAATAAACAAAAATATCAGACGATTTGATTTCGATCAAACATAATTATTTTTTAGAAAAAAGAACTTAATTGTTTTGCTTTAAGTAATATTCATGTATTTCGTCTCGACGCTACGCTAATGTTGGAACATATTGAAATTTTATGCAGTCTGGTACTTGAGTAAGTTAAGACTTTAGCATATTATTAACATTTTCTTAAATCTAAATAAATTTACATAAAATATACAATTCGGTACTTCATAAATTTCTTCGTAATTGTTTTCTCCGCTTCTCTCGATTCCACATTCCCGCAAATACTAAAAGGAAAAAAAACGATAAAACAATTTCTGACAAAAATGATATCTTTTAAAGAACTCTCGACAAAATTATGATAAAAGTAATACACTTAATACGAAGCCACAAAGCCCTTTAAACTGAAGTCGAAGCTTAAAAGTAAATAATTAAATTAAACGTTAACTTTGTGAGTATATTACAAAAGGCCAATTTGTGAAAGAAGTTACAATAACGACACGAGGACCAAAATACTTTTATTCATAATATTCTCAGAATTAAATCACCAAACGTGGCACGTATTAATATTTAATGTATGTGAACGTTACACTTAACCAAACATTATATATATATTTTAAATAAATCAACTACAAATGGATGCCGATAAGTAATAATGTGTCAACCCACAAAAAGTCAAAATCGGGGATATTGATGTATTCTCACAATGCGTCACGTATTTAACATTATTGAAAAACTTTTGAAGTCATCCAAACTAATGAGAACGGAACAAAGTTTTTTAATTTATTATTTAAAATATTAAAGTGAGCTACATATTTTGCAATATGGAAAAAATCTTATGTATTTGAAAAACTTAATACCAGTAAAACGTTTTATCATACCAATGCACTTTTAATTCATTATACCTCATATCAAAATAGCAAAGAAAATATGGATATATGTTTATAGAAACAATGTTATTAAGAATACGTTTGACAACTTTAAACGCCATTTTCTCAAAATGAAGTTTGTGTGGCTTGACATAGTACTTGACAGCTTATCAGCATCCAAATTTGCTTAAAAGAATTAGCGGTGAAGATTTTAATATACAACTTTTTGGCAATTTAGCGTATATGGTATCAGTGATTAGTCGTCCAAGTAATTTAAGAGAAGTATCACACTCTTATTGAGAATACTCCAAGTAACTTGAAAAACTTAATATAAACGTGCCACGGAGACCACCTCGGAACCCATGTCCATTGTTCAAAATTAGTAAGAATAGAACCAATCTTGGGAAAAATTCACCATTAGCCCGAATGACAGGCTTATATAACGCAATACCCACTGTCGACATGGGTTTCGACACTTTTAGCACTTTCAAAAAGAAATGTTATGCCTTTTATGCAAATTGTTAATCAAAGTAAATTTGTTTCTGAATTTATTTTCATTTTGCTTGGTTTAGATTTGTTAAATAGTTTTCGTTTTCATTGTTTTGTAATTATTAGTTTTAGTTTTTTTCTTTTTATTGTTGTTTCTTAACTTTTGTTTTAGAGTTCAATACTGTATAAGTGCATGTTGTGTTCTCCTATAATTGGAGGTACATTTAAAATTTTATTGTCTAAACTTGTATTTCTTTGCATTACATATGTGTCTGTGTTGGAGTTCCATATTAAATAAATAAACTATTTCAAGGGCGGCGTTGATCACTTTACATTAGAAGACCCGCTGTTTTATTCTGTATTATCGTGCCTTATGTCGGTCGTAGTGACAGAATAAACCAACATTAACTGGACTTGAATTGCTTCAACAAAGATAACATTGTATAAGAAATTAATTCAAGTTATATATTTAATTAAACAGCAAAGTGTGTCAACACAGTTGCGAAGGAAGCGCCAGTCGCGCGCCGCCGCGAACACTAATAAAACTATTAGGAATACATCAGAACTTTGTGTGGAGGAATTGCAGATCTCAAAAAGTTTTATAGAAAAGTTTATGACTGAATATCTATCTTTTATGGATAAGTGAAATAAAATGGGATGAAATATGGAATAAATTTCACTTGTTTATTTGTTACAAAATGTTTTACTTCATAATATAAGTTAAGTTATATCTTTATAAATGGATGCTGATAAGCAATACCGTCTCAAGCCACGCGGACTTCTTTTTTGAGAAAATGGCGTTTAAAAAGGTCAAACCTACGAGTAACCTGTTAATTTATTGGTTTGAAGAAGTATATATCCATATCCATATTTAATATATTATCTAATAAAAGTTTTTCAAATATTTCACATTACTGTAGTAACTGTAAAATATGGAACGCACTTTAAATGCGAAATTAATTAAGACACTTTTTTCCGTTCTTATTTAATTAATATAATTTTAATTTTTTTAATGATGTTAAATAAGTGGTGCAGTATCAAAATACATTAATATCTTCGAATTTGACTTTTTGTTGGTTGACACATTATTGCTTATCAGCATCCTAATATGGCTCAAGCTTAATAACACCGGTGAAATGCGATCAGACACGTGTACTGAAAGTTATAGCGAGGTTTACGCTTTGCCAGAATTAACGCATATTTTACGAAAATTTTTACTAGTTAAATTTCTATTACGCTTTAAAAGATATATGTTTTAGTGTAGGGACAGACAGACGGACGGATAAATGGCGAGCGTGTAGACATAGTAATAAGATTACTTTGACACCCTTGGGAAGAAAACCCTATCAAACGACTTAGTAAGGTTATTTTAAAATTAGGCTATATTATAATTAGATAGATAAGATAGGTTTAGATTAATGATAGATAATTAATGAGTGCCGTATCATTATTAACCGCTGAGTTTAACCGAAGAGAAATAACTTCTATAAAAAAGCTCGAGGCACTACCGGTTACCGGCGCTGAAGGAGCGGCTCGGTGGAGAGTGCGCTCTTGACTTATCGGCGGTTGCAAATTAACACGAGAGATTGCCTATATCGTGCGCTTCAGGAGTGGTGCCGTCTCATATCGATCCTGTACACTTTTTTCAACAACACACAAAGTAATCAAAACTGCATTATCAATTTTTTTTAAAGTGTGGGATAAAATATGAAGTCATTTTTTTCAAAATGTCGATGAGGGGCTTCAAAACGTCCATAAGTATAAACACACCACACGCAACATCTATAAGTAAAACGGTACCAATTAATATTTTTTTTTGACTAACTGCACAAAATTCACCATGTTTTGATTCATTGGATCTTTCTCAAGGATTATAGCGTCAGCTCGTGCAATAAAAAAGATATTACTACCATTAGTTATCGCGATAAGACTCGTTATATTAAATATGAATAGTATACATCGCGAAAGTTTAAAATATATGATTACGAGTATAGCTTAGTCTTTAAAACAGAATAATTAAATTTACTTTTAAAATATTGTATTGTAACAGCCTGTTTATCATCGACTGTTAGGTGACCTCGTCTCCTCTTACCGAGGAGGTTAGGAGGTTAGGAGCCACGCGGCTCCACTGCGGAATGGACAATCAAATGACGTTCGTGATCAACCGCCGCGTTGGAGGCTGACGCCACGCCCATCTCAGAGCGGGATAATGCAATCGCAGCCCACTTACTGCCTGACGCTCCCGCTTCTCATTCCCTCAGCGCGACACACAGACTTGCTCGTTCTTTTAAAACTTGATTAACAAGAAATTTTTAATCAAGTAGCACTTTGGTTTTAGTAGCTTTATTAATTTTATAAAATTCTCTCAACGAGACTGTTACTTCTGTTCTAAACTATTTTAAACTATTGCTTCAGGCGATGATTTTGACGTGTTAGACACACGTAAAAATCCCTTTTCAACCCCCGACCGACTTATCTGTAGCTTCGTAGAGCTATCGTGGACCAATTGTGATGTGCTTTTGTTTGATAGCTGTCATTGAGACACTTTCAAGCTATCATTTATGAAGATTTGTACAGACGTTTGAAGGTAATCTACACTTTTATAATTGTTGAACTTCTGATGGTCTAATCGTCTCGAAATTTTCTATATCGTGAATGATATTAAAAAAAATTATAGTTGCGTAATCTGGACTCTTAGTCGGGGGATTTTTAAAATTTTCAATTTTATATTATCTGAACTCAGTCTTGAAGCCGTTCTGCTTTAAACAATAATAATATTGGAAGTAATTTACGTTGCGACTGGAACACGCAATTTATGCTAAGTATATCTAGGCATTACTCACACATGTGCAGACTGAATCAGAGTGCATAGCCAGCCGCCAGCATAAATTTGAGTTGAGGCTGTCCGACGAGAATTTAGCTCCACTTAGAGTCATCGTAATATAGCAGTATTTGAATCATATAACATCTGCATAAAAAGAATGGGATTTTTTTTCGTTTTTATTAATTTTCCATTTCTTACCGTTTTTAGGGGTTCTGTCCACGAAGGGTGAGACCCTAGACGATCAGTCTGTCAGATGACTGTGACTCACACTTGACTCGTTTTTATTTCCAATTAACTTACACTTAAATAAGAAGTCTTAGAATAGCAGTTAAGAACGTACATTACATTTTACAAAATGTTCCATTGTAAATTTTAAGTATAAAATGGGAAGCCATTTTGTAATTTCAATGAATAATTGAAAACCTTTCATGGAAACTCGCTTTGAGAGCTTGTATTTTATTACAACTTTATTAAGTACTCTGTTACTGAAAATGGCTGTCTCAATTGTATAAGGCGCTCCTCCACCCAGAAAACTCGCCTGTAATGTAACGGTTCAGGTTCTAGCATTACTTCTGTTACAATAAAAATCTGATCATTGCGCAACCTGTCATTCAACAAAATTTTCTGTCTGTTCCTGGTAATCTTTAAAACAGCTGAACCAATTATGGCGGGACTTTCACTAGCAGATGGCTAATGTTGTAAGGAGTATCTTAGGCTACTTTTTTTAGAAATTTTCTTTATTATAATTTTTCGCAGACGAAGTCGCGGGCACCAGCTAGTTAATCTTTATTATTGTTACATTCCAGATGAGAGAGTCAAAATAATTGTGCGAATTTTAGACGAACATAAAGACATTATGATATTTATTCTATTTCAAATACACATCACGGTCAGATGCTTGTTCAATTCTTACTTGCGGACAGATTCTTACTTTCTTACACCTTCTATTTGAACTATCTGAAACCGACTCGAACAAAATCCACGAACACGTACTAGTTTCGGAAATGTAATTATATTCATATAAGTGCGTCTCAGGATAATTATAAGCTACAACACACGCAACCTCTCAGGCTTCTCAAAGCAATTACAAGTTACTGCTTGTTGAATTAATACGCAAATGGTTTGTACTCGGTGATACAACTAATAATATTACATGTGATAAGCCAAGAAGTTTCGGACCGATTTGACGGTGTGAAATTATATTGTAAACTAACTTTAATTAAAATTTTATAGTGCCAACCAAACGTCTTAAAGTAATTTTCTATCGCCCGAAATTCTATCTTATATTTTTTTGGATGAAAGGCAACGTATATCCTTTACTATACTCCTGACAACGTGTATGCAGATTTTATGATGTTCAGTTAACTGGAAGCATAACAAACAAACTCATATCGTGCATTCGCATTTATAATTTTATTTAGCATATCGCACGTTTCCGCCGAAATCAGATAAGAAATTTGACGCAATTTCTGGTGTTACAGACCTATTGTTAAACAAATCATTTGTCTTCATTGCGTCCTGATTGCAGCCATTCACATCCTGAGATAACTTAGATCTTCGCTGTGAATTAATAACGAGGCCGACCGACTCGCCGTCGCCGTTAATATTCAATGGATTGCTTTCAATAAAACTAAATCGAATCAAATTGTTATCAAGTTCTTTTCATTCATTCGAGTAACCTATAGACGTATAGGTAGGGAGGAATAATTGAGGTAGAGCCTAACTGTAGCTTTATGGCTAAAGCTCGTATACGGACTGGCTCGACCGGGGAGGGGAGAGAAGTATCTCAATCTAACAGAAGATCTCCATAGTAGCTCCATGGAGCTGCATTTCATACGGTTAGTGAAAGAGCCGGAAGCCTGACCCTCTCCATTCTTTCATTACTTCCTATTTATTCTCTTTTATCCCTTAATTCTTTTTTCCTGGTAACGCATTTGTGGCTCTCCTCCAGAGGAGAATTCTCTATACAAACTTTCATCCCCAACTTCATCCGCGTCAAATCTTGATCGCCAAAAAAAGAAGGTCTTATCTATACTTAAATGTATCAACACTAATTCAGCGGTTTATACTCGGAAAAGTTACAAACAAACAAACAGACAGACTGACTTACCTTCTCATTTACGGTAACAATAAAGTAAGTGTGGATTAATAATTTAAAGAAATCTTTGTATTTAATAAAATGTTTAATTTTATAGCTCAGTTCTTATAGCTTGTTTCTGCACTGCATTCAAGTTGAGCTACTAGTAGATTTGAGACCGTTTTTCCTCCGGTTTTTAAGGTTTTCAACGGAATTTCAATGCTTTTTAAAGCAGTAAGGTCGTTAGGAAATTAGGTCGACGCTAGGAAAGTACTATTGAACTTGTTGGACTATTTCTATCTGTGTTGATCGCTTTGCGCAGAATATATGAATGTGGCACTTATAGTCTATTTTTCTTTATTGATCTTGTTTAACAGACAAATACCGCGACTTAAACCACACGTTATAGACACTGATGAGAACTCATCGATCGAGTGATTGAACTGAATAATTTTTAAAATGACAAATTATAATGAAAAATAATAGTATTGTTACCAAATAAGACAAGTCAAGAAAAATAGACTATACTATTAGATTAAGGATAATAACTTTCCTACCAAAGTTGAAGTGCCTCAGTATATTTATATCTATGCAATAAACTCTACCCGTTTTTTAGATTATCCACGAGACCCTTAAAAATATAAAGAAAAAACAATCTATATCTATACTAATAATAAAATTCTAGCGGGTCGCTGTCTGTACATGGAAGATATTTGAAAAATAATATTATAGGGGGCCTTTACCAACGCAATAGAACCCAAAACAATGATTTTTAGAATTCTTATCTGTTTGTCTGTTTGTCTGTTTATCTGTGCGTTTGTGCACGCTAATCTCAGAAACGGCTTATCCGATTTAGATGCGGTTTTCACTAATATATTGTAGTAAGCTTCACTTAACATTTAGGGTTTGTTTCATGTCAATCGGTCTATAAATAAAAAAGTTATGTCAATTTAAGGAATCACGTTGAACATTTTTTTTGTGTTTATAACTAAATACATGAAAGTATATACAGTACTTACATAAAAAAATACATTTTTAAAAATTTTGTCTGTCAGTCAGTCTGTCTATCTGTTTGTTCCGACTAATCTCTGAAACGACTTAACCGGTTCTGATGGTACTTTTTGCAGTTAGCAAATGTTATAAGGAGTGACTTGGGGTTACTTCTATTTTAGATATTTTTAAATCTATATATATGAAAAAAATTCTAACGGGTCACTGTCTGTACATAGAAGATATATGAAAAAAAAATATTGGAGGCTTTACCTACGAAATAGAACCCAAAACAAAATTTGTTAGAATTTTTGTCTGTTTGTCTGTTTATCGGTGCGTTTGTGCCCGCTAAAAAAGATATGTCAAGTTATGGGGTCACGTCGAACATTATTTTGTGATTTTCACTAAATGCATGAAAGTACTTACATTAAGTACTGTCACTCTGTTTCTTACGATTAATCTCTGAAACAGCTGAATCAAATTTGATGGGACTTTTACTCGCAGTGAGAGGATGTCCATTAATCACGCGAGGCCCAGAGAAGGGAGTGGGAATGGAAGAAAACAATCACAAAATATCACAAAGTCTAAAAGTTCTTAAAAACATTACAGCAGCCCCTATAGCTAATATTATAAGGATTAAATTAGGCTACTTAAATTAAAAAAATATATTTATTTTAATCAATAAGTAAAAAAGAGAATTACACGATATAAAAATATTAGAGAAACCAATAAAATAGTGAACATTTTCCAATATAAGAAGGGGAGGTATACATCTATACAAATAAATAAAATTGATGTGTCTGTTTGTAATAAAATAAATGCATATGAAAGTTTACACGGTACTTACAACAAAATTACCAATTTTAAAATTTTTGTCTGCCTATCTGTCACTCGGTTTGTTTCGGCTAATATCTGAAACAACTGGACCAATAAAATAGTAAATAATATCTGATTAAAATAGGGAAGATATATATTATATTAATATAATCATTTTAAAAAATAATATATATACTGGGTAATTTTTTTACTGGATATGATAGAACAAAACCGAAAATATAAGCAAAAGCGAAAAATAATTTAAGTCACAGAGTCGATTTTGATTAAAACTAAAACTGCATCATTAGTTTTTTGAAAAATAAGTTTTCCTAGCCAGAAACGAACACGTTCATTTTGCAAAAAAATAACATTCTGTAGTATTGCACCATCTGATTCTGACCTTCACACATTATAAAGATCAACTATAGTGAGGTAATACTATACAGTAAACTGCAACAAAAAGAAAAGGCAATTTTTTTTTTACAAAATTCTATCAAATTCTTACATTAATTAAATCTTTAGCAACGGGATGTTGTAACGCTAATAGCGGGTGAGTACAATAGCCGAGTCCAGTGAAATGTAGATTTTCAACAAATTGATTCATCTTTTTAAGAATTATCTAAACCTACTTATAACTGAGTAGATGACGGGGACCAAAACGAACGTGACATTCTATCAACTTTGTATAACACACATAGACAAAAAAGACAAACATAAAAGAAGTTACAGTGATTAATTTATTTTTTATATTTTCGATTGTATTGTTCACACTCTTCCTCACTTTAGTAGGTGACTAGCATTTTGATGCAATTTATAAAGAAATCGTTCGAAGTAACGCACATTTTTTTCTAAACTTACCGGAACCCATGATTTAACCCACATATTTGATTATGTCTATGTAGAATCGAATACTTAACTTAATTAATGTATAGATTTAATGTTATTTTGTAAAAAAAAACCTTTTCCTTTAATTTGCCGCTTACTATTACTTTCCAAAAGTTGATCTATACAAGTGACACTATTAGGTGGTGCAATAATACAGAATGTATTTTTTTTAATTAGTGGGTTCTATTTCTGGCCAGGAAAATCATGAAATAAAAAAAAATTATGATGCAGTTTTAGATTTTTCAAAATCGGACACGAGACTCCATTAAGTATCTTTCGCGATTCCTTATAGTTCCGGATTTGGTCTATTAAGCCCAGTAGAAAAAGTCACCCGATATATAATGCAAGGAGAACCTACATAGGTGCGAACTTAATGTTTTGCAGTCGATACTTTAAAGACTACCACAAAACAACTTTTCTTCAACATTTATAGTGAAAACCGTGGAGGAATACCATATCTGAGTTAGTGTCTGCTTATAAATACAACCAGAAAGTTCCCAGATTCAAAGTAAAAAGCTCCTTTCTTGAGCAGCACTGCTGACTATTATAACCTTGCTTTGCAGGAGACATGCCAAGCATTCTGTAGTCCACGCGAACGAAGTCGCGGGCACAGCTAGTATATTAATAAATATACAATATTTCAATTATCTCGTGAAACACACTTCTAGAAAACTTCTATCTAAGACAAACTCATAAAATTACAAAATATTTCTTTTTTCAATACAGAATAATCAAAAGATATCCTGGTTGTGCTTGTAGTTACGAACAACTCTTGTATCTAGATGTAGATTGCCGTAAGCGAATAAGTGACTTGAAATTAAAACAACTTTCACTTATTCGTCTTTATTTGGATCGTATTTTTTATTATACCGACATCTGGTTCCGTGGTGTAGTGGTTATCACATCTGCTTTACACGCAGAAGGCCGCCAGTTCGATCCTGGCCGGAATCATAATTTTTTATTTTTAAATATAGTCTTAAACGGTTCAGTAACTTAGTTCGTATATATATATATATATATATATATATATATATATATATATATATATATATATATATATATATATATATATATATATATATATATGTATATATAATAAAACAAAATGTTTTCTTTCTTTATTATACTCATATTGGTACATGTAACTTATATTTTTTGTATAATAAGGGCATTATCCGTACAATGATATTCTGCAGAGGTTTCGTTTAATGCAACTGGGAACAGCCGTCACCGTTCTGCAGGAGTCGGGAGTGACTATTGAAACTAAATATGTAAAACACATACTTACTTTTAGTTGAAAGATTATTCTAGTCTAAGATTAGCATTTAAAATATAAAAGGTATAGCCACAGCCGTGCAAGCGATAGTTTAACGTTTGTCATGACTGGCTAAAATGTGACAAAAATTATAGTGTTTCTTTCATTATATACAACCCAATATGCTGGGTCAGCCGTAATGAATGCAATGTATTGATGTGTCGGCACTTGACGTCATCTAATCGTAAGACCACTTTAATCAATGTCAGTTCAAGGTGTCCACGGCACCGGCCAACATAATTATATATCGAAACATATCCGTTATCTATGTAAGAGTAACTGTCATTAAAGAGTTGTAATTTTGACCGACTTTAAAAAGAGGAGGGAGGTTCTTAATTCGTAGTGTATGGTACTTTTGTAATGTTTGTTACCTAAGAGCTTCGTTAGTTTTTAACCGATTTTGAGAGTTCTTTATTCGAGAGGGTATAATTTCAGATTGGTTCCATAGAATTTTTATCAAAATCGATTCAGTAGTTTGATTTTAAAATCGAAATAACTTGTATAATTGTGTCGTAAACACAAAGTCGCGTATTTAGCTTTTGAAATCAGTTGCTTTTGTTTTAAGAAGCCTTATGTATGGAGCACTAAAACATAGTCCGTTAAATTTAAAATTCCTCGTGAAATCAAGTACAACATTTATACATCTGTAAAATCTGCAGTCGAGTTAAAAGGTTTTATCTTAAAGTGTTGTTCACAGTAAAAAGACAAGCTCCCAGCGTCGTCGAGCGCGAGCTACGTTTTATAAAAATAAACCGAGCGCTTCGTAGCGCCCGCCGGCACGGAGCTGCGGCGCCCCACTTTACATCTGCCGGTACCCGTCGGCTTAGTTCTGGTGGAGGTTAGCCGAAAATAGAACTGTACTTACCTTATATTAAAATTTCTTCTCATACGTGAAAAACATCTGTAACCGCGGATCATCCTACTTTTGTTTTACCCACCTCCACAGCAACGACAGGCTTGTGTTTTCCGCGTATGTAGGATTATTTATTAGTGATGTACCGGATCGCTAAATATGTACATATATCCGCGGATACGGATCTGATGACGGATATTTGGTGTCAAGATTCTCAAAAAAAAACTCATTATTATATATTTTTAGGGTTCCGTACCTTAAAAGGAAAAACGGAACCCTTATAGGATCACTTTGTTGTCCGTCTGTCTGTCTGTCTGTCTGTCTGTCTGTCTGTCTGTCTGTCTGTCTGTCTGTCTGTCTGTCTGTCGGGATGTCAACCCTTTTTTCTCAGAAATGCATAGACGTATCATGTTGAAATTAATATCATATACTCAAGTCTACGATGACATGCGGCCGTGAAAATATTAAAGTTCTAAGTCAACGCAATCAAAAGATAATGGAAAATATGTCGTATATTTTGACCATTTTAGCGTTTTCGCAAGGGAATCAAAACCTATAGGGTACTTCCCATTGACCTAGCACGATGAAATTTGGCAAGAAGTAAGATCTTATGGTACAAATAAAGGAAAAAATCTGAAAACTGTAAATTTTTGTATGTATGTTTGTCTGTTTGTAAGTTTGTCTTTCAACCTTTTTCTCAGAAACGCGTGAAGGTAACAAATTTTTATCAACGTCAAGTACTCAGAGTTGTAATTACTAAGAGCTGTGAAAAAAATCAAACTTCTAAGTTAACGCAATCAAAAGATACGGTCATTTATATCACATATTTTAAGTATGATAGCGTTTTTAACGTTTTGGCAAGGGAATCAAAACCTATAGGGTACTTCCCATTGACCAAGCATTATGAAATTTGGCCAGGAGCAAGGTCCTTTAGTATACATAAAGGAAAAAATCCGAAAACTGTAAATTTCTGTTCGTGTGTCTGTCAGTCTATACGTCTGTCTTTCAACCTTTTTCTCAGGAACGCGTAAATGTATCAAGTTGTAAATTGATCAAGCGGAAAATATATTAATCTTAGAATTAAAATTATATGTACTTGTAACAAATTAACATAGAAGTTGACCATGGTCAAAAAAACAATTTTACGAACACTGAGAAGAAATTTGTATCAATACGAAAACATTAAAAAGCAGCAAACCTTTACAAACAACGCAATGCAATCTATATATCGCAGGTAAGAAAATGATAGCGCGATGCAGCGTACAGCTAATGCCATCTATTACAACATTATGACATTAACTGTGACATAATTTTGCTCGATTAATAAAAATTTTTATTTTAATTATTATTTAAACGCGCTAAAAATTATAAAATAAACTTTTCATTTAAAAGTTTTATCGTCGATTTATAACGTCATTACGTAATTAACATTTAATATAAGAGCTTCACGCGATTTGATGTAAGTACTCGTATTGATTTAGTACGAAAATTTTAAAATTAAATTCAAACAGATCAAGTCATTTAATTTACTTATTTATATATACACATATAAGTCTTCTGTTTATTAGTAATATAATTAGTTATTTATAAATAAACAATTAGTTTTGTTCGAATTAAGGACTAATTATTTTCGTCTTGGCAACACTAATATATATTTCGATATTTTGATTGATAATGTAAATCTAAATATTTTACGAACGTAGTGCAGGGGTAGTGGAGTGTAGTAGAATATAAATAAAAATAAAACGAGAATAAAATATAATATAATTATGTTGTTAATGTCAAAGTCAACAAGTTAGTTCATTGAAATTGTCAAGAGATGGCGCTAGGTGTATCCTGAATCGCGCTATAACTTTTTTTTTGAAAGTATAAGGTGTATTAGTACTTAAAATAAAATTTTGTGTTTCCATGGATTGCATCCATGATGGCGTTTTAAATTAAAGTGCTCCTAAGTAGTTTCAAAATAGTTTTTGGGACGTGATCCATATTTACATAATATTTGATTATATTTTAGCGACTTCTAAAAAGTGTTTTCAATTCGACCTTGTATTTAATTTTTTTTTAATGTTTGTTCGCCGGTTACGCCGCCATTTGGGTACCGATTTTCAAAATTTTTTTTTTGTTTGAAAAGGTATACTTCCAAGGTGGTCCCATTGTCTTCAGGTCAGGATCAGATGATGGGATCCTGGAGAAATTGAGGGAGCTCCTCAAATATTATAGGCAAGCGTATACCGATTTAGGTATTTTTGATAGTAACTTATGTTGGAACTGATGATGAAGACCACAAATGGCGTAGATGGGTTAGTCTTATATAGATTTCTATAAGTTTGTACGGAACCCTCGGTGCGCGAGTCCTACTCGCACTTGCCCAGTTATTTAAGTAATATGATACTATACGTTGCTTCATTTCGTATGTAGGTATTATTTGGCTATAATTGTTATTTCATCCAATTTCATCAGCACTGACCGTGTTTGCTAGAGAACCGATAGCTCAGTTGATTAACTTATACTTCGCTAAGTCAACACTAAGAACTTGCCTCCCCCTCCATGTGCCTCCACGTCTCCCACTCACCGCGCTGGACCAGTTAATTCATTAAATTTTTTTCTACATTTACTTTTATCTTGATAACATAGACTTGTTTTACACTGACATGAAACATGAAATACGTTAATGGAGTAGAGGCTAAACAATTTTTGGTCCCAATTTATTCGTTGGTTTTTGATAAGCCGATTCGCTTGAAATTCATTTAAAATTCAAATTCCAAATACATGTTATTGAAATAGGCTTTTCAACGTTTTCAGGTCGCTATTTTACGAAACGTTGCTGCGTGTAACTACCACCGGTGTAAAGGGGTATATTTTTTAAATATTTTCTACTAAATTAACTTAACATTTTTGAAAAAAATATTTGAAATATAAAACAATTTTTAGATTATTTTCCATTGTCCCGAGTAGCGAATCACGTTCATTTTTGAGGAAGCTCATTAGCGTGTTTGTTATTCGCTTCATTGTACAAAATTGTACGCTATTGTGACAAATCTAAAATGAGAAAAAAAAATTAGTTACGACGTCGTGATGAGCGATTGTAAGTAAATTCGCCGGGACCGGCCGTAGCCGACGAGGGAGCATCTCGATTGACGCTATTGATAACACAAATACTTCCTTGCCATTAATTTAAAATGTATTAATCATCATCTACTCAGCATTTGTTCCGGTTATACCAGGGTCTGCTTACTATTCAGGACAAGCTATTGACAGGGTACTAATTTTTACCCAGAGTGATTGCTATGTGACCTCCGCAATCCCTGAAGGCAAGTCATACCAATAACCATATAGACTAGAATAATTTCCCGTCTAAGAGTAACGACCATTATGAGGTAATTGTGATGACCACCGAGACCGAAGATTTTACGTGCTCTCCAAAGCTCAAATGAATAAAAAATTAAAATGTATTAATAGCGTACAAAATATACATTTGAAAACAGCGCTGTTTTCAAGAGAAACTTCATTTTGTTTAAAGTTTTAATAGTAAAAGCACTTGCACGCATGCAACATTGTTGTCAAAAGATTAAATGACAATGTGTTCTTTTAAACGACTGAGCTGTCTTTAATTATGTTGAACAACATTACGTCACTACATTTTATTATGCTAAAATATTTCTATTATAAAACAAGAATGAAAAATTATGTTTTCATAAAATATTGTAATTTATATTATTCTTAACGTTTTCCCCCCTCGTTGAAAGTTGAAAATCTTACAATTTAATTCATTTTAATTCAGAAACTATTCCGAAGACGGAATCAACTAAATAAAAAAAAACAATTAAAGTCGGTCTAGTAAACGATGAACATTTAAAACGAACAGTCTGACAAACTCTCCCATTGTTTAAATTTAGCCAAAAATATGTTGAATTATGAATTGTCTAACAAAATTTTAATCTATGGCCGTTTTAAATAACAACCTTGTCAAATTTCGGTTTCTGTAAATCATATAATAATATTCTGGTGATGTCAGCCGTGACGCTCGAAGCGTTTCCATGAATCCAATGAAAGGCCTTTGTTGAGTAAATTGAGGTTAGGTTTTACATCATATTTATGCGTACGACAAACTTTATGAGTAACTCGACGACGGGGGCAGACTCTACAGACTGTATAGGCGAACTTAATATTAAAGTCGCCTGGGCGTGAAATACGGTAACTCAAAAATGATTGAATCTGGCAATCAAAATATTACTTGTAAATGTGTCCGCGATCTGATGAACACAGTGTGACTTCAATGTGATACGGTGGATGTACGAGGAAGGCAGTGGACGGTGCGTGATGGTGAAATCTTCAAATGTTCTATATTTAGTTTATATTGATGGTATTTTATTTGAACATGATGCCGAAAATAATTCGCACAAAAATATCCTCCATATAGGTACACAAAATAAATTTCTTCGTATTCTTTAGTACGTTGGTAAATATATGTTATGCTGTTTTAAGACTCGTGGCAAAGAAAAGTCTTCGTTTTATAAATGTGTCTTATTTATAATATAAACATAAAATATAAATTTTAAATTGTCGCCGCAGAAAACTACTGTCTTATGTATGCAGCCCGAGAAAAAGAAATGTCATCTGGTTTTAAAATGTACAGAGGTAAGCGATAAAATGCCAGATTAAGCCGGTTTACATTGCAAAAAGTATTAATGAAAGAATATAATTTATTGTTAAATCGCGTCATTTTAATCTTATACTTTGCACACTTTAAGCACCTTCTACACTGCGTTGATACACAGGCTATCGCGATGTCTAACGCTACGCCGTCCGTGATGTTTAACTGTGTATTTCTTATTGCGTCAGAATGTAGCATTTTGTGATAGTGTAGCTCACCGTGATAAGTATATTTTGGAACGTACCCAATATTAATTTATTGCATATTGTTCAACTGATCTGACTTGCAACTCCATTTCTTGCAAGTCAGATCAGCTGAACTATTCTTAACCCACATTCAGGCCACTTAAAAGACCTTCTACTTTGCTTTAGATGGAACAAACATTTAGTCCGACTCCCTCATGATGTACAGCATTCAAGGTGTCGCTCCTGTCACATCTGCGAAGGGTTCGGAGATACCTCCGAGACGAGTTGATAAATCGTTTTATTTAGACTCTTTAAAGAGCCTCCCTCTTCTGAATAATTTATGACAGAAAGTTTATAATGTTTCATATTTGTCAAAATGTTATTAAATATACCAAAGTTTTGTAATCAGGTTGCCACGTTAGGTAATTTGAATTTAGTTAATTTTAAAATATGATAATGTATATATAATTAACATAAATTTTAATAAATAATTTTCAGTTATCCAATAAAATTATCCTTTATGATATATACAAGAGCAGTCCGAACACTAATAAATAACAATAAAAGAACTTATTTTTATTTCGCTAAGCCTTCCATCCGACCCATGATACATTAATGATACTTTTAGGGATATCTCCAGCCTCTGGGGAGCGAACAGAAAAGAGAATAGGATCCGGGATAATCGAAGGCCCGGATTACTACAGGTCACCTGTATTTACTGCCCTCGTTAATTAGTTCCGAGCATTCGCGAGCTCACTGGGCTGTACTCGTAGTCTCAGTAGTGATGCGGAGCTTAAGCCTCGACATCGATAATAATTGACATCGAAAAGCTTAAATGTTATCTAAATTATTACTGAGAAATTATTCTTAAAATATCGACAAAACGATCGATAATATTGATACTTATATGATAGATATGTCTTTTTTGGGGAGCATGTCGGTCACCTCCACGTGGTGCTCCCTGGAAACGTGTGGACGGCAGCCCCGTAGTGGTTCTGCTGCGAGGCTGCCGTCGACACGGCTGACGACCGACAGGGGCGGGGGGGAGTATATTGGGGACACACGTTGTTCCGCTCTGCTTAAGCAGACTGGAACTTCGCCCCAATATACGTATCCTAATCCCAAGGTCTAGCGTGCCGAGGGGATGAATGGTCGGAGGGCATCCGGCCCCTAGCGCTGGGGAGGGGGGGAAAACCAAAACACAAATATGGAAAGTATACCAAAAGATATACATCCCCAGGTGGGTCTCGCCGACTCAGGTCGAGAGGAATCCCACCCGGAGCCTAGCTCCGGTTCGTGCCCCATTTCGAAATATGGGGGGGGCACCCAAATTTGTGATCCGCACGTCCGCAAGGACGTCAAGAGCCGAGGAGGCTCCACTCGTTCTCGCAGTCTGGACGCGACGACTGCGAGGACCGAAAATGCGCAGGCGAGGCCCGACGGCCGGAAGCGCCTGTGCGTCAGGGGAGAGGAGGAGACGCCGGGGTCAGAGTCGGCGAGCGAAGTGCTGCCGCCCCCGAAAGTGCCAAAGGCACGATCGGGGCGAGGCAAGTCGCGGACCGACAAGGCCAGACCGGCGATCCGCATTCGGATTAGGGATCCGAATGGTAAGGAGCCGGCACGAGACAGGCGTGGGCGATTTATCCGCCCGGACACGCCTGTCTCCTACGACGGGAGGGAGGAGAGGAGTGGCTGCGACTCGGACATGAGTTGTTCGAGTGGCAGCGTCTCCTCGTACGGGTTGTCAGGACCCAGTATTCGGGCTGACGGGGAGACCGGGGACGAGTTACCCGGCCCCGACGCGGCATCGACTGTCGCGCGGGCTAAGGGGGGCTCCCCTGGACCCGACGCCCTCAAGGCGGAGATGCAGGCACGCCCTATTACGGAAATCGGTGCCTGCATCGCCAACAACTTGTTGGCCATAAAGAAGGTCGCAGACTGCTCCCGGAAGATCAAAGGGAGCCTGGTCTGCGACCTGCGCGAGGCCACGCGCAAGATGGGTGTGGCGGTCGCTGAGCTCCTGCGGCGTCAATCGAAAGACGCCGATGTGGAGAGGCTCGAGAGGGAGAATGCGAACCTCCGAGCTCAGTTGGCGACCGTCAGCAAGAGGATGGAGCAGCTGGCGGCGCAGTTCGACGCCTTTAAGGCGACAGGGAGCTCGGCTGCGCCGTCAGCTGCGCCCATTGGGGCGGTGACGCCTGGCGCGCCGGCTGCGCGTGCTGCTGGCGCTCCGGCTGTGCGTGCTGCTACCGCGCCGGCTGTGCGCGCTGCCGCCGCGCCGGCTGTGCGCGCTGCCGCCGCGCCGGCTGTGCGCGCTGCCGCCGCGCCGGCTGTGCGCGCTGCCGCCGCGCCGGCTGTGCGCGCTGCCGCCGCGCCGGCGGTGCGCGCTGCCGCCGCGCCGGCTGTGCGCGCTGCTACCGCGCCGGTGGCTCCGAGGGCCCCTATTGCTCCGCGTGCTCCTGCTCCTCCTAGTCTGCAGAGGGGCAGTGAAGCTAGCCTCCTGGAGCAGATAGGAGTACTCGTGGAGGCGAAGCTGGCCGCCTTCAGGGCGGAACTTTTCCCTGACAGAGCGTACAGGCCCGCTCTGGCGGGGAGAGTTGTGCCGAATGTGGAGGCTTCGGAGCCTTCCAGTCTTCCGCCTAAGGGGGGGAGAAACGGGAGGGGGAGGAGGAGGCGGCCGGGTCCGGCCGCTCCACCGGTAGCCGATCTACCTTCGGTGCCTGCTCCCTCTTCTTCCTCTCGGCCGGATCTTCCTCCTGCCGAGACTTGGGCGACGGTAGCGGCCAGGAAGCCTAAACCTGGTCCGCGGCCGAAGGCGCCTCCTCAGCCCACGGCTAAGAAGGCGCCAAAGAACGGAAGGCTACCGAAGCCACCACCGACGACTGCGGCTGTCACCGTCACGGTCGTCGAAGGCGCGGCGGCGACATATGCCGAGGTCATGGCAGCCGCAAGGGCTCGGATTCGGGTGTCTGACCTCGGCATCGAGACGGTCGGCTTTAAAAGGGCCGCCACGGGAGGGATGCTCATCAAGTTGAGCGGGCCCGACCGTGATGAGAAGGCTGACCGTCTCGCTGCGCGGATGCAGGAAGTCCTTACGGACTTCCCAGTCAGGGTAGCTCGCCCAACTAAAATGGGCGAACTAAGGGTCTTCGACCTGGATGATGCCACGACGCCGACTGAAGTGGCGTCGGCGATCGCGGAGGCGGGTGGATGTTCGGCGGATAAAGTCAAGGTTGGCAAGATCCGACGGACACCCACTTCGCTCGGCACCGCCTGGGTCGAGTGTCCCCTCGCCGCTGTGCGCAAGTTGGCGGCGGGCCTGCGCATCCGCGTAGGATGGGGCTCTGCCCGAGTAGAGGCGCTGGAAGCCAGACCCTTGCGCTGCTTCCGGTGTCTTGAGCTGGGCCACGTTGGGCTAAGGTGCCCGAACGGGGTAGACCGGAGCGACCGGTGCTTCGCCTGTGGCGAGCGCGGCCACAGAGCGAGTTCATGCTCGGCCAAGTCGCTCAGGTGCCCCTTGTGCTCGGACTTGGGCCGCCCAGCGGCACATCGTCTGGGCACTAAGGAGTGCTGCCCAACGAGGGGCGGAAGGAGGAAGAAAGGTGGTCCTCAACCTGCTCCTTCTGCCCCAGCTCAGCCGACCGCCGAGGCTCCAGCCTCAGCACCGGACCCTGTCCCGCAGGAGGCCATGGAGGTCTCCCATTCGCGGGAGTAGGAGTGCTGCAGGCGAACTTGAACCGCTGCCGCAATGCTCAGCAACTTTTAATGCAGACCATTGCGGAGCGGTTCATTGGCCTCGCGGTCGTGGCAGAGCCCTATCGCGTCCCCGACCACCCTCGCTGGTTCGGGGACGCCACTGGCACCGTGGCCGTCCATTGGGCGGGCGGTGAGGGGGTCCCACCCTGTTCCCTACTCGAGGTGGGGCAGGGATTCGTGGCCGTTAGGTGGGGCCCCTTGGCCATTGTAGGGTGTTACGTCTCTCCCAATAGGTCTCTCGCCGATTACGAGATGTACCTGGACGGGCTGGCGGACTGCATCCGCGGATGCCTACCCCGTCCGCTGATCGTCCTGGGGGACTTCAACGCCCATACCAGGGCTTGGGGTAACTCTAGAGACGATCCGAAGGGATTGAGGCTACTCGATTGGGCGGCTGGTTTGGACCTCCGGCTCATTAATGTTGGGTCGGTGAGTACGTGCGTGCGATGGCAGGGTGAGTCGGTCGTGGATCTCACGTGGGCGACTCCTCCTGCCATTCGCATGGTTTCGGGATGGCGTGTGGCGGAGGAGGTGGTCACTCTATCTGACCACCGCCACATCGTTTTCGATGTCGCTATCCGCCGTCTCGACCATTCCGGCCGACGCCGACGAGTGGACACCCTGCCGCGAAGATGGGCCCTCAAGCGGCTAAATCGAGACTATCTCGAAGCCGCCGCCATCGTCGCGGCTTGGCCAGCAAGCGCCGACGAGGTCTTGCCCGACCCCGAAGGTGAGTCGGTCTGGTTCAGGGACACGATGACGTCGATATGCGATGTATCGATGCCCCGGGCAGGCCGCTCCGAGCGCAGGGCGGTGTACTGGTGGTCGGCAGAGATCGCGCAGCTGCGAGTGGCATGTCTGCGCGCTCGACGCCAGTATGCTAGAACCCGAAGGAGAAGGCGAGCAACTCCAGAGGAGATAGCCGAAGCATACGGGGAGTTTCAGGCGGCCAAGCTGGCGTTACGAGTCGCGATCTCGGACGCCAGCGCTCGGTCATGGAACGAGCTCCTCGAGGGACTCGACAGGGATCCGTGGGGGCGCCCATACCGTATGGTACTGGGTAAGTTACGCCCGTGGATGCCCCCGTTGACGGAGACCTTAGACCCGGATCTGCTGGGGAGGGTGATTAATTCGCTCTTCCCGGTAATCCGGTCAAGTCCCCCGGTCCCCTCGGCGGCGCCGGTTGCCTGGTCCGACGCGTTGAGGGTTACCGAGCAGGAGTTTGACCGAGCTCTTGGTCGCTTGCGTGCCCGGAACACTGCACCTGGCCCCGACGGTATTCCGGGACGGGTGTGGGTGTTAGCTTCGGCTACCCTGGGGAGCAGGCTGAGGCGGCTGTTCGACAGCTGCCTCCGAAACGCCACGTTCCCCACGGCCTGGAAGGAGGCAAGTTTGGTCCTCTTGAAGAAAGATGGCAGAGCCGCGGACTCCCCCTCCGCGTACCGTCCCATATGCCTGTTAGACGAGGCTGGCAAGCTCCTCGAGCGGATTGTCGCTTCTCGTCTCAGCGGGCATCTGTCGAGCGTCGGCCCCGACCTGGCCGAAAGCCAGTTTGGCTTCCGTCAGGGTCGTTCGACCGTAGACGCGATCATGCGCGTCCGGTCCCTGACGGAGCAGGCAGTGGCCCAAGGTGGCGTAGCGTTGGCGATAAGCCTAGATATCGTCAACGCTTTTAACGCTATACCTTGGGACGCCATAAGGGGGGCACTAATATACCATCGTGTGCCTCCCTACCTGCAAGCGATTGTCGGGAGCTACTTGCGCGACAGGTACATTGCGTACGTGGGCCAAGACGGTACGAGGACTCGGAGGGAAGTCTTCTGCGGAGTTCCACAGGGGTCGGTACTGGGGCCGCTTCTGTGGAACCTCGCGTACGATGCGGTTCTGCGTGTCGAGCTCCCCGCTGGTGTCAGCGTCGTTTGCTACGCGGACGACACGTTAGTGCTGGCATCCGGGTCGAGCTTCACAATGACCAAACGGCTCGCCGAGCTCGGAGTCGAACTCGTCGTCGCGAAGATCTGCGAACTGGGCCTGCGGATAGCGCCGCATAAGACCGAGGCGCTATGGTTCCACAAGTGGCCGAGGGGCACGGAGCCGCCCATTTCGCAGACCATTCGCGTTGGTGACTCAAACGTCCAGACGGTCAGGTACATGAAATACCTGGGCCTCGTTCTGGACGGTCGCTGGAGCTTTGAAGAGCACTTCAAGCTCCTGGCTCCCCGGATCGAGAAGGTAGCGGGTGCGATGCACAGACTGCTGCCTAATCTCGGGGGGCCGCGGGAAGAGGTTCGCCGTCTCTACGCCGGTGTCGTGCGATCGATGGCCCTCTACGGTGCGCCCGTATGGTCTCACCGACTGTCGGGCGTCCGCCGCTGCAAGACTAAGATCCTGAGTCTGCAGCGGAGAGTGGCCATCCGCATAGTGCGGGGATATCGCACGATATCCTTCGAGGCGGCAACTGTCCTGGCGTGCTTTCCGCCCTTGGACATTCTGGCGGAGAGGGACGCGAGGGTCTATGACCGGATTCGCGTCCTTCGTCAAAGTGGCGGAAGTGCGTCCTTCCCCTCCAGTGCTTTCGGAGCGCTGAAGCGGCAGGAGCACCGAAGGGCTGTCGCGACGTGGTGCGCCCGTCTCCGAGAGGAGCGGTACGCGCACAAACGCGTCGTGGCAGCGATCCTGCCGGCCTTCGAGGCCTGGATGAGGAGGAAGCGACGAGTCACCTTCCGACTTACACAGGTGTTTACCGGTCACGGCTCCTTTGGAGAATACTTGTGTAAGATCGGACGCGAGGCGACGGCAGTTTGTCACCATTGCGGTGCGGACCGAGACACTGCCCAGCATACGCTGGCGGCGTGTCCCGCGTGGGCCGCCGAAAGGCAGGTCTTGGTCCAGGAGATCGGGCGAGATCTCTCCCTGCGAGCAGTCGTGTCGGCGATGCTCCGCAGGGAATCGGCGTGGGAGGCCGTAGTCTCCTTCTGTGAGACCGTCATGGTCCAGAAGGAGATAGCAGGGCGGGCCCGGGAGAGGGCCGATCCCGCCCGACGAGGACGACCGAGGCGTCGTCCTTCCGGCCTCCTAGCCCCAGTGCCCGGGGCAGAATAAATAGGGCGCGCCCTCGGGCCGTGGGTGCGTGAGATGGGGGTCCCACGCATCCGTTTTCATACGGCCACGAGGAGGACGGCAGTCGGGATGGCCTCGAACTGCCGTACGCACCAGCGAGGGGTGCGGGGAGGGCAATTTTAGACTTTGCCCTCCTGAGACGAGCTCCGCCAGCCACGAGCGGAGCATCGCACGGGAGGGGCAGCGGATGCGCATGCGCAAGCGATCCCGAGGCCTCTCCATTTCCGTGCTGAGAAAGGCCATCGCAGGGGTTTTAGTGGGTATAAATCTCCACATAACCCGATCTCCCCCCCAGGAGTCGGGTATCTTTTCGAAGATTTCCCCTGCGAAAACAAAAAAAAAAAAAAAAAAAAAAAAAAAAAAAGATATGTCTTTTATCGATGCTCTTAATCGAATTGGATAATCGATATATACAAATTGAATCAGTATTATTTATCTACAAGTAATAAATGTTTTACTACTGGGAAAGAACTCTTCTTCTCTTTATAAAGGAATCAATTATGTAACAGTTAAGAAAGAGAAATTGAAAGTGTATATATAGGTGTATTAACAGTTACTTAACAATACTGCAACAAAAATGAAAGCTATCGACAGTCGCGTATCGAGGCACAGCACTATATAGGAGGTATATAGGACGCTGTCACAGGCGATGGTCTGATACGCGATGACACGCTCCACTGAGCCGGTCACCTACTTCCTTAGCATAACACACTGAGCTCTATATTGTTTAAATACTCGTTCTGTTTTTTTTAAATGACAGATTAAAGGAAAGGGGGGGGAGTACAAAAGTCGGTCAGGGTAGGGTGTTATGCATGTAAGTCTCTGGTTTAGTTATAATTTTAAAATTCTCATTTGTAAATTTATATTTTAAAACTATTGATTGTTTTTTAAATATTTAAGATTTTTATATCAGCTTCTTTTATAATTTACTTGATGTTTTAAAGTAGAATATTGTCTATAGTATAAAATGATATAGTCCGTCAATAAAAAATTGAAAAATAACATAATAGACTTTGTGAAGGAACAATGTTTTATCCAAACTATAGAATTCCGATAAGATCTTGTAAGCTGTAACTTAACTTGTGGAAAAACAGCTTATCGCTTCCATTGAATGCTAAATTCAAAACGTTATCTTTCATATAAGCTATAAAAGAAAATAAGAAAAAAATACAGCAATATTGTTTTTATTTCTTCCTAACCTATGACGTGAGGATGTCTTAATTTGCCGGCAGCGCCGGGTGCCAAGAAGCGCTTGGCAAAACAACCTGAAAAGAGTAGAAAACTCCCCGCCGTATACAAATAAAAACAAGCAATTTCGCGAATAAAACGTGCTCGATAAAAGCCTACCGAAATTTTCCCGCACTTTCCGATATTCTACAAAATGTCACGCGGAACATTTTTATTCAGGACCAGCGCAGCTTCATCTGTTATTGAATGCTATTCGAGTATTTTTCTTGTTTAGAACTGAGCGGGTAACAGTGCCAAACAAAATAGAATATGTACATATTTTTTAAAGGTACCTCCAGTCTATTTTGTTATTTCTTGTTACTCCACACGTGGAAAAAATAACGCTCAAATATTAAATATTGTTTCAAAAATTTAAACTGCATCTACAATTTCTGAAACTTGCATCCTGAAATCCGTGCTGAGGCTGACTGTGTAAAACTTTTGCTAACGAATTGCCAAACTTTGACAGTTAAAAAAAGTGACTTAGTATTAGTTTTATTATTTAGTAAATATTAGAAATCGCCTATTTGAATGTAGCATATTAAAATAGTGATAGTTTTACAGGCCCATTAAGTCTAATCTTTATCTACATTACACAATGGTATTTTATAAAAGTACAAAGTGATAACACAAAATTAACGAGGTTATTATAGTTTTTATTGAGAATCACAAGTTTTTTAGAAAATACTCTCTGTAAAATGTTACTTTCGGTCTATTTCACTCAACTGTCCATTACAGGAATATAAAAGAACTAGCTTCCGCCCGCGACTTTATCCGCCCGGAATAGTTACTTTGGGCTAATAATGCATTATTTTAGAACAAATTTGGTTAGCATAAAAAAGGTTATATTGAGCTAACCTTAAAACATAGGCATATGCTGTCGCAGACTTTTTTTAGGACTTTTAAAGGGAAACAATTCTGTCATACATGATTTTTGCGAAACTTTAACCGTTTACGCAGCGCACGCAGCGTAAGCTCTCTCAATAAGAAAATATTTCCCGATTTTGAAACATTATTCATTGGTGCTCCGCTCCTTTTGGTCTTAGCGTAATAATATATTACTATCTAACACTGAAAGAATTTTTTAGATCGGACCAGTAGTTCCTGAGATTAGCGCGTTCAAGCAAACACTCAAACAAACAAACAAACAAACTCTTCAGCTTAGTATAGATCTAGATTGAAATTTTATATAAAATTATTAAAAATGTATAAACCGATGCCCCATTTGGCTCCGGGAGCACTGTTCGTTACAGCCGTCTTGGCATACCCTTTCAAATCTTATCGCTCGAGACGTAAATATTTCCTTTACGAAGATCTCATTTTTAGTACACAGATATTCTTGGAATAAAAGCGAACAACAAACTTTTATGAAACTTTCATTCCTTTATCTACCGGCGCTTTTTTTCTAGTCGCTCGTCAGCGAGGGCGGACAATAAAACCATATTTTGATAGCGAGTGAGGCTGAGGCCGCAATAAAGAAGATTTATCTCGGTGTTTGCGTCCGAGAGCGTAACGAGCGGAAACAGCGAGTGACGAGACTCGCTCGGCTGGGGACTTGCACGGCGCGGCTGCGACCCGCGGGCTGATCGGGAGCTCTCCGCCGCGAGCACACTGGCCTGTCGTGCTTTTTGTCCCACTGCACTCCTTATTTATCCGACTGATTGCACGAAACCACAGCTCCATTTTACAAAGTCGTCGACCAAAAAAAAAATTGTATCACCGCTTCACTATTACAACGACACTAATTTTCAATAGGTAACATATTTCTTCGATCTTACTCATATTCTCTGACCATTTATCTTTTTGAAATACTTTTTGCTTGTCCAGAAAAAGACCTTTTGCTTGTCCAGCCATTGATCGTCGTAATGACGTGCATATGCTTTCGTTTCCACACTTAGACCGCTGTACTAATTTTGACGATTTTTGGTATAGAAATTGGACATTGCAGTAGGACATAAGGCAACCTTTTGTTGTTAAAATCAAAATCAAAATATACTTTATTCAAGTAGGCTTTTACAAGCACTTTTGAATCGTCAATACAGAAATATAAAAAATTAATTAAGTGAATTTACCACCGGTTCGGAATGTAGCTTCTACCGAGAAGAACCGGCAAGTACTCGATAGTTACTCTTTTTAAAAGTTTTACAAAATTTACATACATTTATGAGTTACAAATTTATTAAATACCCTATATGAATCCAGCTTACACTAAATCCAAGCATCTTTATCATCTATGTAATCTTGAACAGAATAATATGCTTTAGCTGTTAAGGACTTTTTAATATGTACTTTAAATTTATTATTGGAAAAATAAAATGCGATGATGGTGAAAGTATCTATGTAAACGAAGACAGGGGGCACGCTAGTGTTTAATAATGTTTTAATTAATGACTCTCCGCATCATCGCGGCGCCCGGCGCGTGGTCATAATTATTACAAGGCAACATTTTCGCTGTCGTTAATATCGTCTCGCCGTGGATCGCGTTTATCACCGCGTTACGCGTCTTTATGACTTCGTGATCCGAATTACCGACCGTATTACGCTCCGAAATATTTACCAGAACATTTTGTTCTTTGGTCAATATTCTGTAATTTTACCTTTTTAAGCGTGAATTATTATTTAGTTAGGTTACACAAAGTCACCTACACCAAGTTATTAAGTAACGTAGAATTTCGAATTCTTTCCTTCTATTTCTTGTTTTGTTTTATTTGAATTACCACGATTTTGTATGCCAAAATGACGGTTATGTTTGAGGTATTTTTAAATGTTCTATTATATAGTTACATAAAGTTTTTTAGCAAAACGGTCGATCTAAATTATTTTTTAAATACGCAAAAAATATTCCACTATATAATACGAGCTACTATTTGTAAATTACATGCCCCATAAAAACGTTTTGAGTAAATACCCATTATTATAATAACACTCGTCATCATAGTATGTACACAGAGATTAAATTATATTCTAAGTAAATATTAAATAATTTATAGAACATTAATTTGTATTGTTTTGTATTTGAATAATTGGATTCTAGTCGGCTCGACGTGTCTGCTGCTGACGGCGACGCCGATCAGTTGAGACTCAGCGATATTTTGAGCGAAAATAAATTCATCTCACAACTAAGTAAATATTAATGAAATTAAATTATTCTAACATAATTTCTACTCGCGTTCAATGGTATTTGTATTTAGAGAAATATCGCATTTCTATTGTCTCAATGAATATAAGAGAAGAGGGAATTATATATAAGAAACGTATATATAATACTGGTCCTTCACAATGTTAAAACACGTAAAGTTTTGTTAATCAAAGAGAATGTGTTTAGTCAGAGTATGTTTATAATAATATAAACCATATAATAATTTCGTTGACGTCAACGTTAAATAAAAAAAAAAACCTGTCTTACATTACTCCGGACTCCTTAACCCCCCACCACCCCTTTTTTTACGTTTATGCTGGCTAGAGCTAATGATAGTTCGACATTTCATTTTTCTATGTCTAACAAGGCGTCACCAAATATAGAATCGCACTACATTCGGCGTCGAAACAAGGTGTCATTCAGACCAACGTGCTGCGTTACTTCAGAAGATACTCTTAATGTAAACTCCAGCCACGCAACTCCACTAACACATTTCATTGAACAGCAACAATGAGAGGAGAGATACATCGGGCGTTCGCGAAGAAGTATTGAACGCACGTACACGACAGTGAGTGATGTAGGCTCGTTTGACAATAGTGGTAGGCCAGGTGTCCTCAACCCAAAAGCAACTGCTTTGAGAAGTTACCTTACATTTCCGCAAGATAAATATTTAAACTAAAAAACTATTTCTAAATTTAAAAAAAAAAACTATTTATAAAAAGAGCCGCTTCATAAATAACAATACTACAAAATTTAACATTTTTACATTTCTCTTTTTCTTTTTAGGGTTCCGTACCTTAAAAGGAAAAACGGAACCCTTATAGGATCACTTTGTTGTCCGTCTGTCTGTCTGTCTGTCTGTCTGTCTGTCTGTCTGTCTGTCTGTCTGTCTGTCTGTCTGTCTGTCTGTCGGGATGTCAACCCTTTTTTCTCAGAAATGCATAGACGTATCATGTTGAAATTAATATCATATACTCAAGTCTACGATGACATGCGGCCGTGAAAATATTAAAGTTCTAAGTCAACGCAATCAAAAGATAATGGAAAATATGTCGTATATTTTGACCATTTTAGCGTTTTCGCAAGGGAATCAAAACCTATAGGGTACTTCCCATTGACCTAGCACGATGAAATTTAGCAAGAAGTAAGATCTTATGGTACTAATAAAGGAAAAAATCTGAAAACTGTAAATTTTTGTATGTATGTTTGTCTGTTTGTAAGTTTGTCTTTCAACCTTTTTCTCAGAAACGCGTCAAGGTAACAAATTTTTATCAACGTCAAGTACTCAGAGTTGTAATTACTAAGAGCTGTGAAAAAATCAAACTTCTAAGTTAACGCAATCAAAAGATACAGTCATTTATATCACATATTTTAAGTATGATAGCGTTTTTAACGTATTCGCAAGGGAATCAAAACCTATAGGGTACTTCCCATTAACCTAGCATTATGAAATTTGGCCAGGAGCAAGGTCCTTTAGTATACATAAAGGAAAAAATCCGAAAACTGTAAATTTCTGTTCGTGTGTCTGTCAGTCTGTACGTCTGTCTTTCAACCTTTTTCTCAGGAACGCGTAAATGTATCAAGTTGTAAATTGATCAAGCGGAAAATATATTAATCTTAGAATTAAAATTATATGTACTTGTAACAAATTAACATAGAAGTTGACCATGGTCAAAAAAACAATTTTACAAACACTGAGAAGAAATTTGTATCAATACGAAAACATTAAAAAGCAGCAAACCTTTATAAACAACGCAATGCAATCTATATATCGCAGCCAACAAAATGATAGCGCGATGCAGCGTACAGCTAATGCCATCTATTACAACATTATGACATTAACTGTGATATAATTCGGCTCGATTAATAAAAAAATTTATTTTAATTATTATTTAAACGCGCTAAAAATTATAAAATAAACTTTTCATTTAAAAGTTTTATCGTCGATTTATAACGTCATTACGTAATTAACATTCAATATAAGAGCTTCACGCGATTTGTTTTAAGTACTCGTATTGACTTAGTACGAAAATTTTAAAATTAAATTCAAACAGATCGAGTTATTTAATTTACTTATTTATCTACACATATAAGTCTTCTGGTTATAAGTAATATAATTAGTTATTTATAAATAAACAATTAGTTTTGTTCAAATTAAGCACTAATTATTTTCGTCTTGGCAACACTAATATATATTTCGATGTTTTGATTGATAATGTAAATCTAAATATTTTACGAACGTAGTGCAGGGGTAGTGGAGTGTAGTAGAATATAAATAAAAATAAAACGAGAATAAAATATAATATAATTATGTTGTTAATGTCAAAGTTAACAAGTTAGTTCATTGAAATTGTCAAGAGATGGCGCTAGGTGTATCCTGAATCGCGCTATAACTTTTTTTTTTGAAAGTATAAGGCGTATTAGTACTTAAAATAAAATTTTGTGTTTCCATGGACTGCATCCATGATCGTGTTTTAAATTAAAGTGCTCCTAAGTAGTTTCAAAATAGTTTTTGGGACGTGATCCATATTTACATAATATTTGATTATATTTAAGCGACTTCTAAAAAGGAGTGTTTTCAATTCGACCTTGTATTTAATTTTTTTTATGTTTGTTCGCCGATTACGCCGCCGTTTGGGTACCGATTTTCAAATTTTTTTTTTGTTTGAAAAGATATACTTCCTAGGTGGTCCCATTGTCTTCAGGTCAGGATCAGATGATGGGATCCTGGAGAAATTGAGGGAACTCCTCAAATATTATAGGCAAGCGTATACCGATTTAGGTATTTTTGATAGTAACTTATGTTGGAACTGATGATGAAGACCACAAATGGCGTAGATGGGTTAGTCTTATATAGATCTCTATAAGTTTGTACGGAACCCTCGGTGCGCGAGTCCTACTCGCACTTGACCAGTTTTTTTCTTATTGAATTCATAAATTATAACAACATTTGTATTGTAAAATATATTTCCTTGAGTTTTGTTTTTCCTAGCTTCAAATAATTTGGGAACCACTGACGTAGGGAATGGAGTAACGTATTGTACGATTTATAGTACCTTCGATACGCGAATAGACAGTCTTTCTCTTTTTATGTAATTTGGTAGCATCTGCTTCATGGTTAGTCAGTTTTTAATCTCCTTGGTGTCTCGTATTTTTTTTAGAATAGACAAATATTACTTAAATAATTTATACAATTTTAATATAATAATAATTTTCTATTTTCATTATTTTCATCAAAATCAATCATACAAATGAACGAAATTACGTATCTGCTTTTGGAATCTGTTCCTTTTTAAAAATAATTTTCGTACTCGGTTTCTTTATTGCGGCAATACATTTACTGCTAGTATTATTTTACTCCATAATACAGTAAAAAAATAGTATCGAATAGAGTCCTAATATTTATTAGAAATTCCTTTCATTCAACAACGTATTCGTTTTGCTTATACAATGACGGCGAGGCGAGGTTGCCTTTCAGAAACGAACTTAATTGAGATTATTTACATAATAGCCGATTTTGAACTTTACTTCCTACGCAACAGAGATCAAAATTAAAATTTCATATAGACGTATAAATATTAGAGGTAGGTTTTATGAGCTGTAATTATAAAGATGTTTTTATGTTTCAAACTTGTTTATGGAACAATGAAGTTGCGCTGTTTCGGAAAAGTTTGAGAAGCGGTGGAATTAATTAGGTTATATGTTGTGTGGTAATGAATTTTATAGTTGGTAGTGTGCGGATGCTTGTAGCGAGGTTAGCCTGCATTTAAAACATAATGAAGTCGTTGCTTGGTACTCCATTGGGTTTTCATTCGCTGCACTCGGCATTCGTTGAGTGCAGGTGTTTGTATTTGTACAAACGTTTGATTTATGTGTTTTTTCCTGTGGTTCTTATTCAATTACCCGGATATATTTCTACGGTATGATATTAAATGGGTCGCTTGTGAGGTTTGAGACGAAGTACTCGTAAGTACGCATTATCGTCGCACCACCATCTTCGTACGAAATCTGTTTAAATTTTAGCACTTATTATGAGTTTACATAGTTACTGCTCCACTGCTATTGGCTATTAGTGTAAAGATTTAAAGCTTTTTCCTAATTCGGTGAATATGCTACCTACAGACGTTCTTTTGATGGACATGTACTAATTTAAGATTTGATTTTAAGTTTATTATTAGTGATTGCGTCTGATCAGAGGCGTATAGAAAACACAAATTTTTTTAAACATGAAACTCGAGTACAGATTCAGTCAATAAGTTAAACAAAGTCTCGCTTACGTTATAATTATCATAGAAATTGCGCCCTGAACATTTCAGACGAATGTTCTCGGTGAGAGAGCGTCGTTACTCGCTACGAAAATAGAATTTTTCGAATCGATTTGAAAGATTCTAGAAAAAGGCTGTTCAAACAAACATTTAAGCTTTATGTATCAATATCAATATAAATACCATAATTCCACCGAAAACATAACCATATATGGATTCTGATAAGCAATAATGTGTCAAACCACAAAGGTCACATTTGAAGATATTGAGGTATTCTGATAAAGCGTTACATATTAAACATTTAAAAAAAAAAAAACTCTTTTAAACTAAATAAGCTCGGAAACAAGTGTCTTAATTTAATATTTAGAGTATTGAAGTGCTTTGAATTTTTAGCGATATGCAATAATCTCATATATCTGAAAAACTTATTAAAAAATTTATTTATCAACCTGCATATAATTAATCATACCTTTTATCAAAATAGAATGTAAAAGATAGGTATATATGTCTTCAAACAAATGTATTAAAAATACATTTGACACCATTAGACGCCATTTTCTCAAAACGGAGTCCGAGCGGCTTGTCATAGTATAATCAGCGTCCATATCGCGAATGTAGTGAGAAAGCATACGAATGCGATTCAGGTTGTTCAGAGCGGTTCTCCAGTAACGGTCGCTTAAATAAACATCCGCTCTAGATTTAAGTCCCCGAGTCGCACGAGAGTGGCCTTCCTGAATTATGTATGAACGCTCATATTTACGGCGAAGGTATTTCAGGGCCTTAGCTCCAGTATCCCGAGGGTCAGGAAAAACCCTATCTACTTTATCATTTCGTATTAATTTACACTTGGGAAAATAATGCCTCAATTTTAGAATTTCTCTCAAAAATTTCGTCACAGTTAAACTCGAATCTACACCGAACAGATAGAACATGTTATGATGTACTAGCTTTCACCCGCGACGTCGTCCGCTTGGAATAGTAAATGTAAATCCAAGATCTAAGCCATCTTCATTTCAAATTTCAGTCAAATCAGTTCAGTACCCACAGGAATAACTCGCTAAGAAATTAACGAGTTATTCCTGTGGAAACTTCAATTTTTTTCGGGATAAAATGTATATCCAAGTTATAAGCTTCATTTCAAACAATCAAATCGGTTCAGTAGTTTTTGGGTGAGAAATTAAAAAGTACTGTTAAAAAGTAATGTGTTAATCCAAGATATAAGCCATCTTCATTTCAAATTTCAGCCAAACCAGTTTAGCAGTTTTATCGTGAAAGAGTAACAAACATACATCCATCCATCCACACATACAGACTTACACATTTATAATATTAGTAGGATTTTGCCACTTTAGATAGTTATTTTAGCTCTTCCTTGCAGTTTCACACTCGTATATGGTCACTGCTTGACTCCTAAGAATCGTAGCATGATATAATATAGCTTATAGCCTTCCTTAATAAATAAACTATCTAACACAAGAATTTTTCAATTCGAACCAGTAGTGTCTGAGATTAGCGCGTTTAAGCAAACTCTTCAGCTTTATAATATTAGTATAGAAAAGCTTTATAGCGGGGCGACAAATATTCCAGTGGTTTTTGAGTTTCCATGTTGCATTTGAGTTCTGTACCACGGTTTCATATTATATTTTTTATTTATGAAGTTTCTAGGAGTACTTTAATATCGTCATTAATAAACTGGAGGGCTATTACGGTAAGCTACCTATATCGCACTGGTATTTGTTTCGTTTTAGTACAAAAATCTAAAGTCAACTGTCAAAATGTTTTACGATACCGATAGCGTTACGATAGCGATAGCGTGGGCATAATTGCACGGCTGATCCTTGTATAATCAATACATAATATGTAATTACTTGCCCTGACTGACTTACTGAGTCATCAACGCTGAGTCTAGAAGAGATAAACTGTTATATAAAAGTAATTTTCAACGTAAGAAACACGAAATTTAATAGGGTTCTTCTAGTTAAAAATAAACACGTATGTACATCCGACGTTTTTTTTATTATTTTACCCCTAAGTGGGTGAATAAGGAGTTGTATGCCTTTATGTAACCCACGCGACGCCTATGGTGAAGTTACATATCTATGTATAATTACTTGTCCACTTTGTTTAATAACATTGTAACATATAAATAAAAACAAGGATGTATTTTTTTGATATTTAATTTAATTTAACTTTAATAATTAATTACAATATGATTTACTCGATTTGAATATTAAATAATCGATTCAATATTATTAATTAATCTTCTTCTTCTTCCTGCCCTGTTCCCACTCTTATCGGTCGGGGGGTCGGGGTCGGCACAACATGTCCTTCTCTTCCACTCTCGTCTGTCAGCTGTCAACTCAGTAGTTAAACCTTTCTTACTTATATCATCGTTTTTTTGAATAGTAAATTAGCGTTGCACAATACATAACTCTCAGCACCAGAGTCGCAAAAATTCTGAGCGCCTATGTTCAGAGTGTCCTTAACTTCTTGAGTCAGTCAGTAGTACATCCCCCAACAGAAGCCTCGAAGCACAGCAAGTGTCGTAATGAAACACAAAATTCGCCGCAGGATGTAATCGAAGTATCTTTCCGTTAATTGTCTACGAGCTGAGGCTTCGCGATCCCTTTCATGGCATTATCTGCGTACCTGAGAGCCACTTTACAAAATTTCCTTTGAAATATTAGCTCGCAAATAATTATTTTATATTATCAAGAGCGTAGGCGTATCGTGAATAAATAATATATTTCAAGTAATTACATTACATAAACAGTTGCTGTCTACATTATCATTTTACAGGTGAATCTTTCTATATATTTAGTGAGAAAAAGTGTTTTGTAATATGTAGTTTGTAAGTATGTACCACCCACCACATGTGTATCCATAGCATATTAAAGATTTATAGATTACGCTCCATGCAGTACAGTCAGATTAAGGCCTTGATCATAGTTCTTTTAATAAAACCATCATCAGAATAATAATAGGTAGCCAAAATAATCGTTGATCATCTTTTAAAATATTTATTACATATAAGCGAATGCCCCAGACTAAAACCCAACGGTGTCCTCATCGTCTCGGTGGAGCGCCACGGGATCGCTTACGCGTGCTATCTCCAACATTACCGCCTGCATTTTTGGGTGAGATGCATAAATGCATTCCTCAGCTATAAAAAAGGACGGCTTACAGAATGAGTATCAATCCATACAGGACGTATTCTAGTTTCAAATTGTTACCGTTTCAAGTTCAGGTTCAATGCCCCCCTAAAGCAGTCACATAATGAATTTGTTTTAACATAATGATCTCGCCATGATATGTTGGAAAACAGCATTAACCCTCTAATAGCTCTCCGCGATTATGATCACGGCTCATTTAAAGGATTCTTAACAACACAATTTGTTTTTACTGGAAAATTATTTACAAACTTTTATAAGTATAATATTAAAAGGTTCAAAACCTGATGAATATTACTTTATCTTTCGGTTTGGACATTTTTTTTTAATAAAAATAGCTGCCAGACGAGATGCCTTCTCGATGTTAAGTGATCACCTGATGTTAAGTGATCACCGTCACCCATAAACATTTGCAGCACCAGAGGAGGCACAAATGCCAGCTTAAAAAGCAATAAGACGAAAGAAAATAGGAAGAAGGAATTGGGAAGGAGGCTAGGCGGACGGCTTTCTCACTTACCATAAACGCAGCATCTGTAAAAGTGACGTACTGCCAGCGTAGTCAGTGGACTAAATCTAGTCCTTCCTCAATTATTACCTACCATACTAACACATACTGCATGAATATTTTAAATGTAGGCCAAATGAGGTTCAAGATATAATCCTTTAAGGCCGTGTCCTCATTAGGCGAACAGTGAGCGGCTAACTCTTTGCTACTAATTCGCCTCCTTATAATTTATAAATGGATTATCCATCCAGCGTCTAATTTCGTAGTTTGCGTCATTTCGCTCGCTAATTCATTCGGTGAGCGGCTCATTCGCATCGAACAATTCGGTTATGCTTGTTCGCACGCTCGCCAATACTTTTTTCCCTCCTAAGAGTTCACCAGGTCGCTGCTAACTCGACATTCAGTTAGCATGAGATATGTCGCTCAGATTCGACCAGCGGACAGTCAGACAAGACACGGCCTAAAGCTCAGACAGCAAGACTGATTGTTACAGCAGCAATTGTAAACACACACTGTAAAAATTTTAACCTGTTACCGTACATGTAATAAAGTTGACAGACAGCCAGGCGGACGGACGGACAGCGAAGGCACCTATAAATAAACTTATATCTTCCAAATAATATGTCCTCTTGTTTTATATTCACTCAACTGTAATTATAGTTCAATAATACATTTAGATTCAGCACAACGGTTCGGAACAATAACTCGGTGGAAATAATTCAATAGCGGGCTTGCGGTCGCGGTAACATTATCCCGGTATAATTATTCTACACTTTGCGTTCCGACCGAACCCGATGACAATTATATTTATTTATTTGGCATTTCAATCATAACACTAGTGTATACATAATAATAAATAGCTCAAATATGAATAATATATTTGAAGTACATATATATTAAAAAGTCCTTAGCAGCGTAAGCATATTATTCTGTTTAAGATTACATAGATGAAAAAGATGCTTGGATTTAGCATGAGCTGGATTCACACAGGGTATTTAATATATCTGTTACTCTTAAATGTATGTACCTATTGTAAAACTTTTTAAAAGAGTAACTATCGAGTTTCTTGCCGGTTCTTCTAGGAAGAATCTACATTCCCAACCGGTGGTAAATTCATCAATTTCCTTTGTTTCTGTATTGACGATTCAAAAGCTTGTAAAAGCCTACTTGAATAAAGTATATTTTAATTTTGTCATACAGTGAAAATTAAACCACTTCTTTCTTCACTTCCTAACCCGCAACCCAAAATGGGTGGTGTACTATCTGTTTATCATTCTGCGGGATCGCAACTCCCTAACCAGTTAAAGTTTTTTTTAATTTAAAAGCTAATCCAATCGAGATGGTTTTCAGCTATAATTAAATTTTATGAAGATCTATTCAAAGATTTGAAGAAGATTTTTGTACTTGTGGAAAGGGTGATCAATTTCAAATTTGCTATACTATGACTTTAATGATAATAAAATTTATAGTTGCGTCACCTTGACCTGATGCAGAATCAGCAAGATATTCAGAGGATAGTAATAGTTAAAAAGTGAATACGGTACGCAAGTCTTTAAATATTGTCGCTCCAAGTCATTTGCCTAGCTAAGTAATTAAATGCATGAATTTTATTCAGTCTGCTAGTTCGTCGATGCTGCAAATGTAGATGGGTGACGGAGGTCACTTCGCATCAGATGTCAAATACTCAGTTACACGTATTTCTGATTATCCGAATGATTTAAGACAACAATTAATCCGATAAAGAGAACTGTTATTCTTCATACAATATATATCTTTGAATAACTAAATATTATCATGTATTCTGAACTTATTAAAAAAAATACATTACGTTTCACCCGTCATCAAATTTAGAGCAGGCAATTTACAGTTGTAACGGTCATTGTGTTGCGGCGACGCTCACAATGGCGCGTAATACGACGTAATGGTGGACGCTGCACGGTTCTGCGCGGCTTCAAGTGAATACATTCTTCTTAGATGATGTTTGTATATTATGTATATTTTGTCGAAATGAAGTTTAATTTTGCTTTAGGGAATGCTATCAAAACGTGACAAATTTGACAGATAAAAGAGCCGTTTTGGTATAAAAATCCGAAATTAACTGTCAGGCGAGAACATGTGGTAATTTACCTATTAAATTCTCGCCTATTCTAATGCCTTATGCGTCTTGATACCGACAGGTTTTGACAATTAGACGTTTTTAGGGTTCCGTACCTTAAAAGGAAAAACGGAACCCTTATAGGATCACTTTGTTGTCCGTCTGTCTGTCTGTCTGTCTGTCTGTCTGTCTGTCTGTCTGTCTGTCTGTCTGTCTGTCTGTCTGTCGGGATGTCAACCCTTTTTTCTCAGAAATGCATAGACGTATCATGTTGAAATTAATATCATATACTCAAGTCTACGATGACATGCGGCCGTGAAAATATTAAAGTTCTAAGTCAACGCAATCAAAAGATAATGGAAAATATGTCGTATATTTTGACCATTTTAGCGTTTTCGCAAGGGAATCAAAACCTATAGGGTACTTCCCATTGACCTAGCACGATGAAATTTGGCAAGAAGTAAGATCTTATGGTACAAATAAAGGAAAAAATCTGAAAAATGTAAATTTTTGTATGTATGTTTGTCTGTTTGTAAGTTTGTCTTTCAACCTTTTTCTCAGAAACGCGTGAAGGTAACAAATTTTTATCAATGTCAAGTACTCAGAGTTGTAATTACTAACAGCTGTGAAAAAATCAAACTTCTAAGTTAACGCAATCAAAAGATACGGTCATTTATATCACATATTTTAAGTATGATAGCGTTTTTAACGTTTCCGCAAGGGAATCAAAACCTATAGGGTACTTCCCATTGACCAAGCATTATGAAATTTGGCCAGGAGCAAGGTCCTTTAGTATACATAAAGGAAAAAATCCGAAAACTCTAAATTTCTGTTCGTGTGTCTGTCAGTCTGTACGTCTGTCTTTCAACCTTTTTCTCAGGAACGCGTAAATGTATCAAGTTGTAAATTGATCAAGCGGAAAATATATTAATCTTAGAATTAAAATTATATGTACTTGTAACAAATTAACATAGAAGTTGACCATGGTCAAAAAAACAATTTTACAAACACTGAGAAAAAATTTGTATCAATGCGAAAACATTAAAAAGCAGCAAACGTTTATAAACAACGCAATGCAATCTATATATCGCAGCTAACAAAATGATAGCGCGATGCAGCGGACAGCTAATGCCATCTATTACAACATTATGACATTAACTGTGATATAATTCTGCTCGATTAATAAACATTTTTATTTTAATTATTATTTAAACGCGCTAAAAATTATAAAATAAACTTTTCATTTAAAAGTTTTATCGTCGATTTATAACGTCATTACGTAATTAACATTCAATATAAGAGCTTCACGCGATTTGATTTAAGTACTCGTATTGACTTGAGTACGAAAATTTTAAAATTAAATTCAAACAGATCGAGTTATTTAATTTACTTATTTATCTACACATATAAGTCTTCTGGTTATTAGTAATATAATTAGTTATTTATAAATAAACAATTAGTTTTGTTCGAATTAAGGACTAATTATTTTCGTCTTGGCAACACTAATATATATTTCGCTATTTTGATTGATAATGTAAATTTAAATATTTTAAGAACGTAGTGCAGGGGTAGTGGAGTGTAGTAGAATATAAATAAAAATAAAACGAGAATAATATATCATATAATTATGTTGTTAATGTCAGTCAACAAGTTAGTTCATTGAAATTGTCAAGAGATGGCGCTAGGTGTATCCTGAATCGCGCTATAACTTTTTTTTTTGATAGTATAAGGTGTATTAGTACTTATAATAACATTTTGTGTTTCCATGGATTGCATCCATGATCGTGTTTTAAATTAAAGTGCTCATAAGTAGTTTCAAAATAGTTTTTGGGACGTGATCCATATTTACATAATATTTGATTATATTTAAGCGACTTCTAAAAAGGAGTGTTTTCAATTCGACCTTGTATTTAATTTTTTTTATGTTTGTTCGCCGATTACGCCGCCATTTGGGTACCGATTTTCAAAATTTTTTTTTGTTTGAAAAGGTATACTTCCAAGGTGGTCCCATTGTCTTCAGGTCAGGATCAGATGATGGGATCCTGGAGAAATTGAGGGAACTCCTCAAATATTATAGGCAAGCGTATACCGATTTAGGTATTTTTGATAGTAACTTATGTTGGAACTGATGATGAAGACCACAAATGGCGTAGATGGGTTAGTCTTATATAGATTTCTATAACTTTGTACGGAACCCTCGGTGCGCGAGTCCTACTCGCACTTGACCAGTTATTTAAAGAGATAAGTAAATTAGAACGATTACTCTTTCACCATCTCATGTACTATTGCAGTACGTTATATGCGACAAGTTCCATTGTATCTGAGTGATTGTTTCTCGTTTAAAGAAAGATTTTACTTGATATACAACTCAGACGACGCAGCGCGTAATGCTTATTAAACAAGACACAATGCTACGTATTTCAACAAACACTTCTATTTGTAAAAAGATTTTAGTAAAGTTATTTGAAGAGTCATCACCAAAATTGGTATAAACTACTATTACAAAAGCTCGTCTTTCTTTACCTCTCTTTCCCTTCATCTAGTTTTGTTCCTATTTTGAGTTGACAATTCATTTACTCCTATGATATAACAGAAATTAAGTAAAGGTTATAAATAATAATGATTAAAAATGAAACTAACATTTTTTAAATAAGGAACTAATTCAAAGGTTAAAATTCGTAGAAATTTCTATGTTACTACTATGACAGCATATACTTTCAAATAAAAAAAGTATGTTCAAAATGAGATTGATAATAAAATACGAAGTTAGGAGGTAACAAACATAAAAAATACGCTACGAAATGAAAACATCTTCCTTTTTAAAGGAAATGTTCTATTAATTACCTAATCTTTAGTCCTGGAGTGGTTCAGCGCAAGCATCGCTCCTGTGCATTCAGCTTCGTGTATAGCGAGTAGTATCGGAATGTGCGCTTCATTTAGAGGAAACACAATAGCAATACTGTATTCATTCCTTCATTTCATTTCACAATGCCCGAGGATTGCATTGTGGCTGCAAACTAAAATACAATAAAATAGCCAGTTTCAATCCGGCTGGCTTGCTGTTTGCCATGCTTTATAAATAATTAATGTAAATATTGAACAAATTGTCACTTATGATTTATTCAAAAACCTTGTTGAGAAAATACTATTTCTTGTAATATTCTTAAATAAGCTGCTTTTGTAGAGTTCTATCATTTGAGTAATTATACAATTTTACACTTGAAGTTATTAAAAATAGTTTTAAAAAGAAATGTCGTTACGAGGTCTGATAATATTAATTGTTAGTACGACCTTTTATTTAATATTACATAAGTATGGATTTACGAATAACGCAGTAATACGACTACGAAAATTGCTCGTTCAACATTATTGGATAGAACATGAAAACATCGGAATTTATTTGGACGAGTAGTCGCGTTACATTCTGAGTGACAGTGAGGCTAAGTGGATGTGACGAAACGTGCTCAGGTGATCACGACACCGTCCGTGAAATACCGCCCTTATGTCACGCGCCGTAGGGACCGACATTTACGGGTCAATGACCAGAGAGCAGTGTAAGGATAGTTGTAGAGTAAGACGATTATCGACGACCGAGTTGATAATCTCGTTAAGAGAACGCTTTACAAGTGACTGCGCTTACCGCTTTGAAACCATCAGAGAAATATCAAAAATACAAATACAAAAACTGCTATTAGTAGTTTTTGTTGTACTAGTAAACACACAACAATAATTATAATTACACGAATATTAAAAAAAAAACCATTTGAATTATAAAAGTACAAGGCGTAATTGTTACTTGTACTAGGTTGTCTTGCGTGTCAAAGTCTTGGGTGTTCCGCCATGTTGGACTTAGAATGACGTCACACAACATACCACGCATATCATCTAAACTAAACGTGTATACAGCTCAATCGGTTGAAGATATCTGCTTCAAAATTAGTTGCAAGATCAAACATATATTTCTAGTTAAATTAAAACTTGTAAAAATAAAGACAACATTCACAACAACATTTTGTTTACTATATACCTAGTTAGTACCTACTAACTCAGCATCAAGACAAATCTAATTACATGTCATGTATCGGTTAAGCCGTTGAGTACTTACGAGTGGACAGAGGAATAGATATACAAACAGGTCAAACATATAACCCTTCTTTTAAGCTTCGCCACAATCGGGTAGAAATCAGATACAAATAAATCCGTTCGTAAATTTTGAAGTATAATGTGAGTCGGTGTTAGTTTAAAATACTATAGAATCAAACATAAAACAAGAAAACTATTTATTCGCAGAGCGATAGTGACAGTGGGCGACAGCCAACGCGTAAGTTTTAATTAACCAGCGAAGCCCCAGCTCCAGGAAACTTGTGTATATTCACTATAAGAGGGATTATTTTTTATTGCGACAGTCCTATTACAGACATCGTGTTGTATTGTGGAAATGTTTTTATATATAAATCTTGCTTTATCTTTCGACTTCATCGAGTGTCCTATTTCAGTTAAAAATAGGCTAATTTAAATTTCATACAAATACAACAGTATTTCTTCGTTAATGTGTGTTCTACATTATACAGGAACTCTTCCGCACACATCACTTATGTAATCATTATCTTAGAAGAAGTGCAACATTTAGAATTAGCGCTCTACATAAGAGTTATAATGAAGGCAGTTGTAGTCACGTCTGCAGTTATCGAATTAGCGCGCACCCTTGTAGATTATGAGCTCATTAGTTCGCCGCACACTCGCGACTACAATGCGTGTGCGAGCATAAAGTACATTCATGACTGTGAAATAGAATATTATGCAGAACGTTTAATCGGTTTTTGGGGCTTATTTAAAACCTAACAACGCTTAGCCATAATTTCACTGTACAACAACAAATCAAAGCGTAATTTAAGACCATACGAATATCACGCTTCTAGGACTTTTAAGAAAAAAGAAAATAATAGAGCGTAGCTGCATGCCTCTGAGCGTAGCTCGTACACGGGTTGATCTGACCGGAGCAGCGCCTCACTCTCACAGAAGATTGACATGAAGTAGCTAATGTAAGGAGGCGCGATTAGTAAACGAGTACTGGCTGTATTATAAAAACGCGCGAGCTGGCTGATGACACTTTTAAAATGGATGACAATTTGTCGAACGGGCATTCATTACATTGCGAATATGTTATACTACTACAATATTGTGACTTCCAGTAAATAATTAAATATTAAGATTGTTTGAATAGTATTTTTCAGCCATCCTTTCACTAATGTAGCTGCGTTTCCTACGGTGAGTGAGAGAAACATAACCATCTCCTCCATTCCATTCCTTAGTGGCTCGTCTGATGCTAGAAATCTCAATTGCCGGCGGTGATCACTTAACATCAGGTGCCCGCCATCCGCTTGCTCTTTTAGCAGTACCTTTTTTTTTATAAAAAAAAGGTAAAAAAAAGGTTTTTAATTTGCTATACCATGGATTACCTGATATAGAAACATGTCATATAATTTCTTCTTAAATATACTGGTTTCTTCCTAATATTCTCGATCACTAGTGATAAGATAGAATTTAAAATAAAATGGCATTATTTTCACAATGTATACTTCGGTTAAACATTGTAATAAAAATTTCTACAATTTCTATAATGCCCTTAGAAGTCAGCCTGGAAAAAGGAAGTCGCGATCCAAGCGAACCGTTTGATATTGCGGTGATAGCAAATAAATACACAATGCGTCTGCGCTATCGTTTTATCTCATGATTCAATGGTCTGAAGACATATATCACTAGTCGTCGTGCTGTCTGTAGTGTTCGCTCTGATTTATGTGTTGTTGTCGGCTCGAGAGGAAATCATATACATCTTAATAGTATGTTTATTGAGCGAATTCTAAAAGAAAATTCCCAATTCAGCCAATTTTTTTGAGTATGTTTCTCTTTGCTAATTCTTAACGGTTGTCATCTTTTTTTTTTTAATCTAATACTGTACAATAGTATGGTGTACAATGTTGTATAATAATTAATATTTATATTATCATATATCATATTAAATCATATCGTAAAGTGAAAGTGATGAGATCTAAAATTTGATTATTTTAGATCTCAATATTTTCACTTTACGATATGATTTTTCAAACTTTTATTGAAACTTTGACCTATCAATTAAAAACACAATAAAAATTCGGCAATTAGGCGTCAAGGCCAAATAAAGTTCGGCAATTGATATTTATTTATACGGATAGATTACTTCTATGCTCTAGTGTAAATCAAGGCCCGACTACATTAATTATCCTAGGTTGAAAACCTAAAAAGGATAACAGTGAAAGCCGTATAATTGATACAATTGTTGTAAAATGTGATTTTAGGAATAAAAAACTAAACGATTCGAATAAAATTAATTAATTAATTAATTGGAGTTTTTTTCGGAATATAGTTATTTATGAGATGTAATATAAGTACACGGATTTCGGCACGAAGAATGCCGACGACGTTGCCTAGCATCATGCTCGCTACTGAGTATGACAAGAGTGAAATGAGTCTTTGAAGCAGTAAATTCAATTGAGGAGCCAGTAAAAGTTGTAAATGGATACAGATTTTGAACGTCATAATTAACGCAACTTATCTATAATAATAAAACACCATTGTTTATGAGTTCTGTTGAAGCATTTAAAGGGAAAAGTCAATGGAGCAAAATTGGCTGGCAGATATTACTGGCTCGGGCCTCGTACGGACATAATGGCGCTACAGGAAACTCTGAGCAAACTAATTGAACTGCTGGTTTCAATTTTTGTCAGTGCTGCCAGCGCAACAGCCCGTTATTGTCCCCGTGGCGGCTAGTTAAGGAAAAATTGCTTTGTTCATTCGAAGAATGATTTATGTAACATAGGGGAAAGGCTTGAGTTTTATTGCGTTTATTAATATTGACTAGTGGCTAAAAACTAAGAGGAACTCTATTTGGGTGTTTTTTTTTTCATCCGATTTTAGCCGTTCCTCTACTCACCCAACTGACCTAAATGGAGTGTAATATTTCTCCCGCGAACGTATGTCCGTACCTCCATGACCTCCTGTAGTTTTAATGGGCTAACAGATTTGGTGTGTAATGTGTCATTTGTTTATGTGAATCAAATAATGTAATATACTTCCTTAGAGTATCATGTATACTATATGATGTCGGCAAAGAATCAACGTGGCGGACGTAAACTATTAAAACTGGTAAACCAATGTGATCTCTTGTAGGCGAGAGTAACCGATTATGAGGGGCAAAGTGTTGTTATTAGACATTCTCTGATTATTTAAGTATTGTTTATAAAATAATCCTACCTACCTGAATGATAATACCTCGAGGCTTCCACTTTGATTGATCAAGAGCCGTGAAAACCAGTCGAGTTCGAAAACAGAATTCCACTGCGAACGACGGCGAATAGCTCTTAATAAATGCAATCGCTGCACAGAGTAAATATTTTAGCAAGAACCGACGGAACTATTGAAATCGTTCACATTTTGTTTCGATTGCAAATAGATGGACGAGGTCAATTCGTAGGTTACCGACAGGATTTGCAATATCTCGAAGCGACCTTTGATTAAGACGATTTATAATCCTCATAAGAAAGTGAGCTGAAACATATTAAGAGTAATATTCCTTTACAAACTGCAGTAATATACAAACTTAATTGAGAATGTGGTTTATTTTACATAAGTCAAACAAAGAGAAGCATCTGTACTCGGGTTAAGGAACATCTAGTAGGCTAGCTGTGCCCCGCTGTTTCATCCGCGTTAATTTGACGAAAAATTATATTTATATAATGTTAACCTATTTGTTGTTTAAAATGTCATTGGTTGCAAGTTTTAAAAGAAAAGTAGCCGAAGTTATTACTTATAATATTATATCTAGATGCGAGTCCCGTCAAAATCAGTCCAGCCGTTTCAGAGATTAGTCGGAACAGAGAGACTGTGTTTTTGCTGAGACCACGTATACTTTTATATGCATTTAGTTAAATCTGTTAATTTGATATTGCAAACAGAAACTTCAATTATATTTGTTTGTACTGATATAAAAGTTGGGCGTTTTTAGAATTCTATAATTCTATCATTTGTAAACATGCTCTGGATTAGTTTAATACTTACACAACCGTTTTATTTACTTCAACATACCACGAATCCTCGCTAAAAAAACAGATACAGAACTAAGCATGATACGCGTGGCTATTGATATTATTCTATAACTGGCATTTAAATGTAGATAAAGAGATAGCAATGTAGTGCAGGTGACGGCCGCTGCGTTGGTTTGTGGTCTCCGGAATGTGTTCTCCATTATTTTAACCATTCATTTGTTAATTAAAATGCTATAAATTGCAGCCAGAATATCTAATACACAGTCGGGCGGCTAATTCCGCCTATCGGGTAAAGCCGTCTACTCGCAATTACGGTAGACGGTTTAACCCCACAGACTAAATAAAGCCCCATTGACTGTATAAAAATTAAATTTTTTTGGTTCATATCTTATGCGCTGCCATACTGGGCAACCGATTGTGACAAAACTTTGTTTCAACTTATTGCTTGCACAGAAGGTTCTTGTCGGCTGAAAGGTGGCGCACATGTTCTACCAGCCAGAAATAAATTAACTCTTAAGAGGTGTCCGGCATATAAAAATGTACACACATTAACGCGAGCGAAATGCAAGAAACATCGGTTTACAATTAAAATAACATGACTTAAGTAATAAGATAAATAGTTGTAAGAAATAAATTAGATGTAATATTTTAAATTTTCAAACGTTAGGCCGTGATCGGTTGCCTGAGTATTGTAATGTTTCTGAAGTGTATACATTTATGTGAGTCCATTTCTTTGACACGCTCTAGAATCTAGACCCTATTTTCCCTATTATATATTTACCCTAGGGTCTAGATTCTAGAGCGTGCTAAATAGATTTCTACAACACACTTCAAGTGTCTTTAGTTTAGATTTAATTATGAGAGCACACAGAATATAATATTTAAAATATTCATATCGGTTTTTTATTATTAATAATTTTCCTTTCTTCTTGTCATAGTTTCTATTCCGTATATTATCACACAGAACATGTACAAATTCCATAGATACAGAAAAATAATTTATTAAGCCTAATCGATGTGTATTTCTATCAAAAAACGCTAAACGTCAGCTCCATTCTGTCTCAGATAGATTTATTTTACGTTTCGGACATGCACAGCTACAAATAACGCTCATAACTAATTCACTTCACATACCGAAAAATCAGCAAAACACAAGGAAAGGAAAACATAATAATATATTATGAATCTTAAATCTATTCTCTTAAAGCCTAGAATCGCTTGCTAACTGTTTAGCGGAGCGTGTCGCTGTATGTAGTGCTCGCATGTGTCTAACGAAGCACATAAACGTCAAGACGAAAAGGAAAATAGAGTTTTGTTTGTATTCGTACAATTTGTCAAACTTAACGTGACGTCAATAATAAGAAATACTTATTAGGTATTAGGCAACTAACATTAGCAGAGGACATACGAGTAAGCCCGTGATTTCACTTGTGTTAGTTTAAATTTGAATAACACAAAATTGTAAATTAAAAAACCCGTGACAATTCATACACTATATATGGACGCTGATAAGCAATACTGTGTTAAGCCACACGGACTCCATTTTGAGAAAATGGCACCTAAAGACGTATGTTACGTATTCTTAATAGATTGGTTTAAAGACGTATATATCCATTTTTCTTTACTATTTTGATAAAAGGTATAATGAATTTATTGCAGATTAGAATTATAAAAAGTTTTTTCTACTAATAAGTTTTTCAGATATATGATATTCTTGAATATCTCAAAAAATGTAACAAACTTCAATAGTCCAATCATTAAGACACTTTTTTCCGTACTTATTTTGTTTAAATGACTTGATTTTTTTGAATAATGTTAAACACGTAACGAATTATCAGAATACATCAATATTCCCGAATTAGATTTTTTGTGGGTTGACACATTATTTGCTTATCAGCATCCAAGTATAGTTATGCATTTACGCATTTATATACTTAACGCAAACACATACATACATATAATAGTTATTATTGCATTCAAGAATTAATACAACCCCGTTCGAGGGAAGCTGCTACGAAAATAAATTATTAGAATAAATAAATATTTTTCCTATGAAAATCAACATGAAAATATGTATGGCGAATGTTGAAAAAAATCGATATTTACGATATCAAGTCATATTTATATTCCACGGAGAATGTAGCGAGTATATTTTATTCAATGAAAACATTTCACGGAATACCAGAAAGGCGGATGTTCTCGCCACTTTACCAATATCATTTTTAATTCATTCTCCCGGCTTACCTTTTGGCTTCAATATGGATCGTATTGGAATTTTTAAAGTGTTTTTTACTGTAATATTTGTATTATAATATGTAGTATAATACTATACGATGAAAAATTTGCAACATTATCTAATTAAATAGAACAAAGTCTAAACCTACATCCAACTATGTTGCAAAATACGTTTTTTTTTAATAAAAATAGCAAATAAACTGGTGGGGCACCTGATATTAAGTGATCACCTCCACCCATGGACGTTTGCAGCAACAGAAGAACCAGAAAAACGTTACCAGCTTAAAAGTAATAAAAGAAGAGAGACAATAGGGAGTAAGAAAGGGAATAGGAGAGTGGTAAGGTTCTCGCACTCCACGTACGGAACGCTGCTATTTTAGCTAATCCACGCCAATCTTCTGTGAAAGTGAGGTACTGCTCCATTCGAGCCAGCTTGTAGACGGGCTATAGTCATTGTCTACAGCTAGGCTCTACCTCAGTATACGTATAAGGAACCAGTAACTAAAGGTTTTTCTTACTAGCTATTCATAAAGGTAACGTTATGCATTCACTAGTCTTCTAAATTTTTCTAGTTTTTTAATGACAACTGAAAAAAATAAATGATTTTGACACATGCATTTCCACTAAAGTTACAGACAGCGAAACAACTCAGTGTCAATCGTCAATGAACTAACCGAGAGCGCTCGTTCTGGCATCACCAGGAAGGGGATGAATTATAAATTAGCCAGACCAGTCTGCGAGGGATGGCGGTTAGGGGATGCCCGAGAAGGGTGGGGGCAGGGAGGTCACGTTTGCGAAGTTAATTGTCTGGTCCGTGCGCAAAGGTGAGTGGCTTCGTCAGTTTGACTGTGAAAACGAATGTTTCTTTAAATATCGAGTCCAATAAACATGACTTCTGTGTGTGCTCTGGGGATCCTTTTAGGAACGAACTTCTTCGCGCTTTTTCTTAAATTTAGTATATAATCTATACTAATATTATAAAGCTGAATACTTTGTTTGTCTGAACGCGCTAATCTCTTCGAATTGAAAAATTATTTTTGTGTTAGATAGTTTATTAATTAACAAAGGCTATAGGCTATATTACATCACGCTACGACTCAATGGAGCGAAACAGTAACCATAAACGCGAGTGATACCGCAATGAACAGCTAGTGTGATATAAAGTGTCCATTGGCACACTCCATGGATGTAATAAAATTGTTAGTTTAAAAAAACGATGTATTTAACGGGAGAACTTTGATAATCGAGTACATTTAACTAATATGTAAGTAAGTATGGCTGCCAGCGCTGGGCGATAACATCCGAATTACGGTAGTTATGGACGCAAGCGAAGGTCTCATAACATTTATTTTGCTATGTTAATATTTCTGATTATTGTTACTTATTCTAGAGCCGAGGTGGCTTAGTTATTAATATAAAACACGTCGATCTCAACCGATTATTACGGGTTTAAACTGCAGCTAGCACCGCTTTGTTTTCAAGTGCTATTTGTGTTTAAATTCATCTCGTGCTCGACGGTGAAGGAAAACACTGTGACGAAATCTGCATGTGTCGCGAGAAATTCTGACACATGTATATCCGCCAACCCGCAGTAGAGCAGCGTGGTGGATTAAGCTCTTAAACCTGCTCCTTAATATGAGAGGAGGCCTTTGCCCAGCAGTGGGACATTTACAAGCTATTACATTACTTTATCTTTTATTATTTCTACCTATCAATGCTTTCTGCAAGTCGCTGTTGAGCAACTACTTTCTAAAAGTGTAATCAATAAAAGGACTCTCTTCCTGTTAAGTGGCCACACTCCTCCGCCACTTGGCTGATATAATTATGGACCTCCACGTTCCAGAATTTTACCTACAATTGTAGATTTTTCTTCACCGCAGAACGTGACATGAATTTTTAACAGCAAGTTAAAACTCATTCATACCATGGATTTGATTCGCTCTCTTCGATTAGAATCCATGTGCATTATCCACTGCGTCACCAGAGCTCTTTAATACCTGGATAAAAAGCTTACTGAAAAGAATATTAAAACCTATATACGGATAATAAATTAAATGAATCCCATTCGGTTCACTTTTAAAGGTTTTCAACAGAATATATGCAAATATATTCAAAATTATGATGATTGAAAAGGACTTTTAAGCCGACTTGAATAAAGTATATTTTCAATTAAAATTTGAATATGAGAGCTAAATGATGAAATAGCGCACTCGTAGATCGCGGGGAATAGTCCTCATTTAACATTCATTTAAAGGTCATAAAAGTGAAATTTGCTAATTTTGCATAATAATAGTTTAATAGAGTTTATAATCGATCGGTACTAGTTCGCTCTAGCGACTTTGCGCAGAATAATTTGTTACATTGAATAGCCTATTCTTTCGAGGAAAGATGGATTATCCAAACTCGTCCTCCATTCCACCCCCTTGAAACTTTATCTTTCTTGAAAATCACATTTATATCTATTACAAAATTCTTTAAAATTGGTTAAACAGTTTAAGTGTAAAAACGTAACAAATAAACAGACAGATAAAGTTAATTTATCCCTTCCCTTACATTCTTTTTATCCTTTATTATTACCCAACTGCGCGATGCAAAGGAGGGTATTTCATACATTCGTCTTTTACTCGTATAGAACATGCTGAGAAATAAAATATGAAACGCTTCGCATTCTGATGGGAGAAGTAAATAAATAAGAAAACAATATTCGAGTGCTCGTCGGAGTATGATGTATGCGAGCTATTTAATAACGTTCCGACGTTTGTGCTTCCGAACTAACAAGTTGTAAAACAAAGACAGCTTGACAACAAAGGGGCTAGTTTTAAATTTTATTTGAAACGATATTCTAAAAATTTATTTAGAATACATTTACCGATACATGTGCCACCTACTATAGGTTAATCGTACTAAATAAGCTTCGCGCAAACGCAAACAATACCTATCAAAGTTTTATCGCAATCGGATGAATGAAATGGCAGTATGTAGGGACGACTAAAACAAAGTGTACTAACTGTACCATCTAATGATGTTTTTATAGGTTGTCTAAAGAATCCTAAAAACATGCGATATTTTTCAAAACATCGTCGACAAAATTCTTGACAATTATTTGAAAATATATGTAAATTAGATTAAGGAACGCTAAAACAAGAACTCTTTTTATCGATTTTTCGTCTCACTACAAACTATAGCGTTTAAATGTCTACAAAACACGAAAACTTGCACATCGCGACCTAAGACAATTTTTATGTAGATGAGCTCTCTTTCTCCTCGAGATGCGGTCTCATCTCAATCAGGCGCCTCGTCGCACTCCACCGTCCTCTCAGAAAGCAGGAAACAGGATTTTATACGGCACGTTTTCGAGGCGAGAATTACTTACAAGTTTTGTTCACAGACGAACATAAGATTTACATGCATTGTTTATCATTGTTTTTACACCTGAAAGAGCTTACTTGTCCGTGAGTTATTTTTTGACACTCACAGCTTACGTAAGCTAACGTAACCAGATTACAGAATTGTTTTATATCAGTTACGAGTGCAAAACTGACAAGTGTAGTTCTCATCTCACACATATTTAACAAGTCCAAAAATTTCGTGCTATTTCGGCTTAAAAGATTATTATTATAATTTTTTTACAAATTTTTGAATATTTGAATAAATATTTGGTGTGACTGTTTGTGTAATTATTTGTTTCGCAAGTAAAAAAATGCGAATTTTTAAACTAGACTGTTTAGCTTAAGTAAGTTTCTAAACTAAACTCGTTGGTTCGTGATTAAAAATCACAAGCAATATGATTTAAATACAGATAATCTACAAAAATAACAGAATTAGCTTTCTAATGGAGACACTAAACTAATAGAGAAAAATGTGTTTAATAAACAAAATTCCATGAAACGAAACTCTAAACTGTCTTAAGCTCAGAGAAGCAAAATATGTATTACAGAACTCATATTTTGCTTTAATATCAGAAAGCATAAAAGTGTATATGGTTAAATGATAATTACAGGGCTGTCAGTCCGGTTTCACTGAAAAACCACTGACCGGAAATTGTTTTTTTTTTTATAAAAATAGCTGGCAAACGAGGCGGGTCAGCAGATGAAAAGGGAAGGCTTCCGACTCTGTCCCCGTACAAAATACAGCTACAGGAGCTACTTCACGTAGTTTTTCTGCGAGAGTGCAGTCGAAGCGGCTCATATGCGAGCTGTAGTCAGCCGGGTCAGGTGAGTCAAGCTCCACCAAAGTAAAATATTTTTATATAAGAGTTTTATTTTATTCCAGCCGCTGTTCCTGGTACTTAAACATAACGTTCCTTGTCGTGTATTTTGCGGTATGTTATTGCGGGGCAATTGTGTTACGACAACAGAGAAATTAAATTATTTAATTTTCTCCGGCGACGAGCAACGTCCTGGAAATTAATAAATGTTCATTTTGACACGTCGCTTCTGCACTAAATGTAATTTATTTTGTGACTATACATTTGTAGATTTTATGTGTACTTTGGTGCAAATATAAGTTTAATAAATATAGGAATGATAACTGTTATATGATATATAATAAGGGAATTCAATCAGGACTGTCGTATATAGATGATAGACATCGCAGCAATTGTGGAGCATTTGCTCTTATTTATTGAAGAGTTCCATTTCTGCAGATCTTCGTCAGATCCTAATGTGTTATATACTAAAACTTTCCCAAAAATATGCATTTTAAATAACGAAAATCCCATAGAAATTTAATAAATAGTTTTTGTGAAAATAACGGTCATTTAAACTGACACACTGACCTTTTTGAAATTGTTTAAAAATAGTAAATGTTCTGGAACATATTTTTAAACACTAGCTGTCCGCCGCAGCATCGCACGAGTGTACTAAATAAAATTGACTCGCTTTTTTGTATGAAGATTTTTACCCTTTATTATTTTTCAGTGCGATTTTTCAAACGTTTTATTTTATACAAACCGTGTCATTACAATTAAATTAAATTCAAATTCAAATTTAAAATTTACTTTATTCAGGTTAACTTTTAAAGAACTTTTGAATCGTTAAGTTGTAAATTAATCTTTTCTATACAAAGCTACCACCGGTTCGGAGTGTAAATTCTACCGAGGAGAAACAGCACAACATTTGATAGATACTTCAATTGCGAAAAAACCTCACCTCACTCAATGACATCTACATATTTCTAGGTTTTATAGTTTTTAAATCTTTTAATAATATTTTTGTATATATTATATTGTAATTTTATTTTAAAAAATATATAACTAAGTGTATTTGCTAAAAAACGCGAAAACATGTGCATTTATTTATAACTAACAGTAACCGTAAATTATGTGTTTCACTTTGACAATGACTTTCATACAACGGTTCGTCCCTAATTTTTCCGCTTTAAGGGTGAAATTTTCAAATATTCTTTATCAGGAGATGTTAACAACATAAAAGGCATCAACCGACAAAATTTCAAGTTTGTAGACTCAGCGGTTTAGGCTCTGCGTTGATGAATCAGTCAGTCAGAACAAATAATTATATACGTTACTAGCAGTTTCTCACGGCTTTGCCCGAGTATATTTTGTAATTTGATAGAAGCGATTCTGAAAACTGATAAATTACTGCGTTTTGTATTTAAAATTTCATTATTAGTATATGTTATAAAACTTCATGTTTTAAGTAAATATGCCCACAGCATAACATTTTTACTAAATGTTTTTACTCCTAAGGGTTAATCTTTTTAGGGGTAGAATATCGAGAACCTTTTCTTAGTGGAAACATACACTCTGAAAAGCACCTACTGCCAAAATTTAAAGTTTGTAGCCCCAGCGATTTAGGGTCTGCGAATGAATCACGTCAGTCAGGACAAGTGTTTGTATACGTATAGAACATAAAATATAATATAATTAACATATTTGCCCTTCCTCGTTTTAAATAAACCTTGAACGAAAACCTTTGTTTCGTACATTTTACATCGCTGCTTCAACAATTTCATCTTTCCATCTAATTTCCCGATTTCAAAGATTAAAAATAAATTTCCTCCTTATTTACAAGATTAAAAAAAAAAAACTTTCAGTAATTAATCAGGAGCCCCGAGCAAGAGCATCTCATTTGCTAAGTCTATTCTAAACGTGAAAAGTTCTTAATGAATTAACCCTTCGGGAAATGGAGGGGGCGCTGTTTAAAGCTAATGTTCGGGACGAGACATGATCAATAAACCTCGTTTACAAACTTTGCTTGTCAATAACCGGTGTTCAGTTTCATAGCTTATTGCTTTACAATTTAATTTCATACTAGCGCGCGCCTGCGGCTACGTTGTTTATTTAATTTGTTCATGTGCAAATAATAAGGTGCAGGTTTTGCTGTAGAATAATTAATACTTTTAACAGTGAAATGGTAATTTAGTTTACTCGGATGACATCTCATTCCAGTTACTTTGAAACTTATAACTAAAAAACCAAACCAATTTTAATAAAAAATGGAATCTTTCTGAAAGTATAGCCTTCTAACAAAAAAAAAATTGCAAATCCGTAAATATTAGACGGAGTAATGTACGAACATACATAAAAAAAATAAAAACATCAGAATCTGATAAGCTCTTCCTTTATAAAGTCGGGTGAAAATAGCGCGCAAACGAGCCTGTGACATTAAGTGAGCTCCAGAGAAACTACATATACGTTTGCGGCTTCAAAACGAGTAAGGAACGAAGGGGAATAGGAAGTAAGGAAAGCATTGGGGGAGGGAGCTAGGTTTCTGGCTCTCTGACTTACCCTAAGAAGCCCAGCTATATTAGCTACTTCACATTGTATTGCTGTAAGAGTGTGGTACCGAATGGGCATCAGCTAGGCTCTACCACAGCAGGAGGATGGTAATGAAAGTAGCAAACAAGTTTTTTTTATCTCATTCAACAACTCTTTAAATTAATCCGAACGAATTGTACCTTCTCGTTGATATAAGTCAAGTCAAACATGAATATGAAGCAGGTAAACATTTAGATGTAATTTAAATGAACAACAACAAAATGGATCTCAAGCTAGCCTAAATAATGTAAGAGATTCATGGACTACAAACTATCTCTCGTGCTTATCAACTGATAAATAATTTAGTCAGGATCCTAATTCGTATGAAGTATTGATTGATGAAATAAAAAATTTAAAATATTCTAAAGAATTAAAATTTGTTTGTAAGTGTGTATGTAGGAATTAATCTCTGAAACTACTAACGCGATCCAAAAATTCTTTTTGCGTTGGATAGTCCGATTATTAAAGAATGTTATACGCCATATTATATCACGCTACGATTCATGGAAGCGAAGCAGACCATTAACGCGATTAATAAACGCACTTCCATGCCTCAACAACCAGCCGATCTCTGTTGTCTTTAGCGGCAATAAGTTTTCCTCTATATTAATATCCCAATGACTACTAATCGTGTGCTGTTCTCGACTCCGTGCTTCAGGAACACTAATGTACTAATTGCAGTTCCGCTATGAACTCATTACGCTAAGCTATCTCAACTTCTTGAACTTAGTCGGATGCGATAAAACTCTTTAGTTTAATTTCGCTATTAAAATTTTATCAAGGTGTTTGAACGTTGTACTTTTAATGCTAGTTGGAGATAAGATTACCACACGTGCTTCTAATTGAGCGTCGTATTCGATAAAAATAGCCCTCGCTAGTTCTTTAACAACTAAAAATAGTAGATTAATTTTATATTTGTCTTAATATCAGTGTGTGTAATTAAGAGATGATGATTAAAAATGTTATGTGTTTAGGAATATAATATGACATAAAAAATATAACTTGTAAAAAATGCCCAAGTCTCGCAACTCAGTTATTCTACCGTAAAAAGTTATGAGATCGATGTAAACCAAGTCGATTAATTTATTCAGTCCTTACTTAAGGGACCTTCTGTCTTAGGTTATTACGTAATTAGCTAACCTGACAATATCTTATAATGTTCAAAAACGAATTTAATAGATACAAATGAATTAAAAGGCAAAAAATGGCCAGTAAGTCATGCGTAAAGGGTTACTTGGCTCCGACTTTGAATGTTTTACTTGGCACCTACTTCAAAATGTTGCAATAAATATTTATTTTTTGCTTGTTATTTTCATTATTTTTTTGTACTCTAAATCTCTACACTCTAAATCTCTACTCTTGCACAAATCAATACCCACGCGAGCTGAAGCAGACGCTGATTCAAAATATATTATAATATCACATGAATATATGTTGTCAGTCACATCACGTTGTAGTTCGGCGAAGTTTTAACGACATTAGTTCGTAGTTCTGGCGAGGCGCGCGTTGGATCTGAAAGCTGTACTCTTCTGTGATTGTGACTGTACATATTTTAGCCGACGTAAAAAAAGTGTTGTTTTGTTCAGTGTATGTTGTTGTGTAAATAAATTGTTAATAGACTTACCGACGATGACGATTAGGTTAAAATTGATTTTATAATATAACGAGTCAAATACGAGCCGGAGTCGTAGAGTCGTGAGAGTCGATGAAGAGTTCCGCACTATTGTACAATGTATGGATACTGATAAGCTATAATGCATCAACCCAAAAAAAGTTTAACTCTCAGATATTGGTGTATTCTGATAATTAATGCATCATGTATTTAATATTACTAGGGGTCGACCAAACATTAAATTTTTAACTGATTTCAAAATTGATCACAGATAATTTATTCTTAATTTGACCACAGACTTTAACAATAAACAAATAAGTATATTTATATGCGTGTGTGTGTGTGTGTCAAATACGTGTGGTGTGTAATTCTCTTTTATTGACTTGATGTATTTTTAAGCATAGTAAAAAAACAATATTAGAATTCTTCGCTCCTTCTATATATAAATAATAAGTGTACGAAAAGGAATACAAAGTTTTGCTTCACGTATTAAAATAAATTTTCAAAAATTTTCCAAGATATCTTAATTAAATTAGTATTGAGAAAATTTCTTAGTTTAATGTTTTGAATATTGAGGTGTGCTCAATATTTTGCAATATGCAATAGGTAACCTAATATATATTGTCAAATTAAAAACTTTTTATTTGATAAAACATTTTATTATACCAATTTGCTTTGAATTAATTATACGTTTTTTTTTTTCAAAATAGAAAGATAAGAAGAATATCTACTGCTGTATACAAATTTATTAAGAATACCTTTGACATCTTTAGATGACATTTTCTCTAAACGAAGTCCCTGTGGCTTGACATAGTATTGCTTATCAGCGTTCATAAATAACAAATAATAAAAATATGAATAAAATCATTCACTTTCAGTAATAAATGTATAGAAAAAGAAACATGGCAATTCTTAAAATACATAATATGATAATATTATTTGAAATATTATCCCTTTAATAAAAAAAACTTTATAGACAAACAGAATTTATTTATTTTATACAAGGCTAAGACCCCCATATAAAAATGCTAAAAGAATAAAAAAAATATTGTGATTCCGGCCAGGATCGAACTGGCGGCCTTCTGCGTGTAAAGCAGATGTGATAACCACTACACCACGGAACCAGATACTCTACCTGACAAAAAATTTATATGAGATATTTTAGCACCTCGTTTTAGTGAAAGTTATTTAAATTATTGGCAGTAAAGTGAACGATATAATTATGTAATCAAACACGTAATAACATAAACAGAAATAAACACTTTACTGAATTACTTTACATAATATTTATATATTATTCTATTTATTTTAAATAGAGCTTTACTAAGCATACGATATTTTTCAATAAATAGTTCTATATATTATAAATCTACCAAATTAAAATAAAGTATCTAACAAATAATAAATTCGATTACTTTACACGTAAATATTTATTCAAATATTATTTATGCTTTAAAATAACAACCAGTAAAAAACGCCCAAGTCTCGCAACTCAGATGTTCTACCGTTTTAAGTTGTGAAATCTATTTTGTAATGTTATATATTTATATGGAAATACAAAGTTATGTATAAATCAAATCAAATCAAAATATGCTTTATTCAAGTAGGCTTTTACAAGCACTTTTGAATCGTCAATGCGGAAACAAAAAGAAAACATAAAACTAATTAATTAATTAATTTACCGCTGGTTCGGAATGTAGATTCTACCGAGAAGAACCGGCAAGAAACAGTATACAGTTGGTATATCTAAAAAAAGTAGGCCAAAATTGCAAAATATTTGACTTTTTCTTTAATTTGTATACTAAATCCTAATAGTATTCTTAATTTGAGCTTCCATGTCTGCTAGAAATGCCTTAGAATTTTGATGATCGGTCAGTCAGTGATTGACAAAATGTAGAAATTTTGAGTGGTTTTCTCTCTCTCAAACAAATTCTCAAGGTACTGGTTCAAATTAAATGAATTTTAAATATACCAAGCCTGTGTAGTTACTAAAAAATCAGGCTTCTAGTTTCATCCACAACGAAGTTATAGGGGGTCAAAAATTGTTTGAATTTCTTCAAGAAAAGAATGGTACGGCCGTGCCGCTTTTTTGCTCGACTTGGCGGGGCACTGTCGTGCCCTCAGATTCATTATTTGCTTAATGATCTAGTCAATATAACGTAAGAAAACTAGTCGCTTGCGTAATCTACATGCGTATTATTTTATTTATCTCACACTTTACGCGAGATAATCACAAAAATATATTTCCTTGTTTTTCGAACCAAGATGGCGAGGCGAGTAGAACCCACCTCGGGCTAAAACTTGAAATAAATTTATAATATTTAAACGAAATCTTATACTTTCTGTACGACTAGGCCATTATTACAGATTGTACTTTTTTTCTCTTTAGAAAATCTTATAGAGGACACTTGTTTATATACTACATTTTTAAAATTAACCCAATTAGTTAAATCTTTGCTGTTTATGAATAAATCAAACAATCATCTGATCAGTAATATCCAAATAATGATGGTATGTTATCTAACACATTAAGTCACCTCCTCCCTGCACCTTATCTCCTGGTACTAGCTGATTTACGACTAAAGCGTTGCCTCCTAAGTTTACCAACTTTCATACGTGTCATTGTTGACAACGTGCTTAGACCATTCCGATTAGAGATTCACTATCGCCAAATAAGATTTTGGGAAAACATCTTTGACCTCTGATACATGCTCGTATATAAAGATATCTAATATATAAAAATTATGTTTCTTACTTATCTGTTACACTACAATTTTGTTCATGCGATTGCAATAAAACTTTGTAGGGTTATAAAATGAAAAAACAATATTTCATAAAATTTGATACTACAAATACAATTAGACGTAAAAGCAACTTACAAACTAGAAAAATTAATTCCGCTGGTCAAAGTTTCTTTGGTAATCTTTGGTAATGGAATAGAAACCTAGCGACATCAGAATGACGACAATTCAACAAGGTATTTTATATATTCATTGGAGGCAACTACATCATCACTACAATATAAGAATCATACCTAAAGTAATAAATTAAAAAATCATTGTATAAAAGAGGATTTCTAATACAAAACAAACAAATTTCTTTCGGGACGGGTGATATTTAGTTGTGACGATTCTTATTTTTCAAATCTTATATTTGGTCGACATAATTATGAACACCACCTACGGTTTATCTTCGCCATTCTGTCATGTTTACCTTTAGTTTGTAGTTTCGTTTCGTTAAATCACAATAAGAAAGATATTTCGGGGCCAAAACACATGCATATTACGGTTCCGTGAGATAATGCGACGACGTCTAGTGGAAGCTTCGCAAAAAATCAAGACGTGACGTCGCATCGTGGTAGTGGCATTATTTCTTATTTAACATTCAAATAAAATATTTACGATATCATAATGAGTGTAATGCTTTGGTTTGGTTGGATGACTCGATTTTTTAGTATGAAAATAGTATAACACGATTTCCTAGAAAGCGTATTTTGACACCGAAAAGTCAAAGAGTTTTCCAGGTGACTATATTATTAGACGGACTTCAAACTTAGGAAACCATAGGATCACTACATTGTTGGATTTCTAAAATGACGTATTTTCAACACGTCGGCTCCTAGACCATAAGTTACTTTAAGTTCTATGCTGATTGAGATGTGTGTTATGAATAGTCGTAATCAAGGGTCGAGGTCTTTCATTAGAGAGCGATTAATTGCTCTCCAATGACATTTGAACGCTTAAACCTCTTCGTCTCATAGTTAACTAAGTTTCAAACATCAATCATTTCCTGATTACACTTAATTCACTATTGACAAATTGGTTAACTTATAATTAATTGAATTTTAATTATTAGTATCAAATAATAGACTGTGGTGTGCGACATTAATATTTTTCCATTGTTATTTACATGTAATAGATGGTAGCTCTGTGCAAAAAATAAGTTTTAAATCGAACTGAGACTTTTAAGTTTATAAAACGAGTGTAAAACTGTCGCTTTTAAAACATGTCATTTGACATGACAGTTAAGTTTTTTAGTTAGTGTTCCAGTACAAAAATCGCTCCACGTGACATTGAGGAAATAATATGTGCACAATTGCTACAACTAAAAGCAACAAAACAAAGAATAAATGAATGAATGAGTACAAAAATCAGCAATAATTACGTTTGGCTATCGCAATCACAAATTTTGTACTTAAAATCAACAGTCAGGATATAGCATCTTAAGATAGAGACAGTTTTACATAAATAGCCCCATGGTGCTCCCTGAGATACACTTATTACACTTAACCAAACTCTTCAGTTTACTGGAATTTTGTTTCTTAGGAGGTATATATTTCGAAGTTGAATAAATGTGAGTGTGAATATACCTTCTAATAATGACTTGAAATGTTCTTGATACTCGGTAAATTGGGAGACAGCGGATTTAAAGAAGGGTTTCCGTTGGGATTAAGGAATCCACGTTTCCCTCGTAAACAGACTGAAGGCGCGGCTTAAACTGTCTACTAAAAGTTTGGATTTTTTTCTCGACGTGGCTGTTGTTTGAATTTTTTTGTCCGGCGTTTACGTTTTTATTTTTTAAAACTTTTGGTTTCAAAAGATCAAGGTCACGTATATATTTCAATTATATTTTATAATCTCTGACTTTTTTTTATTAAATTGAGTTTGCCTATGCCAACTGAATTTATATCTTTTAATACTAAGATGGATTTAAAATTAAACAACACAATTTCAATGTTGATGCAATAGAAACATTTTATTACAAAATCGCTTAACTTTGGCGTTTTAAGACTAGAACACTAACTCAAACGCTTCGCGTTACGAGGCGCGCGGAAAGTAAAAGGAGAAGAAAATTATTTTATGATAGTTAGTTTTACAAAGTGAAGAAAATATATGTCTGAGCTGGAAAAAACCGTTGCAATAAAATTTCTTCTAGTCTTTAAACATCTTAATTAGGTTTGTACATTTCTTATGAGCAATTTTGTTTTTGTAATTGCCTAGTTATACATTACAAAACTATTTTAATTCATAAAAAAATCGATACAAGTAATTAATTTAAAAGTGAAAAACCCTTTTTCAGTGAGAATCGTTACGAACTAACTTTTAATCGATATAATTTAGGGTCTATATTCGGCAATTTTGATTGAAAAACAATATGGGAAACCTAAAAATGATTTTTAAATACCCATTGAACGATACCCCAGTTGATATAGAACGTTGATTTTCAAATTTTGTTTTTCACATTAAGGCGCCCAAAATCAGACATTTTGATTTTTTCAATTTTTGTATGCTTTTTATGACGAACAACGTGTCATTTAATTAAATCGTTCAACGCGTTTTTTCTAAATAGTGCCCCAAAGGTACGAACCCACATATACATAAATACAAATACATACATAGGCTTATAAACACAAAACCCTCCTTTGCGTAGCGCAGTCGGGTAAAAACTGTGATTCTTTAAGTAGTGTGTCCTGACACGGACACGAGCCCGGCTCCGCCTGCGGGCAAGATTGATCGCGGGACGCGGTTGAAGGCGCTATCGCCTTGAAAAATGACTCGTGAATTTATTATCTTTTATGCATATAAAGCGATCCGGCGGCTGCGCTGAAGAGTAATAATGTGTAGATTGATAGACGTTGGGGAGCATAGTTTTGCATCTTGAAAAGAAGTAATGAAGTCTTTTATTTTCTTTGACATACATATAACGTATTCACGTCTGTCCATTAATCACGTGAGGACCAAAGAGGGAGGGGGGGGAGTCTGGGAAGTGAGCGGCTGAGTATCACACATAAAGCCTATTAGCAAGTTTTCATTTTTTTCAGGTAGTCGTCCTTTTTGTTTATTTCAATAACCCATAATACTTCAAAATATAAAAATATTCCCAATACAAATATTTAGTCAGGGAGCCTAACTCCGTTAGTCATATTTAAACATCTGATCGCAAATCCCAACGCTACAACATATTATATATTACAACATATTATATATTACTACAACATATTATGAGTTATAGCTCTGTTATAGTACCAATATTAAAACTGTAACTTAACTATTAAGATAAACCCGACCGAGACGGAATTAGGCTATCGTTGTCTTAGATTTTCGCGATTATTATTCATTGAAATAAAACTATTTTAAACGGATTCAAATCGCGTATATTAACTATTTTTATAATCCCGACGTTTCGAGCACTTTGCACGTCACGGGTAGACTACCCGATTTAAATCCGTTTAAAATAGTTTTATTTCAAAGCAATTAGGCTCCCTGACTATATGTGCACATAGTTATATTTACATGAAACTAAAAACAACATTAGTTTTCATTCGACTTTCAAAAACGGAGGAGGTTCTTAATGCGTAGGGGACTTTTGTATGCTTGTCCAATTACTCAAAAACGGCTTGACTATATGTATATTTTTTATAGATGTATATTTTCAGATTGGTCCCATAAAAATTACATCGAAATTCGTTCAGTAGTTTAGTATGTCATTCGAATAAATGAAATTACGTATTTTGCTTTAAAGCCAGTTTTAAAGTGTTATACCTACATACACATCTTGTGAACTCACGTCCAAATTTCGTTGCATGTCACATTATCCCCCCTTCCTCCCAGCCTCGTTTACATGTCCCCGGGGAGGCGGAATCAGACCATATCCCATATTTACAGTTCGTGGCGCCACAAACTGTCCCTCAGAGGATTGAGTACGGTTACGATTTCGTCATTTAGTTTAGACTAGATTTTATTTTTAGCCTGGGAGGGACCAGTTTCACGGAAATTGGCTGGTAAATTATTTACACATTTTTATTTTACGTTTTACTCGTTAGTGTTTTTAAATATATTTAATGTATTTTTTTATTTTTAAGTTAGAATTTATAACGATGTTTTGTGTTTTCTAGGACGGAAATAGGTTTCTCGCAAGAGGGAGAGATACTAACTTAATACACAATTATAAAGATAATGAATAATAGAGATAATGCTTGCAATTTTATATAAACGATTTAACTTTTGGGCATTGGGAGTAAAATCAAAAGCTTTTAATGTATCGAAAATTACAGAAACTTATTTATCTTGGGCGAATATTGTACTTATAAGGTTTTTTCTCAGACTTTCATCAAGATTTACATAAGTTGATTGGCATTGCCTTACACCTGAAAGGATTTACTATCAGTGCCTTATTTTTGACAGACTCGCAGCTTTCTTAAGCTTACCTAGACAACATCTGTGTATGTTTCATATCATTGTCGCTTCAAAAAGAATAAAACTTTCGGAAATATTAAATTATCAAAACAAACAAGGTTGAAGTGTCAGTAATGTCAAAAATAACAGCTTTTTCCTAAAAAATGTTCACACGGTACCTAATGTTTTCATTTAGTTCCGTCTAATCTTAAAGACAAAGTCGCAGATAGCAGGTAATTATTTATAAAAGCAAACAGGCCGCACAGCATTTACAAATGATCCGCAATTATGACCGAGGACAATGAGCAAATCCATGGTGACACCGGTTCCGTTGCGCACACCTCGCTAAGCTCCGGGAGGCTCCGAGCGACGCTAATCCCCGCGGTATGGAAACGATTTCTTTTTCTTTATGCTGATCTGATTTAACGACATAAGCTTAATGTCTCGGCTCTTATAATCTTGGTATTTAAATGTACCTTGATATTTTCAGGTACAATTAATTGGGTAATATATAATTAAAAAGCAGGTGGAATATCAAATTCAAAAGCGATATGTCTTATGTAATGAGTTATATCTTCGGATCATTGTACATAATTATTAAAATGAGACATGCAAAAAATAATAAATTTGTTAATAGTTAATTTCTCAAGCTAAATACCGCTACGATATACGAGTATGTTTTGTAAGTTAACTATAAATAGTATTATTATAATTATATAATATATTGGCAACTAAAAGTGAATAATTAGAAAATAATATAACTCAAACTCAAACGCGTATCAAATCCACGCCTCTTTGTCGTCAAAATATTCCTGTATGTTATAATATGCTTTATCTATTAAAGATTTTTTAATATAGGCTTTAAACTTATTAAGTGGAAAATGTAAAACTGTTTGCGGGATTTTACTATAGATGCAAATACCACACCCAGAAGAATACATATAATATACGCTAAAAATAAAATCGAAATATTCAAATTCGTGATACAAAACTTGTTGCTTGGTCCAAAAAAGTGAAATAACACCAATTAGGACGAACAAAGCGATACGTAAGTATATATCGAGTTTTAATTTCCCGAGAGCAATCGGCAGTAATAAAGTTTTTCATTTCTTCTCGTGCAATACACAGACATCTTAATTCCCGAGCCCGCGCGGTGCCAAAGCAGGTCGTTTGGCGACCGCTCGGAATAAACCCGATGAAAACAACTCGGTACATACAATAAAACTAACGAATGTGTCTGTATATGAAACATTTTTGAAAGGAACTTTCTTGTAGGTATTTTTATAAAGTCGGAAAATATTTTTTACTTTTATTGTCTTTTAGACATCCGTCTGTACCGCGTGAAGTGAACACACTTTAATGATTCTCAGTGTGATTACATCTTATACAAATGGTATATGATAAAAATAAATAAATAAATAGATCAACTGTATTCACAATTCTTCATTAATATTATAATTGAATTCATAGAAATGTCTTCTATAATATTAATTATCATTATCATCACCGGCATATAATATTACACCATTGAATAAAGGCCTCCAACTTGCAAAGGTTAATTTTCTTATATTGCACACCTCGAAGAGCAAATTAAGTTATTTTTTTATTACTTAATAATTTTTTAAATACCACTCTCTAGATTGGTGCAAGTACATTGCTAGCATGAAATTTAATACAAATTTAGCAAAAGTAAATTACATTTAGCTGGTATTTTATAAGGATCTGGAAAGATATAAATAAAATGATCTCGCAAACGAAGCCGCGCTCCCGGCGTCACATGTCTCGTTACAAGTGTAAGAGTCGCAGCAAACGCTCTGAAATCAGAGCAATAAATTCATTAAAACTTCGTGTGCTATCTTCGAGGAATATTTACGACGCTTTCATGGCACACTTTTGTACTTTAAGATGCCCATTTAAATTTCATTCATATTCATCACAGTGTAACTTCAAAGAATAATACATGTTTTATTCAATTATTATAAAAAATAATAGAAATGTATTTTTAATGGAATAATTGTTATTTGTCAAGACGATTTGTAATTTGCTTTAATAACTGACTTTGTCGGCGCACATCGTGCAAGAACATTTCGAAGAACTTGCATAACCTCTGACGATAATTTACAGGAAATTCAAATATAACAACGGGTAAATTTTTAAGTGCTAAATTTGTCTTTAAATTCATCTCGAGCTCGGCGTTGAAGGAGAACATCGTGATAAAATCTGCATGTGCCGGAAGAAATTCTAACACATGTATGTATGTATATCCATAAACCCGCAGTGGAGCAGCATGGTGGATTACGCTCTAAACCTTCTCCATAGTAGGAGAAAAAGCCTTTGCCCAGCCGAAGGAAATTTACAGGCTGTTACTTACTTCGACTTGATTTTAACTTAAAACTTTGTATAATAGAGTTGTTAGAGTAATTCTCAAAGATGACTAAAAGGGTCTTTATAAAAGTAGCGATATGGTAAGTGTCGATTACCGTGATTCTACTTTTCTATACAAAATAGCTAGAAATATGTTTGTATCAGAATTGTACAGTATCAAAAATATATTATCCGTGTAATCAAATTGTAGCAATGATTGATTGATTGACATACAACACACAACTTCAACCAAAAGCTCTCTAGCGTGAAATTTTCTAAGGGAGTCTTTACAGAGAAGATGAGCACCGTCAGCAATATCAACTTGATTGGACTCTTGTACTTACCGTCTGACAGCGCATAGTCTGACTGTTCCAGAGTTTTTCACTAATAAATAATTTTGGTTATTTATTATTTACACATTACATTTTTATATAGGGAACGAGAAGATAACTATGTAGGATGTTTAAATTTTAAAATGTTTTTGAAAATAAGTATTCCTGGTGTTACAAAAGACTGTTCAATACAAAATTATACTTTAGAATTTAGATTAAGGGAATATTAACTAAAATGTTATTTGCCATTTCAATTCGTACATAAATAAATGTTAAAGCCGACATTTTTCGTTCAAGCGATTACAGAGTATTCTTGTATAAACGAAACGCTCCTTTCATAAAACTAGAAAGAACTTGTGTAAAGTCCGTAAACTTCTATTACAAATAAAAAGTCAAAATGTTTTGTATTCTAATAAAGTTTTACAAGCACTTTTGAAACGCAAATGTAGCTAGATACTGAAAGTTTGAGCGCCGCCGGTAGCTCAGAGTACGCTGAACAACTTTATTAGGCACATTGGATACACTTAACTACTTAATGTTATTTTAACTTTTCTACATTGTAGATATTATATCAAGTGTTTTTTTAATACCGGCTTGCAAACGAGCAGAAGAATGTCCTGGTGTCCAGTAATCACCGCCGCTGAACATTGGTAGAACCCAAAAATACGCTTTCAGCTAAAAAGGACTAAGAGATAAAGTTTAGTAGAAGGTAACGAAAGTAAGAAGAACCAATGGTAATGCTATGAACATACACAATTTACTAGGCTACTAGAATATATTCAGTGCTGAATTTGCGATATGGGCACTAGGGGCCAGGGCGGCAAAAAGTGTGAGAGATTTTTTTTGTGATATTCAATTAACTTTTATTAAACTCAACTAAACTATTTCTTTATTGATAAAGAGTTCTTTTTCTACTACTCAATTTACATAGATAATGATTTAGGTAACGGGGCGGCATGTTTCACTGTGCCCCAGGGCGGCAATTAGGGTCAATCCGCCCTTGAATATATTGTATACGTTCAACGCCAATAGTCTTAAGCAAAGCTATCTAACTGACGAATTCGTTTGCGGTCAAATCAATCGTCGAAATGCATATAGCAATAGTTTTTTCAGTTGATCATCATAAGCCATGACCGAGTCGATATCGATCACCACACGTCTGTATCTAACTCATCAGTACTGTTTATTTAGAACGTTTTTTTAGAAGATATACTAAAACACGAAGTCTCAACTTTCCCTTATTTGAATAATACGATCCGAATGGACGTCAAAACTTTTATCTCTCGGCACTTCACGGCGTCGTATGATGTACGTCGCGGCCGCGTTCCGCGTCGGCTCACAATCAAATTAACAGAACGACCTAACTTCTGCCGGCGGGTATTTGCGAAATTAAGTTGAAATTTGTGAGGAGTTTGGAACGCGGCCGAGGAAACTTTTAACGGTCAATTACTTCCATTCGTTGACTTGTTTATTGTAAGATTGTAATAATATGACGCTGTCGGTTCAAGCAGTTGGATTGAATGATTTTTGTATTGTATGATTTTGAAGAGGCTACACTACATAGATGTACGATGACATGTCAGCTCTTGATAAGTAAAACCTTCACTAATGTTTTAGTTATCTATGGTGTTGATAAAAAATTGTTTTTTTTTTGCAACTTTCTTTCATGTAAAAAATATTTTCAACCCTATGGTATTCGTTCTTTCATATCTAAGGAGGGTATATTCTCCATATTACGTCAAATAAGTAACGATTATTTATATGAATTTTTCATTTTAGTAACGTTTTTAGAGGGGTCACCGTACCTATGTCCTGACACATTGTTGTACTCAAGAGTGGGACGCCTCTGCTCTATCAGATCCACATTAGTAATGATTTAAAAAAATATTAAGAAATTTATACTTTCACGAACAAAAATAAAAACATTAACAGCACGATTATTCTCATCACAGAGCAGTTCGGGTTTTTTAAAATAAAAGCACAATAGTTATCAAACGCTTCAAGCTAAAATACTCCACGCTCGGCCGCGACGTAACTATATAAAAGGAGAAATTGCGGTGGAGCGCCAGCGTCAGCGGACAACTCGTGAGTAATTGAGCCCGCGGTGATAGATGGCGAGCGGGCGGAGGATCCATTCGCGCTCCTCAGGCGCCAGTGCAGTGCTGACGTGAATACATTTATATAGAACGAGCTGCACGCACACTGACTTCGCGGAGCTCCGTTTACGTGGACTTGAGTCTTTAGGTAGATATCTATGAAAGAATTTGTCGATATGTGATCTTAAAACTGTTGATTTTTGAAATTTTAAGTGAATTTTATTTAAAAATATAAAATAAATACTTGTTTACTGACGTGAAATTAATTCTACAATAATAGACCGTTCTAATATACGAATCATAGCTCCCATTTGATTAGGCTTAAAAATAAGCGGAGATGGTATGGTATCCTAATAGCAAAGTATAACATGAGAATTTCAAAAATAAAATGAATTTTCGAGAAAATGTTATCAATAACGTAACTAAAATGTGTTTTCCTTTTACTAATATTTGTAATTTGAATTAAGATGAAGAATGAAGACTGTTGACACGTTGAAAATACAGACTAAATTTCCTTAGCAACACTGGTTGAATAGGTCAGCCTAATTCCATTTTGCGAATTTAAAACACGACTAACTCGTAACAAGATTAGAGCGGCCCAGCTCAGGCTTTAATTAAATTATGATCCTTTTCATATTCCGTTCTCTAATTGTCACCGCACCGCAGCGCCCTCACGCGCCGCCCAGGCGTGGTCCCACTAACAGCGGAAATTAAAAACATTTATCGATAATCTAATTTGGTTCGGACACGTATTTGATTTAAACGTTTCGTAAATAAACCCGTATTTGGAATCGGATCGTTTCAACCTTTATTTGTAGCGATCAAAAGATTGTAAATATTGATGTTTTAAATTTTTGGAAAATACAAAATTGTCGTGTTTATAAAATTCATTTTAGGACTTGTACTTAATGGGAATTTCCAGTAGTATCATTTCAAATTCAAAAATTGAAAATGATGAACTCCGGTACAAACTTTCATCCTAAAATAATATAATTTTTAAGAAACCTTTCTTTGTGTTATGCAACATAGTTCTGTAAAAAATTTTATAATTCTAGATTGATAGTTTTGGCTATAGATTAAGTGTCAGACTGTAGACTCTTTTAAGTAAATAGACAAATAAAACTTTAAATAAACAAACTAAGAAAATCCTCATTCTTTAAAGTTTAATTTGACTATAAATGATAACTTTTCAACGTTTTTTTTGCAAAGAGTTGCACGTTCGCTTTTTTATTTCATTTCGTGTTGGTATTAAAGTTGTCATGCAGTTATTGCAATATTTCCGCGCTTCGATAAAACCGATATAACAGCGGTATACAATGAACTCAATACCAATAACATTTTGTGGGTCTTTGTTATCGGATGTGGTCCATCGGATCACAGCGTCACGTGACACAAAAACATTTAGAAACACAGTTTGTTTATTTCCGCGCCGTTTTTTAACAAACATATCAGTATATTATACACTAGCGGATTCGTTTTCGTATATGTGTCAACATATTTATAAATTATATAAGTGCTTTTTATTAAGTATTAGTTGTAACTCTATAAAGGTTATCAAAATATGTATGTGTAGTAGTTTTCTTGTCAAAGGTTCTCCCATTTATTATACTCGTGCGACTTATAAATAAAACTATGAATCTTTAAAAACAGCATTAGAGTTGTATAAAATATAATTCATTATTGTACTTTGTTCTGTTAGGTATTTAATTAATAGTTATAACTGTGAAGACAACATAACATAGATTAGTAATTGTGTCTTTTATAAACTAGGACCCGTCCCAGATTACGTGACTGGCCTACTCATAGAAAATGCAATGAAACGTAAATGGCCCTCGAAAACTGTTAATTTATATCCTAAATCTTTTGAAAATTTATCAAAACAACGCATAAAACAAAATTATTAACAAAATGAAAATAAATGGGATAAGTGCATAGAACTCGGAAGACCAATTCAGAGCCGATTTTATGCGAAATCATTCGAATGACGTCACATCACATTATTTGTTGACCGATAATTTAGTCGTATACTTTATTGGTGTTAAACATGGATATGGAACTGTCTTCGATGGTAAAGACTTAGTCAGATTTCCGGTAGTCTGCGGGCATTATAAATGTCCCACTATTGAGCGAACCCTTTCTTTTAACAGTATATAATTTAGTTCAATGCGCACTCATTAAACTTCCCTCGCATACGGCGCTAACTTCATAAGTGCTTGTATTTATTCATTAAAATACAACTTGAAGTGAAGAGGAATAAGCGTAGAAAATCTTGTTTATTTTAAACGCGCCAAGTTATATGTTGGCGTTGATGAATAAGCCATTCCTTTATTCGAGAAACATTTAGAATGTAAATATTTGTATAGGATATTATGAGTGTTTTGGCCTGTTTGCGTTTGTGCTGTGCTCCGACCGACACTGGGGCGTTGTAGTTGAGCTCATTAGACGTTATTTATTTGTGTATTCCTATGTATTGTTACAGTTTTGGACAATATTTGATATAATATTTATTTAACGTTTTTATTTATATTTTAAAAATGTACTTATTACCCTCCAAATACATCAACAACTGAAATTATTTATTGCTAGTAATTTTCGTATGATCCGATTAGGCAAAGGGTAATTTGTAAACATATTACCGTTAATTTAACAAAAGAAAATAACAAATACAAACAAAATCCCGGTTTTATTATTTATCAGGGATGTCATGGATGTAAAATTTCGGATACATATACGGCTAGCTCACCAGAACTACCATCTCTGCCATCGCACCGTCTGTGGTCGTCATCATCAGTTTGACTCCATCAAATGCTGCTTAACGTGAGCAAATGCACGAGCTACTATAAAAAGTGTAGTCGGTGAACAGAAACAAGGAATAGGTTCGTTCACTGCGACGTATTTTGGTAATAACACAATTTCTAATCCCAAGCCCTCTTTCGAACAATTCAATACAAGGAAACTTTTGAAAATAACATGAGCCATTTACCTCAAGTCGATTGAATTTGTAAAAAGTTAAAAAATAAAGAAAATCGAAATTGTTCACCCGTGCAGTTCAGGTAAGTCTTCCAATGTTTACGTTACGGCAGAGTTTACTCGACGAGATGTGTATCGGCCGTCCCGCGGGACTCCGTCTTGTGTAATCTCACTCGGACGAACAAATGGACATGCCGGTATAGATATTTACCTTCCGCAAAGAACTGCGTTTTAATGAAAGTACAGTTGGTGTAGAAACTAGAGAACTTTAAAACGTCGTTTAATATTAACATTAGCTTTATACGACTAATATCCTCAAACATTATTTAATTTTATTAATTTGACGACAGGTTAGGTGACTGAAGCGCTAACGGTTGCGGGTTCGATCCCCGCTGACGACAAACGTCTGTATTGACCACACGAATGTTTTTCGTGGTCTGGACGTTTGTATTTGTGTTGCATTGTGTTTCCGGATCCCCGACATATGATCATGAGATCATAATGGAAATCGTTGTGTGTGGCGCGTTTATTTATAAAAAAAAATTAAACTGCGGCATTTAATGATAAACGTGCTATTTGATCATCGGCTTCCGTTAAGATAACATAGTATTTGGCCATTTTATATAGTAATAGCTAGCAAACGAGCAGGAAGTTCATTTGATCACCACCTCCTATACACCTTTGCAGCACCATAGACGCCACAACTACGTTATGAGTTTAATATAAGGAATAAGCTTTCTGTTATTCTCAGTTAGAAAAATGAAAATCAAATCCAGTCATGATGTTAGAAATAATACTCCCGCAATACCTAACATAAATTAAACGAACTGCATTAAATGTACTTTTGTTTCAATTAAATTTTATCACTCACAATATTTTAAAGAACAAAGATGTCCGGACCGTTCTCTCAATAATGTCATTTAAACATTTATCTTTCTAGAAAGCTTTTTAGTCCGACCAGCTCAAGCCCGATTCTCTGATGGGCCATTCCGAGTGCCGTAATGACTGTAGTCGCCGCCGGTCTGTAATGTATGAGCTCGGAATATTCGCACTGACTCCGGGTTTCTGGCAATAAAGGGAATGAAATTGTCAACACCAGCGATCTGGATTTCTGGAACTTGCTTCTTTGTAGATCTGTCCTGGCTTTGTGCTCATATTGAATCTGAATGACATAATTCGACATGGACACACTGATTTCGCCGCATCTAAAAAAAAATAAAAGTTTCAGCACAATCGACAGATATTTGTAACGATAAAGGCGATGCGCAATTAGATTTTGTAACAGACCCAAATTGTAAAGACTAATTTTGTTGTTTTGAGAAATCATTTAAGTTTTTTTATTAATCGAACCATTTATTAAAATCGAATTACAAACCCATTTTTCCTATAAACTGAAAACCGGGGTAAATATTTAGCCCACAAGTTTCTTAACTTCGTTAACTAAATTCATTAACTCTTGAGGTCTTTAGTCTTGAGTTTAAGGTCTTGAGTAGATGAAGTCATTGATTAACTCAGAAACATAGTTCAATGCTTACCTGGGGTAGATATCTGCCCCGGTTTGTAACTCTAGGGTTCAATTTCTATCAACAATCATCAATAAGTCGTTCAATATAAATTTGAGTGAAATTTACCTAATAATAAAAATAAAAAAATAAACGCACCACTTTCAACGGCCCCTCATGTGTCGGGGGTCCGGAAACACACACAACACTAACACAAACACCCAGACCACGACAAACATCCGTATGGTCAATACCGACGTTTGCCGTGAGCGGGTATCGAACCCGCGACCGTTAGCGCTCTAGTCAGTTGCAGTGACCACGGTGCCAATGTGTCTGTCACAATAGCTGTTATACACGTATATATTTTAGAACTAACCGTTCATATCGCATCCTATCGGATTGTCTTTACTGCCTCGTTATTCTCCTTTATGGCTACGTAATCCAACTTACTGATCTATGAATTCACGGTCGCCCAGAAACCATTGGCTTAAGGTCGAGCGCTGATATAAAACGTAATAAATTCTAGACCGAGTTGCCTAGGACCGGCCCGAGGAGGAAGTTAGAGTCTAGTGCTAACAGTATACAACCTATAAATATAACAGCCCCTGCAGATTGCAGACTTTCTATGTGCCAATAGAAATCTGTTGCACACTCTCTGATATCAGTTTACTTAATGATCGATATCATGATGAAGTCAGTTTGATTGTGTCTCTAGATTAACGAGTCATCAGTCTTATAGTAATCAAAGTTATTGATTAAACTGATGCTAGAAAGTGTAACGACCTTCTTAGATTTTCATAATGGACTCAGTTATTAACTGAGACGTATGACCAAGCAAGCGATGAGTTTACACGACGCGTCCAAGACCTCCAACTGATGACAACATAGTTTAATTTTGGGAAATTGTATAGTTTTTAACCATTTATCTACCAATACTACTAAAATAGTGCTGAAATGCGCTCTTTTATTTACATTAAACTAATAAAACCCGCTAAACTATCAACTGATAATAAACCTATAATCTGCGGGAGCTTTGAAAATATGATACACTTCTTAATACGCGTTCATGTGTATAATATCGCCATTACACGTAAAATAGTAACAGCTTGTATTATTATATTACTATTGTTATAGTACGTGTGTTATTGCAAATAAATAATCGTAGATACGAAAGATATAATCTATGATACTTTCTTGAAAATTACAAAAAAATTGTTATAACAGGATAATATTTTATAATAAATCTGATAAAATACCTGGTATTAATAACAGTTCATAATCTCATTTGCTAATATTCATTCACTTCACAAGTGTATCTAGTCGTTTCTGTTGTGTATATGCGCTAAGTAGGATTATGAATTCCACCGGGAACAACAAAGACAAAATCTAAGAATATACCCATCCACTGGCATAAAAAATAATTTTGCCAATACGTTGCAAAACATAAATAAGTTATTACGGCATTATATTATTAGGATAACATTTAATTGTATTTCTATATAAAGCGAATTGAAAAACGTAATTTGTATGCAAACATCGTTCAAACAAATGTAAATCAAATATGACTACTTGAAACCCTTCAAAACAAAATCTCTGTTTGAAATCTGACAAATGTCGAGTGCCAATTAAAATTGTAATCTGTATTAAAATCTTAGTCTAAATAAACGAAGATTTAAATAGATCTAAATCTCCCAAGACAACGGGCTGTTTGAAGGCTCCGAGGCAACTGTCGCTGGTCCCGTTCCCGGGGGGCTGTCGCCTTCATTTCTGGAGCTATTTACTCTTTCCCATTCGGAGACTGCGTCCTCTACTTCAAGATTTACGACTTCATTTATTTTGATTAGATTTCGGATTTCACTGCGATTGCCTTTATGCGTCTTAGGTAAGTGTTATTAATGTTTTCTAATGGATTTAAAACATTAGCGCAAGGATTAAGGAGACGTTTCTAAAATACGTCAAGCAAAATTTCGCGTTTTTGGATATCAGTATTTGCGAAGACATTTAAATTGATAATCGCTAGAGATATTATAAATAGAATTTATACGAATTTTTTATATAGTCTTAATTACTCATGCGCATATTATATTATACATTAACATATGTAAATTATATTAAATAATCATTCAATAATAATGATTTGGTAATAAGTAATTTTTCCTAAGTTATCAGTTGTATTTATTTACACATTAATACAACCAAAAAACATGCTTGTCTCTTTATCTAATTGTTCCGTTTAATCTATTTTTTTAACAGAATTATCAGGACTATCCTGTACCAAAGTACTGTGTTGTGTGGTTATGTACATATGTACGTAAAGATATTATTTCTTCACAAAAAATAATTAACACGTGTTCTGTATTAGCTTAATTTTAGAAAAGCAATAGTTTTTGAAATTGTAAATATTTATTTCATATTATTTATTAAATTTTACAATTTAAAATCGAATATTACTTCGATTATTGAAAATATAAATCGACGATAAAGTTTATGTATCGGCGTTTAAAGATCGTTTCGATCACGTCGAAGGCGGGCAAATATTTTTAATTCTCGCTGTGTAAACTGTGAGCGCTCCGACTGCGTTTCCCAGCGGAGCCTGAATGTTTTAGAGCTCAGTGGAAAGTGGGCCAAGTTAAGAACCTTTGCGATTATTGCAGCCCTCTATTGAACTGTTCATTCGGTTAATTCTAACGAATAAACAATTTTACACGATATTATATTTTAGCGTCCAAAATGCCGACCATTTTGGACAACGTGCCCTAGCAACTAGCTTGAGACTTAGTATGACGGGCAAGGCTTCTCGCCAAAATGCCAATTCACAAGCTTATCAGTGTTGGAAATGGGTACAGATTTTTAACATTAAGTAATTAGGGCTTAACTAATTAGGGATTACTTTCAGTCGCCTCCCTAAGTATCGAGGCATTTTCATTAGTTGTGTGTTTCATCCCCAAATTATTTTTGTGCCATCAATGGTTTAGATTTCTTCATTCTTAATATATTTTTTCAGCTTACATTTGTTTTTTTCCTACCTCATTCGCTCATAGCTTGCGCCAGACATTCCCCGCTCGTTTAGATGAGCCATATCAGGAAATAACGCAATAACAGTGCCTCGAGACGGAGCTGTACGTTACGACCACTGACTTGAAGGTATCGTTACCGTTCTTTACGAGATATTAAGCGCTATGGGTGCTGTAAGGTCGAGTAAACTTGGTGGAGCTATTAGTTATATATTCCTTATTTTCGAAGATCATTTCGAAGATATATCAGATACAGGATTTCCTGTACATTATACAGATCTAGATTAGGCGTCTCTAATGAAATAAAAAAAAAACTACAGTAAATTTGACTATTAATTATTTACTCTCGAGGTATCTGAATAATTTCATTTTATTATCTTTTACATTATTTTTTGTAAACGTGGGGAGTTTCGATTTGTCTTCGTTTGTATTAAATTTGTGATGCTCGTTACGATTTTTGTCATGTCATCTCTAGACCACTTTTTGGTCAAAACAAACAATGTAATAATAAACGTTCCTCGTGATAACACTATCTAAGCCACGTGGCATTAATAATAAAATGATTATCACCTTTGTTTAACAATTTTCATCGCGATACTTTTCGTTTAAGTGTACAAAATAAATGAAACTTCCCTAAGATAGCCACGTACTTCTAATTATTAATGAATTACTAGACTCAACTCGCTTATTTAGTTACACACATGCGCTTCTATAAGTCGTTTGGAAATAGATATATTGCATACAAATACTGTTCGTTTATTGTTAAATAGTATGCATTGTAATCTATATTTATATCTTAATTTTCATCGATACGATGAATTACTGCGGCATGTACATAACGAATTATCCGCCTCGCCGCCTCATTGCTCCCTTGAAATTTGAAAACGTATTTCATATTAACGTTATTACCTCGTAATGGCCTGTTAAATCCATAACAACACAGAGTATGTAACAGCTCTAAATGTGCAGTAAGTAAGCGCTGCTATAAACACGATTCATTAAATTCCTTGCACTGCAAAAGGAATTCGCTCTCCAGCTTGGATTGTTGCTCGTATCTTGATTTTTATATAAATACTTTCGTTCTGAAGACGAGATCTATTTAAAATAAATAGTTCACTATCAACGAAATACAGTACAGGCGAGTGGTGAATATCCATTCTAGTCTGACTTACATTTAGATTTTACAGTTGAAAGCTTATTCTCTAATTGATTTTAGCAAACTTGTACATTCTAAGCGCTAACTATTGAAAATATTCCCCGTTAAAATATGGAATTTTGATGGTTAAAGGAGAGGTTTTAGCAGAAAAAATAATTACTCTAAATTTCAGGACATGCAAAATGAATGTTTCTATTTTCAACAATTACCTCTTTAAACATGGGTGTTATTATAAAAACTTGAATTCAAAAAATGATAGGTATCCTTCCGCTACGAAATATTATTCTTCTATATTTAACAAAGTTAATAACAAGGTCTCATATGTAACACAAATGTTTTACGAAATTTCACGAACATATATTTAAAACGATTGTATATTATACAGACAAACAATTTGAAAGTTTAAAAGCATCGGTGCATTATAAATACCCATTACACTATCGATCGGTAGAGATCGTTAAATATTATGAAGCGACATTATTCTATACGTCCTAAACATTTTCAACAGCCAACAGCCGTTCGACACGGGCGCAGTTATCGTTTAGCCGATGTACCGCGAATAGAAAAGTAATACCTTATATTGAAACATAACTATTTTAAGCTGGCCGACCCTATAGACATTTTACGGACTAAAATGTACGAGTAAGCATAGTTATCTTCATATCCTTCGGGATCATTACTTATTTTTGGACTAAACTTATATCCCTATATATTATTTACCCTTGACAACGTGCATGCAAAACATAATGATCTATATTAATATTAAAAAGAGGTAAAATTCTCGGACACCACTGATCGGATTTGAAAAATTATTTTAACGTTGGATAGCCCCTTTCTTGCGGAAGATCATTAGCTATTTTACATCACGATTTAGCTTATAGGAACGAAGCAGTAACCATAAACGCGAGTGAAACCCCATAATGCAGCTAGTCAATTATAAAATGACGTTATAAGTTAATGAGGCGTGAATCCACAACAAACAAACAACGAACAACATAATATTAGGTTAGGATTGATATTTTAGCCGAAATGCCTGTGTGAATTAACCGTAATTGTAATTGATGATCGCGGTTTCAAATGTGGATTATTTGCATGCACCGTGCATATGATGGAAGAATTTCTAAGACATGTATATATCTTTCTCCTCAGTACTCAGTTGAGCTAAGGTTATATTCCTCAAAATTCGCTTTGCAGTTGAACCAAGGTAAAAGGTATTTTATATTCCTTTCAAAAATTTAAAAGATTTCAACTATAAAAAAAAATTTAATTACTGCAACTGTACTAAGTTCTGGACACGTGCATAAAGCTCTCGCAATATTTTGTGGTCTATCTTTTGTTTAATTTAGGACTTTTTCCACTGAATTACGAGTGTAAACTAGTATTTTACAAACAAATGAATGCTTCAGCAATTGTTTTATTCCACAAAGCAATTCCTTTTAACAACCAATATTTATTTGATTGTTTAAAACGTGTTCTATTTTCAATTGGACCATTTGAGTTAACGTTTTTCAATTTATTTGAATACCTTTTTGTTTATTGTGAATATTTTGTACGCGTCAAATGAGATACTTCTGGAAACTCGTTGATGTCTCTCTATTATATGTAAATATTTCAAATTTTATTATTCCATTAAGTTAGCTTAGTGACTACTTAAATCATATATTTCATAATTTTATTTTTACGTTATCAAGCATTTTACGAAGGTCGTAATCAATAATTAAATGGTCATATGTGCCCATTAGTAGTTTAAGAGGCGTAGAAAAGTAATTTTGTAAATTGATAATGCATCAACCACTTAATATAAGGCTCTTTCAAGTCCCTCTTGTCTGTAATTATATCTTCTAAAGAGCTATTCATGTTAGTCCAGGAGCGTCTCAAGGGCTGGTGGCCGACGGGTTCAATTGTGGACGTGACCTTCAACGCGCTGACCGCTGCGACAGAATGTCCTAACCTGAATAGCCCTTATACCATACCTTCAATCAATATAATCTAGTTCTTAAGCTTAGTTATATATATATATATATATATATATATATATATATATATATATATATATATATATATATATATATATATATATATATATATATATATATATATGTGTGTGTGTATGTGTGTATGTGTGTGTGTGATTAGAGTTTGCTTGTTTAAATAAATATGCTAACTTAAGTAATTGCCAATGGGATTTAAATTTATTTTTTATTTATTTTATTTAAGCTGTAATTCGGTATGAGTATACATATGAATTACGCCGAGAAAGTCGTACAATAAAAGCTTAAAAATATTTTTTTTTCAGGGTGTCTTCCCTATGTGTTAAGAGAGACCAAAAATTTTTTTTCTGATTTATCCCATGTTGTGGGGTATCGTTAGATAGGTCTTTTAAAAATGTTGTAGGTGTGGGAAAACCATTTTTCCGAACGAGGAACGGTTTCCGAAATATTAAGCTTTGAAGTGTTAATTTTTCTTAGAGTCAAGTGTGCCCCCCCTCTACCCACTAAACTGCTGCGTCTAAAAATATAAAAAAAATCACAATAGTGGTACATATAATGAATTTAAAAGGAAAATTATCACGGCTATCAGGGTTCTTATGATGATCTAAGTAAAAATAAATATTTCACTTGTTAAAGCATCACATTATATAAATATTAATAATTTTAAATTAATATATGAATTTAAATGAATAAATAAATACATATTTAATAAGTTTGAATTAAAATGAAATATAAAATAAGGTATAAAACAATGTCTCAATAAAACATGTCGCGAGTGATTCTGAATCGCGCTTATGAAGTTTTCAACCAAATCTCCATAGATTTCATAGGCGTTAATCAGGAAGAAAAATTATCGGCGCTAAGTATATTTTACAAGTGTTAGAATAACAAATAATCGACGAACATATAAAGTTCAAAATCGTTAGTATAATTCACATTCAAACATGCATTTTACATTAAAAATATTTTAGTCTCGAAATATAAAGAGAAATTAAAAATAATTTTATAATAATAAAAGGTTTAAAATTGTAAGTTCGTATATTGTATAAACTGACTTAAAAAAGGAAATTCCCAGTTCGTCGTAAACTTTTTTACGAAAATAGGTACTCGAAGATTGCTTGACCGACCTTGACAATTCTGACAACTACGGAACCCTACATTTTGCGTGGCCCGACACGCACTTGGCTGATTTATTTAAAGTAATAACAAGTTAGAAACGTTCATATCCCCTAATAGCTGCATTACATTATTATAATATCCATAAATTTATTACTTTGACTACATCTAAGTGCTATAGAAAGAAAACCAGCAATGAATCGAAAATAACATACGTATCGTTCAAAATCTGTATCATTATTGAAGTTTTGAAGAAAAACATTATTTTTGTAAGTACGTGTCAGACGTTGTCAGTATGATTAAATAATATAATTTTTTATATATGGACTCGGGCCATTGTCGAAACACAGGCAAATTTTAGTGATGCTTAGCAGGGCTTTAACAAGATGAAAAGGTTCAGTTATGAGAAATGTTGAATTGTTTTTTGTCTATATTGTTATGTTTTAAAAATAAACACATACGGCTGGCTGACTCCAGCTGTGTTTGCAGCGCAAACAATATATCTGCGACTAGCATTTCGTAATACCTTGCGCTCTACACAGTTATTAAAAAAAAACTGTATGAAATTATTTTTAATTGGGACCAAAAAATGTGTCAGTTTTTAAAAATTTTGCCGGCTTTCAATTAAAATGAAAAATTTTCAAATAAAATGAATCACTTAAAACTATCCTGAAATGCTGTACATATTTGCGACGGTAAATGATCCTCTCATTCTATACGCCCAGCTATGTCAAGGTTCAACACGACATTTCGCAGACCCCGCACTCACTTGTCACTTGTTATATGGTACACAAAACTCCTCGTGCTCTCGTTCGTATTGCGCTGCACAATGCCCCGCGTGCTCACGCTCAATTTGCAATACACTGTGCTCTCCCGTGCTCTCGCTCACAATGCTCCCACGTGGTCTCCCGAGATAGCTCGCTGTGTACTCGCTTGAGAATATATAAAATACGATTGTGCTGTTACTAGCATCCCACTTAGATTGCGTATAACAAGTTTAACCCTTAAATGCTTGGTGTATCAAAAATGACTCGCTTATTTCGGTTATTCCCAAGCTCACTGTCAACTAAAAATATTAGTAAACATCAAATGTGGTTTTATGTTGATATTTCACATCACCTGTAATTACAATTTTTTTTTTACTATTTTTCCATGAATCTACTGGTTAGTCTGTTTATTTAAATTGTTTGTTTTTCTGATGAAAGAAAAAAAATCATTTAAAGGGTTAAGCGGGAAGCTTTTTTAAATAAATGTTCTAATGTATATGTAACATCTTGATCCGCCGATTGTATACTGTGTACTTTGTTTCATATGATTTCTTTCTGTATTTACTGGTGTACAATAAAGTATATTTCGGTTATTACTTCATTCATCCTTATCAGTTTATTGCTATTGCGAGTACAACCTTATTCAAAGAATGAATTAGTATAATTGTCATCATCTTATTTCTTTCTGCGATTTCATATGTTCAACACTTTAGCTTGTTTACATAAATCATTTGCACACAGACACGTTGGCGAGGGTGTCACTGCAACTGACTTTAGCGCTAACGGTCGCGGGTTTGATCCCCGCCCACGACAAACGTCTGTATTAGTCATACGGATGCTTGTTGTTAATCATGAGATCTTAATGAGGACCGTTGACTGAGATGCGTTTATAATTTATTTATTAATAGAACCTCTATTCACTTACACCAGCCCCACAAGTTCGCTAAGTTACCCTCCAATAATCTTTACCTAATATAATATATTTCTATTTCCGGTCGATCATAAGTGTTTTGTGGAACAAAGTAACAATGAAGCGATTCAAGTATTGTTGGGAGTGATGGCTCGCGGCGCGCGCCGGCTTATGCTGGAACACACGGCGCGGTCTTCGAATTAATCTGCTGCGATTGCAAACTGCTTTGTTTGTTTCAATACGCTTCCTTCTGTTCTATCATCGTTGATTAGATAGTTTCTATATTATATATTTGCGCTCAATCGGCGTAAGGTTTATGGGCTGTCAAATGACTGTATAGTCTGTGACATTCGTGACTATATATATATATATATATATATATATATATATATATATATAGCCATCCAGCAGCTGAAACCACTGGGTATAAAAGCATGAAATTTTGCGCAAACAATCCTTAAATATCGTATGTGTGCACAATCCATCACCTACGGGGTTGAAAAGAGAGTTGAAATTTTGAAACGTGGGGAAGCTGCAGGGAACTGCTAGTCCTAAATACGGGAATTGCGTTTTTTAACCGCGTCCGTTGCGAAAGAAAATGACGCCGTACGTTTCAGTCCCATTCAGCGACTACACCGCTTATGTACGTACTTCATTTAATGTAAGTGCCATTGGAATATTGTGTACAGATACCGCTTTAGTTCTTTCAACGATATCTCCTTCCATTGTGTTCGAAATAATGGCACGTATTGTAGGTATTCAACTACAATAAAGTATATTTTTTCAGCAAGAAATCACGTTTTTGTCAGTTGACCGCGTTATGAGTGGGACATATTGTTGGGACGACATTGTTCTCTTACACTTTACGTTTATATGTTTTACACCCTAAGTAATATTATAGGCCTCGCTCCTCAACTAAACCACCAAATATCTTGAAATTTTGCATACACGTCACCAATCGTCATTTGATGTTTATTTCAATAAAACACATGATCATTTGACCTAGACTTTAAAATAACTGTACTGCACGGACTTTGATGTACATATATGTACATATATGTACATCAAAGTCCGTGTACGTACATATATGTTTAGAGGTGCACTCTTACACACTACAGTATCGACCATTTGGAAAAATAGTACATACTTACTGTTCCAGAAAAATAGAAAAATCGGTTTTAAATTTTGACCAAAAAGCGACCAGAAACTAATTATATAAAATATACCTACCAATGTATATGTTGACACGAATTTATTAAAAATATTACTGACATTCGGAACGCTGGTTGGGAAAGGCAGTAATGACTATTCACACAACAGTACCCTACAATAATCGGAAGAGATTTGCATTTATCTATTTTGATATTACATCTTTAGTCGGATCATTCTGAAGGGGTAAATCATATCAAATAATAAAAAAATCATTAAATCCGTTTTCAAAATCATGAAAGGTATTGCAAAACATCAATTATTGAGTAAAAGCAATAAATCGCGTGGGATTTTGTTTAAAGCAGAAAGCGTTATTTGTGTGCGGTCAGGGTTTCTGCGGCGCGCTCGCTGGCTACTCCGGCCGGACAGGCTGCGCGCCTGCCCCCACTTGTAGTCGCTGACGCTGGGTCATCATTAAAGTGTCCTGAACATTTGATTCAAACTCATAACTGCTCGCTTTCATTACTTTAATGTGTTCTAACACTTAGAGAAGTTTTTGAGCCAAGATATTCTTCTTCATCCATGTTATCTTTTATTTCTATATAATTAATTATCAATGTATCTATATACTAATAATATCGGAGTGTACTAATCATAATTTACTCGTAAATATAACGTATCGTTATAGAATTTTTATGTTTTTGCAGGGGAAATCTTCGTAAAATACCCGATTGCTGCGTGGAGATCGAACGTCATCAGCACGGAAATGGAAAGGTCTTAGGATCACTTGCTCATGCGCATCCGCTACGTCTGCATCGCCCTGCTCGTGGCTGGTGGAGCTCGTCTCAGAAGGTCTAAGTGTGGTCTTGCACTCCCCGCACCCCTCGCTAGTGCGTACGGCAGTTCAAGGCCGTCCTAACTGTCATCCTTTGGATTCATCGTCATAATCATGTCTTGAAAAATATTTCCTTACTTAAAGCTAAAAGTGGAATAAATTCATAAGATGATACCAAAACAAGTCTCCACGAAATATTATTAACAACATAACTTGGCAGAACTCAACCCCTTATTTAATAACTCCACTAACTCAATATAATGTGTGAACTTGTTACTGTATAAACGAGTTACCGCGCAGACCAGCGCCTGTAGCTGTCGGATTACACATGCTTATTCAATAAAGCGGCTCCCGCGCTCAACGATATACGAAAAACAAGAGAATGGGCCGCGACTCACCTCAGAGTAAGGTTGGAATTAATTAAAGTTGCAAATTGAATTATGGCGACGCGTTGTGAAGCTGCCTTTACGGAGCTCCTGATTGTTTAAGTAAGGAACGGTTCAAATTTATTATAAGATTAAGAACAATGATTATTAAATAAAATGTGAGCCGTGAACGAAAATGTCGACTCATGTGAAGTAAACAAGTTAAATGTATCAATAAGATGTCGTAACTAATTTAATGCTTGTATTTTTCATGACTAATTACTGCAACCAAGTTCTCCACTCATTTACGTGGTATCATCTTAGATAAATGTTTAAAAATGGTATTAAAATAATGAAAATTGCAGTTTAAAAAATTTTTTACATTTTTGAAATGGTAACTTTTGACAATTATTTCGAAATTATTTAAAGACATTTAAGAAAAATTTTACAATTTTTTGGAATATAGCGATAAGACCTCTTGGAGTAAATGAAATAGATATAAAAAGGTTAAATTTCCTTTTAAAAAAGCAATCAAAATAAAACAACAATTATAAAATCACTTATTTACTTAAACATAACTCGAACTTTTAAAATTAATTTTAATAAGTCTTTAAAAAAGTCTCCGGTATTACCCTAATCACACTCAGAACTTAATTATACCATCTTTCTACTTCTTCTTCTTCACGTCCGCCACGTATACCATGTTCACGATGTAAGGTCTAGTATCATTTTCAGGGTCTAAACTCGTGTCTTCAATAGCGAGAGGGTCAACATTGTCACTGTGCTCTGTTTCTGGCAAATGCTCATGTACTATTTCTTTTTTAACTTCCACATCGCAAATATCCTTTAGCCGAGCTTCCGTATCGCTATCACAACTGAGAGTGTCGCTGTTACAGCTGAGGGTGCTTTCATTGTCGGAAATCTCCTCCTTAATGTGCAACGAGTCTGACTGTGGCGTTCCGCGTTTCTCGTGCGTTTCTCTGACCGACATGTAGTTCTGGCAAGCGAATTTATGTGGCAAGATGCCCTTCTTTAAAACTAATCTCGTAACACCAAATAATTTCCATTTCATGTAGTTCTCCATGTCGTTTTCGATCTAAAAATAAATATATTATTATTTATTTTTGTATCTTTATTAAAATTAAAATGCGAAAGTCATTGTGTTTGTCATGTTTTTGAGTAAACGATTGAACTGAGAGTAATTATTATGGTAGCTTAAATATTTGCAATGAAGACTATACTATACTAGGCTACTTTTTAAAAATATCAATTATTAAACTCCAGACTACTTCTAAGTTAACTACAATTTATTAACATATTCGCATGTATTTAGTGTCGTTTGAATCTTTCGATTATGCCTGACATATTTAGACATATACTGTCATACTACAAAAGACGCATTAAAACCATGTTGAACACCTGTCTAGCTAAACAGTGTTTAAGATTTAAACATTGCTTAAAATATTATCTAAATTGCTTTACAGCGAATAAACTCATTAAAAAACTTAGTGATAAAATGTTATACGTTACATTTGACAGCAAAAATAGGTTTTAAACATCTATTAAACTCACTTAAACGTTTATTAATCTGTCTAAAGCATGTTTAACTCAAAACTGTCTTAGACGCGCGTTTAACGTCTGTTTAAATCTTTTGCAGTAAGGAAGATAACTTTTTCTTTGAAAATGTTCACTAATTGTACTGATTCTAAATATATTAGTTGTTCCATTATTGTATATTTGATAGAACTAACTGGCTTTTTCCCGCAGATACACTTGCGTTAATGTTCGTATATAGAAAAATTTCTATACCTCAAAAGCCGGTTTCTATTCCTCTAAATTAGTACTTTTGTCTATATTAAAGGTACGCTGAGCCCCGTTTTGTATCCCTAACACAATGTACGCTAAATTTCATAATAGTTAATTAAGTACTTGGGACGTAAAAGCGAGTATACGAATACTTAAGGTTACAACAAACTCACATTATTAGCTTCTAAGAATGACGTGTGCCATATCACTTTATGTCGATAGAAGAGAAAACATTGTAGAATGGCAGAAATACTCTTTTATATTTGGACGTTGATAATACTATGTCAAGCTACACGGCCTTCAATTTAAGAAAATGCCATCTAAAGATGTCAAACCTATTCTTAGTTTTGTTTGTATATATCGATATTTTCTATTCTCTATTAAAAGGATAATTAATTAAAAATATATTGATATGACATAGTTTTATGTAATGACTTATAAGGGTTCCGTTTTTACTTTTAAGGTACGGAACCCTAAAAATTATATAATGTTTTACCTTCCCTGCGGACATCGGACGTTGTTCAATATTTCATTGATTTCAATTTTGTTTTCACATTTCTTTTATTTATTAAGTAGAATAAATTAAAAATTTAAAATAAAAGTAGCCTGAGTTATTCCTTATATCACTCATTATCTGTGAGTAAAAGTCCCTTCAAAATCAGTCCAGCCGTTTCAGAAATTAGCCGGAACAAATAGACAGACAGATAAAAAAAAATGTGTTTTTGATGTGAGTAACGTGTATGCATTAAGTTAAAAGCTATTAATATACAAACACACTTCAATTAAAATTATTTGTATAGATAAGTTTTTCAAATAATATGAGATTATTACATATTGCGAAACATGGAATACACTTAAATATTCGAAACTTCAAATTAACTTTTTCCATACTTATTAAGATGACTTGAAAATAGTTTGAATAATGTTAAATACGAGACGCATTATCAGAATACATTAATATCTATGAAATTGACTTTTTGTGGGTTGACACATTATTGCTAATCAGCATCCATCGCAAGTGCGACACGCGCGTCCCCTACAGTAAATTGCTACAATACGTACAACCGCCGCACCAGTTCAAAGTGCAAACAATATATCGACAGTGTTATCGAAATCTCATGGCAGCGCATAAAGTACAATCAAACAAACAATCCTTGTTTTTTATATGTATTAAATAATTTTTTTAATTATTGTGCTATGTATAGGATTCAAAGAATGATTTGGAATCATCTTAAAGTTCGTTTCGGAGTAGGTAAATAACTATATAGGTATTTCTCATATTCAATTTATTAATTTTAATGTAAGTTTATACCTTTTTTGTTTTAGTTATTATTATTATGATAGTCGTCTAGCAATATGTAAATATGTGTATGTAAATGATTTCTGTTTAAATACATTTTTAATTTATATTAGAATATGTATTAGGTATATGCTGTTTAAAATAAATAAATAAGTATAAATCTATAATCTTCAGTAATAACTTATAAAATTATATATTATAATAAGTTATATACATATAGTCTTGTTTTTTATCTGTCCTATTTGGTTACAATACCCGGTATGAAAATTACGATTTTTCGAACATTATTTTAAATTATAATCTATAATTGTTTTTTTTTTTAATATAACTCTTATAATATGTGGTTAGAAATACGCAATTTTGTCTGCTAAATAATACAAGTAAAGAAAAATAGGCTATAGTTGTATTAAAAACTGCTTTTGCTCACAGATTTACTCGCATTAATGTAAATTTCGTAATACCGGACGACCGTCTGGCGGGTACAACACACGCGCCATCTACTGCAAGTTTATTGTACTATGCCTATAATCTTCTCGCAACAATAAATAGAAAAAGTTTTATTGCAACAAACATACAAACATTATCTTTATGTGTATTAAAATTATTATAATTTAACCAAAGTATACTTAATTAATTTTTCTCAACAATCATATAAAACATCAATATTACATCCTAAACCTTAAATGCGGTCAACAAAAAACATCGCGACGTAACAGACAGCTGTTTACCAAAAATGATCTTACATCAAAGTGATCTTCACAACAAAAACAATTCGTATTCGGTCGCAGCAACCTCGTTCGTCCCATCGCGGAACACCAATCTCTTCGCGTCTGTGTTCCGGTGGGAATACTGAAGAACAGCTTCTTGGGCGTGCGTACTGACGTATTCTTACATTCAGGAACCACACAGTACCTGTATACACAGTATTTTGGCCACATATTTTACGAAATAAACGAAAACATTAACGATTAACGTCCTACCTAGCTGCCACAAGGCGAATGCGTTTGTGCGAGTAGCAGCGGTGGACGCGGGTGCGAGGGGGATGGAGCGATGTGTGACAGGGATGGGCTATTGTGTTCTGGCGTGTGACGTCAGAGGCTCTCGCCGCGGCAAATGGCGGCGGTCGGCGATAACGTCATGATACGAACTAACGAAAGTAAATATTTTTAAGAATTATGTTGAACTAGCTTTGGTCCGCGACTTCGCTCGCGTTAATGTAGATTTTGCTTAGAAATTATACGCATATATGTATACATAAAATACAATGTATGACCGTCTAGAATAATGTACCTTTAAAAATGTATTTATTTTCAATAGCTTTACTGGTTCCATTGCATACGTTTTAATATAAAATAAAAACATGTTTGTTACGTATCGCAATAGATGGATTGATGATGAATATTGAGTAATTAGTTAAATAATTATTTTAACGGACTTCAAATAAAGAAGAATTTATTATTAAAAGCATGTAAATACATACATTTATGGTTATCGATTAAATACTCAGTAACGTATAAAACAATTATTAATATTTAAAAAAACAAGCGACAATTAATTGACCTTACATATTAAATTTCTTTGAATAAAATACAATTATATCATAATTAAGTAATGCGTTTTATCACATCAGTACATCTTAACTTATTTACATAAAGCGTCACTTTGTAACAATTATTATAATACCTACTTAATAAGTAAAACAATATTATCTTACTATTGTGTTACATAAATTTAAATACATAAATGATTTTTAAAGAACGTTACGGTGTTGTTGAGTATAATAAAAATAATAATATGAGTATATCACATTCCGACCCGGCGGTAGCTGTACTATACGGATAGTTATAGATTTAAAAAACTGTAAATTAACGATTCAAATGTCCTTTAAAGTATTGTTAATAGGACTGATATACACGTGACTTAGGGCTTGTTTCACCGTAACTACAAAATTTTACGGTAGCTTAATCGTAATTTAACCACTTTGGGTTTCAAAGGTCTCGATTTAAAATATAACGTGAATATATTTTTAAACAAAAATAAATTAGGTTCGTGTATGGAAAAGTTTAAAGGCGGTGTTGCCGTTCCGTCAAATTATAAATGCAATATTAATTTATTTATAAGTTAATTTACCAGGCGGTCGATAGTAAAACAGAAAAAAATATATAATCAAACCTTAATTGTTGGCTATCGTTAATTGTCGGTTAACTATTTAAAATTTTAACAGGAACCAGTGAAGCAGGCCCTTGAAGTTAATTTTCTAGAAGGTTATTAATTTTCATAAAGGAGCACAAAATATGAAGTACAAAGTACAAGACAGATCTAAAAACGCAATATAGATAACACTTCTGGGCTATTTAGTATATATAGAATTGAAATTGTCTGTCAAAAGAATACACGATGTACTCCTTCGCACAATGAACTAGGTAACGATTATGTTTCAGAGCAGGGCAAAGCGCCGCACTACAACACGGATCCGCCATAACGGTTCGTCCCTTGTACAGACTTTAAGTATTTGTATTTACTACTTACCCTTAACCAACATGTGTCTACTCTGCTTTATGGCGTTGACAAAATTCTTCACAAGCCTTTTCGTAGTCCATGTCGTGTAGATCATTACATAGTATTACGCTCCATTGTCCGCGTCGCCAAAACACAATAACCTCTACAATCTAATTTTATGACAGTTAAAAATGGAGTATTTTTACCCGACTGCGCGACGCAAGGAAGGGTAATGAGTTTATCAGTCTATGTATGTTATGGTTTGTAGCTTTGTGGCACTATTAAGACCAAATGCGTGAGCCGATTTTTTTTACCATATAAATTATGTTAGTATAAGATGCTGAAAGAACGAAAAAATGGTCGTTACTCAATGCGACCGAAGAATTATTATTCCTAACGTCCAGTACTAAAATATTTAATTTAATCGTTAAAACGCTAAGTGTAAAAAAACAAAATATTTTTCAGTAATAAAATATCTCGGAGCGTAATAAGGTCGGTAATTCGGATCACGGAGTCATAAAGACGCGTGACGCGGTGATAAGCGCGGTCCGCGGCGAGACGATATTAACGACAGCGTAAATGTTTGCCTTATATTAATTAAATTATTGCAAGAAACAGATGAGCGCCGCGATGACTCGGCGCTTAATGTATTCATTATTTATTAGGTTTTGCGACTTCGCTCGTTTTTATGCAGATAGTCATGCCGACCGACTGCCTATCTTTTCACGAGCAAAGAATTATTTAGCAAAGTTATAACTCAATCAGGTGAACAATTTGGCAGCGCATAAGATGCGAACAAACAATCATGAAATTACACAATATTATAAATATTTAATATACAGAAAATATTAAATAAGTCCCGTTCCTTTTAGTTGTTGTACTTGTATATATATATATATATATATATACAGATTTATTAACCATCGTTGATTTTTTTATATAACGTAATAAGCATAAGAGCCGGCGAGACACCTGATGGTGACTGATCACCGCCGCCCATGGACGTTTGCAGCACCAGAAGAATCACAAATCCGTTGCCAGCTTAAAGGAGAGGATTAGGGTATCGGCTCTCTTACTCATCGTTCGAAATGCGATCATCTGTGAGAGTGAGGTACAGCCCCGGTCGAGCCAGATTGCATACGAGCAGTGGACTACAGGTAGGCTCTAAAGTTTGTTACACTTGTTCAATATAACCGTGATAGTCGTCAGTCTGTACCCAATGATTTCAGATTTAATTTGTATTAACGAACATATTCGTATATAACGTCACGTTAGTGACTCAAGTCATTACAACCTTCAAAATGTCTCGTTGAGCAAAAAGGTTTATGCGGGACATGCCACAAAATTATATTAAAAGATAAATATACTTAGAAAATAGAAATAAGAGAATTATTACTAAAAATTATTGTGGTTATATTAAAATGGCGACACAACACAAACTATTTTTGGTCGAGGATCTTTGTACAATGGAGCTGTGATTTCGTGCAATCAGTCGGATAAATAAGGAGTGCAGTGGGACAAGAAGCGCGACAAGCCAGTGTGCTCGCGGCGGAGAGCTCTCGATCAGCCCGCGGGTCGCAGCCGCGCCGTGCAAGTCCACAGCCGAGCGAGTCTCGTCACTCGCTGTTTCCGCTCGTTACGCTCTCGGACGCAAACACCGAGATAAATCTTCTTTATTGCGGCCTCAGCCTCACTCGCCACCGAAACATGGTTTTATTGTACATTCTTGACTTGAGAACTACTCGAGAAAATATTTTATAAGCATCTTTTGTTAGCCGAGAATTACACTTGTGAGTTTAAAACCGTAACTATCCAGAACAACTTTGTAACTTGGCAACAGTTAGCTAGGTAAGTTAACGTATATTGTACATTTTAATAAATAAGTATTTGACAGTAAGTTCTTGCGGCTGTAAAAGCAATGATAAACAATTTATATAAATCTGTTAACAAAACTTAAAACTTAAACTTAAATAGGATGCAGATAAGCAAAAAAGTGAACCCACCATACATTGATGTCGACTCATATTCCTAAGAGAGTCTCCTTACTGTTCCTCGCACAACATATTAAGATGTTTGTTGGTGGTGTCATCTCGACTGTCTAATTTTAAAGCCATTTTTATTTGTAAAATGTGTTTTGTTTTAACCTAAGCTAAGCTGAAATTCATCCTCGCTTCTTTTACGAATACGTGCTCGACGACTGCCAAACTACATTGCCTTGGCATCAAACCCGCTGCATGCACCGTGAAATGAAATTGTTTGCGTATCAACGCGAGATGAAAAATTATATATTCATACGATAATACAAGCAACTTTAACGAACGAAGTTGTGGGTTCTTGTTGATATGCGTTTCCTTTACCACGATACTATTATTCACGAGAACTTAACTACTTTAAGAGGGCATAAAGTGAATGATAAAGACATTCGATTCAAAGTCCACATCTTTTTTTTCCAACTCTTGAGATAATATATCGCCATGTTCTCATTCATGACGTCAACAGCCCTTTACTAGGCATCGTCCACGTCACGTGTACATCAGTCCCATTAATACTGCTTACTATCCGTTAAGGAATTTTGTTCCGCTACTCATTTTGATTTTTGATTCAGTTAAAAATAATAAAATAATTAGTCAGGTAATTAAAAAAAACCTACTGTCAAAAAAACAACACTTTGTACTTCAGAATCGCACAAATGGTTTATACTAAGAGATTACAACGCTAGTTTTGACAGTATATGTCCGCCATGATGATTTTTTGCTGACGTCACATTGCCTGTCAAACTCATAGGAAGAATACGTACCTAATGACACTTGAGACTTCAAAATCATTTAAGCCTTTCAGGCTACAGGCGGACACAATACATTATTTTTTAAAGTTCATTTAAATGTTTCAATGGTTTAGACGTAAAAGTTATAATAATTTTAGTGTAGATTATTCTTTCGCTATAGTAACATTAGCACATACCAATATAATCCGCGCACTATTCAAGCTACATTGTACATAACATAATGTAACACGCTCAGTTGAATAAACCTACGCATGTACATTGTGTATTACAGTATTAGGATCAATATAGACAATCACATTCGATCAAATAGGCTTAACGTATCTTGTTGGGCTAATAATTTGAAGCTGAAAAGCAATTATATATTTTAAACTTTCGCGATTTTTACTATTCATATTAAATATAACGGGTCTTATCGCGATAACTAATGGTAGTAATACCTTTTTATTTCCCGACGTTTCAGTCAGTCGTGCCAGTCAGCGCGTGACCACGATGAATGCAACTTCGTCGAAACGTCGGGCTATAAAAAGGTATTACTACCATTAGTTATCGCGATAAGACCAAAAGCAATTGTTATGAGTTTATGATACTTCTAATTTTGTTTTCGCGTAACCTTTTTTATTTATTTATTAAAATAAATTCCAATTTTAAAATAAATATAAAGTAGCCTATGTTACTCCTTATAAAGAAGTCTCCTGTGAAAGACAATCTCGTCAAAATCGGTCCTGCCGTTACAGTAGCCGGAACAGACAGATAGACAGATAAAAATCTTAAAAATTGTGTTTTTGATGTAAATACCGTATAAACGTTTATATGTATTTAGTTAAAAGCTGTTAATTTGAAATTACAAACTTCAATTTCATTTATTTGTATAGTCGTTGGTGAATATTTTTCGTTGGCGCAGCGTAGGTACTGCGTTGTAAGAAATGACGGAGAGATATGTCTTGGTATGTTGCAGACCACGGCGCAGTCCCGACATGCACTTGGCAGATGCTAACGTATCGACACGCCAACAAATGTATCTCGAAATTACGCGGTTTTGTATTGTTAATCCCCGACTCAAGAGGTTATCTGTACTAATATTATAAAGCTGAAGATTTTGTTTGTTTGCTTGAACGCGCTAATCTCAGTAACTACTGGTCCGATTTGAAAAATTCTTTCAGTGTTAGATAGCCCATTGATCGTGGTAGGATATAGGCTATATATTATCACGCTAAGACCAAAAAGAGCGGAGCACCAATGAAGAATGTTTCAAAATGGGAGAGCTTACGCTGCGTGCGCTATTAAACGGTTAAAGTGTACATATTAAAAATCCTTAGTAGCTAAAGCATATTATTCTGTTCAAGATTATATAGATGATAAAGATGCTTGAATTTAGTATAAGCTGGATACACATACATAAAACTTTTAAAAACAGTAACTATCGAGTTTCTTGCCGGTTCTTCTCGGTAGAATCTACATGGTGGTAAATTAATTAATTAATTTGTCTTCTATTTTCTTTTGTTTCTGTGTTGACGATTCAAAAGTGCTTGTAAAAGCCTACTTGAATAAAGCATATTTTGATTTTTGAGTGCCTTTAAAAGTTCTAAAAAAAAGTCCGCGACAGCGTGTCTATCTTTTAAGGTTAGCTCGCTATAACCTTTTTTATGCTAACCGAATTTGTTCTAAAATAATGCATTATTAGCCTAAAGTAACTATTCCACGCGGACGAAGTCGCGGGCGGAAGCTAGTACTATTATAAGTTTGACGTGTGTGTCTGTATATCTGTCAGTTGCATCGTAGGCCTAACGAAGTAGGCCTAGCGCTCTAACGAATTGACCAATTGCTACGCGTTTTTTTTATTCTTATTAAAAGTAAAAAAAGCAAAGTTGATACGAAATTACTTATTAGATATAAAATAACATGTATATTCGCTTATAATATTCTCGTTTGCTAAGTTTTACAACGTTACTGTTTTATTTAAAAGGTCACAAATTTGACTTTCGTTCAGCACAAATATTTGTTTAGGCTACTCTACGCGGTCTGATTATGTTGTATATTTCTTGACTCAGGGGTACAAGTTTGGAAAGTCGTAAGTTAAACAATATTGTATAAACATTTAGAAACTTTATTTATACTTGTGTAGAGGAAAATGTTGCCATAAAAATAGTTGTATATTTACGAACACTTACTGTTACAAACTCAAACTCAAAATATACTTTGTTAAATATCAAATGGGCTTTTAAAGCACTTTCAAATAATAAAGATACATGTCAATTGTTTTACATTCTTATTAACCTACCACCGGTTCGGAATGTAGTCTTTATCGAGAAGAATCGACAAGAAACTCGATAGTAATCGAAATAATTCATACAAATTTTGAACTCGCGTTTTATCCTTACTTACTTTATTATTTAACCTACGACACTTTCTAACAGAATATGACGAGTGACGCTTTTAAAAAATGCTTTAAAAATAATAAGAATTTTTTTTATAATATTTCGCTAAAATCGAAGGACTAGAAATAATTGGGTGGGGGGGTGGTAGGAATAGTTTAAATTTAAATTTTTCTTTAAAAAGCTAAAAAAAAAATTAAAAAAGGATTTTTTGAATACTGTTACATCAAGAGCTGAAAAGACTGTTGATTTTTTATTACCCAGACAATTCATCGTGTCTCTCCATTAAAAGCCGTATGGGTAGCTTTCCAAATCTACCCAGCTAAACCTTTTAATCCAAGCAGTGATAAACGGTAGATCCATATTTCTGTTGAGTTCAAAAATAGAAGACTCAATACATAGTGTTTTCTTTAATTTTTATTACCTCCGTTTTTGTACTCCGTCATTTATTAATGATTTAAAAATATATATTTTTCCTTTCAGATTGCTCCTATACAATTTTTATAAACATCGGGCAGTTTGACTTTTAAATCAAATTAGTGGTACAAGTAGGTATGTTATTAAAGGAGACTAAATTACGTATTTTGCTTTTGAAGTCGGTTCAATTTGTTTTTTCAAATGATAGTTATATCAAGACCTGTTAGAACCCGAGAGGTCATAAAAGCGTGAAAACTATGGACGACAAATTAAATGCGACCAATGTTGTCCGGTAAGTTATATTTTTGAGGAAAAAAAAAGGTTATTGATACCGCGCTCAACTGCTCGGTCAGTTTAAAATATTGTGTCTCGTGGAGTAAGTGGGTTAGGGGCCCACTAGAGCGTGGCGCTGCTCGCCGAGCACGCGACAGCGTGACACTGGGTGACGTTTATATTCTCGCCGAATGTGAACAAATAAGCACAAATATGTATATGTTACTGTCCAAACTTTTTACCGGTCAAAACTAGTTTTTATATATAATATGAATAACGCATGGATAAGCGATAATATGTCAACCCACAAAAAGTCCATTTCGGAGATATTGGTGTATTCTGATAACGCGTCACGTATTTAACAATATTCAAAACTCTTTCAAGTAATATTTACTCAATAATTACGGAAAAAAATTTCCTAATTCTATATTTTGAATATGAAAGTGTGTCCCATATTTTGCAATGTATACTAAGCTAATATATTTGAAGAACTTATTATAAGTTAAAACTTTTTACCAATCTGCTTTTATTTCATTATACCTTTTATCAAAAACCAAAAGAAAATAAATAATCTTGAAATAAATTTATTAAGAATACGTTTGACATGTTTAGAAATGATTTCCTCAAAATAAGGTCCCTGTGGCTTGACTTAGTATTGTTTATCAGCGCCCAAATACGAAATTCAAAAATCTGCAATTAAGTTAGGTTAAGTCAGTGTTTTTTATTTATATAAAAAGCGAATTTAATGGGTACACCACCTGGAAAAAATTGAGTTAGGGTAATGTTTTCGTAACGGCACTTATGTCTGTTATTTCAGTCTAAAAATTCTCGTCTTGACGTCGAACTAGCTTTAACTAATTTAGATAGTCAAAACTAGGTTTGAATGAAGGGATTTAACTGTAACATATACACGTAAATAACTTATTCGCGTATGTTCGCTACTCGTTTCAAATACGAGTCAGTTCTTTGGATAAGTGGGAGTATTTGGCGCTAATCGGACGATTATTTATGTCTACTTATATAACGTATGTTAATATGTTGACTGAATCCAGGCGAATATTTAAACTGAGCTTAAATAATCGTTCGTAGTTCGGCAAATTACTCCGGAATGTAAACGTGACATAGCGAAGTTCGCTGTCCATTAAACTGTAGTAATTAATGAGGATGTTAAGTGCTAATGATCTGGTGTAAGGCGTCTTCCTCCTGGATCCCCCGTCGTGGGAATATTACAGGGTTTTCTTATTTAAAATTGATTGTAACTATTATGTACATATTTTATGTTTAAAATTAGCAGCGTACCCAATGGAAATTTCCTTCTACAACATCTCAGGAGAACTTTAATAAAAAAAATTGTAAAAATTTAAAAACGCCCGACACAAAATCTTTTATAAAAAGTAGAGAAAAGAGCTCATGATTTTAAAATGGCTGGACCGATTTCGGTAGAACATGTCTAAGAATCATCGCTAGAAAACTCTCCTTCAAACAAAAAAACCGCATCCAATTCGGTTCCTGCAAATTCAAAATCTTCCGTTTAGGAACTACGTTGCCACAGACACATATAGCGGTCAAACTTATAACACCTCTTTTTTGCGTCGTGGGTCAAAAATCGCGAATAATAATATTTATCGTTTCGTTGTGTAACAGAATAGTCCTTATTAGGGTTCCGTACCTTAAAAGGAAAAACGGAACCCTTATAGGATCACTTTGTTGTCCGTCTGTCTGTCTGTCTGTCTGTGTGTCTGTCTGTCGGGATGTCAACCCTTTTTTCTCAGAAATGCATAGACGTATTATGTTGAAATTAATATCATATACTCAAGTTTACGATGACATGCGGCCGTGAAAATATTAAAGTTCTAAGTCAACGCAATCAAAAGATAATGGAAAATATGTCGTATATTTGACCATTTTAGCGTTTTCGCAAGGGAATCAAAACCTATAGGGTACTTCCCATTAACCTAGCACGATGAAATTTGGCAAGAAGTAAGATCTTATGGTACAAATAAAGGAAAAAATCTGAAAACTGTAAATTTTTGTATGTATGTTTATCTGTTTGTAAGTTTGTCTTTCAACCTTTTTCTCAGAAACGCGTGAAGGTAACAAATTTTTATCAACGTCAAGTACTCAGAGTTGTAATTACTAAGAGCTGTGAAAAAATCAAACTTCTTAGTTAACGTAATCAAAAGATACGGTCATTTATATTACATATTTTAAGTATGATAGCGTTTTTAACGTTTTCGCAAGGGAATCAAAACCTATAGGGTACTTCCCATTGACCAAGCATTATGAAATTTGGCCAGGAGCAAGGTCCTTTAGTATACATAAAGGAAAAAAATCCGAAAACTGTAAATTTCTGCTCGTGTGTCTGTCAGTCTGTACGTCTGTATTTCAACCTTTTTCTCAGGAACGCGTAAATGTATCAAGTTGTAAATTGATCAAGCGGAAAATATATTCATCTTAGAATTAAAATTATATGTACTTGTAACAAATTAACATAGAAGTTGACCATGGTTAAAAAAACAATTTTACAAACACTGAGAAGAAATTTGTATCAATACGAAAACATTAAAAAGCAGCAAACCTTTATAAACAACGCAATGCAATTTATATATCGCAGCTAACAAAATGATAGCGCGATGTAGCGTACAGCTAATGCCATCTATTACAACATTATGACATTAACTGTGATATAATTCTGCTCGATTAATATTTTTTTTTATTTTAATTATTATTTAAACGCGCTAAAAATAATAAAATTAACTTTTCATTTAAAAGTTTTATCGTCGATTTATAACGTCATTACGTAATTAACATTCAATATAAGAGCTTCACGCGATTTGATTTAAGTACTCGTATTGACTTAGTACGAAAATTTTAAAATTAAATTCAAACAGATCGAGTTATTTAATTAACTTCTTTATCTACACATATAAGTCTTCTGGTTATTAGTAATATAATTAGTTATTTATAAATAAACAATTAGTTTTGTTCGAATTAAGGACTAATTATTTTCGTCTTGGCAACACTAATATATATTTTGATATTTTGATTGATAATGTAAATTTAAATATTTTACGAACGTAGTGCAGGGGTAGTGGAGTGTAGTAGAATATAAATAAAAATAAAACGAGAATAAAATATAATATAATTATGTTGTTAATGTCCAAGTCAACAAGTTAGTTCATTGAAATTGTCAAGAGATGGCGCTGAGTGTATCCTGAATCGCGCTATAACTTTGCTTTTTTTAAAGTATAAGGTGTATTAGTACTTAAAATAAAACTATGTGTTTCCATGGATTGCATCCATGTTTGTGTTTTAAATTAAGGTGCTCCTAAGTAGTTTCAAAATAGTTTTTGGGACGTGATCCATATTTACATAATATTTGATCATATTTAAGCGACTTCTAAAAAAGGAGTGTTTTCAATTCGACCTTGTATTTAATTTTTTTTATGTTTGTTCGCCGATTACGCCGCCATTTGTGTACCGATTTTCAATTTTTTTTTTGTTTGAAAAGGTATACTTCCAAGGTGGTCCCATTGTCTTCAGGTCAGGATCAGATGATGGGATCCTGGAGAAATTGAGGGAACTCCTCAAATATTATAGGCAAGCCTATACCGATTTAGGTATATTTGATAGTAACTTATGTTGGAACTGATGATGAAGACCACAAATGGCGTAGATGGGTTAGTCTTATATAGATTTCTATAAGTTTGTACGGAACCCTCGGTGCGCGAGTCCTACTCGCACTTGACCAGTTATATTTTATGCGGTTGATACTGTCACATCGACATTTAAACGACATTTAATTAAAGTTCCTTAAACGTTAAGATAATAATGACAGATACATAAGTAGTTACGAAAGTTATGAATATCCACAATAAGGCACTGACAGTAAATATTTTCAGTTGTAAAGCAATGACAAAGAACTTTGGTAAATCTTTATGAAAGTTTGAGGGCAAAACTTATAAGTGTAAAATCAAAATCAAAAAATACTTTATTCAAGTAGGCTCTCACGAGCACTTTTGAATCGTCGTACATGAAAAAACAAAAAAAAATTACATCAATAATGAAGCTCCCACCGGTTCGAAACGTAGATTCTACCGAGAAGAACCGGCAAGAAACTCGATAGTTACTCTTTTAAAATATTGTCAATACAACACAGTTTTATGATTACAAATTGATTATTTATCCTGTACGAAATTCAGCATAATATACTGAGCCCTTTATCATCATTATTCTTGGCTATGTAATGTAGCTAACACGATTTTAATGTCATATTATTTATGTAATATTTAATGTATTAAAGGCATCAATTAAAAAATTTAAAAAAATCACTTATCACCATACAAATACTTTTTAGTTGTGTTAGTGAATAACCTTTCAAGGGGTAATATTAATTAAACTCTGTCGCTATCAAAATGTAAAAAATACAACAATTAAGGGCTACATGTGAGAAACCGCTAATGTACTGATAATTTATTTTTCAATGTCATACGATTAAAAAAATCAAAATAATTTGTAAAAATATTTTCTACATGTCGTTGTCCTCGCCAGACCCAACTAATACTCCGACTTATAATTTCAAGGTGCAAAAACGATTGAATATAGCAGAAATATAAATTTGGAATATCAAAAATGCATTTTATCTCGCCAATAGCATCTATTTTCATGTCAGTGCCATTCCCCTGCAGATGCACGACAGATTGAATTTGTGTTCAATCTCTCATCAAATTGGCGGCGGACCAACTTTAGAATTCTCTCTTACGTATTATTAATGGTGAAAAAACGAAGTTTGTTTAGGGAAACGATTCGGAAAATTATTAAGTAGAAAATGTTCACTACTTATTTATTTATATTCAGAAATTGAGGAGATGGATCTTTGTTTATATCGTATACAATACCATAAATTTAGTATAATAACTTTTGTACTTTTTTTTAAAATAAAACATCGTTTGTAGGTATAAATCCCATCCTATTTATCTACTATAGTATCGTCTGTGCTCGAAGGACCATATCACTAGCTACCGCTGTGCGTCCGTCCGCTCTACAAGAAAAAAAAGCAATAAAAACCGATTAATTTGAAGGTAAAGGTTGCAATTAGCACGGGAATAATCTTAAGATTCCCGAACAGAATTAAAGAACGTTTTTTTGTTAAATACATAACACAATTCATAGTGTGCTGGTATAGAACCTTTAATAACCTTTATACCTTTAATTGAAATTGTGAACAAATAATAACAAACATAAAAACAAGCTTATAAAACCTAAAACCCGAGGCCACATAGCCTATGACACTCCGGGAAAGAATACGAATCCTATGATATGTTAAAATCGGTTCCACCGTAAAAGATACAGGAGGTCCCAATGGAACATATTTACATTCATACATAAATTTACACACACATACACGCGATGAACGTTACACTCCTTCTGGGTTAGTCGTGTGATAAATTAACATTTCCTCGATCTCAAATAGCTTAAACAATAAAAATTTAAACCATAACAAATCACCGACCAAGCGGAACACCGCTTATTCAACGAGTCCGCGCTAAATGTGCAAAGTTTGGTATTAATTGATCCGCCGAGACGCCCGCGGTCCCCAAGTTTGGGGGCTCTCGAGTAACGGACGGATCAATCAGCCGCGATTCCTCGACAAACTCCTTAAACTTAGCTTAAATCGTCTGTGTGTAATTAGAATCTTAATGTAATTGTAGATTATTCAGCTCATGTGTAGAGGTAGATTTGTATCGATTTCAGATAAGGAGATTTTCAATTTGATCTATTTTGTTATATCTTAACCCAATAAAAATTCATTTTAATAATTTTACAAATTAATCAATACAGATAAAAAGCATAAAAAACTAACTTCATTCTTAGTTAATTTTTAAAAGTTCATATTTCAGCAATGAAATAACACACACAAAAAAATTGTATATACACATCCACGTTTACTAGAAGTACAAGTGACCAGACTATAAACAAAATGCACGACCTCATTTTTTTTGGTTGTCCGCTTCACGTGAAATGCCCCATATATTAATTACGAGCGGCCCACACCGGCTTCGTCAGGGTTATAGATTTACAACCCCTTATTCACCACAGGAGAAAAATTTAAAAAACGTTTTTTAAATTTTTCTGCAATAATTTCTAAGTAGAATTAACCTTATTGAATCACGTGTTTCTTATTTTGAAAATGACGGACTTTCATGTAATCGTTCATCCATTATTTTTCCCGCTTAGGTGTGAAATTTTTAAAATTCCTTTCCTAGTGGATGCTTACAACATAACAGGCATCAACTACCAAAATTTCAATTTTGTAGCTTCAACGTTGATGTATCGATCAGTCAGTCAGGACGAGTGGTTATATTATATGTTACGTGTAGATTATTATCTCATATTTAAACGATACTGTTTGGGTATCCCCTCGATGTTTCTAAGTTATAATGGCTCATGTCATTTAGTTCGGTAGTCGGCAGCTGTCCGGAACTTGGCTGAACTTATAACGAAGTTTCAAACATTAAATCTCTTTCCAACGCTAACTGCATATATTTTCTTAAAATTTATAACTTTGCAAATTGACGTATAAAACTCAAACGTATAAAAATCTATTAGATATATATTGAATATTCAATATTTAAAATAACTTCTTTAAAACCAGCGACCATTTTTTTTCGTATGAAAAGGGGGGCAAACGAGCAAATAGTACCACCGGATGTTAAGTGGTTACCATCGCCCGGACATCTGCAACACCAGGGGCGTTGAGGGTGCGTTGCTGGCATTAGACAGAAGGGTGTACTCACACTCGACGCTTGAAAACCGCAAAATTATAATAATATAATATGGATATATGACAAAAAAAAATTAAAATAATAATTGTAAAAACTATATTTAATTTTAAATAAAAAGAAGAAAGGAAAATAAAAAATAACTATATTAATCCTTATTAACTATCGATGTCACAGTGAGGTAAGGTGCCAAAAACACTGGCAGCATTACCTCTTCGTATGGCCAGACTGATATGCTGGCCAAGGTAGCCGCCAGCCCTTCGGTCACCTGTAGTTTCGACCAGGCGGGAAGGCAGCTCTTTGCAAAACTTTTTTGCTTCCTCGCCCCAGGATCCCATGGTTTCAACGGCAAACGGCACAAATACGAATAGATAAAAGTAACAATATTACATTTGCTTATGAAAAAAACTTAACTACTAATTCCTCATGATATTAGTAAGAAGATAATTAGGTACTGAACAAATTATGGTCATTTGAAATGGGTAGCAAGAATGATGGCATTTTATTTCTCCTTTAAACCGCAATTTCGATGCAGTTTAGAGAAAAGTAAAAATTAATAGTAGAGACATCTGTAATATCTATGATTCCGGCCAGGATCGAACTGGCGGCCTTCTGCGTGTAAGGCAGATGTGATAACCACTACACCACGGAACCACATGACAAAGTTATCTAATATTTTATACTAACCAAACCATTGAAATACGAGCTAAAATTTAAAATTAAAGTAACAATATTTTAAAGATAATCAAATTTACCAGTTAATTATAAATATTTATTTCAACTTCATGGGTATATTATTATATGATACAGACAAAATCCTGGAAACATGAAATAATATCATAATTATTTATTTATCCGCTGCTGAGTAAAACTCTTGAACATTTTCTCCTGATAAAAAGTTTATATTTTCAATATACCACTCTGCTCAATTATTTAAAGATTTAGTACTATACCCGAAACATTTTAGGGCAAAGCCGATAAAACTGAAACATTTACTTGTAACAAGCACTCAGACCAGATTCATTTTATCTAAAAATGTATTCTTCTGAAAAGAACTAATAGCTGAAGGCTGAAGCACTCAGGTCGGTTAAAATGTATAAGATAATTAATTTGCTAGAATGTTCTTTTTTCGACCGAATGCTAATGATGTCTTAGCAAGTAAGTACTCACAATTAATGCTTATGTTATTAATAAGTGCTCAGTTTAATCAGTCCGCTTGAAGTTTTCCCGAGATATAGCAGTTTCTTTATCTTGCCCACGAGATGAGTTGCAAACATAGCTCACGCGACTCATCTTGTTTTAGTAGTAAGGTAGATCTATACTATCTATGAAAATAATTATCAATTTCGGAATGTATGTATGTTATGGCATCAGTTTGGGACGGCTGCACTTATCTCGTTTATTCTTTCTTGTGTGTTTATAACTGTCAGGAGAAGGTTTGTATGAAAGAAAGTATTTAAAAAATCGTATGGTAAAAGTTTAAATTTCCCAAATAAAAATATGAGTTGACTTTATTATGTAAAACCCGGACAGAGAACTAGTTTATAATAAATAATCCAAAAACAATACATATTCGAAATCAGCAAATAAATTTATTAACGTTTAATGAAATGGCTGAACTATATTGCTGTGTAATCCGGATTAATTATTTGATTTGCTAGCCGATGCCCTCGCTATAATTCCGAAACGAGTGAATTAATATTTCCATCAGCTCCTACACGTGACTCTGTCGATGCTTTCGCCTTGTCATAGAAAATGAAACAAACAAACATTATAAAGTTTCGAGTATTAAGATGTTACATGTTCTATTCCCCAATGTATGAGCTGTAACGGCTGTAGCGTTTTTGACAAATTTTCAGTTCAGTTTTGTATAGACAAGCGGGCGAATCTGACAAGCATAGCCGGCTGATGGGTTGAGCAACTAGGGCCGCGGAGTACTGGACCGATCGACTTAACTTTATTACTATATTAATTAGCTATCTGTTTCAATCTAATAAACAAAAATCATATATTCATAAACAATAATATAACAACTTAAAAACAAATAAATAAGTAGTAGTAAGTAATTAGTTAGTTTTCGAGTAATCGGTAAACATACATAAGAAAGTGCTCAACGAATTGAACACTAGGCCACTGAGATCGTTAGGGCCCGCCCTGCTGAGAAGTGTGATAGCGATGAGATCAACAGAATATATGTTCCAGACATGCGGCTCGCTAATGGCGTGTAATTTTCGCCGATAAACAAGCTATATAAACCAACCAGTACAGATCCAAAAGATGATTTCTGAGATTCTGTTCAAAAAAACAAACTTCAGTTCTATACTATCAATAAAAAATTACTAATACTATGGATAATCAATATAATGTGACCTACGGGCGTAGCTATAGCTACATAGGAGGGGTCCAGCCGAGGGTACATAGGAAAGGTTTTAGGGCAGAGGGTTGTAAGCTCATTATGTACAGAGATAAACTAGTGTTTTCACGGGCATCACGCAGTAAGATGGTACGAGTAAAACTGGACGCTGATAAGCAATAATCTGTCAACCCACAAAAAGTCAAATTCGGAGGTATTGATGTAGTTTGATACTGTGTCGTCTATTTAACATTATCAAAAAAATTCAAGTCATATAAACTAAATAAGTACGGAAAAAAGTTTCTTAATTTAATGTTTCGAATTTTCGAGCGCGTTCCATATTTTGTAATTTATACAATAATCTCAAATATTGGAAAAACTTTTTATCAATGAATACATTAAATATATCAATCTGCTTTTAATTCATTACACCTTTTATCAAAATAGAAAAGATGGATATATACTTCTTCAAACAAATTTATCCAGAATAGGTTTGACATCTTTAGACGCCATTTTCTTAAAATGAAGTCCGTGTGGCTTAATACAGTATTGCTTATCAGCGTCCAACTCTGAATGCTAAACACAGTTATTAAAAAATAATATACACAAATGCGATTGTCATTCATTCAATATATTAAGCATTAGTAAATTGTATACCTAAACCCCCTAAATATGCCCATGCCGTGACCAAAAAAAATGTATATATTCCCCAATAATGCTGATAATGCTTAGGTATATTATCGCCGCAGCTCGCCAACTACGTGGCGACGTCATTACCCCCCTATCTCGTCGCGCAAGTTGATTTACGCCGATATCAGTTTCAAACTTAGAACCAAACTTGTGAAAGGTCTATTATACCCACTATAATACCATATTATGCACACGGACGGATTGGGAACCGTCTCCATTTTAGGAAATCAGTTAAAAATCCGTACGCTGGTTGGAAAAATATGCTATTAGATTTTATGTATTAGCTAATTACCGTACCGAAGTATAAAATTGCTTAATTCTGAAGCAAACACAGGGTTCATTTTAAGGTCGTTAACTAACCGGATATTTTTCCGACGCATGTAAGCTTGTATTATCTAGTTTGTATTCATTACTCGACATCGAAGCCCAATGAAGCGTAGGTATTTTGTTACCAAAACGAAAACTTTAAACCCCCTAAAATCAAATTCAAAGGAATTTCAACGTTTAATTTTTCTTAATTGTTTAATATTTATTATTCTGAAATTGAACGTTTAAACATTATCTTTTTAGAGTATTTGTCTAATCTCTGCTTGAACAAACTAAAAATACATATAAATGAGTGTAGTCATAGACCACACTCATTTATCATCTTTCATTTATCATTCATCATTATTCTATGTTATAGACCATCTATAACATAGAATCTATACAAATAAATAAAATTAAAATGTCAATTTGTAATATACACGTTCTTTACACCAATACCACAATTTTTTAAAATGTTGTCTGTCTCTCTCTCTCTGTTTCGGCTAATCTCTGAACCGGCTGGACCAATTTTAACGGGACTTACACTCACAGGTAATGTTTTAAGGAGTATATAGAGTAAGTAATAAAAATTGAAATATTGAACAACATCCGATTCAAGCAATGAAGGTAACCATTATATAAATAGAATTTTTCCTTAAATTAACGCAGTCGAAACCGCGGGGCACAATTATTTCATAAATTCAAATAGCGGTATTCGACATGACAGCTAATATTCGATTAGAATTGATTCGAGTACTAATCACACGCCACTTATATTAATTAAGAGCCATCACGCTAACAACTTATGCTAGAAATACATTATCGTGTCGTGACGGGTCGTGTGTGTGAGAAGCATTTCGATTTCGAACATTCAATATGTTTAGAGACACATTATCGTGGACTGGAATGTCGTGTCGCGTTGTACTAAATGCGTTAAATCGCCACGTCACGACAAAAATAATTGTGTGTATTCCAACCCTTATCCGCTATCGATCAAACTTTAGACGAATAGAATTCAAACATGAGAATTTCATTCAAATCCATTCAATTTACTTTGATTGAAAGCAATGTTCCAATTGAAGGTTCTATACTATCGGTCAAGGTTCTGAATGCTTTCGGTAGTTAACATCCGAATTGATTGAGATGTAGCGATGTGAGGCGATCAGATGTTGGATCCGGAGGTTGATTAATTGCTTTCAATGCCTCAAACACTGGACAATTCTGACGGTTCCTTACCTTGTATCCACGTATCTATAGTAATATTATAAAGCTGAAGAGTTTGTTTGTTTGATCGCGTTAATCTCAGGAACTACTGTTTCGAATTGAAAAAATATTTTTGTTTTTGATAGTTTATTTATTGGGAAAGGTTAGTATAGACTATGTTTCAACCGCAGCTTCTCAACTTTTTGATAAAAATTATGACCTGATGTTAAGTAATGACCGAAGCCTGTAAACATTTGCAGCACCACATGAGCCAAAAACACGTTGCCAGCTATAAATAGAATAAGTCTCGAAATATAACAAAAATAGGAAATGAAGAAAGGAGTCGGAAGGTGATTAGGCTTCTGACTCTCTCACTCACCTAGGAAACTCAGTTATATTACATATTAGCTACTTCACCTCGATCTTCTGCGAGAGTGAGGTACTGACCCGGTCGAGTCAGCCTGTATGCGTGCCGCAATGGACCGCAACTAGGCTTTAACTCAGTTGAACTATTAATACTACTCCGCTGATGACCTTTTCGCCAGTGCGTACAATAAGTTGACAAAGTTTCAAGAATTATATGAAATCACAGAGAAACACTATTTCATTCATATGTTTACATTCCATCACTAAGAAACCTGATTTGACATTTTTCCCTGCCCGATAACAGCGGCTCGAATACCTGGCATGCGATAAATTACGAGGCGACGGACGAAAAAGGGTTTTCCTTCGGGATTAAATAATATGGTCCCTTCCCTCGTCCTCGTTAATAATCCCAATCCGTTGACTTAAACCGTCAGCTTCCAATTTGGATCTGCCTACAAATATTATCATAAGCCTATAATTTGTTGTTATAAAAATCAGATTTGAAGTGAAAAATTCTTAGGGCAGTTACATTCTTTACGCAAACCTTGCATTGCTTCTGAAAAATACGTCGGAAATATGTACTAAGAAAGGATTTTTGAAAATGTACCCCCTAAGGAGTTAAAAAGAGGGATGAAAGTTTGTTAGATTGTTAGTTAGAGGATGAAAGTTGAAATCCTAAGTACTTGCGGGCGAAGCTACAGGGAACTGCTAGTTACTATTATAAATGCGAATATTTGAGGATATATGTATGGCTTGTTAGTCTTCTATGCAAAAAATACTAAACACATTTTGATGAAACATCACAGTATTATAGTTTATACAGCAGAATAACACAGTTTACTTTTCATCAGCATAGTACGCGGGTTAAGCCGCGAGTGGGAGCTAGTGTGGAAATACTTTAAGGTAAGGAAATATTTTTTTGTATTTCCTTCTTATTATGTTGTCTAGACATCCTACTCACGAACAAAAGCCTTCATGTATAAGGAAGAATACGACAGTTTATTCGCCACACTACTCTGTTTCATACATATTTCTGATATTTGGCAAATTATATCACATTTTCTCCCATATACATACGAGTTTGCTTAACATATTATTCTGCAAGTATTAAAAGTTTAGCTACATTCTATATATGATGTATGTATTGACGACATTTTAAACTAGAAGCTATCGAGGTTTTTGTCGATTCTTTGCGGTAGAATATACATGCCAAACCAGAGGTAGCTTTCATGAATTTAAATAAATGTCTTTTTTATTTTACGTTTTCACAATTTGAAAGTCCTCGTGAAGCCAAATGAAATAAAATATATATATTGTTTTTGAACCCCCTGTGTCTTTTGTCGAAAATTAATAAAATGGAATAAACCATTTCAAATTAATTGAGTCATGAATATATTTTTTGATATCTCTAATTTATTGCGAGAGAAAACTAGTTTGAATGAATAAAAACTGAAGCCAGAAAATATTTTGCTATTTACTTATTTACATTCCCGTCGAGTCGAACATCATTTTTCCATTCGCTCGCACTGCCGCCGCTGTGAAATATGTGAAACTTTGCTCAATAAACTCTGTCTGTACATCCACGTGTCGGATATTGAAATGAAAGATAATCTAACAAGGAACAATATACATATCTTCCCTAGCTGCGCTAGCCAGGTTAATTTATATGTAGATCAATACTTCTATAATAAATTCTTTAAAAAAATCAAAAACCCGACTACATAACAAGTTCATAGAGAATACGAGCTAACTTTAAATCGTTTTAGATTCTAAACGGTAATTCTGATTAAAAAATTATATAAGAAACCTAAACATGATTTTTAAATCCACACACAGTTTGATGATTTTCATTTTTTTCTTTTTTACATTACGGCGTCCAAAACCGGCCATTTTGATTTTTCCAAATTATAATACTTTCTATAACCTTCGCGCCGTTACGACGAACCAAACGACGTATCATTTATGATAATCGGCTTACGCGTTTGGTCTAAATAGTGCCACATATACACAAACATACATGCATACATATATACATACATACATACAAACATATATAGACTTACAAACACATTACCCTCCCTTGCGCTGCACAGTCAAGTAGAAAAGCTATGGGTATGTAGAGTTTTTTCTGTATATTAGAACACGCTAAGCTGAAGCTTCATCAAGTCTTAATTATACGTAAATTGGTTTACTTGGATGACATACCTACTTATTCCAGTTATTGGATGCGAAAACGAAACTACAGAAACGATTGTGCCGATTATATCGTCGTTTTCGAGTAATATACATAAAAAAACTCCGCAAAGACTTTAGAAGCTTTAGATGTTGATTACAACTAGTAGTAGGCAATTATACAACAATGACAAGACAAGAGACATAAATACATAAGCGAGAAAACCCAAAAAGTTTCGTAACACTCGTCAGCGCTGGATTTATATTGATTTATTATGCCCCCTTTTTATTATAATTATTATTATTTTATCTGTATTTCAACCAATTACAGATTTTTTCCCCATTAAAAAGTAGCCTGTGTCCTTTCTCAGACTGCCTCTATACCAAATTTCAATTAAAATGGTTTAGCACTTTAGGCGTGGCTGCGTGCCATGCAGATAGTTATTTTCGCATAATATAAGTAAGGATTTAGTTCTGTAAATAAAAACACAGCATTAAATCCTCTTACTCAGTATATAAAGGAACAGCAAGTCCGTCGCGCTGAGTGAATTAGAACCGGCACCGTGTCGTGTTATAAGTGCGCTGCGATTGGATTACCCCGCCCTAAGACCGGGACCAAGAGTCAGACGAGACTTACAGCGATTAAACCATACTGAAGTAATAAAGAACTGCAATTTGAAAAAGCTATTTTGTTACTACATAGTTTTTATTTGTGCTAATGTTAAATACGAATGTAATTAAGTTTGTTTATCTGTAAGATTACACGGATAGGGACAAATTGAGCAGGGCGCGAAATAAAGAATTCTATGACTTTCTAGAATAATAATTATTATAGATTGTCATCTATAACACATTATTACATAACGCTAAAAATTTCTTTGAGAATATGTTAATTATTGAATTGAAAAGTAAATTTAATATTACGAATATTACAAACATCTGACAATTTGTACCTCGAATATAAACCATGCTTAGAATTAGTGACCGAATTCGAAATCTGTAAAACGAGTTAGGTAAGTTAGTGATTAAATTTTAATGTCATACATTCGAAAGGTCACTGACTCACTCATCACGAAATCTCAGAAATTACAAGTGCTATGAAACTCCTATTCGTTTTACATGCGGGTGCTTTTCTGGCCGTAGGTGCTCTCTAAAATGGGCTTTTGCGGAATTCGACCCCTAAGGGGGTAAAATGTGGGTTGGGCGTTTGAATGAAAGTACTATGCTAAGCGCGAGTGAAACCGAAAGGGGCCACTAATGTTATAAAATTCTCTAGTGCATAATGTATCATTTTGAAAAGAATAAATAACTACTCTATAAACATACATTTTGTGACATTAAAGTCTAAATAAATGAGCGAAATCCCAAATGTAAAAGGTTTTTTCGAGTTTTGTGACTCAAACTTAGTTTTTTCTTATTCGATCATTGTAATACTAAGCGCGGTAACCGCAAGGAGCTAGTTAAAATGTATTACCAGAAACTAACACATAAATCAAAAACAAACCAATACCACCAATCAGCATCAATATTAATGGCGTCATCGAAATACCGCCGGGCTTCCGACGAGCTCATTGGCTATCATCGCTGTATAATGTAACGAGAGCGATGTGGACGTGATCCGACTCACACATCCATCACGTAGATTTGTGATTTGTAAAGTTATGGAAATGGTATAGACTCTGTAGATTTAATTGCTATAAGTTTTTGAGGTTTCGAGATACAATCAACATATTTTTTATACGCAAAAGTATGACAAAAAAACATCCCTATTCCATATCAGAAAGGCAAATAAAATGTTATCTATCCCTAAAAATGTAGGAATATATTATAAATTAATAACATATAGAAGATCACTAAAAGCGAATGAAAAAAAAATGATAAAAGTTAAAAGTTTGGCTGAATTAAAATAAGGAATCAGCAACAGACACCAGTATTTTTCTATCTATCGCTCTTTGCACAGACATGGCACATCATTTGCTGTTTTAACAGGTATGACACTTTCGTATCGAACCTTAGGAATTATTTTGAATACGCTTGTGATAATAGATACATCAGACAAAAACACTCATTTCAGATCTACCGGTTCTGAAAGATGGCCTGTTTATTAATGATCATCAAAGAGCGAAGACGTGACCCTTAACATACATGTCAATGCGAGGGACATTAGTTATTAAACGACATGCAATACTATGTCCAGCCACATTGACTTCATTTTGAAAAAATGGCGCCTAAAGATGTCAAACCTCTTCTTAGTAAATTTGTTTGAAAAGTATATATCCATCTGTCTTTTCTATTTTGATAAAAGGTATAATGAATTTAAAACAGATTGATGTAATAAAAAGGTGGATCTAATAAGAAGATATTTTAAATATGTCAAACACACTATTAGAAATATTCAATATTAGAAACATTAAATTAAGAAACTTTTTTCCGTATTTATTTAGTTCGGATGACTTGAACGATTTTTGAATAATGTTAAGTACGTGAGGCTTTATCAGAATATATCAATATGTCCGAAGTTGACTTTTTGTGGATTGACACAATATTGCTTATCAGCATCCATATATGTATGTAAATTTGTATGTGCGTGATTTTCTTAAAAACTACTTAACCCATTTAAATGAGGATGTAGTTTTGTTAAATACGTATTTTCCAGAAGATGATAACATATATCGGTATTCGGTAGTATTTACCTTCGCAGATCACAAAGGAACTTCTCAATAACTAACAGCGAATGACTCGATTTGCTATGATCATATAACTATGTACACAACAACTGTTCTGTTTTATACATAAAATAAGATAAACTTTATACACATAGAATGTCATTTCTAAATAAGCACTCGTCTGTGTTTCAGAATGTGCAGTATCATTCTATTCGATCAGCGTTTACGATGCTCGTCCCGAGTCCGACTCAAGTGTAATCGAATAGAAGAAATTACCGATTGTATTCCATTCTCACACAGCCTCGGGAAGCGGGAATACAAAAATGTATAAGAATATTTTTTTATTGTTTGTGTTTTTGCTCAGATTAACTCGGCTTGGGTTCATCGCAGAACGTGCGCGATACAATCGTCCGTAATTACTTCTAATTCGAGGAGCCTTTTATTAACTTCACGCGAATATTACTTTCATTAAATTATCCAATTTACGTCCATCAAATTAAAATAAAATCTAATATCAGAATTCATGTTTATATTTAAATGGAAAGAGAAATAACTTTTAATAAAAATAACACAGACAAACAAACACAAATAATTTAAAAGTTTGTCGTTCTTACGTTTATTCTTTATAACTTACAAGTATTTCATATATTTAAGCCCGACGCAAAAAGACGGTTGTTATAAGAGAGTTTTCAAGCGGTGGTTCTTAGACATGTTTCATGCCTCTTTTCTTCTTAGCTGCGGCAAGAATCTTTGATACACTATAAGTATTTGATTTACTTTCAAATATACGCGTGACCTAAAATTTTTTTAAACACCTATGCATGCAACATCACTATGCAAAATTATGCATTTCTTGGTCTGATGCTGCAGCCATGATAAGCAGGATGCACAACTTCTCACCAATATACAGTAGAGGTATTGAGTTGGTGTTTGTGAAATGGTCCCAAGTTTTAACGGTCTTGCAGTAAAACTTGATAATTTATTAAACTTAATAATTTATTTTAAAGCAAAGTTTCAGCACTTATTAATCTTGCCGTTGCTCAGAGTCGACTAAAAAACACAATATTCCACCATTCCAACTATGAACAATTCATTGGAGATAGGGATCACGTGATCGTAATCAATTGACTGTCTAATAATAACACAAAATAATAAAAATATTAACGGAATATAACGTTTATAATACACAGACGTAGGCGCAGTGGTCACTTCAACTGACTCAAGCTCGATTTCCGCTCACTGCAAATGTCTGTATTATGGCCATACGGATGTTTGTCGTGGTCTGGGTGTTTGTGTTCGTGTTGTGTATGTTTCCGGGCCCCCGACACAAGGTCACGGGGCCGTTGAGTGTGATGCGTTTATTTATTATTTATTATAATATCAAATAATATTAATAAATGCTAACACGATAAATAGGTTTTAGTAAATTATATTGTGGAATAGTACATATCATATTTCAAAGACAAACTCTTCTGGTTACATCCACACATCACTGTCTACAGTTACAAAGGCAGTGAAAGCCAGATAGGCAACACCCGCATATTAATTAAAATCTTGTTCCGGGGTATTCGAAGTCCAAATCATTCTTTATCGCTTTGGAGATGAGTTCAAATAAGAAACTTTCAGTATTTTCGACATTAAACTGTGTAGTTGTTTTTATGGATATTAGTATATTCACTTTTCGTTGGGATTGTTCTCTTTTGTGACATATTTATGGGATTCCCCTTTTTTTATTTCTAAGTGTGTTTTAAAAATCGTAAACGTTTCTGTGTTGCAAAAAATATGTAAATTTAGGTTCTTATGTAAAATGTACATTGATGTACATATGTAAATTAACAAAAAGAAGAAATTACAAAATAAATAAAAATATTCAAAGACATCTACGGCTTTATCGGGTAGTGTATTAGCTTGTTTTAATATAAAGGAAAAAAATCTTTAAAATAAAGAACTTTTTAGGTTTTTTTTTAAAGCTTAGGTAATGTTAAATATATTATCTATACTTATAATAAATCTGTAGAGAGGTCAATTCTGTACATGAAATATATTTTCAAAATAACTATCAGGGGGTGATTAGTGATCGATATTGATGCCATAAATGCAATCAGTAAAATTTTTGTCTGTCTGTCTGTCTGTCTGTCTGTCTGTCTGTCTGTATGTATGTTCCTTATAGAAACAAAAACTACTCGACGGATTTTAACAAAACTTAGTACAATTATTCTTCATACTCCTGGGCAGGTTATAGTATACTTTTCATCACGTTACAATCAATAGGAGCAGAGTAGTAAAGGGAAACTTTGGGAAAACGGGAGACGTTACTCCCAATTTTTAAGCTTCCGTCGCGTATGCAGCCTTAACGGTTAAAGTTACATAGAAATCATGTATGACAGAAATATTCTACATAAAATTTTCTAAAATATATCCCGCAACAGCATATGTCTATCTTTTATGATTAACGTGTAACTCCTGATAGCTTAGCAGTTCGGAGCATTCTGATTATATTTGTTTACTCTTACGATTATAAGACTCTCACTCATCCCGAATTTAAAAAAGTTAACATTATTACCTATTCAATAAAAAAATCATAGAAATCAAGTATTGTGGATTGACATTATATATTTCCCTACCAAAATACGATCTGTCTGTCACATCAAAACCACTGAACCCCGAGGGAGGACATACGCTAATTTTTTACGAAAAACGACGAAAACGCGGACGAAGTCGCAGGCAAAAGCTAGTCACCAATAAATATTATTTATTATGAAATCGAATCTGTGGGCGAATACATAAATACTTCTGTTGTAATCTGAACACGAATTGGATGCTGATAAGCAATAATGTGTCAACCCACAAAATGTCAAATTTAGAGATATTGATGTATTTTGATAATGCATTTCGTATTTAACATTATACAAAAAAAATCCAGTCATTTGAACTAAATAAGTACGGAAAAAACTTCCTTAATCAAACGCTCAGAATATTGAAGTAATTTCCATATTTTGGATCATGCAATAATTTCATATATTTAAAAAACTTATTATTAGATAAAAATCTTTACTAGCCCATCTGCTATTAATTAATTATACTGTTTATCAAAATAGAAAAGAAAAGATGGATATATGCTTCTTCAAACAGATGTGGTAAGAATAGGTTCGAAATCTTTATACGCCATTTTCTCAAAATGAAGTCCGTGTGGCTTGACACAGTATTGCATATCAACATCCAATTTACAATACATTTTATATTTTGCACACATTACTAAAAGAAGTAGATAGGATATTATAGTACTGCACTCACCAACAAATTGAAATTGAAAGTAATGGTTACTTAACAAATAAAATATTTCACGCCATGGCGTGTGAGGCTGAGACCACGCGTCTCGCTATGATGGATGAGCTCTGCATGAGACGCGTGTTAGACGAATCACTTGTCACTTGTGACAGTTTACGTTCTAATATCTTACGGGTAGACACACACATGCTGAGGAAATAACAAGGACGAGTATTGTTTCTTGAATAATGGCATCCATGTTCTTTTTTGCGCGTGGTGTGAAGGTGCTTTGTTTTAATGAAATACCCTAAAAATATGATCTGAGGTAAACTTAGCAAAAAAAAGCGGCACGGCCGTAACACTCTTTTCTCGAAGCAATTCGAGCCATTTTCGACCCCCTATATCTTCACTGTGGATGAAACTAGAAGCCTGAATTTTTAGTAACCACACAGGCTGTGTACAAACACAGTATATTTAAAATGCTATTTAATTTGAACCAGTAGTTTGAGAATTATAACCACTCAAAATTTCTACATTTTGTCACTCACTGACTGACCGATCATCAAAATTATAAGGCACTTCTAGCAGACATAGAAGCTTCAAGTTTAAAATACTATTAAGGTTTAATGTATAAATAAAGGAAAAATTCCAAAATTTTGCAATTTCGGTTCAGTTTTCTAGATACATATACTAACTGCATGTATAACTTTGTAATCCCATATAAATATATGTAAATGAAGCTCTTTTACTCTTCATTTAATTTAATAGATAATTATACTTGCTCACTACTTACTATAATATATTATCTATGGTGACAGCACTTTTTACTCTGTATTAATTTTATAATTTAATCTGTAGAGAAACTCTCTCTGGTTTTTGTACGTTTTAAGCTTAGCAAGATTTTTTGAAAAGAAATAACGATTGTTTAACATAGAAATTGAAGCAATAGCTTTTAATGTTTTTTCTCTTTACAGGTTAGTAAATAATATCATATTAATTTGTACTAGGCATATAAGTAGTCGTAAATTGTATTTGCAAATATAACTTGTGATTGTTTAATCTTTCAAAAATACAGAGCAACAACTACAGTTTTTGTTTCAATAAACAACATATTACATATATAGGATTACAAAGTTATATTTGCAGTTAATTAAGTTTATGCGATGGCCCAGTTAATCTATTAATGTAAAATATAAAACGTTTTTGATGTTGATTTGGTTATGGTAAGATGTCGCCAGGTTAGCAAATTACGTAATAACCTAAAACAGAAGGTCCCTTAAGTAAGGACTGAATAAATTAACCGACTTGGTATGACATGGATCTCATAACTTTTTAAAGTAGCATAACTGAGTTGCGAGACTTGGGCATTTTTACATGTTATGTTTTTTATGGCATAACTTTTCTGATATAACCGTAGCGCGCTTGGCATAATACATAGTTTGTCATTTTGACGATTCGCCGGAATGACAATGTAAACATTGTTTCACAGCTACATATGGACGCTGATAAGCAATAATGTGTCAACCCACAAAAAATCAAATTCCGAGATATTGATGTATTTTGATACAGCATCACTTATTTAACATTATTTTAAAAAAAAATCAAGTCATCTAAACTATATACATAAGTAAGGAAAAAAGTTTCTTAATTTAAGGTATCGAATTTCAAGTGAGTTCAATATTTTGCAAATTATACAATAATCTCAAATATTTGAAAACTTATTATTAATGTGCTATACATTAAATACATCAATCTGCTTTGAATTCATTATACTTTTTATCAAAATAAAAAAGAAATGACGGATATATACGTCATCAAACAAATTTATTAAGAATAGGTTTGACATCTTTAGACGCCATTTTCTCAAAATGAAGTCCGTGTGGGTTGACACAGTATTGCTTATCAGCGTCCATATACAGGTTAACTAGCTGGCCCTTGTGGTATCACTCGCGTCATCTCAGGAACGCGCTAATCTCAGGAACTACTGGTTCGAATTGAAAAATTACTTTTGTTTTAGATAGTTTATTTATTGAGAAAGGCTACAGGCTTTATTACATCATGTTACGACTCATAGGAGCGAAGCAGTAACCATAAACGCAAGGGACAGGTAGTGAACGATAAAAATGCTTGAACGTAATATACGTTGATTTTCCAGCAGGATATTAGGATATCATAATGAGCTGTAATTTAGAATACATTTATTTTAAAATAGTACCTATCGAGTTTCTTGTCGGTTCTTCTCGGTAGAATCTACTTTCCGAACCGGTGGTAGCTTTATACTTAAAAGACTAATTTGTAACTTGGTTCAAATGCGTTTTAAAAGCCCACTTGTATAATAAAGTATATTTTGAATTTAATTTGAATGGAATTTAATACACATAAATATTGTGTGACGTAATAACTTGTAAGTGAAGTAAAGTGAGTAAACATGTACAAAATAGTAATTTATTTTCTTCTTAACTAACCTAGCTCCGTTTATATGAACATTAAATAAGTACTAAGTTACAATTTCGTTTGATGTTTTAACGAAACATGTAATTAAATACACATAAAGTGTGTTTCTTACGATCGCAGCAACTCCGGCATTGCTCCGGGTAAGAAGCTCCCGACTTGTACAAATCGCCGGCGGGTCTCGTTACGGGCGTACACTCGTGGTTACGGGAGTTTTTGTGATCATAAGAAATATTTACCTGATTGTTCCAAAGAAGAGGGTAATGTTTTTCGAGTGATTACAATTAATGATTGATAAGCATACAATATTCACAACACATTATGATTTTTACTTACTACATATATGTAATAATATCCACCAACAAGTGTTCATTTTTACATAATTTCATAGGTTAAATTTAAATTAAAAAAAAAAAAAAAAAAACAAAAATATATCAAAATCGATTTAGAAGTCTGGTCTTAAAATGAAAATAATTGAAATAAGTATGTTATTCAAGTTAAAGAAGTAATTTTGCTTTTGAAGTGTGGGTTACTTTTTTTCAAGTCAACAATATTACAATTTAAAATAACATATGCTGTAATCGACGCGTCAACGGACAAACGAACTAACAACCCACAACAACAATATTTATTAAATTTAAAACGCTGTCCTTATTTAAAGTAAGAGCAAGCATAAGCTCTTATTTAAAATGTAGATTAAGTTAAGAGGCGACACGCGGTCCTGAACGAGGCCCCGCTCCACGCGACGCTGCGGTCAGCATACGAGCCTGCACTTATTTTATACGAGCTTAAACTAGCAAAGCTTACGACCTCATCCACGCGGACTTTGGATAGAATATTTTTAAAATTCTGGACACTGGGTTGGTAATAATTAAGACTAAAATAAAAACCAAGCGACTTTAAAAAGAAAAATTACTTTTTTTATTTATATGAGTTATATTTAAATACTCATTTCAGTTAGTTTGATTTTAAAACCTAATAACTGAACCAATTTCGAAATTCGGGATCATTCAAGAAGTATACCCTTTCAAATAAAAAAGCATACACTACGAAGTTAGAACCTTATTCTTTTTGAAATCTACAAAACATTCCCGAATCTGGCCAGAGCTAATGAGACTCGAATTAAAATAAATATATGCATCACGTATTTATCGTTACTAAAAAATCCAGAGATCTAAAATAAATAAGTACATAAAAATGTTTCTTAATTTTATGTTTCGAATATTCGAATTACAATATATTGCAATTTAATTTATCTGAAAAACTTATTATTAGATAAAACTTTATATTATACCAATATGCTTATAATTCGTTAAACCTTTTATCAAAATAGACAATTCAGGTTATATATTTCTTCAAAGAAGTTTATTAAGAATACGTTTGACATCTTGAGGTGCCATTTTCTCAAAATAAATCCCATGTGTAAGCATAGTAAATTAGTCACATTAACCAATAATTTATTGAAAACTAATTATCGTTTAGTTATTTAAAATAGGTCTGTATGCTTTCTGATATTGTCAAGCATTACTTTACTTTACTTTACTTCCTTACACATGTATCTTTACGCCCGTAACTTAGTAACCCAGTGTAGAAAAAGCTAACATGGGAAATCTTCGAAAAGATACCCGACTTCTAGGGGGAGATCGGGTTATGTGGAGATTTATACCCACTAAAACCCCTGCGATGGCCTTCCTCAGCACGGAAATGGAGGAGCCTCACCAAAACCAATGAGACATTGAACAATATCATCCGACTCAAGCAGGGAAGGTAAACAATTTAGAAATATAATTTTTCCCCAATTCAGGAATACGGGTGAAATCACGGGGCACAGCTGTAAATAACTTACGTAAATTTCGTTAACAAAAATTACAAGTACAATTCTCGCCTTATGAGTAATAAAGGCGCCTGGTTGTACCTATGGCTATGAGAAATGGTTGCTTTGCTGTTCTAAGGAGAACCCCATAATGTTAAATGGTTGTACAGGCCATACCGATGTTTGATCTCTGCGCGTTGGTGTTCGTTTTCCGGATTCCATCATAGATTGCGAATAAATTGTTGGTAAATAAATCCACGTTTAATTAAAGTATAATATTATTTTTAATCGAATCATTTAATAATAATTATACATGTAGGATGTTAGAAAATTCCTACAATCTCACAGTATTTAAAGATCCCAACTTGTAATCACTTGGCTTTGGTCCGTGATCATATAGCTCTCCGGTTTATACCGAGATTTACAATAAGTAAAAAAGCAAAATAATAATATTCACTTCATAAACACAACGTAAATCCTCGTAAAATATTTAGAGATTTAATAGATTTAAACAAAACATTAGCTGAATGCGAGTAGTACAACGGAGATCGCACAAAAACGTTGAGAAACACTGTCCTGTTTTTCCATGTTACAACAGATAATCCCATAATGAAAGAGATCCCAAAGGACGCTCAAAACTTTATTCTATCAAAGTCCGAACAAAGTCGCAGCTAATTCGCAATTTCCCACTAAATAAACTATGTGTTCGTAAACACATTAGCTGGTTTCCGGCTGAATAAATCGAAAGCGGAAATTCGAAACTGCCCTTCACGAAACATTGTTAGCTAATAAGGGTTTTATTTGACTTTGTATAGTTCATCGTTTACAATATGCAGGAACCGTGATAACCGAGTGGATAAAATACGAAGGTCTTAACCGCTGGTCGCGGGTTAAAATCTGACGTGACATTTTGATACATAGGCGTTATTTAGCCCAATGTAAAATTCATCGCAGTATATAACATACTAGTAACTAGCCCTGGCATCGCACGGGTGCAATGTAGTTTTTTTCACATTACAAATCTTTAAAATTCTCGGCTTTTTGCTATTATAATATGCACGTATTATACACGTAAACCTTCTTGAATCAATGTTTATTGATGTAAAACCGAATTAGAAACCGTGGAGTATTTTAAAACTTGTATACCCCATACATATATAGTCTATAGTCAATAAAGTCCAAAATATCTCCCGAATCTTTGCTCACTTAGTGCGCTCGGCGATCGTCCGCAGGTGAGCCCTTTGTGCGAGCCGTCAGCGGCAGCCTTCTCTCACTTTGTAGTTTGCCGCTCTGCAAATTGCTTTTATATACATATTTCACAGAGCGCTGTTAACTTGAAATATTTAAATTCACTTTTAATTTGTATAGTGCATAATTATGATACATAAAATGAAAGTTTTGAATAATATATGCTCGTGACTTTGATCGTGTTAATGTAGTTTGTTTGTTTTTGAATAAAACACATATTTATTTATATAATAAATAATAAGTATATAAGAACCTAAGTTTCCCCCGCGGTTACATTCGCTTAAGTGCGAGGACTTTCGTACAAACTTCCAAACCCCCTTTTAACCCCCTAGATGTCGAATTTGACAAAATCCCGTCTTAATGAAACCTACGTCCTAAAAATAATTCCCATGCAATTCATATTTGAAACTCCTAGCACTTGAGGTTTTTGAGATTTCGTGATGAGTGAGTGAGTGAACTTTCGCTTTTATATATATAAATAAACATCATTTAAAATAATGCACCTTTCAAATGATTTGTTAACTTTTAATATATGTTCAGTGATATCGTATACAAAATTCGCTCTCTCTTTATTTAATTACTAGAGTCTAAATGGCTTAGTCAACTTCGTACCACCTAATCACCTAAAGTTGGTAGTTCCATGAACGCAAGTACTAAAAGTTATCAACGATGTGACACTTCCCATCCAAAAATTATCTAAATCGACCCAGTATTACAATATAAATTCAAATCTGTCGAGCTATACCTACTCAAGTTTTTGCGGAACTAACGCACGGCGATTGACTTATATACGTGTATAGTCTATTTTTCTTTACCTCTCTATAGTTGGTAATAATACCTCGAATAATAATCACGAATTATCGAACAATTTGTTTTCATTATAAAAAAATGATTCAGTTAAATCATTCGAGTAAAAATTTCTCAACTCTAACTCGTATGTGTGGTTAGAAGTACGCCATATTTGTCTGCTAAATGGACGTTGATAAGCAATACTGTGTTAAGCCACACGGACTTCTTTTTGAGAAAATGGCGTCTAAAGATGTCTAACCTATTCTTAATAAATTTGTTTGAAGACGTATATATTCATCTTTTCTTTTCTATTTTGTTAAAGTGTATAATGAATCAAAAGCAGATAGATTTATTTATTATGTTATCTAATACTAAATTTTTAAGTATTTGAGGTTATTTTATAAATTGCAAAATATGGAACGCACCTGAAATTCGAAACCTTGTTTTAAGAAACTTTTTTCCATATTTATTTAGTTTAGATGACTTGAATTTTTTTGAATAATGTTAAAAAGGTGACGTAGTATCAAAATACATCAATATCTCAAAATTTTACTTTGTGTGGGTTGACGCATTATTGCTTATCAGCATCCAAATAAGACAAGTAAAAAAATTGACTACCTATCTAGGTATAGATTATAGATAAATAGATACTTTTTTTGTATCCAGGCAAGCAGCAGAGATGGTACCCTGATAGCACGTAAATGGTGAAGGTCTTAAAGGAACTTAACTCACTGCGGATTTGCGAATAAAAATTTACATTTTTGTAATTTTAAATTACATACAAGCATAAATATTTATCGAAATAATTGTAGTTTGTTTACATAAACTGTTTCATTCCATCAGCGGCCCGCGGGACGATATTGTGTTAAAGTATGAAATAAAAACAAATATACATTCATTAAAATCGCTCTCCGGGGTTGATTAAAATAAAGTAAAATAATTTTATTCCCCGCACCCGCACCGTCAAGTGCCGCATTGAATTTTACAGAAATTTCGCTGTTTTATTACTGCAGATATTTCTGAAGATTTAAAGTATTTTAAAAGCTTTTAACGCAATAAAAGTAAAATAAGAATTTATTGTATTTAAGTTGACAGCAATGGGCAGATTTTCGCAAATTTCGCACACCCACATTTACGAAAGTCACTCTGAAAGTCTGTTTGTTTGTTACGTATTCACGCTCAATCCGGTGGACTGATTTTGATGAATTTTAGCATATATAAATTGAATCTTGAAAAAGGACACTAACTGCAAATTATACGTTATATTACGAAAATAAATTTCAAAGGGAGGTAAAATAGGGGATGAAAGTGTATAGACAAAATAAAAAATTTCTCGAGGAAATAGGCTATTAAAAATATTATTTTGGTGGAAATAACTAGTCTTTAAATTATGGACTCCATGTTTTTATTAATGATATTCTTATATAAATAAAAATCGTTTTGTGTGTGTTCAAGATTTTACTCATATAGAGTAACGTAAAACCATTTCCGACGTTTTAAATAGTTTGAATAGTTGTCACCGCGAAGCGACAAAACCAGGCTCACATCCAAATATTAGTCAGTTTCGGACACAATTGGTTGTGATCAACTCTGTAGTTGGAATACCAGCAGTTACATATTTTACACATCGACATTTAGTAAATGTGATTTTATGTAAATACTAGCTTTTGGCTGCGACTTCGTCCGCGTTTTCGTCGTTTTTCGAAAAAAAATAGCGTATGTCTTTCGACAGGGTTCAGTGGTTTTGATGTGACAGACAGATTAACCATCGTAATTTAATTTAATAGGGAAATATAATATGTCATTCCACAATACTTGATTTCTATGATTTTTTTTATTAAATATGTAATAAGGTTAACTTTTTTAAATTAGGGATGAGTGAGTTATCAGGAGTTACACGTGTTATTGTGAGTCAACCATAAAAGATAGACATATGCTGTTGCGGGATATTTTTTCGGAAATTTTATGTAAAATATTTCCGTCATACATGATTTCTATGTAACTTTAACCATTAAGGCTGCATACGCGACGGAAGCTTAAAAATTGGAGTAACGTCTCCCGTTTTCCCTTTATTACTCTGCTCCTATTGATTGTAACGTGATGAAAAGTATACTATAACCTGCCCAGGAGTATGAAGAATAATTGTACTAAGTTTCGTTAAAATCCGTCGAGTAGTTTTTGTTTCTATAAGGAACATACATACAGACAGACAGACAAACAGACAGACAGACAAAAATTTTACTGATTGCATTTTTGGCATCAGTATCGATCACTAATCACCCCCTGATAGTTATTTTGAAAATATATTTTATGTACAGAATTGACCTCTCTACAGATTTATTATAAGTATAGATACAAATAAAGTTCGCGTGAATAATGAATAAATCGCGTGTATGTATATATTGAACGGTTGTTAACGTTTCATAGTATATAGTATCTTTTAATTAATATTTTTAATAATATTTCTGCTATATAAAATACGAAACAATTTTAAAGATAATTGGGCCGTAACCGCTAACTTTATTTTGTTACTTCAGCGTCAGTACACGTTTAATTTACAATTTTAATTAAAATCTCCGTAATGATTTGTGGGACGGTTTTAATTAGACACGGCAGAGGTGCGGCTGTAAAAATGCAATTAGCGTTTGTTTGCCTGAAATCGCTTAAATCATTACATTATGTATACATTACCATTCCAGGAAACTTTATAAACAGCGGGACTAATTGTTGTTCTCAACTATCGCCGTCAAAATCAAATTCATAGTATTTTTATTCAAAATAGGAATTTACATTATCTTTTTGAACGTCAAGGAAATGAATTCAATTCAATTCAATTCTTAGGTTTAATGGCTTTTAGTTGTGAAGAAAATGAATCTTGCCACGTTATCGGCAAAGTATAACGTCATTTTGACAGTTAATATCCAATTTTTATTAATGATGTGATGGATATTATTGTATACTGCGGATGCGGATCCGAAGATGAATATTTGGTGTCAAGATCCGCGGATAGGGATCTGAACTTTGTTATTTTAAAACTTACTGTTAACTTTGTTATTGGAAACGATAGTTGACCCCATTGACACTGCGTGATAGGCAAGACATACGAGATGCGTGGGTGTTTTTTTTTTTGTTTTGTTGATAATTTAATATAACACTGGACATAGGTACCCATATATCCTTTTCAACTGTCTCTTGAAAAATAATAGTATAAAAAAGCCGTTAATTAACCTCGCAGGCGTAGAAAAATTCGATTTCGAAATGTCAACTCTGACCAATAAGCTATCAAATTAAGATAAGTTAATTTTTTATTTTTGTATTAAAGCTGTCAAAATGTAGCTCGTTGCGATAATGATAGTTCCGCGTAATAACCCTCCAGCACGCTGGATTGTACCAAACAACTGTCTCGTTTATAATATAATGAATTAATAAAATGTTATAATTTTACTTCAATATCAAGATATCTTTTGAAATATAGTTTCGAATCCTCCGGTAACATTTTCTAGTAACACGCCGTGGGAAACGAATGAACTCGCTCAAATATAAATCGATTCGTTGCGGCACATGAGCGGCGTCAATCGTTGAAACATTATTACTTCATTTTGTCTTTCTTCCAAGTATTTTTCCGGGCCGCTACTTGGGATTATTTTTATTGCGCTTTTAGTAACGACTTGAAGCTAACTATGTATGAATTTAAAGGATCTCTTAACTCAATTTTCAAGTACTTAAAAATGTTTATTGAATATGAAAAAAAACGTATTAAAATTACCGATTTATAAAATTCAAATTTTTTAAAACAAAACGCAAAAAGAACGTTATATACTTCGGACATCGGCCATTTATTTAAAATTTAATTTAAAAAAACGTTGATAGGATGGATATTTATTTTTTCAAAATCTGAGAATTATATAACACCAAATTATAATTACTAACAAAGCTAACCCGTTTCACACATATTTTGAATACATATTAGACAATACAATTCTTATTTATTTATTTTAAATTTAAAACTCAAAAAAATGTATAATTAATAAGACTTCAAACCATAATACGTAATTTTATTTGAATGACAAACTTATTCGGTACTAAACTTATTTTGATTAAACTTTAATGGGAGACTATATTCAATCAAAAAATAATCAACCAAGTCTATCCCTTTGCGAAGTAAACATGCAGAAACAAAAAAGGCTCCCCTACGAATTGAAAACCTCCATATCAAAAATACTTCGATACAATAAAATTCAAAAAACTATCTCTTCCTTACTACAGTCTCAATTGCATAAAAATTCATCTTATAAAATGCTTTCCTCTTTGAAACACATAAAATATCTTCATGACAACTTTATAACTTCGATCCTTGAAATTTCCGTTCCGGTAACCTACAAAATGTTAAGTATTTCCGGCATCGAGACGTCAGCTCCTAGTTACGACTGTATGACGGCTCACATTTGTATGTGAGCCGTTATACGTTCTGACGAAGTCATCTCCAACAGCCTGTAAATATCCCGCTGCTGGTCGAAGGCCTCCTCTCCTATTAAGGAGAAGATTTATGGCTTAGTCCACCACGCTACTCTACTGGTGAAGCGAATATACATGTATTAGAATTTTTCGACACATGCATGTTTCCTCGCGGTGATTTTTTTCAATGCCGATTACGAGAGGTATTGAAACACAAATTCAGCACTTAAAAACTCAGCGGTGCTAGCCGGGGCTTGAACCCACAATCATTGGTTGTAATTGACCGCGGAGTGTCATGTGACGTCAGCAAAGGATCAACATGGCGGACGTACTGTTAAAACTGATAAAACACTGACCTCTTGTGGCCTAAACTGTTTGACCAATTTTGAATCGCGAGGTGTTGCTATTAGGCAGTCGGAAATTATTTTTTTACTTAAGTATTTTTATCTGTCGTTAGCTAAGCGATTTGTTATCACTATAATAAGCGTCTGCATTTCGTTCAGATTCAGCCGGTCCCGAGCAGTCTGCAACGTTGTAGTAATGGCGGCGTCTGTCTGTCATCCGCTCCTGCCAGGCGAGGTCGCGCCGACGATGCAATATTTATACGATCAATTTTAGGTTATTCGATTCTATTTTCCTCGTTCTCGAAGTAAATGTTTGAACAAGTATTATTGAAGTTTGTATAATATTATTTTTAGTTTATCCGTTTTAAAATCAAATCCATTACTTAAAATTTTGTTATTTTGAAATTTGAAAACTAGTATTTGTACCGTCATAATTAGTAAGAAAGGATTTTCATTTTAAAATTCGTACGAAAAAGTAAAACATTTGGATTAACAAATATCATTAAAAAAAGTATGTAAGTTTAAAGTACACCCGTACAAAGCCGTGGCGGTGAGCTAGTTTATAATAAATAGACCTATATACGAAAATTAGTACAAAACGTGAGATTCACGTATTCCGGCTCGTTACGTCGTTATCAAATATTCAGTAATTCCCTGAAGACTAAAATTAAAACCGTGCTCACAAAGCGGAGCAGTTCAGGAGCACTCGAAACTTGCGCAAAAACCTACTCATCTCATTTCATATGTGAGTACAATGGCCGGTTAAAAATACGCCAGAATTTCGTTTCATTAGCATACTTAATGCACCGCGAGTTTCGCAACATTATTATATTTTTACGTAATTTAATAATGAGTTGAAAACAAGTCAACGTAAATCAAAATAAAAATATTTTTATTCAAAATAAGGAATTTACATTCTCTTTTTGAACGTCTAGCAAATGAATCTTTTGGAAAGATTAAGCCTCAGACCTGAGAAGAAACTGCGAAAGAAACTCAGCGGGACTCTTTTTTTGCCTTTTGTTGAATGCTTATTATTTTTTCAACAACGTCATAATTTATTACAAACTATACAATTTATTGATATAGCTTGGAAGCGATCGTCTTATTCCCATGGTGTGTCATCATCTCATCTACAAAATCTTTAATATCGTAATATCCTCTAGCACACAAACGTTTCTTTACAATATTTTTGAACTTTGATGTATACTTCCACTATATAGTAAAACTGAAAATAATGTGTCTATAGCTGCCCCTTACTGTTTCACTCGCATTTATGGTTACTGCTTCGCGTGCTTGATTCGTAGCGTGATGTAATATATATATATATATATATATATATTTATATATATATATTACATCACGAAAAGAATTTATGAAATCGGTCTAGCTCAAGATCTCTAGGTCAAACAAACAATCAATATTTCCTCTTTATAATTATACTACATAATGTATAGAATATATTAGCCGGGAAATACATTTGTAAGTTTTGCTTTCATAATTATTATTAAACGACTCTGTAACCTGGGAACAATTACCTAAGTAACCTTAAGTAGGCTGTTGCTGCCAAAAATAAGGCACGAACAGTAAATTATTTCAGATGTAAAGCAACTATCGTCAGTGACGTTCCAACAGTGCGTAAATCAAAATTAGGAGCTTTTAAGAAAACTGAAAAAATTGCATAATTTTACACAGACAACATTACGGATCAGTAATAAATCAAATTATAAGTACACGAAGTAAAAAACATATCTTTACGGTATCTATGAAAATAATAAAACGTTTCTCTTTTAAAGTTGCTTATTTAACTTACCTGGTGTGAGAACTTGGTTGACGTCATGTAACTCTTTATGTATAGTCTTTTTTTCTTAACTTGTCTTATTTGATAACGATACCCGAAATTAAAATCACTAATTTGGAAAAAAATTTTTAATTATAAAAAAGATTCAGTTCAATCATTCGATCAATAATTTCTCTAACTCTTACGTGTGCTTAAAAGTACGCCATATTTGTGCTAAACAAGTAAAGAAACAGACTATAAATCTAAGAGCAAAATTTATAATAGTTCCCGCCTTAAACATAGTGGCCAAATGAAAAAGAAACAAAACTCACGTCAGTAACCGCGTAAACGTTTAAGTAAAAAGTTCCAACCCGTTTTTATTAAACGGGGGAAACTATTTTTCGGTATTTTTGACTTCACCACTTTTACCGCCAGGCAAGGAATCAAGAATTCCCCCGGAATTACCATGGCAACGAAGATTACGCGGGAAACACCGATAAATCTTTAGTCATGTTATTAACCATAGAAAGATTGCTATGTTGACCACATATGTATATGTCAGAGATTTTGAAAAAGGGATTATAGAGCATTCGAAATTAATAGATATTATATATATAGCCAGCCATCCTGCATACGAGCTGTAGTCAGTAGGCTACAGCTAGGCTACCTCAATTAATAGTATATTCGTATACTATTAGCTGAGATAGCCTAGTGGTCTATAGACCTAGTCGATCTCAACCGATGATCGCCAGTTCAAACCTCGTCTAGCACCCCTGATTTTTAAGTGCTAAATTTGTGTTTAAATTTATCTTGAGCTTGGCGCTGAAATAAATCATCGTGCCATCAATTCTGACCCATGTGTATTCGCCAACCCGCAACGGAGCACCGTGATGGATTAAGCTCTAAAACCTTCTCCATAACAGGAGAGCAGGCCTTTGCCTAGCAGTGCAACACTTACAGGCAGTTACTTTACTTTTTATTTTTATAATTGCATATTATTTTAATCTTATTTAACCATAATAGTTACAGTATATGGTAATTCGAAGATAATCCCTAGTCAAAGTAAGCAAACAGCGTCGCAGTCTCGATTTCCTCAGACTCCGTCACTCCTCGTGACCTATCCCCCCCCACTCGCCCCGCACACCCCCTTCACCACAATCAACCACGAAGTTAAATTATCCCAACGCGAACAATTGTTGGCCAGAATTACGATTCCAAAACAGTAATTTTATTATGGCGGGTGTTAAATTGAATTTAAACGGTTCGTAGGAAAGCTTAAATGTGTTCCCGGCGTGTGCTGAACTTTTGAAATATTCATATCCTATTTAAAGTTTGTCTAACGCCGTCTACCGGGTGTCGGCGACTTGTACGGTGCAAGAAAATAGGGACCTTGTGTTAGAAAGTATATCATACTTGTACTTATTACTTACATTAACTTTTAAACTTGAGAAAATTTAGTTTCTCTTTATTATATAATTCAAAATCGTGGATTGCTTCGTTTAAATTGATTACAAAACTTTCTAAAAAGGGGCTTTCAAACCCATATTATATTATTTTATTTATTTGGATAGCAAACTTATGCCAGTTGAATTGATTTTAAAACCAAATTACTTAATCGATGAAAATTCTATAGAACTAATTACTGTTAATAATACCTTTTTAAATGAGTAATACCTAAAATGACGAAGTTGCGTCCATCGTAATCACGAGCTGACTGGTGTACCGCGCGCCCTCCGGTGTCGAGTTCGCGAGTTTTCTTATATTATATTCATATGTTTAATATAGACAATATTAATACTGTGAGGCTAGGCGAAGAAGCGATAAGACCCGTTATATAAAATATGAATAATATTATAAATCGCGAAAGTTAAAAGTATGAAATATATTCAATATCGCTAGCGAAAGCCTTATAGAACCCGTATACTAAACAAAAATTTAAATACCGTTTTACTTAGCTCTATTTTAGTCTATTCAGTAAAAGGATTCATAAAATATACGCTCCAGTAATGCCAGGTAAATGGCCAGTTTCCACGTCGCTCTTAGAAACTTCGAGATAACCGATCTGATCTAATTAAGCGTAAATGAAGCGCTTTGCCCGGCGTAATGGACAGCGCCGGCACTCGTACCGTGTCAGCTGCAGCGCTGGATGGGTGTACTATAATTGTTACTGAAATTAAACTATTAGGGCAACTGCGGACTAGAGACTTTCTATCGAGCGATTAGTCGAGCATTGGCTATGTGCCCGACATCAGCACGCAGCGTTGAAGCTGTGGTTCTATTGATAGTTTTTCTATAGACCTCAGGTCATAAAAAAGAGACCAACGATCTCGAAGAAGGATGTTGGTTTTTAATGGGCGGTCCGGTTCATTTTTAAACGCGGGAGTCTCACATACCCGCTTGAGAATATGCTCTGGCGGGGTGCATAATTGCATTTCCCAACAATTAAAATAAAAGAAAAACCCTCTATACAATAATATTAAAAAAAACCTATACCTATGCAGATGAATTGAATATATAGTTATCAAAAAATACATGCTTTGCTTAAAGAAGAAACAGAACTGTATACTAAAGTATAATAAAAATATGTATAAAATGTATTTTAAACAAACGATCTACTCATTGAGACCACTTCAACGTTCATCTTGCTTTTTCAGATGATGCTGCAGCATTAGGTCGAGGGTAGGCAACTATGCGATTTTAGTACCATTGAAGTCTCAGTATAGTAAATTTCGCATCAATTAGACAAGTAGAAGTTGTTCAGTTAATTTTGAACAACCATCATAAACTGCTAACCAAAACGATCCCAATTACATTACATTACAAACAAAAAAAAAACGCATCAAAATTTGTCCATTCGTTAAGGAGATTCGATGCCACAGATACACAGAAACACAGATACATAGGCCAAACTAATACCACCCCTCTTTTTAGTCGAAGTTTAAAGATTAGTAAAATCACTTTATCAACATATTGTTTGTATTTGCGAGAAGATTCTACAGATAATACAGCTAACTTCCAGTAGATGGCGTGGGTGTCGTATCAGCTAAACAGAAGTATAAGGCCGCGAGCAAAATCTACTACTAAATCATATTAATATGAGCACTTGCATATATCATGCTTATTGAAAATCTAATTAATACCAGCCGTTAGAAAGTCTGCGGTCTGCAGGAGCGTAATTTATGAAGATTGGTGATATCGTATTTTGCATAACGATTTAAGTGACGCTTCATAAGAATGTAGATTTTAATCAATTAATGAGACTTAGTTTTGTCTCTACTAGCTTTTTCATTCTTATTATAATTTTGAAAGTAACATTGCCTGTCTGTCTATTCATTAACTTTTCACGCCTAAACTATCGAATCAATTATGATACATTTTGGTATAGATTTAGGATGAACCTTAGAGAAGGATATAGGTTATTTTTTATCGAGAAAATTTCACTTGAAATTGGAGCCGAAAGCTTAACCTTCTCCATTTCTTTCCTTCTTATGTCCTATTCCTTTTAAATCTCACAATGCATTTGTGTCTCTAGTGCTGCAAATATCTATATATATATAATATAATATATTCATAGTTTAAATGACTTAAATTTGTCTCGTGTTAGGTGGTAAAGAAAAACATCGTGGTTCATCAGAAAATTTATATATTTCCACAATTCACATACCGTTGTGTAGAAATCAGTGAAGCTACACACGATCAAACTGATCTTGACAGAAAAATCCATCGACAAAATTTTATTATACATGTACCGTTATCCTTTACAGATAAGGGACTTTTGATCAGCTGTAGATCTCTTACAATTAGTCACTCTACTGTAAGGTGTAGCCAGAATCCTACAAACACTGGACAGATTGTCCTATCATCAACAACTGTAGTGAAGGTGTTGTAAATTAGAATTATCGGAGCGGAAGGAGGGAGAATAGTGGGTGAGCGGAGGGAGGGGTAAGGTCGTGTTTGTAGAGTTAATTGTCTTCGACCCGGAGCAAGGCATTTGCATCTAAAGCAAGTGACGATAACAGTTCAATTAACTACATAAATATATTATATAAGATGATTCATTCAGCTTCTGGGGGGAGAAATCTGATACTATGAGGGTTAGAGAAATTAGTTCAAACGAGCTATGTGACCCATTTCGAAATTTAGAAAAACTGCATTGAAAGATTTATAGAAACAATCTCTACAGGGTTCGAAAATCGACCCTTTGAAAAATTACCAGCTCCGATTTACTAAAGTTCATTTCTTTCAAATACATACGTAAATAGATTATGTAAATAGGTATATACGTATATGTACATATATCACACAGTTTTAATAGTTCATTAGTAGGTTGTAATAATTTTGATTAAAAATGTTAAAACGCAATGTTGAACAGTTATTTTCATTTGTCCATTCGTCTACAAATTGCATGTAATAAGCCAATTAAAATAAACAAAGTATGAATTGACTGTTCATAGCTAACAATTAATATTATTCAATATATTACTTGGAACAAGTCGCAGACTACTATTAGGATAGGGAAACAAGAAGTTTTTGTTTCAAATTTTCCAAACCAAAAAAATTAAACTACAGATATAACTCCATAATGCATTATAACAAAATACATATTGTTGACGTCATATCAGCATAAATGTGTGTTTGTCTTGGGCCTCGACGAGCACAAACGGACAGGGCGTCCGGTGGAAATTAACATAGAGTCATTCATATGTCCACTTAATTCCATTGAATATGTAATTTGTAAAGCCATCAATAGATAGCACTGATCGTAGTTAAATCGTGCTATCGTTTCTGTTAATTATTTTGTTAAAATTATTAATGCGAGTCTTGTGTTATGGAGAATAAAAAGTAAAGTGAAGTTCAAAAGTATTCTTTCAAATCTTTTGTAGCATGACAGATACATACATAAATTTAATTAATGTTCTATTTAAGCAGCGTTAGTGCAACCGATATTAAAAAGTAAATAACAATTTTTATTTATATATAAAAATAACTTTAATTTAATTTAAACGTTGGATCTTGTAAAATAAATTCAGTTTTTTTTTTAATTTAATTTTTGGTAACTATGGTAAAATGTCCAACACATGCCTAGTAGACACTCTGTCCTTAGTGCTTTTGCATAATTCAAAATCCGTATTATCATTGCGCATCTGTGGTAACACGGGACTGGTTTATATAGAGTACAATTTATCTTAATCTAGGCTATTGATAATGCTTTAACAAAAAAAAGCAACATTCATTTATTCGAATTAACAGTACTAATATTTCGGTCGATCGAATATCTGGTTCCGTGGTGTAGTGGTTATCACATCTGCTTTACACGCAGAAGGCCGCCAGTTCGATCCTGGCCGGAATCACATTTTTATTATTTTTAAATAAAACTAAAAACAATATATTTATTTTTATTTTATATAAAAAAAGAATAATTAAACAATTATAAATGTCATTTTATAATATGCATTTTTTTTATTTATTTATAGAAAACCAAAAATTTATATAAAAGACACACAGGTCTTCGTGGTTAAAAAATGTTGGTGTTTATATTAAAAATAAATAAAATTACAATATAATTTTTTGTTTGTTGAAGTTACAATAAAATCTAATGAAATAAGTCGACAAAAGACCCGAATGGAAATATTCGCAGCTATTTCGGCAAAAAAAATGTTAATATGAAAACGTTATTATTATTATATTAATGATTATGTGGTACCTACTTCATACACCAAATTAATACGATTTTACTAAATTACATATGATAACAGGCGGTCTTAACGCTTTAAGCGATATCTCACGAACTATTCGCTGATAAGGATTTGGCTAATGATCGGGCAAACACATTATCACACGTATATTATACATTATTTACTTAAATTGGACGCTGATAAGCAATATTGTGTCAAGCCACACGAATTTCATTTTGAGAAAATGGCGTCTAAAGATATCAAACCAATTTTTAATCAATTTGTTTGAATAAGTATTTATGCATTATTTCTTATCTTTTTCGATAAATATAATGATATAGATATAATGTATTAAAAGCACTTTGATATATTCAATATTATCCTATAAAAAGTTTTTTAAATATATAAGATTATTGTATAAATTACAAAATATGGATTGACCTTTAAATTCGAAACAAATAATTAAGAATCTTTTTTCCGTATTCGTTTATATGACCTTTTTTTATTGAATAATGTTTAATAGGTGATGCAGTATCAAAATACATCCTTATCTCCGAATTTGACTTTATGTGGGTTGATACATTATTGCTTATCAGCATCCAATTATGCTCACGGCTTTGATCGCATTAATGCAGATTTTGTCATGCCAGACGGCATATGGACGTTGATAAGCAATACTGTGTCAAGCCACACGGAATTCATTTCGAGAAAGTGGCGTCTGAACATGTCAAAACCGATTCTAAATACATTTGTTTATTTTGTAGTAGGTATAATGAATTAAAAGCAGATTAGTATAATAAAAAGTTTTATATAATAATAAGTTTTTCAATTATATGACATTATTGCAAAATATACAACTCGGTCCAATATTCGAAACATTAAATTAAGGCACTATTTTCCGAACTTATTTAGTTCAGATGATTTAATTTTTTTTCTGAATAATGTTAAATACGGGACGCAGTATCAGATTACATCAAAATCTTCGTCTTTTTGTGAGTTGACACGTTATCGCTTATCAGCATTCATAGGTAATGATCAACAATCAAATCAACTAATTTGAAATGTATGGTAGAATACAGCCACGTTTATCTCCTGGAAATCCTGTAAAACCTGCCACAATCAAGTGGTTCTATATAATATGTTGATAGGTTAAGCGACGACAGATTTAGAGTGAAATGAATGGTGAACGCTGATAGCTCCATTGAACAGTTTCACGAGATAAATGACCGCTGAATATATTATCTCGCCTCTATACACATGTCGGGGTGCCATTACCATTCAGAACTGAAAGAAATTAATGAAAGAAATTTTATTTTTGAAAATCAATTTTAAAATTAGAACTTACCACTTTATATTTGACAGACACGTTGGCGCAATGGTCACTGCAACTGACTGGGGCGCTAACGGTCGCGGGTTCGATCCCCGCTCACGGCAAACGTCGGTATTGGCCATACGGATGTTTGTCGTGGTCTGGGTGTTTGTGTTAGTGTTGTGTATGTTTCCGGGCCCCCGACACAAGGCCACGAGATCTTAATGGGGGGCCGTTGAGTGTGATGCGTTTATTTAATTATTTATTATTTATTTATTTATATACTATTTGGACTTGATCAATGATATTCTATAACTGTATACGTTACGTTCATACTATTTAACGTTAATAGGTACCCATCTCCAACTTTGACTAGCTCGTCAATTGTTAAGCCGTGTCTTGTTGGGCGGTAGTTAGTTCGTAGACAACGTTGTAAACATTGGTGTTTATGAACTTTTTATTTGATACTAGCTTCGCGACTTCGTCCGCGTGGAATAGTAAATGTAAATCCAAGATATAAGCCATCTTCATTTCAAATTTAGCTCAAATGAGTTCAGTACTTTCTTAGTGAGTTTTTCCTGTGGGTACTTCAAATTTTTTCGGGATAAAATGTAAATCCAAGATATAAGCCATCTTCATTTCAAATTTAGCTCAAATCGGTTCAGTAGTTTTTGCGTAAAAGAGTAACAAACATCCATCCATCTAGCCACACATAAAAACTTTCACATTTATAATATTAGTAGGATATAAAAATAAAATAAACGAACTTCGAAACAAAATCAATCTAAGTAAACTGAAAAGCAAAAAATAAATATTTTTTACAACATTTTGAAGAAGAATAAATCATTTCATTAAAATATTTAAAAATATTATCTGCAAAAGTTCGAGTGAATCTTAAGATTTTAGGGTCACTGCACAAATGGGCATTTGCGCTTCATGAAAATAAAGGTAACCCTCTGAAAAAATCACAAAATATCGCGGAAATAGAAAATTTACTTCGAAAATAGGAATTTTAATCTTAGGCTAAAAATATAACATTTTGCGAAACTGCCACGAAATTAGATGCCTCTACCTTATTATTAAAAAGCGATTACAAATATCCCCACTGGACAAAATCGTCTACGAGTCCTCGTAACAAATAATGATATTTCTCATCAGGACAGAACGGAACCTCTGCAAGAGTATGATTCTCTAAATCAAATCCAGTTTCTAAACTTTAAAAGTGCCCTTACTTTATGCAGCTTGAAATTTCATAAAAGTAAGCATAATTTCATTATCATCATAAGTGATATAATTCAATTCTGTAACCTGATAACATCTACCAATCTTCAGATCTTACGAAAGCTGCGAGTCTGTCAAATATAACGCATGGACACTAAATTCTTTTAGGTGTAAAGAAATAGTAACTTCAAATTGTAATTCCCACCTAAGAATAGCTAATTATATTTTCAGTTTGTAAACTAGCAGTGCCGGCTATCCGCCTGCATAAAGTTTGAAATTTGATAGACGAGATTTAAAAAACTGTAAAAATCACCGTCTATATAGCACTAATGTAAACCTCTTAAGACGCGTAGTCATTTAACACTTAATTATTTTCAGCCATCATCCGACTTTCCTTCTTAAATTATCTCTAGAGATGATTTTCAAACTATATCATTCGGATATTCATTTACCACTTTAAGAAATATTTACGCTTACATTAAAATATATCAGTTAAAAACATTTTCTCCATGCTACCCTTCACTACGACACATTGCACCCCCAATGGATGATATTGGTACGTTTTGTTCCAAAGAACATCAGGATTGAGTTAAAATTGTTTTTTACGATTATTTATAAAACGGTAAAATTTAATAATTTTAAAACCAAATTCGATTATTTTAATGTTTAAAACATTTTGTTATTATGTCTTAAAGTCGTTGAAAAATGGCTGGATAGAATTTCAGTCAAAAGTAGGTGTTACCTTCGATACACTGAACACTTTATTATCACAAAAAAGCATTCGTTGTTTCCATGGAGTCTGCACACGTTTATTATTTTTATGTACTTCATTAATTTTTTATGTACTTCAACCCTGAAGCTGAATTTAGGAATCTGGAGGCCTTGGGGCTACCAATAAATTGAGGCTCCTAATTATTTTCCGAATAATTTTGTTGCAGATTTTATATGATTTGCATAATTTCAGACTAAAACTTATCTCCAAAGGTACGCCACAGAATAATCTATGTTTAAGGACAGGACAATTCATCTAATTCTTTTCAATACTTTGTAAACAAAGTTTCCGAAATAATACGAATTAATGAGTTAGTGGCTTTATAAGAAAATATTCTAATACTGTTAATAACAAAAAGAGTCAAACTTTAACTTATAATATACAAGACATTAGAAAAAATAATAAATAATATTAGTAATACAGTACTACCATACAAAAAATAAAATAAAATTTATTATACAAAATTTTATACCTACATAGAACATAAGTAGTAACTACATAATAACTAATGTTATTATCAAAAATTAAACAGCATTAAACACATTCGTTTATTATTTCGCACGAGGATGTAATAATGCAAATTTTAAGTGGAATAACTTGTTCATTAATGCAATTACTAAAATGAATTTCTCAAAAACTTTAATTGAAATAATAGTCTATTGTTATGAAAGTCTATACGTATATATGTATCATGTATCAAACAGAATAAGAAAAAGAACTGTAAGAAACTTGAAAAATGTTTTTAAGTAAAACGATGACACGTCGAAAACCATAAGATTTCGGCAAAAAGGTTTTAGGTTTAATAACTTTCAAATTGACTCCATATTCCACGTACAGATTATTAAAATAAATTATAGGTTTATGGTCAAAACTGTATATCTATGAATGTATGTATATTAATATTATAATGCTGTAGAGTTTGTTTAGTTGAACGCGCTAATCTCAGGAAGTACTGGTTCGAATTGAAAAATTCTTTTTGTGTTAGATAGTTTATTTATTGGGGTAGGCTATTGGCTATATTACATCATGCTACGACTCATAGGAGCTAAGAAGTAACTATATGCGAGTGAAAGCATAAAGGACAGCTAGTATAAAACACGTTAGTTACATTACTTATAACTCATGAACGGCTGGACCGAATTTTTAAATTTGCCTTTGTCCAGAATAACTGAAAAACATTGGAAAACTTTAAAAAATATTCTCATATATTTTGTATGAAACGCCTAATATGTTAACACAACATTTTGAGGCGAAATTTCGTCTTCTCGTTTATGGAAGGAAAACATCGCCAGGAAACCTGCATGTGCCTACATAAGTAAAAACTATTGCAGTCAGAACCCTTTTTTTAAGTCTCTTATTTCAGTATCTTTAAATTATTTTTTTCGTAAAATTATACGTTAATTTTATTTCATTATTCGCAAAAACGCTTAGTAATTGCTATCGCCTACAATTTTGTATATAATTACTATGTATACGTATATACATAGTGTTGATAGCGAAAAAACGATATTTTGAAGATCTAATATCGTCTACAGGCGCAATAGTAGGTCTTTATTATTTATTATTAGTTTTTACATTAACGAGTACAGAACACTGATTCTTTTTTTTTCTTTCTAACCAACTTTCATAACAGAAAGGGGGATGTTCTCCACTCCACGAAGATTTTTTTATCATATATGTTCACCGATTATTCGAAAATGCCTTGACCGATTTCGTTAATACTTTTAAAAGGCCTTACGGTTATCGAGCCCGCAACCATCGGTGTTAAAGATACATAAATGCCACTGCACCAGAGAGGTCGTTACATTATAATATAGTATAGTATTATAGGCCATACAACATCACGCAACGACCTGTAGGAGTGAAGCAGTTACTATTCATGTGACAGAAAATGCCTTAATATAACCGATCAACTTTACACTAAGCATATATATTTTTAAGAGTAAATAAATAAATACCTGTATGAAATAATTTAAAAATCATCTCTTATTAAGGGGCTTGCGGGGTGATAAAGTTTGAAACAGAAAAGACTCACTGGTGTAATAATTTACCTGAAAATTTTTCATCGTATTTCTAAACAACGTAAAGAACGGTAGTCCGATAATTGTCTGAAAATAATAAAATGTAATGTAACTACGCTTCTTAATTAAAAACTTTTAAAAATAAATGAAACCAACATCGAAAAGGAAATAAGTGAACTAAGAAGCAAAAAATTAATATTTTCTAAATTTTCAAGTCGGCGCCAAATCAAACCTTTTTACGTATTATTTACTGGCACTAAGATTATTATTATTTCATAAGTACAATTTGTCAAAGCTACCGTAAGTTAAAAAAAACATTGAATATACTTATTTAGAAAAGAAAAAAATATATTTATAATTTATTAGTATAACCCACGCGCCATGGGGATTTCGTCAATTCTTTCGTTTATCAAGAATTTGTTTATTCAATTACCCCGAGCGCCGGAGCACGAGGCTCGGGAACGCGGATGAATCAAATTTCTGTTGTAATGAAGGCTTCGAATATGATAAATAAAATTTACGAACATGATTTTATATCCAAGAACTTTGAACGTAGAAATTCTCTCGTCAAAACTCTCTATAAGATTAAAATTTTTTTATATATTAAATTGATACAAGAAACGCCATGCTACGGTTCATTAAAATTCTATTTCATCCTTGCTTTCATGAGTGCACACTGCACATACATCTTTTTGAACAGACTCCGCGCTTTTCATTTGAAACAATTTTTTTTTTTTATTCTAAATGTACAAGCAAAACATACAGGCAAAAAAAATAATTTGTCTCATTTAACTAATTAAAAAAAAGCGAATTACTTAATTAAGCATACGCGACTCTTAACTGCATTTACTCGCACGCAATTGCAGAGCCACTAGTATTCAATCGGGTTAAGGATTCAGGGATAACCGATATTAATATGGACGCCGATAGGCAATACTATGTCAAGCCCACATGGACGTCATTTTGAGAAAATGGCGTCTAAATATGTTATATATATTTTTTAATAAATCAGTTTTATTCTTTTTTATTTTAATGAAAGTATAATTAATAAAAAATAGATTTGTATATTAAAGAGATTTATTTACTAATATTTTTTGGAATATACGAGATAATTGTATAATCCAAAATATAGATCCAATGTTCTAAGCATTCAATTAAGACATTTTTTCGTACTTATTTAGTTTAGATGACTTGAAAATTTTTACATATTACGTGACGAAAATTCAGAGTACATTGTTATTTTAAAATTTGACTATTTATGGATAAACACATTATTGCTTATCAGCATCCATATTTCATCTGAAATTTAATAAACGAAATTACGATACTTTTGTGTATAAAGTATATTTATCTCCATACATACATATAATGAAATCAATCGCACCTATACACTACTACGGTAGTAGTTCTATTACAATAGGGACCTAATTATAATCAGTCCTCTACCTGAGTCAGTGACCTGAGTGACCTGACTGACCTTAATCGAGTCCACGAGATAATAATGACACAGTAACTATATTAGCTCAGCGTTACAAGCGCGCCGACTTCATTGAGTGCGGGCATTCTGAGTACGTGAGGTGTTTATTAATAATATATACATTAATTAAGTATTATTTTTGTGTAGCTTCAGACACAGCACAAGTAAATATTTTATTGCATTGTTAGGTTGCCTGCGGTGATGATCTGAATCGATAATAATAAGCGATCTTTGTCCAGATCAGAAAGACGAATGCTGAGCTTAGTTCACTACGCAGCTCTATGATGGAAGTGCTGAGTAAAAGATATTTAAAAAGACAAAGATATTTAGAAAGAAAACACTTATTAAGTACACAAAGATGTGATCCTGCCAAACAAAAAATGAGTCTGCTTGTGTCAAAACCCACTAAGATCAAAGCCACCAGGGGTAACCGTAAATAACATAATTTCTTTTTCTCTAGTTTTTTAGGGTTCCGTACCTTAAAAGGAAAAACGGAACCCTTATAGGATCACTTTGTTGTCCGTCTGTCTGTCTGTCTGTCTGTCTGTCTGTCTGTCTGTCTGTCTATCTGTCTGTCTGTCTGTCTGTCGGGATGTCAACCCTTTTTTCTCAGAAATGCATAGACGTATCATGTTGAAATTAATATCATATACTCAAGTCTACGATGACATGCGGCCGTGAAAATATTAAAGTTCTAAGTCAACGCAATCAAAAGATAATGGAAAATATGTCGTATATTTTGACCATTTTCGCGTTTTCGCAAGGGAATCAAAACCTATAGGGTACTTCCCATTGACCTATCACGATGAAATTTGGCAAGAAGTAAGATCTTATGGTACAAATAAAGGAAAAAATCTGAAAACTGTAAATTTTTGTATGTATGTTTGTCTGTTTGTAAGTTTGTCTTTCAACCTTTTTCTCAGAAACGTGTGAAGGTAACAAATTTTTATCAACGTCAAGTACTCAGAGTTGTAATTACTAAGAGCTGTGAAAAAATCAAACTTCTAAGTTAACGCAATCAAAAGATACGGTCATTTATATCACATATTTTAAGTATGATAGCGTTTTTAACGTTTTCGCAAGGGAATCAAAACCAATAGGGTACTTCCCATTGACCAAGCATTATGAAATTTGGCCAGGAGCAAGGTCCTTTAGTATACATAAAGGAAAAAATCCGAAAACTGTAAATTTCTGTTCGTGTGTCTGTCAGTCTGTACGTCTGTCTTTCAACCTTTTTCTCAGGAACGCGTAAATGTATCAAGTTGTAAATTGATCAAGCGGAAAATATATTAATCTTAGAATTAAAATTATATGTACTTGTAACAAATTAACATAGAAGTTGACTATGGTCAAAATAACAATTTTACAAACACTGAGAAGAAATTTGTATCAATACGAAAACATTAAAAAGCAGCAAACCTTTATCAACAACGCAATGCAATCTACATATATATCGCAGCTAACAAAATGATAGCGCGATGCAGCGTACAACTAATGCCATCTATTACAACATTATGACATTAACTGTGATATAATTCTGCTCGATTAATAAAAATTTTTATTTTAATTATTATTTAAACGCGCTAAAAATTATAAAATAAAGTTTTCATTTAAAAGTTTTATCGTCGATTTATAACGTCATTACGTAATTAACATTCAATATAAGAGCTTCACGCGATTTGATTTAAGTACTCGTATTGACTTAGTACGAAAATTTTAAAATTAAATTCAAACAGATCGAGTTATTTAATTTACTTATTTATCTACACATATAAGTCTTCTGGTTATTAGTAATATAATTAGTTATTTATAAATAAACAATTAGTTTTGTTCGAATTAAGGACTAATTATTTTCGTCTTGGCAACACTAATATATGGACGCTGATAAGCAATACTGTGTCAAGCCACACGGACTTCATTTCGAGAAAATGGCGTCTAAAGATGTCAAACCTATTCTTAATAAATTTGTTTGAAGACGTATATATCCATTTTTTCTTTTCTAGATGATAAAATGTATAATGAATCAAAAGCAGATAGATTTACTTAATATGTTATGTAATAAAAAGTTTTTAATAAATATTTGAGATTATTTTATGAATTGCAAAATATGGAACGCACCTTAAATTAGAAACATTGAGTTGAGAAACTTTTTTCCACACTTATTTAGTTTAGATGACTTCATTTTTTTTTTAATAATGTTAAATAGGTGACGTATTATCACAATACATCAATATCTCCAAACTTGTCTTTTTGTCGGTTGACACATTATTGCTTATCAGCATACATATATTTCGATATTTTGATTGATAATGTAAATCTAAATATTTTACGAACGTAGTGCAGGGGTAGTGGAGTGTAGTAGAATATAAATAAAAATAAAACAAGAATAAAATATAATATAATTATGTTGTTAATGTTAGTCAACAAGTTAGTTCATTGAAATTGTCAAGAGATGGCGCTAGGTGTATCCTGAATCGCGCTATAACTTTTTTTTTGAAAGTATAAGGTGTATTAGTACTTAAAATAAAATTTTGTGTTTCCATGGATTGCATCCATGATCGTGTTTTAAATTAAAGTGCTCCTAAGTAGTTTCAAAATAGTTTTTGGGACGTGATCCATATTTACATAATATTTGATTATATTTAAGCGACTTCTAAAAAGGAGTGTTTTCAATTCGACCTTGTATTTAATTTTTTTTTTATGTTTGTTCGCCGATTACGCCGCCATTTGGGTACCGATTTTCAATTTTTTTTTTTTGTTTGAAAAGGTACACTTCCAAGGTGGTCCCATTGTCTTCAGGTCAGGATCAGATGATGGGATCCTGGAGAAATTGAGGGAACTCCTCAAATATTAATATATATAGGCAAGCGTAAACCGATTTAGGTATTTTTGATAGTAACTTATGTTGGAACTCATGATGAAGACCACAAATGGCGTAGATGGGTTAGTCTTATATAGATTTCTATAAGTTTGTACGGAAACCTCGGTGCGCGAGTCCTACTCGCACTTGACCAGTTATTTTTTTTATATTTTATATTATAGTCGAATACGAGATGTAAAATTGTAAATATATTCAGGCACCTGAAAATAGTGCTGCTCTGCTCTACAAATCGGTTAAATTTGTAGGCATTTGTACGATATCCCCGTATTTTTGCCTCGTATATCGTAATGTAGGCGTCAGGCAGTCTGCCTGCAGGCGATATTCGGAACGCTGGAATGTAAATAAATTCTCGTCGGAATCAATGATCGCGGCTGTCTGCTCCCGACAGCGCGACAATCACTCCGCTTCACGCTTCAACGATATTTAACTTAGCTGTAACTTGACGAGTAAATACGTTTTTTGGTCAAATATATTACGTATATACTCGGTGATATGACACCTCAATTCAACTTTCATTTGTTATAATTTAAACAAAAACAAATAAGTATTTTAATATCTGAAACGCTCTTGAAAATCTGAAGGGTTTTGCATTGTGTATAATGAGATGTCGTATATAAAGAATCTGTGTAATATGCGTTCAAAATGTTTAAATATTGTTTAAATTTTCAATTAAAAAAGTAATTGTTAGAGCTCATTAATTGAAAACTTATTCATTAATCTAGCCATCTTCTATCAGTTTCGAGGGTAAAAAGAATCTCATTATTGCATATACTATAGTAGTATATTCAAGTAGGCTCTCAATACCAGTTTTTAAACGTCAATACATGAAAAAACAATAAAAAATACATCAGTAATGAAGCTACCACCGGTTCGGAACTTAGATTCTACCGAGAATAACCGACAAGAAACTCGATAGTTACACATATATATAGATCAATAATACTGTTCGTCTAGGTCAGCCCGGTAAAGAAGAAGGAAGCGAAACAGTCACATCGACGCCTCCGACGAATACAATGGTAATAGGAAAAATCAAATTTTACAGGAGACGGCAAAAACTGAATTTTTACTAATATGTCAGTAACTATCACACCTATTGAGACCATTCTTTCACCAAAAATAAGGAAATAAATTGTTATAAACTTTTGTTTTAAATATTATTCGTTAGTTTTTGATTTTCAATGAGAAAATGATAAAAAAATACTTTAGCGAATAAAACATTAAAGAATTGTCACGCCAAGTATTTTTACCATAGTGCTCGAAGGAAATACCAAATCAATGTTACTACAGTAATAGTGCACTAAGACAGTATTCAACGATACAAAAACGTTTAACTAACAATTGTTAGATGATATAGCATTTTTGTTCGCTGGTATATCTGAAATCAGCGTCACAGTGAAATAAACTACTTGTTTGTTTGGTGAAATTTTAAAAAGACCTTAAATTGATAAGTGTTGATTACAGATTTAAGATTTTTTTGTCAGTACGCAAATAAAAGCGAAATTATTAAAATTAATTAAAAACTTATAAGATTGCCATTTATTTTCGTTATTTAGGCGTGAAATGGTAACGGGCAGACATTATGTACAGTATTGATGTTTACCGGAACAGGTTCAAGCACTTTTTACTCGAACAATATGGTGATACTAGCTTACCGTAAAACTTTTAGTCTGATAGTTTGGCAATAGATAAAGCGTTAGTATTCGTGTAAAATTTTCATTTATGTCTTGCGTTGAACATAAACATAAAGGTCTTTACTTATTGTCTAATTCGAAAACCATCCGGAGAATATTAAAAAAAAATACAGTAATGTATTAGGGTGTCAGCATAGCAAATCTGCAATAAAACGCACTCTATCGTAATAGCTATTACCATTGTATTCGTCGGAGGCGTCGATATACAGTTTAAAATGTATTTTCTGTTAAATAATGAGAGATAAATAATACTCGATTGACCCGACGCGTCGGTGTCGGTCGCCGGTCACGATCGTAATCGGATTGACATGAACGCCATGGCGGTCGCCGTGCGATTTGATGCTAATTCATGTCGAGCCTCGTCTATATACTGAAATGCTATACGAGTATTGACATCACCCGCCTTGTTATATTAATTCTTGTTTAATCTATGTGTGATAATCAATAACGTATCAATCCACAAAAAATTAAATTCGGACATATTGATGTATTCTATACTAAATAAATACGACAAAAAGTTTCTTAATTTAATGTCTCGAATATTGACGTGTGTTCAATATTTTGCAATAAACAATAATCTCATATACTTGATAAATTATTTATTATATAAAACTTTTTATTATACCAATCTGCTTTTAATTCATTATACCTTTTATCAAAATAGAAATTAATAGATGGATATATGTATACGTCTACAAACAAATTTACCATGAATAAGTTAGACATCTTTAGACGCCATTTTCTCAAAATCAAGTCACTGTGGCTGGACATAGTACCTACTGCATATTAGCGTCCATATTAAAATCGATGTGTATATGTATACACATACGATATAATATTTTAAGTATGTTCTATATGGGATCCAAAACGACTGGAGCGTTTATAATGAAATTTTTATGCAATCTTTAGATTAGTCTAGCAAGTGATACTGTGAAGGCAAGCGGATCGATATTCTTTGCTAATGTGGTATATTTCGTGTATTATTTCATAGTACAATAAGGTTAGCAAAGCTGCGAGCAAAAGTTAGTACTTTTTTAGCGTTTAGAGTCTAAGTATAGAGTTCACGAACACGAATTATGAAACTATCTGTCTGTTGATCTATTCGCCCGTACCATATCGGATGTAATCAGAAATCGATAAACGGATTATGATGGAAATCGGAATGGTGACCTATTTCAGGGCGTCCTGGTTCAAACATGGCGCTTAATGTGTAAAACTATCGATATCGAAACATGCCACATTTTGAAATTTATGGAAGAAGTTTTAGTACAAAAATCGGAAATCAAATCAACTGTCACAATCATGTTTTAATAGCAATAGTTTTACGCAATTAGTCCTCAGGCCATTTGCTATTTTATACTCGTACCGCGTTTAAATATTTGTACAAATGATAAATAGATCGCTGAATTCAGAAACCACGTGAACCATGATTATACTATACATATATGCCGTGTACTCACATCCTATATTAATAATTTATGCAATTAAAAGAAACAAAACAAGAAAAAAAATATTTTAAAACTAGGTTCAATTCCCGAGCCGTATAAAGTTTTTAGTAGTTCGAAACAACCACGGGGTCGGCTCTTTGAAAATTTCGTCAATACACACATTTATAAATTATAAATAACAGTCATCGTCTAGAGAACATAAACGAATAAGTTGTATACGTGCCTGTATTTGTGGCTTCTCGTCAATATTCGGCGAATTAATAAACACACACACACACACACACACACATATATATATATAAAATAGCTAGCAAACGAGCAGGCGAGACACCTGATGTTAACTATGTACCATCGCCATTGCCAGCTGAAAATGGAAAAAGGGATAAAAAGGAAAAGGAAGTAAGGAAAGGAATGGGGGGAAGCTAGGTTAGCCGGCTCACTCACTCACCGTACGAAATGCAGCTACATGAGCTACTGCACGCCGATCTTCTGCGAGAGTGAGGTACTGCCCCGGTCGAGCCAGCCCGGATACGAGCTGTAGTCATTAGGCTGCAGCTAGGCCTACCTCAATAACCAATAAAATACTCCTAGTAGTCCCAAAAAAAAATTAAATCTACGGATACATATTTGCACGAATTCATCCGATCCATTAAAAGCTAAACACGTCAATTATTTAATGTATAAATCAAGAAAACAAACAAATAAATCTCGGTGACGTAATTTCTTTTTTATAATTTGATTTGGCAACAGTTTGCGGGAACGAGTGTGATGTGGGTGGGCGGTGGGGGTGGGGAGCACGGAACGAGTCCGACGCTAACAAGTAGCGGCGTTAACTCGAGGAACTCGTAACATCGCGTAGCGACCTTCACGAAGTGTTTGCGATGTATGTTCTCGCAATAATGACAATGGATTCAACACCTTCTCAACATTATTTAAAAACTACTTGCAGCTGCGTAATAAAAAATGCTTTTATAATGTAAATGTATTTTTAACTGAAACGTCACCGCTATGATTATGTTGTGGTGCGTTCAGATTAATTAAAATCTTATAAAACTTTATCTATACACGTCTTCTTTGTTCAACATTGGTTAATAATCTATACTAATATTATAAAGCTGAACAATTCTCTTGTTTGAACGCGCTAATCTCAGGAACTGTTCGTTCGAATTGAAAAACTCTTTTTCTCCTAGATAGTTTATCTATTGAGAAAAGATATAGGCTATATTACATCACACTACGACACATAGGAGCGGAGCAGTAACCATAAACGCGAGTGAAACCGCAAGATACAGCAAGTAAGAATATACTTGTTTTACAACATGTATCATACACATAAAATATTATATCACAAACTTTGTTTTGCAACAATTTCTGTTACATAGTCCAATACGAAACCATTTGCCCTTTGACCCTTTGATCGTCGACAAAAAGAAACCTCGAGACTAATCCGAACTAATTATCTGATAGTATACGTAAAAAAGCATATCATTTGAAACGAAATTCAAGTAACCCACTAAAAGACCAGCCAATAGTCTCAATCAATTACTTAAAACAGGTATACATACAGAAACCAGAATTATCAACACGCTGCCAACAGGCGGCTTTAATTCGATTGCCAATCAATGCGAACACACAGACCTCTGTTGACAAGGTACCTGTTAATAGCTTTCCGTCCAAACAATCCTGTCACGGTAAATTGTATAGTTACAATCATTTCTTAACTACTATTTGACATTAGTTATTAAAATATATATTTATTGTTTTTTTTTTGTGAAATTACCCATATTTCCTATTATTTATTGTAAAATCAATCTTAAAATTTTATGCAAAAGATCTTCACTTAGACGCTGAAATGAAAATTATATTTTAATGCTTTAAAAATGATTCACAAATATTTGACTATTAACTACAGTACCGTGTATTTGAACGGAGAATAGCAGGTGTTGATTCCGGGTTCTGCTTCAATTTTTAGCTGTATGGAGTGCTAAAAATCATGTTGTTTTCGGCAATTAAGTAAAATGTCTTAAAAAGTCGTGCATATGTCAAAACATACTTCTATTACATAGATATAGGCCCTGCTACTTATGATTTGAAACCGCAGTAAAACATAGCGATTTAAACCACCTGGAAAAAGACCTTTATTTAAGGTGAGAATATAAGTTGTAAGTTTTACTCTCGACACTAACATAAAACAACCGCAAACTGCGTATGTAACCTAGCTACAATTGATGTAAATCCGTGAAGAAAACTTACAAGTGTAATTCTAGCCTATGAGTTAAACATTTACTGCCTTACTACAAAATATTTCAGCATAAGTTAAACACGTGTTTATAAAAATCCGTACTACTAATCCGCGTCTAAGGATAGTTTTTAAACATGCTTAAGATTTAGAGTAACATACGTTTAAGTCATGTTACTCGCTGTTAAGCAATTTAGATTATATTTTAAGCAATGTTTAATTTTTAAATACTGCTTAGCTGGACACGTCTTGAACATGGTTTTAATGCGTTTGTAGTATGGCAGTTATGCGTTTTTACCAGAATTAAACTAAGTTCAAACGTAGCCACCTCACCGCGAACACAGTCCGTATATTACAGTGCGGTAAAACAAATGTTCGGAATAGAAACTTATCGCCGCACCTGCGTCGCGCGCTGTTGTGAATCAAGGCTGCAACTATTAGAAGTTACCGCTAGACGTACTCCCTACACGTGTAGCTTATGTTGTATCAGCTTTTGCTCAACCGACGTTTAAAAAGTGAGAAGTGTCAAAATTGGGTGGGTGGAGTCAATTTTTTTTTTCCCTATAAATGCCGTAATTATTTCACAGATTTTATTTATTTTTATTTGAAAAGATACACTTTTACTTCAAGTTTAGTCTCATCGAAATTAATTCAGTACTTTGATTTTTTGAATCATAATAACAAAAATAAATGACTTTTAAATCAGTAAAGTTAAAAAAATAGATTTTGTAATAACTACATGGTTTTGATTCATTTGTTCTTGTAAGTATATTTTTAGTTTTTATTCTTGCAAAATAAAATACATAAGAATTATCAACCCTTATTTCTTTTAAGCTAGCAACGCACTCATGGCGCTCTTGCTGCCACAAATATCTATGAGTGTGTGTAATTGCCTAAAATCAGATTTCCCACCTTTTCATTTGCTATTTTTATTAAAAATAATAACGATATATGAATGCTGATTAACTTACAATATTCAGAGATATTAATGCATTCTGATAATGCGTCACGTGTTAAACATTATTCAAAATTTTTAAGTCATCTAAACTAAATAAGTGCATATTCTCGACCCCACCAATGAATCTCCATCGTGTTTTCTCCATTCCACGTGACATTGGCGAAATAACATGTGCCTAACTGGCACAACTAAAAGCCATAAACCAAAGAATTGAATTGAATTAAATAAGTGCGGAAAAAGTTGCTTAATCAAATTTTTAGGATATTGAAGTGCGCTCCATATTTTGAAGTATGCAATAATCTCATATATTTTTAAAAAATACTTATTATTACCTAAAACTTTTCATTATACAAATCTGCGTTAAATTCATTATAACTTTTATCGAAATAGAAAAGAAAAGATGGATATATGTATACTTATCCAAACGAAATTAAGAATAGGTTTGACATCGTTAGACGCCATTTTCTCAAAATGACGTCGGTGTGGGTTGACTTATGTTAGTATTGCTTATCAGCGTCCAATTATGAATGAGCAGATTCAAATTTGAAGCCAAGACTCAATCAAATTCCACATGCTCTATGAAGTGGTTTATTACTGCTTACACGCAATTAATTCCAGCCTAATTACTACGCGATGGCTCGTTAAGGGCGTTACATTTGTAAATGTTCTCTTAACGGCAATTAGAGAACATAAATACGGTAATTATTGAGGTTATAAGCAGTTATCAATAATGAATTGTATTCATAATTGATTATATTTCTCATTACTTTCTCTTTACCCAACTCTAAGAATAATTTGTCTGTATTTTTTTTCACTACTCTACTCTCTATACATATAAAATTACTTGTCCCGGCTGATTCATCAACGCGGAGCCTAAACCGCTGGGGCTACAAACTTGAAATTTTGGCAGTAGGTGGCTTTTAGTTTGCAGGTATCCACTAAGAAAGGGTTTTTCGATTTTCGAGTGAAAAGGGGTAAAAACGTTTATATGCAAAAACTTATTCCATGGTCATATTAACTTAAAATTTAATACTTCTGTATGATAGTAATGAAATGTGAACTATAAAACGAATATCATCCCCTATCGAACTGCAGGTTTGTATGGACAAAATTTATTTTTTTGGCCGATTACCTTTAAACTTAGCATATATATTCCTTAGGGTGAATAAATAAATATCTGTATCATCCTTTTATAGTTGTGCTATAAGAAGAACAATTGCGAGTATATACATATATAAAGTGTAAAGTCCAGAGATTTAAGTGGCAATCTTTTTATTTCTTTAATTATTGCAGAGAGAAAATAGTCATCTAATTTTTTTTAAATTATCTAATGCCTCGAAGATACGGTTACCTCCAAACACCCTTTTATTGAAAATTAAATTTGTTTCCTAAATCACTGAAATGGAAGCAAAATCCTCGGCTCCGTGTTATCATGTTTAAAAGCATCCAGTATAATCCAATTATTAACTTTAATTAATTTTAACCTTTGAACTCGTCTCGCGGTCTCCCTTCTAATATGTCTCGTACTTACAAAATTGGATAAAGCTTTTCCATACGCCAGTGGTTCTCAAACCATGCTCCACGGAGCTCTGTTGCTCTTCCAGTTCATAATAATATTAATCTATATCTATACCTCTATACTAATTATCAGCGCTAGAATTTACTAGCACTAGGGGCCAGTAGCCAGGACGGAAAAATTTCCAGGGGGGGGGGGGGGGGGGTAAAATTTGGGCTTTAAAGTACAACTTGTTTTTTTTATATTCTTCTAGGGTAAAATAAATTATCTATACGATGATTGGTAGAAAATTATGATTATCAATATAAAAATGAAAAATAATAAATACTATGTTTATTTCGAAACAATGCTCCGGATCTCAAGTAATAAACTCTGAAACCATTAAACCATTTAAAAACTTTTGTTACTATTTGAAACGTAATTATTCTAGATCAGGGGTCATCTAACAATAGATCGCGCTTCGGATCAGGAGCGCTGGCCTTCTTTGTGCGGACCTTAAGTAAGCAGTGGAACATAAAACAGAAACTTGATTTTCTTTGATTCTTGACCAATCCAAAATTTAAGACCATAATAACCTACATCCAATTTATTTCAAACTTTAGACAGAATTTGCATATTTAAGCTTACGAGTAAGATACAGTGCAGTGTATTATATACGTAATGCGAAGGGGTTGGGGGAGTTCGGTACAAAGGACCGTAACGATCATAATTTTTTTTTAATTCTCCCTAATGACTACTCTAGATGGTTATAGACTGTATTTTATGTATATTAACAAAACGCGTGCAATGGCTAGTATTCTATAAAGCCATGTACGAGCTACGCGTTCTCGAGTACTCTCCATCATGTTGAACACGCGCATGTACATGTTGATCGTACACGTACAGCATTCGACAAGCTTGCTGCGATACGTATGTACGACGAGACTTTGAAGCGAGCCACGCGGCTTAAATATATCTTTATGCTTTTAGACGACGTTTTTGACGAATTAAAATAGCTATTTGGAAACAAATAGTTACCTTCGCTATGTAACGGTTAATTATTTTTAAGAACTTTAGTGACCATATTTTGAGGCTAGTTCTTAAATGGCCTACAATTAATATAAAAATTTAAAAATTCACCAACTTCAAAAAGATTGACAGCCCCTGCCGTAACATTACAATATTATGGATGCGAAAGTCTTGTAAATCTTAGACATGAAAATATCGAAAAGAACGATTTTTTTGTACGCTATTTATATTTTAAAAAAATCTTTCATGTTGGTTTACCCTTTTTACTCGGTACTTTGTGATAATTTCCAATAATTCAAACGAGTACATACCTCTCTCCACATACTGTTTGATCAAAATTCTTAGCTGTACTCGACATCTGTTGCAAAACCTCTTAAAGTAAAAAGATCGTTGGAGCCAAGAACCCTCGTGGGCGTTCCCACAACAACCTAACAAAATTTCATCACATTCCAACAAATGGTTTCGAAACTCATAGAGGACTTACAAACATTGATTTTATTTATGATATATATACTTTTCTTTTAATAATTAATTAAAAACAATTTGATATATTTAATATATTATCTAATAAATAGTTTTTAAATATAAGAAAGGATATAAATTACAAAATAAGGATCGATCTGGAAATTCGAAACAATGAATCAAGAAACTGTTTTTCCGTACTTATTTATTTTAGATGACTTAAAAAAATATTTTATATATTATATGAAAAATGTTAAATATAACGTAATAAGAATACATCAATATCTAAGAATTTCACTTTTTTTGGTTAACACAATATTGCTGTGATATGTTGAGAACATTCAGTTAAGGTGACGGTTTCGTTTGCGTTTTTGTTAATAGTAATACATTGAATGCCCCTTTTGCATTTTTATTTCATATGATGTACAAATTAAAAGTTACGTTAACTTAGTGTTAATAGACTTAATCTTAAATGCAACTTTACAAAGTGTTTTATAAAAAATGTTTGTGTATTTTAAAGCGATCCTAGCGAGTATTAAAGAAAATAAAAATTGCCATTCAGAATTCACATGATACATTACCACCAATTATATTAAATAAATGTAGATATGTTATAAGGTAAACGAATTTGCCACCCGTAATGCCGACCACTTTGGATGACGTTGCCTAGCAACCAGCCAACAAGTCAATTGACTAGATCGTCAAAGTTTATTTTTTATTGACAATCCCATATTGTTACACTATTTTTAGTTCAGTAATAACATAGTTATACCATAAAGCCAATCAAAAAGAACCTTATGTAATTAAGAATACTTCTAGTTACTAAATCTCATTTTAAGACTATGTTATACTCCAAGTATAAGTTATTATCAAGATGTCGGCCGCCAACCCTAATTACACCAACCACATAAGGGTCACAGCTTCTCAAACTTAGCGAGTGCAACGCTTATCTCTTCCTATTCAAAGTCATTTAGATTAAAAACTTTTATATCATAATGTACTCCTGAGATCTCATTCTCTTCAACAATACTTGTACGACCATTGTACTCGAAATAATGGATTCTTTTTAAAGTTTAAAAAACGCTGGAAAGTTTATCTTTTCATAAACATGTTTGTGATGGGTTGTTGTGCGATCTTTTAACTTGGTAGGTAACCTTTACGTGGAGTTTATTTGAAAACAACTTGATTTTATTATACAGTATCATTATTTAGTATATATGTTGTTATATGGACGCTGATAAGCAATGCTGTGTCAAGCCACACGAAATTCATTTTGAGAAAATGGCGTTTAAAGATGTCAAACCTATTCTTAATAAGTTTGTTTGAACAAGTATTTATCCATATTTACTTTTCTTTTAATAATTAATTAAAAACAATTTGATATATTTAATATATTATCCAATAAATAGTTTTTAAATATAAGAGATCATTGTATAAATTACAAAATAAGGATCGATCTGGAAATTCGAAACAATGAATCAAGAAACTTTTTTCCGTACTTATTTAGTTTATACGACTTTATTTTTTATTGAATATGTTATTTTATATCAAATGTATTACATATAAAACCTCTGTTACAATATTGTCTTATACTTTTAAGAAATAAAGTGTCACTTCGTTCATGTCTCTTCAAGGCGTAGTTTCATTATAGAATAATATTAAATAGGTGAAGCCGTATCAAAATACATCAATATCTCCGAATTTTACTTTTTGTTAGTTGACACATTATTGCTTATCAGCATCCATATTTCTATTATAATCATATATTATATTTGGACGCTGATAAGCAATACTGTGTCAAGCCACGCGGACTACATTTTGAAAAATTGGCGTTTAAAAATGTCAACCCTATTCTTAACACATATGTTTAAAGAATTATACATCAATTTTACGTTTTATTTTTTGATAAAAGGTGTAATGAATTAAAATCAGAGTGATATATTTAATGTATTACCTAATATAAAGTTTTTCAAATGTTTAAGATTATTGTATAAATTGCAAAATATATGACGCACTTGAAATTCGAACCAATTAATCAAGAAACTTTTTTCCGTACTTATTTAGTTTATATGATTTCAATTTCTTTTTAATAAGAATAAATAGGTTATGTAGTATCAAAATATACCAAAATCTCCGAATTTGTCTTTTTGTGGGTTGACACATTATTGCTTATCAGCATCCATTTGTTTGTTATATTAACATTAAATTATATAACAATTAATCAAATTAGTATCATTCGGTCGATTGTTAAAATCGTCTTGAATTATCTTATTCAAAATAGTCTTAAGTTTTTATTATTATATTAAAACGTTAAAGTTATATTTTTGTTCTAAAGAAAAATGTGGATTTTTTAATAAAAAAATATAATAAAAAATTAATTCTTAGCACATTAATATATCTTAGTCTATTTGTAAATAAGAATAGTAAAAATAAGCGACATCGATCCGAGACTTTAATTATAAGCTTTTAATCTTTATACAATAGATGGCGTTATTAGATGTTTGCACACGCTTTATCCTAATGAACGTATCTTATGACAGATGGCACTACCACATAGTTTAAATATCCTTCATTGCAGTCGTGTTCAATAATGTATCGAATTAATCAATATAATTCAATAATAATTTTAAATTAACATTGATCGTTATTATTGAATAAATTATAATTGACTTATCTATACTAATATATAAAGCTGAAGAGATTGTTTGTTTGTTTGATTGAACGCACTAATCCCGGGAACTACTGGTCCGATTAAAAAAATCTTTCAGTGTTAGATAGCCCATTTATCGAGGAAGGCTATAGGCTATATATTATTATCACGCTAAGATCAAAAGGAGCGGAGCACCAATGAAGAATGTTTCAAAATCGGAAAATTTTCCCATTGAAAGAGTTAACGCTGCGTATGCTGTGTAAACGGTTAAAGTTCCGCAAAAATCATGTATGACAGAATTGTTCCCTTGTAAAATATCTAAAAAAAACGCGGCATATGTCTAACTTTTAAGGTTAGTTACAATAACCTATTTTATGCTAAACAAATTTGTTCTAAAATAATGCATTGTTAGCCCAAAGTAACTATTCCACGCGGACGAAGTCGCGAGCGGAAGCTAGTTTAAAAAATATTTTACGTTTTGCCAAAAACCCTATTTCTAATGTAACATTTTGAAATTGACATGTTTAATTATATAAGTACTATTATATAATTTAAATTAAAGAAATGGCTAAACAACTGTCCTACTCGTAGTGCCTTTTTTTGTATTCTGCGCAGCGTAATGCGTGTAGTGCAGACCTACACACTTACGTGAAAGTATACATGATTTTAACGATAAGTTTACGTATTTTCTCTAAATTATTAATGATGATGGCAAAATACGTTGCATTAAAAGAATCTAATGTTTGCATATCAATATTTTCATAAGGATCCACCAAAAGTTTTAATTAATTAATTTCGTTAGTAAAATCAATGAACTCTTGATGCAAATCATTTTTTCGTTTGTTTAAATGAAGTTTTGTTTTATCATTCGTAACTATACACAAATCGTACAATATTTGTATTTCTCAAAAATATACTGTCCTTTAGTAGGAAGAAGTTTTTAAATTATTTCAAGGTCCATATTTAATAGTTTTTGAAAGTAATATTTGTCGCACGTCAAATGCTATACCCGACTAAAGTTCTTTTAGAATAACGTTTATAGAAATTATTCAAATTTAACAATTCGACGATATATTTAAGTATTTCTTATTTGTTTTAAATAATATGTGGACTCATCTTGAGTATCTATTCAGAAGATTTGAACCTAGCACAACAGGAATATCGTGGAAAATTTGACTCGATATGACAACTAATAATGGCGGAACTTGAATGGTAATTTTTTTGTTTTTAATTATTATTCGAACCACAAGTCACCGTATTTGTATATGATGTTAGTTTTTTTTGTAAAAATATAAAAAATAAGATTAGTTTGTTTTTCTAGCTGCAAGTAGGAAGGGAAGGTAAAGGGTAAAGTACTTACCTCGGCCGGTAATAATTTATAATTGTTTTTATTGCACACACATCACTTATCACATCCCTTTAGCTGTTGATAATCACAGAATAACACAGTTTGGAAGGAAATACGGAATTTCCACCTGTTTCCTTTTATTTAATTCGCGCGCGTGTTAATAGCGCCATGATTTTTTCGCTAGTTCGATGGCGAGTGCTTGTGGCGCCGCTTGCGTCGAACGACGGAAACCTCGTGTCGCAGCGGCCGAGGGGGATATAAGGAAAGGCGGGAATAGGAGCTTACAAGCTAGAATAAATATTTTTAACTAGTAAATTGACTAGGTTAAGTTAATATTTTTGCAATAGTACTATTCAACGCTACTTCAGCCAAAAATATATTTTTTCTAAGCACCTGCGGTCATAAGTTATTTTGACAGATTTGGCCTGTTAAATATTATACTGCACTGTAGACTGGTTATGAATTTTGACTGTAACAAATACATCAATTAAGGGTCCACATCATTAATGTGACTTTTAATGTTTAAGTTCTTGAAAGCAGTTAAGATTGAAAACAATTTATTTGTAAGTATTGTCCTTTTACCTATGTAACGAAAACAAAATACAAAAGGAGTTTATAAAAACATCTTCACAAAATACAAATTAAAACAAAAAATTCCCTTTTATTTCGATATTAATTCCATTTCGAACGTTTCCTCGCGACGGCACGTTTTCAATAGTTATTTTCCGATGTGCGGCACTTCTTCCGGGTCACCGCGCCGGTATTTACACCGTACCAATTGACCTGTTTCACATTAAACGGTAGTCAAATATAAAAGGTTGATATTTATATATTCGTGCACGAAAAGTTAACCGCTTTGTTATATATAAATATTAAGCCTGAGTCGTTATCGGAGGCAAGGTTACTGATGTTGGCCACTGGGGTTCAGGTTTACCGGACAACAGTACGGTAACTAGCAGTTAAACGTCCTTAAAAAAATGCTAATGTCATTTAGACCTCTATGAAAATGAATCTATTACCGAAGAAACCACAATTTTGCTATGGATGATTTAAAACTTGGTCCTCGTGTCGCTAGCACCAGCGTTTATGTCATTGCCGGGTAAGATTACCTGTCAACCAGGCGTAACGTGTGCGGGAGAGCTCTTCAGTTCGCGTCGCTTTTATTCAGGTAATAAAAAATGACAGGTATATTGTCCACACACATTCATGTTGACCTGCGCAGGCGTACCTGACAAGGAAACCTGGCTGCCATGTAGGTCAGGAATTAAAAACTTGCACTTCGTGTTGCAAGTTAAGTTTTGATGAGGGACACACTTGGGGAAGCTTGTTTCGCGTCAGGCGTGTTCAAGGTAGATTCCGCAGCTATTTTAAATCGATTGACTAGATTGAATCCATAAGTTACGGCAAAGGTATATGGCGCAAATTTTAGAAAATCATGCGTAGGGGCGTAAGGAGTATGGTGAAGTATACGTTCTAGTGGCGTGCCGGATATTCGTATCCCGTATACGCGGATATCCGAAGGAGAAAAAAGATCCATATCTATTACTTTTTTAGCGGATCTTGTACGGATCTTTTACCTTATTAATTAAATACATAGGTAGAATTTCATATACCTTCGCGCACACCAGCAATTATTAAGCGTGATTCTTATCCGTATCCGTGGATCTTGACACCAAATATCCTCATTCGTATCCCTATCCGTGAAAATACATTTTTAATTATCCAGCACATCACCAATACGTTCTAAGTAGACGCGAATCCATGATTTTTCTGAGGAATGGAAAGAAACTTTTTATCAAAAGAAAATTTGTTATCTTTTCTTTAGATAGCGAAAAATTTTAGTCTAGAGACTAACTGGCCGCAAAACACCACACGTCAGCTCGTAAAAGAGTATCAATCGTAACAACAAACGTCAGCAATCTAGCGAATACAGACAATCGTATTAAAGATTTAGTACATGAAATTCAGCCACTCCAGGCCCCACTCCCGCACTACCTGAAACCTTAACCCCGTCCACTTCGCTCGGAGATATCGTGTCTGATGAATATGTAATCTTATTTGAATATCAAATCGTTCAGGTTTACCAGTGGAAACGATTCAATTGCGAACGTTCAGTGTATCTGGACCGGTTCGGACATGATGTGTTTTGTACTTCATGTACTTCACGTTAGGGGTATTTGCATTGGGGAGTTCTTGATTGGTCACGACGTAGCCAGATTTAATACCTAGAGGTGTTAGCTAAAAAAATAATTTATTATTATTTTAGATAATAAAATATATTTTTACAATCTTCTATGTATATTGTTCACTGATATTCCTTGTTCGGTAGAGTGGTCCTGGAATGTGTATAGTCTATTTTTTTTCGTTGTCTTATTTTGTCAACAAACACTTCCCAGAACAAAAATCACGGATTTTTTAAACAATTACACATTTTGGTTCTGTATTAATGTTTTCCAACGATTAAAGAAACACTTCCGATATGAATAACACTAAAAACTGCTACTAATTAATGATTTAAACACTTTATTTTTGATAAAATCGAAATATTTTCCGACTCAGATTCAACAGATAAATTATGAACTACACAATTTGACACTTCGAAATTCTATTTTGTCCTTGAATCATAGAGATGTGACACTTTAATGAATTATTGAGATTGTGAACTGAACTGTTTTGAATGATAATAAAACAATCAACCTAAAACTTTTTTAAATAGCTTAAACCATTTAAACAATAATATTCAAGTTTTAAAAAGGCGTTTATTTAAATCTAAAAGAAAGTTAATACTTAAAAACACTTTTAACAAGATAAATTTAAAACTTAAGGCAAGTGACCAAATTCACCAGCGTGACTTAGCTCGAATTTTTATATTACTGAAAAGTTACTATATTATAAATAGTTGTTTGTGAAATTAACATATTTGTAGTGTTTGCTAACTTACTTTTTTTAGCACCATGTCTTTTATACTTCATATACTATTAGATGGATTGAAATAATTTTAGCGGAAAGGTAAAGTAGTAATTTGAACTTATTTATTAATAAGAAATTACAACTTTCTTAAATCTATACAAATAAATAAAATTGAATTGTCTGTTTGTAATTTAAAATTAACAGTTTTTAACTATTAAATTGGAGGAGACAGAAATAATAAAGCACAGCTATTATTGAAATTTAATAAGGAAAACTATGGAAAACGAGAAATAGACGAAATGGCACTCCGTAAGAATATATTTGTTATACGACTTCCGCCTTATCATTGTGAATGGAATCCAATTAAGTTAATATGGACACAATTAAAATCACATGTTGGTAAAAATAACAAAACTTATAAAATGAGTTAACTAAAACTATTAATTAACCGACAGAAGAATCGAGCGAGGAATCAGTTACATCATTAGTCTTAATTAAAATTTAAAAATAGATTTTGTTAATTTTTTAAATTTCTAAACGAATCCTTTAAATTTTTTTTATAATTAAATATAATAACAATATTTTTCATAATATTTCATTACTAGATGAAAACCCGGCTCCGCTCGGGTGAAATGTGATTGTGTTTAAATAAATATGGTAAATTAAAACTATAAAAGTTTTTACATAAATAATTTTAATTTAAAGTCAGATTTTAAAATAAACTAAAATAACTAACAAATCAAATAACTTTTAAGATTTAGTCTTTGTAAACCTCTCTGTTTCAAGCACTCAGTCTTTTTCTTTACTTTGGAGGTAGGTCAGAAGGTACTTACTACTGTAATAATCATTACTATCAAGGGATATACCAATTATATGGTATATAATTGAATTGTCTACTAAGCATCGCACAGGCAGTTCAATACGGTCATCATCATCCTTATTAGCTGATCCACCGCCTACCTTCAATACTCATTTAGAAAAGTCTAAATCTACGTGAGATCTCATATCATCAATTGTCAATTGGAGTTTAGCCACTTTTTGAAAAGTGCTTAATAGAAGCTTTTATAATGTCTTTTGTAATTACATCAAAGTTTTACAATACTGTTCATAATTATAATGATTTCAATGACAATAAAAACCTATATTAATAGAAGCCAATAGTGTTTGCTGCATACGGCAAATATCGATATCGATTTTTATATTGATTTTTTATACATACATATTTAAAATTTCTTTTAATTTCTTATGTGATTATATTGTTTATTTACCACTATGTACCTTAATATAATCTGTTAAAATTAATATTGGTAAAAAGTTTAGCACACTTGCATATATAGGTTTTTATCTATGGACACCCATCTCTTCTACATAGTTATTGTTTACTCTTTAGATATATAATTTTTAGAGATAACACAGAGTATATCCTATGAAAAACTGACCAAAATAATAATATTTTTTTCATTCGCTCAATGTTTCGTTTTACACAGCCACAGGACTTTGTTTCTAAAATGGATGACATGTTGAGTGGCGAGGCGTATATGAGCTAGTATGAAACAACGTTCAATAACTACTCAAGATGGCCGTAGTCAACTTCTGTGAGACCGTCATGGTCCAGAAGGAGACTGCGGGGCGGGCTCGGGAGAGGGCCGATCCCACCCGGCGGAGGCGACCTGCGGGTCGCCTTCACGGCCTCCAAGCCCCAGTGCCCGGGGCGGAATAAGTAGGGCACTCCCTCCGGCCGTGGGTGCGTGAGATGGGGGTCTCACGCATCCGTTTTCATACGGCCGAGAGGAGGACCGCAGTCCGGTATGGCCCCGGACTGCCGGTGTACGCACCAGCGAGGGGTGCGGGGAGGGCGAGACCATCTTCGCCCTCCTGAGAAGGGCTCCGCAAGCCACGAGTGGAGCAACGCACGGGAGAGGCCGCGGACGTGCCTGCGAAAGCGATCCCGTAGCCTCTCCGTTTTCCGTGCTGTGGCGGCCATCGCAGGGGGTTTTAGTGAGTACAATCTCACATAACCCGGTCTTCCCCCCAGGAGTCGGGTATCTATGAAGATTTACCCTGCGTAAACAAAAAAAAAGATGTCATTCATTTACTGTCAGTGACGTTTTGATAAAGTGGTCAATATGGCGACTGCGATTTGACTGTCATTGTCGTTAGAATTTAACAAAATACTCGACAAACCGAATTTTGCGAATATATGTCGTCGACTCAAAATCATTAATTTTTTCTGTTTTATTATTCAGGTAAGGTTTCGATTGAGTCTACCGTAACCCTTGACGAAATTATTAATATAGATTAAATCATTCATTTTAATCATTCATTCAGTACTTTCACATCTCTATCTATTGTCTCTGGTTAGAAGGACGCCATAGACAGACGCGTTGTACCAATGGTCACTGCAACTGACTAAAGCGCTAACGGTCGCGGGTTCGATCCCCGCTCACGGCAAACGTGTGTATTGGCCATACGGATGTTTGTCGTGGTCTGGGTGTTTGTGTTAGTGTTGTGTGTTTCCGGACCCCCGACATAAGGTCATGAGATCTTAATGGGGGCCGTTTAGTGTGATGCGTTATTATTATTATTATTATATATTTGTTTTGATGTTTGGACTACGGAAAAAAATAGACTATACGTGTGTACTGTTATATTTTTCAGTACACTGCGCTTTGACTGTTTTGATGTGAAAGTATTTGATTGCTCGTGTATTATTGTTGCATTATTCAAGTCATTGTGGTATATTTATATCATCACATCATAAGTATTATCCTATATAGATAATTATATATGTATTGGGATATCTATATATGTAGGGAATGTATGTATGGCTGTATATAATACACGACTTTACTTCCCTTACGATTTCACTAACGTTTATGGTTACTGCTTCGCTCGTATGAGTCGTAGCGTGATGTAATATAGCCTATAGCCTTCCTCAATAAATAAACTATCTAACACTAAATAATTTTCCAATTCGTACCAGTACTTCCTTCAAACAAACAAACAAACTCTTCAGCTTTATAATATTAGTAAAGATTCATCTACTGAACGCCATTCTCGCACCACCTAAGGTTGGCTGGGAGATACACACATATATAGCAGTATAGCTTCAAAGTTTGCCTTTTGCTTAATTTACACTTAATAGTTGTACAATAAAGTAAATAAATAAATATATAAAATTTCAATTTAAATTTATTGGAAATAACTCATTCATCGAATTTTGTATTGGCGCGTCGCATGTTTCTGGAAAATTAATTACCGAAACCGAAAAAATATAGAAAAAACATTAAGTAAATAATATTAACTAAAAAAATAATCGAACACAGAATTGTTTTAATCTGAATCTTTGGTTATTTGGTTCTAAGATGGGTTTTCTTTATTTTTTCGAAGTTGAAAACTTTATTTTTTCAAAGTTGAAGACTTATAAAAGTAGCAAATAAAATAGCTAAATAAAAAAAAATAATAAAGTAGCAAATAAAAAAATTAGTGTATGTATTAACGTTTTATTACAGTGTTTACAATTTTTTAATTATTTCAATACATTTTGTATTAGAAAAAAAAACAATATAATAACACTAGTTATTTTCTCTTACCTGAATTATTTTAAGCTCATTTTTAATATAAATAGTAACATATTTAAAGATATAATCTAAAATTACAAATAATTACAAGTATAAATAACATAAAGGCCGATTGTAGGCACAAGAAAACAATAACCAAAAGAAAAATCGGAAAATGGCACGTTTTTAGAAATCTAGTATAAGCCTTTTTTTGTATTCACAGAGGATATCTTCGAAAAGTTACCCGATTCCTGGGGGGGAGGAGATCGGGTTATGTGGAGATTTATACCCACTAAAACCCTGGCTTTCCTCAGCTCGGAAATGGAGAGGCCTCCGGATCGCTTGCGCATGCGCATCCGCTGCCCCTCCCGTCTAGTATAAGCCTACAAATGAGTCGAGATGGACGGGAATAAAACTCGCCGCGAATTCAAATCTAAACTAAGGGCTAAGCTCCTAAGTTTTCCACGTGCTTCTATATTTTAATTCATCTCATTCTCGGTGGCGAAAGACAAGATCGTGAGGAAACCTGCATGTATTAATAAAAATTCTAAAATATGTGTATATCCCAATTGTTAAAAAAGCAACGTAGTGGATCAAACCTCTTCTTTTCTCTTTTGAAGTAGAAACCTTTGCCCGGCGGGTCAATAGCTGGTTACATTTATGTTTACAATGAAATGATATACCAATATTAAAATCCAATTAATGGCAATTAAAATATTATAAAAATATTATAGATCCGAATATTTTAAACTATATTAAAATATATATATTACGTCTCCTTTTGTTTATTAATTCAATTTATTTCAGACTAAAATTAATATAAATGGAATTCAAAATTGTTAACTTATTATAATAATATTTCACACATACTTGGATTAATTAATTCGAGCACAAAAATTAAACGTCTTTAATGACGCAAGTACAATACGTGCACGAAACTTTATAAAAGTACTCTACAGCGTGGATGCCTCGCGTGCAGATATAACTTTACTATGCTTGACAGTTTGTATGCGTATGACCATTACATGATTTTCATGGAGGAATAATCGTTCTAGCCAAAAAGAGAGCGAGAGAGAGAGAGAGAGAGCGTCAGACTAAACCCAGCTCAACACTAGTGCGTAGGAGTCAAGCTTAATAGCGCATGTTTTAATAAATGCGTCTATTGCTGTTAGGAACATATTATAAGAGTAAATTTAATCATTTTGTCTATGGACAGTTTCGTTGGTAGTTTACTAATATTGTCAGTACGCCATCACGTCTCTCTAGGATAGATTATTCTGGCCCGCTCGTGCGTATGTTTTAAAGTATAATAAACTAGAACTACGGTCATAAACCCCAACATAACGGATACACATGTTATTGTACTCCCGATACGAATTTTGATAGTTCTCAACAACGTAATTTTCGATCGTTATTCTTCCATACATTGACTATCCGCGCCTCTAACGTAAATCTCCCTAGAGGCGCTGCCAGTCAATGTATACAAAATTAGTCAAAAAATACCGATCAAAAATTATCACAATTAGGTATACTAATTATTATATTCGTTATATGCTTTTTTCACATTAATCGATAAAACTTCACATTAAATTACTCATTGTCAGTGTGTCACATAACCTTTTATACTCAAATAAGAAACTTAACCAAAATACAATAATAACTTTTCCTCTGCTTGTCAACCGATATTATTCATTTTAATTAATAACTATTGACGAGCATTAATGCTATCGGTAATAAGCTAATAAACAACCCAAATAAGTGTTTTTTTTAATATTAATAACCGAAAACAACCAGCTTTTGTTTTATTCGATTTTTTTAACTAACGCAAACATTCAAATATTGGAAAACAGTAGTAAATAGTCATTTGCATATCATCAATTTTTGTAAAATTGTAACGTTCACATCAGTCTATACTCGACCTTATACAAAATCACGTGATAATTAATTAACGATTAACGAAAACACAATACCCACACAATTCATATACAACTAAACCAATACTCGTACTGTCTGTATATGTTTATATACTATATAACTATGAAACTATACGTTACACTTGCTTTTTATTCATTTTCACACATATAATGTTAACAATGTAGGGTTTACACGGTGTATAGTCTACGCACTTATCTTCAGAATTACTAAGTTCCGTTGAATCTGTGTCTTGCAGCTGTTCTGTCATGACGTCACTGTCCGAAAGTGAATTATTATCAATTTCTGGTAATTCTTCTTTAATATCTAAATGGCTGGCTTCTATATGATTCCGAGTTTCACTACTAACTCTGTTCTGACAGTGAAATTTGTGTGGAAGGACACCTTTTTTTAAGCACAGCCTCGACGCGCCAACTAATTTCCATTTTAAGTAATTCGCCATGTCATTTTCTAGCTGAAATAAAGAAAAATGATTCCGTCATTGTATTGTTTGTTATGGCACTTAACGTCTTGCTGTGACCCATAGTATCGGAAGAGCAATAATTAACGCAAATAGACCGCGACAGAGAGCTAGAATTATTACAATTAGAATTTTGATGATTTACGCAGACTGATCCGATTTACAAATAATTTTCGCGTCGTTATGTCATTTTAATGTATAAAATATGGCACTATTTTTGCATATTACATACTATTATAGTATCCATACAATAGTTAAAACTTTAAAAAAATGTACCGTCTTCAAAGCAAGTTCCTAATTCCAGTTATTTTTTTGTCAACACCAAACTACTGAACCGATTTTGATAGAAAATTTTATGGCACCAATTTAAAAGTATAGCTTTACAAATAAAAAAGAATTTTCAAAACTTTTGGTAGTTCTGACGTAACAAATATAAAAACCATACGCTACTCCTCCCTTTTTGAAGTTAGATGGTATGTTTAAGTTTAAGTACTGTTAACGGAACAGATGTACACGTGACTTGAAGTTGCCTAGCAACGGTCTGTTGATGTCAATTGAGACAACATGGCGATATTATAAAGAAAAAGTAAATAAAAACTTATAACTACGACAATTTCTAATATTCACTTAACTGTTTAAGGCTAGAATTACACTTATAAGTTTTGCTCACAGATTTTCATAGAGATTTACATAATTTGTTTGTCATTGCTTTATACCTGTAAGAATTTATCGTGTCTTTATTTTTGACAGCCACAACATTTGTAAGGCTACCTAGGAACTGCTACCTGAGTACCAGTATCTAGTACGAGTTTTCAAACTGATAAAATGAATGGCCCTGTATTATTCCATACTAAATATTAAAACACAAACTGTTTACAATTTGCCAATTCATACCAGCTTACAAAGTTATTTTATGTCAATTACAAGTGTAATATTTACAAAAGTAATTCTAATCTATGTCCTTTTTAAAGATTCCTCACAAAATATCCGGCATAAAATAAAATTATAAAGGTGAATTATTAAGACATTTAAACTATATTTACACGGTATTCTTAAATCAAATATATTCAATATAGTTTTTGATTTTTTAATACTGATTATTTTTATGTTTTGTGAATATTTATTTTGTACAAAAAAAAATAGAAATTTAGAGCGACAAACTAACAGCCATAACTTCGCATAAAAATGTAAACAAAACAACGAATGATAAGGTCCTTACATCAAAGTGATCCTCGCAACAGAAACGAGTCGAGTGTGCGTGAAGCGGCCGGTGCTTCGGCTGCAGTCGGCCCATCGCGCGACACCATTCTATCCGCCTCTGTTCCCCGACGGGAATACTGAAGAATAATTTATTCGGCGTACGAATTGTGGTATTCTTACACTCGGGCACAGCACAACACTTGTACGTAGCTTTTTTTTTAGACATTTTAATGATTTAAATATGTAAACAAAATTCGTTTTACGCGTCCGCCGTGAGTCTAGTATGTCAACTGTCAGTGTGATTCGGTACGGGTGTGAAAGAGACGGATGTGTGCGCGGCGCGAGCGGTTACGTAGGAGAGTGACGTCAGAGGCGCGCGGCGTAATGGCGGCGATAGTTCGTCACCGTTGTCAACTGTCATTTCATCGCTGTAGCATAGATTATTATTTGAAATTTGGCGCAACTAAAAGCCAAAAAATCAAAGAATTTAATTGATTTATTTGTGATTGTTATAGAGTCATTAATTTGTTTCTATATTTTTTGATGAAAAATCTTTTTTTTAAGTTAAGTAGGTATTTAATAACGATGAGTTACTATTTAATAAACATTGTATTCGAATAATTGTCTAATATGTAAAATTTAAGGAAATGTATTGTTTTTTATTACGTTTCTCTAATTTCAAAATAATAAAAATGTAGGTACCTCGATTACAATATAATTAATTTAACCAATATATAGTTATGTATGGATATTATTTGTATGTAAGAAAACCTCAGACCTTAATTTAACCCGTAAAAATTCAAGGCAAGTAACTAGTGTGATGTGTGTAATGTATATGTCAATTTTCATATTACTCTGAATGTTAGTCTAAATATGTTAGTCGAGCTCCCGATTCTCTGCATTTGTTACAGACGTACAGAGCTCTGATATGAAACGAAGGTATTATTTTGTTATTTCTCGTTACGACTCGACTAAGCGTGAACGGGTGTTTGGGACAAAATAAAGAGCACGGCGGAAAATATCAGGCTCAGGGTAGGGTAAGCCAAATTCGAAAGAGCATAATATTTTCCATGTAAATATGCTATTGATTATTATTATTGTATGGTTTACATAACGGTTGAGTCGAATCAGTAAGTCTAATTTAATTCGTCTATATTTAACTTCTATTGAGGCCGCGGGATCGCTTGCTTAAGCGCATCCGCTACCCTCCCTTGCGTCGCTCCTCTCGTGGATAGCGGAGTTCATTTTAGAAGGGCAAAGTCAGTCCGAAGTCCGCGGTCTAAAGGGCAGTCATACTGTTATCGGGAAAATTGCATGCATTTTATTCTGAAAATTCTGCCAACCCTTCCTAGTAGGAGTACGATGTCAGAAAAATCATTTTCTGCACTAAAACTTATAAAAACTTGGTTGAGAGCAAACAGAAAAGTCTAATTCACTGTGTATATTTTATTACTAGCTGCGCGCGTCTTCGTTTGTGTAGACTACAAGATGTTAGGCATGTCTCATGCAAGGCAATTTTTAATTAATTAAAATAAATGAAGTTTATAAAATAAAAGCGGTTACTTTTACTAAGTTACGCTTTATAACATGTGCGTGGTATGTGCGTGTGTGTCTTGTCAAACTATTTAAACTACTAACTATTAACTACAATTTTAATTTTTTTTACGTTAGTACCGTATATAATTTCATAAGCATTTAGCTAAAAGATGTTAATTAGAAATTATAAACATACATTTCAATTTTATTTATTGTATTAGTTACCACAACAACCCCTTCCCCCCACCCCTATTTCAGGCTGCGGCCGCACCTAGGCAAAGTATGGCCTCTCAACCGCGTATTCTTGTGACTTGAGCAGAGTCAAACACTAAAACATTCAGGCTCCGCTGGGAATCCACGCAAGCGAAGCGCGATTACGATTCTATATATTGCGAATATTGTAAAAGTTTATTTTGCACTAAACCCCTTATCGAACGACATTTAATATACAATTTTATATAGCGAGGACATCGCTAGATGAAAAGTCCCGTTGGGAGATTATACTACATTTAATAGCTACGCGAGCTTTTTCATCAATGTTAAAAAGCATATTAAGTTCTTCGGAATTTTAAAAATTTCTATCTTTTTTTGCAATAATATTTTATAACTACAGAAATGTTATTTTAAGAATATCCAGAAAGAACTCGTACGCCTCTTGAAATTTTCTTTTGGAGAGGAAGGCATTTTGTTTTTATGTAAATAAAACAATGTAGTGGTTAATAATTATTACTTAATGGGAATTAATATAATTGATGTTTCTTCATAAATTTGTGTTATTATTTTACTGTCTTAATTTTTTTGCATTCCTAATAAAAGCTTCTTTCTTTTTTCTTGTTAACAATAAGAGAAGGGATATGTTACATTAAAAAGGACAAGACGTTTCAATTCATTACATAACATTTATTATAAAAACTTAATAAATAATACATTAATACAATCGCTAAAAAAAAATAACAACATCATACTTATGAACGACTTTAACTTAAAAAATACAAGACGCGACATAGTGACTTTATAAGTCACACTTATCAGTCGCCTGCAGCGTTTTAGGCGAGAATTACACTTGTAACTTTCATACAAATTTACATAAGTTATTTGTCATTGCTTTACAAGTAAAATAATTTACTGTTAGTGCCTTTTTTTTGTCCTCCAAGTTATGGGTCCTCCATACCAATTTTTATGAATCGTAGATAGATCGTGGAGAAGAAAATAGGCTATCAAGTAGCCTACATCCTTCTCCAAGATCAATCTATCTCTATACTATAATTTATGAAATTAAGAGGTTTAACGTGAAAACTAAAACAAAGTTTCTTTCGCATTTATAACATCAATATTTTTTTATAACACAACACTTAAGTTAATTACGAGAATTGTTTGAGGAATTCCACATGGAATTTTCGTATGGAGTCCATCATGTACTGGAACTCGCCCCGCGGGTGCAGGATGGTGCAGCGGAAGTGGAAGCTGCCCGGGAGCTGGCCGAAACCCGATCCCGGAACCACGCATATTCCTATATCATTTTGTTTATATAAAAAAGTTGGCAAACGAACAGGCGGAACATCTGATGTTAAGAAATCATTTATGGGCATTTGTAGCATCAGAGCAAACACAATACATTGCACAGCTTCAAAAGAGATAGGGGATGAAAGTTAGGAGAGGAATAGGGGAGAGGTTTAGGGTTTTGACTCTCTCATTCACCGTAAGAAACATTTCTATTAGCTGCTTCACGCCAATCTTTGTATGAGAGTGAGGTACTGCCCTGGTCGAGCGAAAATGTCTGGTATACATTTTGGCTGTTGTCTATTATTTTTTATTTAGAGTAGTAATGTTTCTCTGTCGGGTAGAGGACTCCTCTCCTATTAAAGAGAAGGGTAAGAGCTTAATACACCACACTACATCACGGCAGGTTGGGGCATAAACATGGGTCATTCAAATTTGTCGCGGCACATGCCGAATATTTCTTAGGATGTTTTCCTTCACCTGAACTACTAACAACCACCCTGATTTTCTGTAAGTAAAAAAATAAAAAAATTAGGTAAGTTAGTAACGCACCAGTCTCCTCCAGTAGCCTCAAGCAGTAGAACTCGTCTGCGGCCATGTTGAGCTCCGCCGCCGCGCGCTGCGCTCGCGCGGGCAGCGCGATGCGCGGGAAAGCGAACATGGCGCCCTGTAATCGTCAATAAACATTTACGAATTACTTCAGGGCTGTCCATTAATCACGAAGCCCAAAGGGAAGAGGAGGGTCCGATAAAAAGAAATAAAAACAAATAGCCCAAATAAACACATGATTAATGCTCAGCCCTTTCATAAAAAATCCTGTATGTAACATAGTAGTAAACATAGCAGCAGAATAAGATAGCTCATGTTAAAAGTAAGTGTGCTCACATCGATAGCCCCGCACGCACAGCCCGGGATAGAATTCAGGAGCCTCGCGGCGGCGTCCGCGCGCTCCGCCAGCGCGCGCGCCACTGCGCGCCGCTCGCGCGCCCACCGCGCGTGCGACGCCTGCCCCGCGCGGGGCGGCCGCGTCTGCCGGCGCCACACGAGGGTTGGAATGTTTTAGAAAGAGGGAATCGGCTTCGAAACTTAGAGTACTGACTAATTAAGAGTACTTAGATGACATCTTTATCTATATTTATGAGGACATAAAATTTGTTTGTAAACTTGTATGTGAGGAGTAATCTCAGAAAGTATTAATCAAATTAGTAAAGTATTAATTAAATTATAAGTTGGATAGCCTCTTTATTGAAACAGTTTATAAAATGCTAAGATTTATAGAAGCAAAGCAGTAACTATAAGAGCGAGCGAAACCGCGAAAGACAATAACTTCTAAATGTTTTGCTTTTAAAACTAAACTACTGAAACGATTTTGATAAAAATTCTATGAATTCCTCTGGCGCTACAAATGTCCGCGCGGTCACTTAACATATCGTGTCGTGCCTGCTCGTTTGCCCTATCTAACGGCGCCCGCCGGCTCACACTCACGACGCAGTCCAGCGCGCACTGGCCCAGCACGGAGGGGCACTGCTGCGCGGCGCGCGCGGCGGCCAGCGCGGCGCGCACGCGCGCGCGCAGGCGCGGCAGCTCGGCGTAGCCGGCGCGCAGCCCGCACTCCGCCGCCCAGCCCTTCGAGCACGTGTTGAAGCTGGCCAGCTCCATGGCGGCGTACGGCTCGCCCAGCTCGTGCATCACCTGATTGTCGTGTTGTGTTAAGAACACTTTTAAATATTTTCGTACTACACCACCGTCGGATGCTTTTGCGCTCTATTTTGCAGAATAAAAATAACAGAATTCTGCCCAGAAAAATAACAGGGACAAAAATACTATAGCGGGGAACAAATAATTAATTTAAAAAAATAAAAACCCAACTGCGTAACAAGATCATCTGTAGTCAACAGTACCGTACCAATATCAGTTCTGTCTAAAAGTCTATCGGTGCGAATCGTTACTAACCAACTTCAAAGCGTTATAGACCCGAAATGGTAATTCTGATTGAAAAAAAGTATAAAAAAGCTAAAGCTGGTTTTTCAATACCTATTCAACAATACGCTACTTGACATAGTCCGTCGATTTTCATTTTTTTCAAACAATGGCGTCCAAAATCAGTCATTTTAATTTTTCTGAATCTTAATAGTTTGTATGACATTCGCCCCGTTGTGACAAACCAAATAATTCATTCAGTCATTTAACAAAATCGGTCTACGCGTCGAAATAGTGCCACTAACCCACATACATACATAAGCTGCAAAACACATTACCCTCCTTTGTATCGTGCAATCGTGTATAAAAGTTGTATGCAGGAAAAAAGTGTAATTATGACCTTTGTTAAAAATACCTTCCTTTCATCATAATATTTAAAACTAACTTCATTTTCATTTATTTCAGAAGGAATTTAAAAACTCAATTTGAACTGTGCGTCAATTGTGTGATTATTATTTATGTGAATTAAACTAAAAGTCATTAGCCAAAGAATTGAATTGAATTATGTGAATTAAATCGAGACTAAAACTACGACTGAAGGATTAATGAATAGTAAATTTTTCATACGGCATGTTTCCAAAAAACATTCTTACAGCAAGTGCTTTTAATGTAACGTGGCATTAGTAAGAATAATAAAATTTAATTAAAACATATACATATATATTAATTACCGTGTAAAAATTGTCGTGTCAAATATTAAAAGTTTATTGTAACTCTGCTATCACTGTCGTATGTGCAAGGCCCACTATACAGTAATGACTATTTTTATTTTAACATTTAGCTATTGAAAGATCACTTAATTTGACTTATCATTATAATCGTTTAAGAAAAACATCATAATTATACACCAATTTTTTATGAAACTTAAATCATCTAAATATAATAATTCATAATTTTATGATTTAATGCCATAAGTTGGTTATATATTATGTGCGTCATAAAAATCATTAATTTGCGAACTTTCGACACAGGCGTGATAGAAATTTGTATAGTAACCTCGGAAACCAAACAGGACATCTCTATAATTGTACCCCCGGGCAAAAATGTTCTGTTTTGTTACCTTGGTTTATAATATACCATGTTTTAAATAAAAATAAATCGACTTAAAAAACGAATTTAAAGTAAGGTAAATTAAAATGTAAAAGAAAATATTTTCTACATTTTAAAGTCGATGCCAAGTCAAATATCCGAAGTCCTCGGCAATTTGAGCACCTCCTTTATTAGAAGTCGGTTAAAATAGGGAATAGAGCTCAAAGGCGAAATACGCAATTTACTTGGATGACGTACATATTGCAAATATTCTGATTTCAAAGCGAAACTACTGAATCCGTTTCGGAAATTCTAAGATACTGTCGGAAAATTGGAAATTGTAAGAAGCCTGATGGCACACTCATTTAAAATAAAAAATGTTCAAAGTCAGTTAACAGAACAGAGTTCTGGAGTGATAAATATAAAAAATCCTACATAACGAATTGAGAATATTCTTATATGTGAAGTTGAAAAACTTGTTAATGTCCCACAACTGCTTTAAGAATAGAATTATAATAATAGCTTAATCCACCACAGAGCTCCACTGCAAGTCGGCAAACATGTAAAGCGAGGATTACATTAGTTGTAAACTTTACTGTCGCAATCAACATGAAACGGTATTGTAACTTTTTAACAGTTACCTAGGTAACCTTACAAAAGCTGTTGCTGTAAAAAACCACTGACAGGAAATTCTTCAAGCGTTATGTAATATGAATAATAAATAAATAAATAATCACACTCAACGGCCCCCATTAAGATCTTGTGACCTTGTGTCGGGGTCCGGAAACACACAACACTAACACAAACACCCAGACCACGGCAAACATCTGTATGGCCAATACACACGTTTGCCGCGAGCGGGGATCGAACCCGCGACCGTTAGCGCTTTAGTCAGTTGCAGTGACCATTGCGCCAACGCGTCTGTGAAATATGAAACAATTTATATAAATATTTATAAAAAATTAAAAAATTAAAAGCAAAACTTAAAAGTTTAATCCTCGCCTTAAAGTAAATTTCTAAACATTGTCCTTCAACAAACACTAAATACCTAAAAGTCAACCGAACTACTCCAGATTTAAACTCCCGACCAACAGCTAAACTAAAAAAAAATAGCTCATGAAAAAAATGATTAAGTTAGACTATACTATAGGACTAAATTAAATAATCATCAGAAGTACCTTTTTAAAGGAATGGAAAGGCTTGCAAATGATGTTCTCCTGGTACACTTCGTCAGCCAAGATGAACAGCTCGTGGTCGTACGCGAACTTTATAATTTCTTCGATGTTCTCCCTCGTCAGCACCTACCGGTAAAGAATAATTTTAAACACCATTTCTTTACTACTACATATTAAGCCTTTAATTAGGCATCGTGGATCAATAATGAAACGCTTTTTTCAAAACCCACAGTGAACTAAAATTTTTACTAAACGTTTAATAAACGACTATTTTTTTTTTATTATTGTTCCATGAATCTACTGGTTAGTCTGTTTATATACATTGTTTTTTTAACGACATGAAAACTCATGTATTTAGAGGTAAAACATAAACTATCATCCATCGATTTTGCAAACCATTTTTATTTATAATCTAAAATCTTCAAACTAAAAAGACAATTACAAGCATAAAGCTAACTATTTCATTTAAAAATAACTGAACTAATTAACAAATTAACCTTTTGAAGTGTTTTATGTCTTAAAATTTTAAGCCGTAATAAAAGAAAATATATCAAAACAAGGCTTGCAAAATGATATATTCATAATGCCGATTGGAACACACGTCTATAATTTATGAAATTAATGTTGCCCTAAACATTTTCTGTCATACTGTTCAACACGTGTCCAGCTAAACAGTGTTTAAAAATTAAACACTGCTTAAAATAATATCTAAATAAATTCCTTAACAGCGAATAAACTCATAAAAAAACTTATACGTTACTATTTGACAGCTGAAATAGGTTTTAAACATCTATTAAACTAACTTAAACGTATATTAATCTACTAGCTGTGCCCGCGACTTCGTTCGCGTGGACTACAGAATGCTTGGCATGTCTCCTGCAAAGCAAGGTTATAATAGTCTGCAGTGCTGCTCAAGAAAGGAGCTTTTTACTTTGAATCTGGGAACTTTCTGATTGTATTTATAAGCAGACACTAACTCAGATATGGTATTCCTCCACGGTTTTCACTATAAATGTTGAAGAAAAGTTGTTTTGTGGTATAGTCTTTAAAATATCGACTGCAAAACAGTAAGTTCGCACCTAGGTTCTCCTTGTATTATATATCAGGTGACTTTTTCTACTGGGCTTAATAGGCCAAATCCGGAACTATACGGAATCGCGAAAGATACTTAATGGAGTCTCGTGTCCGATTTTGAAAAATCTAAAACTGCATCATAATTTTTTTTTATTTCATGATTTTCCTGACCAGAAATAGAACCCACTAATTAAAAAAATACATTCTGTATTATTGCACCACCTAATAGTGTCACTTATAATGATCAACTTTTGGAAAGTAATAGTAAGCGGCAAATTAAAGGAAAAGGTTTTTTTTTACAAAATAACATTAAATCTATACATTAATTAAGTTAAGTATTCGATTCTTCATAGACATAATCAAATATGTGGGTTAAATCATGGGTTCCGGTAAGTTTAGAAAAAAATGTGCGTTACTTCGAACGATTTCTTCATAAATTGCATCAAAATGCTAGTCACCTACTAAAGTGAGGACGAGTGTGAACAATACAATCGAAAATATAAAAAATGAATTACTCACAGTAACTTCTTTTATGTTTGTCTTTTTTTTCTATGTGAATTATACAAAGTTGATAGAATGTCACGTTTGTTTTGGTCCCCTTCATCTACTCAGTTACCTATGTAAGTTTAGATAATTCTTAAAATTGTACTCATCCGCTATTAGCGTTACAACATCCCGTTGCTAAAGATTTAATTAATGTAAGAATTTGATAGAATTTTGTAAAAAAAAATAGCCTTTTCTTTTTGTTGCAGTTGACTGTATAGTATTACCTCACTAAAGTTGATCTTTATAATGTGTGAAGGTATCAGATGGTGCAATACTACAGAATGTTATTTTTTTGCAAAATCAACGTGTTCGTTTCTGGCTAGGAACACTTATTTTTCAAAAAACTAATGATGCAGTTTTAGTTTTAATCAAAATCGGCTCTGTGACTTAAATTATTTTTCGCTATTGCTTATAGTTTCGGTTTTGTTCTATCATATACAGTATAAAAATTACCCAGTAAATATATTATTTTTTAAAATGATTATATTAATATAATATACATCCTCCTATTTGAATCAGTTATTATTCACTATTTCATTGGTTTCAATTTTGTTCCTTATCAAATTGGCTTTCTGCTAGTGAAAGCTTAATCAAAATCGGTCCAGCTGTTTCAGATATTAGCCGAAACAAACCGAGTGACAGATAGACAGACAAAAATTTTAAAATTGGTAATTTTGCTGTCAGTACCGTGTATACTTTCATATGCATTTATTTAAAATTACAAACAGACACATCAATTTTATTTATTTGTATAGATGCATACCTCCCCTTCTTAAATCGGAAAATGTTCACTATTTTATTGGTTTCTCCAATATTTTGTTATCGTGTAATTCGCTTTTTTACTTATTGATTAGAATAAATATATTTTTTTTAATATAAGTAGCCTAATTTAATCCTTATAATATTAGCTATAGGGGCTGCTGTAATGTTTTTAAGAACTTTTTAGACTTTATGATATTTTGTTTTCTTCCATTCCCACTCCCTTCTCTGGGCCTCACGTGATTAATGGACATCCTCTAACTGCGAGTGAAAGTCCCATCAAATTTGATTCAGCTGTTTCAGAGATTAGTCATAAGAAACAGACTGACTGTACTTGATGTAAGTACTTTCATGCATTTAGTGAAAATCACAAAATAATGTTCGACGTGACCCCATAAGTTGACATATCTTTTTTAGCGGGCACAAACGCACAGATAAACAGACAAACAGACAAAAATTCTAACAAATTTTGTTTTGGGTTCTATTGCGTAGGTAAAGGCCTCCAATATTTTTTTTCATATATCTTACATGTACAGACAGCGACCCGTTAGATTTTTTTCATATATATAGATTTAAAATATCTAAAATAGAAGTAACCCCAAGTCACTCCTTATAACATTTGCTAACTGCAAAAAGTACCATCAGAACCGGTTAAGTCGTTTCAGAGATTAGTCGGAACAAACAGATAGACAGACAGACTGACAGACAAAATTTTTAAAAAAGTATTTTTTTATGTAAGTACTGTATATACTTTCATGTATTTAGTTATAAACACAAAAAAAAATGTTCAACGTGATTCCTTAAATTGACATAACTTTTTTATTTATGGACCGATTGACATGAAACAAACCCTAAATGTTAAGTGAAGCTTACTATAATATATTAGTGAAAACCGCATCTAAATCGGATAAGCCGTTTCTGAGATTAGCGTGCACAAACGCACAGATAAACAGACAAACAGACAAACAGATAAGAATTCTAAAAATCATTGTTTTGGGTTCTATTGCGTTGGTATAGGCCCCCTATAATATTTTTTTTCATATATCTTCCATGTACAGACAGCGACCCGCTAGAATTTTATTATTAGTATAGATATATCTTCCTTATTTGAATTAGATGTTGTTCACTACTTCATTGGAACCATATCCTCTTCCTCCTTTGGGCCTCATTAATATGGGTTTAAAATATGGGATTAATGGACATCCTCTAACTGCGATCGAAAGTTCCATCAAATTTGATTCAGCTGTTTCAGAGATTAGTCGTAAGAAACAGACTGATGGACAAAAATTTTAAAAATGGATTTTTTTATGTAAGTACTATATATACTTTCATGCATTTCGTGAAAAGTCCAAAATAATGTTCGAGGTGAACCCTTAAATTGGCAACTTTTTTTATTTATGAACCAATTTAAATGAAACAAACACTAAATGTTAAGTGAAGCTTACTGCATTATATTAATGACCACACGTCTAAATCGGATAAGCCGTTTTTGAGATTACGCACAGATAAACAAACTGACAAAAATTCTAACAGTTATTCTTTGGGTTCTATTGCGTAGGTAAAAGGCCCCCAATATTTTTTTTTCATATATCTTTCATGTACAGACAGCGACCCGTTAGAATTTTTTTTATATGTATAGATTAAAAAATATCTATACTAATAATAATCTTAAATAAAAGTAAGCCTAAGTCACTCCTTAAAACATTTGCTAAGTGCGAGTAAAAGTACCATCAAACTCGGCTCAGCCGTTTCAGAGATAAGTCGGAAATAACAGATAGACAGACAGACTGACAGACAAAAAATTAAAAAATATATTTTTTTATGTAAGTACTGTATATACTTTCATGCATTTAGACATAAGCACTGAAAAATGTTCCACGGGATTACTTAAATTGACATAACTTTTTTATTTATAAACCGATTGACATGAAACAAACCCTAAATGTTAAGTGAAGCTTACCACAATATATTAGTGAAAACCGCATCTAAATCGGATAAGCCGTTTCCGAGATTAGCGTGCACAAACGCACAGATAAACAGACAAACAGACAAACAGACAAACAGATAAGAATTCCTAAAAATGTTTTTTTTGGGTTCTATTGCGTTGGTAAAGGCCCCCAGTAAGATTTTTTTTCATATATCTTCCATGTACAGACAGCGACCCGCTAGAATTTTATTATTAGTATAGATGAATAACTCACAGTAACTTCTTTTATGTTTGTCTATTTTTTCTATGTGAGCTATACAAAGTTGATAGAATGTAACGTTTTTTTTGGTCCCCGTCACCTACTCCGTTACCGAAGTAGATTTAGATAATTCCTAAAAAGATGAATTAATTTATTGAAAATCTACATTTCACTGGACTCGGCTATTGTACTCACCCGCTATTAGCGTTACTACATCCCGTTATAATATTAAAATTTCACTTTTAGGTATGATCGTTTTTTTGAAGAATTACTAAAGATTTAATTAATGTATGGATTTGATAGAATTTTGTAAAAAATTTGCCCTTTCTTTTTGTTGCAGTTAAGTATATACTATTACTATACACTATGCAGTTAACTGTGTATATATGTACTATTACTCTGAAGTTGATTCTTATAATATGTGACAGTATTAGATGATGCAATCATACAAAATGTTAAATTTTTCCAAAATCAACGTGTTCGTTTCTGGCTAGGAGAACTTATTTTTCAAAAAACTAATGACATAGTTTTAGTTTTTATTAAAATCGGCTCTGTTACTCCTTTAACTATTTTTCGCTATTGCTTATAGTTTCGGATTTGGTCTATCATATCCAGTAAAAAAATACCCAGTAAATATATTATTTTCCAAATTATTATATTTATATTATATTCATATATCTTCCCTATTTGAATTAGATGTTGTTCACTATTTCATTGGTTTCGATTTTGTTCCTTATTACATTAGCTTTTTGTGCAGTGAAAGTTTCGTCAAAATCGGTCCAGCTGTTTTAGATATTAGCCGTAACAAACTGAGTGACAGATAGACAGACCAAAATTTTAAAGTTTTTAATTTTGTTGTCAGTACCGTGTATACTTTCATATGCATTAATTTAAAATTACAAACGGACACATCAATTATATTTATTTGTATATATGTATAACCTTCCCTTTTTAAATCAGAAATTGTTCACAATTTTATTGTGTTCTACAACATTTTGCTATCGCGATTACGCAATAACAAAATATTAAGATAATTATCTCTTTTTTACTTATTCATTACAATAAATATATTTTTTTAATAAAAGTAGCCTAAGTTAATCCGTATAATATTAGCTAGGTATAGTGGCTGTTCATTAATCACGTAATGTTTTTAAGAACTTTTTAGACTTTGTGATACTTCGTGATTTTTTTCTTCCATCCCCTCTCCCTCCTCTGGCCCTCACGTGATTAATGGACATCCCCTAACTGCAAGTGAAAGTCCCATCAAATTTCATTCAGCTGTTTCAGAGATTAGTTGTTAGAAGCAGACAAACAGACAAAAAATTAAAAAATTGGGTTTTTTGATGTTAGTACTGTATACATATACTTTTATGCATTTAGTGAAAAATACAAAATAATGTTCGATGTGAACCCTTAAATTCACATAACTTTTTTATTTATGAACCGATTGAAATGAAAAAATCACTAAATGTTAAGTGAAGCTTACTGCAATATATTAATGAAAACCGCATCTAAATCGGATAAGCCGTTTCTGAGATTAGCGGGCACAAACTCACAGATAAGCAGACAAATATCTAACAATTATTGTTTTGGGTTCTATTGCGTAATTAAAGGCCATCTGTCATGTACAGACAGCGACCCGTTAGATTTTTTTTTGTACGTATCGATTAAAAATATCTAAAATAAAAGTCAGCCTATGTCACTCCTTATAACATTTGCTAACTGCAAGTAAAAGTGCCATTAAAAATTGGTTCAGCCGTTTTAAAGATTAGTCGGAACAAACAGATAGACAGACTGACAGATAAAAATTTAAAATGTATTTTTTGATATAAGTACTGTATATACTTTAATGCATTTAGTGAAAAGTACAAAATAATGTTCGACGTGAACCCTTAAATTGACATAACTTTTTTATTTATGGACCGATTGACATGAAACAAAGCCTAAATGTTAAGTGAAGCTTACTACAATATATTAGTGAAAACCGCATCTAAATCGGATAAGCCGTTTCTGAGATTAGCGTGCACAAACGCACAGATAAACAGACAAACAGACAAACAGACAAACAGACAAACAGACAAACAGACAAACAGATAAACAGATAAGAATTCTAAAAATGTTTGTTTTGGGTTCTATTGCGTTGGTAAAGGCCCCCAGTAAGATTTTTTTTTCATATATCTTCCATGTACAGACATCGACCCGCTAGAATTTTATTATTAGTATAGATAGATAATATCTAATCTAAACTCTAAAGCATGTTTACCTCAAAACTGTCTTTAGACGCGGATTTGTATGGATTTTTTTAAATACGCGTTTAACATCTGTTTAAATCTTTTGTAGTAAGGCAGTTCGCGTTTAAATAACGATGGCAGCCTAAACAGTAATGGTATTAGTTGAAGCTAAAATTAATGAAACATTAATAGAAGCAGTTATCAGAAATCTCGAACGGATTCGAACCATTAATTCTTAAGAGAGGGACAAAATAAACATCTTTGGTAATGAAGCCCCGGCGGAGGCGGAGGACAAATGTCCCTCTTCATCTTGTTCTAGCTCCGCTCAATTAATTGATTGATCCCTTTTAGTGTCTTTGTGTTGAACGTTCATTTCACTTTGAGAGATGAAAAGGTGTATTTTTATATGTGTGCATAAATCATAGGTTTCTCAATTTTTTTATATAACCATTATTCCATTTTTTTTATAACGCATCACACTCAACGGCCCCCATTAAGATCTCATGACCTTGTGTCGGGGGTCCGGAAACACGCAACACTAACACAAACATCCAGACCACCGTATGGCCAATACACACGTTTGCCGCGAGCGGGGATCGAACCCGCGACCGTTAGCGCTTTAGTCAGTCGCAGAGACCATTGCGCCAACGCGTCTGTCAAAATTCCGTTATATTTTTATACGTTAACGCAATGACAATTTTATTTAATAAGCCTACAAGCATGTGAGCTATAAAAGATCACCTGATTGTAAAAAATATACTTTATCAATTTCTTTCGACTATCGCCGTAGCAAGATTTAATTGTAAGGTATGAAACATAAAAGTTTCAACAAAAACATCGTTACATTAGTAATTTATTGGCCTATAATCACTTGTACCTAACCTCTATTACTGGATCCCTCTCACCTGCCCCGTAGGGTTCCCAGGGTTGATAACAACTAGCGCCCGCACGTGACTCTCCTCGCTGGCCTCCCTCCAGCTTCTCTCCAACTCCTCAATCTTCAGCGCCCAGCAGTTCTCCTCGTCCAGGTAATAGTTAGCCTGATGTAATCCTAACTCAGAGAGAGTTGCCGAAAAGAGTGGATACTGGGGAATTGGGATCATTACCGCTGTAAAGATAATGTCTGGTGAATAACTTGTAAAAGAGTTGTTTAAGGTTTCAGTTTTATCATAATGGGTTTCAAAATTTTGACAAAACATCAGTATTCAAGCTAAGAGTTCGATCAAAACAGAAACTAATAAATTAAAAAAAATCTCATTACGTTAGATAGCATCTTTTTGAGACAAATTATAGACTATAAAGAATTATGCATTAACATCGGAGCGAAAACTATTTGGTTACTGAACCATAAATATTAACCAATCCAGCAATTATCAAAAGTGAGCTGGTACCAACAGACATACAGTACATTTTAAAGAACCGGCTTCTACTATACAGATGATAATTACCTGGTGGTTTACCATCAATATCCTGTACGAACAATGAGAGTACAGATTTGATGAGATCTGAAGCGCCAGCGCCAAGGTACACGTGCTCTGGAGACGCAGGGATTCCATCACGAGTGGATATGTACTGCGCCACGCTAGAACGCACCAGGTTTAGACCAGCTGACGGTGAGTACGAACCCACTGATCCTTCACTGAAGATACAAGCATATATTGTTTTAGGTCAAGTTTTGAAGTTCATGAAGAGGAAGGTCACAGGGAACATAACCTGCACCAAAATTGTCCATGCTAACTAGAAAAATCTTCTAAAAAATTATAAAAAGATTCAAATCTGACTCTAAATGCGTGCATTTTATTCTAAAATTTCTGCCAACCCTTACTATAAATGGTGTGATGTCAAAGAGATCATTTTCTACGCTAAGGCACTGGCCTTAACTACTAGAAATAGAAATAGAAATAGAAATAGAAATAGAAATAGAAATAGAAAAAATCTTTATTGGTGAAAAACACATCTCCTTACAGATAGATCCTTAACTTAGTATACAATATTTGATTATTAACATATTATCTACATCACTACATCTATAAGAAGGCGTGTGGTCACCAAGGGGTGACCCTCTCAGCTTGTATGTTGCAGTGGTACTGATGACACTGCAACGCTGATTTTCAGAAGGATACCCTTGGTGTCATACTACTAATAACTCGGTTGAAAGCAAACAATAAAGTGAAATCCACTCAATATTAGTGACCCTCTCAAAAATTTCAGGCTGCGACCGCAGCTGTGTAAACGTGACCTACTCCATATGGCTGATTTTTTTGTAGGTGTGTTTTCCGGTATCATTCAATGATAATAAAAGGCAGCCCACTGAGTTGGTAAACGAAAAAGTGAGCTGATGAACGAAACTCTTGGTCTGACGGCGATAAGTATCTCGTAATATTTCACACTAGCTGCCCCTCGCGGCTACACCCGCGTTTATGGTTACTGCTTTTATCCCATGAGTCGTAGCGTGATGTAATTTAGCCTTTAGCCTTCCTCAATAAATAAACTATCTAACACAAAAATAATTTTTCATTTAAACCTGTAGTTCCTGAGATTAGCGCGTTCAAACAAACAAGCAAACTCTTCAGCTATAATATTAGTATAGATAAAACATTAATAGCGTCGGTTGTATTAACTCCAATACAAATTTAAGTATCTTGATGTATAGGTATTGATAATGAGGCTGATGTATACGTGACTTGGACAGTTGCCTAGCAACGGGTTGTTGATAGCAAGAGAGAGAAATGGCGAAATATCATTTCAAAAGTTGGAAAATAAAGACTATGTAAGAATCTAATGTCTTATTTGGATTCACTTTTGGACTCTTTAAAAATAAGTATACAGTGGACAATACAAACATTCTCTATTCAAAAACTATAAAAAAAATAAATAACAATTCATCGTTTACTTCGTTATTATAGTCTACAAAACAATCTTACGTGCAATCTCCAAGAATTTCTTTTACTCGCTCCTTGACGTCGTCAGGAACATCTGGAGTCGACATCAGCTCTGGACACGCGGCTAATGCCAGCACCTATAGATACGTTTCATTATTTAACATATTCATTAAAAACTCAAGCTGCATTAATGTCGCAATGCCGTATGAAATTTTACTAATAAAGTCTCAATTGCCCTATTAGGCTGGAAGACTTTTTAAATTCAGATTTACTTATGACAACAATTGTAGACACATAAGATTATGAGTATTATAGCCAAAACGTTTACCATTAAAATCGAGTTCAAGATTGTAATCCTTCCTTATTCGTATCTTATATTATAAATGCGGAAGTAGCTCTGTGTGCTACGCAAACACGTCTAAACTAATGAACCGATTTAAATGAAACTTAGTATAGACGTAGTCTAGAGCCTAAGAAACGACAGGTTAGTCTTCTTAATGCGAAAAAAGGAGTGTATAATTGAAATAGGGGCAAAATAATAATAATTAAAAATAGAGGTCTTGCACAGTTCCCTCATACTAATATCAGCTGTATTGGTACGTCTTATGTTAAATTCATGTATTCTCACCTGTCTTACAAACGTGAAAGGCTTCTGCCCGGTAGCGTGGCAGTCGCCAATGTTAGCGCGGACCACGCGTTTGAAAGGCTTGCTTACACCCTGGAACAAACATTTTTGGTTTAAGTTTTTAATTCGGTTTAAGATTTAAATTTCATAAGGAAGCAAAAAAAGAAAAAATTAAAGTTGTTAACTTTATATCTGAAACTGAAAAATACAACATATTCACTGACTGACTATATTTTTTTTATAAGATTAATCACGTAACTTCAAAAAGTACCAAATCTACGGTCATGAAATTTTATCATATGGTAATTCACACGTACTTAATGCAAATAATTAATGTACTTCAATTTTTTTGTCATATATTTTTAGCATATATTTTTAATAGAAAATAGCTGGTAGGCATGATATAAAATGATCCCCGCCGCCTATGGACATTTGCAGCACCAGAGAAGCCAAATAACTCTTCCCATTAAATAATTGTAATCTCCACAAAAACGTGAGAGACAGATTCTTACTTTAAAAGCATTAATTCATCATAAAATCGTCGAGCACAAGTTAAAGAACTTCAATTTAAGTTACTTTGTAATAAATAGTATCTAGCAAATATTAAACTTAGCAATAAAAATAGTACATAAAAGTGCACGCTTCACAGCCCCGAGCGCAGCCCCGAGGGGCGCACTCATTGATTTCGTTTAGTCGTTTCGGAAACGGATTTTGTTTAAAAAAATGTATATATTGTATATTTTATGTGTATTTGCAAGTCTATAAATTATTTAATATAACCTATTTAAATATTACAACCCGATTGCGTAACAAGAAAATCTGCACTCAGCACTACCATATCAGTATCAATGAGAATCGTTCCCAATCAACTTTAAATCGTTATACATCCTAAACAATAATCAATTAAAAACCGATATGAAAAATTTTAAAATGATTTTAAGCACCTGTTCAACGTAACCCACTTGATACAGTTCGTAGATTTTTTTTTTACATTTGACGTAAAAATCCATTTTGATATTCACACCATCGTAAAGAATCAAACGAGCGGCGCTTCACGCAAAGGTACAAACACGCATACATACATAGTCTGATAAACACATTACTGGTAATAATTGTAGAAAAACAAGTACCCGACAAACAGAAAACATTTTTTCGAAGTCCTGTATAATGGAAACGATCCTTAAGACGAGCGATTGTGCTGAAAAACAAAATAAATTCTGGCCATGTTGCTTCCCCAAATATTCAATTACAACATTACTGAATCAACAACGTGTGTAACAACAACAATATCCACTAAGTACAACACTAACATAAGTTCTCATTTAGCCCTAGACTCGACCTCGGCCCTAACCAATTAGTTCGGGCCGTGTTTTATGGAAGTAATAACAGAATAAGACGTAAACAGTCGTAACAATGGCAAGGGAGCCCGCAATGATCGCAAAACTCTCCCCGGCCGCCGATATGTAAGATATTGAATGAGCTTTCAATATTCATGTGTTAAGGGTATATTTATGTTAGGCACAATTTCGTTAACGGTTAAATTGTATATTTTTTTACTGTTATTCTCTATACGAACGTAAGAAATGTGAATGTTATTATCTGTATGTTTCACGGCTAAATTACTGAATGGTCTTTACAACAAAGACAACTTGCACCGTGAGAAACGAAACATGCTTTTAATTTTCAAAGAATCAACTTCTAAAGTAACGAAAGAGATATCATTTCTCCTAATAAAGATATTGTAATGTTTAATTTCTCCTTGGATATTTGCAATTGTATCATTAAAAAACTTTTTTTAGCAAATCTGTACAAGTGTTCGTAGAAAAACGCAAGTTGTCACAGTAATTGACTTTTTAATATTCGTAAACTCACCGATGTTAGCTAATACTGTAAAATATTTACAGTCATTCAGTTTAATTCACTCTCAATGTTGATATAACCGTTAAGTAAGAACGACTTTTCCCAGTGAAGATAGGGAGGAAAAATTCAAAAACAATAGACACAAAGAATATGAATAATATTAACAGCATTGTATAAGAACTTATTAAACTAAGTAGAAAATATTTGCATTTCTTAAGGTTAAATCTCACTCAATATTAAAATAGCCATTAAACAAAAACGCATTTGCCGCTATTTTTTCATTAATTTCTGTCAAGCACTCTTTTTTTTTCAATAACTGTCAGTCAATGGTATTATATTTGTCTTCCAATGTAAAGAATTTGTCAAAACTAATATTTATAAAATATTGCAATATCAAAAACCCAATACTTCCTTATACAATTTGTTTTTTTTTTTATAAATTTAACCGACTTTAATTCTAAGCTGTATTCTATCTTTAGAGTTATTGGTAACTACATTTTACTATAATTTAATTCGTTCGTGATGCGCCGTCGACCGTTAACGGCTTAATAATTACCAGCTTTCGTATACATTGGATTTTTGTCAAATTTATTATTATATTAATCAAAATATAACCTTCATTGCGTAACCTGATTAGATCCAAGGAATCATTAATAACGGTTCACAATGTACAACGTGACGCGCGGAGAAAACGAAGCACGCCGAAACGCTGGCAGGCGAAGTAAGAGTAAACAGAACCTTAAAACTGGGCGTGACAAATTGGAGACGTAGAGAGGGAACAGATTTGAATGAAAGAGTATTCTGGACCAGGCCAAGACCATACCGCGCGTCTTAAATAAAACTTTTTTTTTTATCTTTACTAATATTACAATATAAAGAAGCAAATTTTGTTTGTAAGTTTACATGTAGGTTGTAATCTCAGAAATTACTCATCAGATTTGAAAAACGATTTATGCGTTAGATAGCCCATTTATTGAGAAAGGTTTGACTATATTACGTCACGCGACGCCTCATATGAGCGAAGCAATAAACACAAACGCGTGTAAAACCGCGAGGGGCAGCTTATTGGTTCCTAAAAAATCACAAATAAAAATTATACAAGTCAATGGGTAATATTGAAAGCATCATATACATGTTTGCGAATAATCATCTCACATAACATTCCCATGAGATTGTCCGCGGATACAATTTCCCGAATACAGCTTTGGCTGGCTTCCAACGCGTCGATGTTTTTGTCGACTTTAGTACCTTGTTTACTTATTACCAACATTTTTATCTCAAATATCTGTTCTCAACTTCTTAATAAAGTTTCTGTAACGATATATTCAGCTATTACAGAGGAAGCAATTTGTTTCAAAAATTGAATAGGGTTCACGCTATAATTAATATTTTGTCGGCATTAACCAATTTAGCAAGCATTTTAGGTGAGCAAATGTACGAAATAAATTATACAGCCACAATAAAATGAAATTGAATTTTACTCATCCTTTATAAGCAGTCAATTAGTAGTTATATTTACACAAAATTAATTAAAAATAACAAAATACAAAATGGTATATTTAACACAAATTCAAATATTAATATTATTCTGCAACTTTTAATTAATAAGTTATTTCATACTACAAGACTTTTTCAAATTGGACTGGTAGTTTCAAAGATCAACGCGTACAAACATACAAACAAACGTTTTAGGTAATTTATTAAATGGTAACTTTTGCTCGCAGCTTCTTTCGCGTTAATACAGGTTTTGTTTAAAAGTGATATTTATCTATATAAAAAATCATATCGATAAAGGATATATACGACCATCTGGAAAAATTTACGTTTCAAATGGTACCATAATTGGACGCTGATAAGCAATACTGTGTCAAGCCACACGGACTTCATTTTGAGAAAATGGCGTCTAAAGATGTCAAATCTATTCTTAATAAATTTGTTTGAAGACGTATATATCTATCTTTTCTTTTATTTTTTGACAAGATGTATAATTCATTAAAATCCGACTGATATATTTAATATATTATCGATTAAAAAGTTTTTTTATATGTTTGAAATTATTGTGTAAATTGCAAAATATGGAACGCACTTGAAATTCGAACCAAATAATTAAGAAACTTTTTTCTCTACTTATTAAGTTTCTATGACTTCAATTTCTTTTATTAAATAGGTGATGCAGTATCAAAATACATCAATATCTCCGAATTCAACTTTTTGTGGATTGACACATTATTGCTTATCAGCATCCAATTTTTAAAATACATTATGTAGTTCCGGAAGTTTATTTCACATACAAAATTTGTTCTTTCTTTATTATATATGAACGAATGAATTTGTGTAATTATTTTTCATTCAATCGCCACCGCCGACATCGTGACTCGAAAGCGTAACAATATCTGGGGTTTTCTTTATTTTAAAGCGATGTTTTCCTGTAAACTAAATACATCCAATACGTGATGAGCGTTTAGATTTTCCACGAATCGATACATTATCAGAACTTTATCTGTTACTTAACTAATTAATAAGTATAATTTCTAATACAATGACGTACTACTGCTTATAACTGTTTTGTTAAAACTTTAACGAAATACAGTATTTTTACTGTCATAGATTTTGGCATAGCTCATTGACTGCAGCTGACTCTCACAGAAGTTCGGCGTAAAAGTAGCTAATATACCTCTGTTCCGTGCGGTGAATGAGAGAGACAGAAGCTTAATTTCCTCCCCTATTCCTTTCCCTTCTCAACTCGTTTTAAGCTCAAAGCGTTGCTCTTCGGGAACTGTACCTAAATGTCCATGGACGGCGTTTGTCACTTAATGTCAAGTCACGACCAGAGCTGCTTGTTTGCGTTTTTGTTCCTATATAATTCCTATGTTGATATGAATCTATATGAAGAATGCAAACTTTAAAACAATAAGCAATAGAATTTTGTGTATTTATTTAATCTCCAATTAAAATTGTTTCAACGTTAAACGTTGAATGCGTCACTTTTTGTTACTTTCAGTTGGTATCTGCACGGTCACGAGTTCAATTCCCGCTGATTACAAACATAAAGAGCTGTCTATAGGAAAGAGATATAAAACACAGTGATAGTACAAATATTCTTTTTCGAAATTTTTTTGTTAACAAGTTTGTATACTTCGACCGTCAAAGACTTTTGGAGCACTTCGTTAATACTTTTCTACGTACGCACTATTCATTACTATGATGATTTTTTATAACTTCACGTAGAATTATTCTTGAAGCCTTGTTACCCAATTGTCCTATCCACTAAATCATCTTTCGAAGAAATCATCTTAAAAATAAACTTACCTTGGCCAGTTCCTTTTCAATTTGCATTGCTCGCTCCAAGATCGGTCCTCGCACAGCATACTGGATGTTCAGGAGCTTCTGATTCACACTCTGCTCAGTCAAGCACTTTTCTAACTTCATATTTAATTATTTCGTCTACTTCCAAACCACAAGACACCGATGCAATAGCTGTGGCAATGTAAAGTGTAGATGCAGCGGTTGCTTTTAAAGACTAATGAGTTTCGCCGGTGAATCCCGACACGATATATTCCTAAGATTTTCCTGTACAGTAGGTTCATGGAGATGTATTGATAACGTTATTTGTTTATTTTATTATCTAATTATAATAGCTCAAAGAATTTCTTTTTAACCAACTTTAATTAACGAAAAGGGGAGAAATTCGGGTGACCGTTATATTTCGGTTGTACATAATTATGTTACGCAATATATTCACCGATCGTAAATCGTTTTTAATTTTTTTTAACTTTTGCTTGTATAAGTTCAGTTCTTCGGAATTGTCTCATATTTTGATCAAAATTGGATAATATCAACGAAACACCTCAAAGGAAGACATCGAATCGCTTTAGATTAATGCAATCTTTGTATACTAACACGATAAATCAACACAGATAGACGATTAAATTAAGATCGATAATATTTCTAAACTAAAGTAATATTAATACCTATAATCCTTTAGTAAAAAAATTTAAGATTCAATTAATTGCGCATTTAACTCTGAAATACAATTAGAGAAACACAAGACATGCAAATTTAGGATTATTTAGCTTAATTCAACATTTTAACATTGAAAAAAGGTTTCGTTGTGTTTTTTTTTCCTTCTCAAAAATATATTGGTACATTATTATTAAGCACGACTGAACTCGATAATTCTAAGAACCCTTAACGCCAATATTGTAGCTATTATGTAATTTCTAAGAAACATCGCTCTGTGAACAATACTTTAAGTAAAGACTCGTGCAACCAGTTTTATTAAGAAAATATATTTTATATTATTATTAAGATATATTTACAGATATTTATAGATATATCAAATTATTTTTTTACTGTTTACCTTGTAATAAAAATACCAGTGGTAAAAGTCTTTCTTTTATTCAATTAACCGATAATAATATGTATGTATGTCTGTAAAATATTTACTCGAACACAAGTTATTTTCACAGAACCAGGCCGTATAGTGTCGTTCTTTTTCGCAATTTTCAATATGATTTTAATATTCAAATCAACTAATAAATACATAAGTACAATTCTGTTATCAAGTTTTTTTTTTAAAGAAAATAGCGGGAAAACCAGTATTCAGTCATCTGAGAGCCAATAATGCGTTGCCGGCTTAAAATAAATTAAAGATTAAAAGGAAATAGGGAATACCTCTTCCAAAAAAACAAATACAAAATCAACACATTGTTGACACTATTGTTAAATAGTCAGTACTTATTTTTGTTTTAATGATTTCAGAATCGAATGTTATAATTATTGGTACATAAATGTACGCTGATAAGCAATACTATGTCAAGCCACCCGGACTTCATTTTGAGAAAATGGCAATAATCTATTGTCAACAAATATGTTTAAAGAATATCAATCTTTTATTTTATTTTTTGATAAAAGGTATAATGAATTTAAATCAGACGGATACATTTAATATATTTTCTAATAAAAAGTTATTTAATTATTTGAGATTATTGTATAAATTGCAAAAAATAGAACACACTTGAAATTCGAACCCGTGCTTGTATAATTGATATGAATACAATTTTTTAAATAATGTTCAATAGGTGATGCAGTATCAAAATACACCAATATCTCAGAATTTGCCTTTTTCGTGGGTTGACACATTATTGCTTATCAGCATCCAAATATTCTCTATTTAATAAGAATCGTTTTGGTAAAAGAAGTCTGTCTCAGAACTTGAAAATAAATTCACACATTTACAAATATTCGGATATTCGTAAAGCCAAAACTATACCAAAATTATAAATGTGAAAGTATCTTTGTGTTTGTTTGTTTGTTACGCTTAAACCACTGAACCAATTTTGATGAATTTTGGTATACATAGGTATAAACTGGATATTGGAAAAGGACATATGTTACCTTATCGCTAAAATAAAGCCTTAATATGGGTTAAAATAAGGGATGAATATCAATTTGAAGAATCTATAAATTATTTAAAGCTTAATTGGCTGCTCAAATAATTATGCTAAACAGGCGAAGTCGCAGGAACCAATTCAAATTTTTTAATTAATTAAAATAAAAAATGCATTACTTAACAGTTAATCTAGACAAATCATTAAAAAATTATTAAATAAATGATAAAATATAACTAAAAAGTTACCAACATTTTGTACATGTATTTAATTTTTATTCAATGTAATAATATCTAGAATACACATTATATTAGTGTAAAGATTTTATGTTTTAATATAAACGACGCCATAACAATGAAATGAAATTACAACAATACCGTGCCTGTGCATGTCATATTTCGTTTTCTTAGAAGACGAATTTTATTATTGGGGATTCTTGATCGAACAGGAGTCAAGTTTAGAAAATAGTAATACTTACTAGACATTATCCCATTATCTGGCACTGGCTTTGACTTGCGGCTTCGCTCGTGTTAATTTCATATGAAAATAATACGCACATAGACATAAAATATAGCCTATGAACATCTAGAATAACAACCTTTCATATGGTACCATAATTTTAAGAATGAGTTCAGTGGGTCAGGAGCCTTCGCTCATACAAAATTCGCTCTTTATTTATTGCATCATCATGCAATATGTATATTTAAACTATGGTTATTATTAAACTTAAATATCTAATAAATTATATTTTCATTATTACCTAACTCAAGACGAGGCCCGACTGTGAGATATATTATTTATATAAACTCACTCTCCGATCTAAGCAAATAAATAAACAAATATATGTTATAAATGGCGATTAAATCCGCATAACCATTTGTCGCACTATTAAGATTGAATATAGCTTATTCAATCTTAATAAAGATCGCAAAAATCAACCCAAATTCCGAATTACTTATTATTAATGCATAAAAAATTAGACATTATTAATACATAAGTTTTTCCTTGTACTTTCTGACATACTAACGTAGGGTTTAAACCGTCGGGAGGTCTGAGGTCGACGTTTCCTTATCGCGGTACTTCACCACGCGTTTGAGACACTTTCCCACATTTAAAGTACAGTACTCGTTATCACAAGGTTCAACTAATACAAGAAAAGATCTGTTTTGACTCATTTAATATGAATAAGATGAATTATGATAAAAATCAATTAAAAATGTCACGAGTAAACAAATTGGGATTAAATACCTAACGGGCTTAGTACATCCGCAATTATTAACAACCATCCAGAATTACTTAATTTAAAAAAGGTGGTAATGAAGAAATCTAAATGTAATCGAAAATCTAAGTAGTATTAAACGAATTATTGTGGACTTATTGCAATTTAATTGAATTATTTTTATTTTTTTAGACAAACGCGTTGGCGCAATGGTCACTGCAACTGACTAAAGCGCTAACGGTCGCGGGTTCGATCCCCGCTCACGGCAAACGTGTGTATTGGCCATACAGATGTTTGTCGTGGTCTGGGTGTTTGTGTTAGTGTTGTGAGTGTTTCCAGACCCCCGACACAAGGTCATGCGATCTTAATGGGGGCCGTTGAGTGTGATGCGTTATTTATTTATTGTTTTCACAAAATATTTCTATTATCAAATTGTGTTAATTGTGTTCGTTTATTTTAAATAAATATCGAATACCTACTACGTATTAACGTTTATTTTTTTAAGAGGAAAACTTACTATTTCAATACGAAAAGGTAAAAAATAAAAAGTATAAGAATGGATTTGAAAAGTAAACGTTCCGTAAAACTCTGTGGTCATTTGCGAGCGCGAGCAATTAAAAAAACACCCTTTGTGGCTTCCGACACAATCGCTCCTTCCTCCGCGTCCGATTGTTTGCTGCAAATTGCTTTTTCAATTGTCATTTCACATTTCAACAATTTATCAAGCCTTTAATACTATTGTGTTCAAAGTAAATCGATTTGTTCGAAAATGGTCTTTTGTATTAGAGTAACGAACCGTTTTTCAAAGGATATATAATTAAGTATTTTTCGCGACGCCTTATTAACATTATATTACTGAGCTGGACTCGGCATGTCTCGTACAAAGACGCTGTATTGCCTCTCAAGACTGTCTGTTGTAAAAAAATTGGCAATTCCTGTAGTTGGCCGTATATTATTACTTCCCAGAAGTTAATCCTTATACGTGACACTAATGAATGGTGTAATAATACAAAATGTGTTAATTTTCCAAATCAAGGTTCGATTCTTGACTAGGAAAAAAAATCTAAGATAAAAGTAGTCTACGCTACTCCCTCGGACGGACTGACAAAAAAATATATAAAAATTGTTTTTGTGATGTAAGTACCGTATATGCATTCATACGTATTTAAATAAAGCTGTGAATTTGAAATTACAAACAGACACTCGAATTTCTTTATTTGTATAGATATGTCCCTCCTAGCTACCTACCTGTAGTAAAAAGTTGCAACTTATTGTTTACTTATACATTATATATATTTTATTAATACTTATATAATATAGGTAAAAATTGTCTTAGATTTTCGCGATTATTATTCATTGAAATAAAACTATTTTAAACGGATGTAAATCGCGTATATTAATTATTTTTAACATCCCGACGTTTCGAGCACGGTTTCTTAGATGGTATCTTGAATAACGTTCCGTTCGAAAGTCTCCAACCATCTTCTCTATTGAAGTTCGGATTTTTTTGAATTTCAATAGCCTCGCGTAGAAACCATTGGCGGTAGTTGTAAATAATATTTTTTAAAACCTCTAATAGACAAATGTCACCTTAGTCTACCCGTGACCACGAACGCTGCAAACTGCTCGAAATGTCGGGATGATAAAAATAATTAATATACGCGGTTTAAATCCGTTTAAAATAGTTTTATTTCAATAAGTAAAATTTGTTTATTAGTTTGTATGTAGGGGATAATTTTTAAACCAACTGATCCGATTTGAAAAATTATTATTTCGTTCGATAACTCGTTTATTAAGAAAAGTTATAGACTATATTTCATCACGTCACGACTTATCGGATAGCAAAAATAACCAGCGCTGGGTTTGCTATAAGGCACTAAGGGCCAGTGCCCAGAATGGCAAATGGAAATTTCTAGAGCGGTAAAATTTGGGGTGTGAGAGATTTTTTTCTAAGATTCTCAGTTAAAATTGATTATACTCTATTAAACTATTTATTAAGTTTTAAAGAATGCTTTTTCTACTTAAAAATTTACGTAGGTAATGATTTAGATAAAGGGCCGTCATTTATCAGTGCACCAGAGCGGCACTCGAAGTAAATCTGAACCTGGCAAAAAGCATAAAATCGCAAGAGGGAGCTAGTGTGTTATATGTATGTACTACTAGCTTTCACCCGCGACTTCGTTCGCGTGGAATAGTAAATGTAAATCCAAGATATAAGCCATCTTCATTTCAAATTTCAGTCAAATGGGTTCAGTTCTTTCTTAGTGAGTTATTCCGGTGGGAACTTCAAATTTTTTCGGGATATAACGTAGCCTATGTGTTAATCCAAGATATAAGCCATCTTCATTTCAAATTTACTTAAATAAACTTTTTATTAGATAATATATTAAATATATCAATCCCATTTTAATTCATAAAACCTTTTATCAAAATAGAAAAGAAAAGATGGATATACACTTCTTTAAAGAAATTTATTAAGAAACGTTTTGACATCTATAGACGCCCTTTTCTCAAAATGAAGTCCGCGTGGCTTGACATAGTATTGCTTATCAGCGTCCATATAAGGTTCAAAAGATGTTTTGAATTCAAATACACAATACAAACTTTAGTTCAAATCACCTTTGTATAGATTAATGAACATAGTGCTTAAAGAAATATATTTGTATAGTTTGAATTATGTCGTCACATATCGTCTATCGTCGTTCCATAGATGCAATGTCACTGCAACTGACTCAAGCGCTAACGGTCGCGGGTTCGATCCCCGCTCACGGCAAACGTCTGTATTGGCCATACAGATGTTTGTCGTGGTCTGGGTGTTTGTGTTAGTGTTGCGTGTTTCCGGACCCCCGACACAAGGTCACGCGATCTTAATGGGGGCCGTTGAGTGTGATGCGTTTATTTATTTATTTATTTATAATATCAGTGTACGATAAATTTCTAATCGATCAGATTAGTAGAATTTGTTCACATCCTTTCAAGTTGATAATCTCGATTACACCAGCTTTCAAACAAAAAAAAAACATCAAAATTGGTCCATTCGTTTGGGAGCTTTAATGCCAACACACACGTCCTCCCCTTTTGGGTCCGGTTCAATAAAAGTGTCCCTAGAAGTACTTCGCACCGCAAGTAATTTGTTAGTAATTTGAAACTATTTCAACAACAATTTTTCCAATTTTTACTTAATTTTCGTTATTGTATAACTAAACTTATGTTACGGTCATCTATACTAATAATAAAATTCCAGGGGGTCGATGTCTGTACATGGAAGATATATGAAAAAAAATCTTACTGGGGGCCTTTACCAACGCAATAGAACCCAAAACAAAGATTTTTAGAATTCTTATCTGTTTGTCTGTTTGTCTGTTTGTCTGTTTATCTGTTTATCTGTGCGTTTGTGCACGCTAATCTCAGAAACGGCTTATCCGATTTAGATGCGGTTTTCACTAATATATTGTAGTAAGCTTCACTTAACATTTAGGTTTTGTTTCATGTCAATCGGTTCATAAATAAAAAAGTTATGTCAATTTAAGGGTTCACGTCGAACATTATTTTGTACTTTTCACTAAATACATGAAAGTATATACAGTACTTATATCAAAAAATACATTTTAAATTTTTGTCTTTCAGTCTGTCTGTCTATCTGTTTGTTCCGACTAATCTTTAAAACGGCTGAACCAATTTTTAATGGTACTTCATAGGCTGACTTCTATTTTAGATATTTTTAATCGATACGTATAAAAAAATCTAACGGGTCGCTGTCTGCACTAAATGCATTAAAGTATATACAGTACTTACATAAAAAAAACCCAATTTTTTAATTTTTTGTCTGTCTGTCTGCTTCTTACAACTAATCTCTGAAACAGCCGAATCAAATTTGATGGGACTTTCACTTGCAGTTAGGGGATGTCCATTAATCACGCGAGGGCCAGAGGAGGGAGAGGGGATGGAAGAAAAAAATCACGAAGTATCACAAAGTCTAAAAAGTTCTTAAAAACATTACGTGATTAATGAACAGCCACTATACCTAGCTAATATTATACGGATTAACTTAGGCTACTTTTATTAAAAAAATATATTTATTGTAATGAATAAGTAAAAAAGAGATAATTATCTTAATATTTTGTTATTGCGTAATCGCGATAGCAAAATGTTGTAGAACACAATAAAATTGTGAACAATTTCTGATTTAAAAAGGGAAGGTTATACATATATACAAATAAATATAATTGATGTGTCCGTTTGTAATTTTAAATAAATGCATGTGAAAGTATACACGGTACTGACAACAAAATTACCAACTTTAAAATTTTTGTCTGTCTATCTGTCACTCAGTTTGTTACGGCTGATATCTAAAACAGCTGGACCGATTTTGACGAAACTTTCACTGAACAGAAAGCTGATGTAATAAGGAACAAAATCGAAACCAATGAAATAGTGAACAACATCTAATTCAAATAGGGAAGATATATGTATATAATATAAATATAATAATTTGGAAAATAATATATTTACTGGGTAATTTTTTTACTGGATATGATAGACCAAATCCGAAACTACAAGCAATAGCGAAAAATAATTAAAGGAGATAACACAGTCGATTTTAATAAAAACTAAAACTATGTCATTAGTTTTTTGGAAAAATAAGTTCTCCTAGCCAGAAACGAACACGTTGATTTTGAAAAAAAATAACATTTTGTATGATTGCATCATCTGATACTGTCATATATTATAAGAATCAACTTTGGTGTAATAGTACATATATACATAGTTAACTGCATAGTGTATAGTAATAGTATATACTTAACTTCAACAAAAAGAAAGGGCAAATTTTTTACAAAATTCTATCAAATTCATACATTAATTAAATCTTTAGTAATTCTTCAAAAAAACGATCATACCTAAAAGTGAAATTTTAGTATTATAACGGGATGTAATAACGCTAATAGCGGATGAGTACAATAGCAGAGTCCAGTGAAATGTAGATCTATTCTAATAATAAAATTCTAACGGGTCGCTGTCTGTACATGAAAGATATATGAAAAAAAAAAATATTGGGGGCTTTTTACCTACGCAATAGAACCCAAAACAATAACTGTTAGAATTTTTGTCAGTTTGTTTATCTGTGCATTATCTCAAAAACGGCTTATCCGATTTAGATGTGTGGTCATTAATATAATGCAGTAAGCTTCACTTAACGTTTAGTGTTTGTTTCATGTAAATCGGTTCATAAATAAAAAAGTTGTCAATTTAAGGGTTCACCTCGAACATTATTTTGGACTTTTCACGAAATGCATGAAAGTATATACAGTACTTACATAAAAGAATCCATTTTTAAAATTTTTGTCTATCAGTCTGTTTCTTACGACTAATCTCTGAAACAGCTGAATCAAGTTTGATGGGACTTTCGATCGCAGTTAGGGGATGTCCATTAATCCCATATTTTAAACCCATATTAATGAGGCCCACAGGAGGTAGAGGAGATGGAAGAAAAAAATCACGAAATATCACAAAGTCTAAAAAGTTCTTTAAAACATTACGTATTTAATGGACAGCTAATATTATAAAGATTAACTTGGGCTACTTTTATTAAAAAATATGTATTTATTTTAATGAATAAGTAAAACAGAGAATTACGCGATAACAAAATATTGTAGAAACGAGTAAAATATCGAACAATTTCCGATTCCGAAATTGATATGTCTGTTTGAAATTTTAAATTAGTGCATATGAAAGTATACTACACTGAAAGTATACTGACAACAAAATTACCAATATTAAAATTTTCGTCTATTTGTCACTCAGTTTGTTCCGGCTAATATCTGAAACAGCTGGACCGATTTTGACGAAACTGACTACTATTCACTAGCAGAAAGCCAATGTAATAGGGAACAAAATTGAAACCAATGAAGTAGTGAACAACATCTAATTCAAATAGGGAACATATATATTATATAAATATAATAATTTTAAAATATAATATATTTACTGGGTATTTTTTTACTGGATATGATAGACTAAATCCGAAACTATAAGCAATAGCAAAAAATAATAATTAAAGGAGTCACCGATCCAATTTAGATAAAAACTAAAACTATATCATTAATTTTTTGCAAAATAAGTTTTCCTAGCCAGAAACGAACACCATGATTTTGCAAAAATTAACATTCTGTATTATGGCATCACCTGATACTGTGACAGATTATAAGGATCAACTTTAGTGAGGTAATAGTATACAGTTAAATGCAATAAAAAGAAAAGACTAATTTTGTACAAAATTCTATCAAATTCATACATTAATTAAATATTTAGTAATTCTTCAAAAAAAAAACGATCATACCCAAAAGTTAAATATTAAAATATAACGGGAAGTTGTTACGCTAATAGTGAGCGAGTACAATAGCCGAGTGAAGTGAAATGTAGATTTTTAATAAATTGATTAACCTTTTTAAGAATTATCTAAACCTACCTAGGTGACGGGGACCATAACAAACGTCACATTCTATCATTTGTATAGCTCACATAGAATAAATAGACAACATAAAAGAAGTTAATGTGAGTTATTTATTTTATATATTTTCGATTGTCACACTCTCTTTCCTTACTTTAGTAGGTGACTAGCATTTTGATGCAACCTATAAACAAATCGTTCGAAGTAATGCTTACTTTGTTCTAAACTTACCGGTACCCATGACTTAACCCACATATTTGATTATGTCTGTGTAGAATCGATTACTTAACTTCTAATTCATGTATAGATTTAATGTTATTTTGTATAAAAATAAATCTTTTCCTTTTATTTTATATATTTTCGATTGTCACACTCTGCTTCCTTACTTAGTAGGTGACTAGCATTTTGATGCAACAAATCGTTCGAAGTAATGCTTACTTTTTTCTAAACTTACCGGGACCCATGACTTAACCCACATATTTGATTATGTCTGTGTAGAATCGATTACTTAACTTCTTATTCATGTATAGATTTAATGTTATTTTGTATAAAAATAAATCTTTTCCTTTTATTTTTCGCTTACTATTATTTTCCTAAAGTTGATTCTTACAGGTGACACTATTAGGTGGTGCAATAATGTTTTTTTTTTTCAGAATTAGTGGGTTCTATTCCTGACCAAAAAAATCATGAAATCAAAAAAAATTATGATGCAGTTTTAAATTTCTCAAAATCGGACACTAGACTCCTTTAAGTATTTTTCGCGATTCCTTATAGTTCTGGATTTGGCCTATCAAGCTCAGTTAAAAAAATCACCCCATATATAATGTAAGGAGAATCTCGGCGGGAACATACTGTTTTACAATCGAAATTTTAAAAAGACTATCACAAAACACTTTTCTTCAAACCGTGGAGGAATACCGTATCTGAGTTAGTGTCTGCTTATAAATATAACTAGAAAGTTTCCAAATCCAAAGTAAAAGGCTCTTTTCTTGACCGCAGGCTATTATAACTTTGCTTTGAAGGAGACGTGCCAAGCATTCTGTTATCCACGCGAACGAAGTCGCGGGCACAGCTAGTACTACATATATTTGACGTAGCACATCTGTACCAATTTCCAATTTGACAAGCCCATTCATTTATTTTTTTTTTATTTTCTTTCAATTAATGGGTAATTGAATTTTATTTTTTTTAATTACAATAAACGTACCAAAATAGTCTAGAATAAGATTATGACATTTTTTTCTAGTCACAATATTATTAAGCACATTCAATTTCTTAGTTGAAAAGATACTCTGTCCCCTCATCCTCAGTCGCTAACTGGTTGCTAGGCAACGTCGTCCAAAATCAATAAACGTATAACAAATAGATGTTTCACATAATTTAAATAAAACAAGCATTTTTTTAATCGTTTTTTATTTCAACAAAACTCAACGGCTTAGCTGATATGGTTTCAATCCGATCACTTCACAGGAATGTCACTCACGACGAGAAGCGGACCAGCCCGGAGTGAAATATGATACAATAATACAAAAGTGCATTTACAATAAATGCAGAGTGGCAGAATTTACTACATTGAGTTGTGCGGATAACTCGTTCGTAACTATTTCAATATAATATTGTAAACGCAAACTAGCACGTTTGCGTTAATAAAAAATATAATTAAGAAACACGTATTGCTCTTGAAGAGTAGTTTACAATACCGCTTTTTTACATTGTCGTTAACGCAAATGTTACTTTGCGGTAAAATACGTATTATATAGTTACAATACTGACTGTTAGTTATTGAAATGAAAAATCTTAACAGAAACAGATAAATGTAGATTACGATTTATCGTTCAGACAATATGTAGAAACGTTTTGCTTCAAACCGTGGAGCAAGAACTGACGACAATCTGTCGTAACGATACTGTAAAAACTGATTTCAAGTTTATATTACATGAGTTTTTGAAATTTCGCCTTTATAAGAAAAAAAATTATAACTGTCAATGGCACGGCCATAGACTAGTAAAGTTTTATCACAAAAAAAAAAGTATTAAAAAAATAATTGACTAAACAATTTGAACAATAAACAAGATATATATACAAAAATCTCATTCAAAAACAATTACAAGATTGTATATTATAATTGGACGCTGATAAGCAATACTATGTCAAGCCACACGGACTTCATTTTGAGAAAATCTAAAAGGAGGCATCTAAAAATGCCAAACCTTCCTTTTTTTATTTTCTATTTTGATAAATGGTATAATGACTTAAAAGCAGATCGATATATTTAATGTATTATTTAATAAAAAGTTTTTCAAATATTTGAGATTATTGTATAAATTAAAAAATATGGAACGCACTTGAAATTCGAAATTAAGGACATTTTTTTCCGTACTTATTAAGTTTATATGACTTGAAAGTTTTTTTTAATTATGTTATATCAAAGATGGAGTATCAAAATACAACAGTATCTCTGAATTTCTTTTTGTGGGTTGACGCATTGTTGCTTATCAGCATCCAATTATTATATTGTGGTAGAGGGTAGTCTGCTGCCCTCTATTATAATATACAACATGCAGAATTTTACTTTCTCTTTTCAATATTACAATTTCGAACAATTTAATTTCACAATGGCAACACTGGGCATAAAGTTAAAAATTATCAACCTGTATAATTTTAACGTTAGCCAAAATGTGTTTTAAGGGCTTTCTAATATCGCTGCTTTTCAAGAATATGGATGCAAATAAATTTCTTTATTAATGTGTTGGTGCATAGCTGCGAAATTTAAACGATCCCTCGATGTTATAACTTTATTGATTTAAAGAAAATTCATCATCGCAACTCTTTTCATGATAAAACTACAAAGATTTATGATGTTTTGCCATACTTAGTTCTATTTGTTAGAATTTTGAGTTATTACTATATTCTTGCAAATCAGCGATATCTATAGATGCCAAAATTATTTTTTGACCGTAAACAAACTATTTATAAAAAAAAATTACAGATTAAAAATCTCATTCAATGAGCAATAGTTACCTTGTCTGTAGACGTGATCCATTTATAATTAAATTCCGTTGTATATATAAATATTTACAATGAATACTTTATACAATAGTAAGGCTGTATAACATTTTTTTTTTTGTATTTTGTACAATAGCTGAAAGGGTCCAAAACAACGTTGCAATATATAAAAATTAACTAAATTATATACGCTTTTTATATAATATTAATAAACACATAGCACTTATGTTCATAAAAACAATATAATAACATAACAGCTCTTCCGATACCTTAATTCGCAAACAAGCTCCAAATTAATAAACTTCACAGGCGACGGTAAAAATCTTTACAAGAACCAAGTTTGATAAATGTATGAGTACCCCATTTCATAAAGAACTAGGCTATACAACATTACTTTTAAAAATGTTACTATTATCAAAAAAAATTACTTATTCGTAATCGTTTAGAATAAAATCTTTAAAATAGTTTTTTTACTGTGACTTTAGAAAGTAAAGTAACAGCCTGTAAATGTCTCGCTGCTTGGCAAAGGTCTCCTCTCCTAATGAGGAGAATGTTTAGAGCTAAATCCACCACGCCGCTCCAAAGCAGGTTGGCGGATATACATGTGTTAGGATTTCTCCCGGCACATGCAGGTTTCCTTCACCCCAGAGCTCGAGATGAATTTAAACTCAAATTTAGCACTTGAAATCTCAGCGGTGCTAGCCGGGGTTCGAACCCGCGATCATGGCTCGAACCACTAGGCTATCTTGGCTCTATAAAATTTACTAATATGGAATTAGTTGATTTGTGAATTAAGGTATCGATTTTAGTAACAGTAACCATTAAACGAAATCCATTAACATTTAGTTTAAAGTGAGATATTAAAGTAAGAATTTGAGGTCATTAAAATCAAATCAGGGTTGCCAGTATTCTATATGCGAGTGGCATTTTTTTATCTATTTATAATTTAAGCTTTACTGTGTAAGCTCGTGCTAATAGAATCTACTCGAAGCTTTCATTGATGTTTAAAAAGTTCGTTTGGATAAATTTTTCTAATCAAATACTTTTCATATTTGAAAATAATCTTGAATATTGTTTATCAATCGAATTTTAATGTTTTTTACATATAAATAGTTGTTCATATTTTAGATTTATACATTTAGTTACTAACCACTACGCAGACGAACTCTCGAAACCTAAAACATAACCTTATATGTGTATAATGGCAACCCCGTTTCGTTCTAAAAAATAATCTTTAAGAGTCAGTACCAATAAACTGTCTGACATTTTTCTATTAGCGACCAGAATCTTAATATAATATAATCTCCATAGAAATTTCGACCACATGATTCGAAAGCTAATTTGAATTAAGTGTATTTAATGTTAAAACTTAAAACAGAAATTATTATATTAAAAAAAATCGATATTTAATACCATAAGTTCAGACAGATTATTGAAAGCGACCATTAAACGTCTAAATCTGACAGTATTCGGAGCGATATCAATAAATTAAGAAGTAACCAGCCTCTTTTAAGCGTGTTCCTTGGTGAACTTGTCGTGGAAGGTCTTGAAGATGTCCAGCATTTCCTTCAAGAGAGCCGGCTGAGGCAGGATTGTGGTTCGGAAGTGATAGGTACCCGGGTACTGGCCAAAACCGCTACCGGGGACTACGCAGATACCTGCAATACAAATCATTAATATCATTGTATATATTAATACTATATAAGCTGTAATGTAGAATACACTTTGTATTAATTTTTTTAAAAAGTACCAATCGAGTGCTGGTTCTTCTCGGTAGAATCTATTTTGCAAACCATTAGTTTCTTAAGTTAAATTAATAGTTTTATACTTAAAATTATTAATTAATTTGATATTTTAAAAAAATATTTTAGTCCAAGTATAAACATAAGTAAATGTAAAAACTCAAAACGAAACTTGAACTTGACGAAGTGAAGTGCTTTCAAAGCTTACTTGAATAAAGTACATTTTGAATTTGAATACAGGGAGAAGTTAGATGCTGTTAAGCAATAATGAATCAACCCACACAAAGTTAAATACTGAGATATGAAATTTCACGTTACATATTTAACATTATTTGAAAATCTTTTTATTTATATAAATTAAATAAGTACGGCAAAAAGTTTCTTTGTTTATTGCTTCGAATATTGAATTGTGTTCCATATTTATGAATACACAATAATCTGATATATCTTTTTATTAAACCAATCTACTTTTAATCAATTATACCTTTTATCAAAATAGTAAAGAGAAGATGTACATATTACAAATTAGTTTAGAATAGGTTTGACAGTTTTCGACAACGTATTCACAAAATGGAGTCTGCGTGCGACAGCGCCGCCCCAGCGCGCAGATTTGAGAAAAAGCCCAGAGTCTCACCGGTCTCCTCCAGCAGGCGGAAGGCGTAGTGCACGTCGGGCGCGCGGCCGGCCGCCGCGGCCGCCGCCCGCGCGCGCTCCGACAGCGAGAAGCGCGGGAACGCGTACATCGCGCCCTGCGCATGAGCTCAGTACAGTGCTCTGTCTATACTGATGTTATACACTGGAGCTTGTCTGTTTGTTTGGGTGCTCTTATCTCAGGACGTACTGGTTCCAATTGAAAAATATTTTTGTGTTAGTCTATTTATTGAGGTAGGCTTTACATCATAACTTTACGAGCGATTTCACGCGTTTATGGTTACTGTTTCGCTTCTATGAATCGTAGCGTGATGTAATATAGCCTTCCTCGATAAATAAACATAACATAAAAATTAATTTTTCAATTCGAATCGGTACTTCCTTCGAACAAACAAACTCTTCAGTTTTATAATATTAAGTATAGATTCAAAAATTAAATAAATCGCGACTGTACATAGTCAAGGGATTAATCGAAAGAAAATGTATACACGAGTTCCATTTCAATCATAATCTTCCATTCATGTTATATACCTGTACAACGTTACACTTGAAGCCTTGCATCTGGTTGAAGGTGTCCACGATCATCTTGGCCCGTTCCTTCAGCGAATCCAATACAGCCGTCTTCTCCTTGATCCAGAGATCGTATGACGGCTCGCCCTTCGCTGGCGGCTTAGCCTAGTGGGAATTAAATTAAAGCTTAGTGACAAGCAGCTGCGGACGATTACAAGACTTTTAAAAACGGGAACTGAATTAAAGTCAAAAGCGTCATTTAGGTTATTTTGATCCTAAAACCTGACCGATTTTAATGAAAATTCTCTTTGAAACTAAAAATAATAACCAAATTCGTTAAACCATTTTTCAGTTATAGGGGAGCATTACCAGAAAGAAATCCCCGAATGTATTTGTGTGTGTGAGTTAATGTGTGCGTGTGCATGCTTATGCGTACTGTTATACCAGTGGTTTGATTGGAATGCTGAATCGTAAAGCTGATTAAACACTTAATAATAAAATGAAGCTTTTAGTAAATTAGTCTCGTTTTAGATCTCACTTGGTTCGGCTGTCTAAAGATATATAAAGATATCTTTAAACAGCCGTACCTATTAATATATAATAATGAGTAATCCCTGTTATAACAGTACGCGTGCGTGCGTGCGTGCGTGCGCGCGTGCGCGCGTCAGCGTGTGTGTCGTGTGCGTGTGCGTGTGTCGTGTACGTGTGTGTCGTGTGCGTGTGTGTCGTGTGCCTATGCGTGTGTGTCGTGCGCGCCACTCACCACGCAGTCGACGGCGGCCTGCCCCAGCACGGTGGGGCACAGCATGGCGGAGATGCACTTGTAGAGGTTGGCCTGCACGTCGCGCTGCAGCCCCACCAGCTCCATCCAGCCGCCGCGCAGGCCGCACTCGCCCATGTAGCCCTTGCTGACCGTCATGAACGACGCCAGCTCCAGGTCGCCGTACTGCGGGCCCATCTCCCGGAGCACCTGGAGCGGAGGCGACAATTTTACTGATGGAGCCATATCTCATTAATTTTTTATCTTTATTTTGAATAGTGCTGAAGGTTTTTGTTTTGTAAAAAAAGAGGGCCAATTATTTTGTCACCAATAATACCGGCCCAAACATTAATTTTCCATCGATGTTGGAAATGGCTAGGTTTAGTAACACGTGGGTTGGTGACTGACCGTACATGTTCGTTGTGCGTGTTAAATACGCCTGTTCTAGCAAAAGTACACTCGTCACTAAAAAGTATACGGCTCGAGAATTCACTGTCTTCATTTCGTTTTCGTTTTCGTTTAAAATCCACCTGCAGAATGCCATTCTAGGCTCGAAGTCGGTAGGAATTAATAACTGTACTCGATGTTAATGGTACGGGTGCTGGCCATTTTGATTTAAAACTTTCCATACACGCGTATGGTTGACACCGAGTTGATGTCCCACCGAGCGCGTGCTTTGCGTAGGGTCCTGTCGAAAAACATCTAATATGTGTTCTCGGCCTTCCCGCATTAGCACGTTGTTGTTCACGGCCATCGACCTTTCCGAAATTGTACATGCGTATATGAAGACGCTGAAATGCCTTAAGTGACGGTAATGGTATGTTTCTTGGAGAAGCAAACAGTTCGTTATAAAGTCTACGCGATTCCGCATAATGAAAATCACATTTCCCTAGACACATTAACATATTCAAATATTCCTGGTTGGAGTACATTTTATAAAACCGTAACCAAAAAGTAATCCACTCGGAAGAAATTTTCACGAGGAACTAACTAATAATTTTTTTATTAAAAGGGCGGCATAGGCTCGAATAAAAAATATCGATAAATGAAATTATCGATATTTAAATAATCATAACAATAAATAAATATTTAATATTCATATTATTTCGATACTTATTTTGATATATCAAACATTAATATTATTTTTGATTGTAAAACACCATTTTTAACAGAAGTAGATTAACGATTTATCCTAATAATACAACATTACAATTTACCTGAAGAAGTTCCAAATTATAATATTAATTAATAATATTTATTATTAATAAAAGTTATTTTAAATGAAATTATTTTAATGTGAAAAGCATAACTATTTATAGCAATATTGAAAATATCGATAGAATATTTATCGATATACCTAATTTTTAAACTTGCAAATCTCTATTCGAAAAACTAACAAAAGACGCGTCGCGCCACGCCGGCGCCGCGGCGCCTGCGATGAATGGCCGCGCGTGCGCCGGCGCGACTATACGGCGCCTTAACCGTTTAATAACGCGTACTTTTTTGCATATACAGATTTATAGGTAATATTTAATATGACAAAACCAAGCAAATAATAAACTAAGTAAATAAATAAAACTAACATAGCATATTGAATTTTATGAACTATTACTGAAATTACTCATATTACAACCATTTAAAAAAAATATCCTTAAGTTATTTACAAAATAAAAAATAAAAATGCTCTAAAACAATATGCATCATAGTGTTGAGGAATAACAAGAATAAAACATAAAAACAAATAAAAGTAAATAGTATGCATCATATTATTCTGGAACACTTTTTAGCAGATTTTTTAAAAGTAGTGTTTAAAGTAAATTTTAAATCGGTATTTAAAGGGTTAAGGTAAGCTGGTTATGTATGGGTCAGATGTTTGAAACGTTTTTTCAAATAATGTCGATTTAAAACTTATTTAGCCTATGCACGGTAACTGACCTCTGCTTGATATTTTTTAAGTTATACTATTTTTAATAATAAGCTTATACTTATATGTATACATGCCTTTAAGGGAGGACACAGTTTTTAGAACACGCTGTATATATTTAGATAATGTTTAAATTTTTTTCAAATAAAATTAGCCCAAGTTACCATTTATAAAATTATCTATCTACCTATCTATTTTTAAAACTAATTTTTGTTGTAAGTATCGTATACTTCAAAACCATTTAATGAATAGCTGTTAATTACAAACGGACACTTCAATTGTATTGATGAGTACGGTTATCTCAATCGGAACCCACCTTCTTGAAGGAGAAGAACTGGCTGCCCTCCGCGTACACGTTGTGCTGGTACACCTCGTCCGCGAACAGGAACAGGCGGTGCGCGTGCGCGAACTTGATGATCTCCTCGATGTTCTCGCGCGGCAGCACCTGCGCACAGGCGTTCATTATCCTCACAGGCCTCGCATCCAGCCGTTAAATAAATTACAAAAATCTAGCTTTTACAATATTTGAATGAAATTTTAAATTTCATTGTTAATAAAAATAGGCTAGCTGAAAACTATATAATATTTTTATAAAGAATGTAATTCAATATTTGTTCCAAATTTGAACGTTATAGGAAAAGTTAGATACGAAGTATTCCAGTATCCCCGACGATATCTAGAGCTTACCGACTACAACTTGTATATGGGCTGTCTCGATTAAATACCACACTCTCACAGACGACCGTTATATAGTTAATATAGTTGCATTAGATACGATAAAACGATTTGAAAAAAAAAAGAAAATGAATCAACTGATAGCGCTTTGCTTATGAAATTAGTAAATTATTTTTTAAAGTTTTTCTCTGGAAAATGATCAGAACCCATAACTCAATAACAATGTTAACAGAATCATCCCATACAATTATTTACAGCGCGATTCATATCTGTAAGAATAAAACGCGGTTCACTTACATCAGACAATTTGTCTGCTCATTTGCCAACTATATTTCTGAAAAAAAAAATACAAATATTTAGCCAAAAAGTCATGAATCACCTGTCCAGTAGGGTTGCCAGGGTTGATGATCACCAAAGCCCGCACGTTGCAATGCTTCTGAGCTTCCTTCAGTGATCTCTCCAGCTCCTCAGTCCGAAGGCCCCAATTGGAGCTTTCGTCCAGGTAATAGCCAACTTGCTCCAAACCGTACTCCGCGAGGGAGGCGGAGTATAGCGGGTACTGGGGGATCGGGATCATTACACCTGGAGTTAATAGGATGACATCTAAGTATAATCTTAGAAATAGTAAAATAACAGCCTGTAAATATCCTACAAAATTCCAATCAGATTTCTATTACAATTCAAATAATAATATGTAACAAAAATTCAGTTGGAAATTTTCCATTAAAGGTCGGACGAACAGCACGGCGCCTTAATAATTGAGTTCTATTAGCATCCTTATAATTGACTAAAATGGAGCATTCTAAAAACCCCGACAATCTATTGAGACCATTTTAACGAGCACCAACATGATACTTCTTCTGTAAGTTGGTGAGGAGTTGTGTATCCTGCTGATCCTGGCTGCTGCTTCAGACCAAGAATTCCATAGTTTTGCATATTGCAAGTATAGGTGTTTAAAATTTTAGATCACACATAAATTTAATAGTAAATCAAATACTTATTGTACATTTAAGTTGCCAAACAAGAAAGGAGCTCGTAATCTTGTAATTTCTAAACCGATTTCGGTAGAACATGTCTAAGAACAGGAAAAAAAGAAAGAACCATCGCTACAAAACTCTCTTTCAAATAAAAAAAAACCGCATCCAAATCAGTTTATCTGTTTAGAAGCTACGGTGCCACAGACAAACACACATAGCGATCAAACTTTCCTGCTTGTGCGCCGAGTGTTGACAAGTAAGAGGTTCTCAAGAAGACATTGTAACGACTAACATTCTTTATAGATTATTAGTATTACTTAAGGCAATCGTCTATATAAGATCTAGAATAGACTTTGATAATTCCTCCATAATACAATACCTAAAGGTCGATCACTTTTTATTTAAATTTTTTATCCTTTCTAGTGAAACATTGATTCCTACAAATTGTAAATACATATAAAAATTGTACTTATGACTCTAACCAAGTGCAGCGCACATTATTTACTTTACAACGTTAATGAGGCGACCTTCCTTTACCATGAATTATCTCTGTAAAGTGTAAACATTTGTAACACAATAGCTCTAAATGAATACAGCACACGTCACACTCATAAGGCTTGAAACATACTAACATCAGACGCAATTTACACTAGCGACTGATGTCAACATCGTTTCTTTGCCCTAGAACCACTTTATTTGGGGTTCATGTTCTTCTGTTTCACTTTCGCATATTAAACATCATGTCAGTGATCACTATTCTTACACATGTCACATTCATAACTCATGAGATATTCCTAGTGTGGCAAAGGACTCGAGTCTTTGAGTGTTATATAAATGGACTCGAATTAAGACTCTCTTATGACACACCCACACCACCCAAATAATACTGATTCCACTCACTAATTATAGCTATATGGGCTGGCTCGGCCGTTGTATCTCAGTCTTACAGAATATCAGCGTATAGCGGCTAGTTAAGCTGCATTTCGAACAGTGAGTAAGTAAACTGGAAAACTTATTCTTCCTCCCCATGTCTTTCAATATTTCCTACTCTTACATCTCTTATTTCTTTATTAAACGCATTTGTGGCTCTCTGGTGCTGCCAAACTCCATGGAATGCAGTGATCATTGTACATCAGGTGTTCCGCCGGCTCATTTGCCAGCTATTTTTAATTGAAAAAAATAATAGTATTCCGCTCTTCAAAGAGCCTATATCTTTTCTTTTCGTACGTCTCGTTGCCTCCATCAGTCATAGTCACGTCCGATGATATGTTTCTAGCTTAACGCACAATTTCTTGATCTAAAAATGTAGTTCTTATAACTAAGTTCATAAAGGCTAAAATTTTATAACGACTCGATTCCGTAAAACCATACAATGGTTGTACTTTGTCATCACACGTACCCGCTATACAGTAAATATAATATTCCTTTTAATAAATATTTGTAATGGTAGTTTAATCGAGATATTTCTATATTCTATAGTAGCTGTCCCTTGCAGTTTCACTCGCAGTTATGGTTACTGCTTCACCTCTATAAGTCGTAGCATGATGTAATATGGATGGTGATAAGAAATAATGTGTCAACCCACAAAAAGTCAAATTTAGAGATATTGTCGTATTCTGATAATGCATTTCGTATTTAACATTATACAAAAATTATTCAAGTTATTTTAACTAAATAAGTACGGAAAAAAGTATCTTGATCAAACGTTTAGAATATTGAAGTAGGTTCTATATTTGGGATTATGAAATAATTTCATATATATGAAAAACTTATTATTAGATAAAAATCTTTATTAGTCTATCTGCTATTTATAAATTAAACTTTTTTATTAAAATAGAAAAGAAAAGATGGATATATGCTTCTTCAAGCAGATGTGTTAAGAAATGGGTTAGGAAACCTTTAGACGCCATTTTTTCAAAATGAAGTCCGTGTGGCTTGACACAGTATTGCATATCAGCAACCATATAGCCTATAGCCTTCCCCAATAAATAAACTATCTAACACAAAAATAATTTTTCAATTCTTCAATTCTATAATGTTAGTATAGATTTTATTTAATCGAGATATATATATTATTTAAAAAATAAATATATTGTATTGTACAATATTATTAAAGATATATGGATGCTGATAAGCAATAATGTATCAACCTACAAAAAGTCAAAGATATTGATGTATTTTGATACTACATCATCTATTTAACATTATCCAAAAAAAATTCAAGTCATCTAAATTCAGGTGTGTTCCATATTTTGCAATTTATAAAATAATCTCAAATATTTAAAAACTTATTATTAGATAACATATTAAATAAATCTATCTGCTTTTGATTAATTATACATTTTATCAAAATAGAAAAGAAAATATGAATATATTTGTATAGTAAAAGTTTTATCTGGTATTTTTTTAATACAAGTTTATAAATGTAGAACATTTATATAATATTACATTAAAAAAAATAACAACTATAAAAATTTAATTATAAAACCCCTCAAACAAAATAATTTGTCAATCCTTCATTCTTTTTGGTACATTAGCTTGATCATCGATTATTTCCGAATTCTAAACTTGTCAAGTAATAAAAATGAAATACATTTCAATACATAACGTCTCTAATAACTTTATTTATATAGTTTATTACATTTATATGGCTTAATAATTTCTTATCACGTGTTGTAATCTAGTTCTTGATAACATCATAGAGCCATTTATGAGATCAAACACATTACTATCTGGTCAAAACCAGACGCTTGTTAATTTTTCGTTGTGGGTAAAATTTATTTTTGTTCCATTATTTTAATGTAGATAACTAGCTGTGTCCCGCGGTTTTACCCACAAGAATTTGAAAAACAAATAATATTTATATAATGTTTACCTTTCCTACCGCACATTGTTCACTATTTCATTGATTTTAATTTAGTTTTTACGTAATCCTTTCTTTTATTTATTAATTAAAATGGATTTTTTTAATTAGAAGTGGTCTAAGTTACTTATTATACCATTAGTTTATTGTGAGTGAAATTCCCGTCAAAATCGGTCCAGCCGTTTCAGAGATTAGCGGGAACAAATAGACAGACAAAAATTTTAAAAATGTGTTTTTAACGAGAGTTGTAATTACAAATAGACACTTGAGTTTTATTTATTTACTTAGATAAAAAAAATAACTTCTATTTCTAAGAACCCACAAGTTACTCACCAGATTTCTTCCCATTAATATCATTGCAGAGCAGCTGGAGGCAGTTCTTGATGGCGGTGGAGGCTCCGGAGGAGAGGCAGATGTCCTGCCAGTTGGATGGGTGTCCATCCCTAGCTTCGATATACTCCGCCACGTGGCGCCTGATCAGCTCGATACCGTGGGAAGCTGAATACGAGCCCACTGACCCACCGCTGGGAAATAAATTCAAGTCAAATAAATAAAATTTTGTAATAAAGTATTTTTTGAAATTGAATTTCAATCACGGGTAACGTTCTTACTATGCATATGTCAACGCGAATATCGATTGGTGATGTCCCAGATGTCCGTATCCGCGGATATCCGAGGGAGAAAAAATCAGTATCCTACCAGTAGTAAATAATAATTTTTGGCGGATCTTTTACCTTATTAATGTTCAATAAATACTTACAATTGTATATATACATATGTCCTGTGTCATACTAAATGATCAACAAAACAAAAAAAATATTCACGCGAGGTAAGTCGTAACATGCATATCAAACAAACGTTTCAAGTGAGAAAGTTAAAATCCATATCCGAATCCGCGGATCTTGACACCAAATATCCGTATTCGGATCCGTATCCGCACATCACTAATATCGATCTGCCATCAATGACAGCTGACATATACCGATGATGTAATATTATGATAACAACAACTAAAAGCCATTAACCAAAGAATTGAATTGAAAAATATTGCTTAGACTGTGTTATATTGGGATGTCGTGATCTTAGTTATTGTTTGTCGTACTTTAAAGCGTATATTAGCATAATTAATCTGTGCTGGTGGGAGGGAGAGAGCGTACTGACAATAATAGTTAAACTAAACATCAGTTTTTCCATAGACAAAATACAATCTATATTTACTTTACACATTCCTCGCAATTATTGTGCTTGTGACTATAATTGTTTGTATCATATTCTTATTTCTTAATTATCATAAATTAACTATAGCGTGGAATCAAGTAACTGTGGTATTGTGAGGTTAAAGAATGATGACACACGAAGTGCCTCGACCACAAATATTCAATGAAAATATTTCAATAGTTGAAAGGATGTATTAAATAGAATGATGCTGCAAAAATTGTTTAAGCAATACATTATTCATGAACTTATTCACTTGATGACTTTTTTTTCTTAATAAGTTTACATATTGTATCTGTTTTATTGTGAAAATCATTAATTATTATTTGGACTCCCAAAAGATTCTAAAAATTGTTCTGCTTGCTAAACAATGGTAAAATTAAGTTTGTTTTTAAATAATTAAGGCAAAATGTATAAAAAAATGTAGGCGGATATAATGACATACCCACAAGCATTGAGGATTTCCCTAGCCCGTTGCCTCACATCTTTCGGGAAGTCACCCTTGTCGATCAGCTCGGGCAACGCCACGCATGCTAGTACCTTGAAACATTAATTACATCGAAGTACAGAACCATACAAATAAAGTCCTTATTAACTGGCGACTCAGCTTCGCACGGGTCATTTTTTACGACATTACATATCTTCGAAATTCTTAACTTGTCTTTACTATAACATACATATTAAACTTTCACTTTTATTTTAGTAGTAGTAGTTTAAAAGATATACAGACAGCGGGAAGCGATTTTGTTTAATACTATATACAGAGTCCCTATTACATACTACACATAAATAACATTTCTTATTGGTTCACTATGATGAGTAAGCAGAACTAAACCTTTACTAAGAACTGAGCCACTACGTCATTTTATAACTCGAAATGTCAACAACTGGGTCAATCGATTCTATTGAGAAACAATCATTTTAGATTCTTGTTTTGCGAATAGTAATCAGCACAATAGACAGACAGAAATAACTTTTAAAGCAAATAAATTTTACAAATGGTACATTACACAAAAAAGAAGTACCGACAGCCGAACATAGAACCTCCTCCTTTTTTCGAATTCGTTAAAAATTTACACACTGTGCACTAACATACACCCAAAAAACGCACAACATATTAAATAGGAAAGATAGACCATAATCAGTAAAAATGATCAATCAATCAATTAAATCAGATATCTAGAGTCAATTGATTACTATCATAATATTCTAATTATAATTAACCTAATAAATAGACAGAAAACTCTCGTAGCCTCATTGTAACACTATGTAAACTCACTTGTCTGATGAACGTGATGGGAACCTGTCCCATAGCGTGCGCGTCGCCGATGTTCGCTTTGATCACTCTCTTGAATGGCTTCGATGCTCCCTGCAAGAAACCCACTTATTTAAAAGTTGAGTTTAAGTTACTACTTAAACCCAAATTTAGGGTAGTTTAGTTTTTACCCACTTATACTCTTTTAATGCTGTGAAGATTATAGACAATACTAGCTGTCCCTTGCGGTTTCACTCGGACAGTGATAAGCAATACTGTGTCAAGCCACACGGAATTCATTTTGAGTAAATGCCGTCTAAACATGTTAAAGCCATTCTTAACAAATATGTTTGAAGTAGTATATATCCATCTTTTCTTTTCTATTTCAATAAAGGATATAATTAATTAAAAGTAGATTGATATATTCAATATATTATCTAATAAAAAGTTTTTCAAATATTTAAGATTATTGTAAAAATTGGAAAATATTGAACGCACTTGGAAATCGAGACTTAAGAGACTTTTTTCCGTACTTATTTAGTTTATATGACTTGAATTTTTTTCAATAATGTTAAATAGGTGATGCAGTATCAAAATACCTCAATATCTCCAAATTTGACTTTTTGTGGGTGGACACATTATTGCTCATCAGCGTCCATATATCATCAACGAACGGGCTATTTAACGCATATATTTACAAATCGGATCAGTAGTTTCAGAGATTACCTCTACATGAACCCCCTATACTCTTTATATTAACAATTTTAAAAGAAACATAGCCAAGTGTTACACAATTAAACCAGCCCTCATGCATTCAATATCAAAATGTAATGTCAAGTAGGCTCTCACGAGCACTTTTGAATCGTCAATACAAAGTCATTGGTATTATTTTATTCTTTAGAGGCTATGTTATCACTAACCTCAAAAATAAAGTATGTAGTTTTGCAATACTAATTGCAAAGTCATAATTATCTTTCATTGCCACTATACAATTCAATTCAATGCTTTGATTATTAGCTTATTGCTACAACTAGCTGTTCCTTGTGGTTTTGCTCGCGTTTATGGTTACTGCTTCGCTCCTATGATTCGTAGTGTAATATAGAATATCCTTTAGCCTTCCTCAAAAAATAAACTATCTAACACAAAAAGAATTTTAGAATTCGAACCAGTAGTTCGAGATTAGCGCGTACAAACAAACTTTCAGCTTTATAATATTAGAATAGATACTAACAAGAAATGTCAGTTATTAAACAAAATTTCAAAATTTACATCACTTAATGTATTGAATGTAATACATTCGGATTGTTTTATTATATTACAAGACTCCCTATCGCTTCTGATGCAATGATTGTTTGATTAGATCGACGTTAAGAAAATTGTCAGTCATTATGCAATTGATTCAGAAGAGTACGTTACAATAGAACAATTCTTATACATCTGACCACATTCGATATACAAAGATGTAACTGCAGTTATATTTAAACAAAAATGTGTGTTTCTGATACGTTTTTAAATCTAAACAAGTCATACATAATGAAATTAAAAATTACGACCATTATTCGGAATAATCTTTTAATATAAAGATTATACATATATTAATATAAAATTATTCAAATGCTTGAAAAAATATTACATTCATCCTAATTCAGAATCTTTTGTCCCTATTAAAACTCGAAAAAAAATTAAAATATTGTTTGTTATTTCTGAACGCATCGCTTAACGTTCGGGCCACAATCCTTATCCTACACGCCTGGAGGGTAGTTAGTTGAAAAAGTTCCGCAACGTCACTCTACGCGTAGGGTCAAATTCAAAATATACTTTATTCCAGTAGACTTTTAAATTAAAGCACTTTTAAATAGTCCAGTTACAAATTAACGTTTTAAAAATATTGCTACCACCGGTTCGGAAAGTAGATTCTACCGAGAAGGTCGAGTTTCTAACTCCCTTCATAATGTGTGTGTGAACTGTCCATCATCAACTCTACCAGCGTTACACCTCGAAGTCACACCCTAAAGCGCAGTGTCAGTGCATCAATAAACAAACATACAAAACAATTAGGTAAGGTAACGATTAAACATCACATCACAAACTCTAACTATCAAATTTATGCCACATTATGATTGTTACACATTTAATACAAAAAAAAAGTCAGAAATCAAGTGTCAGAATGTAGAATTTTGTGTAAGTTATAGAATAGTTTAGCATTATCAACCTGCTGGTAATACTTCATCCCCTTGCTATCCTTACCCACTATTTAAATTCAATGCAAAATTAAAAATTTAAATCTCCATAGCTCGATTGTGATAGCTCGTACATGTAATCTCCCGAACTTTACACGAGAGACCAAAAACTTCTTTTAAAGCTAACTGTGAAAAATATGTTCACATATTTAAATGATTTAGACTTAAGCTATTGTGAGATATTATTATTATAAATGTAAATTTTTTTAATAACAATTTAATTTCATCAAAATTGTTAGTTCCGAGGTATCACATATAGAGCACCAATGTATTTAAGTAACCTTGGCTGTTTCTAAGACATGATAATTTGAGAGATGTTAATAGATAACAAAACTAATAAACAGTTGTATCAACTCAACGTATGAGTATTAGTATCAATGATTTTTATATATAAATAGTAATTATTTATTCAATTTTTTTTATGAAATTAATAATAATTTAATAATAATGGAGATAACCTTAGTATAAGAAGCATTTATATAAGAAGCATAGTAGTGCTCAAATTCTGATTTTCAGTGTTCTTTCAAGTTTTTTTATTACCAACAGTTCCCCACAGCTTTGCCCGTGTATAATTTGATACCCAAAAAATCTCAATCCTCTTTTTAACTTCTTAGGAAAGAGTTTTTCAAAAATCCTTTCATTGTGTACACTTGCAACAAGGAATGTTTGTGCAAAATTTCATGATTCTAAACTCAACCGTTTTGAGCTCGGTGTTGATTGATCTATCAGTGAATACATCAGCCAGTTAGTTTTGTTATATATATATATAACAAAACTAACTAACTATATATATATATATATATATATATATATATATATGATTTGATTGACTTATGTCTTATTAGGCATTCAAATATCCATAAAAAAGAATTGAAATTGCACAGCAGTTAATTAGAACCCTAAACAGTTCACTTTACAAACGGTTATTTTTTTTTTATAAAATCGTTAATAATAACTATATATAATGTACAATTATGATGAAAAATATGTTTAACTGGTCTCATATTATTGATAAAACTTCCATTACTATTATAAAACAAACACTCAATATTTTCTTATCTCATATGTTTCTCGATAGCATAATACAAAACTTTTTACCTTTGTTAATATGGTATTATTAAATATATGTATTAATTTTACTGTTGGTCATACAATTCACAACACAAACGAGCATAGAGGCTAATTTTACACAAGAGTTTATTACAACACTGTTATGCAATAAGACAAGATACTTGGAAATTTCATCAGAAAAAGGTTAGATTTACAAATTTTGCTCTGACATATTCTTAAAGATTTACTTAAGTTATGAGATAAGTAAGTGCTACCAGATTACAGAGGTGTTACATTAATTACGAGAGTGAAACAAGTGTGATACACACCTAAGAGAAATTGATGATGTTTGTAAGGTAACATGTTTTTTTAAGTTATAAATATGAATATTACAAACACAATGCAAAACAATAAAAGTTCATTATTAACTTTAATCATACACAGAAACTCAGTTACTATTAAGCTTATATTTTAAAAATCAAATTATAATTTATATTTAATTGATGTGTTGTTGTCTACCATCTATTCATATAAAATAGATTACACAGAATGCTCCAAATTATATATTAGATAAACAACTTAACCCTGGATAGCATAACATGTTATACAAATTTCACACAACAATATAAAACAAAATACCGCATAAATCAATTATAGTCAACTTTAATGTTTTATGATTTTCCAAAGTCTATTTCTAATTTTCTATTATTGGCTGTGGCATCAGTTTGTCTGGACATATGTGGCAGCTGTAAGCGTACACTTAGCACAAATAACCATTAGATATATTCAAGGCCTAAATATATTGATCCAAACCTCTCTCATTCATGTGACCTTTATTCGAAAGTTAATACACCATAGTTGTAAAGCTTTTAAGAGACTTTCAAAAAAGGACATTTTCTATGATTTTTATAGAAGAAATATGTGTTATTTGCATTACAAATGGTCTTATTTATATTTACATTAATATAATATTATAAGTGATTGTGAGTTTATGAGTGTTTTGTGACTTGCTATAATGGTACGCTACAATTTGAACAGAATTCTAAAATTATATGTATGCAATACATAGGATATTTTTTTATCCCATAAATGAAATGGTTTATTATGCCCCCAATAAATGTCCCCCTTATGTGTGTATTGATATGAAAGATAATCATGACTGTAATAAAAACACTTTCCCAAGTACCTATATCAACTATGAGATTGTCAAATTGAGCGTTGAGATATGATTATGATAAACAAGAGAGTGAAGTTATTACGTATCAAGAGCGATATTTTTTAAAATGCGAGTTAGTTTATTTTTGTAATAAAAAATCGTGATATTATAATATTCTTGTGTTAAGTATAATGTTTAGCATGCTGTTAAACCCACCTAACAAGTTATGGCAACATGTGAATATTTCATTCAAAAGGAAGTGATGACTATAGACTATGTAAATTAATAATATTTTTCGTTAATTGTTTTGCGCAAACTTTTTGTTAACGACCTTATCCTGCGACCTTGTATTTAATAATCCATTGCGCATGCTGTGTATCGCGAACATATCGCAAATCTTTTTTAAGGTACTCGTTACTTACAAATATACTTTCACTATAAAATGTATGAAATTAAAAAGCGTAATTCTTACCTTCTCCAATTCCTTTTCGATTTCCGCGGCGCGGATAACCAAAGGTCCTCGAACAGCATATTCGAGTTTTAAAATGTTTGGATTAATATTTTCTATTGTAATAGCTTTCGATGCCATAGTTCTTATATTGTTAAACGTGCTCCGCGATAATAATACTGCTTGTTCTACCGACTCCACTGGCTTTCTCGCACTGGACAAAACTCGACTGGCGGCGGCGCGGCTTATCATCATCCTCATCGATGACATTTTCTGTAATCAGTGACACTACTCTAAATACGTCACTGTAACAATAATGTAGCGTACGATACACCTAGGGAATGATTTAATCACCAAACATTATTATAATAAGGATCACTTTTACATAACGGTATAAAATTACAATTTACAACAAAGTTTAATGTGTGAGCAGGATAACAGGACACCGGTCTTTGCCTACCTCAGCGGTCGTAACTCGTAATACGCGTAATCGATAGCGTTCGTTCAAGAATTGTTTAACAGCTCCCGCACAAACAGCACTGACATTTAATTACGGAATAAGCTAATTCGATAAAGCTGGTGTTGACCTCTGGAAAGGTTATCCAATAATTGTATTACTACACTATAATTACGTAAAAATAATTCACTAAATAACAAGTTTGTTTACGGCTGGAGAGATCCAGCAAGTCTAACTTCACGTAGATTAATTATACGTCTTGTATAACTACATGGGTGTTACGTAAAATGTTTATTAATGAAAATTTATTGACTTATGTCTACAGTAAAAATACGGCAGATTGTGACTTTATTTTTATTTATAATTTTGACGTTTGACAACTACCATGGCAACACTTTATATTTACATTTGTAAATAAATAAGAGATGAGTATCAACACATATTGATATTCAGTATATAAACAGGATTTAGTAAATACAAATCATTGTTTATAGCTATAACATAATAATATTGGTAATGTTATGGAGGTTGCTTAATGGTCAAAGTATAGACGTGTTACAGTACATTACGACCCTAATAATACAACTTTTGCAAATTACAAAGGTAATTTTGGAAATGTTAATTACTGTATCTCATATAAAATTTAAATAATCAGTACAGACGACTAGACACAAATACAAGTGTGTATATGCCATCTTTGATTATATATTGTTTTGATACCGCATCGCAATACAACGGTTGTCAATTCAATTTTATTTTATTCAATTCAATTCAATTATATGAATAATGGCTTTTGTTTGAAGTTTATCATTTTTATGTATTGTTTTGACAATCTGACACTAGCTCTATTTACGTTTGGTGCGTACCAAGGGGTTGTCAGGTTATAATATTTTACCACTAAAACAGGGAAATTTCTACATATAAAGTAAATAGTGTTTTAACAATATGAAATATTTTATTTTATTATTTGAATATTTCCGAGTTCAATTTACTTTTAAAACTGGGGCTTAAGTGGAAATATTTTATGGATTCGAATGATAATACAACGTCAAGCAAACTTAATTTTTTTTTACTAATGAATCTTTTCTACATGCGACTTGAATGATATTCGAACAGTTTTGAATATTTGGATGTACTATGATATATTTTAGGTTTTACTTTATCTAAAAATATTTAAGAAAATTAATTTTCATTTGAAACTGCTTTTATTTGCTTTTATTTGGCTTAAGAGGAAATATTTTATACGTTGAAAGATAAAAACACAATGTCAATCAAACTTAGTTAATTTATTTTTTTATAAAAAAAAAATAATTATCTGATATAAATAAACAACAACCGTTTTTTTGATAAACTATATAGCTTAATTAAAGACCTTTAAAACGTAAACGGAACTTTAAAACATGATTATTACTATGATCCATTGCTTGGTAAGAGAAGTTTGCCATATTTTTTTTATTATTTGTTTTTATTTATTTTTTCATTATGGCCATTGATTTTATTCACAAAAATAAACACCTAAGAAAAATATTATTTCCTGACTTCATATTTTTTTTATATATCCTTTTAAATGAATTCCTAAGTTTATAAAATAAATTGAACTCGTAAATAATCAAATAATAACATAAAATATTCAATATTTTTAAAACACTTTACCTTGTATGTAAAAATTTCTCTATTTTAGTGGTAAAATGTTATAAACTGACAACTCCTTGCACGCATGCAAACGCAAATGGCGCTAGTGTTAGGTTGCTAAAGCAATATATAAAAATGACAACCGTTTTAAGGCGATACGGTATCTGGGCAATATATTCTCAAACAATGTAGGCAAATATAGGGTCTAATAGCAAAAGAATTTTTCAAATCGGTCCAGTAGTTTCGGAGCCTATTCAATACAAAAAACAAACAATCAGGTCTTTCCTCTTTATAATATTAGCATAGATAAATTATCATATTATTTAATTTAAATCTTAAGTATAATAATAAAATTTAGACTTTTTTTACATTTACTTATATATTGATATTATTTTTTGTATGAAAGTTATAACATTGTATATTATTTTCCACAAGAATTGGCGGGAACTTACCAAATTTCAAATGAAAAAAAATCACTTTGTCACAGATAAGCAACTAACTTTATTAAAATGAAATTATTATTGTATTAAAATATCCTTGTAAGAAAGTGTATACGATGAAAATCAATTAGCGTCTACCTTAGGGAGCTGAACCAAGCAAATATTACTGATAAGATAAAATATTGTTTGATAAAACTCTGTCAAACAATATTCAACTTAGCGGATTATTACTTTTAATACTGATTTAGCTACAGTTATAAATTGCTGTGTCAGCGGGGAATTAGATAATTTTGTTAACATTGGAAAAAAAAAACCAGTTGATATTCTTATGTAGATTAATGTATACCTCATTTATGGAAGGCTCCTTGAGTGGGCACACGGTTCAATTGTAGGGGTCACAAATGATTGAGGCACATTTCTGCTACAAAGAGAATGATAGTTTTTGATGAAAGTTGATTTGACCTTCGTGAAATTAAGTCAAAAATTAAATTATTGTATGTATTTATCACATCTTAACACTGTAGTGTTACGTAAAGTAATACCTCCTAGGGTAAATCGATTTGCCTAGACTCCAACTGGTAGTGGATTGTTCTACTCCTGTCTGGAGGCGCGGAGCTGCGTTGTAAGCGTTAATATATTAGTTAAATAATGGTATTTCACATGAAAAATGATATAATTTTGGGCCAAGTCAAAAAGATCAATCGACTTCTCAAAAACTACCAGCTTCCTTGTTTTGGAAATGGTATTGGTTGATGAGGGTGAGCCATTTTCCCTTCACCCATTTTACCCACTTGTTAACACGTCACCTCTCTCTTAACCTACTTGTGTGCTAAGGTGCACGTGTATTTTGTTTAGTTTTAGCATTAACGCACAATAAAAAAAAAACACTAGAATATGTATATGACGTGTGTATGTCTGTGTGTGTGACATGTTGTCTGAATTATAATTAGATCTTTAAAAATAATATTTTAGTTACAGGGCTATTTATGTTACAGTTTACATATAAAATGTATGTTTATATGTATGTTATGATGTGTTCTTATAAAAGTGACATTAGTTAATGGTGACTCTCCAGCGACTTCAAAATCCGTTTGTGAGCGCGATTATTGGCAGCGATTTTTTTTTTATATTTTGATATAAATTCCCTGTAAAGTTACGTTCACACATTGATATCGGCAGTGAGTCGCCTAAGATATATGTCACTGTGGGGAGGATTTATTATTAAATTAAAGGAGGATATACAGTTATATTATATAGATAATAGATATGTTATAAGCTCATTGACTTAGAATACCAAACACTGGACGACGTTGGCTAGCAACCAGCTGACGACTAAGAATGACAGTTGACAGTATCTGGGTTTAGGCCAACAAGTCCATTGATAAGCTTATCATACTTGGAAATGGGTACAGATTTTCAAATAGTATGAACGTAACATATATATATTTATATAATATCATTGAGGATAAAAAATAACAGTCAGTAATACATTTCATATTTAATTTATTTTTACACAATATTCTCGACTAATGTCAAACAACTAATAATAATAATCCCAATACAAAAATATTTCATCTTCTTACTTATTATATTGACAGATTTATACTTTTTACAAATGTATATTAACTCTCATTCTAATGTGCTTCTGGTCATATTTGTAATTATATAAAAATTGTTGTGATGTTTACTTATATTCACACTTTACATACACTAACCAATTAAAAATGTTTTGTCTAAAATTCAAATTTTTAAAAATGGTATTCTATGTTTTTTTTAAATAAAGCAGTCAAAGTTTCGAAACTTTGAATTTTAGACAATTCGGATAATAATAGGTTCTAGTATATATTTATTTATATTTTTATTAAAATGTACATCACATACTCGAAAGCACATATTTACATTGGATAAAGGATTTCATAACAAAAAATTGACGATAATTATTTTAACATTAAACAACAGAAATATTATCTCACATTTTATGGCAAATCGTCAATACCACAAAGAAATCTAAAAATTTTATCATTTAATAGACAATTATAAAACACAACATAGCTATATTTTACATAGTCTTATAACGAAATAAATAAATTATTCTCTAAATAGTTACGTCGCTTATTGTCGAATGAACCTACCCCTACAAGAGCGGCCGCTGTGGCTGTTCCTATTACTTACATTATGTACTACATCGAATCTTTACACTCGTTACAGGAATGTATCGCTGGGCGAAGATTTAATGGCCCATAATTTTTCGAAACGAGACACCTATACTATATTAAATTCTCCTCATAATATACATATAACTAACAACATTATATCACCCTATGATATGGTTTCGATCGACGACAAACAATAAAGGAAGAATACTGACACATAAGTACGGCCGGATAGATGTTACCATAGAAAAAGTATAACAGAAAAATATAAAATATTTATATAAAATATAAAACAAATAACATCGTTCAAGAAAACAATCGAAGAAATAACTACTCAGTGTTATTGATGTAAAAAAGAATGTTGTTTAGTTTGAAAATTATTCATTAGTATTAATTATATATTTAGTCTTAAATAGTTCACAAGGTAAAAAAGTATTAAAATTATATAGATCAATAGTGTTTGGTATTAAATTATTATCCATTTAATCGTATTCCCTGATTATCTACCCTAAACGATCCCTATCCCCAAGTTTACAACCACTTCTCAGTAGAGTGGACGATTTTGGGAAATACTAACATTTCATTCAGCTGCATGTTGTCACGCTAGGCATTATTGCCTCGATTAAATCACTACTATCGTAAAACTCAAGTCTAACCACTTACGTGTAAAGTTGTCATTTTAACAGATTGTCAACTTGTCAGACTTGCACCCGGTTGTCAATAACATAAATAAGACAACTACCACTAACATAACTCACAGCGGTTGTCAAATTTATAATATTGATAAAACTGTCAAATCGATTATCCGCATAATTCTGTTTTCGTAGCAAAATATAACCGACTTCAAATAACACTCCTTTGACAATAAGCTGTATTCTACATCTTATAAAAATAATACATTTTATCAAATTCGAACAGAATTAACCTTAGTGTAACTAATATCATTACAAAAATATGATTCGTGTAACAGTCAAAGTGAACCCCCGTTTTCATAGTCGGCTTAAAGTGTCAACTTTACGCTTAAGTAGGATATACACATGGACGCTGATAAGTAATACTATCTCAAGCCACACGGACTTCATTTTGAGAAAATGGCATCTAAAGATGTCGAAAATTTTCTTAATAAATTTATTTGAAGAATTAAATATCAATCTTGTTTTTTGTATTTTGATAAAAGGTACCATTAAATTAAAGCAAATTGGAATAATACAAAATTTATCTGATAATAAGTTTTTCAAAAATACGGGAATTTTGCTTATTGCAAAATATGGTACACTTTAATTTTGAAAAATAATTTTAAATTTTTTTTCGTATTTGTTGAACGTAGTTGACTTGAAATATTTTGGAACAATGTTGAATACCTAACGCATTACCAGCACACATCAACGTCCCCGAACGTGGCGGCGCCGCCGCGGCTAGCAGTCGCGGTCCTCGCGCACGAGCTGCGCGGTGTCGGCGCCCGTGTCGGCGGCGGGGTCGAGCGCGCGCGCGCGCTTGCCGCCGCGCGTCTCCGTGGACGACGGCGAGATCACCGCCGACACCACCTTGTCCTTCAGCTCCTCCGGCACCTCGTAGATGCCCGCTGTGGAGGCGGAGCGTTAGAGGGCCGTGGGGGCTGTCGGCGGGTCTTGTTGCCCGGCCGTCGCTATAGCTTTCACGTGGGAGGAGTCCGTCCAAGGAAAGGGTTCGACAAGGCGATTTAGTAATCCAAAATGTACATAGATAAACTAGTTTTCATCCGAGAATCACCCAGTAAGATGGTATAATTCCAATCGTCAATCTCAGTTATTTAGAAATTATATAAACCATGCCATTGCCATTCGTCCGATGTACTAATATCCCTTCTTCCAATGTATAAAATAAGTCAAATACTAGTATACGACTTATTTATATATATAATTGGGGAGAGTGAGGGTCCAGACCCACGACATGAGTCATGAGTTCCTAATGGGGATCATTGAAGTGCGTTTATTTATTTAATTGTAAAAAGTCGTGCAGATCGAAACTTTGGAATGATTAATTCAGAAGAAACTTAAATATCGTCTGTGGACGTACATATATAAAAAGTGGGTTTAGGTAATCCGGATCCTCGCCGCCTTAGTATATCACTTACTTATACTAAGTACATTGGTCGAATGGAAATAACAATGGTTTATATGATTTGTAAATAACTCAGATTAGCATTTAGAATCATACATCCTTACTGCGTAATACCCTCATAAAAACTAGTTTATCTTGTACATTTCGGACTTACACCGAAGGGAGGGGCTTCGGAGCCTTCGAGTTCTCCTCCCAGGTGAAGTCCGTAGCGTCGCCCCTGTAGGCCCCTATAACATGCGATACGTACGTAGCGGCGGCTCGGGCTCCCCGGCGGCGGCGGCGCGCGTCACGGCCTCGTACATGGGGTTGCTGAAGTCGCGGCCCTTGCGCGCCGGCTCGCCCAGCGCGTACGCGTCCGCGCCCGCCGCGCCCGCGCCCGCCGCGCCGAACTCCACGTTGGAGCCGGCGCGGAACGACACGCTCTGCGACGACGCCAGGCTGCCCAGCCCGCCGCCCTTGCCGCTGCGGGAGCGTCGTTAGCGTTACCTCGTGGCGGTGTTGGTGGATGACGATGATTTGCCAGAATTAACATTAAGTGTGTTCGGGTCTGAAGAATTTAGCGGAGATAGGCAGGAACCGGATCTCAATTCAAATTCCACAGAGTCACAATAGAACTGATGTTACATGATCGTCACATAGTATACGGTCACTTGACTGCCCATAAACATTACGCCGGTAAAGCGTAAATATATTATAAAAAACTACGACTATAGAACACGGATGATCGAAGAAGATCCATTCGTTATTATTAATTTATTATCGTTACTAATATCAAATATGTTAAAAGATAAACATTCCATAAATAATGAACTAAGAAAAAGGGAAGAAATGAAGAGAATAACAATTAAAAATCTATGAACAACACAGCAACGTTTTGATAAGGAAGTAGCCTCGGTACTCACAAGGGCCTCTTCCGGATGATGAACCAAGCGGCGCCGGCGCCCAGCGCCAGCACCAGCAGCAGCAGCACGGGCACCAGTACGGCGGCGGCGGCGGGCGCGCGCTCGGCCGTGGCGGCCGCGGCGCCGGCGCACAGCGGCGGCTGCAGCGGCGCGCGGCACACGCACTCCAGCGCGCCGTCCGCGTCCTCGGCGCACGTGCCGCCGTTCTCGCACTTGCACACGCGCGGCAGCGGCCGCGCCAGCTCCATCGCTGGGGGCCGAGTGTGACATAGAGCATTCGGTTGCAGTTAGCAGCTGACATAATACTATTGTCAATTTTGACTAATGATATTTAGTGAAAATATTACCGAATTAGTCGACTTACATATTAGGTTTATTTTTACTACGAAAGCGAATACCTACGTGAAGGTATTCATGAGGTTTTGGAGGACTTGGGCGGCGTGAGCGTCCGGCACGGGGGAGGGTGAGGAGAGTACTCACGCGCGTCGCAGGCCAGCTCGTGCGCGGCGCGCTTGGGCGGCGTGAGCGTCCGGCACGGGGGAGGGTGAGGGTGAGGAGAGTACTCACGCGCGTCGCAGGCCAGCTCGTGCGCGGCGCGCTTGGGCGGCGTGAGCGTCCGGCACGGGGGAGGGTGAGGGTGAGGAGAGTACTCACGCGCGTCGCAGGCCAGCTCGTGCGCGGCGCGCTTGGGCGGCGTGAGCGTCCGGCACGGGGGAGGGTGAGGGTGAGGAGAGTACTCACGCGCGTCGCAGGCCAGCTCGTGCGCGGCGCGCTTGGGCGGCGTGAGCGTCCGGCACGGGGGAGGGTGAGGGTGATGAGAGTACTCACGCGCGTCGCAGGCCAGCTCGTGCGCGGCGCGCTTGGGCGGCGTGAGCGTCCGGCACGGGGGAGGGTGAGGGTGAGGAGAGTACTCACGCGCGTCGCAGGCCAGCTCGTGCGCGGCGCGCTTGGGCGGCGTGAGCGTCCGGCACGGGGGAGGGTGAGGGTGAGGAGAGTACTCACGCGCGTCGCAGGCCAGCTCGTGCGCGGCGCGCTTGGGCGGCGTGAGCGTCCGGCACGGGGGAGGGTGAGGGTGAGGAGAGTACTCACGCGCGTCGCAGGCCAGCTCGTGCGCGGCGCGCTTGGGCGGCGTGAGCGTCCGGCACGGGGGAGGGTGAGGGTGAGGAGAGTACTCACGCGCGTCGCAGGCCAGCTCGTGCGCGGCGCGCTTGGGCGGCGTGAGCGTCCGGCACGGGGGAGGGTGAGGGTGATGAGAGTACTCACGCGCGTCGCAGGCCAGCTCGTGCGCGGCGCGCTTGGGCGGCGTGAGCGTCCGGCACGGGGGAGGGTGAGGGTGATGAGAGTACTCACGCGCGTCGCAGGCCAGCTCGTGCGCGGCGCGCTTGGGCGGCGTGAGCGTCCGGCACGGGGGAGGGTGAGGGTGAGGAGAGTACTCACGCGCGTCGCAGGCCAGCTCGTGCGCGGCGCGCTTGGGCGGCGTGAGCGCGTCGGGGCAGGCGCAGCGCCGCCCGGCCGGCACCGCCAGGCACAGGTGCGAGCACGGCGAGCGCGCGCAGCCGCCGCGCGACACGTTGTAGCGCAGCGGGTGGTACACTGCGGGCGACGTGACGATCAAAATCGATATAGTTTTATTCTAATTTGGAATTTACATCCTCTTTTTAAAGCCAAACAACTGAAGCGCGGTTTCACAAAAGTTACAAAAACTGAGACAGAAGTTTTTATTTCTTGATTTAGTTTTCAACGATTTCAAGATCGGTTATAGATTTTAATAAGTACTGAATAGTCTGGAAACGATCGCTCTATTACCATAATATATATTTTTATTTTATTTTATTTTGTATTGTATTGTATATCAAAATCTTTAGTATCACAGTTACTCGGAGCTGTTACTGTTACGATATATTGTAATCAATTCTTTCGAATTTTGACTTCTAGCAAAAACTTTGTATGCATTCTATCAAAATGTTATTGTTAGTAACATGTACATATATAATAATAATAAAACATAGAAAGTAATTATCGAGAATCGCATTGTGACCAATCACATACCTTTCACTGCCGACGGGTTGACTAGATCCTTGGATATAACGAACGGCACACCCCTACCAAACTTGTCCTGCCTGATGAGCTCGCCGGTGTCTCTCGTCACCCAGTACAGTGACGATTCGAAAACGTCGAGGGAGAGCGGATGTTTCAGGAAGTCGCCTTTCAGTATAACCTTTCGGTTTGTGCCGTCGTGCTTCATCATCTCTATCGTGTTGAGCTTCGTGTCGGCCCAGTAGATCGTGTGGTCCATGGCGTGATCGATGGCCAGCCCGGTCGGATGTCTGATGTTTTCCGTGATCAGAGGTCGCCTCTTCGAACCGTCCATCCAAGCGATTTCTATCTTGGGCGCCGATCCCGCATCCGCCCAGTACATCTTGCCCAGCTGCGGGTCGAGAACTAAGGATGTGGGGCTCTCTATTCCAGCGGGGACGAGCGCTCTTCGATATCTGCCATCGGTTCTGGCTACCATGACGCGCCCGCGTGGTTTAGAGCCGGTTCGATCCGTTTCAGTCCAGTAAATATTTTCTCCTATATAATCAACGGCGATAGCGGTAGGCTTCGAATTTCCTTTCATGTTCAGATCTTGAGCAAATCCGCTCTTGACTTCACCGTTTAGAGCGTTTATCATATAAGAACGTTTGATGGTCTTGTCGTAACTATCCGCCCAGAATACCATCTCCTGTTTTGGATCATAATCTATCGCTTCGATTCTTTTTTCAGAAGTTATGACGTCGAACTGTTCATTTTTATCTTGCACGAATGCTCGAATTTCGGGACCATTAGCGAACATGAGGACTACGTCATCCTTAACGGCCTTGCATATACCGGATAGAGTATCCGCCAACCTAAACATGGTAAAAACGTGTTATCTTTACATAATTTATTGAGAAAGTAGTTTAGAAGCATTACAAAACTGGAAATCGGGTCTATTAAATAAAATCAACGTACGAATTGTATTGAAATTTGGCACGTTTAAAGTTTTATGGCAATTGTATTCACTAAGAGCTTATGTTTAAAATTTAATTCAATGTACGTGCGAAATGAAGTTATAAAGGTGTTTAGAGAAAAACTAGACGTGAGCAAAATCTAGTAGCGATGAGAGCCGCGCCGCGCACTCACTGGAAGCCGTCGCGGCAGCTGCAGCTGTAGCTGCCGTTGAGGTTGGCGCACAGCTGCGCGCAGTGGTGCGCGCCCGTCGCGCACTCGTCCACGTCCTCGCAGCGCTTGCTGTCGGCGCGCGAGATGATCCAGCCCTGGAAGCACGTGCAGATGTAGCCGCCCGCGCCCGGCGCGCTCGCGCCCGCCAGCGTCAGGTTGGTGCAGAAGTGCTCGCAGCCGCCTGGGGACCAAGCGGGGGTTTCTAAATTAAAAGGGGGCAACACGCGGACAATTTCATTACATGGTATGTAGTTATTGTCATTCATGGTCATCTGCTACTTTAGAGGATTTGGCAAAAGGTACAGGTATTCGACACTTATACATTTCTATTAATGTACTAGACGCAATCATTCGGTACAATCGCGTGCCCCGTACCCTTGTCGGCGGGCGTGCAGGCGTGCGCGTGGTGGCAGCCGCGCTCGTCGGACGCGTCGCCGCAGTCGTCGGCCAGGTCGCACAGCTGCGCGCGCTCCACGCAGCGCCGGTTGGCGCACTGGAACTGCGTGAGCGGGTCGCACGGCCGCGCGCGCGACGCGCACAGCGTCATGTTGTTCTCGTCCGAGCCGTCGCCGCAGTTGTCCACGCCGTCGCACACCTGGTACCTGCGGGGGACGTTTCCAGGGTGTACTTCCATACATACGCGACGCAAATGAAAATATAAGTAACCTTATCCCAGACATACATATGTATGTATAATGACACGTTGTACATATTTTACCTAGGAACGCAGCGATGATTATCACAATGGAATCTTCGAAGAGTATCGCAGTTGAAGTTGGTGCAGATGGACGGAGCTTCGTCGGATCCGTCGCCGCAGTCGTCCGTTCCGTCGCATAGATCCGATTGCGACACGCACAAGTTATTACTGCACTGGAATCTACAACAAAAATACGCTTATTGCAATTAAAGTTTATTTTATTGTCTATCTAAAATATAAATATAACACAAATAATTAAAATTACCTGCTTTCCGGGCAGTATCTGCCACCTGGGAATCGCGGAGGACATCCCATTTCATCGGATAAGTCCCGACAATCTCTATCGCCATCGCATCTAAAGTATGCCGCAATACAGTGTCCTGATTTACATTGGAATGTACCATTTTTACATTTAAATCCACCGCAATCCATTTCATCGGTATTGTCTCCACAGTCATCTTCATGATCACAACGCCATCTCGATGAGATACATTTTCCGTTTCCACATTTGAATTCAGATTCAGAACATTCTCTATATTTATGTTGGCAAACAGATTCAGCTTCATCACTTCCATCTCCACAATCGTCGGTAAAGTCACAGAGCCACTGTTTGGGAATACAACGTTTATTCTGGCACGTGAAATCAGTTTCACTATTGCAAGATGGACAATTTTCTGGTAACTCGTCTGATCCATCTCTGCAGTCATCTTTGCCATCACAGAATAACCACTTTGGAATGCATCTATAGTTTGATTGGCCTGGACAACGTCTCCATCCATTTGTACAATTTTTCTGTCTGCACATGTATGCGGGTTCATCTGAATCATCCCCACAGTCATTATCAAAATCACACATCCATAATTTAGGTATGCACCGACCGTTCTTGCAAGGGAATTCTGTGTCTGCATTACACGGCCGGTTATGACACATTGCTGGATCTTCATCGCTATTGTCCTTGCAATCTGTATCACCGTCACATTTCCAACTATCTAAAATACATCTGCCACTACCTTTGCACTTGAATTCAAGAAGAGGACACTCGTGTGCACATTGCGCTTCATCACTGCCGTCACCACAATCATCGGTACCATCGCAAATAGTGGACGCCGGGGTGCAGTTCGTATTTTTACATTGGAAAGAACCAGGTCTACAGTGCCTAACAGGACAAGTGTCGGGTTCGTCAGAACCATCCATACAATCTTTTTCACCATCACACTTCCAGAACCAAGGTATGCACTTCTCATCACGTCCGTTGCATCTGTGCTGACTATCAGTACAATTTGCAATACATGTTTTCATGTCTCGTGCTAAGTAGAATTGGTTCGGACAGGCACATTTATACGTCGTCTCACCTTCTTCTCCATAACCCTCAATATTTAAGTAGCTAGATTCATGCGGTGGTGCAATGAGACAAAGATGAGAGCATCCTCCGTTATTATTTCCGCAAGGGTTATTATATGTCAATTGTCTTAATGGATGGACAACATGGATATCATATGGACGGTGGGTCGTGTTTCTTAGAGTCGTTAAGTTTTCACCCGAATGTTTATTCGCTTTGCTAATAGCTTTAAGATTCCAATCAGTCCAATAAATTTCATCATCAAAGAGGCTAAGAGCAAATACATGTGGAACTTTAGTACCTGACAGTACAATATGCCGGTGCTTACCTTCTAAATCAGCCGATCCAATATAGTCTAAATGAGCATCGGCCCAATAAATCCTGTCCGTGAAATAATCAATAGTTAGAGCATTAGGCCAGGCAATATCGTCTTCCCAGTTCAAGATGGTGGTAAAGTTGGACCCATCCATGCCTAATTTGCCAATATAAGCTTGGAGATGCCACGATGTGTAGTATAAGTATCCAGTGCCTGGATGAACAACAAGTGCCCTGGGATCAGCGATTCCAGTTTTAATCGTTTTCCTTCTAGTACCGTCTAACTCAGCTACATCTAAATTCTTTGAATGTCGATCTAACCAATAAATTTTCCTTCCAACCCAATCGATCGCAATACCTTCTAATCCGTGGGAATCGTGCCTTACAACTATTTCCTTTGTAGGGTTTGGATCGGAATAATCAGACCGATAAATTGTCTTGGCAGATACATCTGCGAAATACATTTTATTTTCCTTGATATCAAAATCTATTGCAACTACGTTCATAAGATCTTGATGAACTAAATTATAAAGAGAAGCATCAGTTGACATATTTCTAACGTAATATTTATTTGTAAAAATTATCCATGCCGTTGTATTATCTTTTCTCTTACATGTATGTTCATCTGCTTCTCTTTCGTAGTATTGATCATTACATTTGCAGTAGTATGATCCTGGAGTATTTGAACAATATTGAGAACAAACTCCTGGTGTTTCCACACATTCGTCTATATCAGCGCAAGCTTTACCGTCACTTAATAATTTATATCCTTGATTACAATCGCAATAATATCCAGTCAACGTATCTATACACTTGTGACCGCACTGATTTATTTCTAGTTTCGCACATTCATCGACATTGCAGTGAGCAGGTTCATCCGAATCATCAGTGCAATCAGAAACCTTATTACAAACAAGTCTATTGTCTATACACTGATCGTTATTACATTTAAATTGTCCCGTGGGACAGGTCTTATTTTCTTTAACACATCCTACTTCATCAGAATGATCCCCACAGTCATCTTCCCCATCGCATCTGAAATGATTTCGAATACACTTGAAGTTTTGGCACCTAAACTCTTGCTCAGAACACGTTTTGTATTGCGTGTTACATTGTTTTCCTTCATCAGATCCATCTCCGCAATCATTGTCGTGATCACAAACCCAGCCTTCATTTATACAACGTCCATTATTACATTGGAATTGATCATCGGAACAAGGAGTAGGAGTAGAACAATGATGAAGGGTGGAATTTTCATCTGTTCCATCGATACAATCTGGATCTCCATCGCACAACCATTTTTTAGGAATACACTGAGCTCTGCCCCAGAATTTGTTCTCTTCGCATGTGTATTCTGTTTCAGCATCGCATTTTCTTTCATTGCACTGATGTCTATCATCTTCATCACTATTATCTAAGCAATCATTATCACCATCGCATATGTAAATTCTTGGTATACAGTTACCATTATCACAAGTAAATAAGTCACCAAAGCATGTTCTGCCCTCTGAGCGACAATATTCTGGAGGTTCATCAGCACCGTCACCACAGTCGTCGTCACCATCGCAGTACCAAGTGGCTGGTATACATCTATGGTTAGGGCATCGGAAGCTGTTCTGTGGACAAGTTCTTTGGGCACAATGCAACGGATCTTCATCAGAGTTGTCACCACAATCATTATCTCCATCACAAAGCCAGTACGGTTCCACACAAATATTAGTTTTCTCACATTTAAGGTGATTAGCCGGGCAAGTTGTATTTCTTGGGCACCTCTCATGTGTTTCATCTGACGTAATGTTATCTTTACAATCATTTATTCCATTACAAACCTGTGTTTTAGGAATGCAGCGAGAGTTGAGACAAGTGAATTCTCCTTCAGCACAGGGTGGATACACACAACCTTCTTCGTCGGACCCGTCTTTACAATCATTTTCGTGGTCACATTTCCATGATTTGAATATACAACGCCCATTATTGCATCGGAATTCGTTTGGAGAACAAGAGTGGTAAGCACAGTAGTTTTTATCCTCATCAGAGTTATCACCACAGTCGTCATCACCATCGCATGACCACATACGGCTTATACATTTACCATTAGCGCAGAAGAATTTACTTGGATCGCATGTAATGTTCTTTGCAACACACATTCTTCCTTCATTTACCAACTTAGTGTTATCATCACATTTACATTCAACTGAATTGTTAGGAGCGGGGTGACAGCTTTGGGCGCACCCTCCATTGTTAATATTACATAAGTTCTTCTGACATTTCTGCCTACTAGTACTATAAATATGAATGTCTCGAGGTGAATCTTCTAAACGTTTAACCATTTCAACCATATTAGCTCCAGTGTGTTTTTCAGCTCTGTACACGCCACGTAGTTGTAAATCTGTCCAATAAATGTAATTCCCAAATACTGTTATTGCAAACGGATATATTGTGGCAGAAATTAACACTTCTCGATCTGAACCATCTAGCTTAGAGCGTTCTATTTTTTCCCGAACCGCGTCGGTCCAGTATAGCATATTATCTTCAAAATCAATTGTAAGACCGCTAGGTTGCGATAAGTCTTTATCAATAATAGCCTTTTTAAGGGAACCAGCCATTGTTGTTCTGTAGATCTTACCAGATGTTCCAAATCGACCCCAGTCGGTGTAGTACAAAGTTCCATTGCACGGATCAACAACAATGGCTCTAGGACGTTCGACTCTCGCAATCATCACCAATTCAGTACCATCTAAGTTCATGGCGTAAATTGAATTGTTAGAACTATCCGTCCAATAGACTTTCTTTTGTGTCCAATCATACGATATACCCTCCGGGTTAATATTTTTACTAATAATGTTTTGAATACCCGATGAGTCTGGATTATTCGCTGACATCCAAGCGATTCTCGCCCAGGGCCTTATCTGTGTAAAGAATAGTTTATTATCTGCATAATCAAATTCAACGCCAACTACGTTGGTGAGGTTGCCGATAGGTTTAAACGGTACTTCTGTAGATTTCGGATCCAAGTTAACAGCGCGAATTTCAGTTCTGGTTGTAAATACTAAATATTCATCAATAATATCGCATTTTGTAGGGTTTCTATCTGATACTTTGCCTGTGGCACAATCACAGCGATAGGTATTTCCTTTTTTAGCTTCTTCTATAGGATAACTGAAGCACAGCTGTTCACAGCCTCCATTTCCAAGTTTTCTGCATGGGTTGTTGTCATCGGTAGGTTGGTTATTTATATCAAATATAACGATATCTCTTAATTTAGGTAGATTAGTGCGTATTTTTTCAGGCATTGACATATTACCAGGTAACTTGGATGCTTTATAAATCGTTTGTAAATTTCTATCGACCCAGTAAACGCTTCCAGTGTGAATGGCTATTCCCATAGGGTTTGGTAAATTGGACCGAATAAGTTGTCTGTTACCACCGTTGTAAGATATTTTTTGTATCTGGTCGAGTTTTGAGTCCACCCAGTAAACATCGTGAGTCATCATGTCTATGGTCAAATCTCTTGGGTTCGAGATCCCTGAACTAACGATTGTCTGCCAGTTACTTCCATCAAGATAACTTTTTCCAATTCGAGGATACTGACCGTAATCTATCCAATACAGAAGTTTTTTCAATGGGTTAACGGCTAATTCTCTAGGAGCGTCCATAGTAGTTTTAACTAGAACTTTTCTGTTTGAACCATCAAGCCAAGACACTTCAACATAATTTTCATGTGGAAATACATTTGTAAAGTATAAATTTCCTGCTACCCAATCTACAGCTAATCCTCGTATTCCGTTGCTGCCGATACCTTCCTTTACGATATGTTCAATCTCGGAACCGTTGGGTCTGATGCGGAAGATACCGTTCCATTGACCTCGGTTGAACTCTACCCAGTATATGTAATTTTCAGCAAAATGTACGTCAACGTGTAGTATATGATGCCCTTGTCCAGTGACAGGAACCATTGCTTCAGCGCTATTTTCGAGACTGTATCCTCTAATGAGATCCAATTGTGACACAACAGCGAATGTTTTGTACGGGACACAATTCACTTCGTTTATTTTTCTGTACCCAATGGAACAAGCACAAACTCTTGATCCTCCTTCACTGGGGATACATATCTGTTCACAACCTCCATTATTTTGTGAACACGGATGATGTACCATTTTTCTCTTCTGGAATATCGTTAATGATTTAAGATCGCTTTCATTATCTAATATGACTTTAATGTTATCTCCGTTCGGAAGGTCGGCTTTGAAAATCTTTTCGTGGCGTGTATCCAACACATACAAACGAGAGTCTAGCACGGCTATTACTTTAGGATATGAGATGGCGTTAGCTTCAGTCAAAATAGTTTTTCGATCATTTCCTTCCGTGTTCACACTGTTTATGCTAGCGGGGAATTGTGTGCTGAAGTATACTATCTTTTTGTCAATATCGATGGCAACTGCCTCAGGCCTCTCGATCGTATCCACAAGAATAACCGAGTTGCTACCGTCCATATTAACTTTACCGATCTTGGCAGGCACACCGTATCCTCCTTCATCTGCCCAGTAGATTTTTCTAAAAAAGAGAAAATAACATTTTACATTTTTAAACGTGTTCATATAACAGCATTTGAAAATAAGAAAAAAAAATATTATTCTAAGTTACCCTTCCGTAGGATCCAAGCACAATCCCTTGGGTTTGGCTATCGACGTTCTGCTACCATCGTTCGCAAATACGATAGTCCTGAATTTCACTTTTCCATCAACTCGAACTAATTCTATGTTACTTGCAGCTTTATTTGCCATGAATAAATTACGCCCGAGCCAGTCGAAAGCAATAGCAGAAGGAGATCCGACGATACCAGTGTCTTGGCCGAAAAATTCAACTTTATTACCACCTCCATAAGGCATAGTGTAGATCGTGCAGTTCTCGTCGTCTTCACTGTCGCCAGTTATAGACTGAAGCCAGTAAAGCATATGACCTTGACGATCGTAGTCCAGTTGGACACCACCTGCACATAGTATTGGAAATAAAGTATGTGGTTGGAGATTTAGGCAAAAATAGATATATTAAAATTGTTTTCGAAAGTCTACCTTGGATTCCAACAACAGGAGGTAATTGACTAGCTCTTCCTGATCCTTCTATTGACAGGTCTATGATTTGCGATCCTTTAAGAACCATTAGATAAGCATTTTCCTCTAAAAACAAAAAAAAAAATAGTTGAGAAAATACATTTCAATTTAAATCAGCAATATATAAATATAAATTGGATAAAAGTTAAATTACCTTCAATACATTTTCCGTCAGGCAACAATTTGAATCCTGGCTTACACATGCAAGCATATCCTGTCGTGTTGTTTGGACTCAATAAACAGAGATGTTGGCAAGTATCCTTTTTGCACGGGGAAGGATACTGCGGCTGTAGAGATGGATGGTGAACGTGGATAGATAGCGGCTGAGATATCAGATGAGACACCACAGTTTGATTCGTTCCCTTAAACTTATGGGCCGACAAAACCCTATTCAGCTGTCGATCTGTCCAGTATAAAGTATCTTCAAAGAGAGTGAGCGAATGAGGATGCAACAAGTAATGACTACCGGCCAACACCTGTTGACGACCCGAACCGTTGTAATAGCAGAAGTCGATAAAGTCCAACTTGGAATCTGCGAAATAGACCCTCTGGGTGGCGGTGTCCAGGGTCAAACCGTTGGGCCAGTAGATCTTCGTCGTGATAATCGCCATGCGCTGAGTGCCGTCCATGCCGACTCGTTCGACCCTCGGGTTCTCCCCCCAGTCGGTCCAGAACAGCCAGCGGGCGTCGGGCGCCGGGTCCAGGCACATGCCTCTCGGCTGCGTGATGTTGCCGCTCAGCAGAGCCGTCCGCGCGCTTCCGTCCTCCTTCGCCACTTCGATAGTGTTCAGCTTGCTGTCCAGCCAGTAAATGTTCCCGGCCACCCAGTCGTACGCCAGCCCCTCCACTAGGTCCAGGCCGGTCGAAACGATCACCTGAGGCTCGCTGCCGCGATCCAGACGGGAGATCTTCTTCAGCTTCATGTCGGACCAGAAGATCGTCCCGGTGTGCATGTTCGAGGCGGTCGCGACGACGTTCTCCACGTTGATCGGCACCCGCTCGAGGCCCTGCTCGTTGAGGTCGGCCACGAGGATGGAGTGCCGGTTGGAGATGATGAGGAACGCGCTGGAGTGGTTGTCGGCCTTGCAGCCGTGCTTGTCGGCGGCCAGCCGGTAGCCGGCCACGCAGCCGCAGAGGTAGCTGCCCTTGGTGTTGGTGCACAGCTGCGAGCAGGCGCCGGGCGGCGCGCACTCGTCCACGTCCTCGCACTCGGCGCCGCGCGCGCGCAGGCCCGGCGGGCACACGCACAGCGGGCCCTGCGGCGTCTCCTTGCAGTCCCTCGGGCACGTGCGGTTGTCGCACATCCCGAAGTCGCACGCCGGCCCTGTGCTCGCAATGGAATTGAATTTAGAAAAGTTTCATCACCATCAGTTTCATATTTAATTGTATAAATCAGAAATTGAGTTCACCTTCGTCCGCTCCGTTCGCGCAGTCCATGTTACCGTCGCAGATTTGAGTTATATTGATGCAGCGGCCGGGGAGCTCCAAACATTGCCACTGTCCCGCTGGACATCTGGAATTAAATGACCAAATTTGTTGAATCGAAGTTTAAATATTATATTCGTTCCCTTTACATCTTATTTTCACGACAAAATTTTGTCTACGTCTTTATGTTTAAATATAATTCGTCAAAATCAGCGATTTTATCATTAAAGACGGATAGATTATATATGAAAGGAAAATAACTAGTCGTCTATCTGTTGATGATGTAAACGAAACTCACGTACACTTTAGGTAATAATTTAAATAAACTCGTTACAGACTCATGACACATCACTCATTTACGTGATAATTGTTATAGAGAATAAGATGAATAAATATAGAAGGAGAAGAATTATCGTTATAAATAATAATAAGAAATAAAAATTGTATATACGTTTAAAATTTTAGTACTGACATAGAGCCTAGCCGTAGTCTAGTAATAGACGACAGTTCGTGTCGAGGGCGTATCCAGCCCTCAAAAGTGGTCACAGACACCTAAAATCGGCCAAGTTCGAGTCGGAGTTTAAATTCAATCACTTATTACGTAAATATGTGTGTTTGCATTTGAAAAGACATTAAGTTGTTGCTGAGACTAGATCTGAAACAGCTATGAAATTTGAAATTAGATTCCAAAACACGCGTCGCGGCCCACCTGAAGGGCGGCGGCTGGCAGGCGTGGCGCGCGCCCTCGTCGGAGCCGTCGCCGCAGTCGTCGCGGCCGTCGCACACGGCGGCGCGGTGCACGCAGCGCGCGTTGTCGCAGCGGAAGTGGCCCGCGCCGCACGCCGCCGCGCCGCACGCCGCCGGCTCGTCCGACAGGTCCTCGCAGTCCGGCGTGCCTGCGGGGGCTTACACGTCACTGACTGCTCCTCGCGTGCGGGCTACAATAGACTCGACGGACCGCACTGAGGCAGAGTATAGATCGAGGTAAAGTATTACAGTCAGCGTGGCTAGGTTTACAACGAGAGATTCGACACTACATCTACTGAGCCCATCCTTCGTCCTCTCGTTCCCGACACTCACCGTCGCAGTACCAGGTGTGCGGGATGCACAGGCCGGAGGCGGCGCACTGGAACTGGCGCTCGGCGGCGCACTGGTGCGGCGCCAGCGACGGGCAGCCCTGCTCGTCCGAGCCGTCGTTGCAGTCGGGGATGCCGTCGCACTTGTAGGCCTCCTGCGATTCATTAATAGTCATAACTACCTGTGCCCCGTGGTTTCATACGCGTTTAATTAAAGAAAATTATATTTTTATGTCTACCTTTTTTCTTACTTAAATTTGATTTTGTTAATTGCTGTTTCGTTGGTTTTAATTTAAAATAAAAGTAACTAAGTTACTCCTTAGCTACTCTGTAACATTAGCTCTCCCGTTAAAATCACAGATACTTCTATTTTGTTCATTTATGTAGGTAAATTTGTAATCTATATAATAATAAGTAAAGCAAAAACTTTGTACCATTTTTTATGAAAATTGCGCGGTTCGAGAAGTATAAAATTCCTCACACTTATACTTTATACAGAGGAGTGCAGAATGCTAATATTTATTTGTATATATTTATGTGTATTGATTTAAAAGTGCTCGTTAGAGCCTATTTGAACAAAGTCTAGTTTGATTTTAATTGTGTTATATTCGCAGCTTAACTCTACTATATCATTCTCTATTATTCGCACTAAAATAAATACAATACAATATTATCACGTAGCAAAAAAAAAGGTATCGTCTACATAGCACTGTGGTGTGCTACAAATAAGGAAGCCGACTCATATTATGTTGTCGTCTTCGGACTCTTACACAGATAAGAAAATAATAACAGTATTAACGCAAACACAGACAAACATAGAATTAAGTTAATACGATCATTCGATATACCTATATGGCAGTGAGATTGAATAAAACAATTTACATTACTAACGAAAGTTATAGCTAGTAATGAATAAATACTCACCAGGACGCAAAGCTTCAGGTCGGCGCACTTGAACTGCGAGCCGAGGCACGACACGGGCGGGCAGTCGGCCTCGTCCTGCTTGTCGAAGCAGTCGTCGTCGCCGTCGCACACCCACGACGCGGGGATGCAGTGGCCGGTGCGCGGACATGTGAACTGAGTCAAGAGGGCTTTGGCTACAACGTTACTGAATACACTTTGTTTCTTCATGACATGGGTCTTAAAATAAAGCAAAGTCGATTTCATCCGTACCGATGTAATGAAATGGTGTTGCGTTTATGAACGATACCTCATGCTACCGAGATGACGAGATGATTTCTCTCTCTCCTAATGGACCGACATCAAGATGAGCTCGCTACCCACACAGTCGATGCATCAGCAAGTCATGCGTCACGTGACGCGCTCGGCGTCGGAAGGAGCTTACCTGGAAGTAGGCGCAGGTTTTGTCGGCGCAGTGCGCGCCCTCGTCGGAGCCGTCGCCGCAGTCGTTCTCCGAGTCGCACTTCCACGTGTTGGGCACGCAGCGGCCGTTCCCGCACTGGAACTGCGACGAGCTGCACGTCACGTTGACGCAGCCCGTCTCGTCCGAGTAGTCTCCGCAATCGTTCTCGGAGTCGCATTTAAACGTGGCGGGGATACAACGCCCCGACTTACACATGAACTCTGACGCGCTGCACGTCGTTTCTGAAAATATACGTGATATTTTCAGAAACTTAATTATTTTTAATGATTTAGAGATCGACTAAATGTCCGATTAATTCGAAAAATGGTAGAATATTTATTTTAAATTATATATCAGAGATAAATTTTAAACGCACGTTAGTTCTCTCAACGAATAATAATGCATATTTGGAAAATAATACCAAAAATAAAAATGCTCAATTTAATATAAATGCCATTGATCGTCGTATAGAAAATCTCTTAAGTATAAAAATAATATCAATGAGTGGTATAAATCATTACGAATAATCATAATAAGACGTACTGGTACAATTTTGCTCCTCATCGCTGTTATCCAAGCAGTCGTCGTCTCCATCGCACACCCAACTCTTCGGGATACATCTTTGATTATTGCAAGTGAAATCCCATGAGTTAGGACAGGCCTGAACGGGCGGTTCTGAGTTTGGATCTGCGATACAACTCGTTTCATCTGGAGCTAACTTTTCGCCGTAGGGACATCCGCATTTGACAGTCAACAATTCTGTGTTGTTCCTAGGAATAGCAAAACAAAACTTTTGACAGTTGCCATTGTTTCTAGCGCAAGGCTGCATGGGTTCAATTTTCTGAATGTTCTCGCTGTAGACTTTGACACCGTACAGTCTATTCGTTTGCGGCGCTCTGACTATAACTTCCTCCTGCTCTCCCGTCAATTTATGCAAACTAACAATAGCATCTAATCTCCAATCGGTAATGTACATTAAATCTTTATAGATGACTATCGAGAATGGATGTCTTATTAATCTAGAATTTACTGTCTTTACATCTGTACCGTCTAATTTCGCGTGTTGCACATGATCTAATAAGGCATCGCACCAATAAACTCGGTTAGCATCGAAATCAATCGATAATCCGTTTGGCCATCCGAGTGTTAGATTTTCGAAGACCAACAGCCCGCTTCCATCGGTGTTAGCTCGACTGATGTTCGCTGGACGGTCCCATTCCGAAAAGAAAATATATCCTTTATTAGGATGAACCACAATAGCTCGAGGTCGCTTCAGGTCTTTCAGCAGTGTCCTTTTATAAGCTATATTTCTCGTTGATAAAACATTGAGAGTTCCTTTCCTAGAATCAATATAGTACAAATTCTTTGAGGCCCAATCGACGGCTAAGCCTTCGACACCTTCATTTTGGGACGCCAGAACGATTTCTTTTGCAGTTCCATTTCTGTGAATCCTGTAAATAACATCTTGCAGGACGTCAGAATAGTAAATATGTTCATCTCTTGCATCAAAATCTAAGCCTACAAATCTAGCTCTTTTTGACACGACGGGTAAAATTGCTTCGGTAAAGCCTTCAATGACTGGGTCCAAAACTTTTCCCTTGATAAATCTCTGCTGGGAATACATAAGGAACTCTTGAACTATATCACAATTTCTTAGATCAGTTTCTAATTTATATCCTATATTACAAGCGCAACGGTAACCCAACCCTCCCGTTTGAAGCGCTGTCACTATACACAATTGCGAACAGCCACCGTTGTTGTTACCGCAAGGGTTATTGACTGAGGTCTGTTTTAGAGAATGTACAACAGTTAACGCCTTTGGCTCTCTAATATCTTTCGTTTTGTATATCGCCTGAATACTCGCGGATCCTTCGTATTTATTTACGGAGCTGATTCCTTGTTTAGTACTATCCGACCAGTACACTCTATCCTCAAACAACGCCAATCTCGAGGGACTGGGTACCTGTTGACCTCTCAGAACCAGGAAACGGTAGTTTCCATCGTAATCCACGGTTTCGATGTAGTCTAACAAGGAATCGCACCAAAATATACGCCTCGCAATCGTATCCACCGCTATACCAGAAGCTTTATACGTCGCTTCTGAAACTATCGATCTAGAGTGGGTTCCGTCCATGTTTGCTCGGACAATCTGAAAATCATTAAGAAAAAGTTTATAACTATTTTCGCTATCAAATAATAAGAATTTTTAAAGCCAGTGTCGAGGCAATATGTTTTGGCTGAAAGGTTTCGCTGTGGCACCGACCTGGCTGCTGTCGGCGATGAACATGAGGCCCAGCGTGGGGTCGAGCGCGATGTCGGCGGGGTTGGTGAGGTTGGCGCTCAGCACCACGGCGTGCCAGCGCCCGTCCAGCTCGAACACGTCGATCTTCTGCCCCATGGCGTCCGCCACGTACAGCTTGTCGCCCACCCAGTCCACCGCCAGCGCCACCGGCGCCCACGACGTCGCCACGGAGATGTCGGTGCCGCTGTACAGGCCGACGCCGGCCGGCGCGTTCAGCGGTTGCGAGTGGATCTGAACAGTCCCGAACAACTTACTTCGTGACTCTACCTACTATTACAGGTTATCGGAAGTCTCTCTCGGAAGTTTTCTCAGAAAGTGAAAGCAACTCTCTTTGGCTGTTTGACTTCACTTTGAGCTTTCCTGCCTAAGAAGCTGAACTAATTTGAATGAATATTTATATAAATAACGAAGTCTTTTAAAATAAAAAGGTAGTGATGCTTATACTGTACGAGTCTATAAGATCCAACGTTTCAATTACATTTTTTTTAATAAAATAAAAAAATATATAGTTTTCTACTGTTGGGTATGGATTCTCTTAACGCTAGGACAATGTCCAACACATGCCCAGTAAGTAATAGCAGACCTTCCGCGTCTTGAGGTCGGACCAGAAGAGCAGGTTGCGGCGGTAGTGGTAGTCCAGGCCGGCGGCGGCGGTCGCGTTGGCGAGCGGCGCGGGCGCGCGGCCCAGCAGGTCGAGGCGCAGCGCGCCGCGCTCGTGCGCCAGCGCCAGCCACGCGCCCTCCGCGCGCGCCGCGCAGCGCCCGCCCTCGCCCGCCGTGTAGCCCGGCGCGCACGCGCACGTGTACGCTGCAGACGCAGACATTCCGATAAACGGATTTATGTTACAGTCCAAACTTTTAACCGGTCAGACGTATTTTTAACAACAAAGTCAAAAGAAGTTTTAAGCATCGGGTTTGGACAAAAATAATTTCTTTGAAACCCTAAATGGTTTAAACGATATTGTTGACTTTTTTGTGTCTGTTTGGGATTCTTAAATGAGAGCACTAGTAAATGTAGCTATAGTCGTAACTATATCGATATATCATTTTTTTTTTATTTCCAAAGATAATAAATTTGACAAATAATTTTATTTGGCTAATAAAATAAAGAAATTACTACTATTGTTAACAGCCTCTCACTATTATTATTCAGTAGTGCTGTTAGTACGTTACCATTTCAATTACACATTCGGTAATATAATAGAATGCTGCTTTAAAAAATTTATAGTACACACACATGAACAAATCCAGAGAGACCTATTAAATACAAAATAAAGTAAATCTATCAAAAATTTCGAACGCAATATAACAACGAAGCGAGAGCAACTCACATCCCGGCGTGTTGATGCAGAGCTGGTGGCACGGGCCCCACTCGCGGCACTCGTCGCGGTCCACGCACGTGCGGTTGTCGGCGGACAGCGTGAGGCCGCCCGCGCACGCGCACGCGCCGCCGCTGGGCGACGCCACGCACTTGTACTCGCACTCCAGCGCCGGGCACGACAGCGTCGCTGGAACGATTCGTTATTAGTATGTTATTTGTTTATTTAGTATTTACTTGTACATTAAAAAGTAAACGTAATCGTGTTTTAGGTTTATTGGTGCTACAAATATTCCTGGTCAGCGGTGATTACTTTACAACAGGTTACGCGCTTGTCGGCTTATCATAAACAGATAATACTTTTCCTCATTTTCTGATCACCAAAATATATTTTTTGCTGCAGGTGAATAAAATACCCATATATGGTCACTGATATTATGAAAATTAATTCGTATCGGGTAAAAAAATTTAAGAAAGATTCAATTTTTCGTTTGACTACTTTTAGCTTAGTACTTACAACAAGCATTTTCCTCATCTGCATTATCCTCACAGTCCCGTTTGCCATCACAAAGCTGAGATCTCGCGATGCACTTGTGTGTGCCCCCCGGCCCGCCGCGGGGGCACAGGTATTTGTTGTTGGGGCAGGCTATTGCGGTGCAGTTTTTCTCGTCGGAGCCGTCAGCGCAGTCGTTGTATCCGTCGCAGTGGTAAGTAGCGGGGATGCAGAGCGCATTCCCGCAGCGAAACTGTCCGATGTGGCAAGGTGGAAAACCTGAAATTAGTTCAAAATTATGTAAACTAAACGATAGGACTCAAAAATTGATTTAACAGCCTTGCCAATTTTAATTTATCTGCTTCAAAAGGAAAATGCTCATAAGAAATTATAGCGAGACATCATCAAAGATATTAAGGGAAATTTTATACATTTTCAGGTTTCAGGTCCTATTATTTCCGCTCGTGGCGCTATAGGAGTTATTACAAGACTACTCTCGTGCATCTCATTGAACATAATTATGCTATTTTAATCTACCTTGAATAATGAATTTCCTAATGGTTTAGGTGACCGCAACTTGGCACATTTACCAAGTATGTATTTGGCCTACTCGATATAAACCAATCGCACTATTGACTATGTACATAACAGCACATAGTCCTCATCAACTCCATTTCCTACTTTCCCAAAAGAACTGAGATAATTTTATGGTCAGAACACGTGGATCTCAACCGATGATTGTGGATCAAACCCCGGCTAGCACCGCTGAGTTTTCAAGAGCTAAATTTGTGTTTAAATCATCTCGAGTGTGAGTGAGCGGTGAAGGAAAACATCGTGAGGAAACCTGCATATGCTGGGCGAAATTCTGACACATGTACATATATCCATCACCCGCAGTGGAGCAGCGTGGTGTATTAAGCTCTAAACCTTCTCCTTAATAGGAAAGAAGGCCTTTGGCCAATGGCGAGACATTTACAGGTTGTTACTTTACTCTACGTTACTCTTTTTTGCTTTCACATAACCAATACTTACTACAACTGGCTTCGTCTGAATTGTCGCCACAGTCGTCCTTATGGTCGCACTTCGCAGACGCTTCTATGCACTTGTCCCCCGACGCACACCTAAACTGGTCTAGCTGACACCCCTTAGTCTGTCCTGGACAATATTGCTCGTCTTTGCCCGTTCTACAATCTACGTAACTGTAAAATGTAAAAAAGATCGAATTAAAAAAATTAGTCACGAATTGAAAATTTATTATATACTAGTGCTCCGTGGTTTCACTCGCATTAATTTGAAGAAAAATTATATTTACATAATGTTTACCTCCCCTATTTAAATCTGTAAGTACCGTGTATACTTTTATAATTTGATACTACAAACAGACACTTCAATTTTATTTGTTAAATAGATGTAAAAGAGGTTTAGAGTTTCTTGTCAGTAATTGTAGATACAATCAGCATACAGATAATGGTGGTTGATTTTCATGAACTATAATAATTCTCGTAAAAAATAAAAAGATAGTAATGGAATAAACTCGAATATGTTCACCTATTTTGTTTATAAATACAAAACTTAATTCTTTGCGTTTTTGTCAATAAACATGGCAAAATTACTATGTAATTACATTCTGTGAATGTGTACCCTTTCGTCATCGTCTGTATACATCATTGATACACTTCGCTGGCTTCTTGAACTATTCAGTTTTGAAATTAATCAAAATATATGTAATTTAAGAGAGCCGGTAACTGACACCTCTACTACGCCTATCCTATCTTTTATCCCAGCGTTATTCGTGCTCTGGTGTTGCAAACGTTCGTGATTGACGGTAATCCCTTAACATCAGGTGACATGCCTGCACGTTTGACAGGTGTTATCATAAAAAGATACATATATAGGGTGTTAAAAGAGCATGCATTGGACCTACCAACGTTAGCAGAATCGATATTTAAAAGTAAAAAAAAACTGAATATATTTTAAATTAAAAACAAAACTTTTTTTAAATTGAAACGTTAGATTTTGTAGGCTTGTACACTATAGGCATCATTTATAAAAAGAAAAAGAAAAACCGTTTTTTTTTTTTACTTTTAAATAGCAATTCTGCTAAAGCTGGTAGAATAAGTTGTTACCCAGTACAGTCGACCTGCATATTTGGTAACTACAAACCCGTCACATTTCTTCTCCTTCGGTATACAAGGTCCCTGCGCTGAAAGCTTGCCCAGCCCCACGCCCTCCATGCCGCACTGGAAGTCATCAGGTTGACATTTGCGGTAGACTGAAAACAAAGGTTTTAACTTTTCACACTTTCATTCAACTTGGGGGTCAAATTTTGCGAAATTATTACTATTTCCTATTCAACTTTATGTGACGTAAAAGCATATCGTAACAATATATGGATGCTGATAAGCAATAATGTGTCAACCCACAAAAAGTCAAATTCGGAGATATTAATGTATTTTAATACTGCATCACCTATTTAACATTATTGAAAAAAATTCAAGTCCTATAAACTAAATAAGTACGGAAAAAAGTTTCTTAATTAAATGTTTTGATTTCCAAGTGCGTTCTATATTTAGCAATTTATACAACAATCTTAAATATTTGAAAAACTTTTTAGTAAACAATATATAAAATATATCAATCTGCTTATACTTTATTATACTTTTTATCAAAAAAGAAATGAAAAAATGTATATATACTTCTTCAAACATATTTGTTAAGAATGGGTTTGACATCTTTAGACGCCATTTTCTCAAAATGAAGTACGTGTGGCTTGACACATTATTGCTTATCAGCATCCGTATAAGACATGTAGTTTTAAGTGTAAATTGGTGTAGTTATATTATAAACAGTTAAAACTCGTATGTTTGTGAGTTTGTATGTAGGAAGTAAACTGAAACAACTGATGCGATTTGAAAAAATATTTTTGGGTTGTTGACATGTTTATTGAGGACGGTTATAGGCTACATAACATCACGCGACGACTCACAGGAGCAAATCAATATCTGCGAGGGTAGTATTCTCTATAATCTTCACAGTACTAAGAGACTATAAATGCTAAAAGTTTAACGAGGGAAAACGTGATAGGAACTAGTTTTGGATAAAAGAAAAAACTTTCGATAAACGTATACGTTATACAATATTGTATTGTATAACAAAATGATCGGTTTGATTCCCTTCAAAATTAATTTTCTTCCTTTTAGAGAATTTTAATGAATACTTATATTTTTAATATTTTTTTTACTATTTTTTTATTCGCTAACTATTGTCTAGTTATTGTTAATTAAAATATACATACGTCAATGATTAAAGTGTTTATATTACTTCATTTGCTTTGTCGAGTTAAGTGCTGCGATGGATTTTCTAAATTACCAATTAACTTTTAAACCAAACTTATGAATATAACAATAGCCCAATAAGTCACGATCCAATTTTTAGACTTACATTTCCTTTTAAAGAAAGGTGAAAGACTCTAAGCTAAATTAAATGATTTTTTTCAAGAAAAAGCATCTTTAAAATTAAAAATATATAATATACTTTCAGTTAATAAACTTAATTTGTGGAAACAAACATCACAAATTGATTTGGAATTATTATTACTGCATTTTCTCAGCTAAATGCTTGTTGTTCTTGAACTGTACTATTATTTTAACTGTATAACGTTAAATTAAAGTATGAATACACAATTTGTATTCATACACCGCTACAACGTTGCCCAACGAGATGCAAAAGAGGTGTTAGATTTTACGACGACAGTTAGCGGCGCTCGGAACACTTAGATAATGCGATTTTCATATAAAGTTATGTAAAAATCCCCGATAGAGAGCGCCTTTGTGCAGACGACTGGCGGATCCCTCTTCGTAGCTCTTCCTCCGTTTAATATAATAGACGGCTTTCTTACAAGAAAGTTTTAAAAATCAATAAAAATAAATGCTAAAAGTATTTAATATAACGGGTCTTATCGCGATAACTAATAGTAGTAATACCTTTTTATTGCCCGACGTTTCGACGAAGTTACATTGGCCTCGGTGTACCGCACCAGTCAGCTCGTGACCACGGCGAATGTAACTTCGTCGAAACGTCGGGCAATAAAAAGGTATTACTACTAGTAGTTATCGCGATAAGATCCGTTATATTAAATATGAATAATATAAATCGCGAAAGTTTAAAATATATAAATGCTAAAAGGTTTATAAACTTATTTTTGTTTAAAAATTAATATTAAATCATTATCATCATCTACCTAGCATGTTTCCCGGTTATACCCGGGTCTGCTTTCTATTCTAGTCCAGATATTGACGAGTTACTGATTTTTACACAGAGCGACTGCCATCTGACCTCCGCAACCTCTGAAGGAGAGCCAGTAACCATTTAGATTGTAATAACAACCGGGACCAACAGCTTTACGTGCTCTCCGAGGCACGGTGTGGAGACCTACAAGAACAAACACCCAGACTTAGGAACAAATATTTATACAAATATCTGCCCCGAGCGGGGATCGAACCCACAACCGTCGACGTTAGAGGTCAATCAGCACCACTACACCAGAGCGAAAAGTTTTTAAAACTATTTTTACTTAAAAATTAATAAATAACAAATTTAGTATCTTATGACGGGCTATCCGAAAATACACAACACAAACACAAGCACCCAGACCACGACAAACATCCGTATGGCCAATATAAACGCTGGCCGTGAGCAGGAATCAAACCCGCGACCGTTAGCGCTGCAGTCAGTTGCAGTGATCACGACACCAACCTGTCTGTCAAAATTAGTTTATTGGTACCACTTTCGAGAAGCTGTTCATTGAAAAAAGGATCACTAAAATCCGTTCACAATCAGCGACTATATCGCCTATTGGAACTCTCCTTAAAAATCAGCTGAATTCACAACCCTTACTTTTATCTGTCCGTCTATATATCCCATTGAAATAAGCTGTAATGAGGCTCAAGGATCGGTAAATATTGAACAATGAGATCGTTTTCAAAGGTTCGCGATGTTTGTGTGAAGATTTGCGATATAAATGCTTTTAAGTTGAAAGGATTAAACCTACTACGGAAACCGTTACTACTTTATAAAAACGCCTCAAAGGTGATTTGATGAAGGATTCGATAAAATAAGTGTATAAGAAATACATAAGTAAATCATTACGGGATGGTGTTTCATTGTAATTTTATAAGCTAAAGCTGGCCTCGAACAGCCGAAATGTCTATCTAAATTCATACTCTATTACTCATTATCACGTTATTATCAGATAATGAATTAAGAATATAAAATCAGTGAGACAGTACAGCTGTTTGGCCGACCTAAAATGCGAAAAACAGCCGTATACGATCGAAGCTCATTTCCTATCGACATTCGATTAGTGAATTGCAATTAGGCAACATTCGTCAATCGCAGTGCAACAGTGCTCGTGATATTGTAGTGCAATTGCAGCGAAGCCTCGAACCGTTGGGGCGTGAGAGACATTTCCGGCTCACTGACGTCGACACTAGTGTGATAGGTGATATGGATATCATATTTTGTACTTTTCATATTAAAAGGATCAAGATTAACGTGTTTAATTATAATATTGAACTGGCCCTTTCGCTTTCGTTCGCATGTACTAGTCTCACACTGTCAGGTACATTCAGTCGTTGTACAGTGATTTATATCATGAAAATTTTTGAGTTTGTTTAACGAGTATAACACGATACCGTCGTAAAATGGTGACGATATGTGGACGCTGATAAGCAATACGGTGTCAAGCCACACAGAATTCATTTTGAGAAAATGGCATTTAAAGATGTCAAATTTTATCCAAAAATAAGTTTTTCAAATATATTGGATTATTGCATAATCCAATATATTTGAAAACTTGATGCGCCAATCAAATGAAGAAATCTATGTATATTTTAAGATGAATACCACAAATAAAAAATATTAAAAATAAGTATAAATACACTGTGCACTAGTATTATATACTAGCTTTAGCTCGAGACTTTAGATTTAATGTAGATTTAGTTTCAAAATAAATCGCACATATAATGTAGCCTACGACCATTTAGAACAATATACCTTTTTAAAATGGGTTCAGTAGTTCCGTAATTTAATTCGCACACACAAAATGCATTCCCTCTATTACATTAGTATAAAAGTACGTATAGAGTTTACAATGTTAAAGCTAAACTCATCAAGTGCATATGATCAAGCTCAGTTCATTTGGGACGTTTATCTCATTAGGCAGTCCCCGCTCCAGCCTCCCGCGTCTTTGTTGCGAGATTAAAGCTCGCCGGCACACTACCTTTGTTGAACTTGATAAGTTAATCACGGTTGAAATTGATAAGACTAAGATACAGTTAGCATTTCCGTTAGAACGTTATATTAGAATATGGAAATGGCAACGATTTTATTATTTAGTAATATACCGTAGTGATTTTTTTAACTACACAAACAGAAGCAATATATGTATACCATAATATCAATATTATCATTCATAAATTTATTTACTAATTATATACAGCGGAATTGTTGCAAGAATGCTAGCCTCATTTCCCCTTTGAATTTTCCGATTCTTAAAAATATCCATCATACTTTACTAATTTAAATATTTTATTATATTTTTCATTATTTTTTATGTAAAAAAAATATATATAAAAAATAACAAGTCATTCGAACATCTGTTAGTAGATGAAAGATTCGATTACATTCATACATATAGCATTACATTTTAGTTATTTCAATTAATACTGTATTTTTTAAACAAATATAATTATGTTATAAAAAAAAAACACACACACACACGCACACGCACACATAGAATAACAAGCTACTATAAAGTTTAAAAAAAGGTTATATTCATTATAATATACTGTAAAAAGAGTATCTTTTAAAATCTTAAAATCAGAACAGATGAAGACGAAACTGTAATAAAAGTGAAATGTTGACATTTCGCTCGGATGAGCACCGCGAGTTATCTCCGAGAATGAAAATTATGATATATGAAGATCTTATTTAATATTTCTCTAAAAGCACTCTTTATATAGCTGTTTACTGATGTGATGAAATCATTTTAAAAGGGTAACTACCGAGTTTGCCGGTTCTGCTTGTTAGAATCTTCGTTCTGAACCGGCTTTAGATTCACGTGGAACACGACAAATTTGTAACTTGAAGATTCAAAAATGCATGTAAATACCTATTTGAATAAAATAATATAAGTATATGTATTTTGAGTTTGTTCTAACATGATCGCCGTGACCAAAAAATTAAAGATATTCAATCTTAAAAAGGTTTAAAAATTATTTCAATAAATAATATCGCAACGAAATACGCGTTTCATAAGCACTTCAATAATATAAAAACATTACACTTGAAATAAAACTATTTTAAACGGATTTAAATCACGTATATTAATTAATTTTATTATCCCGACGTTTCGAGCACTTTGCAGCATTCGTGGTCACGGGTAGACGGGTAGAACATTACACTTCTTTTGAGTCAATCGGATAAAAATACGAAATTTATTCGATAAATTTTATTCTGTACGACGGATTCCAATATCTCGCATTCGACGACAATCATGTGAGCCACTTCATACGTATGACTCGGTTCCCAAAATTATGGAAATTGTTTGTCTTTAGCCACCTAAGAGCTGAGAATCGAGATGCTTTTTACATACAAATGTAGGGACCAAATCCGGGACGATATAAAAGTAAGAGCAGAAAGCGGTTTGACATTTACATATTTTTAACGTCAAACATCATATTATAGGATTTTTCATCACCGATCGCGAAAAGCGACAAACTCTAAATGCAGGCATTGTGTAAACACTAGAAGAAAAAATAAACCAAACTTTTGTCTTCATAAAGTCAGTTCATCGTTTCTGGAGTTTGGTATTCGCATCTATAATAAAATCCCGCAAACAGTTTCACATTTGCCACTTAATAAGTTTAAAGCCTACGTTAAAAATCTTTAATAAATAAAGCATATTATACAATTCAAGAATACTTTGACGACAAAGAGGTGTTGATTTGACAAGCGTTAATTTTCTATGCGGATAACATAATTAAAATGTAATAAAAATACATTATGTATAAAGGATTTTAAAAGAGTTACTATCGAGTTTCTTGCCGGTTCTTCTCGGTAGAGACTACATTCCGAACCGGTGGTAGCTTTATAAAAATTAAAAATGAAAATATGACATGTAACTTGACGATTCGAAAGTGCTTTAAAAGCCCATTTGAATAAAGTATATTTTGACTTTGAGTTTTCTATATTAAAGTGTGCTCTATGTGTCTATTGATAGAAATTTTAAGAATATTTTTAGTGTCTCATACTTCGGAAAAGAGATCGTTTATGAAATTAAGTTATTTTGTTTCTGTGTGACAGTCTGGCTAAGGCGTTTCACGTTCTTTTTTTATTTCATATAAATGTTTAAAACTCAATATAATACTTTTACGTACAAAAAAGCGGTTAAAGAATTTAACAAAATTAAAAATTTAAAATAAAAATAAAAATAGAGAATTTTCGTGATTAACTTCGTAAGTAATAAAATTATATAAAGCATGCGACACCGCACATGCGATATTCACAAGTCCTAGTAGCTTTCGCATTAAGTCGAGTAAAAAGTACCCAAAAATAAGCAGAATCTGAACTTCCAAACGTATTTATACATTAAACAAAAATGACTCTTCTGCATACAATAAAATATTTTTCCGTAATCGAAGCAAACGACAAAAGTGTAGCAATTTTACTTAAAAACATATTAAGCAGATTGTGAAAGGATTCGAACTTGCGGCCTCGTCCTGTTTCTGTTCACCGCTCTTTAAATATTGCGTTCACTTCACACTTTGTGTCATCAATGCAATGATAACCATTTATTATCAACCTAATAGATCTCTAAAAATTAGATAGATAAGCTATTGACTACTGTTCTGTAACAGATAAATGGATGCCGATAAGCAATAATGTGTCAACATACAAAAGTCAACTTCGGTGATATTCATGTATTCTATTAATGCGTCATGTATTTCACATTAATCAAAAAAGTTTCAAGTCATCTAAACTAAATAATTATGTTATTAAATAAAAAAGTTTCTTAATTTAATGTTTCGAATAATGAAGTGTGTTCCATATTTCGCAATGTGTAATAATCTAATATATTTGAAAAACTTATTAATAGATAAAAGTTTTTTCATACCAATCTGCTTTTAATTTATATCTTTCATCATAATAGAAAAGAAAAGATGGATATATGTTCTTCAAACAAATTGATTAAGAATAGGTTTGACATCTTTAGACGCCATTTCATTTTGTCAAAATGTGCCTGGGCAAGAACCTTGTCACCATATAAGTAGAACTTTTAGATCACAATCCACCTGGCTGCTCAACCTGGTTTGACGGATATCTACGGGTTAATATTTCTCTTGACACGGGTTTGTTCATACATTCACCATTAGAATCCTACATTATCCCTGATAAACAAAGGCTATAGAAATTTATAATTTTTTAAATTTTCATTAAATACCTATATCTAACCGTGCGTTGCTAGTCGTTACTAATTTCGTTGGCTCCCGAGTGAGCTAATTGTACCCATTCCGTCATTGTATCAAAAAGTGTGAAGCCAGCGACCGTGGAGGAAAGAACAAAATAATTGAGGCCCATTAAAACTTTCGCCAGACGGCGGAGAATTGAAGCCGGACCGGTCGAGCATACAAATACGCTGCAAGTATTGCGATCATAATATAATATCTATACCAGCTGTGCTTCGTGGATCTGCTCACGTTGAATTTAGCTATATACATACCTTGTTTTACATAAGTGCGTTGGTCTTAATACGAGGCGAGTCCGAACTCGCGCATGGTACAGCCGAGTGAACAAAAATTAAAACATTGAATGTATACGATAATGTTATAAACCTTTTGAATATTCGCAGCCGTTAAAACATTTATAAATTATTATATCTTTACTTGACTTATTTAGTAAATAACCACACGGAATGAAAAGAACGAACTTTTGAATAATAAATAATGAAAGTGAAATACATCCGATATTAATTACACTAAGAAGCATTTAATAATTAAAGTTAATGAAATGTCGAAACGACTGTCCTGGTGGCTAGTGTAGTAGCCACCAGGGCAGTGGTAGTTCAGACCGACACACTTACGAGAAGCTACCTATATATTTATACATGTATAATATATTTACTTTTTTATAAACGAACATTCGGAACATCTGATGTTAAGTGATCATCGCCGTCAAATGCCACAAATGCTCTGCCAACTTAAAAAGGAATTAGGGAATATGTATAAGGGTTAAAAGGAAAGTAAAAAAAAGAATGAAGAAGGAAGCGAGGTTTCCGCCTCTTATATGTCTATCATGAAGTAGCTATCACGCTAATTGTGTAAGAGTGAGGCACTGCCCTGGTCTAGCCAACGTATACGAGCTGTAGTCTGCAGGCCACAGCTAGGTTCTACCTCAGTAAAAAATAACGATTGCACAAAAAATGGGCAGGAAAAGGAAAAGCAACCTTTGTAATTAAATTAATTACAAAGGTTGCTTTTCCTTTGCTAAGAATTTTATATTTAGCTCGGAGAACCAAAGCTGTCGGTCCCGATTGTTATCATAGTCACCTGATCGTTGTACATCATCGTTACTAATATTAGAAAGATTATTGTAGTCCAAATGGTTATTGACTTGCCCTCAGGGGTTGCGGTGGTGATGGCAGTCGCTCCGTAACTTTTAAATTCAAAGGAACCTTGGTTTAACCGGGAAAATGCTATGTTTATGATGAAAAGCTAAATATCTAAATCCAATATTAATAACTAGCTTATGTCCAGTCATGGCATAGCATATAAGCCATGGGGCTTCGCCCACACTAGGTTCATTATTTCACTCCTTTAGGAATAAAATTTTCAAAAATTTTACCTATAATAGTTGCCTAATTTCAGCATTTTTGACTTTTGTGAATATTTATAGAAGATACATACATAAATCATTGACACCGGTTGTTCTGTTATATAATTTCTAATAAAGAAAATAAATAAGTTTTCTGAGATGAAAAAAATATATATCACAATATTTTCCGTCTGTTGAATCCAACTTCGGAATTCAATTTCCACTTCATTAAAACTTACGGGATCGCGTTTCCCGACGTATTATTCTAGAAAAATCTCGCGTTCAATTTACTATCAAAACAAAACTGTCTGAAGGGAAATTAAATCAATATATCTGTTTATTTATTTTAATAATTAGGCTTTACAGTTTTAAAAGAGTTAGAATTTTTCCCTATTCGGTTATTGGTGAAGATGTACCATTGGGACATATACAAGCAAAAGGTATAATAAGCACGGGCGTAGCTATAGCTTTCACGTGGGAGGGGTTCGTCCCATGCAAGGGTCCAAAGAGGAGAGGGGGTTGGTAACTACAAAATGTATAAATAAATGTATACTAAGAGGGCAGTCCGGAACCGGTAAACCATTTTTATCACAATTCCGTACTCCAAAAATGCGAACGGGACTTATTAAGTAATTCAGACGTCCGTCATTTAACCTATTTTGTAAATATTTTTTATTTTATTTATATTCTCATATTAGTCCCATTGATTTATCGTCAAAATCAGCTGTGTAGTTTGATTTTAAAAACAAAATAATATTATTATCTTGACGATCAATAGTCTATAATCTTCTTGAATTAAGAGAATATCTAAGGATAAAAGATTTTTCAAATTAGCGCTCAAACAAACATTTTATATAATTAATTCTGTCTATCTATTTTATTTTCAGACATTAATTCAAAACTATGTTTATTTATAATGCGTATTTACAGAAATTTCAATGCGTTTTTTCTTACTCCTAAAATCACGAGCATAGTATATGAAAATACTAAAAACTTATTACCCTACACTGGTAGTCGGATAAAAATTATTCGAAACTTCGATTATGTTTCGCAACGGATTTGCACAAATCACGCACTCAAACCTCCGAGGACACACCTTCAAGGAAACTACAGCCAACTTTTAATACGCTCATCGGTGTTGCGACGGGTCCAACATTCGATTTGAAGGTTACCGCTTTATACCGCCTTAAATCTGTACCTGAATTCTATATAAAAGAAACTTTTAAGTATTATTTATTTTTATAAAGTAAGCAAAAAAGTATATTTATCTATTCATATTTTTATGTTACGACTAGTGGGATGCTGATAAGCAATACTATGTCAAGCCACACGGACTCAATTTTGAGAAAATGTCGTCTAAATATGTCAAACCTATTCTTAATCAATTTGCTTTAAGATGTGTCTATCTTTTCTTTTCCATTTCGATTAAATATAAAATGAATTAAAAGTAATATAATGAATTAAGTTTTTGTGGGTTGACACATTATTGTTTACAGCATCCAGTTATGAAATAATTTACGTTTGATAAAGAAAGAATACTTTGCCCTACCATCTTCGGTGTGCAGGTTAATCAGCGAAGCTTCAATAATTATTTATAATAATTAATTTGTTATTGTTTCAAAATCGTATTATTTCATTTAATTTTTATTAAAATCCAAAGATATAATTTTGAGTTTTTTGAAGCGTGTCTTCACGGTTGATCAATTAAAACTTAATTAAATCAATTAATAAAGATCCGTATTTATTGAAGCAGAAATATTTTAAGAAATCAAAACTCAGCTTTGACTCTTAATAATTAATAAAATAAATAATAGCCTATTATAAATTCTTTGATGAAAACAAAACAGTTTGTCATTTATAGAAAGCTTTGAGACTCGTTTCTTATATTAAATTAGTTTTAAGTCCCTTTAAGGTTAGACCCCGCAGGCGAGGCATTCTTTGTCTGCTGATAGTTTCGTCGAGTACTTCTTCGTCGATGCTTTTGTGCAAGGTGATTAATCGAGGATTAATATGCATACGGACACAATGAATAATGTGTGGAAACAATATAATAATAAGTATAAAATTATTCAGATTTCCCGGACATTATGAATAATGCCCTTTGTTTACAAAAGGGCATATTTTTGTGCTATTATATATAGTGTGCGTAACGAATGAAGTCGTTATCGTAACAAGTAGAATCTAATGCAGTCGTAATGAACTGATTCGGTCCTAGTATGTTTATGACCCTAATTTATCCTATTCGAAATTGACAAATTAGTTCTTTGAACCTAACAATATCTAAAATAATTTTAAGAAAAAAATTATCATGTAGCATTATACATAATGCTCGGGCATTATGAGCAATACCCAGATTAATCAATTTGCCCATAACACGGATATTATAATAGATGTATCATCAATAATTATATTATAATAATTTTAAGTTATCATTAATTTAAATTTTGTACTAACATACATTAAGTTAAATGTATACCAACAAATGTGGGATGTGAATTGTCCAAAATAAAGAATTATTATTATCGTTACGAGTTTGCCCTCTTGTAGCAGCTTGATCCATTGACCCGTTTTTCTGATTCTAATGATGAAAGTGTTGAAACGAAATTAAGGTACGCGTTTATTTATTAAAATTCTGCCATGATTATTATCAAAATATGAAAAGTTTACTTGATTTTTTATTCGCACAAAACTTTTTTTGCTGTTGAATTAACAATATCAAGTAATGTGTTAGCTGTGTAATGTTCCAGAAAAAAATAATCTCAAATCTAAACGACAAAATAATCGCAATACAAAATCTACAGTGCGGATGTTCTTCTTATAGCGTGGATTGTAAAGAGGCGTACTCACTGCAGTCCGCTTCGTCGGTGCCGTCCACGCAGTCCACGTGCATGTCGCAGCGGTAATGCGACGGTATGCAGTAGGTCTTGTTCCAAACGTACTGCGCGCATGACAGCTGACCCGTTTCACACTCTGGTGGTGCTGTGGACAAAGATATATGTTTATTATTAATATTGTTTAAATAGCTGGCAAAGGAGCAGGCGAGACACATGACTTTAAGTGACCACCGTCACCGTATAGACATTTAGAGCCCCAGAGAAACCACAAAGACATTACCAGTTTAAACATAAATAAATCATAGAATATAGGAAGAAAAGAAAGAAATGGCGGAGTTTAGGCATCTGGCCCTTTCATTCACTCATGAAAACATCTGTATTAGCTATGTCATGCTGATTTTCTGTGAGAGTGTGGCACTGCTTCGATCGACCCAGTCCGTGGCTGAACTGCACTTATTGGACTACACTTCATTTCTACCTCAGTAAAATACCATTAGACTATATTTTGTATTTAAAGGATCTTCTTAATCTTTAATGTTTAAAGGAAGAAGTTCTATTATTCTATGCTGTCTTAAGGATAAATATCATCAAGTAAATCTTAGATATTTATATAGCTCACTTATTTAATATCTATAATGGTATAATCTAAGCTTTAATATGTTTTTCTATGTCTTATTGGTTAGAAAATCTTGACGTTTAAACTCTTTATGTGGACAGAGACAAGAAAAAACTAATTTAATATCGAATATTGTTGTAAAGTATTGAATGGACTCAAGAAAACAAAACCTTCGAAACTCATAACCAATATGTAAGCTCTTTTGTTACAAACACTATACTGACTTACTAGAAACCTAAAATAGCCTAATTAAAAACTGAAACCTCTTACACGAGTGACCTTGAAACGCAACAGATAAATAACAAGGCAACGAACACAATGAGACTCGTTGAAACGTCAGTCGTTATTCACTGCACTCGGGAAACGAGAGTCAATAAATATTCAAAGCACAGAGAAGGGATCAATCGTATACAGTCATTAGTACAAAGGTCGGGACCGACCTGTAATCAGTGTCGGCCATCAATCACGCGGAGAGCCCTACACCTCGGACTGTATAGAAGGCCCTTATCAGGGCACCAATTGAATTTGCGCGAGTTCTCCCGAATGATTCAAAAACGATTTATTGTAAAATCGCGCACTGGTCTGAATCATGATCATTCTTTGGTGTTTCATTAGTATTCAGCGGATAACAGCCGAATGGTTTTAGAATTATAATTTCAGATTTTGTATCGCGCGGAAGGTTTTTTTGTTTATTCATTTGGTTAATGGAAAAATTTAATGAAACGCTTTTATTGTATTTAGTATTATTATTGAAGTAAATAATATTATAAAAGCAATTCAGATTTAGTTTTTTTAATAAGAAAATAACTGACATTCTTACAAGCGTTCATCACTTATTTTCCACCCCTTAGGGATGAAATGTCCAAAAATCCTTTCTTAGTGGATGCTTACAACATAAAAGGAATCAATAGCCAAAAGTTCAGCTGTGTGATTTCAGTTACAGAAAAAGACAGAGTACCCAATATCCCGAAAAAAGCCCTGCTCGCGACAGAAGAAATAACAAAACTTAATTCTTAACTTCAGACAAGACAACGGCTGTCGAGTCAGCTACAAATAAATATAAGAATTTCAAGTTACAAGAAAACCCAGTTATATTCTCGAATGCAACAAAGCAGCATCGCCATTACGTCGTCCATTTGACACATGACGCGAGCTAAGCCTATTTTTCCCGCTTCCGTCGGCCATTTTGGTTCGCTCCGGGGAATGCGCGCGAAAAATTACACGTCATACAGAGAGTGCAACAATGGTGACGGGATTAAGTCCGGTGTTCACGCGCAGTGACGCGGGCGAACGATGTACGTAGCCACCATGTGAGGAATTTTTAAATTCTGTCAATCTGGCCTTTTTCAACTTTGTACCTTTGTGAAAAATGTCGAGCGTGTGATTTACTTTACAGTATGGTATTGAATCTATTCATAGTTGCTCTGTTTTAATGCGATAAACTGATTTTATCCGATCTACAAAATAATTTAAGAGGATTTATTAATTTTGCAGTAAATCTCTCGTGACATATTATTTTAGTAGAGACCGACCGAAGCTTCGCTTTTGTTTTAGGTCACTTTCGGTCGAAAAATCATGATTCGGCGATAAAACAGGCGAAGCTTCATCCATGTCGAAACACAGCTTTATTAAAAAAAATAATATTGATTTGATGACCCACAAAACATTGTAATTTTTACCAAGACATCGCAAATTAATTATAAGTAATTATATAACCGCAAAATATCAAACAAATAGAAGAGATCTCAATTTAAAATTATTATTAGGAATAGTATAAACAAAATATATAAATCAAGTTTGAATCCATATAAAGATATTTTAGCTTCAATCAAGATTGTAGTATCATAAAACTTATTTTTAATTACACATTGCCAATGATATTATAATATATACTATAGATATCTTATAGATTCATGGATTTTGACGCCTAAAATGTCGATTACTTTGGACGATGTTGCCTAAATTGAGTATTGCAGACAAGAATATATGGACGCTGATAAGCAATACTGTGTCAAGCCACACGGTCTTCGTTTTGAGAAAATGGCGTCTAAAGATGTCAAACCTATTTTCAATAAATTTGTTTGAAGACGTATATATTCATCTATTCTTTTCTATTTTGATAAAATGTATATTGAATCAAAAGCAGATAGATTTATTTAATATGTTATCTAATAATAAGTTTTTAAATATTTGAGATTATTATAGAAATTGCAAAATATGGAACGCACCTGAAATTCGAAACATTGAGTTAAGATACTTTTTTCCATACTTACTTAGTTTAGATGGCTTGATTTTTTTGAATAATGTTAAATAGGTGACGTAGTATCAAAATACATCAATATCTCAAAATTTGACTTTTTGTGGGTTGACATATTATTGCTTAACAGCATCCATATATAATACCAACAAGACATTTTTAACATTATTTTTAGTCTGTACGTAACATATCTATAGTTATGGAATATAATTTCATGTTTTAAATTAATTTTATATTCGTTTTAAGGTTTTATTACTAGTGTCACGTTCGTGGTCACTTTGATTTTCAGCTGCGATCGGATTGGGTTCGAATAATCACCGCTATGTGAGTGGTTGTGTTTGAGCTGCACTGTGCAAGTGTACAGGTAACCGGTGATAAAAATAATGTAAACTAACAGCCTGTAAATGTCCCCCTGCTGAGCAAATGCCTCTTCTCCTATTAAGGATAAGGTTTAGAGCTTAATCCACCACGCTGCTCCATTGCGGGTTGATATACATGATGTTTTCCTTCACCGCCGAGCTCGAGATAAATTTAAACACAAATTTAGCACTTGAAAGCTGGTGCTAGCCGGAGTTTGAACCCGCGATCATCGGTTGGGATCGTGTTCTAACCACTAGGTCATCTCGGTTCTACCATTAATGCTACATTTGACTCCTTTATATTTAGCACATCAATACTAATATTATAAAGTTAAAGAGTTCGTCTGTTTGGTTTAATGCGCTTATCTCAAAATTTATTGGTTCGAAATGATTTCTTTTGTGTTATCCATTTATCAAGGAAGGCCAGAGGCTATATAATATCACCTTATGATTAAAAGGAACGGAGCATCAATATTTCATAAAAACATTTTCTTTTGAGAGCTTTTGCGTAAACGGTCAAAGTATGGAATACATTTTGTTAGGTTTTCTTCCCAAATTAACGCAAAACCACGGCACGGCTAGTATATACAAGACTTTTTTAAAGAAAAGTTAGGCGACTTCAAAAAGAAAAATATATAATTTCGATTATTTAGATGACAAATTTATTTGATTTTAAAACTAAACTCCTGAAGCGTTTTCGATGAAAATTTTACGAAACTAATCAAAAAACCTTTCAAACAAAAGAAAAATTAACAAAATCAGTATTTTTCGAGTAATCGTTGAACATATATAAAAAATGTCTCCTTTTTTGAAGTCGGTTAAAAATGAAGCCTCTTTGTATCGCGCACACCGTCACAATGGACGACCAATTCTCTTTTATTGTTCCCAAATTACGAGAGTGATATATTGGAGAGCACTGAATGAAATTGGGATGTTTTCATTCAATTCGTCTCGTCGCTTTTTTTAAAAAAAAATATTGCATTCATGTTTTGACGCCGAGAATAATATTCGATAGTTTAATTAATTTTTTTTTTCAAATATTTTTTCAACTTTTTCCATAAAATATCAAATATAATTTTTTATTCGTATTGCTTTACGCGTGATGCACATTCTGTTTTGATATTTTACACCGATTTTAAATTTTATTCGCGAATTTATTTCCGTTGAGTATATTTTCGGTTATATGTATCGATGTTAAATAAATCGTCCATATTATTTAACATTATATTAAAGCTAAACCAAGACGTTAAGAAATATAGAAATTAAATGACATCGATACAGAAAGCCTAAAGAACGTTTTAGAAATATTATATATCTATTGTGTAACCATTATATGTGTATTACATACATATTTTCGATGGGCATTATTAAAAGAAGTTATGGAATCGAATAAATAGTACTAGAATTTCCGTTCCCATAAAAATTCCAGGAAATAATATACCCTACGTTACTCCTACAATTGAGACGAATTTAATAACATCATATCTAGAAATCCATCAAACGGCTTAGGCTGTAGAGCGTGCCAAAGAAATCCACATACATACCTATGTACATACGCTCGAAAAACATAACCCCCGAACAGCAAAAAGGCAAAAGTCAGGAAAGTCACAGGAAAGTAAAAGAACGCAGACGAAATCGCAGGAACCAACTTGTTTTACATATAAAACAAATGACTTTAAATGCAAAATAGTTTCGACGCTAAAACAAACTCGTCTGTGCGATAATTAGATCATTAATATTATTAATGAAATATCAATTGACGTGATATTTTATTGGCTCGAAATTGAATCCATAATACGAATAATAATATTCCATTATTCAAAAGAAACGTACGGTATTATGCCTGAACGAACGGGGTTTTGGTGACAGGCTAATTACTGGATAAAGGTGTGAGCATACTAGTTGGCACACGTCTTTGTCTGCGAAGAATTATTAATTTCAAAATTAATTAAATGTATCTCACAAAATAAATTATAACAATAGATTTTCTCAATGCAAACGGCATTCAAATAATTTAATTTTTTTTAAGTTAATGTTTTTCGACAGACGAATGTTAATGTTGCCGAACTCTGTGGGAGAGAAAGAAGTTTTTCGTCTCTCCCATAGAGTTCGGCAGTTTGCATGCACGAGTTAATACATTTAGACCGCCAATATATAACCTAAAAATATGTCAAAGTCATTGCATTGACACTAGGTGTCCAAAACACTGGCGGCATTGACCTACCGTGGCCAGCATTTTAGTCTGGCTGCCAGAATAATAGCCTAGCCAAGATAATTGCCAGCCCTCCGGTCACGTGTAGTTTCGATATTTATTTATTTTATCAATCATTGTATTATGTTTTTTATTTTTCATTTTGAATAGTCTATCCCTTAATTAATTAATAATGGCTTTTACACCGCAAAATTCACCCCCTCAAGTTTTATTTTCGTGATAAAAGGTTACCTATGACTTTTCCCAAGGTCCAATCCATACCAAAACTCATCAAAATTAATTGTACGATTTAGGCGAAAATTTAAACAAAAAGATACACAATTATTTTCACATTTATAATATGACTATGGTGAATTAGTCACTTATGTTTAAACAACGGTTCAGAATATAAAATTAATATGTATTAATTTATCAACGATAACAGTTAAAATCATTTTAAAAAATTCCAACAACTTTATATTGATATTGAAAAACTTTATGAATTATAACAGTTTTATGCTTTATTTATTTCATAAATGAAAGAAAGATTCTCCTTTCATTTCATTTCAATTTAAAATAAATATTTTCATTCAGAGAGACTTTTAAAAGTTCTTTTAAATCAGGCGTCAATGTAGAGTCTTAACGTTAAGTTGTAAAGCATTTTCAAGCTACAAATTAAATGAGGAGTAAAAATGTTAGTGCATTTAAAATACGGCAAGTGATGCAAATGAGAGGAAAAATATGTAAATTTATACAGTAATTAGCATAAAAGATAATTTTATATAAATATTTTACATTAAAGGACATTCTGGCGTATCCTAACTGATGGTCGGTTCAATTGGGTTAACACTACTGTTTCCAAGTATTTATTATTTGCAAATGTTAAAGTTTTTCTTTTTCGTATATATTAGGCGCGAATTGCACTTGTAAGTTTTACTTTCGTAATTGTTATAAAACAACTCTGTAACCTAGCAATAATTACCTAACTTTACTAACGCTATTGCTGTCGAAAATAAAGGCACTTACAGAGGATTTTTTCAGATGTAAAGCAACTTATGTAAGTCTTTATGAAAGTCTGAACGCAAATTTTTTAAGTGTTCCCGCCGTATAGTGATTTCAAATTAAACCGTCCTAAGTTATTTATTCGAAACATCGTGAGAAAATCTAATTGTTTTTGTAACAAAACTATTTTAAACGAATCTTAAACGCGTATATTAATCATTTTTATTATCCCGACGCTTTTGGACATTTTACAGCGGCTGTGGTGACGGGTAGACAGGCAGCACTTGTTCCCAACAACAATTTCAAAGTTGGCTTTTTAAGAAAGGTTCCGGATGCACGGAAAGGCACTAACATCTTGTACCTTTGATCTTACAGTTTGCTGGATTTGTGATTTTAAATTTTTAATTAGTGTAACAGGTGTTGGGAAGCTTTCATACATCTTCTTTGGGTATGGGTTTTTCTGAGTTTTCAATAGTCTAATATATTATTCTACATATGAATCTGTTTTCTATTATTTGTAGTTTTGTCAAAGCGTATAAAATCATTGAAATGGGTGGTTCATAAAAGTCATTGGAACTAGCTGTAGAAGATTTTTTTAAAAAATAACAATTTCTTAATTATTTATTTATACTTTATTGTATATTACAAAAGTTAGTAAATAAAAATAAATTCTTTATTGTATAGTACAACGAGCGGTCTTATTTCTAATTAGCCATTTTCTTTTACTAGGTAAAAATTTGCATAGGAGAGTCTCTACTCACCTATGCAAATTGGGTAATGGTGCAGTAGTTATATTGTAAATAGACTAACATACAACAATAAAAAACTTATACAATATATATTTATATTACAGACTAATAAATATTTAATTCGCAATATATAATTTATATTAAAAAAATAATTAAAGTGCCTCCAATTTTAAGATTTAAAATTTTTAGTAGAATATCTTAATCTTGAAAGTGATTTGGATTATTTTATTCTTGTAAAATATATTCCACAATTTGATTGCCTGAACGGTGAATAATTGTCTATAAAATTTACTGTTACTATTGTTTATATTTACATTTGTACAAAGGTAATATAAAGGCAGATACTCACGACACGACTGTAATTCATCTTCCCCCTTCTCGCAGTCGCTCTGGTAGTTGCACACCGACAGGGCAGGGATCCACTTGCCCTCTGGGCACCGGAACATGCCGCTCGGGTATGTTGTGTCATCTAGAATTAAAAAAAAAAAAAAACAAAATTTAGAAACAGATAAATTAAATAAATGGTAGATATTAGATACAGTTGCAAACATCTGTATATTTTATTGCACGGGTTATTTAGCCAATATTACGTGGAATATAGAATCGTAACCTTGATTTTGAAATACCTTAAAAAGTGTGAGTCTCAATTCTAAATCTAAACAAATAAACTACACTAATCAAAATTGATATTCGAAGCCGTTAAAACAATATTAAACCGCTACGCAGACGAGGAAGAATGTTCCAGGTATTTTTTTTGTTCGTGGTAATATAAATAGAATAGAGGAGCTTAAAGTACCCTAAAAAGTCATCCTAACAACTTTATTTTGTGACGCTTAATAGTCAAGCGGATAAAATTCTTCGTCTCCTCAGACCATTACTGCCAACAACGTAACATAACTCTTACACCAGGTGACGCCACTGTCGTGCTAATTGAAATAAACAGAATGACGTCATAAATATTACGCTATACAATAAAATTAAAATCCGCTGATGTTTGCAGGAACAGGCTAAATTATTTAACAGCGTCGCGGCAATAAGCCGGAAATAAGATTATGAAACAGGCTCTCTTTGAAGACGTAAATTTTGACTACAATACATCAGCAAGCTTTGTTTTAGTAGTAAACTAATTTTAACAAAATAACTTAAACGTTTTCGGTAAATATGAGAAATAAAAAAAATCAGTTCTTTTAAATGTTTTTTCGAATGGTATACGGTAGATTTATAGACACCATTTGAGAAGTCGAACGCGCTATATATTAAAATTCTGAAAAGGATATACTTATCATATATTGTATATGTATTTCATGGACTATATTTTATAAATTTTTGGAAAAAAAACTGCGTAACTCGCAATATAGCATATAACGGGAATGTATATCTTTTAATAGCGCATCATCCACTAATCAAGCATGTTACATAATTTTGTTTTAGCTTAATTATTATGTGATTAAAATTCAACATGTCGCCAATGATTTTGCAAGACTCTATAAATACTTTATGTTATAAGTTTATGAATTTTGACTGTCGCTACTTTGGATGACGTTGCGAAGCAACCAAAAGAGATTAGACGAGATTGTCAAAGTTTGAAACGGTTACAGGTTTTATAAAGATACCAAAACTCTGGGTAAAATATTCTCAATTATCGAAAAACTACATTAATTTATACAAAACCATAACGTCTCTTTGGAATACATATAGAGCATTCCATCCAAAGTACATAAAAGAGCAAAACTAAATGGAAAGTTCGTTTTCTAAATAGTAAAGTTGGATCGCAATTCTATTTCAATAGCAAACCTTAAAGTTCGATGAGAAATCCGGCAAACTATATTGAAAATATCTTTTCTCAAAGGAGCTCGGAGGTGAAATGTGTTTTCTTGTAATGGTTTGTATGTTATTGGTTTGCTTAGTTATAATTATAAGGCTAGAATTACACTTGTAAGTTTTGCTCACCGATTTTTAAAATAACATAAATTGTTTATTATTGTTACACTTAAATAAAATTTCCTATTAATGTCTTATTTTTGACACTTATAGCTTTCGTAAGATTACCAAGGTAAATACTACCTGTACCACTTGCGAGAGTAATTCTCGCCTATGGCTTAGATTTGTTACTTCGCTTATAGTATATGTGTACATAAATTAATATATTATTATTTTCAAATAAGTTTTAAAAAATAGTATAACTAAATTATATTGATTCTAGCGATTGTAATCTTAGAAAATAAATGGAAAAACATATATAATAAAATACATTGTTTTTAAGAAATTTCACGCGATTTAGGATTATATAAATGCAATGAAACCAGCCGAGACATGTTGCTAGAGCAACTTAGTATTATACCATTAATATGTTTAAATGATATACATAATTTACTAGAAACTTATGTAATTCTATCCGTCCCTGAAACTTCCTCTATATCAGAAATCTTCTAAACCATATTGCTGCAGCACTAAATCCTATATTTTACGCTCTGAATGGAACCGAGATCAGTTTGCGATATAAGGCGGTCTCCCACTGAATATCTTTTAATAAATATTTAGAATATTAAAAGATCAAGTCACTAGATGCCTTTTTGCAGAGCGCTATAACATGCAAGAAAATAGACGCTGTATTACTTTTGCTATCTTAAGATGAATATATCTATTTTTTTTAAATGACTGATAATTTAAATTAATACATTATTTTTCGTCTAGATATCTGAACGTTTGTGTGCTAGAGGTTATGTTGATATTAAAGATTTCATAGATGACACACCATGGGAATAAGGCGAACGTTTCCAAGCTGTCTCAATACATTTATAATATGTAACCAAATTTATCGTTGCGTTGTTAAAACAAAATTTAACAAAAAAAAATCCCGCTGAGTTTCTTTTGCGGTTTCTTCTCAAGTCTGAGGTTTAAATTTTCCGAAACTGTAGTAGATCATTTTTTAACTCCTTAACCATTGAAGCTATTTTTAAAATTATAGTAACATTTGAAAGGTACATTATTCTAGGCGGTCATAACATTTTATGTAAATAAGCATATTATTTGAAAATAAATTATAAATTTACTCGAGCAAAGCCGCGGCTCAAGCTACTTCACAATGAAACATAAATTCAGTTGAAAGAGCTAATATTTGTTTCCGAAAACCGACACAGATGTCGCTCGACTATTGTTTTGCAATAATTTTCACTCGTGTATTCTCGATATATTTATTTCGCGTATTGGAAAACTTGAAGGTGAATTTATACGTTTTTAGAATATCTCGTCTGTCTGCCTGATTTGTGGTTGTTTCTTAGCTCTTTCTATACATATATCGAAAATGTTAAAATTTTTACGATTATTAGTCGACTTTGACAAAAATAGATTACTGATTCGGGTGACAGTTTTAAAAGTTAGAAGTAAAGTGTATAATAATGCGACCAAAATGGTCCTTTAGAATTTTTATCAAAATCGATTTAGTGCTTTCGTTTTATATTAAAATAACTGGAAGCTCCCATTAATCAAATAATTTAATCGAAATTGAAAATAACTGTAATAAGTGTGCTATCCGTGTAAAAAAAATGCGTATTTGGATTTTGATATTGAGTCTTTTTTTTAAAAAGAAATTTTAGTTATAAAGTAGAAGAATAGCTAAACAAGTCATAATAATTTCTAAGATTCTTCAAAATTAATTATTGTAGTTATTTATAGAATTATATCATAAAATCGATAATAAGTATAAATGGATGCTGATAAGCAATAATGTGTCATCCCACCCAAAGTCAAATTCGGAGATATTGATGTATTCTGATGTGTTATGTACTTAACATTATTCAAAAAAAAATTAAAGTAATCTACAGTAAATAAGTACGGAAAAAGTTTCTTAATTTAATGTTTCGAATACTGTAGTGTGCTCAATATAATGCAATATGCCATAATCTATTTGAAAAACTTATAATCGGATGCTGATAAGCAATAACGTGTCAACCCACAAAAAGTCAAATTTTGAGATATTGATGTTATTTGATACTGCGTCACCTATTTAACATTATTAAAAAAATTCAAAGCATCTAAACTATATAAGTATGGTAAAAAGTTTCTTAACTCAATGCTTCGAATTTCAGGTGCGATCCATATTTTTCAATTTATAAAATAATCTCAAATATTTAAAAAACTTATTATTAGATAACATATTAAATAAATCTATCTGCTTTTAATTCAATATACATATCATCAAAATAGAAAAGAAAAGATGGATATATACGTCATCAAACAAATTTATTAAGAATAGGTTTGACATGTTTAGACGCCATTTTCTCAAAACGAAGTTGAATGTGGCTTGACACAGTATTGCTTATCAGCGTCCAATTAGATAAAACTTTTTGTTATTCCAATCTGCTTTTATTTTATTATATCTTTTAGCAAAAAAAGATAGATATATTCTTCTTTAAACAAATTGATTAAGAATGTATTTGACATCTTTAGACGCCATATTCTCAAAATGAAGTCTATGTGGTTTAACATAGTATTTCTAATCAACGTCGAAATAATCTAAGGTACCTTGTACAAACTATCTACAGGTAAAATGAATAACTTCAAAACTATAACCAAACTCTTCGAAAAACACTTTAAAATGCAACTCGGTACAGAGAAAAGCATTCGGTTTTGTAGCAATGATACTGTCCGTAGTTTCCAACTGAACACAGGAAAGATTTTAGTGAACTCTGTTGCTATCGGAAAGTATTATTTTCAAGATATTTCTGTTTAGTTTTCGTGAAGTTTCAAATATTATTTAAATGTGAGCAATATCGACGTTCCGAATGGTTTCAAGTTTTAAATTTTACATAAGATGGGAGTGACTTTACGGCCATTGAAGAAGGGTTAAGTCTTGGAGTATCTATGATTGTTGAACGAATTATAACTTTATATATTGTTCGCCTTAATTGTAGAAGAGATTATCTAAACGATTTTACTACGTATTTTATTAATTAATATATATGACTTCACTTCACTTTTACTGAGAACTTCATTTTGATAGTAGCTTGTAGTTGTAGAACACGGTGCTAAAACTAAAATTGTTCTTTGTCATTAAAATAAATTAAGGTTATAAGGTTTTTTAAATATTATTCATACTAATATTAAAAAGAAAGAATATTTGTTTCTAAGTTTATATATAGGGGATAATATCTGTAACTACTGACTCGATTAAAAAAAATCTGTTTGTTTTACTAAACCGTTTATTAAGAAAGCTATATTATGTCAAGCTACAATATATAATCTATATATATATAATCACTTGTCCAGACTGATTCAACAGCGCAGAGTCTAAAGAAAGGGTTTTTCGATCTTCCACCCCTAAGAGGGTAAAAAGGGGTAAAAATGTTTGTATGCAAAATCTTATTCCGTGGTCGTATTGAAAACTTATTTAAAACTTACACATACTTCCAGGTTATAGTAATGAAATATAAAATAGAAAACGGGGTACTATTATTCCACACTGGGGTGCAAGGGGTTAGTGAAGTTTGTATGGAAAAAATGTATTTTTTTGACCGATTATCCTTAAATTCAGCACAAACATTACTTAGGGAGAATAATTAAATATATGTATCCCAGAATTTCAAAATCATCCCTTAAAATGACGCTAGGGGGTAATAAATCCTGGAAACGTCACAACTTCGCTGGTAGATTTATTAAGCTGAAATTCCAAAATATACGCGGGCGTAGCCGCGAGCAACTGCTAGTATGCTATAAAAACACAATCACAAAACGATAAAAATTTAATCATTTAAAAGCCAAAAAACAATCCAGTATCCTAATTCCATGGCATTAAGACAGTCCGCCTTTACGAGGGAAGTCATCAAATTTTATGGGTGCCTATTGTTTCTCGTTTAGAAGACTACGGATGCTGGAGAGAACGTACGATAATATCTCATGATATCGAATCGTTACATCGATTTCTCAAACAGATATATTGGGTTCGATCCCATTATATCTAGATTGAAATACTAATTCTATTTAGGGTTTAAGTTTTTAACTGATCTTTAGGTGCACCATACCTAATCCGAAACTATAAGGAATAAAAATTGAAAACTTAACGTTTAATTTATATATGAATTTTGTGAAAAATAAGCCTTTTTCTTTGGTCTATCGTATATTATTACTTCCCAGAAGTTGATCCTTATAAGTGACACTATCAGATGGTGTTATTTTTTATTAATATAGGCGTTTTTTTTTTCAAAATCAGCAGATTCGTTTCCGAGCTAGGGGATTAAAATTTCTAAAAGTAAAGTAGGCTAAGTTACTTCTTATAACATTAGCTTTATGATGGTGAAAGTTCTGTCAAAAGTGGTCCAGCCGTTCCATATATTAGCCCGAACAAATAGAGAGACAGACAAAAATTTTAAAAATTGTGTTTTTGATGTAAGTACCGTTTGTACTTTCTTATGAATATAGTTAAAAGCTGTTTATTTACAATTAAAAACAGACACATCAATTTTATTTATCTGTATAGACTAGAGTCAGACTTTTGGCTGCCTAATAGTAAAAAAAAATTGTTTTTTCAAATCTTATGCGCTGCTAAACCGTCCATACTATTGCGATAAAATTTCACCAATTCTTTTTTTGCACTACAAGCTCTAGGTCAATTAACTTCCAGTAGGTAGCATGCGCGTCGCATGTCTGAAATAGAAAAATAAGTATCGAACGTCTAGGTCGTCCGAAATAACAAAAACTACGTTAAACCGAACGAAACCGCGAGCAAGAGCTTCTAAAATGACGAACTTCTATATACACTTGCAAACCATATTATCTTCATAGTCTTTTTAAATAATCACCAACATTTGTAGACTTAAAGTCACTTACAAAGATTAGGAACAGCGTACAAAATTTTTTTTTTTCACAAAAAACGATCGGTAATCGAGCCGAACTTACGTGTGTTTTTGACCTGTCTCCGGTTGGTTGGATTTATTACCTAAACCTTCCTAAAAACTGCCTACGAAGAACGATATCAGATAAGCTGACTTCGTGCTGACCGATTTGCGATTTATATATATTTTTGTTCAATCTCTTCTTCTTAATCGAAGAAAAATCTAGAAATATGCGTCAAAAACAAATTTTGGTTATCTAAATTGTATTCTTTATATATAGAAACACATCAATAATAGTCATTTATGACGATATTCTAGCTTTTAAAAGCGAAAAGTTGGCAAACGAAGAGGCAGAAAACCTGATGTTAGGAGATCGCCGCCGCCCATTGACATTTGCAGCACCAGAGGATCCACAAATGCATTGCCAACTTAAAAATTAAATAAAGATTAAAAGGCAATAGGAAGTAAGGAAAGAAACGAGGAGTAAGGCTTCTGGCTCTCTCAGTCACCATACGAAATGCAGCTATTAGTTATATTAGGTAATTCACGACGATCTTCTGCGAGAATCAATTCCTGCTCCGATCTAGCTAGCCCCTATACGAGCTAAAGTCAGTAGGTTATAACAAGGCACTACATTATTGTATATTGCATTAATTTTATTGTCACTTGAAGGGAATAGGGTTTTTCTTGAAACTTTTACTTTATTCGATATAATAATGGAAGTCATATAGCATGAATAAACTAAGCGTTATTAGAAGTCGACCGTAGCGTAGTTTGTTCGGAGTTGGGACTTAGTTCAGCAGTTAGCGAACTTGCTGCTTGCTTGAAAGATAACACATTTATAAGTATTTGCAAAATAATCCACTTTAACGTTTCGGAGAAATTATTCAATATGACACTTAGTTTAAGTTGTTTAAATATTGTTTTGGGTTTTTTTATTTATATTTAAAGCTTTATCACTCATCCTGATTTCGTCTAGAGTTAATCAAGTTTAGGTTACAATGGGTCTGCATCTAATTTACCATATTTATTATTTTCCAAAGAAAAAGGACGAGAATCTTAATACTGCATCAAAATAGATGTTTGGTATACCATTTTAAAGATCTCTTTCCGCTCTGATAAGGAAAGTTTAGTAAATATCTCAAAATTAGTGTTTTCATTAAAATTACTTATTAAAAATAACGTAACTTATTAGGTACTAACGGTGCAAAACGAGTCACTTAGTGTTACTTATATTAGATAGTATGGTAGAGAATTTTAAGTTCTACTTTTCGCTTCAGTTTATGTATGTATTCGTTTTCAAATTTATATCTGATTTAATATAATCTTGTTTTAAACTATAATCGTTAAGGTAATTTGAGTGAGTAGGTACGTATGAGAGAAAGATGGCTTAGTGATTAGAACACATCGATCTCAACCGATGATCGCGGATTTATACCTCGGCTTGCATCTCAAGCTTAGTGGTGAAAGAAAACATCGTTATCGAAAACAACAGGAAACCTACATGTGCCGGGATAAATTCTGACACATGCATATCCGCCAACTCTCAGTGGAGCAGCGTCCACCACGCTTAAACTCAAAACCGTCCGTAACCTTTGCCCAGCAGAGGTAGATTTACAAGGTGTTACTTTACTTCTTTACTGTAGTACGTATGTTGTTATTAAAATTTGATGATTTCGAAATGAAAATCCATACTAATATTATATATCCGAAAGTATAGGAAGAAAACGATTCATATTTTCCACATAACGAGAACATAAACTGGCTTAAGGGTCAGTGTAACAACAATGGAATTAAATTAGGAGATGTCTCAGAAACCAGTCGACATTTACGGCTTAACGAGCTCTGTCCTTAGCTTCTTAGTTCATAGACGATCGTATTCTTTATTGAAAATATAATGTTTACTAGCGCCCCCAGGCTTCACGGTACAAAAAGTAGCTTTATCAACTGACTTCGAAAGGGAAGAGGTTCTCAGTTTGTGAGGAATGTTTTATTTTTAAACGACTTCGAAAAAGGAGGAGGTTCTGTGTTCGGCTGTGTTTTTTTAAATGTTTGTTTTCTCAAAACTCTGTCATTTTTTAATCGGTTTTTAAAATTGTTTAAGTCTATTGGTTATATCTACTTCCAGATTCAGTTTTTATCGAAATCAGTTTAGTAGTTTGATTTTTAAATTTAATTTACTGGAATTAGTATATCAACGAATTAAACGGATGGCATATTGAAGTCAGTTTCTTTTTTTGTAGTCTTAATTATGTGTTAACAAAGTATATAATAGTTAATTTACGTTTAATCTTTTCAGAACACAAAATAGCTGCACTTCTCGAAGTTTCTATCTATACCGATACCAAAATACATCAAAAATAATTATGGGGCTTAAGCGTGAAAAATTCTTTTACATTTATCTACACTAATAATATAAAGACGTAAAACTTGTTTGTATGTTTGTAGAGGTTAATCTCGAAAACTATTAATACGATTTGAAAAACACTTTTTGTGTTGGATAGCCCATTTATTGAGAAAAGTTGCAAGCCATATTAAATTTCGCTACGACTCATAAGAACGAAGCAGTAACCATAAACGCGAGTGAAATTGCGAGGGACAGCTAGTATATTATATTTTAGAATAAACAGTTTTAACATTAATGTTAAAACTTTGTTACTATATAAATAGACTAGCTTCCGGCCGCGACTTCGTCCGCGTGGAATAGTTACTTCTGGCTAATAATGCATTATTTTAGAACAAATTTGGTTAACATAAAAAGTTTATAGTGAGCTAACCTTAAAAGATTGACATATGCTGTCGCGGACTTTTTTTAGAACTTGTAAAGGGGAACAATTCCGTTATACATGATTTTTGCGAAACTTTAACCGTTTACGCAGCGCACGCAGCGTAAGCTCTCTCAATAGGAGAATGTCCCCCGATTTTGAAACATTCTTCATTGGTACTCCGCTCCTTTTGGTCTTAGCGAAATAATATATAGCCTTTAACCTTCCTCGATAAGTGGGCTATCTAACACTGAAATAATTTTTCAAATCGGAACAGAAGTTTCTGAGATTAGCGCGTTCAAGCAAACAATCAAATAAACAAACTCTTCAGCTTCATAATATTAAAATAAATTAAATAGAATACAATAATAATCTCCTTTACAATTATACATTATCTAAGGAAGCGCTCGAGATGAGATGCTGCACGCGACTGGACGCATCTCCCGAGGGCCTGCATCCGAGCGAGATAACGTTGGCTATTTGTTGGCAAACAATATTACATCCAGGAATTAAATAAAGTATTTCTTTTTCGTAAATTTTTATTTCAAAACTAATTATTTCGTTCGTTCATTTCTGTCTACTTTGTTCTTCGTACTAAATATATATACCTAGGAATTGTTGTCAAAAACCCACACAGGACATTTAAAAAAAAAAACTGAATTTAAACCGTTAAGCGCAATGTAAACGTATAGTCTTGACTTGTCTTATTTAGCAGAAAATTATAGCATATTTCTAGCCACACATGAGAGTTAGATAAGAAATTATCGAATGAATTATTGAAATGAATCATGTTTTGTTATAAAAAATTATAATGAAAAATAATTGTTCGAATTCGGGCTGTTGTTACCAAATAAAGAAAAATAGAATATATAGCTGTGAAGGATCGGAGATTATAATTTCTTGCTGCAGCTTTGCTTGCGTATAGTTAGAAATTTGTTACGTAACAAATTTTTTAACCGTCTTTTTAACCCCTTAGGTGATGGATTTTCAAAAATCCTTTTTTAGTTTACTCTTTCAATATTTAAGGAAAGTTTGTGCAAAATTTCATTTATCTAGACCCAGCGGTTTTAGCTCTGCGTTGTTCGATCAGTCAGGTTTGATTAATATACATATATATAGATTTATATAATATATTATCTTATATGATTTTCGTTTAAGCTCGTTATTAAAAATAATTTGGTTCATTATGTTCAACGAAATTCTATTAAAATGTATTTAATACCTCACCATAATCTGAGGTGGAAAATCGGAAGAGTGATCTGAAAAAAATGCCGTTTATCCACCCCGGCCGGGGCCAAATCAACACACGATTCCGATTATCTCCCATAGGAGTATACTTTGGGGTGGATAAACGGAATCATCCTCGAATCCCACGGAATGCTATTAGTTAACAAATTCCTTTACCGAACATTTTTATTGTTTAATCTATCAAAGTAAATCGTAAGAAAAAAGCCATTAGACAGTACCAATTAAATTGTTTACTTAAACTAGACGAATGTGTGCATTTCGCAGACATTAAGTTAATCCCCCATTATCGTAACTAACGGCTGTTGATAAGCATCGCCCTGAATGATCGCCGATTCCAATTATTGCTTAATTGTTAACTATTTTTAACTAACTTCCAAAACGGAGGAAGATCTCAATTCGTCGAAGAGTTTTTTTTTTAATTTTAAACAGTCTTGTTTATCTTACTTTTATGTTACTTTTTAATCTATAATAATATAATAATGTAGAGCTTTCTAAAAATCTAAAATAATTGACTCGTAACTAGACAACTGCAAAGTGCTTTAAAAAGCATATTTGAATGAAGAATACTTTGAATTTTAATTTAATCTACAGGTACTAATATAATAAAGGGAGAGCGAATTTTGTGTGTGCGAAGTAAAATCCGGAACCACTGAACTTATTTTAGAAATTAGTACCATTTGAAACGTAGATTATTCTAGATGGTCTTATGTAATATTTTATCTACGTATATATGAGTATTATTGATAAAAATCTACATTGACACAAGAGAAACCGTGACAAAAAGATAGTCTATATTAATATTATTATAAATAGGTTAATTTTGTTTGTGAGTTTGTATGTTTATAAATTTATTACGCAAGGGAGTAATCTCTGAAAATCCTGATTCGATTTGATGAATTCCTTTTGCGTTGGATAGGCTACTTTTTGGGTAAGATTATAGGCTATATTTCATCACGCACAGAAGCGAATCAGTAACCACAAACGCGAATAAAACTACAAGGGGCAACTAATTAATAATATTATTAAAGTTCTAATCTAAAATTATATATATATTTTTTATTATAAATTAATTAAAACAATTAGTCTTAAGTTGACAAAATTCAATAAAGGATTTGCCTATAAATATCACAAGTTCACAAGACGTGTTCAGCCGCAGCCTGGCGCGACGCCAGCCGCCATCTTTAGACCATTGTCACTTCCGGTACAGCCTCACGGGTATGAGTAATACGTTTGCCGGAGCATCTGTGGCCTGCTTTATAGATGATGAATTTTTAAAACTAATTAATAAGACTGTAAATTAAATTTATTTTTATTTAATAGTGAATATTAATTGAGCTTTTTTGAAGTCGAATCGAAATTAATCGAATCAAAAATATAAGGTTATGATTTAAATTTAAAGCAATATTATCGAAAACTTTCATTACTTATGATGGATTATTTGCAATATAATCTAAAAAATAATAAATAAATAAAACGTAACAAAGGATCTTCACGCCCGCGGCGTTTTATTATGAATATATATTGTTAGTTACTGGAATACTGATCGAAAAAGGGTGAGATTTTCGATATAATAGAAAAAACACCCTACAGGCATTCGCAGGCTGTTTTAGGCGACGTTAAAATGATAGTAAACTCCTAAAGTAAAGTGCCAAAACAAACATCTCATTCTATGAGGATTGAACAATTCTTATTAAACCGAATTCAAAAGCGAAGGAAGTTTTTTGCTTACTCAAGAAGCTTCGTCGATTAAGGGTAAAGGATATGATATATTTTTAACTTTCGCGATTTATATTTGGATGCTGATAAGCAATAATGTGTCAACCCACAAAAAGTCAAATTCGGAGATATTGATATAATTTGATACAGCATCGACTATTTAACATTATTAAAAACAATTTCAAGTCATCCAAACTATATAAGTAAGGAAAAAAGTTTCTTAATTTAATGTATCGAATTTCAAGTGCGTTCAATATTTTGCTAATTATACAATAATCTCAAATATTTGAAAATTTATTTTTATACAACACATTAAATATATAAATCTGCTTTTAATTCATTATACCTTTTATCAAAATAAAAAAGAAAAGATGTATATATACGTCTTCAAACAAATTTATTAAGAATAGGTTTAACAACTTTAAACTTAAGAAAATGACTTTCTCAAAATCAAGTCCGTGTGGGTTGACACAGTATTGCTTATCAGCGTCCATTTAATATTTTATTTATTTATTTTGGGACAACCAACAGAAGTTACAACATTAGTAATTGCATAAAAAAAGATGTTCTTAGACTAAGAGTTAATTGCACTTCCAATTACAGGTCATCACAGCATGCATGAATAATTGAGATACAAAAAAACGTAAATATAATTAAGTTACAAGAAACGTCAAAATTATTAATTTAGATACAAATTTGGTAAATAATCAGAGTCAGTCAACAGTAATAAAAAGTACATTTAAAATTTCTTAGAATAATTTATGTAAGTAAATAATAGTTAAAAATAAAAATAATTAAAAATGCTACCTATATCTAAAACTTACGAAAACATATTTGTCAAGGTAGTAATAAATTTATAAGTTAATTTCTTAATAGTTTAAATTTAAATAATTGCATATCATAGTCAATTGTATAAAGATAAATTTATTCTATTCTAACTTAATTTAAATTTAAATTGAAATTGAGGTATGTCAAGCAATAGTGGATAATGTGGTGAATATAACGAAGTTGCCTCCGTCGTGCTCGTGATCACGACGGATGCAACTTTGTCGAAACGTCGAAATGGAATTTTCAGCAAAATCGTTTCGGTAGTTTTGTTTTAAAATCAATCAATGGAATAAATATGACATCCAAGTAACCGCGTCCAAATCAATGCACCCGTTTAGGAGCTACAGTGCCACAGATAGACAAAGCGGTTAAACTTAAAACACCTCTCTTTTTGCGTCAGGGGTAAAAAAACATATTAATGTCACAATATCACACGCTAAACCCATCAAGTGTAGTTGCGAATATGCTACAATCGTTCTCGTGCCGTTGATTCCACTGTTCAGCGACGTTAGGGCGGGGATACAAGCGAAGCGGAAGCGATTTTAATAGTTTTGATGACTCTGACTTTTCATTTATTGGATAAAGAGTAGTAGATGTAGATCGATTTTCGTGTTATCAACTTTCTAAATGCTTTTCTTGGTGCAAAAGTAAGTAAAAAGCTGACAGTGATTATCAATTAGTTAAGGGTTTTAAACAGAACAAATATACAAACATACGAGTTTAGTTTATATTATTTTGTTCATTATTTTGAATTTATTTACGCTTACAGCAATATTTATAACAGAAGAATTTAAAAAATCCGTGAAGAACGCGTCTGCAAAGTTGCCACAAATATTTTTTTAGTTGAACCTCTCTTGTTTTTAATGAAACCGAAAATAAAATATTATGAAATGGTGCCAATTCAAATATTACTAACTAGATTTCTTACTAGTTGGACCCCTTTCATTTTCTACTGTCAAAAATACAGTACAATACCTAAAAATTCATATAGTCAAACATAGAACTTCCTTATTTTTTGAAGTCAGAAAAAAATACAGGTTAGATGCAATTACTTCACAAACTACTAATATAATAAAAATAAATACTAATATTAATACTAATTCAATTACTTAAATATATCCTCTATTTACTAAAACGTGAAAATAGAAAAAAAAACAACCTTGACGAATTAAAAACCTATTTTTTAGAAATTTATTAAAAAGATCTGTAATTAAAAAAAACGCTTACAGCACCATGTCCTAGTCGTATCAAAGAAAATCGCGAAACAATCTACTACAGAACAAAATAAATTGTCCCCACGACTCCTGGGGATTGTTTTTAAATTTCGTTACTCTCAGGCTGAGTCGAATAATAGAGTGAGATGGCGGTATGTGGATTACATGAGTGAGAGGGAGACGGAACATAGCCCCTCGGAAAATTTGATGCGAGTCTAATTCGTGTTACAGAAGTTAGCGATCGGAGCGGCGACGTGTGGGCTTGATTGAATTTTTATAGGTTTACAAGATGGAAGACATTCTGGCGTTAATGAGTATATTGTTGGCATGAATCTTGTCAAATAAGAAATGTTTAATATTTAACTGACTTAAAAAAGGCGGTTTTGTGTTTGACCCATAATTATGTATGTGTGTAAATTGAATTTGGTTGGGGTTTTAGTTATTTAAATGAATATTTTTCAATTAAGGTTTAAATATGTATGGATCTGTAATTTCGTTTACTTGGGATATCAAATTTTTAGCAGTATTTTTGATTTAAAATAAACGACTAAATTGATTTTATTAAAGTAGCTTGCCTTGCGTTTAACATAGGATTTTCACACAAACTTCCAATCCCCGTTTTACCCCCTTAGGGATCGAATTTTGCAAAATCCCATCTTAGTGGGCACCTTCGTCCTAAAGAGAACCCGCACGCAAAATTTGAAACTTCTAGCACTTGTAGTTTCTGAGATTTCAGGATGAGTGAGTGAGTGATCTTCGCTTTTATATATTTAGATAAGACCCATCCGCAAGTTTAACCTTTCGAATAAAAATATTAAAGTCAGTTAATAAACGACTGAGTTAACAACAGAGTGAGTGACGTAACAAACATTAAAATAAATAAATAAAATACACTAAAATCTACATTTAATAAAGTTAAGGTCAGTTGGAAAAATTCTTGAAATGTACTTTTATTTCGTATAATTTTCACTAGTTTTCAGGTGGTATTTAAAAAGTCGTTTGCGTGAACCGAGTCCTCCAGAGGTCGATATTTCTGTTTAATATCGACGCTCAGGTGTAAACACACCCTGGAGACCTCATCTGTTCGTGCGAATGTGACAAGAGCCGTATCTCCTGTATATAGTTTAAATATCAGAAAACTATTTAAAGGAAATTGTTTTTATTTACAAATATACAGATAATAAATATGTGAATGTGTAAGTAAAAGTAAAGTAAAGTAACAGCCTGTATATGTCCCACTGCTGGGCTAAGGCCTCCTCTCCTATTAAGGAGGAGGTTTAGAGCTGAATCTACCACGCTGCTCCACTGCGGGTTGGTGGATATAGATGTGACTCAAATTCCCGGCACAGACATGTTTTATTCTGTTTTCCTTTACCGACACGCACGAGATGAATTTAAACTTAAATGTTCCACTTGAAAATTCAGCGGTGATATTGAAATAAAACTATTTTAAACGGACTTAAATCGCGTATATTTTTATCATCCCAACGTTTCGAGCACTTTACAGCGTTCGTGGTCACAGGTATCATAGGTAGGTATCGGTCAGCGGTGCTAGCCGGGTTTGAACCCGCAATCATCGGTTGAGATCGACATGATCTAACCACTAGGCCATCTCAAATAATTATTTAGTCAATAATTCTTAAGAAGCTATACCGTACAGACAAAGTCTAACTAACAACATTCGGGCATTAAAGAATACAATGCAACATTATAATAAATTCGTCACACACACACAATTACCGCGGCAAAATTCGTGTGTGTGTGTGTGTGTGTGTGTTAGTCTAAGAGCTGCCAACGCGAGAAATCCACGTCATTTCGGCTAATCTTAATTTTATTATATCCCCAATTTATAATTTTTAAGACGAGATTTACATGTGTAAGTTTTGCTCTCCTAATTGACATAGAATAAGTCTGTAACCTGGGAACAGTTATCTAGGTAAGTCTTACGTAAGCTGTTACGACTTTTTAACCTCGACCAAGAAAGGTGTTATAAGTTCGAAGTAACGTGCTTCCACGGTAGAGTCTGATTACGAGCTGTAGTCAACAGGTACAGGTAGGCTCTACCTCAGAAAAAGCTAATATCACAATAAACCTCGCCTAAATTTCAAAGTTAGCGAAGTTCTATAACCGCGTAAGTTAAAATATACACTTTAAAGAAGACCGAAAAAACTAGATAGTTTTTTCACATTCATAAAGCATTTTGAATTAATAATATATTATTTTAAATGATATACTTCGTGTATTTAAAATTAGATGTATTATTGATTCATAATGGTGTTCGTGTAAAATTTCGACTTAACCATTGTAACTTTACTGGCAATAAAAAATATTATTAACTCTTAGACCATAGGGACTACGACTGCGTAATATTTCTCAATCGAACGGCCGTGTAAAATTGATAATGGCCCATCATTTACAGAATCCATCTATTCAAAAGATTTCAGGCCATAACTCGATAACCCTCGCCATATTTAAGGAAGGGCTGAAAACGTCCCATAAAAAGTATTTAAATCACCACCTATACATCTTAACTATACTTAATGTTAGGCGGAGAACATACATTGGATATTCTGCTTATTTTTTTTTTAATAATTATAATTTTCATTTTACGAAACTATCAGTCAGGGTAAAAAGATACGCTAAACCTTTATCCCTGTTGCTTATTATAGCTTAGAATAATGAATATATATATAATAGTGGTATAGCAAAACATACAGATAATGAAATTATTTTGTAAGGATCCATTAACCAAAGAATTGAACTGAATTAAATTGAATTTTGTAAGGATTTCTTTTTTCTTTTGGATTTTAAAAATAGTTAAAATAATGAAAAATCTAATTTAATGAATTAATCTAAATAACTTTAATTAAATCCTATCGTTTTTATCGCTTAAAAATATTTTAAACAATCTTTCTAGTTTCAATAGAAATATTTTCTTTTATAATTTTAATTTATATATAGTAATATATCTAAATTAATATTATAAAGAGAAAGCGAATTTTTCATGTGGCAAGAAACCACCGAAACCAAAAAAATATGGTACGATTTGGATGATACATTTTTCTGTCTTCCTTTATGTATATTGTATTAGCGCGAACAAATCCGCGAGTATCAGCCAGTCATAGATGTAAAAGTATGAACATACTTTTTCTGCACTAACCCTAAGTTAACTGAGCGGCAGTACGGTGAAATATAACCGAATCTGCTTCCGTATTGTAATGCAAAGCAACGAATAAAAAATTTTATTATGTTCTCACTCATATGGCTTTTTCGTGTTTATTTTTAAAAGCAAATGTACGGGAAGGACGCTCGACAAACATTTTTAAGGCTGATGTAATTCCGCTTTCAAATTAAACATTTGCTTGATAGCCATCAGTAGATGAAAGCGACTTTATAAACACTTTATACTCAACGGAAGGTCGTATGATCTTTAAGCGAGGGTCAGAAAACACACAAAACACAATCACAAACACACCACGACGAATAACCGAAAGATGCATACAGATCGTGAGTAAGATTCGAACTCGTCCTGTTAGCGCTTCGATCGATTGCAGTGAGTAATGCTACTGTTGACATATTCCTCAAATCAAAAATCAAAATATTTTTATTTAAAATACGAATTTACATACTTTTTGAACATCAAGAAAATGCATCTTCCAATGGAAAAGTTTAACCTCAGACCTGTGAAGAAACCGAACGTAAAGAAATTCAGCGGGACTTAGTTTTGGTTATAATTTTTCAATAAATTGAGAATTACGCTAATTATTAATGTCGTTCGTAAGTCGCGACTTTAACAGTAAAGAATGTTTCTAAATCAACAGAGCGTTACATTTTCTTACATATTTATATAAAGAAATAGGTTATTAAGTTTTTGATGAGCCCTCGCCCGACGTCCACGCCCTTCGATGTTATTCTATTTACTTTGTTCAACTATTTATAATGCCACATTCGCCCATAGGAGTGTTTCTCGTGCGGAAAATCCGAGATGGGTCAACAGACAATACAATTTCTCGGCCAACGATTTGAGGTTAGCTTCTAACAAATCGTAGTTTTACTAGTAAATAATTGTAGATTGTTTTATATAAGTGGCGATGGATAAGATAGGACTTAATTTAGTCTCAATTAAATGTGTTTTCTGTTGTGTTTCAAGCAATGATTTCTTTTATAACTGTGTAATGTAATTTTTTACAATGTAATTTGAATTACAAATCTTTGAAATACTCGGCTTTTCTCTATTATAATTGCATGTATATATATAACCTTTCCTCTTGAATCACTCTGTGTAAAATCCGTTGCGAATTTTAAGAGATCTAAGACTGAGGAGACCGTCTATACTTTATACTATGTTAAGCATGTTACGTTCATACTATTTGACGTTAATAATCTACATCCATTTCCAACTGTGACCAGCTCGTCAATGGATTTGTTAGACCTATAATACTCTCGCCTATTATACTTAGTCGCTAACTGGTTGCTAAGAAACGTCATCCAAATTTCCAAAACCCATGAGCTTAAAACATATTTATAGTTATTTAAAAACATTGTGTATAAGTATTATAGTTTAAATTAAAACAAGAAGTAATTATTACCACTAATGTGTTACCAAAATACTCTTTGATAGATTAGTGGAAATTGGGAAATGAAACGAAATGCATATAAATGAACTTTAAAATTTACATAACATAGCTAACTCGCGTAAAGCATCATTTACCTGTTCATTGAGGCGTACAACAAGCTTGCGTTTAAAACAACACCATCAGTAAATATAAATATATGTATATATCATATGTCCAGTACATATGATATGTATTTTTATGTATGGGTATATTATCTATATAAATAAAAGCAAAAGCGACTGACTCACTCATCACGAAATCTCAGAAGTTTCAAATTTAGCATGGGGGTTTATTTTAGGACGTAGGTGCTGATTTATATGGGATTTTGCAAAATTCGACCCCGTAGGTAGTGAAACTAGGGTTGGAAGTTTGTATGAAAGTCTTATGTTAAGCGCGAGTAAAACCTCTAGGGGCCGCTAGTATTATATAAGATCAGCTCATTAGCTCTTTTATAATTGTTGAAACAATCTGAGCAACCTTAGTATACTAAACCATACTAAGAAAAATATTATCAAAATCAAAAAATACTTTATTCAAGTAGGCTTTTAAAAGCACTTTTGAATCGTCAAAACAAATAAAAGTTACTTAAATTAATGAAAAGCTCCGGCAAAGAACCGGCAAGAAACTCGATAGGTACTCTTTTAAAATTATATTTTTAAGTATATACATTAAAAAATTACAAATGTGTATATTAAACATCCTGTATGAAATCCAGCTATACGAAATCCATGCATTATTATCATCAATATAATCTTGTACAGAATAATATGCTTTAGCTATCAAAGACTTTTTCATTTACATTTAAACTTATTTATTGAAAATTGCAAAAATTTCTGTGGTATTTTGTTACAAAAACGGACACCTTGCTCCAGAAAGGAAACATTTACTTTGCGAAGTCGAAAGCTTGGTGTTATGAGTTTATCCTTTCTTCTTGTGTTAATACAATGCGAGTCACTATTTTCTCAAACAAATCAATATTATTGTGGATATGTATAATATTGTTATAAATATACTGTGACGCAACCGTTAGTATACCTATTTTCCTCGAAGGGATTCCCGAGCTCCTAAATTATAAATACTATTATTATTAAAATAAAACACTCGCGTCACATTGACCTGATGCTGAAATATTACCTGGAATCATCAGGGTAACCAACTTACAGCAGAAGTATCGTGTTTGGGCTCGTGGAAATGATCTAATAGATTGTCAATGTTTTAAATTTTCAATGTTAGTTATAATATCTACCCTAATGTTATAAAGAGGAATTGCATTCAATGGGCTCCGAAACTATAAGACCGATTTGAAAAATTATTTTTGCGTTGGTTAGCTTGTTTGTTAAGGATGGTTATATATTTAATATAGAATGTAGTATATATATATGTTACGGACAGTTAGTTCTTATGAAAAATTCATTAAAACTATCGATCGGTATCGATATAGACTGGACTATGGCGAAGGACATAAAGTTACGTTTTGTCGCGATACTAAATAGATGAAAGGACGTAAAATAGATGAAAGTTGCTTCGCTGACGAAATATCGGGAAATACTAGTAGTTATAAATATTATAAGAGAATATTGTGAACATAAAGTATGTTTTCTCTGGCGAGTAACAAGTTATTCCGAGCACATCGCTCGAGAAATGCAAAAGACCGTATAAAATGAAGTACACTGAACGTTGGTGAACTACAGTATATAGGAAAATATAATAAAATGTACAGCTCACATTCCTTATCTATCTTACCTTAACGTCTTCCTCATGAAGCTCCTCACAACTGATAAGAAGCCGGCAACATCCTTACTAATATTCTAAACGCCTAAGTTTATATGTATGGATATATGGGTGTTTGTTACTCTTTCACACAAAAACTACTGAATGGATTTTAATGAAATTTTACAATAACATAGCATATATATCAGAATAATACAAAGGTTATGATTTATTAAGGTATTGTGTGAATTGTCCAAAATATAACGTTAAGTGTCAAGTAAGTATGAGAAAATTCTGCCATCTGCGAGCTATTCTGGCGTGCGCTGCAAAAACTGTTAGCTATAAAATGCATGATAGAAATTTTTGTATAATTAAAGAAATCGTGAATAATCTTCCCTAATAATCTGGCAATATAAAGCTAAGGCAAATTTTCGAATTGGCCTAGGAGTTCCTGAGATTAAAGCGTTTGAGCAAACGAGATAATATTGACAAAAAAAAAGTAACGACAGTTGATGATCGTAGATACGTAAGAATCCCATCGATCATATCAGTTTCAAACAGAAAAAGCATCAAAATCAGTCCATTCGGGATCGGGATCGAGAGTTACGATTCCACAGACACACGCTAAATGAGGTTCCTGGCCGAAAAACATGATATATTTTAGGTGGCATTAGGATGCGCATGCGCATGCGCAAGCGATGCCGCGGCTTCTCCATTTCTCATGCTGAGTAAGGCCATCGCTGGATGGATTTAGTGGGTATAAATCTCTACATAACCCGGTCCGCCCCCCCCCCTCTCCCGCAATCCGGTATCTTTTCGAAGATTTCCCTTACGTGAACAAAAATGTCGCATCGCAACGTATACCGAGTACAGCTAATCTATACTACTAATAATAAAATTCTAGCGGGTCGCTGTCTGTACATGGAAGATATATGAAAAAAAATATTATAGGGGGCCTTTATCAACGCAGTAGAACCCAAAACAATGATTTTTAGAATTCTTATCTGTTTGTCTGTTTGTCTGTTTGTCTGTTTGTCTGTTTATCTGTGCGTTTGTGCACGCTAATCTCAGAAACGGCTCATCCGATTTAGATGCGGTTTTCACTAATATATTGTAGTAAGCTTCACTTAACATTTAGGCTTTGTTTTATGTCAATCGGTCCATAAATAAAAAAGTTATGTCAATTTAAGGAATCCCGTGGAACATTTTTCAGTGCTTATCATTAAATGCATGAAAGTATATACAGTATTTACATCAAAAAATACATTTTTTAAATTTTTTGTCTGTCAGTCTTTCTGTCAATCTGTTATTTCCGACTAATCTCTGAAATGGCTGAGCCGATTTTGATGGTACTTTTACTCGCACGTAGCAAATGTTATAAGGAGTGACTTAGGCTTACTTTTATTTAAGATTATTATTAGTATAGATATTATTTAATCTATACATATATAAAAAATTCTAACGGGTCGCTGTCTGTACATGAAAGATATATGAAAAAAAAAATATTAAGGGGCCTTTTACCTACGCAGTAGAACCCAAAACAATAACTGTTAGAATTTTTGTCAGTTTGTTTATCTGTGCGTTATCTCAAAAACGGCTTATCCGATTTAGATGTGTGGTCATTAATATAATGCAGTAAGCTTCATTTAACATTTAGAGTTTGTTTCATTTAAATCGGTTCATAAATAAAAAAGTTGTCAATTTAAGGGTTCACCTCGAACATTATTTTGGACTTTTCACGAAATGCATGAAAGTATATACAGTACTTACATAAAAAAAATCCATTTTTAAAATTTTTGTCTATCAGTCTGTTTCTTACGACTAATCTCTGAAACAGCTGAATCAAGTTTGATGGGACTTTCGATCGCAGTTAGGGGATGTCCATTAATCCCATATTTTAAACCCATATTAATGAGGCCCAAAGGAGGAAGAGGAGATCGAAGAAAAAAATCACGAAATATCACAAAGTCTAAAAAGTTCTTTAAAACATTACGTATTTAATGGACAGCTAATATTATAAAGATTAACTTGGGCTTCTTTTATTAAAAAATATGTATTTATTTTAATGCATAAGTAAAACAGAGAATTACGCGATAACAAAATATTGTAGAAACCAATAAAATATCGAACAATTTCCGATTCCGAAATTGATATGTCTGTTTGAAATTTTAAATTAATGCATATGAAAGTATACTATACTGAAAGTATACTGACAACAAAATTACCAAATTTTAAAATTTTTGTCTATTTGTCACTCAGTTTGTTTCGTCTAATATCTGAAACAGCTGGACCGATTTTGACGAAACTGACTACTATTCACTAGCAGAAAGCCAATGTAATAAGGAACAAAATTGAAACCAATGAAGTAGTGAACAACATCTAATTCAAATTGGGAAGATATATATTATATAAATATATCTAATAATTTTAAAATATAATATATTTACTGGGTATTTTTTTACTGGATATGATAGACCAAATCCGAAACTATAAGCAATAGCAAAAAATAATAATTAAAGGAGTCACAGAGCCGATTTAGATAAAAATTAAAACTATATCATTATTTTTTTGAAAATTAAGTTTTCCTAGCCAGAAACGGACACCATGATTTTGCAAAAATTAACATTCTGTATTATTGCATCACCTGATACTGTGACAGATTATAAGGATCAACTTTAGTGAGGTTAGTATACAGTTAAATGCAATAAAAAGAAAAGACTAATTTTTTAAAAAATTCTATCAAATTCATACATTAATTAAATCTTTAGTAATTCTTCAAAAAAAAAAAAAAACGATCATACCCAAATTTAAATATTAAAATATATCGGGATGTTGTTACGCTAATAGTGGGTGAGTACAACAATAGCCGAGTGAAGTGAAATGTAGATTTGTAATAAATTGATTAACCTTTTTAAGAATTATCTAAACCTACCTAGGTGACGGGGACCAAAACAAACGTCACATTCTATCATTTGTATAGCTCACATAGAATAAATAGACAACATAAAAGAAGTTACTGTGAGTTATTCATTTTATATATTTTCGATTGTCACACTCTCCTTCATTACTTTAGTAGGTGACTAGCATTTTGATGCAACCTATAAACAAATCGTTCGAAGTAATGCTTACTTTTTTCTAAACTTACCGGGACCCATGACTTAACCCACATATTTGATTATGTCTGTGTAGAATCGATTACTTAACTTCTAATTCATGTATAGATTTAATGTTATTTTGTATAAAAATAAATCTTTTCCTTTTATATTTCGCTCACTATTACTTTCCTAAAGTTGATTCTTACAGGTGACACTATTAGGTGGTGCAATAATGTTTTTTATTTTTTCAAAATTAGTGGGTTCTATTCCTGACCAAGAAAATCATGAAATCAAAAAATTTATGATGCAGTTTTAAATTTCTCAAAATCGGACACGAGACTCCTTTAAGTATTTTTCGCGATTCCTTATAGTTCCGGATTTGGCCTATCAAGCTCAGTTAAAAAATTCACCCGATATATAATGTAAGGAGAACCTCGGCGGGAACATACTGTTTTACAATCGAAATTTTAAAAAGACTAGCACAAAACACTTTTCTTCAAACCGTGGAGGAATACCGAATCTGAGTTAGTGTCTGCTTATAAATACTACCAGAAAGTTTCCAAATCCAAAGTAAAAGGTTCTTTTCTTGACCGCAGGCTATTATAACTTTGCTTTGCAGGAGACATGCCAAGCATTCTGTTATCCACGCGAACGAAGTCGCGGGCACAGCTAGTTATAAATAAATTTTGATTATTCCAACTACAGTCACACTAAAAACATCGTATAAAATACTGAAATATTATAATTGGAAAAATCTCTTTCATACCGTAGACATGGTATTCAAACAATATCAAATTTAACCGCACACACGAATAAAGCCATCAAACTGATGGCTGCGCAAATATTTACTCCCGTCGTAACTGCTATCAATAAAGGAATTAATATCGGCAGCAGTTAAAATTAACCGTTACTTTGTTTAATGGAATGTAGGGGAACGTATTGCGAAATTAATATTATAAATGGGCTTGTTTGTTATTAAGATTGTTTACGATATACAAACAGGAGGGTTATTACGGTGAGCTCTTGCTATCTGTACATTTTGACAGTGATTTGTTTCGTTTTAGTATAAAAATCAGAAATCAATTGTCAAAATGTATAACGTTGCGAGAGCAGTAGCTCACGCATTTTGCACTACATCAAATTCGGAGATATTGGTGTATTTTGATAGTGCATTACCTATTTGATATTATTCAAAAAAAATTCAAATCATCGAAACTATATACATAAGTATGGAGAAAATTTTCTTAATTTAATGTCTCGAATTTCAAGTGCGTTCTATATTTTGCATTTTATACAATCATGTCACATATTTGAAATACTCATTATAAAATTTCAAAGAACAAAACCAATTTTTTCAATAGTAACTACATGAAAATTTTTGATTAAAAATCAGACAATCTTATATTTAAGGTCAGGTCATATTCTCAGGATTTTCTTGACTTCGGACGCCGTTGAGCAAAGAAAGTCGGAAACACTCCCGTTGAGGATCATTAGTTTGAGATGAGTTTAGAATTCGCATTAATCGAGAGCGTAGCCCGAATTCTATGTAGACAAAGTCACAGTAAAATGCCACATTATTTTACGTTTTCTTTGAAAGTAGATTCAACACTCCACAATGGTACAGGAAAAAAATACAATCAAATTTTACTCAACTTAAAGTTTTTAGTGAAGTAAGACTTCTACAGTAAGTTTAACATCATATAATAACTGCGTCTCGAAAGAAAGAAAATAAAAAACAGATAGAAGGATCCCAACACAAGAGTTAACAAAATAACACAATCATTAAAAATTTTTCAAAACGATGCACATATAGACGGGTACTCCTAAAGTACAAATATGTCCAACTTGAATACAGAAAACATCAAACAAATAGAACAAAATAACAAAATGAAAAAGAAAGAAATGACATAAGAGAAGAAACTACAAAAAGTTTCATTGCAATATACAATAACTTTAGATATGTCATAAGGATGAGATCGACGTCTTTTGGGCCATCTCGGTTCTTAAACTGAGAATGCACGGACGAGAATATCTTTGGGCCAACAAATGAATTGACGATCTTGTCAAAGATTTTTACATCGAATAATTTTAGCGTAACATATCTATAGTTGTAATACTATTAGTAACTACGAAAGAATAACCTCTACTGGCAAATAAATGTTTGAAAAATAAAACACACACACGCAAAAAACACAAGAAGCGCCCTCTACAACGTACCTTTAAAGCGATATTTTTTTAAAAATGGCTTCGGGATCCGAGGCTTCATGTGCCCGGTCCGCCCTGGAAACACAAAATGTAGTTGTAGACTCGTTGCTAAAGCAAAAATAACTCTTGAATTATTCATGAGGTTCTTAAGACAACTTCAAATACACTTATGATCCGTCGAGTTTCAAGATTTGTTTAGAAAAATATTCAAATAATGAATACATTTTCAATATTTTCCGTTTTCAAGAATTAATGTGTTAAAAAAAATTTACGATATCGCTATTAATCCAAAGATATCTAGATAGTTTTTTTTTAATAAGAAATTTAATACTTATATAGAGGCTTAAAGCAATTATATACGCTATTTTATTTACTTAATTGTAGTATTCAAGTATATAAACAATTATTTTGCGTATAAAACTATACATAATTATTGTAATACTAATATCAAAATATGAATAATACAAACATTTTCAGTTATAAAGTGTCATTGTTTGAGAGCTTCTCACTGTATTTACTAATTGTGTACTCATTTAAATGGATGTATACAATCAGACGGCTCGAGTGCTACTGCATATTCAACAATCTACACTTTTAATGAAATCTTCGCAGCGAACTTGTTATGTCTATCTCATAACGGCCCACGTCGGGCGCCAACTTTCATTGTACTTCGTTATAACGTTTTAAATCTTATTATTAACTAGCTGCCCTTCGCGGTTTCAGTTTATGGTTATTACTTCGGTTCTATGCATCGTGGCGTGATGTAATATCAATAAACGGACTATCTAACACAACGAGATTTTTTTTAATCGGATCAGTAGCTTCAGAGATTAGACCTATATACAAACAAATTTTATCTCTTTATAATATTATTATATTGAAGCTTTATTATCTATATCATTTTGTCTTCTTTTAATGTAACAGTATGTAATATATTGAAAGATGCAGATTAAACGAAAAAATTACATCCATTGCTTAGTCGTTGACTTTTTAAAGTTAAAACGAAGTAGAACATAACATTTATCATTTCTTAACACATATTGCCTTGCTCTGGTATGACGTCTTTACGTAGATACGATCGGATGTAACCCACATTCCTCGAAGACGATTACTATATAATTTTAATATTAATATTTTTTGGAAGAATCTACTTTTGCATCTCTCATTAGAGAGTTAGCATGAGATTTTTGATCTCATGTTGAAACACAAATATAGTAGTAATTATGATTTTCATAACCATTTTAATATCGTGTGCTTATATTTTCACATTTTACGAGCAAGCAAGACAGGCTTATTAGCCCGCTAGCATCTAAGCTGAACATTAGATTTTTCCTTGAATATTTAAACCACCCCAGGGCGAGGCTCTTTGATGCAATCTAACGTTTACAACGCGCGGCTTTTAATTTTCTTATTATACAAATATGATTACAGCAAGCCATGTAAACCGATTAAGACATGTCTTCTTTATATTTAAATAAGTATTTTTAAGGAAAAAAAAAACACGAATGGTCGGAAAGACCTCAAAACTAAAAAAAATGGTTTCTATAAATGCTCCTTTTTAGATACAGTTTTAATATTATTTTTATACGTGTTTACGATTACTGTATCCTTTTTGTAAGTCGTAATAAGATGTAATATAGCTTGTTGAGTCACTAAATGGGCTATCCAACGGAAAAATATTTTTTCAAGTCAGATCAGCATTTTTTGAGAATACCCCCTACATACCAACCTCTTACATACCCCTTATAAACAAATTTTACCTCTTTGATTTTGATGGTAGTGTGTGCATCGAATTGTATTTTTTTTGCATAATAAAAAAATATAAGCATTCTTTTTTATATAAACTGTAAATGTGCCAAAATTCGTACTCCTTCTTCCGCGCTATTTTTGTAAAAATGGGTACAACATTTTTGCTTCACGAATGAATATATAGATTAAAGATACGGTAGATTATAATGATATGATAAAAAATCCAAAGAAAACAAAAATGGCCTATTTCTAACCACACATAAGAGGTAGAGACGAGAAATTGTCGACCGAATGATTGAACTGTATCATAAAATTATCAGGAAAAGTAATGTTCGAAAATTCGTGATTATCGTTGCGGGTATTCTTATCAAATAGGACAAGTAATAAAAAATAGACTATACTTATTAAAATCGCCGCGTTCAGTTACTCTGCGGAAGAATCATTAAGCCGTCACGCTGATCCGTAGTCAATTCTTTTATGCACGATTGCAAAGCGTACTTTTTAATTGGATGTTTCATAATTTATCAACATTCATTGCTCAGAATTAATAATTACGAAGTTCACGTAGGTAGAAACAAATTAAAAGCGAATATTACAAGAAATATAAATGAATATTTCGAAGACATTTTCATATTACTTACAATCGTATCGTCTTGACAAACGCCTATCAAATTTACTTTGCCCTAAATTAAACATCTGAATTGTAATGAAATGTTTCATTGGAAACTAATTAATAATTCCAATGTTACTTCATATTACTATGGAAAACGTTGTCTTTTAAATGTAGAGTGAGATTTTTTTTTATACAAGACTAGCTGCCCCTCGCGATTTCAATCGCGTTTATAGTTATTGCTTCGCTCCTATGAGTTGTAGCGTGATGTAATATAGCCTTTAGTCATCCTCATCAAACGAGCTATCTAACGCAAAAAAAAATTCAAATCGGTCCAGTAGTTTCAGAGAGAGTACAAAACTTACAAACAAAAAATTACCTGTTTATAATATTAGTATAGGTTATGCCAAAACTAAGATGAGTCTAGACTGTAGCTCATAAGAAAATATTTACAATACAGTTTGGCCTTACTTACGGCTCCGTGTAACAAGAAGCTTCGTTGTCTTAAGCGAGAATCACACTTGTGAGTTTTAATCTCGTAATAGATATAAAACAACTCTGTAACAAGGTAACAGCTACTTAGGTAGTCTTACAGTTAGCTGTGAGTTTCAATAAATAGTTCATTAGCAATAATTTAATAAAAGTAACGATAAAAAGCAGGTACGTAAGGAAAACTTACACATGTAATTCTCGTCTCGCTGGCACGCCAACGCTGACATAATAAACCTTTTTTATATATAAAAAGAGGGCAAACAAGCAAATATTCGCCCATGGACATCTGCAACACCAGGGGCGTTGCGGGTGCGTTGTCGGCCTTTGAAGAAAGGTGTCTTACATTCGACACTAGAAAACCCCCAAATTATACAGCTGTGTAAAAACATGGTATTAAGTGAGAGTACTGAATTGAAAGTGTTTACAAGAGACTGCTTAACGCAATAGTCAAGTGCCTGGCTCTTGCAAGTAAATCCATACAAATCTGCTTTAAGCATGCACACGGCGAGATGCTAACCCGCTATAACAGTATCGGCTTATCATCAAAGCGATACTCTTGCAATAACCTGTTAAGCTATGGTTACATTTGCGACTAAACAAGACAACGAGGATAATTGAGATTGAATTGTCGCTTTCATGAGCTAGACCCTTAATTCTTTAAATTGTCTTTTTGCTTTTTTTTATTATAATATGAAAGGCTGAAATCGTTTTCGCGGTAAGACTTTCGTTACAAGTTTTATAAAGAATTAAAATTCTTGTGTAACAAAACTGTCGTTCTTTTGTAACTAATTTGTAATTGTAATTCGCGAGCGTTGGTTAAAATTATGCTTTGTATTATAATTTATAAATTACCTTTATTAACATAAATAGTACAAAAGAGATTATTTTGAAAGATTGTGTCACTGTTGGAATGAAGAATTCAAATTCATTTTAAAAATAGAAGAAATCTGCGTTTTTTTCATTCCTTAGGACTTTTCAGGAGTAAGGTGTATATGGATATGATAAGCAATACTGTGTCAAGCCACACGGACTTCATGTTGAGAAAATGGCGTCTAAAGATGTCAAACCTATTCTGGATAAATGTGTTTGAAGAGGTATATATCCATCTTTTCTTTTATTTTTTGATAAAAGGTATAATGAATTAAATTCAGACTAATATATTTGATGTATTATCTAATAAAAAGTTTTTCGAATATTTGAGGTTATTGTATAAATTGCAAAATATGGAACGCACTTGAAATTCGAACCAATTAATTAAGAAACTTTTTTCCGTACTTATTTAGTATATATGACTTCAATTATTTTTAATAATGTTAAATAGGTGATGCAGTATCAGAATACATCAATATCTCCGAATTTGACTTTTTGTGGGTTGACACATTATTATTTTTAAATTTTTGCTAATCAGCATCCATATATCTTAAGAGGCGGGTCACCTGATGTTAAATTATCACCACCGCCCATGAACATTTGAAGCACCTGAGGAATCTCGTGTAGAATTAGTTGTTTTTCCATTTTTACCTGTAACAAAAAAATCTTTATTAGCACTCATATAATTTAATAAATGTTTATAAAGAATATATAATATTTTAATTTATATATTTAATGGTTATAACGTTTTTAGTATATATATTATTAAAAACAATATTTTCAAAATCAAGCACAAAATATAGCACTCTCATACACACCTCACCTGTGTTTATTTGTCGTTTAATATGAATAATGCATAACTATATGTGATACTGGTATTCTACTGTTCTATATATTCTTAATATTTTCTTTACATTCACTTGATTTTAGCGCTCTACCTGCTACATGTCCTAAATAAAAACGTAGAGTCAGCATCACAAATAAAATGCACAGTTTTTTTTTTGGACAATTGACACATTCGTTTGCGCAGTGGTCACTGCAACTGACTGAAGCACTAACGGTCGCGGGTTCGATTCCTGTCCGGCAAAGGTCTGTATAGGCTATACGTATGTATGTCCTAGTCTAGGTGTTTATGTTAGGGTTGTGAGTCTCCGGACTCCCAACACAAGGTCATGAGATCTCAATGAGGGCCGTTGAGTGTGATTCGTTTATTTATTAAATCGAGTTTTTTGAATACTGTATTTAAAACATGGACAAAACGACTTTTTCTAAAAATGAAGCCAAATTAATTTAATTTATCGTCCCGAAACGTCCAGGATACTCTAAATTTTTAAAGCCTTCATAAGATTATATATACAAGAATTGCTCGCTTAAATGTATTAAATGGATACACTAGGGTTTAAAGATATATTAATAGGTATGGCGACCGACGCGCCAACCGCGCCACCTACTGAAAGTTATTTGTATTATGCCTGTAATCTAGTCCCAAATTCGAACAATTAGTTGACTAAGTTTTATCGCACTATTTCAGATTTTCTATTAAGTTTAAGATAAATATCATTATTATTTACCGAAGTGGCCTAGTAGTTAAACAAGTTATTAAGCTCTTAAACTTCTTAATAGGATAGGAGGCCTTTTCCCAGCAGTGGGACATTATTTTAACTTATTTTAAGTAAGTAACAGCCTGTAGGCTGTTACTTACTTAAAATAAGTTATGGGCTTGTTTTTATATCTAAGCTCAGAAATAAATAGTTCGTTATCTCGTCAATGACAGACGGGCTGGTGCAGTGGTCACTGCAAGTGACTCAAGCACTAACGGTCGCGAGTTCGATCCCTGCTCACGACAACCGTCTGTAATGGCCATGCGATTGTATTTGTGTTGTTCGTGACCTTCGACACAGGATCATAGAATCCTAGGCTGGTGAGTGTGATGGGTTTACTATTATGTTTATTTTATAATTAGGATTTTATTTAATTTTTTTTTTGATAATTGTATTTTGAAAAAGTTTCCGCTGACGCTACGAGTGAGCGTCTGGTAGTAAGTCAAGGATACAATTTGAGTCTGTTGCGGGAAATGAAATCTACGTAAAGCTGGCAAGTGCTCTGTGAGACGGTCTCTGTTTGTAGATTTTGTGATTGGTAAAACTTTACCTAGATTTTGAATTAAGATAGGATATTGGTACCTAATGTAGTTTAATTTATATTAAAAACATACATGTAGTCAGTTTTTTTTAAGTTTTTAATACAATAAAATAATTCATTATACAGACGTTTTAAAAATTATAAGGAAAAATAATACTTAATAGAAAAACTATTTCGGCCGCTTCGTAAGTCGTATTTAAGTAGTTACATTCTAATCTAACAACCAACAAATAGATAAACGGATTTCGTTAAAAAAAAGCAAGAATTACACTAAAAGTTTTGCTCTCGTGAGCGATATAAAACATCTCTGTAGCCTAGTTATAGAAACGTCGTAAGTAGTTACGAATGCTGTGAATAACAAGAATAACACTGACAGTAAATTCTTTAAGGATTCTCAACCCCACCGACAAATCTTCATTGTGTTTTCTCCATTCCACGTGACATTGGCGAAACAACATATGTGTAATTGGCACAACTAAAAATGATTAACCAAATAATTGAATTGAATTGAATTGTAAATTCTTTCAGACGTTAAGCAATGAGAAATAACTTATGTAAGTCTTTATGAAAGTCTAAGAGCAAAACAAATTTAATTCTCACCTAATTGTAAAAATTAGTTTTTTCTATTAAAAAACATGCGTTATCCCGTTTCAATTGCCAAAATAATTTATGCCACAACAGATACTCGAATAATGAACACAATTCACAATATCAAGGGGATGTTAACAAAATTGTTAATATGCTTTTTATCTAAATAATCCTTATAAGGATCTATCATATTTCTAGAGAAATTAATAAAGCTACCGAATCATAACAAAGGTATCCCCAAAAGCTTTATACACAGACGAATTAAATATAATCATCTTTTTAGGATTCCGTATTCAATGGATGTTATATTATATCCTTTTACAAGCCTACGGAGATATTATACTACAAGACTTCAAAAAACATAGGGAATCGATTTAAATATTGATGAAAATTCTATGGCAACAAACTGGAAATATACCCTTTCGAATAAAAAAGTAACTGTCATACTACAAAAGACGCATTACAACCATGTTGAATGCTTGTCTTGCTAAACAGTGTTTAAAAATTAAACATTGCTTAAAATATTATTTAAATTGCTTAACAGCGAATAAACTGATAAAAAAAACTTATTGATAAAATGTTATACGTTACATTTGACAGCTAAAATAGGTTCTAAACATCTATTAAACTCTCTTAAACGTATGTTAATCTACATCTAAAGCATGTTTAACTCAAAACTATCTTTGGACGCGGATTTTCACGCGTTTAACGTCTGTTTAAATCTTTTGTAGTAAGCAAGTGGTCCCGCGACGCCCTATTAGGACGACGAGGGCATCGCTGTGTTTTGGTGGGCGGTCTGGGGCAGTCGTCACCAGGAGTCCCACATACACTGAATTTACCTCGAGCGGGAAGCGTTAATGCATTTCCCAACGAAAAAATAAATTAATAATTTTAATTTGAGCATATATGTTTTGTTTAATATATGTACATGAAAGCGTGGATTTAACATCTATTAAAATATTTGTTTCAATTAAATATTAGTTCATTAATTATGTTAAGTTAGGCGTTATCCACGTCAACCTTAGGATCGGTTCGACTGAATAATTCGGTATATCGAACGCGGGCCGATGCGCAGTAATCTACATAATGTAATTAGATAGCCGGATAAACCTTCCGGATAAACCAGATGAGCTCCGCCAATGGCCTGTCCCTTTAATTACTTTCGGTTTTGCTGGCATGTCACCAAATATAAATGATTCTTGCTTTAATGTGTCCTTGAAAAATATTTGAATATATTCTTGGAACGGATCAATTCATCTATACTAATATTAGCAGTTTCTTAGGAATTTGATACCTATCATCATCATAGCATATCCTGATAACATATTATTCTGTTCAAGATTATATAGATGATAAACATGCTTGGATTTAGTATAAGCTGGATTCACACAGGGTATTTAATATATTTGTAACTCATAAATGTATGTACCCATCGTATAACTTTTAAAAAGAGTAACTATTGAGTTTCTTGGTTCTTCTCGGTAGAATCTACATTCCGAACCGGTGGTAAATTAATTAATGAATTAGTGTTTAGTTTTCTTTTGTTTTTGTATTGACGATTCAAAAGTGCTTGTAAAAGCCTGCTTGAATAAAGCATATTTTGATTTTGATATCAAACTTTTAACGCTCTTTTTAACCCCTTAGGAATTGATTTACAAAAAGTCTTTCTTAGTGCACTCTTACGACATTTAAGGAAAGTGTGCAAAATTTCATGCTTCTAAACCCAGCGGTGTCAGCTTTGCGTTGATCGATTAGTCAGTGAATACGTCAGCTAGTTTTTACTGTAGTTTTCACTTATATATGGACGCTGATAAGCAATAATGTGTCAAGCCAGACGAACTTCGTTTAGAGAAAATGGCGTCTATAGATGTCAAACCAATTCTTAATAAATTTGTTTGAAGTCGTATATATTTATTTTTTCTTTTCTATTTTGATAAAATGTATAATGTATCAAAAGTAGATAGGTTTATTTAATATGTTATCTAGTAATAAGTTTATAAATATTTGATATTATTTTATAAATTGCAAAATATGGAACGCATCTGAAATTCGAAACATTGAGTTATGAAACTTTTTCCATATTTAGTTTAGATGACTTGAATTTTTTTTAATAATGTTATATAGGTAACGTAGTATCAAAATACATCAATATCTACAAATTTCACTTTTGTGGGTTGACACATTATTGCTTATCATCATCCATATATAGATTATAAAAAGGTAAAATAAATTTGTAAGTTTGTACGTAGGAGTAATTTTTGAAACTACGGATACGATTTAAAAATTCTTTTTAGATTGGATAGTCGGTTATTGAGGATTCAGAGGAGCGAAGCAGTATCCATAAATGTAAGTGAAGCCACGCGGTAGCTCGTTATTTATAAACCTGTAGAATTTGTTTGTTTATTTGAACGCAATAACTTCGGAAACTTTAGACCGAATTTTTTTTTACGTTAGATCGTCTTTCTTTTTGTTGTTAGGAACGCCCTAGAGTCGTTATATTGAATGTATCTAAAGCCGACGATTCGATCTCTGCTCGGGGCAGATGTTTGTATTTGTACAAATATTCCTGTGATGTGTGTCCATGTGTGTTTCCCCGCCGAGCATGTAAGGTTGCCGAGGCCGGTTGTTAACATAATCACCTGATAATGATCGTTGCTCGCAAGGAAATTGTATATATTGTATTTGTAGTAGTAAGCGAAAACAAAGGAAAAGAATTGACCAATTGAGTGAAATCAAGAACATACATAAAATGTCCCCGAAAAATTAAGAACACCCTTCTTTTATGGAAGTCGGTTAAAATTGAATTGAGTCGTTTGATAGTCTATATTTTAATATGTTTTATCGATTAAAGATCATATTAATAAAAGATAAAGAAGATAAAGGTAACAAAATAGTGAGTAAAGTCGTCAGCCATAGTCGTTACTCATGAAATGAATGCTCCACTGAACTCGACCTGTAAGCGAAACGTCCAGACGTCTAGGTAATTATGAGCATTCATCCTTTGCCGAATCGTCTAACCCTAGAAATTAAAGTTAATATTTGGGATCAATAACCAATATTGTGTTTGACTTTGAGGTCAATAAAGACGTTTTTTACCCGACTACGGCGAAGATAAAAGGAGAGTTATGGTTTTGGTTGGTATGTGTGTACATATGTATGTTCATCTGGTCTGAAAGTGGCAACTACTCACGCTACGAGCAGAGGTCGGACGGTTCAGGTATGGTTCTGTACAACATAAAAAAATTACAATCGTTTAGTACTTTTCGAAAAGCCAAAAGTATTTCAGTGAAAAGTGATGAAAAAAGATTTTAAAAATCCGGGACAGTGTAGTCTAATTTCTGGACATGGTGTCCCTGCGAAATTCGACATAGGGCAACCCTAGATGAATATAATTTATTTTTATACTTTTTGAGTAATACATACAATTAAACAGGGAAGGTTTATTCTAGTAAAAAAAATTACAATCACGTAAAATAAATTAAGTAGTGATACAAGAAAGCAACAAAAAAGGCTCTAGCAACAAAAAATCAAAGACCAATAATGTAATGGCCCCGAAAAGGAATGTCATTGAGATGAAAGAGGAAAAATGTTGTTAAATAAAGGTTTTTAAGAGGTTTCTTTGGAGATTAATTAACGGTGTGCCTTTGTTTTACCAAATTGAAATATTTTAAAAATAATTTAGAATTAATAGAAATATTTACAGATTAAAATAAGTACATAGTATGAATCCTATATAGTTTTTTCGTATTTGAATATAAGGTTTTAAATATTTTAACTCTTTGTTAAGAGACTTAGACTTTATATCAAGTTTATACCCAAGTACAAAATATATAATTTCATAGCTATATCATAATTAGTATCTACTTACACTCGTTTACCAACCCGGTACTTTTAATTAAGTTATTAACTCTGTGACTTTTCAATAAACTTACATTACAAAGTCGCCATTTTCTTTTTTAATTGACTGCAAAATGGCGTTTTAATTTCCGATTAATGTCATAATTGACGCGTTTTAATTAAACACGTTGCAGTCCACAAAGACTTTAAATTGAGTTGAATCCAGTAAAATGTGCACAGGCATTAATTAGACCCACGTTTGTGCCTTATTAGCATTTTTATGAGATTAAATCAGCGCCATCTTTATTAAAAACGATATAAACTTTTCACTCGTATAAAAATTTAAATTGTAATTTGTTTTAAATGAAATAGTTTGATAAACTGTTGATGGCTTGTTAGCTTTTAGTATTTAATTTTGATTTTAGTTATGTTTTATTTAAATAATCCTTTAAAAACTCTTTCGAAATATGTTTTACAAATAGAGTTCCTAATATTTTTTATAAAAAATTCTATAAAAACAACCAGCACAAAACTTAAAGTGAAATTGTAGCTAATGTTCGGTAATAGGAAGACACTTTCTTTTTTCTTTCTTATTTATTTTAGATTACTTTTTAACATCAAGGTCATTACCGACCACGGCAAACAATGTAATATAATAGGTTAATAGGTCAAGATTTCTATAGTAACTTTACATCCATCTTCATTTAAACAATCTCTTAAACTCTTAGGTAACTTAAAAATTATTCCTTCATTACTGTTTGCGGTACATACAGTAAGGAGATGTGAGACAGTTAAATCCTGCCCACACTTGCATTTGGTTTTGTTAGTCTTTGATATTAAATGTATGTGTGAGAAGACACTTTCATTTTACAGTATTACATGTTAAAGTATTCATAGTTTCTTTCAATAACTATGTAATTCCACTAACCGGAAGTGAAAACACAAAAGAACAATTTGTCTACATACGTTCCTTTATTTCCTTTTATACAAAAAATATTTGAAACTGGCAAAATACATTTAAAGTACGACTTTTCAAAAGTTCACAACGAGCTTTCATTCCTTTTAATAGTTCTTTTCTATTTGATTGAAAGAAGAAAAAGTAAGTTTTGCAAAAAGTGAAAAATTATGATGTTCTCCCGAGACTGGTTATTTCAGCAACTAATTATTGGAAATCGGATTAATAACTGTGAACTAGACTCGAATAAGAGACTATTGAATTTGTCTATTAGAAATAAAATATCAGAAAATATTCTATTATTCGAGAATGTCTGAAAATTAATTTATAACGAAAATATGTCTTTAATTTTCCATTTTATTTAAATATTTTGTGTTACATTAAGTGTGTTGTAAATTTAGTTTGGTTAAGTTTTTTAAATCCTAATACGACCGTTCATATTGTAAGTTTTAACCAGTTATTGGATGCTGATAATGTGTCAACCCACATAAATTCCAATATAGAGATATTGATGTATTCTGATAATGCTTTGCGTATTTAACATTATATAAAAAAATTCAAGTCATTTGAACTAAATAAGTACGGAAAAAAGTTTCTTAGTCAAATGTTTGGAATATTGAAGTGAGTTCCATATATTGGATTATGCAACAATTTCATATATTTAACAACTTATAATTAGATAAAAATCTTTACTAGCCTATCTGCTATTAATTATTTATACTTTTTATCAAAACAGAAAAGAAAAGATGGACAAATGCTTCTTCAAACAGATGTGTTAAGAATAGGTTCGACATCTTTAGACGCTGTTTTCTCAAAATAAAGTCCGTGTGGCTTGACATAGTATTGCATATCAGCATCCAATCGTAACTTTTTAAATGTATTATCGCGATAGATGTAAAAAAAAACAATTAAAAGCGCTCTATAAATATATAAATGAGAATAGACGAACTCTCACATATGTTAAAAATGATATAATATGTTTGAAATACATATGTGAAGAAGGTAAAACAATTCCTCCCGTTATCTTTACTATCGGGTACCTCAAGTAAGCCCATTATAGTGTGCTAAGTGGTAAAGTTGGTAAGTTAAATAATGTAAGCGCTGAGCGTCGTGTGTCTGGCGTGTGCGGAGACACATATTTCAAGTGAATGCCCGCCCGCGTGAATATGGCGGAAAATAAGGTTTTTTTTACCTTAGAAATGGGCGTGGAAATGGCATCATGGTTGAGAGAGACAATTACACACTTTACATATTTATATTCTAAATCTACTTATTTTGAATTTAAAACCAAAATACTAGAACAATTTTGATAAAAATCTATGACATATATCTGAAATATTGAAAATAAAAATAGAGGTTTCTGAGGTAAGAAATGTAAAAAACACTACGAATTGAGAAAGTTCTCCAGTTTAAAGTCGGTTGACACTAGATGTGCAAGACGAAATGAAAGTAGCCTTTGTATTAATCTAGTATTTAAACTATGTCATTTTCGAATTTCTCTTAAATCCGTTGAAAATTTGAACGCAAAGAAGTAACAAACTTAGTTTTATTACGTTTCTAAAAAATAATAACCGGGTATAATGCTCCGGATATAAACTTTCTACAACTCAGTCAAAAAGGAACATTGATTTACTAATATTATACTAATATTACAAATGCCAAAGTTACTCTGTCTGTGTGTTACGCAATCACACCTAAATTACCGAAACAAATTTAAATGAAATTTAGTACTTATAAAATCTAGAGTCTGAAAAAGGACATAGATATAGTAGTACTTTTTAATGTGAAAAAAATATCGTAAGGAGTTAAAATAGGGATTAAATAATAATGATAAAAATAAAGGCAAATAATCCTGCGCGATAAACACGCGGGCACCATCTATTTTACTTTAAACTACCTACATATATGATATCACTTCTGCACTGCCTCTGGTCTGAGCGAACATTAGGGCCGCGTGCCGCTCGTGTGTAGTTTGTTCATAACTTTTCCCAGACATTTCTTCTGTATATTCTGCTGACTGTTGCAGAGAAAACGGCAATTGATCAAGTTTTATAGACTACTAGCTTCTGTGCGCCACTTCATTGCGGTTTTCCTAACTTTTTTATCGATTTCTAGTTTAATCTTTGGTAATATAATCATACATCTATACTTATATTACAGATGGCTTAAATTTGTTCGTAAGTTTGGTTGTAAAATGTAATCATTGAAACTACTCATCCATCATCATCATCTATCTAGCATTTTGTCCCAGTTATACCAGCGTCTGCTTACTATTCTAGTCCAGATATTGACGAGTTACTGATTTTTACACGGAGCGACTGCCATCTGACCTCCGCAACCTCTGAAGGCAAGCCAGTAACCATTTAGACTAGAGTAATTTCCCTACTAAGAGTAACGATCATTATCAGGTGATTGTGATAACAACCGGAACCGACAGCTTTACGTGCTCTCCGAGGCACGGTGGGAAGACCCACAAAGACAAACACCCAGACCTAAGAACAAATATTTATACAAATATAAATATTTGCTCCGAGCGGGGATCGAACCCGCAACCGTCGGTTTCAGAGTTACATTCAGCACCAATACACCAGAGCGGTCGTTGAAACTACTCATCCGATTTGAAGAAATCTTTTTACGTTGGATAGCCTGTTTATTGAGGGAGATTATAGGCTATATAAAATCACGTTACGTCTCATAGGAACAAAGCTGTCCATTAACGCAAGTGCAGAAAATATTTAATGTATCTATTACGTTATAAAATACTACTAATAAAAAGTTAACGTTAAGTTTATTTAAAAGACATATATTTGAAAAATTTGGCAAACTATACATAAAATAAATCTGCCTACATCTTAATAATAAGGTTAAAACTATACAATATATACATATAGACTTGTCTTATTTAGCAGATAAATATGACGTATTTCTGGCCACACATGAGAGTTAGATAAGAAATTATCGATTGAACGATTGAACTGAATCATTTTTATAATGCAAAATTATAATTAAAAAAAATTCGAAAGTTCGTGCTTTTCGTTCGGGGTATTGTCACCAAATAAAGACAAGCAAAGAAAAATAGTCTATACATATATGGATTCTTATAAGCAATAATGTGTCAACCCACAAAAAATTGAATTCGGAGATATGGATATATTCTGATACTGCATCGTCTATTTAAAAAAGTTTCAATTTTTTCTAATTAAATTAATACGTAAAACATTCTCTTAATTTAATTATTTGAATTTCACGTGCGTTCCATATTTTGCAATTCATAAAATAATCTCAAATATTTGAAAAACTTATTATTATATCAATCTGCTTTTAAGTAATTATACCTTTTATCTTAATCGAAAAGAAAAGATATATACGTCTTCCAACAAATGTATTAAGAATAGGTTTGACGTCTTTACGCTCCATTTACTCAAAATGAAGTCCGCGTGGCTTGACATAGTATTACTTATCAGCGTCCATATATACAGTCGAAAAATATCCAAAAAACCGTTCGAACAAAACGATTTAAAAGAGAACGGAATATATCTGGCGAACAAGTAACCATCAATAGAATTTAACAACTCTTAAGTAACTTAAAAAGTATTTCCAAGTGATCAAAGACTAGACCAGTTACAGAACTGGCTAATTTGATCGAAGTTTTGCAGTCGGGGGAATGAGGATTCCGTTTTACATTGATCGCCTTTTACTTCGTGTGTTTTTATTGAAGTTAACGAAACCATTCTTCGGCATATCAGGGGGTTGGGTATATTAAATCGCATTCTGGTGGCTAACTATAATAAACTATCGCATCTATACGTATGGACGCTGATAAGCAATACTATGTTAAGCCACGCGGACTAATTTTGAGAAAATGGCGTCTAAAGATTTAGATTGTTTACGCAGGGTAAATCTTCATAGATACCCGACTCCTGAGGGGGAGACCGGGTTATGTGAGATTGTACTCACTAAACCCCCCTGCGATGGCCGCCACAGCACGGAAAACGGAGTGGCTACGGGATCGCTTTCGCAGGCACGTCCGCGGCCTCTCCCGTGCGTTGCTCCGCTCGTGGCTTGCGGAGCCCTTCTCAGGAGGGCAAAGATGGTCTCGCCCTCCCCGCACCCCTCGCTGGTGCGTACACCGGCACCGGGGCCATACCGGACTGCGGTCTTCCTCTCGGCCGTATGAAAACGGATGCGTGAGACCCCCATCTCACGCACCCACGGCCGGAGGGAGTGCCCTATTTATTCCGCCCCGGGCACTGGGGCTTGGAGGCCGTGAAGGCGACCCGCAGGTCGCCTCCGCCGGGCGGGATCGGCCCTCTCCCGAGCCCGCCCCGCAGTCTCCTTCTGGACCATGACGGTCTCACAGAAGTTGACTACGGCCTCCCACGCCGATTCCCTGCGTAGCATCACCGACACGACTGCTCGCAGGGAAAAGATGTCAAACCTACACTTAATAAATTTATTTAAAAACGTATATATCCATGTTTTCTTTTCTATTTTGATAAAATCTGTAATTAATTAAAAAGCAGTTTAGAATAATAAAAAGTTTTGTCTATTAATAAGTTTTTCAAATATATGAGATTATGGCTCATTGCAAAATATGGAACATACTTCAATATATAAAATTAAGACACTTTCTGTACTCATTTATTGTAGTTTACATGACTTATATTTTTTTTGAATAATGTTAAATACGTGACGCATTACTAGAATACAACAATATCTCCGATTTTTTGTGGTTTGACACATTATTGCTTAACAACATCCAAATATGTACCTAATATTATGGAATTCGTGCTACTAACTTGAATTTTAAACAGATTCTTTAATGGGAACATAATTTTGAGATATTCATTTTCGTCATTAAAGCGAAAGATGTCTCTTTCAAATGACGTATCAAAAATTAATTTTGATGCAATATTCAGTTAATTAATTCACAAACAATACCTTCAAGAAATAGTAAATATAGATGAGCTGAGATTACAGCCGGTACCTTTTCCAACGTATATCAGCTCCCTTCGCAGATCACTGAAACTAATTGAGGCTATAAAATACCATAACAGCGTTACAGAGATGAAACTCTTAATTCCCCGGAGTTAAATATAAATAAAGGAGGTACTGCGGTAAAGTAAAAAACATAGGAACGAAGTACACAGTGGAGGGATCGGATTTATTTATTGCAAACTAGACTTAGTGGTTTTCCTTGAGAAATCTATTTATTTATATGGCTATGAAAAGAGCGAGTATGTTTTAAATTTTACGATAATTAAAAAAGTTGACTCTCGCAATTTTGTCAGCGTTTTAAAATTCTTTGAATGGATATAGTGATCTGATGCTTGCGGTTTCAACAGCGTTTATAGTTATCGCTTCGATCTTGCAAGTCGTAGCGTGATGTAATATAGCCTACAACTTTACCCAATAAACGGGCTGTCTTACGCGAAAGTATTTGTCAAATCGGTTTTCAAATTAGTAGTTTAAGACAGTACCGTTTGCATACAAACTTATAAACAAATTTTACTTCTTTATAATATTAGTATAGATAAAATAATTCTTTAAAAAATAATAGATACTCCGTAAAATACTTTAATCTTCTATTTCACTCCATATTATATTTTTTTTCGGCAAAAATTCGCCTTATACACTTCTCAAAAGCCAAATCTATATCTACGCCAAAATGTATCAAAATTGGTTAGAAATTTAGGCGTAAGGTAACAAACAGACCGACGGACAGAGTCATTTTCACCTTAAATATTATAAAGGTTTTTTTATTGAAAAAGGCTATAGGCTAATCTATAACCAATGGGCCTGTAACTTGACCATTCAAAAGTGCTGTAAATAGACTATTTGAATAAAGTATATTTTGAATTTGAATTAATATCACGCTACTAGCAGTAACCATAAACGCGTATATAAGCTAGTAATATCACATAAACGCTTGTTTATTCTCCTTAATAAGAGAGGAAGCTTTTGCCCAGCAGTGGGACATTTACAGGCTGTTACTAAACGCTAGTTTAGCAAGCAGCCCGCGTTTAAAATTTAATCAAGAATTGTAAAGTGGCGTCCAGCGCCCGAACAAAAGCTCACCTGAAAAATGTACCGCAAGTACAATTACCAGCGAACTGGGGAAGAGAGGATCGGCGAGTTGCTTTTCACTTTAATCTTTTGCAAAATAACTATACATTTTGTATATGATACTAGACGTGCCTCGCGGTTTTGTTCGAGTTGGCTTACTCATACTATCTTATGGAACTGTTAGAAATAATTAAATATGTACCTACTTCTGAAACGATTTAAAAAAGAAGGATTCTTAATTTGTTGTATGTTTTTTTAATGTTTGTTATTTCATACCGCTGTCATTTATTAAGTAGCACATACTTCTAGATTGTTCTAATAGAATTTTCATAAAAATCTGTTTAGTAGTTAATATTTGAAACCAAAATAACTCAAACAAGAATATTATTAAAATAGACGAAATTACGTATACATTTGGCATTTGATATCAGAAGTTCATTTAAATGATTGTGACATTTCTTAATTATTAAGTGATCTCTAAAAAGAGATTATTTCGATGTTAAATATGTACCAGTTACTACAGAATCGATTATCTGTAAAATGTAAAGCAAATTGTTCGAAAGCTAGCCCGTAACCCACGCCGCCCACAGCAGTTTATCGCTTTTCGTATTCGTAAAACTATGCTAATAAAATGGTTGATTTACAGAATTCACAAATAAAAAGGGCTGACCTGTCCCGAGGCGGTGTTCGAATAGATCCTTAGACTAGTTTTTTACTGTTTCTTTACTTAATAACTAATTCTTTACTGATAATACAGATCCGATTTCATAAAATCTTTTTGTGTTGGATAGCCTGTTTAATAAGATAGGTTATAGGCTATATAACATCACGTTAAGACAGGCGCGATTTTATAACCATAAACACGAGTGGAACCGCGAGGAGCAGCTAGTTTGCAATAAAAGAAATATCTATGGTTTAAATTATTTAAGTGCATATATAAGATAAAAACTTTTTGAAAAAAAAAAAACAAACCGATTCCGAAACCGAAACAAGTAAACTAAAAAGTAAAAAATATTTTCTACCACATTTTAAAGTCGGTGCCACAAACGACGGAAAAATCGGTGAACAAACATAAAAAAAATACATACAGCCGAACAAAGAGCCTCCTCCTTTTTCAAGGTCGGTTAAAAATGTACATAAATGTGTATAATGGAATTTGGATTTAAACACGCCCGTTATTAAATATGTACAGTGAAATTGATTTCAACTTTCAATTTTTGCATCAACATTTATAATTTAATTCAGTATTCAGTTACAGTAAACGCGTTAACGCCCAGGGGACTAATTATGATAAGTATCGCTATCAAAACATACCAACATTTTGATAGTTAAAAGGGGCCAAAAATCTTAAAACAATTATCAGAATGTAGTATTTTGTAATAGCGATAGTTACACGTAATAAGTAACTAACTGCTACAAAAACAGAGTCCTAAAAAGCAGAGAAAAATCTAGTCTTCTTTCAAATTAATATTTTTTTTTCATATAAGTTTATTACAAATAAAATTTATTTATCATCATATACAAGATCATATAAGCAAAAAACTCTGATGAAAATTATGCTTCATCGTACAGACAGTTGTTCTTCATTCCACTTATGCTATAGGAGTGTTTAGGCCCCGGGGGCTTAGGGGCCATCGATCACCGGCCAGAGTCCAGCATTATGGTAATACGCGCCCATTACGTTGGAGTGAAATATTGTGTTTACCGCCGATGTGTCGTTCGCAATAACGCTTTTTGATCTATTGAATATATTTCGAAGATAGCCTCATCATATTATAATGGAATGAAGATGGAATATTTTTATTCTGTGTGTGTTTAAGCTTTTGCTCCCGGCTTCGCTCGTGTGAATTTTGACGGCTGTGTGTCCATGGGCGTATATAAGTTACTAGCGGCCTTTTATCCGCGCTTAATATAGGACTTTTATACAAATTTGCAATCCCCGTTTTACCCTCTTTTGCAAAATATACAACACCTACGTACTAAAAAGATGGAAAATTTGAAAATCTTAGCACTTGTAGCTTCTGAGATTTCATAATAAGTGAGTGAGTGACCTTTCACTTTTATATATATAGATTGGCGTTTACACAAAACACTATAAACAATTTAAACATACGTTAAACGCGTGTCTATAAAATCCTGTACTACAAAGGCGTCCGTGTCCGCGTCTAAAGACAGTTTTGAGTTAAACGTAGTTTAGAAATAGTTTATTTATGTATAAACATACGCTTAGGCGTTTATAGATGCTCAAAACCTATTTCTGTTCTATAATCGGTGATTAGATAGTTTCTTTATCATATATTTGCGCTCAATCGGCGTAAGGTTTATGGGCTGTCAAATGACTGTATAGTCTGTGACATTCGTGACATTGTTACTCTGTGACATTACTATTGGGATCCGGTTTCCAGCCCTCTCTCTGCTTCGAGACTCCGATGCGCGCACACTATAAACAACAAAAGTTCCTGAAAATCATCGTGTTTACCAACTACAAAGAAATTTCAGCTGTCAAATATAACATGCGAAATTTTATAGATACGTTTTATTTATAATTTTATACGCAATATAGCAAGTTAGACAACATTTTAAACAATGTCTAATTTTTCAACACTGTTTAGCTAGACACGTGTTGAACATGGCTTTATTTCATCTTTTGTAGTAAAGCAGTTAAATTCTCGGCGGTCGGACAGAAGTATACGTTTCATGCGGTCGTTCAGCATAACAAATTCGCGAGCGAGGTCGCGAGCAAGAGCTAGTTCATTATAAAGATTGCAGCGCACCTGACGCGTGTAATTACAGACGGACGTGCGTGTTCTCTAATTAACATTTTTATTACATGTCAATTTCACTTTAAAACGCTCTTTTGTAACACTCTCGATGCTCGGGGAGTGAAAAATTCTTAATTTGCATAATTGTTTGATTTACTTTCAACCGACTTTAAAAAGGATGAGGTTCTTAATTTGTTGTTTGTAATGTTTGTTACCTCAGAACTCCGTAATTTCTAAACTGATTAAGAAAATACTTTTTTTCTTTTAAAAGGGTATACTTTTTTATATTTGCATGTGTATAAGAATACAGCAATAAGTTTATACATTTATATTGTATTATTTTCTATATATGACCATTTTTTTATTAATATATACAGTGTACACCAATAACCCTTATCCCTCGGGTTATAATATCCTCAGGAACATGGTTGCCTGGCAGAGATCGCTGTTTAGCGATAAGGCCGCTAATTGTACTTATACTTGTTATTGTATTTTATTTTATGAATGTGTCCTCGGTGTACAATAAAGTATACTGTTTTTGGATAAAAAAAAATTGTATCAAAATCGGCTTAGTAGTTTAGTTTAAATATATTATATAAGTAAACGAAATTGCATAGTTTTCTTTTGATTTTTTGTAAGATACCTTATACACTTATTGTATACATTCGGTTAAGGGAGTTCTAAAAATCGAATAAGTAGTATTGGAGAACGGAGTCCCCAACGCCGGATTTACCTAAGTGCTGCCCTAGGGCACTGTAAAAAATGCTGCCCCCATTACCTAAATCATTACCTATGTAAATATATTAGAAAAATCATTCCTTAATAATAACGAGAAAAGTTTAGTAGAGATCCGGAATATTTTTTTAAAATGAATATATTTTAATATGAACACTTATACTACAATAATTATTTTTTATATTGAAAAAGTTGAATTGTGATTTTCCACCAATCATCGCATTGTTGATTTTTTTTTACTTCACTTAAAAAAATCTTTAAAAAAAAAAACAAATTTTTACTTTAATGCCCATATTTTGGCATGTGTATTTAAAATGTATAAAAGTCACCATTTTGATCTTTGAAGAATGTTATATATTCGATGTCACTGGCGCCATCTGTCACCTAATAACGTCACTTGGGTACGGATAAGCAATAATGTGTCAACCCACAAAAAGTCGAATTCAGAAATATCGATGTATTCTGATAATCCGTCACGTTTTTAACATTATTCAAATATTTTTCAAAGCACCTAAACTCAATAAGAGTGGAAAAATGTTTCTTAATGTAATGTTTCGAATATTGAAGTGTGTTCCATATTTTGCAATAATATAATAATTTGGTATAATTAAGAAAAATTACTATCAGATAAAACTTTTTGTTAAAGCAATCTTTAATTATACCTTTCATAAAAATAGAAAAGAAAAGATGGATATATACTTCTTTAAACAAATTGATTAAAAATAGGTTTGACATTTTTAGACATATTCGTCGATGTGGCTTGACATAGTTTTCCTAATCAGCATCCATCCGTAAAGCCGTTACGTACCGAGCGGACAAAGGAACGTACAACAAACAAACACATAACCCATTTATCCGTCGCCGCAGTCGGGTAAAAATAATTTCTCGCACCACCTCATCACTGCATGTTAGTGAACTATTGTCTGAAGCGAGTTAGTGTATACGTTCAATTACCAGACCGTTGTTTGATTGTGTTTACGTGCTCTCCTGCAGACAATTAAACTAGTTATGCGCCGCAACTCGCTCTAGTGCGCTACAACTTAGTTAGGAACTATACCCTAATGTACTTCACTGTATTAAACTCTCTAAATATTGTGTTAGATCGTTATCTGTTTTTAGTGCTGCGTACTTAAAATGGAGCACACAATATGTGTATTCTGAAATGCAATCCATAAATTAACCAGCGTTAATTACGTCTCGAATTGACGCTGATATGCAATACTGTTTCAAGCCACACGGACTTCATTTTGAGAAAATGGCGTCTAAACATGTCAAACCTATTCTTAACAAATGTGTTTGAAGAAGTATATAGCCATCTTTTCTTTTATTTTTTGATAAAAGAATTAAGGAATTAAAAGAAGATTGATATATTTAATATATTATCTAATAAAAAGTTTTTCAAATATTTGAGATTATTGTATAAATTGGAAAATATGGAACGCACTTGAAATTCGAAACAATTAATTAGGAAACGTTTTTCCGTACTTTTTTAGTTTATATGACCTTAATTTTTTTTGAATAACGTTAAATAGGTGAAGCAGTATCAAAATACATCAATATCTCAGAGTTTGACTTTTTGTGGGTTGACGACACATTATTGCTAATCAGCATCCATACGCAATGACTGGCAATTCCTTTGTCCGCGTATATTTTGGAATTTGATAGGAGCGATTCAGAAAACTGATAAAATACAACGTATTGTGTTATAAATTTCTGTACAGTCATCGTCAGAAGTATGCGTAGTAAGTTTCAAGCAAATCCGACCATGGTATAAGATTTTCTATACGTTTTTATCCATAACAAAACACCCTTTCTGCTGGCAAAATTTTAAGTTTGTAACCACAGTGTTTTAGGCTTTTTAATGAATCAATCAGGACAAGTAATTATATGGATGCTGATAAGCAATAATGTGTCAACCCACCAAACGTCAAATTCTTAGATATTGATGTATTTTGACAATGTAGTCATCTAAACTAAATAATTATTGAAAAAGTTTCTTAATTTAATGTTTCGAATTTCAAGTGCGTTCCATATTTTGCAACTCATACAATAGTCTCAAATATTTGAAAAACATATTATTAGATATGAATTTTTATTGTATCAACCTGCTTTTAATTAATTATACATTTTTTATATAGAAAAGAAAAGTTGGATACATACGTCTTGAAACAAATTTGTTAAGAATAGGTTTGACATCTTTAGACGTAATTTTCTCAAAATGAAGTCCGCGTGGCTTGACACGGTATTACTTATCAGCGTCCAGATATGTTACGTTTATAATTTTGACGTTGATAATCTGTACACATTTCCAAATTTGAGAAGCTCGTCAGTTGTCTTGTCTCGACTGTCATACTACGTCCTTAACTGGTTGCTAGGCAATGACGTCCAAAGTCGGCAATCAGGATGCCAAAATCTATTATCTTGAAATAAAATTATTTTAAACGGATTTAAATCGCGTATATTAATTATTTATGTAGGTAGACTGACCTACCTACCCGTGACCACGAACGCTGCAAAGTGCTCGAAACGTCGGGATGATAAAAATAATTAATATACGCGATTTAAATCCGTTTAAAATAGTTTTATTTCAATGAATAATAATCGCGAAAATCTAAGACAACGATATCTATTATCTTGAATTTATAAAAGTAAAAAATAGTAATATAAAGTCATTGTGAAAAACGTACAAAATTAACAATACTTCAATTAATAATAGAATCAACCTGAAACGGAAGTGGAAATGTGTCTAAATTGCTGGGACATTTGCGTCTAATCCCACCGTTTATGTATTCACCAAACGGAAGTTAGCTTGAAATAACATGGTACCTGCGGTAAATTACACATCGGTGTACATACAATATGCACGACGTAAAAACCAGAGGACCTTCGTTGATCGATTGTGCACACTTGTTGGAATATTGGAGCGGTGTTCTTCCATTTACGGACAGACAGACTTAATCCATTGCGGCACGGGTGTTTAGGTCTTGTCTAATATCTGCGGTACCTTAGCGGTGCATTTCTCACCGCGGTCAATCTTTTCGGGTCGGTGGGCCGAGGTTTTGTTATTGTTAATATTAGAAAACTTTGTTGATTTAGTTTACAATACTTCACGCTTGATGGACCTTTTTAGTTATAGTAACTGAATTACACTGGTAAGATTTTATAGAATAGATAGTCGATGGGAACATTTATTTTTAATATTTAAAATTCTACCTTGATTGATTGATTTCTGCTGGCTTATTACGGTGAGCTACTGCTATCACATTGATTTGATTTCTTATTTATGTGCAAAAACGAAACAAATCAACTGTCAGAATGTATCGCGTTGCAAAAGCGATAGCTCTACTTAATAAGCCTTTAGATTTATTTAGTCCCAAATATCATAATGTGATAGTTTTAACAGCTTCATAAAATTAGCCTTCAAAATTCCCATAGAATCGACTATGATAAATCCTATACCCTGGACTAAAGAAAAGAATAAACGCAAATAATAATATTTTAGTCTTTTTCTAGCGAAGCCGTGAACAAAATCATACTTATAAAGACACTTCGTCACCCTAATTTCCATTCATAGCGCCTCGTAAACCCCACGAACCGCCCCCCGGAGTGATTGGAGCGCTAAAGACTCCGGCGGAGCGCCGCAAATTACTCAAAGTGAGAACAATCAATGGCATTTTGTGCTTTTTTATGTTTTGCCGATATCCTATCGCTGAGGGTTTTAGATCTTTAATATTTCTTTAATACTTTATAATTATTATTTAAAAATTTGTACATAAAAATAATATTTTAAATTTTTTTCGATAGCTTAAATTATAATAAAAAATTTAAGTCATATTTTGCTAATGAAGTATAATTGTTTTTATTTTGATTGATAAACTTATTGACATGTCAAATTATGTATCTATTTTATATTAAACGGGATAAGATAAAATAAACTCAAGTTCTTTATACAAAGCATGATTCTTACATAAATATAAGCCTGAAAAAAAATGTGGCATAATGGCGCCCAACGTGGGACCAAAGTTTCACTTACAAAAGTTTGACATATCTGCTATAACTATAATTTATTATTCACGGATAATAAAATAAACAACAACGTTGCTTCTATTAAACCTATTATCCGATTCAAAATTCAAATTCAGACTCGAGCAATTGGGACGAATACAATTCTAGAAGTTTCGACAAACTTCTCGTACCTTCAGGAACATGAGGCAAGTTTTAGAGCACGTCGTGCCAGGGAAGCCAGGATACAGTTTTGATTGTACTCGCAGGTTTTACTAACTATCATTGCTGCACCTGACGTCGGGGTTCAGAACTTCAATTTCCATGTCCTAATAACATTTGACTTTTTATTAGTATTAAGTTTAGCAAGTCAACTTGGGTAATGGGACAAACTGTTCTACGAAAATTTATAAGAGATTAGATCATAAATTTATCTTGATATTATTCTTGAATGTATCGTTTAAATAACTATTATCTTGTTTTATCATAGTCGTTTCCATAGAAAAGTTTAATGTACTAATCCCTGTAACAATTATACGAGCTTAGTAATAAAAAATACACATTTAAAAAAAGGTGAATTTTAACCGTAAAAAAATAAAAAATATCGACACAATTTAAAGCCAAAAACTCGATAATATACAAGCTCCAACACTAGCGAAATAAAATGGCTATTCACTTACTTTAGAAAACTTTTAAACCATCTAATCTTCTTATAGACGGTGTGCAAGGTGCTGAAATCCAATAAGTGCAGTTTACAAACACTCGAACGGGATTAGGTGCTGGATCCCGCAATTTCCGGGATTACCGCATGCTGGGATCGAACCCGCACTAGTGAGCCTGCAGCCGCGGTAAGCCTGCACAAATTGCTTACTTGTTTAGATTGTGAGAAACGCGTTGGAAATATAGACCCTCTGGGCACTGCTAAACACGTAGATTCCATTTAACTAGTTATGACTAGTTATAACTCTTGACTAGTTCTCTATGATTAGGTGTTTATATAAATATAATTATATAACCAACATCAATCAATGGGGAAATGCTAGTACCATTCTTGTCACCATTCCACGTGGAATTGATAAGCTAATTAATTGTGAATTGATATTCTATGGGTTTCTCTATTTTGTAAATTCTTTATTGTAATTTTGTTTTTAATAAAGTGTGAAAAATTAAATCTTCAATTAAATGATTGATGGAACTGCAATCGTTAACAATTAGGTGTCGTCATCCTTTGTCCGTTTTTCAGACTGAATAGATCAAATTTACGAAAGTTCGACACTATAAAGTATCTGTACATATGAACGCTGATAAGCAATACTATGTCAAGCCACACGGACTACAATTTGAGAAAATGGCGTCTAAAGATGACAAACCTATTCTTATTATAGCAAATTTATTTGAAGACGTATATATCCAAAAAAGTTAAAAAGAATTACAAGGACATTAGTATTATAAGTTTTATCTAATAAGTTTTTCAAATATTGCATTTTGCAAAAATTGAGCAAAATGCATTTCAAAACACTTAGAGCCTGTTTCACCGGATACGACCAAAGTTAACGGTATCTTAATCGGAACTTATCCATCTAATAAACTACAATTTTGGGTTTCAAAGGTCTCGATTTGAAAGAATTAATTTATTTAATACTAGCTTTTGCCTGCGACTTCGTCCGCGTTTTCGTCGTTTTTCGTAAAAAAAGTAGCGTATGTCCTTTCTCGGGGTTCAGTGGTTTTGATGTGACAGACAGATCGTATTTTGGTAGGGAAATATAAAATGTCAATCCACAATACTTAATTTCTATGATTTTTTATTGAATAGGTAATAATGTTAACTTTTTTAAATTAGGGATGAGTGAGAGTCTTATAAACGTAAGAGTAAAATTTTATGTAGAACATTTCTGTCATACATGATTTCTATGTAACTTTAACCATTAAGGCTGCATACGCGACGGAAGCTTAAAAATTGGAGTAACGTCTCCCGTTTTCCCAAAGTTTCCCTACATTACTCTGCTCCAATGGATTGTAACGTGATGAAAAGTATACTATAACCTGCCCAGGAGTATGAAGAATAATTGTACTAAGTTTCGTTAAAATCCGTTGAGTAGTTTTTGTTTCTATAAGGAACATACAATCAGACAGACAGACAGACAGACAAAAATTTTACTGATTGCATTTTTGGCATCAGTATCGATCACTAATCACCCCCAAATAGTTATTTTTAAAATATATTTCATGTACAGAATTGACCTCTCTACAGATTTATTATAAGTATAGATATAGATAATAGTTAATTTAGCAGGGAGGTCGATGGTGAAACAAAAATGTATAATCAAACCTTAATCGTTAGTTTTCGTTTAATATCGGTTTTCTATTTAAAAATTCAACAGGAGCCGGTGAAACAGGATCTTAGTCTGTATTTTCTAAACTTAAAAATCGCATTAGTGACTTGTGTAAGTTGAAACCGTTTCAAAGTTTAATCAAATCTATCTCGTGCGAGGTATTGGCAGCGGCCTCGTCAATGGATGTGCGACAAGGACGGAATTAAATGCAAATGCAGTGAACAGCAAGACGAAATTGCGATTCGTCTCGCCGTGAAGGATCTGTTCGCACTGTTACACGGTGCAATATTAAACTAACTTAAATTAAATTATTATTCACTGTATGTATATTTTATATTAATACAAACAGTTCCTTGCGGCTTCGTCCACGTAAAGTTTAGAAATTGATGGATCGATTTATCCCCATAAGGGTAAACTTATTACAAACTTTGAATGTCACGTTTATTTATATGTAATCAAAAGCTTAAAAATAATTTTCAAGCTTCTACCATCACTTTAATTTCAATTTACTTTTTCGCATTAAAAAGTAACCTATGCTCTTTCTCAGTCTCTAGATTATTGCTGTATCCAATTTCATTTAAATCTGTTCCGTATTTTATGCGTGATTGCGTAACACATAGAGTTACTTTCGCATTTATATTATTAGTAAAGATTAATTAACCGTTGGCGTTAAAATATATACTTTATCTGTTAAGGAGTTTGTTATTCCCCTTGACAAGTTCCATCGGCTTATGATAAGATTTTATAAGAAATACCCTTGAGATACAAAACGTATTAAAACTGATTAAAAATGGCGAAGGTATCGCGGTAAAAAAAATCATTCAATTGGATTGGGAACATCTTCTGTTATAATGTAACCCTATAATATTTCTCAATAAATGAACTAATTATTATTATATGCAAAAGTTGGACTGAAATAAGTTCGTTCATGTACGACAAGTTATTTAAGACATCAGTGCAGGGAGTCTGTAACAATAGTCCGTATCGCACCGTGTAATGGACAAGGTTTTCGACAGCAACCCTAGCAGGAGATGCACAAAGTGACGTTCAAATTTACTTAACAAAAACACTTCAACAAGAAAGTTAAATTTTATTATCTTTCTGAATTAAAGGACTGCGTTGTGAAACCTGACTTTATCATTATATTATTTTTATAATAATAAAGCTTAGCTATTAAGTAAGTAAATTTTGGAAAGCTGTTTTAGTCTATTTGACTTGAAATTTAATATACTAAAAATTATATTAAAATAACATAGTTCCGTAACCTTGACCTTATTCTGCTGGATCATCTGGAGTCAGCAGGATATGCAACTCATCCCCAAATTATAGTGAAAATATCGTTTTAGGCCTCGTTGAAATAATTTAAATTTACAGTATTCGTATTGTGAAGACTCTTTTTAAATTATCAATTTTATTCAATTACTAGCTGGTGCTCGCGACTTCGTCTGCGCAGGATTCATTTTGTCGAAAATGGCTTACACATAAAAGATAGATATATGCTGTCACGGTTTTTTTGTAGGAGTATTTAAGATAAACATTTTCATTGTATATTACATATTGTAGGTTTAACTCTAACGGTTTTTCCACCGCACGCCAGAATAGCTCGCAGATGGCAAGATTTTTTCCTACTTATTCGACACTTATCTGTATATTTTGTCCAATTCGCTGAAATTTATTAAAATCCTTTCTTAGCGGATAACTACGTTGTAACATCTACCTGCATGCCAAATTTCAGCCCGATCCGTCCAGTGGTTTGGGCTGTACGTTGATAGATCACTATGTCAGTCAGGCCTTTGAGGTATACACATATATTTAAAGATGAAGTTAGACGAAAATTTGAGCTGTACACAAACAAGTGTATAAAACTATTGTTAAAATATCTATTGCGTACACAAAAATCAAGTTTTAGACAGAATAAGCGGATTACTCTATTCACAGACGGAAGAGTGTTCCCTACACAAAGAAAACTTCAAGATGGCGCTAAAATTTTATCTTTGCGTGAAGCAGACGCCTCACTGTGGAAGATTTTGTTAAATCTACTTTTGATTTTTATGTGTATTATTATTATTTACTTATGATTCATACTTAATTTATTTTGTTTAATTTTATTTGTATAATATTTAGATTTTTTTTATAACAAAACACATTAAAATTTAATAATTTTAATAGTAATTGTGAAGTAAGTATAAGCTACATTGTTCTTAAGTTTTATTAAAATCCATTCAGTAGTTCAAAATTCATATATTTGTTTTTTTCATTATTGAAATACAGAGGCTTTAGTCTTATTTACTTTTGAATACCTAAGGCGTTTAGATATACCTAACTGCGCTTTAATTATTGATTTTAGTAAACAATAATCTTTGAATATTTTGGAAAAAAATCTATACTAAATTAGGTAGGTAGTTTGGTTTGTATTTAGTTGGTTATCTTTGAAATTTCTGATACGATTTGAAAAATTATTTTTGCGTTGGGCTGATACGACTACGACTCATAGGAGCGAAGCAGGAACCATAAACGCGAGTAACACCGCGATGGGCAGCTACCCAGTCAATAATATTATTCGTAAATATTTTGACGGAAAATATCATGATCTCGTTTGCTATTCGTATCTGATTACAATAACATGTTTTGGTAGATGATCGATGACGCGCGGACACTCCCATGAGGAAAAGAACTGGGAAATGTCACTCGATAAGTTTATTTACTATCAATTAATATGACATAAAACGTTGTAGATTACCCGGATGTAATAATAATTAAGAAATTCAAAAAAGGAACCGACTTAAAATACGTACTCATTTTGATTTTAAAATTAAACTAATAAACCGATTTTGATTCAATGAGACAAAACTGAAAGTAATGAATGAAATTGGTTAAGTCGCCTGATTTCTCAGGTAACGAATATTAAAAAAAAAAACATATATTACGAATTGAGAATCTTTTACTTTTTGAAGTCGGTTAAAAAAAATTTTTTACTTACAATTCGCGTTCAATATTCTTTTTAGTTTTTTAGTTTCCTTCAACAATTTACCTGAAAAAGAATAATAACTCAATTAAATAAATGTTTATAAGTACATATATATAACAAAAAGCAATGGCATTATAACTGTGTTAAAATATGTACACGTTCTCGCTATTTTAAGGACATTTGGGTGGTAAAATTCAAAAATGAAATATTACATTTGATTCAAAGATGCACTTTATTACACAATCTAAAACGGTTTTTTATTTTGTACTATCCGCGACGATATATTATTAAGTGATGATGTTCTATTAAAAAAAAGGGTACTCTTTGTAGGTTACAATGTTATTAAACAACGTTAAACAAAGTGGATGTGTTATAAAGTAACACTTTCATTTTATGTAACTTAATCTGAACGCACCATAACACGTATTCTTTACAGAATTGTTATATCTTAAAATAAAGCTATATACTTTTGCTTGTTAAACCATAACGTGGTTTACGTGAGTAGAATCACGAGAAAATCTAGTCACAAATATGAAGAGAAGATGTTATTTAAATATAATAGACCCGCGTTACCATTGGTAGCGTTCGCACAATATGTCAAGTGGAGACGAAGACTTGGCGCTTTAAAATCTAATATTCATGAAATGAGTCGTTGTAGGCGAAAGGACTTAGCGTTTATTATTATACAAACTAATATACATCTTAATACAATAGTATACAGTTCAAAATTATGCGAGTATACTAAGTTCTTCAGTCTGAAAACCTTGCTTAGTTGCAATACGTCTTTTGTGCAATCTGCACGGTTAAGCGAGCACAATTTCTTGATAATGTAGTGTGTATCTAAATATTGTGATGTGTTATTAGGGTTCTGTATGTAGGGTGCGAACGGGACCCTAATAATAAATTTCAACTGACCGTCCGTTTTTAGGGTTCCGTACCTTAAAAGAAAAAACGGAACCCTTATAGGATCACTTTGTTGTCCGTCTGTCTGTCTGTCTGTCTGTCTGTCTGTCTGTCTGTGTGTCTGTCGGGATGTCAACCCTTTTTTCTCAGAAATGCATAGACGTATCATGTTGAAATTAATATCATATACTCAAGTCTACGATGACACGCGGCCGTGAAAATATTAAAGTTCTAAGTCAACGCAATCAAAAGATAATGGAAAATATGTCGTATATTTTGACCATTTTAGCGTTTTCGCAAGGGAATCAAAACCTATAGGGTACTTCCCATTGACCTAGCACGATGAAATTTGGCAAGAAGTAAGATCTTATGGTACAAATAAAGGAAAAAATCCGAAAACTGTAAATTTTTGTATGTATGTTTATCTGTTTGTAAGTTTGTCTTTCAACCTTTTTCTCAGAAACGCGTGAACGTAACAAATTTTTATCAACGTCAAGTACTCAGAGTTGTAATTACTAAGAGCTGTGAAAAAATCAAACTTCTAAGTTAACGCAATCAAGAGATACGGTCATTTATATCACATATTTTAAGTATGATAGCGTTTTTAACGTTTTCGCAAGGGAATCAAAACCTATAGGGTACTTCCCATTGACCAAGCATTATGAAATTTGGCCAGGAGCAAGGTCCTTTAGTATACATAAAGGAAAAAATCCGAAAACTGTAAATTTCTGTTCGTGTGTCTGTCAGTCTGTACGTCTGTCTTTCAACCTTTTTCTCAAGAACGCGTAAATGTATCAAGTTGTAAATTGATCAAGCGGAAAATATATTAATCTTAGAATTAAAATTATATATAATTGTAACAAATTAACATAGAAGTTGACCATGGTCAAAAAAACAGTTTTACAAACACTGAGAAGAAATTTGTATCAATACGAAAACATTAAAAAGCAGCAAACCTTTATAAACAACGCAATGCAATCTATATATCGCAGCTAACAAAATGATAGCGCGATGCAGCGTACAGCTAATGCCATCTATTACAACATTATGACATTAACTGTGATATAATTCTGCTCGATTAATAAAAATTTTAATTTTAATTATTATTTAAACGCGCTAAAAATTATAAAATAAACTTTTCATTTAAAAGTTTTATCGTCGATTTATAACGTCATTACGTAATTAACATTCAATATAAGAGCTTCACGCGATTTGATTTAAGTACTCGTATTGACTTAGTACGAAAATTTTAAAATTAAATTCAAACAGATCGAGTTATTTAATTTACTTATTTATCTACACATATAAGTCTTCTGGTTATTAGTAATATAATTAGTTATTTATAAATAAACAATTAGTTTTGTTCGAATTAAGGACTAATTATTTTCGTCTTGGCAACACTAATATATATTTCGATATTTTGATTGATAATGTAAATCTAAATATTTTACGAACGTAGTGCAGGGGTAGTGGAGTGTAGTAGAATATAAATAAAAATAAAACGAGAATAAAATATAATATAATTATGTTGTTAATGTCAAAGTCAACAAGTTAGTTCATTGAAATTGTCAAGAGATGGCGCTAGGTGTATCCTGAATCGCGCTATAACTTTTTTTTTTGAAAGTATAAGGTGTATTAGTACTTAAAATAAAATTTTGTGTTTCCATGGATTGCATCCATGATCGTGTTTTAAATTAAAGTGCTCCTAAGTAGTTTCAAAATAGTTTTTGGGACGTGATCCATATTTACATAATATTTGATTATATTTAAGCGACTTCTAAAAAGGAGTGTTTTCAATTCGACCTTGTATTTAATTTTTTTTTATGTTTGGTCGCCGATTACGCCGCCATTTGGGTACCGATTTTCAAAATTTTTTTTTTGTTTGATAAGGTATACTTCCAAGGTGGTCCCATTGTCTTCAGGTCAGGATCAGATGATGGGATCCTGGAGTAATTGAGGGAACTCCTCAAATATTATAGGCAAGCGTATACCGATTTAGGTATTTTTGATAGTAACTTATGTTGGAACTGATGATGAAGACCACAAATGGCGTAGATGGATTAGTTTATATAGATTTCTATAAGTTTGTACGGAACCCTCGGTGCGCGAGTCCTACTCGCACTTGACCAGTTATTCTGTCATGAAATGCCCTACGCCTTGATTTCTTAAAATAATACCTAATATATCGATACCTCCCACGTAAGTTGTTGTAACCCCAAAATTACAATTTTACAGTAGAGCACTTTTAATCCGTTTTAGTTTAGGAATGTTACAACAAAATACGCCTGAAAAAAGGCGTATTTTGTTGTAACATTCCTTGAAAAAAAAAGATTTTTGGTATTTTTTCACTTTGAATGCATTAAGTAATGCAAATCCGTGTAGTATTCAGTAAAAACGCTAACGACAATTTTGTGGCTTACAATAACTTACGTGGGAGGTATCGATATATTTAATTATAATTATAAAAAATATATATTTTTTTTTTAACTAATAAATAAAAAATTACCATGAAATAGTGAGCAATATCGGAAGTTACGTTAAACGTGGCATATTTATAGTTAAAAATATACTTATTTTAAGTAGGCCTTAAAAAAAAGCAATTTATAAGAAAATCATTGAGTTTATTCGCTCTCCTTTTTTACTTGCGTTATGTAAGAACTTCAGTACATAAGAATAACTTAACGCTAAAGAACAAAGTTATTCCAACTAATATATAAGACTTGCCCAACAGAAGAGGCGTCTCCCTGTGGATCTTTTACGAGCTAATGTAATCACACGTACCTATATATAAAAGTCGTCGGTGTTTCTGTACGTAAAGCGGTCATCAGCCAGTCCGCGGTCAAAGCTAATCCTATAATCCAACTCCGCCCGGACTAATTAAATCATTAACATTTATATCTGCCCTACGATAGTGTGACCTGACGTACGTATCTTTTAGGACTTTCCCTTTTTTTAATAAAAAAAAATGTTATAATTAAAGGAGTTAGTGACCTTGACTTTTTACGATTCGGTTTGTCTAGTCACGAACTGTAAAATTACTTTAAAATTAAGCTGCCCTAATTAAAAAGTAATTTTGCATACGTTAAACGCGTGTTTATAAAATTGCGTGCTTAAAATCCACGTCTAAGGACAGTTTTGAGTTAAATATGATTTAGATATACTGTAATTATGTAAATTGTTAGGTAGTTTACAGTTATATTTAAGTGAGGTTAACAGATGTCTAAACACTATTTTAACTGTCTAATGTAATGTGTGACATTTTATTAATAAGTTTTTAAAGATTTTACTTGCAGTAAAGCCATTTAGATAAGATTTTAAGCAAAGGTTTTAAACATTGTTCAGCTAGATACGTGCTGTACACAGTTTTGGTCCTTTATTATCATAAAAATTAGCTGACTAACGAGTAGGCGGACGTCTGATGTTAAGTATTTACCCCCGCCCTCCATGGGCTACCCAGAGGAACCACAAATGCGTTTGTCGCTAAAAAAATAAAGGGTAAAAGGGTTTAGGAAGTAAGGAAAAGAATAGACGAGGTTCCGCTTCCGGCTCTCTCACTCACCGTGCGAAACGCAGCTATTAGCTACTTCACACCGATTTTTTTGTGAGAGTGAGGTACTGCCCCTTTCGAGCTAGTCAGTATACAAGCTGTAGTCATTAGACTACAGCTAGGGCCTACTTCAATGTAGTTTGTATGTTACATCTTTGTACGAAAGCCTTACTACAAAAGATTTAAACAGACGTTAAACGCGTGTTTGAAAAAATCCGTACTACAAATCCGCGTCTAAAGACAGTTTCGAGTTAAACATGCTTTAGATATAGATTAATATACGTTTAAGTGAATTTAATAGATGTTTAAAACCTATTTCAGCTGTCAAATGTAACGTATAACATTTCATCAATAAGTTTTTTATGAGTTTATTCGCTGTTAAACAATTTAGATAATATTTAAAACAATGTTTAATTTTTAAACACTATTTAGCTAGACACGTGTTCAACATGGTTTGCGTCTTTTGTATGACAGTAAATATTTTAATATTAGTAAGTCTTGTCTTTTGGAGCGCGTTGGATCGTCCAGTATGAACTCGTTAATAAAATCCTGATTTGCCTCGTTAGGTATATATACGTGTTATAGTAGCGTAGCGTGTCTTCTTTTACGATTTAGGTTATATACTTTTAAGTATTGAAAGAATTTTTAAACGTCCCACTACTGAGCAATAACCTCCTCTGTTAGAAAGAAGATTATATTATACAGACTACTAAAATTGGTCAAATCAAGCTATGACGATAACGAACTACTTTTACTCACAAAACCAAACCGTCAACAGTTAATATTATATTGTGTTACAAATACTTAATGTATTTCTGATTATTATTCTCATATTGATTACCTTAGTTTAAAAGTTTAAGTATCTGTTTGTAACAATTATAAAAAAAATATGAACGTTCCAAATCGCCTTTCCGCTTCTTCTATTATATTTATAATAACATAAAATAAGTACAATTTACGTAAATGTTCTTGTAATTGTGGTAAACAAAAGAATTCAAAGAAACAGCATAGCCTGGAGGCTGTTAGGCTAATCGACATTTTCGTAGTTGATTCTTTTAATGTTTATTATTGAATACATATCTTTATCTTCATCATCTTATGAAATTTATTTTTTGATATTTTGACCAAATCGAAAAATAGTTTATTTTTAGTTAATAATATTAAAATAAATAAAACTTTATACTTAATATGTATTTACGTTTTTAGTAAACACTATGTTTCTTATCGGTAGAATTTACATTCAGAATCGATTCAGAATATTTAATGTAATTAATTATAATATGAGGATTCAAAGAGTAAACATCTATTTGAATACAGGGTTTTTATTATTGACCTTGAATTGCGACATTAAAACCTTAAAAAACCTATAAAAATATTTTTTTATTAAGTTCATACCAACGCATTGAGAAAATAACAATTGTTTTTGTTATAAAACCTAAACAACTAGATTGTAATCTAAATATATATAATTCAAAGATGACTGACTGTCATAGTGATCTATCAACGCACAACCCAAACCACTGGACAGATCGGGCTGAAATTTGGCATGCAGGTAGATGTTAGGCCGTAGGCATCCGCTAAGAATTGAGATTATTTCTACCCCAAGGGGATAAAATGGGGCATGAAACTTTGTTTGAAACTTTGTCAATTTTAAACCAATTGGGTTAGCCCAATATAGACTTTGCATGCATATAGCTACTATGACGTAAACATCACAAACATTGCAGACGAAGTCGCGAGCACCAGTTAGTTTATATATATAATGTAAAAGTGAATAAGAAAATCAAAAAAACTTTTTCATACTTTGATAAAGCATCAAACATCGCAGACGAAGTCTCGAGCACCAGCTATTTTGAAAATAAAAATAAAACAACATAAATATGAACATAAACGTAAAAAACAGGATGACATAAAAATTAAAAGCAATAATATATAGTGACCCTACCGCTGCTCCCCGCGTCGCGGACTGCAGGGTATTTAAGGCTTAAAGGACGGACATTTCGTAAATAACATATCACACAATTCAAAACACGCAATTGATTCGAGAATACTGGATTAAAGATAATTAGAAACGTTGTCTTATTAAAGGGATACTGATGAACATTCTAGAATGATACTAATCCAGCCGTTCATAACAAACAGTTTTACATTTGCCACTTATTAAGTTTAAAGCCTATATTAATGAATCTTTAAACGATAAAGCATATTACTATACAAGAATACGACGAATTAAAATTTCAGACGTTACATTTGACAGGTAAAATAGGTTTAACGGATATATTTAAAACATATAAGCGTATGTTTATATATTACTAGCGGCCCGCCCCGGCTTCGCACGGGTACATACACACACACACACACATACACCCTTCGGCGTCGAATTTTGAATTTTTTGTAATGAATTTTTTTATTCATAGTTTTTATTATTTAAGGAATTTTTCAGGTCATTTTTTTACACCTTGGGTTACATTATTAGAGTTTTAGTAAGGATCCCTAATTTTTTTAAAAATATAATATAGCCTATGTTACTCGGGGATAATGTAGCTTTCCAAAGGTGGAAGAATTTTTGAAATACGCCCAGTAGTTTCGGAGCCTATTCATTACAAACAAACAAATCTTTCCTCTTTATAATATTAGTATAGATATATATGTATCCTACGTTTATATCATGTTAAACTCAAAACGGTTCTTAGACGCGGACGCGGACGCTTTTGTAGTACAGGATTTTATAGACACGCGTTCAAAGTACGTTCAAATTTTTTGTAATAAAACAATAAAAATTTAAGACGTACTTTATAGAATATAAAATAACGTCAACATAAAAAGCCATCGATGTGTTGAAACAAGTAACAATATCATTAGATATCTCGCGAGATGAGATGCTGGAGACGTTGTCGATTCAAGATGTCGCCCCGTAAAGGATAAGGGACTTTTTAGATAAAGTTACGTAAAGTTTTCGGGTAGGATGTTCAATTACAATAAAGTTTAACGTTCACGAAACACTCTGTATAGAACTGTTGTAAAATACATACATATATTCCATTTAAACTAATAGGCTCGGGCCTTGAGGACTTCGGTTACTCCGAGCAAGTTGAAGAACTAATTTTAATAATTAGTTTTGACTTTTAGCAGTTATTTATATTATTTATTTGGATGATATCAAAAATGTATATTTATTTGTATAGAATTGTTTACTACATAAAAGTGATCGTTACTTATATCCCGATTATGTATTCAACTAATATAATATGTAATTATTTTTGTATTAAATATGTTAAAAATGTTAACTTTTATGCTTTTCTCGTGAATACAATGTTTCGAAATCATCGAAAAATAATTATATAAGAAAAACCCAAAGATCAATATTGCTATTTATGCAGCGCTGAAATTGCTAGCGCCCCTAGGGGCCAGGGCGATAAAATTTCTAGGACGGCATAATTTTGTTTATTATACTAAGCTTTCTTTATTTTTAAATATTCTTTATTTATAAAAAAAAAATCATTAATAGAAAAGGCATTCTATTCAGTATATGACTACATTAATGATAAAACCGCGTGGAATAATATGACGTTGATATCGCAGGATAACTGTAGCTAATTGTATCAAACAATATTGTACAAAAATATTTTTAAGAGTAACTACTGAGTTTCTCGCCGGCTCTTCTCAGTAGAGTCCACACTCCGAGCCGGTGGTAGCTTCACGTGGACATCACAAATTTGTACATTGACGATTCAAAAGAGCTATTTGAATAAAGTATATTTTGAGTTTGAGTTTGAGTTTAAAATGTGCTTTTTCTTCTACTAAATTTACATACGTTATGATTGAGGTGAATGGGCGGCACTTAGGGTAAATCCGGCTCTGTATGTATTTATATATGTATCTATATAAAAAAGGACAAGAATAACCTGCCAAATGTAGGACATACCTTTTCGCACGTTGCTCGTAAAATTTGAGGACCTTCCTTACCAATTCTTATTTATGACGGCGAATCTTAGAAAGCGCTTAAAGCGCTGATCGAAGCGAAGTGCCAACGGATTGTGTTTCGAAACGTGAAAGTGTGGGGACTCCTTTATCATTTTAGCCTGCAGAATAGGTGAAAAGGTTAAATGTATCTATTTTATGTTTTCATCCCTGACGGGGAGAGATGTAGGTCTTTTGCCGAAAACTATATAAAAGCCTAAATGTGCTTATCTAAGAATGTTACTTACTTGTGTTCTAGACTAAAAGTGCAAATACATATGTTGAAAAAACGATTTAAAAAAAAAAAAAACTGGTCAAGTGCGAGTAGGACTCGCGCACCGAGGGTTCCGTACAAACTTATAGAAATCTATATAAGACTAACCCATCTACGCCATTTGTGGTCTTCATCATCAGTTCCAACATAAGTTACTATCAAAAATACCTAAATCGGTATACGCTTGCCTATAATATTTGAGGAGTTCCCTCAATTTCTCCAGGATCCCATTATCTGATCCTGACCTGAAGGCATTGGGACCACCTTGGAAGTATACCTTTTCAAACAAAAAAAAAAAAAATAAAAATCGGTACCCAAATGGCGGCGTAATCGGCGAACAAACATAAAAAAAAAATAAATACAAGGTCGAATTGAAAACACTCCTTTTTAGAAGTCGCTTAAATATAATCAAATATTATGTAAATATGGATCACGTCCCAAAAACTATTTTGAAACTACTTAGGAGCACTTTAATTTAAAACACGATCATCGTTGCAATCCATGGAAACACAAAATTTTATTTTAAGTACTAATACACCTTATACTTTCAAAAAAAATAGTTATAGCGCGATTCAGGATACACCTAGCGCCATCTCTTGACGATTTCAATGAACTAACTTGTTGACTTTGACATTAACAACATAATTATATTATATTTTATTCTCGTTTTATTTTTATTTATATTCTACTACACTCCACAACCCCTGCACTACGTTCGTAAAATATTTAGATTTACATTATCAATCAAAATATCAAAATATCAAAATATATATTAGTGTTGCCAAGACGAAAATAATTAGTCCTTAATTCGAACAAAACTAATTGTTTATTTATAAATAACTAATTATATTACTAATAACCATAAGACTTATATGTGTAGATAAATAAGTAAATTAAATAACTCGATCTGTTTGAATTTAATTTTAAAATTTTCGTACTAAGTCAATACGAGTACTTAAATCAAATCGCGCGAAGCTTTTATATTGAATGTTAATTACGTAATGACGTTATAAATCGACGATAAAACTTTTAAATGAAAAGTTTATTTTATAATTTTTAGCGCGTTTAAATAATAATTAAAATAAAAATATTTATTAATCGAGCAGAATTATATCACAGTTAATGTCATAATGTTGTAATAGATGGCATTAGTTGTACGCTACATCGCGCTATCATTTTGTTAGCTGCGATATATAGATTGCATTGCGTTGTTTATAAAGGTTTGCTGCTTTTTAATGTTTTCGTATTGATACAAATTTCTTCTCAGTGTTTGTAAAATTGTTTTTTTGACCATGGTCAACTTCTATGTTAATTTGTTACAAGTACATATAATTTTAATTCTAAGATTAATATATTTTCCGCTTGATCAATTTACAACTTGATACATTTACGCGTTCCTGAGAAAAAGGTTGAAAGACAGACGTACAGACTGACAGACACACGAACAGAAATTTACAGTTTTCGGATTTTTTCCTTTATGTATACTAAAGGACCTTGCTCCTGGCCAAATTTCATAACGCTTGGTCAATGGGAAGTACCCTATAGGTTTTGATTCCCTTGCGAAAACGTTAAAAACGCTATCACACTTAAAATATGTGATATAAATGACCGTATCTTTTGATTGCGTTAACTTAGAAGTTTGATTTTTTCACAGCTCTTAGTAATTACAACTCTGAGTACTTGACGTTGATAAAAATTTGTTACCTTCACGCGTTTCTGAGAAAAAGGTTGAAAGACAAACTTACAAATAGACAAACATACATACAAAAATTTACAGTTTTCAGATTTTTTCCTTTATTTGTACCATAAGATCTTACTTCTTGCCAAATTTCATCGTGCTAGGTCAATGGGAAGTACCCTATAGGTTTTGATTCCCTTGCGAAAACGCTAAAATGGTCAAAATATACGACATATTTTCCATTATCTTTTGATTGCGTTGACTTAGAACTTTAATATTTTCACGGCCGCATGTCATCATAGACTTGAGTATATGATATTAATTTCAACATGATACGTCTATGCATTTCTGAGAAAAAAGGGTTGACATCCCGACAGACAGACAGACAGACAGACAGACAGACAGACAGACAGACGGACAACAAAGTGATCCTATAAGGGTTCCGTTTTTCTTTTAAGGTACGGAACCCTAAAAAAGGTGAACCGCAAAAATATAAAGTGTAACTAAGGCTACTTTTATTTTAGAAATTTTATTTACTAGTCAGGAATTGAACACGGATTTTTTTTAAATAACAAATTCTATATTATCGCACCCTCTAATAGTGTCACGTATAAGAATCTAATTCTGGAAAATAATAGTAAACAGCAAAGAAAATGGCAATTTTTTTACAAAATTAATGCGAAGAAAATGTTCTTTTCTTGAGAAGCACCACAGAGTACAAGCTTGCTTTGCATGAGGCATACACCCTGTAGTCCACGCAAACGAAGTCGCGGGTACAGCTAAAAAATATAATAAAAAAAAACATTTTGTGAATTAAAACAAAAGCCCGTCAGTGGCTTAACGCGTAATACAGGAACAGACGAACAGGACAAAGGGAGGGGATTATCTGTGATATTAAAAATTTGGGGAAACAAAACCGCGAGGATACCATAATTTATCCATAAGCCTCGTTGTGGATGGCTGAATAAGTGCATTATGTTGAATTATGAATTTATTATTGTTGGGATTATTTACATTAGTCGATATTTATTAACAGAGGAAAGAAATAAACCGTCTTCTAAAAGTCTGAATGGCAAATTTATTTGTTATTTCGATTTTAAAATAAATTTTTTGTATCGATTTTGATGAAAACTCCTTGGAAGTACATTCTTTCAAACAAAACAAGATTTTTCAAAATCGGTTGAGAAACGATGGAGTTCTGAGGTAACAAATAAGGTAACAGACATTAAAAGCTATGAAACCTTTTTTGAAATCTGTTGAAAATAAATGATCTAATCGAATTATAGATTATTTTATAATTATTATACGAGTATGAAACCACGGGTGTAGTTATAGTTTTCACATGAGAGAGGTTCGTCCAAGGAAAGGGTCCGGCGGGGGGGGGGGGGGGGGGGGGGAATTCAATATGTACAAAGATAAACAAGTTATTATCACACAGTAAGATCGTTTGATTCTTAATAACTCAGTTTCTCTATGTGTTTGTAACGTTCACGCCTTAACTATTGAATCCACTTTGATGAAAAAGAAAATTGATGAATTTTGGTATAGAATTTAATTGAATTCTGGGAAGGATATAAATAAAATATAAAACATGGAATTAAAGTTTCGCAAACAGAATGGCGGGTATCAACTGGTTATCATATCATTGACAAAGAGTCCAAACACTCCTTCCGCGAGACTATGAACACAGAGTTCGCTTTTGTCAAGTCATGTTGGAAAGACATGAAGCAGATCCATATTTTCTCAATAAAATATTGTGGACCGATGAAAGCATTTTTAAAAACGATGGTTTTACGAACATACATAATTTACATTGCTGGAGCATAACAAACCCCCATTTAATGAGAGAAATTATTCAGCTTTAAGAAACAGTAACAACGATTGAGAAAGGTTTCAATTTGTAGCCATGGCAGTCAAAAAACCTACTAAAGAAGTCATTTTTCATACTTTTCACATAATGGCTCCTATCTCAGAAACCAAGGGACTTTTACAAAACGATTTTTTGTCTACGAACTCGTTATAACCTGGCCTATATCTCATTTTAATTTAATCGTTGACTTTCGGGAGACCCTGTATATATAGGTGTATATATGTAAGTACGAATCCTGAAAACCATTTCATTCTCCACCTAAAAGTAATCTAATCTCAGTAATATGAAATGCCCCTACAACCTGTTCCTGAGATGTTATTAATTATAAGGACACGAGGACTAATTCCTAGATTCCTGTCAAGAGCAGGTGCTGTTGACCCCGATCCGTTGGACGTCGAGGTGTTGATGAACCGCCCTGACGTGTGCCCGCAATCAGGATTAGAATATTGGAATTTTTAATTAACTAATGGACGTCCGATAACTGTATAATAGAGATACTTCTTATTTATTTTTATGTTAAACTAACCAGTGGTTTAGACATGTGGTTTAACCATTAAATTTTTAACCGATTTCAAGATTGATCACAGATAATCTATTCTCAATTTAATCACATTACCAATAAACATAAGAGTGTATTTGTGTGTATGTCTAATACATGATAATTTTTTTGTGACTCCTTTTGTGCTGCAAATTTCCATGGATGGCATTTAAACCTACATAAAAAAGCGCCGTTTACATATCGCTGTCTTAGATATTCGCGATTATTATTCATTGAAATAAAACTCTAGTGTCTACCCGTACCACGAACGCTGCAAAGTGCTCGAAACATCGGGATGAGAAAAATAATTAATATACGCGATTTAAATCCGTTTAAAATAGTTTTATTTCAAGCGCCGTTTTCATAATTAGTAGTACAACATTAATAGTACTACCAATATTAATACATAATCAAGATGGCGACACTGTCACGCACGGATATGAGGTGTGACGTCACTTCCGTGTGTGAATTACTTACGGTTGAGTCTCATTACGGCTTCAACTGTCGTAGTGTGTACAATGTAGGAAATACATGATTTTGTAAACAATTATCTAAAAACTAGATAATTCAGTTTGTAGCTACAGTATAGATATAGATGAGTTATATAAAATAATGAGTCGAGATGGCCTAGCGGTTAGAAAACGTCGCTCTCAACCGACGATCGCGGGGTCAAACCCCGGCTAGCACCTCTGAGTATTCAAGTGCTAAATTTGTGCTTAAAAATATCTCGAGCTTGTCGGTGAAAGAAAACATCGTGAGCAAAACTACATTTGTGAGAAATACTGACACATGTACATATATCCGCCCCACAATGGAGCGTGGAGGATAAAGCTGTAAGCCTTCTCAATCATAGGAAAAAGGCCTTTGCCCTTCGCCCTTCGCCCAGCAGTTACGGGACATTTACGGGCTGTTACTTTACTTTATATAATTTAAGCATAAGAATAACATACCAAGCGGGCGATGTCACGGGCGGAATCTAGTATAAATAAATAAATTCTAGCAAAAAGGGCAACAATCATGAACTTCATAATGGCCGTCATTATCATGTGCGAAGACCACCAAGGTCACCACTAACAGAATTACACGTAATACTGACGATTTTCCGCCATTGATTGCTGTTCCGGTCACGAAAGTGCGACAATACTTAAATAATTTGCCTTTTAACAACGCATTATTTATTTAATTCTATCTCTCACTAGCTTGTGCTTGTGGCTACGCTTGCATTACTGTTTTATTATACTAATATTATAAAGTTTGTGAGTTTGTATGTAGGTAATCTCTGAAACTACTGATCCGATTTGAAAAATTCTTTTTGTGTTATAACCTGTTTATTGATAAAGGTCATAGGTTATATAACATCACCGTTCTATGGGTGATAGCAATATAAGTGTATAACGTCAATAAACGTGATATTTTTTAAAATCAAACAATCAATGGCAGATTCTAGGATAAACCATTCAAACAAAAACACTTCTCAGCGTTATCTATACATATGTATATAATTACTTGTACTGACTGACTAATTTATACATCAACACAGAGCCTAAATCGTTGAAATTTTGAGTGATACCAGATACTGTAAGCTCTTAAAAAGAAATATTGGAAATTTCAACTCTTAGGGCGTAAAATATGGGATGAACATAAGCGAATCACTCGATTTGTAGACGAAGGTTATGACTAAATCTCATTTATTTTTAGTTGTTAAGGAAAATGTTCGAGAGAAAGTCTTCCTGTACAGTAAATCTTCGAAGCGGATTTAGGTTTGAATAGATAAGGAATGTTATTTATATAATATTATATGTTCATTGATACATATGTTATTTAATTAATGTAAGTATCGTCTGTTTACAGTATTTTCTTACACTTTTCACGATTAGTACACATTAAAAAATATTTTATGCAGATTTAAATGGCGTATATAAAATAATTTAAACTTATTCCCATTTCTATGGGTAAATAATTATGTAACAATAAATATCTTAAATTCATACTATTTTATGTTAAATACTATACCCATTTCCAACTTTGTCTGTTTCACTCAGACCATAACTGGTTGCTAAGTAACGCCGTCCAAAATTGTCGACATTCTGGATGCTAAAATACATGACTTTACTACATATAGTTATATAATATAATTGTAACGAGAACAAATAAAGGTAGTGTTATGTTTTCAAGCTGACACTATTATTTACGAGTACCTATGTAATAAAATATTAATGGTTCAATAAAAAAAAGTATTATAAACGTCTCAATAAAACACAAGACTGGAATAATACCCCAGACATAGTGGGAACGTCTTAAAATGAAACTAGATCCGCAGATGTTCTTAATCCCGACAGAGCAATATCCACTGTTTCAAATCACAATTTCGATCTATCACATGAATGATAACTTCTTCATTATATAGATATAAGAATATTATATACGAAGGACACGTGTGAAATGTTTTTCTACTAACTTGCAGTTCCCCGTAGCTTCGCGTATAATAGGGAATTTTATACCTAACAACACAGAAGCCCTCTTTTCATATATTTAAGGAAGGTTTCTACAAAATTTTATGTGTCTAGAGACAGCGGTTGAAGCTCTGTGTTGACCGATCAGTTAGTGAATATGTCAGCCAGTATATATATGTATATATATATAGATATTATGCTATTAAACATACAACACTAACACAAACACCCAGCCGTAAGCGGGGATCGAACCCACGACAGTTAGCGCTTCAGTCAGTTGCAGTGACCACTGCGCCAACGTGTCTGTCAACACGTTTAAAACATACGGATATTTCATTTTTCATTGTTATATCTATTATTCTAATTCATCAATTATTCTAATAGATTCATTAGTTTCACTATTAGACATGACACCGTAGTTAGTAGTAGAGTACATACGGTTATTTACCTTGATATGTATACATTCGTGTTTCGTGAGAAACTATTACATATGCATTTATGTATAATACACGTTGACTTAACATAGCGGTGTTTAGTGCCCATTATGCTTGTGTATACTGTTTGTATTGGGTAGACTTGCTGCTACAGTGGTAGAGGGTTCAATTCCCACTTGTTAATTATAAAAAGTTTTTGTTGTACTTTTTATTATTTATATTTATACACAATATTGGACATTTTGTAGTAGGTATATATAGTTCTTTTTTTCTGTTTATTTTTTATTCGAAATTCGACACAACCAATCTCCACTCCGAATAGTATACCTAATAAAATATCAACGAATATTTACGAAAAAAATACATTTCATCGACTAATAAATAATCAGTTCGGACAAGTTTAGATTTTATATTATCAGTAATATATAAATTACTAGCTGTCCTTTGCGGTTTCACTCGCGTTTATGGTAACTGCGTCGGTCCTATGAGTTGTAGCGTGATGTAATATAGCTTATAGCCTTCCTCGAGAAATAAACTATCTAACACAAAAATAATTTTTCAATTCAAACCAATAGTTCCCGAAATTAGCATGTTCAAACAAACTCTTCAGTTTTATAAAATTAGTCTAGATGTACCTACAGACGTGAATCTAATACTACATTAGTTTAGATAAAGTTACGTTCACCATTATTAACGTAGATATTTTTGCAATAACAAGAAATTCTTTTCTTGAAACGAAGAGGTAAAACAAATGAAAGAACAGCAATACAATTGAAAAGCGTATTTATACGAAACATTTATTTTCATCGCTCATTATAAGCGGTAAACTGTGCTGACTGCACCAACTGCGCAGCTGTTCCTTCGGATAAATCCAGATGTATTCAATGATCCAACGGACATCGATATAGATTTTATATATTAAAGTCGTACAACCTGTTTATTCAGTAAAAGTAAAGAAAAGTTATCGTAGAAAAGGCTTTATCCAGCAGTATGACATTAACAGTCTCTTACCAGTCAGATAAAATCGTTTGTAAATAAGTCACATCATAGAATAATTTATTGAAGTCACGATCATGTTATGTACACATATATGTTAGGTGATCTTCGATGCCTATCAACATTTGCAGCACCAGAAGATCCGCAAATGCGTTGCTAGCTTAAAAATTAATAATGTCGTGGAAGTGGCTATACCTTAGTAAAAAACGTAACGCGATTTCCATATATCTTTACAAGTTAATTGCGATATTTTTCTAGATTCTAGACCAATCTAGAATAGCTCAAACTTTATATCTCTAAAAAAGCTGTTAGCCAGGAGCGCTGGAGTGTGTTTCAAGTTATTGTCAACCCGCACAAGACAATCGATGTCTTCGCCTTGAAGCAATTTGTCTGCACACACTTCGCAGAGTGCTTCATAGAATATCGAGTGTAGAAACTTGATAATGTGTGATGTAAACGTTCCTTTCTAGAAAATATTCCTTTATTACTTACTAACTCTTGCTCGTTTAATGTTATAATATGCAAGGTGTCAACTGAGCGTATAATGGATATTTAACCGACTTTAACAGAATCGATATTTAAAATTAAAAAACTGAACTAGACTTTGTTTTAATATTTTTCATTAATGGACTCTGATAAGCGATACTATGGTCAAGCCACAAAGACTTCAGTTAGAAAAAATTGCGTCTAAAGATGTTAAACGTATTCTTAATAAATTTGATTAATTAAGTATATATCCATCTTATTTCTATTTTGATAAAGGTATAATGATATAAAAACAGCTTGGTGTAATATAAAATTTTGTAAGTCTAAAACGTACAAAGACAAATTAGGTTTTATCCGGGCTTTACGCAGTAAGATGGTATAATTCCAAACACTAATCTGAGTTTTTTAGAAAATAAATAATTAAGATTTTCGAAATTAATTTTAGAATACATTAAGAAGGACTACGGATTTATAAATGTATGTATATATAGGCAGGAAATGATTCCTGCAGACTAGTCGTCTGCTATAATTAGACATGCAGAAACACAACATTCTTTCAACTTATAATAAAATATTATTAATATATATAACAGGATAATCTTTAGCTAAATCATTTTACCTTGAACTTATTAAACATATTTTTACCAAGCATATCTAGTAATAGATTTTAGGTTATTGATATAAGTCTAGATTATAACTTAACACATCCGGGTTATTATAAATGATTTATTAAAGTTATACCGCTATTTTAATATTGGCAAACAAAAACTAATAAAATTATACATTTTGTTTCGAGATCGAGACAAAACGGTTTTTACATTTTTAAAGATAAATGTTACAAAATTATAGAGCTTTAAAGTTTCTATCTTCCATGATTTTTTAAATGGTTCTTTGTTTTTGTCACACACAAAAACTATTAAAAATAACATAAAAATACCTACTTAAAGTTACTTCATTGCAATAAGAGATGGCGTTACTCGTTGGGATTGGTTTTATTACTTTTATTTTGAATGAAGGTACAGTACAGTGTCTGTCGCAATTATTTTATGAAAAAATATTAAAATGATTTACTAAAAATGATAGTTATATATATATATATATATATATATATATATATATATATATATATATATATATAACTATCATTTTTAGTAGGCAGAAACAACCTACTTTATAAATTTAAAATATACTAAATTAAAAAAAGTCAATGAATTTACACTTTTTCACATTGACACTTCCGTGTTAGGAAACAACAAACACTGCCTTTCATTGCAGATAATAAAAAAAATATTACTTTCCTAATAACGTCAACAGATGGCGTTGTTATTACGATCATAGCGCACGAGTCGACTCCTCTCAGGGTTATCACCTTTTAGATTATACCCTGAATTCCGATTTTTAATCATTTATATATTTTAAGCTTTGGCAATTTATATTATTCATATTTTATTTTTCGTCGCGATAACTCATCGTAATAATACCTTTTTTATTGATCGACGTTTCGGCGAAGTGGCTTCCGTCGTTTTCAAAAGCTGACTGTAATCATTTTGTTTTATAAGTCTTTACGACATAGAATAAAATGATAAACAAATTAAAAATATATTTAAAAGCATTATGTCAAATTGAAGTAATAGTTAATTAAAATTTCCTATTAATTTCCTCTTACATTATCTAGTTATTTTAAAATTACGTTTTTGATTTAAAACTTTATGAAAGCTTGTAATTTTTTTTATTATTTCGAGGTGATCGAATGATTTAAATAGCTTTCTTATATGTGTATTTAATGCGTATAATATCCCTATCAATTAAAATTAATTTTTTGTAACACAGTGATACTAACCTGCACTGTATGGCTGAACACAACCATAGAGTACGCATGAGTAGTACACCTTCACGGTGAAAAAAGTGAACAAACAAACCCATAATTGACTAATTAGAATTTTTAGGGACATTTAAATTTTTTATGTAAAAAAACTTTCGTTACAGACAACCCTGGCAACACTGGTTGTTATTAGTTCCGCCTCGCGTTGTCAAGATCAAGGACGCGGCGATCGCGATGGAAATGTTCACAATACGGCGATGATAACATTATTTGAACTCTTTTGAATTTAATAATAATATAAAATAGCACGAGTGTTGCTATTATACAAAAACGTAGAGTTATAAACATTGAAAAAGTATATTGAAGATCCATGTGATGTTTAAAAGTAAACAGATTTGATAAGAATAAGGTTTCATTGTAGCCTTGAACTGGAAGACGTTTTTTTTTACGTAAAAAGATTTTAGAAGAAGAAGTTTGATTGAGTATGCACTCAGTCATAAGTATATTTGATGTAAGACCTCACTCTCACAAAAGATCGGAGTGAAGTAGCTAACATGGCTGCGTTTCTTACGGTGAGTGAGAGAGCCGGAAGCCTAAGTTACTTTCCAGTCTTTTCTTTATTTCTTATTCCCTTTAATTTCTTCATTTTTAAGCTGGCAACAATTTGTGGCTCCGCTGGTGCTGCAAATGTTTATGGGCGGGTAATCTATTAGCATCTGGTGCCCCGCTTGCTTGTTTGGCAATTACAATACTTCTAAATATATATAACTCAATGATGACTGACTGACTGACATAGTGATCTATCAACGTACAGCCCAAACGACAGGACGGATCGGGCTGAAATTTGATATGCAGGTAGATGTTATGACGTAGGCTCCGCTAAAAATGATTTTGACAAATTCAAGTGAATTGTAGAAAACATAAAGATAAGTATCAAATAGGAGAAAATCTTGCCATCTGCGAGCTATTCAAAAACCTTTACACCTGTGTAACGTGAAATGAAAATGTTTATAAAAAGTCATGACATTTTATCTTTTATGTGAAAGCAATTATCATCAAAACTAATCCTGCGCAGACGAAGTCGCGAGCACCAGCTAGTTTATTAAACAAAGTAATTGGTATTATTTATTTAGTACATAAAAATAAAAATTGGACAACAAAATTATTAGATAATAAGTAACACCACACAAATTTTACACCAACTTAAATAAAAAGTAAAAGTAATCGGACAATGAGGTATCAAGTCGGCCTCGTCTAAAAAATCTTCAATTTAAACCGAACCGCCAGTAAAAGTAAATAAGAACCCCTGCCCTTGACCTTGAGTGCTGTGGAGTGATGCAAGAGGATTTAATGAGAGGATTCGCGACGCTGCGAACAGGGCTGAAGTTACAAGTGATTTTGAGAAAAAATTGAATGATTTTACATATCATATATTACGTTGTTACTTACACGTGTTAAATATTTAATGTACTTTTTAGGTAGGTATTTTATTTTTAAATTTAAATATTTATTTCAGGTAATAAACAATTAAGATTTTATAAAATAATACCACTTGTTTTTACTTCCACAAGTAAAGGTTGGATTAGGATACGTGCTCCGGGACACGGTGGTCTCCCCACCGTGTCCCGGAGCACGTATAGTCTATTTTTCTTAACTTGTCTTATTTAGTAACAATACACGAAACGATAATCACAATTTTTTTGATATATAAAAAATGATTGAGTTCAATCATTCGATCGATAATTTCTCATCTCTAACTCTTATGTGTGGTCAGAAGTTATAATATATAAATGATGTTATGTGTCTTTTAAATAAGACAGACTATAAAGTCGGTCCCGGTTGTTATCACAATCACCTAATTCTGATCATTACTCGTATTAGAGAGACTATTTTAGCCTGGTTTTAAAACGCCCTGACAGGCGTTTAAAGAACCGGCGTTCGGATTCCAATCGCTCTGTGTGAAGGATAATATAAAATAAACATACATTAAAACGTCTTCGACGAATTGAGAACCTCCTTTTTGAAGGTCGGTTAAAAATGTAAAACATCTACCATTACAGCGATAATAAAACGCAATAATTAATCGACGTAGGTCCTGGAAATTACATTCCCGGACCGCTAATGAAAATTTCCAGGGAACCCTACACCACGCAGTTAACCCAGGAATGTCGTATTAATTTTTTCATAAGCCAAGTTCAAATTATCTACCATGTCTTAACATAAACATGTTAACAAGTATATCGCGTCACTTAGTAAATATTTCGTGGGACGTCAGAGGATATAATTAATGACTAGGCCAGTTAAACCAATATGTTTGCATTAATAGCTTTTTAATCTTCATAAAGTTAACTTTGCCATTATCTTTTTTTTCTTTCTGTTAATTCTTGTATATATTTTAGGTAATTAATGTTTTTTTTCTAAATTCAAAAGATAAATTAACAAATTCACGGCGTGCATCGTAAGAGAAAATCATGACGCGACGTCACATCGTTATATTTTGTTTGATTTCAAATTATGGGGTTTCTTCACATTTTGGGTAAGAGTTTTTATGTAAATAGTGAGTAATGAACCAGGTAGGTCACCTGATATGTAGACACCATCGCTTTTAACATACTAAAATAACCTAGTTCTGTAACCTTGACCTGATGCTCTTCATCTTAGATCAGCTGGATACACAACTCCTCACCAATTCACAGCAGAAGTATCGTGTTGGGGTTCGTTGAAATAGCATTTATAATTAAATTATTTTCTTTTTTTTTTATCAATCTTAGATTAACTGTATTCTGTGTTACTGCCTCGGTCGATTCAGCCCAAATATATTATATATTTTTAATTGTGTAAATGTAGTGTGTTCCCAGCATTACAATAACAGAAAAGATAATGTTAATATTGTGAGGGTAGGCGAAGAAAGCTGGCGCATTCTTTGGTGGGCGCGCGGTACATCAGACAGCTCGTGACCACGACGAATGCAACTTTGTCGAAACGTCGGACAATAAAAGAGTTTTACTACCATTAGTCATCGCGATAAGGACCGTTATATTAAATATGATTCAGCCCAAATATAGGTAGTGAGCTAAAGCGTGGCTACCACAATAAAGGGTTTGCACCTTTTAGCTACGGTACCCTAAAAATCTCTCAAGTAACTCGTCAATATTCCGATTAGAACATCGTTATACCGTTACCAGCGGTGGACTCGTCTCATTCATTGGTATTCAGTAACGGAACGTATTCATGGATTCTGTTAGAATTATTATTTCATGCTTCGACAACCCGCCCGTTAGAGTTATTCTGTTGTATAGTGTGGATATTGTTTTGTGGCAGTGATAATTATGTTATTTGTATATTAATATGTAAAGCAAATACTTTGTTCCACTTTTTACGTAAATTGCGCGGACCGAGGAGTATGAAATTTTACTCGCTTATAATGTATGTATACAGAGGATAGAAGAATGCTATTATTTTTTTAATTATGCAATAAAAATCCATTAAATGAATAGAAACATTACACACATTGCCATGTATTTCACACATTCACGCATATACTCTTTTATTTATTGTTAAAGTCTATGGTCTTATTGAAAAAAGATTATCTGTGATCAATCTTGAAATCGGTTGACAATTTAATGAACTACGGTCGAATCTAACCGCAAGGCGACCACTAGTAATACTTATACTATTTTAAGTTAAAAATCTGTACTCATATACACATCATAACACAAAAATATTTTTTCAATTCGAACCATTAGTTCCTGAGTTCCTGAGAAACAAACAAACAAACTCTTCAGCTTTATAATATTAATATAGATTCATCAAAATTGCTTCACTGATTTCAACGATATTATAAGTAGATATAATAAGTTACAATATGAAATCTTAACAAGACTCTATGAGTGTGACTCTATGAGTCACACTCTTAAACTATCGCATTAACAATAATCAATAATAAATAATCGAAAGCATCCGAATTCATTACACAAGCAATATTATTATCAAAGTGACAATTGAAATAAGATAAAAAAAACTTTAACCAAATACTATTAATTGGTAATAAATAAACACCTGTATAATGCGAGTGACTTCGAATCGATATTTGTCTCGTTAGGGAATAACATTGTACGAACCCTCCCCTCTCCCCCCACCCCCGCTACCGTAATGATTTTCTTATCATTCTTGACGAGAATTTTGTTTCGTTTAGAATCCATATATATGTTCGCTGGATAATAGGTATTTAAGTTATTATTGCGTTAGCAGACACGACTGGGCGTTGCTGTGGCTGAATTATTATATGTTGAACTAACGGTTCCTCGTGGTTTCACTCGCGCTTAACATAGGAATTTCATTCAAATACAAATTTTTGACCCTTGTTTTACCCTCTTAGGGCGAATTTTGCAAAATCACTACGCCCTAAAACGAATCACTACCCATTCAAAATTTGAAACTTCTAGCATTTGTAGTTTTTGAGATTTCGTGATGAGTGAGTAAGTGAACTTTCGCTTTTATATATACATATAGATTAATATGTTTTTAGTGAAAACATATATTTTGATATATCAACTTAATTTTCGTCATTAGAGCGAAAAAATGATTTTCAAAATGGCGTATAAAACTTTAATTTTGATGCAATATTAAAAGCGACATTTCACACAGACATAAAACATGATAAATAATGTTTATTTATTTTATTTATTGTTTGTGTCACCATCTCTTCATATTGTTTTAAAATAACTTTTGTCTTGTATCAATTAAAAAAATCGCAATAAAAATTAAACTTGTAATTTTTATTACATAACACACATAAAATTATATTTTTACACATAAAAAAGCAAATGGTTACTTAAAAATTAAATGTTCATTTTTTATTTTATATTCAATTGTATTGACCCAGAAAACTTTATAGTATTTCGCAAACAAATTGATTCAGATTTTTAATTTAAGATTTGCACTTGAAAACACTATCATTTATGTGAACTAAAAATGTTTCTATTCTATAACGAAAGATTTGATACAAATTATTGTGACGTCTCCTGTTATTAAAAGATATCTATCTAGTAGGTATTCTCGTAACTGCGAAATAATTGTATTAGCCGACAATATTTAATAAACAAAAAAATAAAGATATACATACAAGATGTGGTAGATGGCAAAAAAAAGAATTAAATAATAAAATATAGTTATCTAAAATTAAAAATTAAAAGAAAAACCCCGACAAATAATTAATTAAGGCTGAACCGATTTTGGTAAGACTTATCTAAAAACCATCGATAGAAAACCCTCTTTCAAATAGAAAAAAGCCGCATACAAATCGGTTTAACCGTTTAAGAGCTACGGTGCCACAAACAGACACACATAACGGTCAAACGTTTAACACCGTCACCACATATATTTTTGCGTCGGGGGTTGAAAACAATTCATTTTTTTATTGTAATAAAAAACTAAAGTACCAAATTTTCTTTTTTTTTTATAAAATTAATTTCACACGGATAATTTTATGAAATTATTGACATGTATGGATAGCAGTGATAATCATATTTTGTTCAGCTGTTCGATAACCAGCGAATAATTTATTCTGTCATTGAAACCACCTGTATCGCGGCAATTAGTCAATCATTGTGTTTACTTTAATAATTATGTACTAACTATAATTATTATTAATAAATCAACATAAATTGTACATTTAATTTTTGTTAAAATTTTTTTGTTTTTATTTTTTTTTTCATAGTGTTGTATACGCCTGTCATTACGCCTGTCATACATTCTTATTCTGTGTGTGTGGTATACACACACAGAATAAGAATGTTGAACCGTGTATTATGTAGTAAATTGATTATCTGTATGAAGTATCTTATAACTAAAAAAAATCATAAATAATGTCGCAGTACGAAAGGTTAATTATTTATTTATTATTAATTCTGTCGTCGCAAACATAAATTCGAAATGTATATATTTTTAAATGATTATGCGTGCATTTTGCCTTTTGTGCGGACTCCGAGTAATCAGTGGAACATGTAACAGAAAACTCTTCCTAAATTCAGTTTCTATTAATATCTTTGAATCAGCGCCATCTTGTGTTAACGAGGAACAAAATTAGTATAGAAAGTGAAAACACAATTGCATGTGGTTGGTGGATTCTTATATTTTGTGAGAGCGAGCGATTATATTTATGTTCACCGATTACTCAAAAACAGCTTAACCTATTTATGAATTATTTTTTGTTTGAAACAGTATACTGTTCCATTGGACCCATAGAATTTGCACCAAAATCGGTACAGTAGTTTCGTTTTAAAATTAAAGTAACCAGAATTATTGAATCTAAGTGAACGAAATGATTTAACTTTTGAAGTCGGAATCTTTTCATTAAAAATCCGTTTTATTTTTAAAGTGAAAAAAATGTATCACGTGACCTCGTAGAATAATATAAGTCCAATAATAGCATTAAGTTACAATCACTATCTATTCAAGTGAAATAAAACTATTATTGCATACAATTGAAATTAAATTATAATACACAAACTGCATAAAACGTTGACCTCGACTAGACGTAAATTCTAGAAGTTAAATATGGTCGAAACGAATTTCGAATTAAAAATAATTCGCATGAACATTTAGTATCATAGGATTTTAGACACTAAGCACACAATAACGATGTGGTGTCGCCTCGTGAAAAGCCGCGACAAAAATTTTAATTAATAACAAGACTTCTTATACGTAATTTCGTTCACTTGAATGACAAACTAATTCCTAACTAAAATTGGTTTGATTTTAAAATGAAACTACTAAACCATTTTTAATAAAAATGGAGATCCCATGCCAGGAGCTGGACCGATTTTAACGGGACTGTCATTCGCAGATAGCTGATTTATTTATTTTAATGAAAAAATAAAAAGTAAGGTTACGCGAGAACAAAATTAAAATCAATGAAATAGTGAGCAATATCCTCTTCAAATAGCGAAGGTATACATTATAATTTTTTTTTTTCAAATTAACGCGGGTTCACAGCATATTATATAGATTTACTTCATTTAACCTGCAGTCTTGACAAGCCCATCAGTACGTAACAGAAAACTTCCGTCCGATGCAAGCAGGACTGGCACCTCAATTAGCGATATCTTAATCAAGACAGTCATAACTTTATGTAAGACAATTGCGGACCTCGCTCTAATGTGTCCGGTTCGAGTAACCCTGTAGGGGTGACACTAGAAATATTAAACCTATTAAATCGAATCCGCAACCGGTAGCATAAAAGATACATTACCAACAGAAAAAATATTACAGATAATAATAATGCTTTACCCGACTACGCGACGCAAAGGAGGGTAATGTTTGCATGTGGGTTTGTACGTTTGTGGAATTATTTAGACAAAACGCGTGGGCCGATTTAGATAAATGACACGGTGTTTGATTCGTCATGATGTCCGCAAATGTCATAAAAAGCATAAACACGTGGCAAAATTAAAAATGGCAGGAAAAATCAAATCAAATTTTTTAACGTCATAATGTGAAAAAAAAATTAAAGGAACGAACTATGTCAATTGGTGTATCATTGAATAGGTATTTAAAAATCATTTGTAAATATTTTATATCATTTTTCAATCAGAATTACCGTTTAAAAGAATCTATAACGACTTGGCGTTGATTAGTAACGTTGCTCACTTATAGGCTTTATTATAGACAGAATTGATATTGATAAGGTACTTTTGACTGCAAATGTGTTTTTTTCAATTAGTTATCTTGATATTCAGATTGCCTTGTATGTGTTCGGCTCAAAAATACAACCTAAATTATAGAAACTTAATCTTATCCTATGGAGTTGAAATTTTACATGTTAGTCAGTGACGATAATATGGTCTAAGAATTTGAATAAAAAGCTTGTTTTCCAAAATGAAATTTTATTAATTTCTTGCTGTTTAGTTCTTTAATTTCTACCAGCCTTACAAAGGCACACCTCGAATTTATGAAAATTCCGTGCATTCAGTTACCGCCGTTAATATACCACCTAATCATTGAGACAATGTAATGAACCCTACGGCCTGCACTCATAGGATACAGGGCAAAGTATTATTCTCTTTATTCATATATATATAATAACTTGTCCTGATTGACTGATTGATTCATCAACTCATAGCCATACGCGGGAGCAACAAACTTCAAATTTTGGCAGGAGGTGCCTTTAAGCTTGTAAGCATCCACTAAGGATTTTTCGATATTTCACCCCTAAAAGGTTAAAAAATGGATGAAAACGTTTGTATAGAAAGAGGTAGCCGCAGTCGTATTAACTTAAAGCAATACAAACATGCTAATAATCAAAAATGAAAAAACACCAAACGTAGTATTTTAGCAGTTTCCTGCATTGCTTCTATGATATATCAAAATATACGCGAGTGGAAGCGCGAGGTATTTGCTAGTCCAACATAAGTTTATACGTAGCTAGTGGTAACAAGGTACAAATTTCAATGTTTAGAGAACAAACATTTGATGCCGGGGGTTCCTTCTCTAAACATCAGTATCTGTACCATGTTACAAGTTACGAACACCATTACTTCAAATAAAGACAAAGAAAATGGGATAACGCGACGTACATTCGTTTAGACCATGGTGGCTCATTATTTTGCAATAACGTTTATAAAAGTCGATATTAATTGTGTAAATATTAAATACTTTTTATATGGTAGATATTACTATGAAGCTTTAGAAGATTATTCCTTATATACATTCTTTTGCGCTACAAGAGTTCTTTGGCGTTACAAAAGAGTTTAGGTTTTTATTTCTTTACTGGCAAAATTAGAACGTAAACAAGTTAATTAAAGTGCAAAAATGATTCCACTGTTTTAAATTTGATATAATTAACAAAATAATGAGATTACTGAATTCAAAATGTTTTTATAACGGTGCAAAAACGTTCATAAATCCGCAATAAAATTATACACATTTCGCCTTTTAGGTTATAAACGTCAAGAATAAAACCTTTCTAGAATATATCTGCAATGTAAAAAAAAAAACTAAATAAAAACAAGTGTAACTTAAATATAAGTCAATCGAGCCAGTATTACATAAAGCGAACGCATATTTACAAACACCTAACAAATAGAAGCCTCAGTCGCATCACATTACGTCAAGCAAAATTGAACTACCACAAAAACTAAGTTTCATAATGAAGAAAACTACGAACATTCAACAATCGATATACGCAAGCAATTTGTAACTGTACTCGACTCCGGCGCAGTCTGCGCCTGGCACGGGCTGGTACGACCGAACACGCACACTGACGAACGTATCAGGCAAAAAGGAACCTTTACGTAGTAGAAATAAAGTCGAAATTTCTATATAAGACCATCCACAAACAACTGGGCTCACCTCAATGAGATCTTAGTAGAACACCAAATTTGGACTTTAAAATTATACCACTTAAATATAAATTGCAATGACATTGGTTTCACATAGACAATACTTAAAGACGTCTTATTAAGAAGGTAATGAATAATAAACGCTGGTTCTATTAAAATAAGGTTTAAATTCAGTTGTGATGTTCTTCGTTAAACATGTAGCGACTAGTGACACAGCTTGGAATTAGCAAAGATGTGTGAGGTAACGGCACTCGGTGTGCGTGACCCTTAGAACAAGATTTCTAGAGATCTACATCTTTTTATTTAATACATTCAAAATAATCTATACCTACAATCAATCTTAACAATGTTACTTTTGTAGTATCTGTCGGTTGTACCGTTCATTCTTTTTGTAGATTATTTTATACTAGTTGATTGATAAATATTGTTTTGATAAATCCAGAAAAGCTTAGCGTTCTATTCCAAAATGTGGTGGGTGGAACGCCAAGGTTATAAATAATGTTAGTCGAACAACATCTTCAGAAACTCTCGCTTGGTTGTTGGGTCAAGGGTCGAATACAGAAGGCAGTATTACTTGAGACGGCACGTATAGTGAGGAGATTCCTCAACCTGGAGCCCTAGCTGCCGGTGGCCTGGCTCACATTCTGCCACCGGTGGACTTTTTTTTTATATTTTAAAATATTTTTTTTATAATATGTATACAAAATGTATTTAAAAATGTAAAAAATAAGAAGAGACAATAAAAGATTTGTAATGTTAGCTATTATTAATCTTTATTTCAAATTAGTATTATTTTTATTTATCAATGCCAGGCTGTTTAATGCAAAATCTTTGCTACACTTTCAGATTTATTTGCTATTTAAAAGGTATTTACCGCGTTTTTTGTCTCTCTAAACTTCAAAGCAACCCTAAATAAAATAAAATGGTTAAAAAAAACTCAACCCATAGATGTTAAAACCTATTTAAGACTACGAGAAAATGCAAGTCTCTAGCATGAATGGACCGTCTCGAAAATAAGCAACGTGGGGAAGAATTATATTGCCTTTCGTGCAAAACTAACTTCATTAATACAAAGGAAGTGAAGTGTCAACACTTCGACGGAGGCGAAGGACTTGCTTATTTGGAAAGTTGCAATGTTTGTAGATCTTTGAGGACAGTTGTAGTCCAGTATTTTCTTTTATATATGCAAATATTCTAGGTACGTTTAATATGTTATTTTAACATCAAAGAATAGTTGTAACAGTAATAGAGAATTAAACAAAACATTGCTGCTTTTCAAGAATATCGATGCAACAAAAATGATGAATTTTTAGGAATGGGGTTTTTAAATTTATTTATGAATGTGTTGGTGCTTTATTGATTATAACTTTATTTATTTGAAAAAATTCATCATTGCAACTCTTTTCATGATAAAACATCAAATATTTGTGGTCTTTTGACATACTTAGTTCTATTTGTTACAATTTTAAATTACTACGATATTCTTGCAAACCAGCGAAGTGTGGACTAACTTAATTATTTTTTTTCTACTAAATCGGTTTTATTACTATTTAAATTTGAAAACAAAGTTCTATTGGCTAGGTTAGGCTACGTTCTATGACGTAGGTTTTTTATATATGTTTTAATAAAATAAGTAAAACACTATATTTAATTTATAATAAAATAAAAAAAAAATACCTTTAAATTTAAAATCAAGTTTTGAAGACATAAAACTTTAAGCTTTTACAGTTTATTGACGTCTTTTAAATCCGCAATTTTATTAATAAAACAAACAGGTTCTAATAATAAAATGAAAGAATCGTCCCATAATTCTAATTAGTAATGGTGTTGAGATGACGGTAATGTTTTTCGCATAATAAATAAATATAATACCTGATTTTTGTTGCAAAATATCTTTTTCAGCTAGTTCAGATCTGTGCGAAATAAACTTAAAAAAAATTAGGCTAATGAAGATGTATAAGTACACTGTTTATAGCTACTCTGATGGAGGATCCTCAATATTTAAGTTATCTTTGAAATGTCGGCTACTTTATTGAAACCAATTCAGCAATATTACCGTGGACACAGACCGAGTTATTTGCACATTTATAAAATAAGTATAGTCCTTAGTTCAACGCAAAATTTAAAAGATTCTCCCGCCAATTCAAACAATTCACACCAACGTGGACAAAACCGAATGCACCAACAAGTTGTCAGAAAAGAGGTTAAGGCTCAATAGATCCGTGGATCGTTGACCGCGCATGCGCAGCGTGGGAAAGTGATCTTTACGATCGGAAGCTGGTTTGTTTACAAAGGTCAATACTATTCAGAGAAAGCTTTATGAAGATTAATCTGATTGAACTAGGTTAACAAAATGTTAGGTGAAAGAGACTTTTAGAAATTTTTATTAACATCTTATACAAGGGGATGGGTCTGAGTTAATAGCCGTGGATTCAATTTCATTCAAGCCAAAATACAAGACAGAACTGGTGTTCAGCGGTGGAAGTAAGTACATGAAGATATAAAACGTTATAATAAAATTTTCAAAAATAAATCTCATCATAACATCAACTTAAACTTCAATATTTCTTAAATAAAGTTAAAAGTGTCTATAAAATTAAACTAACAAAATTCAAACACTTCGCAATTTAGTTTATTTGGAAGACACACTTATATTAGTTATTTTGATTTAAAATCCAAATTGCTAAGCCGATTTTTATTAAACTTATATGTATACTTATAGCAAACAGGACCAATCTGAAAGTATAAATTTTCTTTAAAAAAAAAAAATTTAAAAATCGATCAATGCATGACGAAGTTATGAGGTTAATTAAAAAAATATACACTAAAATTTGAGAACCTCCTTCTGTTTCTGAAGGCGGTAGACAATTTATTTTACTACAATAATACCCTATAAATGTAAATTTCTAAACGTTCACTCTTAATTCCATTCAATAACGGGGAGAAATTGATTGACATTCAAAAGTTTAACGACCTCAAAACTATCTATTTCAAATGCGCCCGGCGCAGTAATCGTGGCGCAAAAAATTTGCATAAAATGAAAGTCAAGTACAGATAGCTAATAAGCGTAATGAAAACAAGGTCACGGCCACAACTGATAACGGTCATTCACCCCATGATAACTCGCTGGTGAGCTGGTGATGTCTTTTGTGAAATACGAGGCGAAAATGGAAAAATTTGTTTGGTAAAATCGAATAATTATGATTATAAAATCGAATTTTCAATGTTTAATAGAAGAAATAATTATAAATTATCTAATTGCCATTAGAATTTAGTTGTGACACTTCAGTTTTAATATTATTAAATATGGAGAAGGAAAGACACGAGATTGATCATTAAAAAAATTTCATTGAAAGTTAAAAGCAAAATTTATAAATTTATAAAAGATAATTAAGATATCATAAAGATGTACTCTTAAATTGAATTAGCCTTCATTACCCAATGTTTCGCCTAAGGCCCCATCAGTGTAAGTTTGAAAGGAACTTGGCTTATACTACCTATAGCAACTGAACAATAGCTTGTCTTGTCATTCCTCCTTAGACTATACTAGATAAAGCAAATCATTTCAACCAGTTAACTTTGGAACTATCTACTGTAACGCTGAAAATTCGCTTCATAAAATACAGATAAACGTTGCATTTTATAAATACGGATAGAAAATAAAGTTAAAAGTTCAATACTTGAAGCAGAATTTTCCGTAACGATTGGAGAGCCCGAGGATAAGGAAAAATAGTACGAGAGCCTTGTTAGCCACATCTGTCTTAGCCAGAGTGGAGCTGTAACGATCCGCGATGCAGTTAGGACGAGTGTCTTCGAAGTCTTGAGAAGTGGTGGTAAAATGGAACTGACATCGTCAAGGGGGAGTTTGATGCGCCCTCTGGGAGCAACGGTCGACAGGCTGTCAAATTCTATGAACGTTTTACGAGGACCCAAATCCGCTGAGAATCTTCCAAAAATTTTCCGACGTCAAATAAAATTACAATAAGAAATCTTTCTTATTACCAAAATTGTGTACATAGCTTTCGGAATTATTGGCCAATTATTTTGTTTGAAAGTAAGTTACAATAACGTTTATATAAAGACTTAAACGACTTTGACTTATGATCTGTTGCATTATGTTACATGTGTCGTTCAAGTGCTATTTGAAAGTTACATAAAATAAGTAATATTTTATGAACGATGAAAATATTTATCACTAAACTTATCAGATAAAAAACAAAGTTGAACATTAACGTATATATCGTTTCAAGCGAAGACAAGAATATAAATTGCATAAAACAAAGTGTTTGGAAGTATTTTCAATGATACAAAGACAAATGTACCTTCTGTGTACTCACTTTCTGCTTACGTACTTAAAACAAGACGTCTTCAAACTAACTTTGACAAGTATGAAGTTTAAGTTGTTAAGTTTGGGACAAACGAACTACTTAAACCAATAGATCATTAATAGAAAAGTTTGTAGAATAGTATAACGAGTTCTTCATTATTGAAAATTATATTAGTAAAATTCATATACGTACTGTTAATGGCACTGTTTTAATCGTGATTTGGAGGGTTGCCTAGCCATGAGCAATTGATGTCATGTTCTCTACATGGCGTTATATTATCACAAGAGTTGGAAAATAAAGACTATTTCATTATATTTTTGTATTGTTTGAGATCCGAAGCTGTATCGTCATAGTATTTCATATCACGTTGATTTTCAATTTTTTTTACTTGTTTGGACTCCTTTGTGCCTTCTCCAACATACGTGACTTTGGCAGAATATTTTGCACATCACTAGCGCGTATGCACGCTATATTTAAAAAAAAACGTGGATTATGAATCTAATGTCTTATTAAATTAACTTCTGAATTCTATAAAAGGACATATTATGTTTTCACGACTTGGCATTACTAAAAATAATAATAACCCCTTACAATGGAGGACGTATTTTGCATATTGATTACCGCAGTAAGGTGGTAATTTCTTCTCCATAATAGAAGATCATTGGAGACACTTATAAATGAATTTGTGCTATATATAAATTGAGGTACAGAATGTATTGAGATGTTAAACAGTAATCTAAAGCACAGTCTGTCTGTCACGCTCGGCGAGACGGCGAGTCAACAAACTGATACAGACTTGAATATACTTTATATCAAAATATGAAAGTCCGAAATGGAAATTATTATATTTGAATAAAAGTAAGCAGCTATTCCTTTATATGTTTACTAGCTGTTGCTCGCGGCTACGCCCGCGTATATTTTGGAATTTCAGCTAAATAAATCTACCAGCGAAATTGTGACGTTTCCAGGATTTATTACCCCCTAGCGTCATTTTAAGGGATGATTTTTGGAGTAATAGTACCCTGTTTTCTATTTTATATTTCATAACTATCACCCAGAAGTATGTGTATTAAGGTTTAAGTTAATACGACCACGGAATAAGATTTTGCATACAAACGTTTTTAACCCTTTTCACCCTCTTAGGGGTGAATAATCGAAAAACCCTTTCTTAGTGGATGCCTACAATCTAAAAGCCACCTACTGCTAAAATTTCAAGTTCGTAGCCCCAGCGGATAAGATATATATATATATATATTATTTGGTGACAACGAAGGAAAACAATTATGTCTAAATTTATTTCTCTGTTTACATATGTCTAACTTCATGGTGCAAGTAGTTATTTGACCATAGCTTATTACATTTTTTACCCGACTCCAATAGAAGAAGGAATTTCTCAGTTCGTCGGGGAGTTTTTTGTTTTTATGTATGTTCACAGATTAAATAGTTTTAGTTTTAAAATCAAATTAACTGGTATAATAAGTAGGAAAATACCAACTGAAATAAATTAAACTGCATATCTTACTCTTGAAATTGGTATTAAAGTCTAACTATTGGACCTCATACTTACATAAGGTTTGTGTACGATATTTTCGACATTTTTTGATTCCCTCGACAATACTAGACTGGTCTTATTAGTCTAAAGTAAGTTAGTGGCAAGGTCTAACTCTTTAAATCATGCGTTATACTATATATAAATTATAATAATAAATAAACCCATCACACTCAACGGGCACCATTAAGCTCTTGTGGATGCTGTGTGACCACGAAACATCTCTATGGCTTATACAGACGTTTTTCGTGATCGGGGATCGATCCTGCGCCTGTTAGCGCTTCAGTCAGTTACAGTGACCACTGCGCGACTCTGTCATCACTTAAACAATACGTACTATTTTCATTTACCTTTTAAAATACTTCTGCAAAGTTTCATCACCTGTGATATTTCACTAACAAATACTGTAATATTAAGAATTTAATAAGCGATACAACGTTATACCGCAGCGTTGCTCGGATGCAAGGAATAAAGCCGGATTCCTCTGTTTAAATTGCTAATGCAATTATTCTGGTATTCACCGCAGTTTTAATTAGCTTGTGTTTATCCTAGTGGAGCGTTAGGTTTTTACCTACGGGGAATATGGGGGTAGTGCATTTAAAAATTTATACCTAGAATAAATATCAAGAAACTTTTATGTCTTATGTAGGGAGTCTGAAAATTTACATGCAGGTGTAAAGACCAGTGGACTGTCGAGAAGGAATTTAAAATCTGTGTAAAACGAGTTAGCTACGTGAGTCATTAAAAAATAGTTTGATATAAGTCTGTGGTAAAAAACTATGATTTCGAAAAAAATAAATAATTATTCTACTAACATTTCGTTTTTTACGTTTTGTGGCTAAAACTGTGATTTTTTTAATTTCCGTCATCTTAATATTGAGCGTGGGATATTATGTTTAAAAAAAAATAACTTTTCTTTATGGCCGCATGTTCGCAAAACTTGTTATCGTAGAATCAATATAAGTATGAGATTTTCACGTCCATTGAGCGGATACAAATTTAAATAACGTGTACTTTAAAAAAAATTAACTCAAATTAAAAATCAATGTTTTTATAAATATACAACAGTTTCGAAGCAAAGTCTTATACCGAGAAGAACTGGCAAAAACTCGATAGTCACTCTTTTGAATAAAATAAACAAAAAAATCTTAACCATAATTCCAAGAAATCTAAAATTAAAATAAAGGAACCGACTTCAAAAACAAACTGATCATATTCGTTTCCTTGGATACTTATTTCGATTTAAAAACCAAACTACTGAACCGATTTTGATAAAAATTCTATGGGATTAATTTGAAAGTATCAATTAAAAATACATAGATACATACATATTTTACATACATACATATTTTAATCGATTCATAAATTACGAATATTGAGATGAGAGATATTAAAATAAAATTACAAACATAACTAATTGAGAATCTCCCCGATTTTTGAAGTTGGTTGTAAATGAAACAGAATTAAATCGCTTAAAACCTTAAAACGTGCTATCAAACATATATAGATTAAAAATAGCAAAGATTTACCTTTTTACAAATACAGACGGCATAAAAAAATTAAAATACTCTTAAAAATGCATCAATATTAAAAAATTCTTTTAAAATAATTTTTAAGCAAAAATATATACAAAAATATGAAACATAGTGATTGGCATTCGTAACGAGCGCGTCGCGATGCAGTCGAAACGGTGATAAAAAATAATAATGTGCGAAGAGGATGGCACTATACATACATGCATGCGTGTGAAAGAGACAACATATAGCAGACAAGGAGTATCCAGCATGACATTACCGTCTCCAAGACGTCACGCCTGGTGGTTTTTACGAGGTAAATGTGCTTGTTTATTTGTTACGATCTATGCCCTCAACTTTGTTCGCTTTTAACTTATTCAAAATATTGTTAACTCGCTGTCCCTTGCGGTTTCACTCGCATTTATGGTTACTGCTTCGCTCTCAGGAGTCGTAGTGTGATGTAAAATAGCCTATAGACTTCCTCAATAAATAAACTATATAACACAAAAACCAGTAGTTCCTGAGATTAGCGCGTTCAAACAAACAAACAAACTCTTCAGCTTTATATTATTAGTATATATGTAAAGATTTTCGATTAACTTCATTTGAATTTAATCAAGGCCGGATTTAGTGGTAAACTGTATCTTAGAGCCTTACTAAGCGAGCCACGCAATATAAATTATTAAGAAAAAAAAACTTTTAAAGATATTTTTTGTTTTTCTTTGCGTTTTTATTAATATAATTTTCAATAAAGCATTACTTACAGACTTTCATAAGATTTACATCTTACATGGTAACCGGAATAACTGCTACCAAGTTACAGTTTTGTTTTGTATAACTAAAACTTACAAGTGTAATTCCAGCCTAATCAAATGTAGCAGGCGATTAGGCAGCACCTACACATGCATAGCATCGATCGTAACTGTGTAATGCCTGCGTAACACGGTACATATAAATAAATGGCTTGGTTGAACAGGTGCACGGTTGAAATGTGAGCCGAGATGGCCTAGTGGTTAGAACACGTCGATGTTTACCGATGATCGCGGGTTCAAACCGGCACCGCTGAGTTATCAAGTGTCAAATTTTTGTTTATATTCATCTCGTGCTCGGCGGTGAAGAAAAATATCGTGAGGAAATCTGCATGTGTCGGGAGAAATTCTGACACATGTATATCCGCTAACCTGCAGTGGAGCAGCGCGGTGTATTAAGCTCTGAATCTTCTCCTTATTAAGAGCGGAGGGCTTTACCCAGCAGTGGGACATTTAAAGGCTCTTACTTTACTACAAACTAGTATACAAACTTAAACAAGTATACTCTATTCAAATGGGCTTTTTAAAGCACTTTCCAATCGTCAAGTTGCATGTAAATGTGTTCAGATTTTTATAAAGCTAACATTTTCTTATGTATAACATTTTAAAATCTACATTCACAAAGTCGCGTGCAAAATCCAGTCTATATATACAAAAATCAAAACTGACTGGCTGACATATTCACTGATCGCTCAACGTAGAGCCTAAACTGATGGGTGTAGTATCATGAAATTCTCCACGAATTTGCCTTAAATATCGTTAATGTGCACTGAGAAAAGATTTTTGAAATTCTGTTTCTTAAGTGGTTAAAAAGAAGGTTGTAAGTTTGTTAGGCATCAATTTTTAAGTATACGCGGGCGAAGCGGCGGGCAGCTGCTAGTATTTCATATATCTTCAGATGGATAAGATAAATTCTAAACATTTCCGATTGAATAACAAAACTGATAGCACGGACGAAGCGGAGCGGAAAATTACGGAAAAGGGCTTAGAATCATTTTCATATAATGTAGCAAGGATGCTGACACGGCGGTGTATTAATGTCGACGTATAGATAAATCTGTCTGTCCTTACGTGGAGCAAAAACATTTGATGAAAATATAACACGTACAATCTATATATTCATACGTTAAGGAAAAACTTTGTTCTCCGTGGACGGATTAGGATGAAATTTCGTTTTTCACACCTTTATATATTATATAGAGAAGGAGAGAGAAATGCTAATATTTTTTTTAATTATGCATAATAATACATTATATTACTAAACAAAAACATTACACACACGACCATGTATTTGACGCACACACACTTATATTCTCTTTTTATTTATTGTTAGTCTGTAGTGAAATTCAAAATAGAATGTGGTGAATCTTGGAATCAGTTAAAAATTTAATAAAAGTAAGTAAAGTAACAGCCTGTTAATATCCCACTGCTGGGCAAAGGCCTCCTCTCCTATTAACGAGAAGGTTTAGAGCTTCATCACCACGCTGCTCCACGGCGGCGGATATACATGTGACAAAATTTCTCCTGGCTCTTGCAGGTTTCCTCACGACGTTTTCCTTCATCGTCGAGTTTGAGATGAATTTAAACACAAATTTAGCACTTGAAAAGTCAGTGGTGCTAGCCGGGGTTTGAACCAGCGGTCATCGGTTGAGATCGACGTGTTCTAACCACTAGGCCATCTCGGCTCTTAAAAATTTAATAAGCTACTCTCGAATTCCGACCTTTAGGCAACCACTAGTTCATATAGAACTAGTTCATCCTTATTCCTTAAAAGTTTTATAACACAAAAAAAAATAATATAGATTATACACGAAAATAACACGTGCTATTTTTTAAAAACACACAATGCGAGCTTGTCACTTAAAAAATTAGTTACTTATATATTCATTATTTAAAGTTTAGAATATTATATTTTGTTTAGTTATCTGCATATAAATTATTAAAAATAAAATTATTAAAATATCCGATCGTCAAAAGTATTATTTGACACATTTATTTATATTTCTAAATTATCGATCTTAGCAACAGGAAATACCGAGGTTATGAGGAAAGTCAAGCAATATTAAGTAAATCATGGACACGACTCCACCATAATAAGAATAACAAGATAATAATAATAATATTAACGTATATATTATAATCATATATTAAAGCTATAATAATATACTAAGTATTCATCTTCATAATTATATCTAGTATCTACATAAAAACTTAAAAAACAACTTTGAAAACGAAAGTAGTGAACTACAAAGTGTAAAATCTAGTCGACGTGTTCTAGTTCTACAAAATTTTGAAGTCGTTGCCAAGTAAAACATTGGAAACCGCTAGCAAGTTAAAAGTTAAACGTGTTATTTACTAACAACCGAACATAGAACCTCCTCCTTTTTGAAGTCGATTAAAAATGGGAATTCTTTGTTTGTTTCGACTCTCAGAGATTCTTCTCGATTGATTTCGATGGAATTAATTGTGTTTACTTTTATTTTTGTAGACCTTACGCCGTCTTTACATGTACAATTACAATCAAGGTAAACTTCATTGAAATTAATTGGGTGCAGTGAATGATATTATATAACTATCAGAGACGTAACTGTACCACCTGGGGCCCGTGGCAAATTCTTTGGATAAGGCCTCCAAGTAAAAATCGTCACGTTATAATTTAATTTTAATGAACCACTTAAGAAGTTACCCAAAACTATTATTGTGTGTATGTATTTTAGTTAAATATCTGATTAATTTTATTTTCAAGAGCATTGGTTTATACACACTTATAAGTAATAAGTTACTTTTCATAAGATTTTTATTAATAAAATTCTTTTAGGCCGGGGCCCTCTTGGGTTCGGGGCTCGTGCCTTTTTGCCAGCCTTGACACCATATAGTTACGCTTGATAACAATGGATATGTTAAAAGCTCATGGATTTTGGCGACTTGGAGCTCACTCAGAAAGCCGACTATTTTAGACTATGATGCCGAACTGAACCCAGAAGAAACCAGCGACTGAATATGTCGGGCGAGATTATCTTTGGGCCACTAACTGACGAGCTTGTCAAAGTTGGAAAAGGGTAGAGTTTTTAACGTCAAATAGTATGAACGTAACGTATATAAAGATTCAAAATATTATTGAGTATAATTACGAACAGAAGTTTTGTGTCAAAATACACGAAAACAGTTTAAAAAAAAAACTGAATAGAAAATATGAAATAGAATACCTTATTTGAGTCGAATACTAATCGCGTACATACCTGCAACAACATAAATTAAGAATTAAAAAAAATATTTTTAAATACCAACCAAATATTTTGACAAACCTTTTATAAACCAAAACGAAATGAATTTTTGATCACCATTATCTCATTTTTAGCATTACTATCAAATAATCTTACCTTTTTTTATTCAACAGTATAATATTTTAATAATAATCGCATCACATTTTTATTTTTTAAACATAGTAGATGATAAGATCGAATTGAAAAACTTTTCATCTGAGATACAAATTTTAAATATTCGCAAATTATATATGATAAAACACAGATGCTTACAATATCTTATTAAAAATTACAAATTCCTCTCAATACATTTGACATATTTTAACCAATCTTGACGTTGTTAAAAAGATTAACAAAAAAAAAGTTCCAGTTATACTCTTCAGAAACCGTCGTAGATTTTCTTGACGTTCAAAACGAGAATGCAAAATCCTATTTTGAATAAAAATATTTTGATTTTGCTTTAATAAACGGAGAAAAGACAAAGATCTATGTTTTTTTTTTAAATCCAGATCAAATCTTTAATACAAACGTTACAGCGGGCCAGTGTTTGAAACGAATCAATACCACCTCTGTAATATCAGTCGACAAGCTTGGTGTATAAAAAAAATGGCGACCTACGAGATTAATCTACCGTACATCAAAACAACAACCCGCGCCAGTGAAAACCGAACTTTACAGCCTTTTCAGGCTATAGATTTTCTACATAGTTACGGATCCACACGATGCCCAATTTTGATAGGCTTCTGTTTTGTGAACCACAACAGAGTAGAAAAAATCGGCTGTGAATAAGTGTGACTAAGTACAGTCTATTTTTCTTTACCTGTCTTATTTAGCAGACAAATATTTGGATGCTGTATGATAGAATCTCTTCAGACTGTATTAAATTACATTATGTAAAAATGATTTTAAAAGAGTCACTATCGAGTTTCTAGCCGGTTCTTCTCGGTAGAGACTACATTCCGAACCGATGGTAGCTTTATAAAAATCTAAAATGAAAATATAACATGTAAATTTTCAAAAGCGCTTTAAAAGCCCATTTGAATAAAATATATTTTGAGTTTGTGTCATCTTAGATGTCAAAAGCTTTTCTCGTTCCTTGATGTGGTTGCCTCTAGATATCAAAGTGTAACCAATTAACATGATTATATCAATTCTGAATCGAAATACGCTTACAATTAATTAAGTTAAATCAATTATATTGTCAACGAATATGTGTGTTAATTATACCACGATCGAACCATAATCAATCAGGCAATCATCGGATTGGAGAATCAATTGATTTGTGCAATGTTTGGAATCGAGCTCACCGCAATGGTGAATCAGTATGAATCGGATTCAATAAATATTAATTTTGTATGTATTTAATTATTGTTACAGCTGACGTAGGTCAGAGGTATATGTTAAGAACAGGGCTTTATACAAGGTGTCAACTGTACTGTACTGTAGATTCGAAATTCTTAAATTATGCCTATACTGTACGAGCCTACAAGATCCAACGTTTTAATAATTTATTTTTAAAATTACATTAAAAATAATTAATTCAGTGTTTTACTTTTTAATATCGATTCGGCTAACGCTGGTAAAAGGTCCTACATATACCCAGTGGATATATATATATATATCTATTTCAGATAAATGGACTGTGGATTTTAGTTGTGTCAATATTGGCCACATGTTATTTCGTCAAAGTCGGTTGGAATAGAGAAAATACGATGGAGAATGATCTCTAGAACTAAAATTCAATAAATATTTTATACGAGTAAATTTTTTTGCACTTAAATTGTCGCCGTTTTAAATCTAATGTAAATATAATGTTATGTTAGCACCACCGATTCTTAGACGAACATTACATTTGGATGCTGATAAGCAATAATGTGTCAACCCACAAAAAGTCAAATTCGGAGATATTGATGTATTTTGATACTGCATCATCTAATTAACGTTATTGAAAAAAATTCAAGTCATAAAAACAAAAGAAGTGCGGAAATAAGTTTTTAATGGAATGTTTCGATTTCCAAGTGCGTTCTCTATTTTGCAATTTATACAATAATCTAAAATATTTGAAAAACTTTTTATTAAATAATGTATTAAATATATCAATCTGCTTATAACTCATTATACTTTTTATCAAAAAATAAATGAAAAGATGGATATATACTTCTTCAAACACATTTGTTAAAATAGGTTTGACATCTTTAGACGCCAATGTCTCGAAATTAAGTGCGTGTGGCTCGACACAGTCTGGCTTATTAGCGTCCATTTATAAGTTTCATTCTCGTAACAGTTACCTGGGTAACCCAAGGAAAGATGTGGTTGTCAAAATAAAGACGCAAACAATAAATTCTTTCAGATGTAAAGCAATGATAAACAGCTTATGTAAATCTATATGAGAATCTGAGAGCAAAACTTATAAATGTAATTCTCGTCCAAAAAAGTAGCAGAAATTTATGCCTAAACAATCAGAACTATATTCGTAACCAGTAAATTTCCTATACTCTACTTTAAGCACATCATCAACTGAACTCATAAAAACTGAAGGTCAAACAGCACACGACCGCAACAAAGGCAAATTACAAAGTTGTTAACTATCCACAAGTTTTACGAAAACAAGACTTATTTCATTAGCAAGAGAGTTCATATCGAATTGAGATAGTTTGCAGAGGATAAAGTTCTGCGAATGGACAGCGGGTCTAGCGCAAACATCTTAATTAACTGCACCGCAGCGGAGTATTATGTGTTTGCATTTGAAGGGAAACGTCTAACGTTGTAGAGACTTTAACTTACGGTTTTATTGTAAAAGCGAAGATATGTTTAGCTATATTTTTATTTATTAATGCTTTAAATACGTGCAATGTATAGTACATTATATCAACGAAAATTGTTGTTTAATACCAAAATGCAAAAAACTGAAATTGAATTTTTAGGTTTGAAGAATATTTATTAATATTTTGCAGAAAACCTAATTTTTTAGACGTTATTTTAAATTTCAGGATCTGAATATTCATCGTTTTTAAATCGTTTATTGATTGAGCGTTCAAACTCTTACATTATGATACATATATCCGTATAGTATTTTAATAGAGCAAAAATTTAAGCTAGTTTTACTTGTTCGCTATTACTGAAAATTTACTCCCATAAATATATATTTCCAAAGTCTTTATTGAACCATTAAGCTACAATAGCGTTACATTCTGCTTTTCTATGTTATATCGCTATAAAACTAGATTAATTCGTCTTTAAACAGCCAACTTTATCTAATAACAATTTCAATTTTCTCAAGATCGTCGCTGGCTTCGCTGAGGACTGAGCCTTAAGTGAGTACACGGAAACAGCAAGGATAATAGCCAGTCTAATGCCTGATGTCTGGCCTCTGTAGGGCACGCGATAGCGACAATTACTGCGGGCAATTTGAGTTTACAGCCCGACTGCCACGCTGGTGTGATAACGATTGAGGATTTCTCCTCAAGGGCAGATTGCTTGGAGGTATTACTGCTTCTTGCTTATTTGCTCTCGTATGTCTAAGTGGTCATGAAGAAAATTGGGTAATGGTGGTAGAATTTAGCAACACTTTATATATACCAGCAGTAATACAAGTGTAGGTGTGAAACATTAAAGACTTTAGATGATGTTTACGATGCACATACTAACAATATAATTTGTAAGTTGAAATAAAACTATTTTAAGCTGATGTAGGTAAATTGCGTATGTTAATAATTATTTTTATCATCCCAATATTTCTAAGTCCTTACAGCCATCGTGGCCACAGGTAGGTAGTAAGTAGTTTTATTTCAACGTATATAGTAAACGCGAAAGACTTAGAAAATCAACATCACCATAAAAAATTGTCGCTGAAACCACAAGGACATGTCATGTATACATTATCGTAGTATTTATATCGGTATTCAACATGATATTACTGTTGAAATTCAACAGAAAATTGAAAAAATTCCACAGCCTGCAAAACCATCAATCAATTATTATAATTTCCCGCGAATTTCCAAAAAAAAAATCCGCGAGTCACATGTAATTGGTTGAAAAACATTTCGAGAGTCACGTAACAAATTACCATCACGTATTCGCGTCTGCGGCTGCGCTGATGAAAGTCTGTCGGGCTGATTTATAGACGCGATACGACGCTATTAAATGAATATGTTTCGCTTGACGTTTCGCCATTATTAAAGTGGGAAATCCATCTTATGCGTTCCTGTATACCGAGACCAACATAGGCCTAATTGTCGAACATAATCGCTTTAATTTCTGTAAAAAATAACGTCTTTATCAGCCAAATTTTTTATATATCCATAGCGATGACGTTCAAGAATTAGTCTGCTGGACTTGTGAAAATTCTGCAATCAAGGACACAAATCGAAACTGTATGTATTTTCAAAAAACCTGATAATTACTTGATCTTCGTCAAGAGCTTGTGTTTTCCGATTGCTGTAGAACGGCTTAACTGATTTCGTTAATTATTTTGCTGTTTGAAAGGATATACGTTCCGATTCGAATTCCGAATAGAATTTTCATCTATTTTCATCTTTGTAATCAAAATTACGTATTTTGTCTTTAAAGTCACTTTTGTTTTGTTTTAAGTCTTGTCAAGTATGCATTTTTAGCCAACCCAAATCGAAGGTCTTCAATTAAGCTATATTATTTTATAAGCATGTTCTGCTATCTTTGCCAATAAAGTAATACGATACTCTGTCCGCGCATTTTTCGTAAAAAAATGTACAAAGTTTTTGTTTTTTGTTACAACATATAGGTCTCATTTTAAAGTATAGCTTCGCTTCAACCACGAAAGGTTTACATATCGAGAAGACTGATCATGCTCGATGAGTCTTTATCCGCTAACAATGATGGAGACACTCCCCTCAGTGATGGCGGATGTCTAATCAAATTGGAATCAATTGAAACTCATCAGCCCTAGACTTCCGCTATATGATTGACAGGAATCTATCATTTGTTTTATTATGACATTATATTAACAAGTCAAGGAGCGATGTTCCTTTTTAACTGCGTAACGCGAAGGAGAGTAATTTGTTTATCAGCCTATGTATGTATGTGGGTTTATACGTTTGGTTCACTAATTAGAACACACACGTGAGTCGATTTTGATAAATGACGCGGTTTTTGATTCGTCATGACTGGGCGTATGTCATAAAAATTTTGAAAAAATCAAAATATAAGATTTTGGTCGCCATAACGTGACGAACAAAAAAATTAAATATCGACGAACTATGTCAAGTGGTATTTCGTTGAATAGGTATTTCAAAATCATATTTAGGTTTCTCATATTGTTTTTCAATAAGAATTATCGTTTAGGATCTATAATTTTCGAAGTCGATTACTTTAGAAAAATGTCTTAATTATTAAATTTTCAAGACACAACGCCATAAATTTTCATGGCGACAATGCTACGATGCAACGTCACAACATGTTATAGATTTTGGCGTAATGTCAAGAACCAATTGTTCGTTTTGAAAAAGACTTTTTGTGTTACATAACCTATTTATTAAAGTCAATTATCTATACATATATAATTCCTTGTCCGGACTTACTGACTGATTCATAAACGCGGAACGTAGACCGCTGAAGCTAAATTTGAATTTTTGGCGTTTGATACCTTTTATGTTATAAGCATTAAGAAAGGAGCAGATAAGAAAGGATTTTTTGGATATGTCACCCCTAAGGGGGTAAAATAAGGGATGAATGTTTGTATGGAATTAAGGTTGTATCAAATTAAGAGCCACAAAATTGACAATTATTTACTAATAATCACATTTCATCACATTTTAATCTCTTCGTTATTATTATGAAAATATATATTAAAACGGGTCAGTATGAAACATACGTACTTTTATTTCAGGAATTAAAAATACCTACAAAATTTAAATTAATTTTATCATTATGTCCTCAATCCACGCGAAAATTCACAGCTGTAGCTCATTAAGAATATTTTTTAAGGTCGCCAATTAAAAGTATGTTGATAAAGAAACTGTTCTTTTCGATCTCATTATAAAGTTTTTTAATAATTAATATTATTTTTTATTTCTTAAAAATAAGAGTAAAAAGAAACATAAAAAGAAGTTTTATTATATTCAACTGACTTCCATAAAGGAAGTTCTTAATTCGTCTGGAACTTTTTTATGTATGTTCTCCGATTATTCGAAATCGGCTTGACCTATATGGATAATCCTTTTTTTGTTTGAAAGTGTATACTATCCAATTAGTCCTATAGAATTTTCAACGAAATCGCTCCAGTAGTTAAATTTCTTTAATTAAATTAATAAGAGGATGATAACGTCTTGCTTTTAAAGCGTAAATCGAAAAGAATTAAGAATTCATCACATGAAACCTGCTTTTAAAATAATTTATTTACATATAGAATTAAAAATCGTCACAAAAAGTATGTACACTAATACTATAAAGAGAATAGATTTGATTTGATGTTTGTTTGATTTATTGAAATCTTACATTATAAATGATAAAAATAGGCTGTAGAAATTTATAATTTATATATATTTTTTTGTTAAATACCTTTATTTACCCTAAAACTTAATATTTTAAGTACAAGGAAAAAGCTAAGAAAAAACTAACGAGTCTACAGAGGCACCGAAAATCCTCATTGTTGTTACAACACAAAATCTTTCACAATGGCTCTTGGCATGGAAATAACGTAGTTAGCTCTTTAGAATCTTTCCTATCATATCAGGTCATAAGCTTATCGAATCGTGTGTACGTACATATGCGTATTATATTAAAATAAAATAAACATTAACTCGAGCGAACAAAAACTAATGTGACAAGACTTTTAAAAAAATTGGGAGCCGATTTCAATATATATAATTTCGTTTACTTGACGATTTATTTGATTAAATACTTATTGTAGTATTTTCATTTTAAAAGCAACTACTCAATCGATTTGCATGAAAATTCTAAGAGACCAATTTGAAAGTATACTTCAAAACAAAAAAAAAACTGAATCGGTTAAGCCGTTTTCGTTAAATTTAAAAACCTCCTCTTCTTTTGAAAGTCTGTTCAAAATAAAATATTGACTGGTGTCCTTTAAAGTATCTCCATTTGCGCAGCGCCTTAAAGAAACGTTAAAGTACCATCGAACGGTGCCAATATTTAGTTTTAATTAGATTCCATCGAAATTAAAGTCAAATATTACCTCGTCTAATACAAACAGCGAGAGAGTGAGTGACTCAGTGAGTTCCAAAAATAGTAAACAAAGAACACGACGCCTCACTTTCGAAAGCCTAAAACAAATGTATGCTATCGTTAATTGGCAGAGAAGATGCACTAAGTACAGGTTACACATTAAATGAAATTTAAATTAAGTTGGCTTTTAAGTGAAAATATTTAATTTAAAATAAAAATTGATAAAAAATAAACCGTCTTCAAAAGCAAAATACATAATTTGACATTTTTTGATGAAAAACTAAAAACGCCACGCGGACTTCATTTTGAGAATATGGCGTTTAATGATATCAAATATATTCTTAATAAATTTGTTTGAAGAAGTATATGGCTTGAAGAGGTTTGACATCTTTAGAGGTCATTTTCTCTAAAAAAAGTCCGCGTGGCTTGATACAGTATTGCTTATTAGTATCCAATTCTAGTTATTTTGATTTAATAACTAAACTGCGGAACCCATTTTCAATCTGAAAGCATATTTTTTCAAGCAAATTAAGAATCTCATCCTTTATTGAAGTCGGTTCAAAAAGACGGCTAAGCGAGTGAGTTTGTCTAGAGACATTTAACTAAAAATAGTTTTAATATGTAATTACGAACATAAACTTTCTATATAACACGTCAATTATATTTTAAAAGTAGATAAAAAATTGTATTGTTAATATAATTTGATCTTTACAGTTATTTAAATTTTGTAGACACGACATGATATTAACTATAATAGTTTTTTATTATTAAAGGAAATTAATTATATAAATAATAAATAACGCATCACACTCAACGGCCCCCATTAAGATCTCATTACCTTGTGTCGGGGGTCCGGAAACACGCAACAATAACACAAACACCCAGACCACGACAAACATCTGTATGGCCAATACACACGTTTGCCGTGAGCGGGGATCGAACCCGCGACCGTTAGCGCTTTAGTCAGTTGCAGTGACCATTGCGCCAACGCGTCTGTCATTGTAATTGTGTATTTATTATTAATAAATACCATTTTTTACTTTCATTACGGAAAGTTAATTACCCAAGAACAATTGCACTTGACCGGCTTTCCCTGCTATCGCTTGTTTATTAATATAAATTAATTATTTTATCAAACACCGATTATGATCCATCACGAGGAGTCCATCCATCATTTTTGGAGACAGAACAATAACATTTTCGTTATTATTTTGGTAATTTATCACCACATAACCACGACGGTCCAATACGAACACATTTTGATGTTCTTTGCCCTAACGGGTATGAAGTTTAGGAGTGGTGTATTCGTACCTACTCTTTTTAAGAGTATGAAAAGTTTTATTGGCACAGATAAATGGATAGTGATAATGTGTCAACCCACAATCAATCAATCAATCAAAAAATACTTTATTCAAGTAGGCTCTTACGGGTACTTTTGAATCGTCATACATGAAAATAACAAAAAAAAAAACATAAATACTGAAGCTACCACCGGTTCGGAACGCAGATTCTACCGAGAAGAACCGGCAAGAAACTCAATAGTTACTCTTTTAAAATATTATAAATACAACACAGTTTATGATTACAATTTAATTATTTATCCTGTACGAAATTCAGCATATACTAAGCCCACGCATCCTTATCGTCAACGTAATCTTGTATAGAGTAATATGCTTTAGCTATTAGTGACTTTTTAACATATGATTTAAATCTATTCATTGAAAACTGCAAACATTTCTGGGGGATTTTATTATAAAAACGAATACCTTGCCCCAGAAAGGAAACATTTACTTTGTGAAGTCGAAAACAAGGTGTTGTAAGTTTATCTTTCTTTCTCGTGTTAATATTATGTTTATCTCTATTTCTTTCAAAATGTCAAATTCGGAGATATTGTTGTATTCTGATAATACGTTAAGTATTTAAATTATTTAAAAATGTTTTAAGTCATTTAAACTATAAGTATAAGTACAAAAAAATTAGTATTTCAAATTTTGAAGTATGTTGAATATTTTGTAATATACAGTAACATATATTTGAAAAAAAAATTAAATAAAACTGTCTATTTTACATCTGCTTTTAATTCATTCATACCTTTTATTTAAATAGAAAAGATATATGTACTTCTCAAACAAATTTATTTTCTATATTTAACGTCTATGTAAAGGTCTAAATAAGGCGGTAGGTAAATCTATTGAAAAATAAACTTAATACGATAATTCTGAAAAAGTAAAAACAGAAAATACTTTAAAAGTGTATTGAATATTTAATCAAATACAAAATTCAAAGGCACAGGTTCAAGAACAAGGCGGGCGCTGATTGATTCAATTTCCGTTCGGAGCTCGGGCAGCATCATCTGGCGTTTGACGCTTTGAGGAGCAGATAGGTAAATATTTTGAATCTACACTTCCTATGAGACCTTCATAAAGAATGTCATTTGTAAATTTCAGTATTTAGGCGTAGCTCGCAAAAAATCACAGCAAAAGTTGTCACGGAACACTTGATAGGAACGAGGTTTTTTTTGTTATGTATAGGGCTGCCATCTTTCTGGGTTTCAAGGGATTTCCCCGGGTACTCTAAGTGGGCTTTATTTGTAGCCCGTGTTTAATAAATTTTAAGTTTTGCGACACCTGCGGCACATGCACTGTGTCCGCACGACTCGATCATTCGAACTGACTCGCTGTTCCATGTCCAGTGGACCTCCGCCTTCTGGCTCTGGGCTCTAATATCTGGGGTTTTCAAGCGTCTTGTACTGGTTCGCAAATTTTCAAGATGGCAACCCTAATATTATATTAAATAAATTAGAAGAACGAAGAATGGTAGCAAAATTGTATTAAATATCGTAATGCGTGACCATTGTGCTCGTATCCGCTATTCTTATAAAAAAGTGTGTGTAATGTTTTCATATCTAAATAGGTTTTAATATAATTTTATATAATATTAAATTTATTTCTATGTTATCATAATTTTCCAGAATTAAAGAAATAAATAAAATAATTTATGTGATATTAATATTAACACAAACTAAATCTCCACTTTGTCATATAGAGTATACTTGGAAGAAAGACCTCAGTAGAAGTGGCATTAATAGACCATGCCACTAAGTACACTTTTTTTTTTCTTATATTTTTTTATTAATATATCGAGATGGCTCAGTGTATAAATCACGTAAAATCCAAGCAAGGATCTCATTGTTTCGCAAGTGCCTAATTTACGGCTCCAATTCATCTCGTGTTTTGGTGAAGGATAACATCGTGAGAAATACTGGTTATGAATGGAAATATATCTGTAATCCTTGCGTTAGACTCGTATTAAAATACATCACTAAAACTTAAAAATAATTTCACTTCAAAACCGAAATACGCAATTTTATTTGCTAACTACTGAACCGATTTGATAAAAATTCTATGGCGCCAATCTAAAAGTACGTGAAGCAAAATATTTGCACCCCCTTTTTACGAAAATTGCGCGAACGAAGGAGTATACACACTTATAGTTTATACAGAAAAGGAGCGATGATGCTTATATATATTTAATTATGCATAAAAAATACAATAAATAAAGAAAAAAACATTACGCACACTACCGTGTATTTAATACACAAGCACACTTATGTTTATTGTTAAGTCTGTGGTCAAATTGAGATTGGATTATCAATAACGTTTAAACTTATTATTTAAATTAATTGGATGCTGATAAGCAATAATGTGTTAACCTACAAAAAGTCAAAATCGAAGATATTGCTGTATTTTTATAATGCGTCACCTATTTAACATTACTGAATAAAAATTCAAGTTATCTTAACTAAATAATTACAAAAAATAATCTTAATTTAATGTCTCGAATTTCTAGTGCATTCCATATTTTGCAATTTATTCAATAATCTCAAATATTTGAAACCCTTTTTATTAGATAGCTCGTTAAATATATCAATCTGATTTTAATTCATTATACCTTATAACAAAATAGAAAAGAAAAGATGGATATATATATCTTTAAAAAAATTTACTAAGAATAGGTTAGACATGTTTAGACGCCATTTTCTCATCATAGTATTGCTTATCAGCGTCCAATTTTAGTCGAATTTCGACCAATGGACGACCACTAGTTTTTCACATGCTTTTGAAAAATCAACAATATCTTGCTCCGATCACTACAACACAGGGTCAGCCGAAGGTTTAGTATGATGTGAGCCTTCAATCCTTCTAAAAATTAAGGTAAACGCATTTATTTTTCAAATCGGGTGTAGTTTCTGAGATTACAGCTTTCAAACAAAAGTTAGTAATATTAGTATAGATACGCAATGATCATAAAGATGCATTACATGACAAAGTTGTGAGGCGTGGGAAACTTTCACCGTGCCTCATGGGAAACTGAACACGTAATGACCGTGTTACTATTACTAGGCATAGTCTTCGACTAGCCTAGTGGTTTTGGTGAAACAACGATTAATTTATTTATTTTTCTTTATTAATGTTGTCTCTAAACTTTGTCATTTATTAAGAAATCTTGAAATTCTTTCTTTTATTAGAAAGAGTATATTTTTAGATTGGATCAATAGATTTTTATCAAAATCAGTTAAATAATTTAGTTTTATATCAAAATAACTGGAATAAATATCATTAAGTTCACGTAATTGCATGCGTTGCTTTCATACTTTAACGTCTTCTTTCTTTTCTTTTTTTTAATTTACTTACGTGATGATAAATTTCAGTGCTAGGTGGTGTGATAGGTAATTCTGTCTCCTTAATCCAATGATTTACCGTATTCTAGTATTAAGAGTGGAATGTTATTGAATCATTATTAATAAAGCAACATCATTAAAAGAACGTTCACAGTATGGTTCGACAAATTCTTTTAAGAATCAAATGTCCAATATAAAAGATTGCCGTGGAAAATTAGAAGAATTATATTATCCCTTATAAAATATACAAAGAACAGTAAACTATCCAAAAATTTTGTAAATGATTTTTGGAAAAACATTTACATTGGAATACAACTCGACCTATGCTCGAGTACCTATGTTCGCATTGCAAAATACATTGCGAACGACCAGTTGCACAACTAGTCGGCAGATGTTGCCTCCATCGGACGTTGAACTCTACCAAAGGTTATGTCAATTTATGGACTGTAAATATTGAGACAATTCGTCTCTGTGATGCAAGACGTTTGGGAATAACCTGAGAAAACAATAGATACGTTCACTAATCTCATCTATCGTACAACTATTGAGTAACTGCAGATGAATCTAAGGATGCTAGTACCTATTGGAGCTAAACAAAGTAATTTTGGTCCTAAATCTATATCTTTACCTATATATTTATCGGCTGAAAATCTCTCATTGAGGATACCTGTGCATAACACGAAGTTTTTCAAAATGTCCTTTACCGTACAGGCTATCCAATTGTGGAATGCTTTACCCATTAACATTAAGCAAGCGCAAACACTATTGTGTTTTAAGAGGTTGGTAAAAGAGCACTATCTGGCTATGGAAACTTAGTCACTATATGTTCTTGTATAGTATTTATGTTTTATTTGTTAATCTTATTTTGTTTTTTTTACTTACTGTGATTTATTTAACTTTTGTGTTTACATAATTAAAGTAACGCAAATATTTGAGACGACTTATACATATATTATTATATTCATTTATATTAATATGTGTAATTGTTCATTTATATTTATTAGTATATATATTTATGTATATATGTCTATTTATATATGTGTTCGTGTATATATAAGACACCACCTACCTTTCCGCTGCACAATTTCCCCAAATCAAAGGTTGTCTGGCAGAAATCGCTACTTAGCGATAAGACCGCCTTTTTGTACATTTTAATTTATTATTTTGTTCCGTGTAATATTTACTGTTTGTGGTGTACAATAAAGTATATTCTATCTATCTATCTATCTATTTGCTCCTTTGTCCTGACTGATAAATCAACGTAAAACTTAAAGCACTGGGGCTACAAATTTGACAATTTGATACCTTTTAAGTTATATGCATCCACTATGAAAGGATTTTTGAAAATTACACTCCTAGGGGAGTTAATAAGCGACGAATTATTCTAATTCTTCATTATTAAACTGACACGAAATTTTATTTGCCTACCTCTGGTTAGCAATAAATGCACAAGTATATTGGTGTGTTTTGTTATTTGATTTGTAAGAGAATTATGGGTTTTATAACCCGGGCGAAGCCGGAGCGAACCGCTATATTATCATAAAATTCTTCACATAAAATTGTCAATAGATTGCGCATAGCAAGGAGAACGCCTTTGAATTGCTATACTTTATGTTGCTCCAATTTCACAGAGTAATTACTATCTTTATACTTATATCTAATACGCCGAGATGGCCTATTGGTTAGAATTCGTTGATCTCTACCAATGATCGCAAGTTCAAACCCCAAACCAGCACCGCTATATTTTCAAGTGCTAAATTTGTGTTTAAATTCATCTAAGCTCGGCGGTGAAGGAAAACATCGTGAGGAATGCACGTGCCGTATGTTAATAGGAGAGGAGGTCTTTGCCCAGTAGTGGGATTTACAGGCTGTTACTTTACTTAACCTTATACTTATATCAGAAAAGTATATTCTCATGTTTAAAATTTGTACTAAACGACAGTTTTAACCGTCAGATTTTTTAATGTTTTGCTATTAAAATAAGCGAAAGTGCTAGTCAATCTTGCTTTTATGTTATATTTTCGTTCAATAAATAAAAATAAATAATTCTAGAGCTACATGAGAAGGAGGGATAAATTCAATTTACATTTTAAATAGAAATACTTTAAGATATCGATTCCAAACTTTATAATGTTACAAAATACAGTTGAAACGAAATTTAAAAACACAAATAGAATTCGCAAAGTTAGCTAAATGTTCTCCAAGTGGGGCGTAATTCTGAAAATCTCTCGTAAATCAAACTTTCCTAAAGTCTTTAAATTTCTCGAGACGTGGACAGTGCCAACTTTATGTCTTATCAAGCGAAATGAATTTACGGGAAACTTTACTTTTGACGAGCGAGATATGCTGTGCTTATCGTTCTTTTTAATTTGACCTTGTTTAACCTTGAGAATTATTTTCATAATACCTTTCCCACATTTTACGCTGTCAGTAAATTTGGATGTGAAATTCTATCAAGTGAACGAGCAGTGATCGAAGAGGAGATTATATTTTTAGTTACTCGTCTTTAGATGGAAATTGATTTTAAGGTTATAATAATGAATTTGTAGAAATAAGTGAATCAGTATCTGTAAATTCCATTAATTCATGCTAGACTTACACAGCTCTGGTTAAGACAGATATTTTAAGTGTAAAAATATTACATTCAACATTTGCATTAAAATTTTCGTACATATGATATGAAATTCTAATTTCTCGAGCCAACGTTAGAACTACGCTGAGTAAATTAGAAACTAGAGTATATTCGTAAATTCATAACCCGCAATAGTGTTTTGAATTCAAAGCGCTAGATGACCACTTGATAGCAAATTTTGGCGCTCGACGTGGGACCTCGCCTAAAATCTAATATCTCCCCTTAGTGCCGGTTTGAAGTTGAATATTGTTTCCTGGATTTAGCCAGCTGCAAAGCGTATACAAATGGCTTTCTGGCTAATTAGTTTGAGTATGTGCTAGCCGGTCCACGCTATTAACCGCTGCGTTGAATTAATTGCTGTAGTACTTTTTAAGTATTGTGTGTTTAGTGCTTACCAATTGTTATTTATATTTATATTACTATTGTAATAAATCAAAAACAAAAGTGAAAATTCAACTTTTTAAGTAATAAACTAAATAAGTTTATAGACAAATAAAATAAAAATGGAAGAAGAATAAAAAAAATTAAATTAATTACAATATAAATTTCATTATTTTTTTTAAATAGAATTAAAATATATTTACAAAACCGGGATAGTTTAATAATATTAACATTCACAAATTTCTGTACAATTCACTGATTTTAATTTATTCTATAATATTATATTTTTATTAAAATATTATATGAATGCATTGTGGAAATTGTATATAGTATTATCAGTTATTTTAGAAATATTCAATTCTTAGAATAATTTCGTACAATTTATAAATATTATTTCTAATTATAATCAGTATTCTCGAAGGTTACTGAAGTGGTGGTAGCTTAAAAAATCGAATATAATTGACCTGTAACTAGGCGATTCGAAAGTGCTCTAAAAAGCCTATTTGAATAATTATTGATATTTTTAATTTGAGTATCGAAATGCACACAGCTAATCAATAAGATTAAATAATAACCTCAGGACCGTCAGTTATCAAGCGTTTATCATAAATCCCCTCCCTAATGGCTGAAGATTGCTCTTATGCGTGTTTCAATAGATTTTCCGCTGTTATGCTTATGACGTTTCCATTAAATTTCATCTCGAGGCCTTTATGCATTATCTCATTGGCTTTTGTTGTTCAATGCTCACGATATGTCTGCGGTTATGTTATTAAAATTACATTTTTGAATAGGGTCTGGTTATGCGTTTGGCGTGTGTAGTCGGTGTGCTATAGATTTCTTAAAATGTTGATATTAACGTTACTCTGGATTACAGAGGTATTACGTTAAAGCTTAGAAGTCTTTAAATTATAAGTCATAATTTGGCGTTTTAACAGACGTTTTAGACACATACCTCTATTAGTGGGTTAATTTTTAATTGAAAGAGATTGTTGTATTTTTTTTTAGTTTTTCCAATTTTTAATACATAACAATTCATTTATTATGTTTTAAAAGTAAAACTATACTTATTTCCTACATTCTAAAACCATTTGGTACGCCTAATGATTATTGTATATTATATACATTATTATATTAATAAAAATGGGTTAAAGACACGTCAGTTTTATTGATAGCGATGTATCCGTATAACAAGGTTGTCGAGTCACGTTGGGCTGCGCGCGCGCAGCCTGGCACCAGCCGACACCGGCACCGAGATTTACATATCATCCGACATTTTTATTTAATTAAATCATATATTACATAATATAAAATATATTTATGAGATTTCATTTTGTTGTTTTAGTTAAGGTTAAAGCTAACTACATAGGGCTTTTTTTAAAGGGTAAGGTGTCTCCTCATTGGGGCGTCGCTTATTAACACCTTTTCTTTCCTGTTATATCTATCTAAAATGGATAATTTGACATTTTGAAATCTAAATAGCCCGTTATAATTCTTCGTTATATATTTTATTACTTTTTATTTTGTTATCACCCACGTATATTGTAAAGTTTATCAAAATCGCTCTAGTAGTTATTGAGTCGTAATTGAATTAAAATACCATTATAATGTTCTGATAATTTAAATTTAGTTTACTATTATATAATATTATAAAACGTCCGTATTTCGCAATACAAATAACACCTTCTATACACTGCTGTTTTAAAACTACTGTTAAAGAAATGTCAGTAACAATTTACGTAATGAATTGTATTTAACACAGTTGTTACCGATGACGGGACCCTGACGAATTAAATATTCATGGTCACTGTGTCACAGCAATGTCAAGTTTATTTCAAGTTAAATATAAAACTTTTTTAACGCGCTTATCTCAGAAACTGAACAAAAGAAACAGGAACTAGTTCAAATTGAAAAATTATTTTTGGTATATGGATGCTGATAAGCAATAATGTTTCAACCCACGAAAAGTCAAATTCGGAGATATTGGTGTATTTTGATACTGCATCACCTATTTAATATTATTAAAAAGAAATGGAAGTCATATAAACTAAATAAGTACGGAAGAAGTTTCTTGATTAATTGGTTCGAATTTCAAGTGCGACATATATTTTGCAATTTATACAATAATCTTAAACATTTGAAAAACTTTTTATTAGATAATACATTAAATATATCACTCTGGTTTTAATTCATTATACCTTTTTATTAAAAAATAAAAGATAAAATTGACATATACTTCTTTAAACATACGTGTTAAGAAAGTATTTGACATATTTAGTTACCATTTTCTCAAAATGAAGTCCGTGTGGCTTGACACAGTATTGCTTATCAGCGTCCATTTAGAAGTATAGATAGTTTATTTATTACATCACGCTACGACCCATGGGAGCAAAGCAGTAACCATAAACGCGAGTGACACTGCGAGGGACTGCTAGTTACCACTGTGACTCAACGGAGTACCACTCAGTTTATGTTGGTATGCGGAATAAACGAAGTTTTCTAAAAATGAAACCTAGCTAGATCGATTTATCGTCCCCGAAACTCCCTGCTTACTAAATTAATGAAAATCGAGCCGTTTACGAGATTCAGATTTTATATATATGTATATACATATATATAAGACTTGCTCGTTTAAGGTAAATTTGCATTAAAAATATAACAATATTCGTATTTTTTATTATCTTACAATAAATTGCAAATTCATTTCAAGAAGTCCTGAAGCGAATTAATGAAAAGTGTTTTCGAATTTTGCATAAATTAACACGTAATTATATTTATCACGTAGATTGCGTCATTGTTCGAGAACATTCTCGGATCTATTGTTCATAGTATTGTGTTATTAAACGAATGCGGAGTCGCACAATGCGGAATATGTTTTGAAGAAAATTACGATGGCTCGAGAAACGATTGAGATTGGTTTCTTGAGGACAATGTGTAGGAACGTTACTTAGGTGTATAATAAAGGTGATTTCGTTTCGTTTCGTTATCATGACTGAAATGATAAGTCGACGTTTAAACGGATAAACGAAAATTGAGTAGTTAAAAAAATTGTGTATGATTTTAATGATTAAACAAACCTTCGGTTTGTATGCATTTTTAGTGTTACCTACACATTAAAATCAATATTTGTTTTTTTTGTTTAAATCATTTCTTCAATATGAGAAAAATATATAATTAAAAAAATAATTTAAATTACACTTTATATAATAGAAAATTACACTTTCATTAAAATTCAAGTTTCATAAAAATCTTGATAAAATTTGAGTATTTTTTTTTATAATAAAACCAAGTGGGACTTTTGTAAAGATTATGGAGGTCAATAAGCTAATGCTTATCATATGAATGTTATTAATAAGTAATCCGCTTTATAAACCTAAAAGACTTTTTAAACCTGAAAATTCAGTACCAGACATCAATAGCAAAACGTTTCGTTTGCTTGAATACATACTTATTTGAATAATTTTGATTTCAAAACCAAAGCACTAAACCAATTTAGATAAAAATTCATCTTTTACACGAAATAATTATCATCCAAATCGATCAAGCCATATCCGAGTAATCAATGAACTACATACATGAAAAAGTCATCGACGAATTGATCATTTTAAGTCGGTTAAAAATAGCGAGCTAAAAACGTAGGCTAAACAGTAACATATAAGAACATAAATTTACATAGCATTCCAATTCAGAAATAACAAAACTTTATGAAAAAAAATGGAGAAAATAAGAGATAGTGTTCAGTGTAGCCGCTCTCGATAATTCACGGTAACAAGTGTTGAAATGGTTTAAAAATTGAGATGTACGAGTGTGTGTGGTTTATAATTGTGTCCAGATACAAGCTAATACATTGCATTGAAGTAGCGGTGTTTGTAGTGGAAAAGGAGGGGTTCTGAATATTTTTTGTGCATGTGCCGATGCCTTTACGGTTTGCGAATTGACTTAAATGTAAGCAACATTAAAGTTGGTTCGCAAATTATTAAAGAGGAGACAAAGAGTATGTATATATGGATTGAAACTAGTTGAAGAAATAACTTTTCAAATTATTTTAATTGTTTGTGATTAATGAAATCACTGTCATGCTAAATCAATTGATGTCATATTTTTGAGAAAATATGTGACAAATAGTTTTGAGACTTTTATTTATTTATTAACATATGTTTGCGATAAAAATGATAATAATAATAAAGGAGAGATTGTGATTATATTTAATAATCCAAGAATCTTTGAAGTTGGTATAGTATTTTATAATTTAAAACTATATTTTATTATTATAAATTAAAAAGTCAAGCTAAAAAACCGTTAGTGATTGAAGCTAATATTAATAAAAAGTATCTGGATCATTATTTCGATTTTTATTTTTATTTTTTTTTTGTATATCGTGTATTTTGGGAATTTAATTTAAATACGAATTACACACTGATAAATTATGAATAATATTTTTCGATCTCAAAAACACGGATAAAACAACGTTTTATAAAAATAAAACCTAGATCGATTTATCACCCCCGAAAACCCCATCATACTAAATTTTATGAAAATCGTTGGAGTAGTTTTCGAGATTGAAATTAAATATATGTATATATTTATATAAAAAACGCTCATTTAAAGCTACCAATGACGAAACGAAGCTATATTTATTTATACGATTTCTGTAATAACATAATCACCACCCCTTTTTCAACTCGGTTAAGATGAAATTTCAACGTTAAGTAGATCTGATAACGATCAGTGGGCACTAATTACCTCATCAATGCATATTAATCAAAGGCTCACCTCGCCCTTTGCTGGCCCACTTTTAGTGCGGTATCTACTTGAGATCTAGCTACTTATAGGGTATAAGCTATGTATTATGGCTCGACTCTATGGGGTTTGAGTTGATTTATATGTATATTCACTAGCTTGCAGCTAGGCGTTAATTGATTTGTCGATTAATGTAGCCTCTACAGCCTATATGTAGATTGTAGTCATTATAAATTTAGAGTGACATCACTATTTTTCGAATTATTTCTAAAAGGCCCATTTATTTGATACCCATATTGTAGAAAAGCATTAAAAACTAGTCCGCCATCTTTAAAAGTTCGCCATATTGAATTTAGAATGGTTTCACTTTATTTTTCAAATTTCTCTTAATAAGTTTTTTCATTTGATACACATATTATGGGAAAACATAAAAAACTTAGTCCGCCATATTGGATTTAGATTGATTGATTAGCTGACTGTTCGACGTAAAACATAATGAATTTACATGCCTCTTCAAAGTTACTGTTCTGTGATTTTCTAAATAATTGAATGACAAAAGACTGTTATACATGGTGTTTTAGTGAAAGTTGAGGTCTCGCCTCTCGCTCGCAAATATTTGCCGCGTTACGATTCACAACACAAACGCTCCACCCGCGCTTGAGAATTATTCTGTGTACTCAGAATTGTATGAACGTTAAAATTGATACATATTTATTTATGCACAAGATTAATTTGGAATTAGTTAAGGCATAATGACAAATGTGGTAAACTTAATTTTGATTAAATTTGACAGACACGTTGGCGCAGAGGTCACAGCAACTGAATGAAGCGCTAACGGTCGCGGGTTTGATCCCGCTCACGGCAAACGCCTGTATTGGCCATCCAGATATTTGTCGTGGTCGGGGTGTTTGTGTTAGTGTTGTCTTTGTTAATGACACAAGACCATGTGATCTTAATGGGGGCTGTTGAGTGTGATGCGTTTATTTATTTATTAAGTTATCAATCTTATTATATAACTTCCGTCTGTTTATTTGACTGCTATAAAAATAAACGAGAATGTTTACTTATATAATAAATAGAGAGTGAAATTTAGAAAAATTTTAAAATATTATAGTATCATCGACACTATATTATAAAGCTGAAGAGTTTATTTGTTTGTTTGAACGCGCTACTCTCAGGAACTAGCGGCTCGAATTGAAAAATTATTTTTTTGTTAGATAGCTTATTTATTGAGGAAAGCTATAGGCTATATTACATCACGCTACGATTCATAGGAGCGAAGCAGTAATCATAAACGCGAATAAAACCGCAAGAGACAGGTAGTTTGATATAATGTACCTGACATTATTATAGATAGTCATTGGCTTAACTTTATATATATGGATGCTGATAAGCAATACTGTGTCAAGCCACATGGACTTCGTTTTGAGAAAATGGCGTCTAAAAATGTCAAAACTATTCTTAATAAATTTGTTCAAAGACGTATTTATTCATCTTTTCTATTCTTTTTTTATAAAATGTATAATGAATCAAAAGCAGATATATTTATTTAATATTTTATCTAATAATAACTTTTTAAATATTTGAGATTATTTTATAAATTGCAAAATATGGAACGCACCTGAAATTCGAAAAATTGAATAAAGAAACTTTTACCCATACTTATTACGTTTAGATGACTTAATTTTTTTTGAATAATGTTAAATAGGTGACGTAGTATCAAAATACATCAATATCTCCAAATTTGACTTTTTGTGTGTTGACACATTATTGCTTATCAGCATCCATATATGCTCGTTATTATAAAACAAAATCTATATAGTGGAACGAAACCACGAGTGAAAGCTAATAAAGAATAAAAAAAGTAACGAAATATTATTCTATTATTTCTTTGAAAATAACTAGTCCTATCTGAAAAAAATCCGTTAGATTGGCTGTTTATTGGAGAAAGTTATAGGTCATAAAATTCATACTACAGCCAATAGGGACAGAGCAGTAACAGTAAACCGCGAGGGTGTTTCTTTAAAATAAAGAAATTGTTTTTTTATTAACCGACCGAAAAAAAGTAAGTTCCCAATTTCTATTATATTTTGTAAGGTTTAACCGAACCGAAAAAAAGTAACAGCCTGTAAATATCCCAAAGCTGGGCAAAGGCCTTCTCTTCTATTAAGGAGAAGGCTTTAGAGCTTAATCCACCACGCTGCTCCACTGCTGGTTGGCGGATATACATGTATCAGAATTTCTAATGACACATGCGAAACCCGCACGATGTTTTCCTTCACCGCCGAGCTCGAGATGAATTTTATCACTAATTTCGCACTTGAAAAATCAGCGGTGGTTTGAACCCACGATCATCGGTTGAGATCGACGTGTTCTAACCACAAGGCCATCTCAGCTCACCGATTATAAAACGTCTTATTTAAGAGTATACCTATTATATATAGTTATCAAACACAACATGTTTCGATAGCCACATGATATTAACTTCTGTTTTTAAATTGGTTCAGATGTTAGTTCTGTTAGAACGGTAATTGGACATACAAGTTAATTGACGGATCACTCTAACTGAGCCATAAATGGTATTTTAAAAATCACTTTTAAAATAGATGGATTAAGTTTGAACAATATAGTTTTGTTTTGTAAACGATACGTTCCATGAATAATCACTATTTGGATTTTAATCTCCGCAAAACATATCGTGTATTGTTTTGCTTTCTGAATATAAATGGGGAAAATATGGATCTATGTTTTAATGAATTAATATATAAAGCTGATGATTGTCTGTTTGTTTGAACAGGTTAATCTCTGGATGTATTAATCCGGATTAATAAGTAATTTTTCATTAGTTAGCCCATTGCTTGAATATTGTTCTAGGCTATATTATAGGAATAATATCCAATTACGACTAGGTAATATATGAAGTTTCTAAATGATCATAAGAATAACGTATCAAAGATTAATTTTAATGTATTAAGAGAGATATTTCATATCGTTGTCTTAGATGTCGACTAAGAAACCGTTGGCGGTAGTTGTAAATAATATTTTCTAAAACCTCAAATAGACAAATGTCACCTTAGTCTACCCGTGACCACGAACGCTGCAAAGTGCTCGAAACGTCGGGATGATAAAAATAATTATACGCGATTTAAATCCGTTTAAAATAGTTTTATTTCAATGAGATATTTCATATCGATAAAAACACTTTTGACAAATAATCTATACTAATTATATATTTTAAACTTTCAGTCAGCTTTCATTCAGCGTGGCCACGACGAATGCAACTTCGTCAAAACGTCGGGCAATAAAAAGTTATTACTACCATTAGTTATCGCGATAAGACCTGTTATATTAAATATGAATTAAATATGAATCTATACTAATATTATAAACAGGTAAAGTTTGTTTGTATGTTTGTATGCAGGGACTAATCTCTAAAACTACTGATCTGATTTGAAAAAATATTCTTGCGTTAGATAGCCTGTTTATTGAAGAAGGTTTTAGACTATATTACATCACGCTACTATTCACGGAAGCGACGCAGTAACCATAAACGCGAAGAATAAGATACATAAGGTAAGTTGTTGTAGGCCACAAAATGCCGTTAGCGTTTTTACTGAATACTACACTAATTTCGATTGCTTAATACATTCTTAGTAAAAAAATGCCAAAGATCTTTTGTTTCAAGGATTTTTCAGACATATTTTGTTGTAACTTTCAAACGAAAACAGAAGTGCTCTCCTGTAAAATTGTAGTTTTATAGTTACAACATCTTACGTGGGAGGTAATTATAATGTACAGATTTTATAAGGACTATACAGTGCGCAATAGCGATCATGGATGTCCACCAATCTGGCAACACTAAGTCGATAAGTACTCGGTAAATAACGAAATATATGGGGATGAAACGTAAGCTAATTAACCAATATTATAAAATCGAATATGTTTGTTTATTTATTAAGCTTTCACGACTTAACTACACAAAAGTCAGGAATACAAAAATGGCTACTGGCAACCTTTTGGTTAAAAAGCATTGTACCCGAGGGGCAGAAAAATAGATTTAAAACGGTTTTTCGGTATATCAAAATGTGTTATTGCGAGCGACGTCGCGGAAAAAAGCTTAGCAAAGCAGGTTCGAAGTTACAAGTTTGTAGAGCAACACAAAACAGTTAATCACAAAGTCATAAAAACGAAAATACAAAAAACATTTTTCTTATATCAACGTCTAATGAAACAATAATTTATCTCTTTTTCCTTGTCCTCTTTCAAAACAAGAGGCTACGATTTATTGGCCGTTTCGTGAAGTTTTTCACTCCGACGACGAAGCAGTACATTAGTTGGATGCTGATAAGCAATACTGTGTCAAGCAACACGGGCTTCATTTTGAGAAAATGGCGACTAAAGATGTCGAACGTATTCTTAATAAATATGTTTGAAGAATATATCTTTATTTTTTGATATAAGGTTTAAATAATTTAATCAGATTTATATATTTAATATATTATCTATTAAATAGCTTTTCAAATATTTGAGATTATAGTAATAATTGCGTTAGTGCGTTTATGGAAGGCACTTGAAATTCGAAACAATTGATTAAGAATTTTTTTCCGTACATATTTAGTTAATTGGTATCAAAATACATCAATATCTCCGAATTTGACTTTTTGTGAGTTGACACATTATTGCTTATCAGCATTCAGTTAATTGTTCATTCGTATTTCTTACGTAACTTTCTTTATCTTACAACTGCGGCCTCGGTCAGTGGTAATGATCACGGAAGTCTTTAGAATGATTTAAGACCTCTAAGAGCTAGTAACGTCATTTTGGTAAGACCCTTTTGACCTCTTTAGTATGGCCTCATCTTTGGACTGTTTAGCTGGGAGCCGTCTCTGCGTTGCTAAGTGGCGACAAGCTGGCGCATGTGGGGCTAATTTGTAGCACATGAAAATTTTAATACATTTTATTACAAATAGTCCGGGTTCCCTGGCCTATTTTTTCACTTGATTAGTAACAAGCTAATTTTCCGTGAGTAGCTTCGTTTCAATGAGACGCCCAACTTTTTCCTGTGCGAAAATTCTCGATTGTGGTAGGTGACAGGGGTAGCAGGAATAAAAGATGTTGACTTGATGATTCTCAAAAATTTATTAGTAACTGGATTTTTTTTTGTTAAATTTAATGATAATTATCTAAATTATTCGAAAAAAATTTTGTCCTACAAAATGTATGGTTTCATCAAAATGTCCTCCTCCTTCCAACATGTATCGAAAACAAGGTCATCAAAAATGATTGCTAACCAGCTGATTTTGTTTTTTTTACTTAGTTAATATTTATATAATCTAACAGTTATATTGTCCTACAAATTGCATGGTACGTTATCCCGGTCCTACGCTCGAAAATAGTAATACAGATCCATGATATTAAAATAATTACTATCAAGCCAAATCTTCGTGAATAGCATCGTTTCTATGAGACGCCCAACTTTTTCCTATGTGAAAATTCTCGATTGTGGTAGGTAAAAGGGGTAGCAGAGATAAAAGATGTTGATTTGATGATTCTTAAAAATTTATTAGTAACTGGATTTTTTCCGTTAAATCTAATAATAGTAATCTACATTATTCAAAAAAATTTTTTTCCTACAAAATGTATGGTTTGATCGAAGAGTCCTCCTTCTTTCAACCTGTATCGATAACGAGGTCATCAAAAATGATTGCTAACCAGCTGATTTTTATTTTTTTACTTACTTAATAATTATATAATGTAACAGTTACATTGTCCTACAATTTGCGTGGTACGTTATCCTGGTCCTCCAATTGAATCTATATTTAAAAGTCATGAAATTAGCAAGCAATTTATTATCCGTATTTCGTTACTACTGCGGTAGTCATGCGCAGAGCATACATATTTTTCTACCAATTTTTATAAAAAATAAAGTTATTTAAATTTTAAAAAACATGTTATCACTGTATTTTTACCCTAACATTTAAATTCTTGGGAATTTGAATTTATTCAATGGTCGAAACTCGCAAAAAACTGCGACATAATTCCTTATTGGTTGAAACGCGAACTCTCTTCATTTATTATTGACCAATTTTGAAAATAAAAATTAGAAAAGATGGTAGACCTTGCAGGCCGTCCCTGTAACTTCCCGCTATTCCCATACCTAAGAGCTTGGATTTCGTTTATTACCCTGTTTTTGAGCTCTGCGAGCTCAAAACTATAAATAGTACATTATTTTGACCTCTCCGTGCTCAATACAAGAGCTGCTCTATGCTTTTGAGCTCTTCGAGCTCAACAGTCTGATAACAGTTTCATAAAGTACAATTTATGTAAATTTAAATTGCCATAACTTTTGAATGAATCAACCGATTTTCACTCGATTGGTGGCCATCGATGTTATTTTTCAAGTCCTGTGGAAGACTCCAAAACACCTATTGATCATATGAAAAATTTCGAAATAATTTGAAAAAAATCAATTTTTTAGATTTCTTTCGTTCACGATAACACACAAACGAATCAACCGATTTTGATCTGGTTTGCGGCAATCGACGTGGTTTTACAAGGTTGAGAGCTGATTAGTTGTTGGAATTGATTGGTTAAGCTATTTAAAAGTTTGTTTAAAAAAAACCACATTTGAATAATTTATTTTTTTAGTTTTTTTTTTGAGATTTCTCAAAATCTAAAGAATGAAATTGGTCCAAATCATATTAAAAATCTAAGTTCAAACAAAACCTTTCGAATGACACCAATTTTTAATAAATTGGTCTAGCCGTTCAAAAGTTATAAGCGAGTTACATACTCACACACACACACTCACACAGGCATAGTCACACCCTCGCGGGAATGGTCACGGAAGCTTCCTAGGACCCCGAAACATTGAGATCTGATGAAAACTCGACTTTTGCAAAACGGGGTAAAACCAATAACTTCCCGATTTTTAGAAAATTGTCAATTTTCTTAGCGGGAAGTTAAAAATATTTGAGTGTTGAAGTTAATTACGATTTCTTATTGGTTGAAATTCATTCGCATGCGTAACATACTTTTTAAATTTCTAGAGTTACAAATAGGAAAACGAAAAAATGGCAATTATTGTAGGACTAGTAATAGATACCTGTTTTTTTGTAGGACATTGTTTCATATTTTAAACTTTCGCGATTTATACTATTCATATTTAATATAACGGGTCTTATCGCGATAACTAATAGTAGTAATACCTTTTTTATTGCCCGACGTTTCGACGAAGTTACATTCGCCGTGGTCACGAGCTGACTCAGCTCGTGACCACGGCGAATGTAACTTCGTCGAAACGTCGGGCAATAAAAAAGGTATTACTACTATTAGTTATCGCGATAAGACCCGTTATATTAAATATGACATTGTTTCATTTGGACAGAGAACACACTAATCTATTATTTCATATTTTTGTCCTACAGTTAGTAATAAAAAAGATGGTCTTGTGGTATTAACCATTTCGGAGTGTAGGATCGGGATAACGTACCATGCAATTTGTAGGACAATATAACTGTTAGATTATATAAATATTAACTAAGTAAAAAAAACAAAATCAGCTGGTTAGCAATCATTTTTGATGACCTTGTTTTCGATACATGTTGGAAGGAGGAGGACATTTTGATGAAACCATACATTTTGTAGGACAAAATTTTTTTCGAATAATTTAGATAATTATCATTAGATTTAACAAAAAAAAATCCAGTTACTAATAAATTTTTGAGAATCATCAAGTCAACATCTTTTATTCCTGCTACCCCTGTTACCTACCACAATCGAGAATTTTCGCACAGGAAAAAGTTGGGCGTCTCATTGAAACGAAGCTACTCACGGAAAATTAGCTTGTTACTAATCAAGTGAAAAAATAGGCCAGGGAACCCGGACTAAAAGAAGGAGAGACTAAACATTAATATTTGAATAAAGGTGTATTAATACCTTCTTCCATTTTTGAACCTGTATATAATCTGAATACATTGTTTTTCACTGCCTGAATACACCGTGTATTTGAAAAACTGCTACTATTTTTTTATTTACTACTAAATCTAAATATAATATTTTTCAAAAAATACGATTCATCAAAAAAAATCCGCTAAGTTCTGTAATCCAGGTACTATTGGTTTTATCATTAAATAGTAACAGACATATAGAGCTACTATTACAATTATAATATTAGTAGTGAAAAGAGCATTAAGGTTGAGCTAGAACACATATCGAACAAACCCGGGTCGACAATAGCGAATCTGAAGCTGTCCACTTGAATTTTTCTAAGACTTGCCATCCGCCTTCCATTACGCTAATGCATTTAAGCGAGTCCTTATAAAAGCGTCGCAGATGACGTAAAGGCCCGTTCACAGTCTCTAACGGTAGTTGAGACATTGTTATATAACAAAGTTTGAAATTATTAGTGTTCATTCTTTGTGACATCGTGAGAACGTGTCGTGCACGAGTCATAGCAGTTTGTTAACTTTATCTGACAATATAGCTAGCTTATGAAGTAAAGGGGGTTAATTAATGTTATCCATCACAGACAAATTATTGTCGAATATAATCGCTCTTGATATTTTCGAGGGTTATTAAAATTGTTACGATAATACTTTATGAAAAAAAAAAAAACGAATCACACTCAACGGCCCCCATTAAGAGCTTGTGACCTTGTGTCGGAAACATACACAACACTAACACAAACGCCCAGACCACAACAAACATCCGTATGGCCAATACATTCATGACTTGAGCGGGGATTAACCCGCGACCGTTAACGCTACAGTCAGTTGCAGTGACCACTGTGCCAACGTGTCTGTCTATGGTATGCAATGTATTTATATTTATGTATGTTATGTATGTTCATGATGGCAAATAAGTAAAAGACAATCTATTACTACCAAAAAATAACATTAACACAAGTGATGAATTTTTTCACAGACATTAAGTAAAAAAAAATATAATTATCAAGAACATATTTAGCCAATTATTTTATCCGTCTTTCATTTAACTTATAAGTATAATTAGAGGTTATAAACGATAGTTCGTCAAAAACATAACATTAAGTCTTATCGTTAGACAATCAAGTCGTAATACCTAATTACGTCGTAAGCAGACGATTACTAGCGTAGTGGGTCTGAATATACAAAAACAAAATCAATGTGGTGGATCTTCTCACCGTGCCTCGGAAAGCACGTAAAGCTGTCAGTTTCAGTTTTTATCACAATCACCTACTTATGATCGTTATTCTTAGTAAATATAATATTCTAGACTAGATAATTACTGGCTCGCCTTTCTAAGTGGTTGCGATGACGATAACAGGTCCGTGTAAGAATCAGTAATCTGTTGAAATCTGGACAAGAATAATAATATCAAATAAGCAGACCCTGGTATAAATCCAGAAAAAATATAAGAAAGATAGTGAAGACAAAGTCGTTGGTAATTCAGGCGCAGTGTGAACAGCACTCTACACACGTCATCGCATCTCATGATATATCTTCGCTCGCGTGGATACGAAGTGCAGCCATGCTGTTTAAAACTATTATGTGATAATTTTTTTTCTATAAAATATTTTGAAAAATCATTATTTTTGGTGTAATATTATAGTACATTTGTTCTCGAGAATATCTACATATAAGATACATAAGTCATTTTAAATAGAAATTACTGTATTTTTGATAAAAGAAATGTAAGATAATTAAAACTTTAAAAAGGCAACCGAGTCCAAAATACGGAATTCTGTTTACGTGAACGCCTATTTTGATTTTAAATCCAAACTACTGAATCGATTTTGATAAAAAATCTATGGAGCAAATTTGAAAGTACACCCCAAATGTTCGGAAATGAAATACACTACGAATTAAACCTCTCATATTTGCAACAGTTGAAAATTAATTACATCAAAATATATTTTCTTTTTTAAAACATTAGACAAAGCTTGTCATTATAAATGTAAGTTTTTTTCGCCTAACTGACTTGAAATGTTCTGTATTAAGTTCTTATTATTTTATCCCATAACAAATACAACCAGTAATCTATATAGACCCATTATACACGTACGTATAGAGTATATGTGAAGTTTACTATACTACGTAGTTATATAGTTTTGTTAACAAGAACAGTCAGTCAATATAGCAAACCCAAACCTCACACCTCGCCTTTGATGGGCATTAAGTGATAAATTAATAATTATCTCAAACCACAAACGCTGAGGAGTGCTTTCAGAATATGCATTAATTAATGCTCGTGTGATCTCCGAGCGACGCACTGGGGATTCTGCAACTAAGATAATATTGCGTGCTCTTTGATATAGTTTATTTAACTAAGCATTGTTTACTTCAGTTTCACTTGAATATAAAACAAAGGAATTATTTTATACTATACAATGAACTCTAGTAATTGCTACAATACCTATACAAGTTACGACATCGTGAAACGTCATAACGTGCGTCGTAAAAACGTGCCACGACACGACGTCACTTCGTTTGTGTGTATGTTTTCTGAAGGTTGATGTATTACTGGTGTCGTTTTTGAATGTTTGGAGATATATACGGATTGTTTGTATGTTTTGACGTTGCAGATTAATTACGTGGAGTTATCGCTATCACCACGCGATACATTTAGACAGTTGATTTGTTTTGTTTTAGTACAAAAATCAACTGCCAGAGAGAAGCATTTTATGATAGCGATAGCTCGACGTAATTAGCATCTGTTTCTATCAGTCGTAATGTTATCTTAAATAATCAAACTTTATCAATAAATGAGTAACTAATGGAAAAAAAAGATTGTAACAAATAAACTCGTTAACTTTTAACATAACAATAAATTAGATTGAATAATTACATACAAATATTAACTAGGATGAACCTGAGATTAAAACTAAATCTGCGTTTAAGTTTTTTTTGCGTGTGGTTTGTGATAAAAATATATTTCATATGTTTAAAATTCTACTTACGCTCAGTTGAACACATTCATAGGAAATTCAATTTTTACCTGAAACAAACATGATTCAATTATTATTTTATTTAGAAAACATTTCAATGCGTAAACCACGAACAAACACCAATCTAGCTAATTGTGTATACATCCTTATTTAGCTATCATATATCTAACATAAATACTTTCAATGTTACGAACGTACTGATTCCAGTTATTTTTATTTAAAAATCAAACCACCGTTTATGACAAAAACTTTACTGAAGGTACATCCTTTCGAATTTTTAAAATCAATTAAATAATGACAGAGTTTTGAAGTAACAAATATTAAACATCATAATATCTTTCGTTTTTAATAAAAATAATAATTTATTTCCACTAAAGAAGTTCATTATTAGTCCAAAACAATTTAGCCAAGATACACGCCATATAAGTAAATGGAAATCATCTGAACCTGTGTTTCAGCTAACAACGCCGAGTCCCCTCGGAAAAATATTAAAAAAATTTAGCTTGCCAGAAACCAAATTTTAACATATATAGCGAAAATTTTTTTAATCAAATTTTGATAGTTTATTTTTGATGTTTTTTTTTAAATTGGGTTAAAAGCTATTATTTTGACATTAAAATTTTATATATTCGCATATCCTTAAAAAATCGAAGGCTGGTCTTAAACGAAATATGGGCTATTTTGAATCCTGCTGACGAGCGTCTGGGGATTCTGCTGAGTAAAACGTTTACGAATACGAGAAATATAATTCTTATTACAACTCAAATTATTTCAGAATTTCAATGTTGTTAACTATTTTTAACCGACTTCAAGAAGGGAGGTCTTCCATTCTATTATTTTTTATATATTTTACACGTATCTTTACTAAGTATAAAGTTATTTGAATGTTTTTATTTGCATTTGGGTCACTTCGGTACCATTTAAGTTTGAAAAAAATATTTCTATCTTTAAGAATGAAAAATTGAGAAATAGGGAAACATAAATATGAATGAAACCTTATATTTAGCCCACTATCCAAAAAGGGGAGTGTTATAAGTTTAACGTGTCTGTCTGTAGCATCATAGCTTCTACATGAATACATCAATTTAAATGCGATTTTTTTATTCGAGACCTGATATAATCAAAATGATATAGTTACTATTCATAAAAATCCGTGGATTTTTTTTATTATCAGCTCTTTTTAACCGACTTCGAAAGATAAGGAGTTCCTATGTTCGGCTGTATGTATTTTTTTTCTAGTATTGAAGGGATCTGAGCAGCTTCTACTTAATTTATTATACTGTGAATGATATGATGACCTGATGTTGCAGCGCCATTTGAAATTAGCAATGTACACAACTGCTCCTCGACTTACAGCAGAATTATCGTTGAGACATGGAAATAGTCTATATAATTATCAATTACTAAATAGCTACATATGTTAAAATATTTGTAAACTGAATATTGGTTTATAATTTCCTTGTATAAATATATGTCCTTGCTAGCTTTCGTTCAAAACGGTATTCTGTTAGATAAATATTTGTTCGCGAGGCAAAATAATTTTAGCTCTTTCGAAATCATACTTTATGCTAACATCGGATGAAGAATTTTGTTTTTACGTTAATTTCGGGATCCAAAAGTCCGGTTTAATAAACTCTTTCTGCATTAGCGTCTAATTTTAGATTATTCGTTTTTTTATTACGGATGTATAGAGGGAAAATAAGAACTTGAAAATAATGAATAATTAAAACACCAGCAAAACGTTATTATTTAACGATGTTGAAAACTAAATAAAACATAAATCGCTACATTACAGTAAAAATCGTAAAATTTGATATTACATTGAGAAGTTTATAGATTGATGAGAATGATGACCGACTGATCGTGCCTAGAATAACTATAGCAATTTATTTATTTTTGAACCAATGAACTATAAATGAACATAGCACTACTTAACATAATATTCCTTACCAATACAAAAATAAATATTATTAAAAATCCAAAAACAAAAAATTGATTTTGGTCCTTCGAGCCAGATATCGAAAAATCTCAACAAATTCGCTCGAAAAATATTTTTTAACGTAACCGAAATACACGGAGTACGGAGTTAAAAATGAATACATCGCATGTAGCGGGCTGTGAAGGCGGAATTGAGGGACGATCAGAAACTGCTCGGATGGTTTTTTGCGTTTTTTCACTTTCCATTTTAATCCCTGGAGCGGACTGATTGCTTCCGAACTAGGTGAAACGGTATCGAAAACTTTTATGTGGGAATGTAAATACGCTGGTGAAACTGACGTGGTAGAATTTTGTACAAAATTACATCAAATCATTATTCTCTGTTTTGGTTTCATGGTAGACGAAAAAAGTATTGTCACATGTGAAATAAGTTCAATAACAGTCAAAACTCTTTAGTCTTTATTAGTACTTTTAATTGGTTGACCGTAAATTCAAAAAATTATCATGTTATCTGAACTAAATAAGTAAGGAAAAAAGTTTCTTAATCTAATGTTTAAAATATTGTAGTGTGTTCCATACAATCATATCCAATAATCTCGTATATTTGAAAAACTTATTAGTAGATAAAACTCTTTACTTTACCGATCGGCTTTTCATTCATCATACTTTTTTTTTTAAACATTATAAGACATTATATAAAGTTCTTCAAACAATTTAATTAAGAATAGGTTTGACATCTTTAGACGCCATTTTCTTAAAATGAAGTGCTTGTGGCTTGACACAGTATTGCTAATAGGCCTCCACTTCTATAATAACATTGAGTTTTAATATCCAACCCGTAGTACACACAAGCCATTTAATCAATCTCTCGTCAAAATTGAATTTTGAAAGATTAAAAAGTGAATATTCGACCAATTTCATTTGCATTCGCAGATTTAAAATAGCGACGGTCTAACGGATCCAAATGAATTAAAAAAAATGAATTTCAAATTAAAGTAGTGGACGAAACTCGGCTATAATTGAAAACTGCCGTCGTGTCAAAAACCATATTGTTATTTTTGAGCACAATTTTTCAGATGCATTGAATTTTTCGGAAAAGGAAAGAATATTGAAAAAAAACTGATCACACTCAACGGAATCAAACAGTTAGGATCTCATTTTCCTGTGTCGGTCGTCCGGAATCCACGAACACCTAGACCATGACACCGAATGGCCAATACAGACGCTTACAGTGAGCGGGATCGAACCCGCCGTTAGCACTTCAGTCAGTTGCAGTGACCACTGCGCCAACGTGTCTGTCAACGGTCTGACTGTCTATAGTATAATTAAATAATATTAAAAGTAATGTCTTTGTATAAACAGACAATAAAAAGAAAAAAGTTTTTAATGAGTACTCAATTTGATATAAGCCTCTATTATTTTTATTAGGCGAAAAATAAATTCGTAAGTTACACTTTCGTAATTGATATAAAACAACTGTGTAACCTCTTACAGTGACCTAGGTAACCTTACGAAAGCTGTGACTGTCAAAACTAAAGGCATGGACAGTAAATTGTTTCAAGTGTAAAGCAATGATAAAGAACTTATGTAAATCTTTATGAAAGTCTAAGAGTAAAGCTTATAAGTGTAAATTTCGCGTACGAACTTTCATATTTAAAAGACATTAATATGTCTTTTAAATATGAAACATCTGACTATTTGGGGTGTTTGTTTGAAAGCGCTTTAATATTTAAATTTTAAATGTTATTCTAATTATACATGGCTAATCTATACTAATAAATGCATTAAAAGTATCTGTTTGTGGTTTCAAATTGCCAGCTTTCAACACAATGCATTTGAAAGTATACACGATGAGCCATTAACCAAAGAATTGAATTGAATAAATATAATTTTTACAGTTTTTGTCTGTCTGTCTGTTTGTTTCGACTAGTCTCTGTAACAGCTGGACCGATTTTGATGGGACTTTTACTCACAGATAGCTAATGTTAAAAGGAGTAATTTAAGCTAATTTTAATATTTTCTTAATTCATAAATGAAAAAGAGGCTTACTCGAAAACATAATTTAAACCAATGAAATAGTGAAAAATATCCGATTCATGGAGGGAAGGTAAACATTATATAAATAAAATTTTTCCCGAAAATTAACGCGGGTGAAATCACGAGGCAGGGCTAGTATAACTATATAATATAAGCTGCAATTTATATGGACACTAGCAGTTCCTCGAGATTACGTCCGATTTATTTTGGATTTTGATAAAAGCAATTCATAAAGCGACTCTGCCGAAATTTATGCGTTGATGACTCAATCAGTCAGTCCTGCTCATACGCAGACAATGTCACAGGTGGCTGTTAAACTCAAACTCAAACACAAACTCAAAATATACTTTGTTCAAATGGGCTTTTAAAGCACTTTCAAATCGTCAAGTTACATGTCATATTTTCATTTTAGATTTTTACAAAGCTACCACCGACCTAGACTTATAACACTAAACCAAACAAATAAAAAACCCGGTCAAGAACGAGTCGACTCGCACGCGATTATGTACTATTGTAAAACATATAACACTATTAACATCCTCTTTAAATATATATACTAATATTATAAAGCTGAAGAGTTTGTTTGTTTGATTGCTTGCTTGAACGCGCTAATCGCTGGAACTATTGCTCCGATTTGAAAATTTCTTTCAGTGTTAGATAGCATATGTATATCTTTTAAGATTAGCTCACTATAACTTTTTTTATGCAAACCAAATTTGTTCTAAAATAATGCATTATTAGCCCAAAGTAACTGCTCCACGCGGAAACTAGTCTATGTAATAAAACGCGTCAGGTTTTATAACAATATTTAAACAATTGTTAAATCCGACTTGCACTTGACCGTTTTTAAACCCAGACGCGAAGAAGGTGTTATAAGTTTGACCGCTTGCGTGTTTGTCTGTGGCACCGTAGCTCCTAAACGGGTAAACCAATTTGGACGCAGTTTTTTTTAAGAGGATCTTTTAGCGATGGTTCTTAAATACGTTGTATCAAAATCGGTCCAGCCATTTCAAGATCAACTTTTCTCTAGTTTTAAAGGTTTTTGTGTCGGGGGTTTGTTTAAATTTTTATTATTATGTGTTGTTATAACGGCAATAGAAATACACGATCTGTGAGAATCATGAGCTACAGACCCTTACAGACGGAGGGACGGACGAATAAACGAACACCAGAGACTTAGTACTAAGGTCCGACAGCCATCCTTCAGTTCATAACAAAAAAGCGACTCACAGAAAAAAAACCTACAAAGTAACTGTCGATAAATTATGTACATTCAAGTTAAAACGCCTCTCGGTCGCTCAACTTTTTCGACGTCTTATTATTTATGGCAGGCGGCGGACGACCACAAAGGGTTTTCCATAAACTTTAACTGAAGAGTTGAGACTTTGACAGTTTGAAAATTCAATCTCATTCTGTATATATTTTGCGATTTAATCCAATAAAGAATGTAAATAAAGTTTCTGCAGTATGTATGAGTGTACATTTTGTGTTTAAGGTTCTTATATGGAGGCTGATAAGCAATAATGTATCAACCTTCAAAAAGTCAATTCAAGCCTTGAAGGATGGCATTTTACCATTTTTTTTAATTGGTTCTATCAAATTCCTAAATATACGCGGGCGAATCCGCGAGCAAGTGCTAGAGATTTAATAAAATTAAATTAAATAATAGCAATATTATCTTAGCGATGATTATAATTCAGGATACCCGAATTAAATCCTTAATTATGAGTTGAAAACTTGACACTGCTTAATCTGACGCAAAATAATGGCACCATAACACGGTGTTAGCTTTAATGTTAATTGTAATTATGAAGGTAATGTTCTACGTTAAAACACTTAACGATCATCGCTAGGCTCATACTGTTAATTATTTAATCATGTACATAAATCAAATCAATACAATTTAATTTACTTAATAAACAACAAGACCATAAAGAATCGTCACTAAGCAACTTTAAATCGTTATAGATTCTAAACGGTATTTCTGATAGGAAAATGATATAAGAAACCTAATGATTTTAAATACACTTATGACGAATCTTTCAACATGTCAGTTATCAAAATCGACTTACGCGTTTGGTCTAAATAGTGCTACGAAGGTACAAAGCCATATACATATATACATCCATACATACCCAATTTAAGACAAAAAAAAAGAAAACTGAAAATAAAAAAAAAAAAACACGACAATCTACTCTTTGAGACCCTTTCAACGAGCTCTTACACGATACTTAAACTGCTGATTGATTCCAGTTGAAGATGTAGCATCAGGTCAAGGTTACGTACCTATGTGACCCTAATATTTACAGTATAGTAAATTTCAGGTCGTATAGGACAGTAGAAGTTGGTGAGATCCTTTCAACAACTAGACAAGAGATGTAATCTTCGTAAACTATAGCTAAGAACCATCGCGATTACATCTGCTTTCAATAAAAAAACTGCCTTAAAATTGATCCATTCGTTAGGGAGCTATGCCACAGAGACGCACAGATACACACGTCAAACGTATAACACCCCTTTTTTGGGTCGGGTGTTAGTATTTCAAGAATAAATCTTAATATATAGATCTTTAATAAGTAGGTTGCTACTAAATTTCTACCTAAATATACAGAGGGCGATACGGTTAAGCAATGTTTTCGCCCAAAATCAAACAAAATCATAGATTTTAAAGGAATTAAAAAAAATCAAATACAAAATTAATATACATGTACGAGTAAAAAGGATACCTAATAATTTCTTTAAAAAAATCAGAAATAATAAACAAACTTCACAACTGTACCCCTTGAGCAAAGTCTTGTAATCGTAAAAGGAATTTTTTTAACTCAACGTAACAAGATTTTCATGCTTCGTGTATAACAAGGAAGATAATCCTCATATAACTAATTATGTATTCTCTTTGCAAGGAACGCTGGGATAAGGGAAGCTTATGTCGGTATACGATTACAAGTCAAATTAAATAAATTAGCGACTCCGCTCATAATGCTTGTACAGTTATGTACAGCGCAGATTTTAGACGAGACAGTTGATCTCAATTTATTTTTAACCGTCTTAAAAAAAGGAGGAGGTTCTTAAATCGTATTGTATGGTTTTTTAATGTTTATTACCCCAGATCTGTTATTTCTTAACCGATTTTGAAAATATTTTTTTTATTTAAATTCCTTTCAAATTTTTTTCATAAATAAATAGATAATTTTGTCGAAGTTAAGTATTTTAATTTCATTTCATTGACTAATGATAGATTTATTTATTATTTAAGCCTTTTAATTCTTTATCTATTCACAAACATTTGCTTAGTAACTACATGTATAACTACTGCTTAACCTAATATTAGTATTGAATTTGTTAATGTGTGTTGTCTATGTGCTTTCGTGCGTATGGGTTTGTATGTATTTGTTTTTAGATGTGTGTGTGTTTGTTAGGTTTGTTATTATATAATTTTACTTATTCTATATTATTGTTATGTATAGGGATATAATTATTTTGAGTGTGTCGATAAAGATCCCTTAATGGGTATAGGCCTCCCCCAGTTGTTGCCATTTTGTTCTGTCTTTTGCAATTTCGGTCCATTGTTTTCCAGCTATAGATATTAAATCGTCACTCCATCGTAATTCTGGTCTTCCTACTCTTCTTTTTCCAGTTGGACCTTTCCATATAGTTGTTGCAATAGTCCACCTTTGATCTGTCATTCTAGCGACATGTCCTGCCCATCTCCATTTCAAATCTAGTGCACGTTTCAAGGCATCAGTTAGCTTCGTTTTGTTCCTTATTTCTACATTTCTAACTTTATGGAGTCTGCGTAAGTTTAACATGCTCCTCTCCATCGCTCTTTGACAACATGCTATCTTATTCTTTACTTTGTTGGTATAGATCCAGGTTTGACTTGCGTATGTTAGCGTGGGAAGTATGCATGTATCCATTATGATTCTTTTAATGCGCAGATTATAGTTTCCCTTCATAATTTCCTTTTGTGTCCAATATTTATTCCAACTTGATGAAATTCTTCTGTCAATTTCCTCGTCTACATTTGATTCCTTAAAAGATACTTGTTTTCCTAAGTATATGTAAGAATTTACGTATTCAATTTCCATATCATCTAAATATATTTGCTTAGGAATACCATTCGTTAAAATTTTAGTTTTATTTATATTCATCCGAAGACCTACTTTTTTACTTTCAGTGTCCAGGTCTCGTATCATTTTCTCCAGCTTAAAACTGTTCTCAGCGAAAAGAACGATATCGTCAGCGAACCTTAAGTGAGTTAGATTTCGATTGGAGATTGTTATACCTTCATATGACCAGTCTAATTTCTTGAATATGTCTTCCAATACAGCAATGAACAACTTTGGAGACAAGGGATCTCCTTGTCTGACTCCTCTTTCTATTTGTATTATGTCGCCCCTGGTCTCTAGTCTAATCCTACTAGTGCTGTTTTTGTAGATAGTCTTAAGTATCTCGATATATTTTCTATGTATGTGACATCCGAGTAGTGCGCTCCAAATCGAATCATGAGTGATGCTATCAAATGCCTTAGTGTAATCGATAAAGGCAATATAGAGAGTTTTGTTAAATTCTTTGTATTTTGCGATTACTTGTTCCATTGTATGTATGTGATCCATAGTACAGAAGCCAGTGCGGAATCCTGCTTGTTCAATTGGTTGAAACTTATCAATTTGAGGACCGATTCTATTTGTGATAACACTAGAAAACAGTTTGTAAACGTTTGATAGCAGGCTAATCGGTCGATAGTTCGCAATGTTAAGAGGGTCACCTTTTTTATAGAGTAGTGTGATGTCTGATGAAGTCCATTGTTCCGGTACGGATCCTGTAGTTAAAATGATATTAAATAGGTACGCTATAGGCGTTGCCAGGTGACAGGCTGCAATTTTTAATACTTCGTTGGGTATTTTGTCTGGTCCCGTGCTCTTATCATTTTTTAGAGTTTGTATACATTTTAATACTTCATTTTTATCTATTGGTTTCAAATCACTTCCTGTGCTGTCCATTTCAATGTCTTTTAATCTTGTAGTTTGTGGCAATTTTGTATATAGCTGTCTGTAAAATTTAGTAGCGCTGTCTATTAACTCTTGTCTCGTCTTTGTTTCTTTTGTACCCACTTTTAGCGTCTGAATCCAATCTGTATGCGTTCTTAGTTCTTTGAAAGCTTTTTTGCTACTCCTATAGTTATTTAAATTTTTTTCTATTGTTAATTGCCTATATTGTTCATAGTCGTTTTTAATCGCTTTATTTGTTTTTTTAAAAAGTTCACTTAATTTTCTTCTCGAGTCTTTGGTTTTATTTGTTACATGTATTAATTCAGATCGTTGTTTTATAAGTTTTTTGGTTTCATTACTTAGAATGTCTTTTTTATTTTTGCTTTTATTGATGTTAGTTTTCAAACTGTTTTTAATTGATTTTTCTAGTATATTGTAGTACAATTGTGTATTAATTTGTTCATTGCTTAATTCGTAAGTATCCAAATCTTTTAAGTTTCTTTTTAAGTTTGTGATGTAATCTCTCATTTCTGCATCGTTTTTTGGTATAAATGGAGACAATTTGTAAGTATTTCTACTTTTTTTCATTTCCTTTATTTGAAATGTGGCTCTCACCAGGCGATGGTCAGATGGAAAATCGAATTTATTAAGCACTTCTATGTTTGTGACGTATTTCAAAATGTTGGTTAGAACAAAGTCTATTTCGTTTTTTGAGTTCCGGTCTGGTGAGATCCAAGTCCATCTCCTTTTTGGCTTTTTATTAAAAAAGGTATTCACTATAGCTAGCTTGTATTCGTAGGCGTTTGAAATTAGGGTTTCTCCTCTTTTGTTCCTCGATCCATAACCATGGGTACCCATTATTAGCCTTTCGTTTTGTCTAGGTTGTCCAATTTTTGCATTAAAATCACCGATTACAATGACATTTTTGCTCGCTTTTTCATGTGCTTTTTCTAGGGTTTTGTAAAAATGAGCAATGTCCTCATCGGAAGAAGATTCCGTTGGTGCATACACTTGAATAATAGAAATATTTATACAGTTAAATTTTAATTGCAATAGTGCCACTCTATCGGAAAGTCCAGAAAAATTTATTATGTTATTTTTGTACTTTTTCTTTACTATGAATCCTACTCCATGTAATCCTGGATATTCACCCTTATAAAATAGAATGAACTCTGCGTGTTCTTCTATATTACACCCTTTTCGTTTAACTTCAGCGAGACCTAATATGTCGAAGTTAATGTTTTGTAATGCCTGTTTTAGTTCTATTAGTCTCGTAGAAGAAGAAAGGGATCTAACATTGTAAGTGCAAATTTTTAATAATTTATGTTTGCTTGATATATTTAAAACTGGGAGGTTTTGGTCATACTCCTCCGCGGTGACCGTCCGTGTTGGAGGAGGGAGAGAGTCCTTAGATAGTAATTGCTAATCTTCTGTGCTTATATTTTTGGTTGTTGATGTTGACTCTGGATTTAGCATTTTTTCATTTCTAGTTTTATTTGACGCATGCTTGTTATTCCAATAGGAAGTTAGGGTGTTCTTTTTTTGTGTTTGTGTTTGTGTTTGGGTCGTGTCTTTACTTTGACTTGTAGATTTGTTATGTTTATCCGGAGGGGTTTCTGAAAGATTACGTTTATTTCCTCGTTTTGTTCTTTCGTGCCCTTCTTTCTGTGGAAGAACAATAAGTTTATCATATTTGATAAGTACTCTTTTTCCTTTTTCTCTCTCTTTTATAGCCTTTTCTTGGAGTTCTTTTCTTTTTTGTAAAACTTTTGGAGGGTAGTCTTCTTTTATATAGTAATTTAGTTCTTCTATTAATCTTTTATTCCGTAAGATTTCAATTTTCCTTCTTAGTGTTGAAAGTTTTACTATAATTGGTCTAGCTTTTTCGCTTTTGTTACCTATTCTTTTCGCAGATTCTATTTCTAAACTAGTACAATTTATCTGCATTGTATGGTTGAATATTTCAAGGATCTTATTGTTTAGATCGTCGTAGTTTTGCTCCTTCTCCTCTATACCGAAAATAATTATATTTTTTTCTCTGATTTGCTTTTCTAGAACGTCTAGTCTTTGTTCTTGGGACTTAACAATAGCATCCAAACCTTGTAATTTACTTTGAACGTCATCAAATTTTTCATTTATTTTATTTAGTAACTTTATTTCGCTATTTCTGACATTGTCTTTAGTTTCTTTCACGTCTTCTTGTATATTTTTTAAAAGTTTCACAATATCTTCCATTTTTTATTTAAACTTGTAAATTTAGATAGAAAAATTAAAAGTTTAATAATGTGCGTTGGTGATGGGAATCGAACTTGGAATCCCCGATATTATTTGTTTGTTGGTACCATTCGACCAATAACTAGTTACGTTGAAATGACAAAATAATCGACCAGTATCTCAAAGTCATGAATGCTCTTGTTCAGACCGTTTCTTTTTTTTTCAATCCACCCGCATTTAGTTCTTTGTTTACTTTTAATTTTGTTATCATTTATTCTAGTCAATAATGATAGATATGTCTAATGATAGATACTACATTCTAACTTTCATCCCCTATTTCACCCCTTGCAAGTTTTATTTTTGTGACAAAAGGTAGCCCAAATTGGTTCAGCGGTTTAGACGGTAAAACATAAGATACAAACAGAGTATTATAAACACGAACGAGAAATACGTCAAAGTACAGACAGATCCAAGAACAGAAAAATATTTACCATGTTTGAATATAGTAAATGATTTGTTTTTGATATAAAACAACTTAATACACCTTGGTTTTGACTTCACAAAGTAAATGTTTCCTTTCTGGGGCAAGGTAATCGTTTTTATAATGAAATCCCCCAGAAATGTTTGCCGTTTTCAATGAATAGATTTATATCATATGTTAAAAAGTCTCTAATAGCTAAAGCATATTACTCTATACAAGATTACATTGCCGATAAAGATGCAAGGGCTTAGTATATGCTGAATCTCGTATAGGATAAATAATCAATTTTTAATCATAAAAAACTGTATTGTATAATAAATTTTAAAAGAGTAACTATCGAGTTTCTTGCCGGTTCTTCTCGGTAGCATCTACATTCCGAACCGGCGGTAGCTTCAAAAGTGCTCGTGAGAGCCTGCTTCAATGAAGTATTTTTTGATCGGATTTGATTCTATTACTTGACTGGAGTAAAACTTTTCGTTGAAAATTACATTTGTAAATTTCATTCTCGGAACCGAAACAACTCTGTAACCTAGAAACGTACGTCGTAAGTAGTAAAAAACGAAATCTATAAATGTTAAAAATAACAGTAAATTATTACAGATGTAAAGCAATGAGAAATAACTTATGTAAATCTTTATGAAAGTCTGAGAGCAAAACTTACTTGTAATCCTCTAACATCTTGTCTAATGTCAGCTGAAACCGTAAGTGGTAAATGCTTCACAACAAATAAGCTGACTCCGTGGAGTAAATTGTTCTTCGCTTAAATAATTAAAGCGTGAATTGGTGAGAAACATTTTATATGATTTGAAACTGAAATATTATTTATTTCGGACAAATTTCTTTGCTATTTTCGCTATTCTAGAAACATTTACCACAAACGTTTGATAACATTCATTGTGATAAAAAAATAAAGTAACCTACCTTTAAGAAAACACTTCTTAATGATGATTGAAAATTTTTTGATTAATTAATATATTATCAAACTTTAGCTATATAACACGTCCACACACCTTTAACAATAATGTGCCTTTGTAATAACATCGATTCTAAAAACTAACATGTTTTGTTACAGGCCATAACATGTTTTGTTGTCTGGACGCACCATTAAATTATGAATAAAAATTGCAAAATAAATCAATTCAAACTTTGTTAAAAATTGACATAAAAAACAATTATGATAATTACGTCCCCGGTGCTGCGCCCATTACGAATTACGGATGAAAAGAAAATCTCTCAGCGTAAAAAAGTCACTTGTCAAATCCGAATCATCGTAATAAGCAAATCCTTGTAAATGCCACGAAAATTCGCGAAAGAAAAGAAATTATACATCTCATAAAAACGAGATCAGGAGACGGGAGCGGTTGTAAACAACATTTCATTTTAAAATAGCATTCATTCGTAGCGGATTGTTAAAACAATCAAATACCACTCGGAATACCCTTCTAGATATTTACGGCACAAAACTATGAGCAATTTAATTAATCAAACAATGCGAAATAACATCCGGCGGAAACTAAAAAACCAAGCAACCGATGACCAGCTATGCGTAACTATTGCGCGACTAAAAACTAATTTGGAAGCCTAAGTGAGGGTAGTTTGAAACTACAAGGTCAAGCGGTCAGTTGGGAAGGGTGACCATGAATCAATCATTGATGTAAGTTAAATAACAACTTGTAAATGTCCCACAGCTGGGCAAAGACGGTAAAGCCTAAATCCACCACGTACGGCAACTACGGGTTGGCGGATATTCATGCGTTAGAACTTTTCCCGGCCCATGCAGGTTTTCTCACGATGTTTTCCGAGCACGAGAAGAATTTAAATTTAAATTTACCACTTGAAATCTCAACGGGGTTTGAATCTGCTATCATCGGTTGATATCAACGTGGTTTTACCACTCGATAATAATCAATGAGTTTTGTGTATTTTCAATCGGTATCTCGATTTTGTAATGATGACTTATGAGCCTAGATTCAGGGATAAGGCATAAATAATCACCTCACAATAGCCTAAAAATATAGCTGGTTTATGTTTTCCTTTCTGGAAAAGAGGAATATCTGGAGGGCTACATTAGTATAGATAGTAACATAGTTTAAACTATGCCTGAGAAATGGTTACCCTATCGTGTTCTACAACTTTGGAACACCTGGTTCCTACTGTAATGTAATTTTAAAGCAAACTTTTCGGGATCAGGGTTACTGGAACCACTCCTAAAGACGTCAGAAGTTCTCAGGATTAAAGACCGCTATTCACATTAAGACGGTTGAGAAGTTCGATAATGACCTTGAAAATTATAATTACAACCTTAGCCAAGACTCGTCGGAATCAACTTAATTTTTTTTTATACTGACAAATTTTTAATTTTATAATGCCCCAACTTTGTATGAATTAAATTACAAACCGCTTCAGAGCTGATGATCAAGCAAATAATAAATAAATAATTACTACTTCTCTTCTCTTCCCTCCCCCCCTCCACTCCCCCTTATGTACCGATACCAAAAAATATACGTAATATAATATATCTATTTCTTTGGTTCATTCTATACCACACATCCATAATAATTAGCGTCTATTGGAACGTGAAAAAATCCATGCGATTGACTTTGCGTTAATGGCATCTTCAAAGCCTGTTAATAATTAAACGAAAATTTGCCATTTTTTTTCTCTGCCGCTTTTTATAACGAATGCCTCCATTCTTCCTCATGTTAATACTGTTGCACGGGACAGAATATAAGTGATCTTAGAATACTAAAAGACGTCAGATTCCATTTATATAAACGTCTTTTTTTCCTTCAATTTGCATAATAAACAAAATTATTTACGCTTTAATGGTTTAACGGATTTGAATATATTTCGGAATGGACGTTTTTTTATATCCTGGTTTTATCATTTTTTGTTATGGTAGAACCTAGCTGTAGCTTCAGCCCGAATACGGGCTGGCTCAACCGGGTACCGCACACTATCATATAAAAAACGGCATTAAGTAACCAATTTAGCTACGGTGAGTGAAAGAACCTTCAATTTTAATCATTTTAACCTGGTTACGCATTTGTGGCTCCTCTGGTACTGTAAATAGTCATGGACGATGGTAAGAACTTAACATCAAGTAACCCGCATCGTCGTTTGCCAGCCAAATAAAAGAACTTGTGGTCGTCTAGCGGTCAGAATTCGACCGTAGTTTATTAAATTTTCAACTGGTTTCAAGATTAACAGATAATCTATTCTCAATTCGACCACAAACTTTAATTACAAACAAAAGAACATAATATACGCGTGTGTGTTTGTCAAATACATGGTAGTGTGTAATGTGTTTTTTTATACATTTAATGTAATTTTTGTTTAACTATTCATGGCAACCATTCCTTTCTATGTTTCTATATAAACTATAATAGTAGAAAATTTCACACTTGTCCATCGTACGTTCGTGAAAAGAGATACAAAAGTTTTTCCTTCACGTATTAATATATAGATATATCTTTTTAAACCGCGATCGAAACTGCGAGGTGTTCATGTACATAAGAAGCTAATGTTTATAACACACATATTGATTGACTCATATAATTATAAATAAATATTCTACCTACTGATATATGGACGCTGATAAGCAATACTGTGTCAAGCCACACGGACTTCATTTTGAGAAAATGGCGTCTAAAGATGTCAAACCTATTCCTTATAAATTAGTTTGAAGACGTATGTATACATATATTCATCTTTTCTTTTCTATTTTGATAAAATGTATAATGAATCAATAGCAGATAAATTTATTTATTATATTATTTAATTATAAGTTTTTAAATGTTTGAGATTCTTTTGTAAATTCCAAAATATGGAACGCACTTGAAATTCGAACATTGAGTTAAGAAACTTTTTTCAATACTTATTTAGTTTAGATGACTTGATTTTTTTTAATAGTGTTAAATAGGTAACGTAGTATTAAAATACATCAATATATCAAAATTTGACTTTTTGTGGGTTGACACATTATTGCTTATCAGCATCCATATAATGTATTCATAACTTAAAGCTACGTAACTAAGTGTAAGTGAAATCAATAAAACTAAAGTTCTCATTCATTGTATGCTAACTTGGCAGCAATATTGAGATTTATTCAAATGTTTTCGTAATCAGACAAAAAACAATAGACTTATTGGGTCAAGTAGTAGTATATATATGTATATATAGTAATGTATACATATATACTGATTGATTAACGCAGAGATCAAACCCTTAGATCTAATTGTGTACTAAGGATTTTTGAAAATCCATCTACATATACCTACAAGATTAAACGTTTTCTCGGAAACATCTATATAGTATCCTTTAAATAAATAATTTAAATTTATCGCATACCTTGAAATAAAACTATTTTAAACGGATTTAAATCGCGTATATTAACTATTTTTATCATCCCGACGTTTCGAGCACTTTGCAGCGTTCGAGCGAAAATAGTTTTAATTCATTGAGTAATAATCGCGAAAATCTAAGACAACGTTATCGCATACCTTTTTACCGAATTGTTTATATAAGCATGAGTTAAAGAACAGCCGTCAAAACTTCGGTCTGACGGGTCAGAAACAGAACCTGTATCGCTATCCCTTATCCCAAAACCGATCTCAACAGTTTCCACGAACAAAACAATGGACAGATAAGCGCAAAAACTACGCTCCAACGCTTTGATAAACTTTACAGCGATAATAATTGACCGTTAAGCTACTTTGATGTAATTTATTGAATAATATGTATTAGTAAATCTATACAATTGTATAAAGAGGTGAAATTTGTTTGTTAGTTTGTATAAGGGGAGAAATCTCTGAAAATACTGATCCGATTAGAAAATTATTTTTAAGTTTGATAGTCGGTTTTTTAAGGAAGGTTATAAGCTAGAACAATTAACGGTTATAAGCTAGAACACTCATTATTGAACTTGGCACCCATTTAGATCTCTTTTATCGTTGATGTCAACAAGCAAGGCATGTGTCATAACACTGAACTTGGCTCTCATTTTACATTTATGTTTTTGATGGGATCGACATTACGCTAAGAAACTAGGCGTGTTAAGTTGTTAACGTACCCGCCTATACTCAAAAATGGTGCGTCCAAAATTTGTAATTTTTTTTTTATTGTGGATGATATGTGTTTTTGAAAATGATGTTTGTTTATGGATCTTTAATTTTACGTTTCGAATATTGAAGTGTGATCAATATTTTGCAATATGCAATAATCTAATGAATTGCAAAAACTTATTATGGCATAAAACTTTATATTGTACTAATCTGCTTTTAATTCATTATTCCTTTTATTAAAATAGAAAATATATTAGTTATAAGAATATATATGATATCTTTAGACGCCATTTTCTCAAAATGAAGTCCGTGTGGCTTTACATAGGATTGCTTATCAGCGTCCAACAGTATCAACGTAGTTAGTAACGTTACACAGATTGTATAAGCTTAGTGAATTAGTCATGATAACAATTATTTTATTTATTTATAGATAATTGGATGCTGATAAGGAATAATGTGTCAACCCACAAAAAGTCAAATTCGGAGATATTGATGTATTTTGATACTGCATCACCTATTTAACATTACTCAAAAAAATGTAAGGTATACATATAAACTATAAATGTATGGAAAAGGTTTCCAAATCAATTGTTTCCAATTTCAAGTGCGTTCCATATTTTGCAATTTATACAATAATCTTATATATTTGAAAAACTTTTAATAGATAGATAATATAGATAGATAATATATTAAATATATCAATCTGCTTTTAATTCATTATAGGTTTTATAAAAAAAAGGTGGATATATACTTCTTCAAACATATTTGTTAAGAATAGGTTTGACATCTTTAGACGCCATTTTCTCAAAATGAAGTCCGCGTGGCTTGACATAGATTTGCATATCAGCGTCCAATTGATATTTAAATTTAAACAACTGTGCGCATTTAAAATCACGTAAAGCCATGAGGCACACCTAGTTTAATATTATTTAATTTATAATCACGAAATAGTACAATACTGAATGATGTTATTTATTCCATTGTAATAATATTTAAAGTTAATTAACGTATTGGCTGAATGTTGCATTGCATCATGTGCCTATTTAAATTACGAATCAATCAGAAACTCATTAATAACGATACAAAGCTATGACAATTTATTTATTTCAATAATTACCTAGTAACTGTTTCCAATACAATGTTTTTGTAATAAACAACAATATGAATTCCGAGTTTTACGGGAAAGAATAAAGGGCAAAACATAATCTTTCTCGGTGTCAATTACCATCAAAAATCAAAATCAAAATGTCTTTATTCAAAATAGGAATTTACGTACCATCGTGTTTTTTGGCGTAAAACTGTCTTCAGCCATCTATCGCAAGTTCATCACCAGTGGCTAATCAAACTTATATATGGATGCTGATAAGCAATAATGTGTCAATCCACAAAATGTCAATTTCGGAGATATTGGTGTATTTTGATACTGAATAACTTATTTAAGATTATTAAAAAAATGAAGTCATATAAACTAAATAAGAACGTTTCTGAATGAATTGTTTCGAATTTCAAATGCGTTCCATATTTTGTAATTTATACAATAATCTCAAATATATGAATAACTTTTTATTAGATAATATATCAAATATATGAATCTGATTTTAATTCGTTATACCTATTATCAAAAAATAAAAAAACAGCTGGATATATACTTATTCAAAAATATTTCATAAGAATGTTTGACATGTTTAGACGCCATTTTCTCAAAATTAATTATAATCATTAATAATCATCGGATAAAATGTACTAATTTGTAAGCCATTTCTATAAAAGCCTGTAGTCAGGGCGTTATGAAAAGACAGTCATCTTAAGAATAGTTATATCGGACAATGCATTAAAAGCTGTGAATAACACATTATCGAGGCAAACCTAGACGCACTCTAGTTTACATTGCGATAACAGATTCTGGAATTAGCACAAGATGTGTTTCCAACATTCGAATATCGTCCTTAAAGTCAAAGGACCAAAGGCGAATTCACCATGGTAGTTGGGTTTAATGTTTTGTAAATAAGGCGAGTCGTAAAAGGCTTATATCAAACAAATGTACTGTAGGAAGTCACATTTTGATTGCTTTTCGCTTCATTTTCCAATGAGGCATTGTTATTTCAACGCATTTAATATAGTCAGTAAACTACTCGACCAAATTGAAAATTTTACGGGACCAATGGGAGCCATTTAAAGAAAGAAGTATTAAGCAAATTGGACTAGCATGCTGGAATGTACTTCGGAAGATACCCCTTTGTAGCCAGTTTAAGCGTGACTTTGTTTAACCGAATTCGAAGAAAAGACGTTTTAAATTATTAAGAATGTCGGTAATCTCCCAGAATTAAACGGCTTCATTTTATTGATAATAAATACTCGTGTTTTATCTACAAATTGTTATGCCCATTTAATTAAAAGTTGTACAGAAAGTTAAGGTTAAAACAATCTAGCCCAAAAATTTTAGTTATCTTTAAGGAAAAATGCTAATAGTTGATTGTTTTTATTTTCATCATAACTGAAACAGTTTCGGACAAATATATCCATACTGATATTATAATAATAAAAGTAAGTCTTTGTGTCGTTACGCCTTTTTTTGATACATTTTGGTATACATTATATACCTACATTGTTGTTAAACATGTATTAAAATGCATATAAAGAAATACTATTTTATAATTTGTAGTTATTTTTCTTCATAATAATTCTATGTTAATTATTTTGACAGACACGTTGGCGCAGTAGTCACTGCAACTGACTGTAGCGCTAACGGTCGCGGGTTCGATCCCCGCTCACAGAAAATGTCTCTAGTGGCCATACGGATGTTTGTCATGGTCTGGGTGTTTGTGTTGGCGTTGTGTTTTTCCGGACCCCCGACACGAGGTCACAAGATCTTAATGGGGGCCGTTGAGTGTGATGCGTTTATTTATTTATAATTTATTATTTTGGTAAAGGAGTTTTTTCAGTATGTAAAATATTCCATATTCTTTATTTATGAGTATGTAAAATTAAACTAATACATTAGTTGACCATATATGGTTAACACAGCTTTCATCAATAGATATAGATTAAACCTAAGAATTAGGCTTCTTTTTGTTTGAATTAAATTTAATGTGAATGAAATAAAATATGATCATTAATATTTATAGAATAGGCTGTTCATAATAATTTATCCACACAGAAAAAAATCTAAGATAAGAAGTACAACGGCATAAATAACATGGTTCGACTGTCTCATCTTTAATCAAAATCACAAACGTACGTTATATAATTTTGTCCGTCTGATCACTCTATATAATATTAGCCGGAAATGAGCCAGTATCAAATGCAAACATGCAAGTATGGACATGAGTTCGCATTAATACAGGAGATTTCGCTAAGCTCGAGCTTACTTAGTATTCATACAAAATATCAATAGCGATTGAGGCAATCTGCAAAACGTTCTTAAGATATTGTTATAGTATAAAGAGACTTATAAGAATCTTTTCATAAGTGAGCAAAGATAAAACAATCAATCTTATTTGTTAACCGGATGCTGATAAGCAAGAATGTGTCAAGCCGCACGGACTTCATTTTGAGAAAATGGCGTCTAAAGATGTCAAACCTATTCTTAATACATTTGTTTGATGAGGTATAGATCCATCTTTTCTTTTTAATTTTGATAAAAGGTAAAATAATAACTTTTTCAAATATTTGAGACAATTGTATAAATTGCAAAATATGGATGCGTTTCATATTTTAATTAATAAAATTTCTAGTGTAATTTATTTCGAATGTATTTCTCAAATAGTTGAACGTAACGTAACTGAATTAGTGTAATTATTCGAAAATATGTGATTTTCATTTCGGGATGTGTTTATTTACTACATAAATGAAGTTAAGATATAATAAGTTATAAATGTTTTAACGGCTGTACATATTCAAAGGTTTATAACATTATCGTATACATTCAATGTTTTAATTCTTGTTCACTCGACTGAATATTGTCTGGGAGCACGGTAGTGCTCTTCCAAGTCGAGCAAAAAACCGGCATGTCTATACCATTCACTTCTCGAAATATCTAGTTCACGCCATAAGCTAGTGTCGCTCAGCAGTGTTTCATTATGTTTCAGTTTACAAATACACTGGAACTACGCGATAATCAAAGTGTGCGATTTAATGAAACCTTCCGAATAGGGATGCCAATTAAAATTATTTAATTAGTCATGTAATAAAATGCGAATCAATTTTTATATTCTATTGTTACTTAGATGAATCTCTGTCCGTGAAACTATTTGTAACTGAAAAGTGAAAAATATCATCTTTAAAAAAGAACAATAAATAACTTGTAAAAAGTTTTACTTTGCACCGACTTCGACTGCTTTACTTGGCACCGACTTCGACTGTTTTACTTGGCACTGACATCAAAATGTTATGTTATGTTTAGTTTTTAAATCAAAATAATTGAAATTAGTATGTCATACAATCAAACGAAAAAAAAAATCGACTCCAGTCAGTTTTCTTTTAAGTCTTAGTTACCGTTTATCGCTTTTCCCACACAGCCCTAGTTCAATACACGCGGACAAGCAAATGTTTGTAGTGTGGAAATCACCAGTCGTCAGCGAGCGACGTAACAAGTGTGTCAATACAAGCTAACTCTTTATTTGTCGATCCGTTTGAACTGTTTCGGACGAATGCCACTGATTCGATAAAAATAAAATAGTCGCGTTTTAATTGGACGTTTCAAATCTTTATTGTTGTTGTCGAATGTACATCTGGTATACAATGTACACTTGGGTGTAAGCTGATAAGCAATACTATGTCAAGCCTCACGGACTTCATTTCGTAATTCTCATTCAAAAACTATATGAGAAACTTAAAAATGAAATCCAAATACTTATTTCATGATGACTTGATATAGTTCGACGTATTATTTTTCTTCTTTTTAACATCATGCTGGTCAAAATCGGCCATTTTGATTTTATCAAATTTTAATGGTTTCTATAACATCCGCTCTATCATAACGTATCCAATGACGTATCATTTATCAAAATTGGTCCATGGGTTTGGTCTAAATAGTGCCAACAAAGGTGCAATTCCACCTAAATACATAGGTAAACACATTACCCATTTTATACTACTACGTGAAAAGTACAGTGTTAGGTAAATCTTATATAGTGATATGGAACACTCCGTGTACGAGCCCGACTCACCCTTTAATAAAGACTGTATGGATAACGGCTTTTCCAGGAAAATGGAGAATATCCTTAGGATAATCATGCAAGTATTTTATTTCTCGGAAAACGATTTACTTAAAGTTGCTTCTAAGAGTTTATATTATTTGTTAGGCTTATATTATTAGTTCTTTTTATTTACGAACTTCTCTACATATTTATTTCTGAATGAATTTATCTTGAAGTGAATTTATCTGTGAATATATAACAGGCAATCAGACCCACGGTGTTATTATCGCTTCTTGTTTTATAGGTCGAGTCGTATTTAGTTTCATAATTGTGAATTCTCATATTATCTTATTTACTTTTAACACAACATATGCGCAAAAATAACACAATAGACTCATCAGAATATCCGGCTACTCTATTGCTCAGTTATATGTTGAATTAATATTTTTTTTTCAAAGAAAACATTGACTTTGAGATATTTAGGTGCTTAATTTGATCTTACACTGTCATTTTATCTCTGGGTCGGTCAGTTAAGCGGGACACTCGGAAATGATTTTTTTTATTTGATGACTTTTAGATACGGTCTAAATACCAGACAACTAATACGATTTCGATTAAAATCTATATAATATAATATATATATATATATATATATATATATATATATATATATATATATATATATATATATATATATATTCAGAAATGAAGTTTTTCTGGGGTAAAAAACATAAAAAATAAATACATTATGAATTTAAAGTCTCCTTTTTTTGATGTGGTTTAAAAATAAACATTTCATAAATTTTCGTAGTATAAATTTTCGTAGTATTTCGTAAAATAATTTTATATCTACATATTGATAATAATAATAACGAATCAATAACTTAAATTAAAAATTAATAATCGTTGAAGGATTGAAACCGATGTTTTTCGGCAGCCATCAAATTGATACAATGGATGGACGTACACACGGAATTGTGTTTAAACAAATCATTTGGAAATGTTATCATTATATTGTTATTAAACCATCGACGGTACATTTAATTTAAATTTTAAATTAGCTTATGTTTGAAATTGGTTTGAAATTATGAATATTTTTTTATAGACTAGCGATCCGCCCCGGCATCGCACGGCTGTAATGTAGTTGTTTACATCATATTACAACTAAAGCGAGGTGATTTCTAAAGATGCATTATTAGTACATCAACAAACCATAGTAAATTTCAAGCCTCTTACTTGAAAAACATAGGACTTTCATACAAACCTCCATCCCCTGTTTTACCCCTTAGAGTTTCGTAAAATCATTTTTCCTTAGCGGGTGTCTACACCCTATAAGAAATCTACCAGTCATATTTTAGGTTTAAAGGTGTCAATAGTTTCTGAGATTTCGTGATTGAGTGATCGGTTTTATCTATGGATGCTGATAAGCAATACAAAAAATTAAATGCGGAGATATTAATGTAATGAAAAAAAAATCATGTCATGTAAACTAAATAAGTATTGAAAAAAAGTGTCTTGTTTAAATAATTGCAGTGTTTTTCTTATGTATCTTCAAAAGTTTTACATTTTTTGCGATATGCAAAAAAATATATCTGAAACACTTATTATTAGAGTTTTTATTACACCAGTCTACGTTTAATTGATTTTAAATTCGTGTTGCTTGATTTAGTATAGCTTACCAGCATCCAAATAGTCTATAACCTTCCTCGATAAATGCACAATACAACACAAAAAGAATATTTCGATTCGAACCAGTTCCTGAGATTAGCGTGTTCAACCAAACAAACATACTCAGCGTTACAATATTAGTACAGTATACATGTATTATATATATAAATATGTATACCGTATATTCGTAGCTACATTTTAACCAGAAAAAAAACGAAAAGCAACAATTTTACATGACACGTACCCCGTTTCACACACACAAACGCACATAATTAATACGTAATAAAGCAAGTTCACACACACCAGGTAACACGCGATTCGGGCTCGCCCTCCGAGGGTTCTGTACTTACACCCGACTCACGCTTGACCGGACTTTGTATTATCTATAATTTTAACAAGTTTCACACTTATATATAAAGATATAATATCGCTGTTGATGTTTATAATAATAATTATATTATTAAGTAACTTTTGTTATTATTATTTTCTTAATTTCAGTCATAATACCGTCTATATATTTGATAAAAAATCAAACACCCACCAATTTTCAAATGATACAGGCCCTTCACGGACGGACAAAGCACAATAATAAGGTCCAGCTAGTAGTCCATGACTACGGTACCCTAAAAGCTGTAATAATATTCCGTACACGGACGGTGGGCGTTTAATACCGAGATTACCGCCATCTCGAGGCAATTAGAACCAGTCTAGAATAAAGATTAACCGCGCTGTAAATTCTAGTTTCTTTAGTAATAACTGACTTGAAACGACTTTATTAACTGAAGGAAATTAATATGAAATTTTATTTAAAGCTTTTGTTCTTGCAGCAAAATAAATAATCATCAATAATTGGACACTGATAAGCCATACTGTGTCCAGCCACAAGGACTTCATTTTAAGAAAATGGCGTCTAAATATGTCAAACCTATTCTTAACGTTTACAGACGTATATATCAATCTTCTCTTTTCTATTTTGGTAAAAAGGTATAATGACTTAACCCATTAAGCGCCAATATGACTAACCGCAATTTCAACCCAAATCTTTTGTTTTTTTTAATCATTAGTAACATATTTAAATACAAAAGGAAAAAGCTTTTCCTATTATGAATAGTTTTAGAAGGGTGTACTCGCACGAGTACAGCGATCACAATCGAACTGAATCGTGGTCGTAAAAGCTAAGTTACAAAAACTTACTGTACTCAAACGAGTACAACGGCGCTTATTGGGTTAAAATCAGATTGGTATAATAAAAGGTTTTATGCAAAAATTAATTTTTGTAATTTATTAGATTATTGCATTGGAGAATAAAACATGCAGCAAAACCGTGGACGAAAAACTAGTTAATAATAACTAGCTTGAAACGGAGGCTTCATTAGCTAGAACAAAATTAATAGGATAAAAATTGCAATTATTTTTATAAAAGCTTTCTCGTGATTATGGACTATAAATTGTTTGTTTATTTTAGCGCTACACTAGCAGCTACTCGCGACTGCTCCTACACACGCAAAACATAAGCAAAAAAGTAAGTAAGTATACCCATATTTTGAAATTTATAGCTTGTATCTTATACTTATATTTAAGCTATAGACCGAGATACACTTATAAGTTGACTTTATAAAATTACACCTGAAAGAATTTAGTATCAGATACTAATTTATCAAAATAGATAGTATAATAATAATAGTAGATAATGCTACTAGGTTACAGAAATATTTTAAGTATATCAATTACGAGCGTAAAACTTACAAGTGTAGTTCTCGCCTTATAATTAAATTTAACTTACGAAATAGATACTATCTTAAAGTGAAGAAGAAAATATCTCCGAATTTGACTTTATGTGGGTTGAAATTGGTTATCGGCATCATGTTGTATATAAAGTAAAGTAAAGTAACAGCCTCTATATGTCCCACTGCTGGGCTAAGGCCTCCTCTCCTATTAAGGAGAAAGCTTAGAGCTGAATCCACCACGCCGCTCCACTGCGGGTTGGCGGATATACATGTGTCAGAATTTCTCCCGACACATGCAGGTTTCCTTACGATGTTTTCCTTCACCGCTGAGCTTGAGATATAATTTAAACACAAATTCAGCACTTGCAAGATCAGCGGTGCTAGCCGGGGTTTGAACCTGCGATCATCGGTAAAGATTGACATGTTCTAACCACTAGGCCATCTCGGCTCAATTTGTATGATGATACGGAATCCTTGTCCAAGCCCAACTCGCGTTTAACCGGGTTTCAGTAAAACATAACCTTCTTGGTAACACAATCGTGTAACAGTTCCAGTCATTCTTATGCGGGTCTCATAGCTAGTGCTGAAGAGATTGTTTATATTCGTAACTTTGCACAGACTAACGCAAATACTAATTAATATGAACCTTATTATTATGGAAATAAGGACAGTAATAATTAATTAGTTTGCTCCAATTTCAATCTTATTACACTGATAATATGATCCAATTAATTATGTCTTTCGAGTACAATGTGCATTTGTAATGTTTATATACAAATAGTTTTACTTGCTAGTTAATAAAGAACTTTTTAAAACTACCGTTACGGTTTTATTTAAGTTAAAAGTATCACTGAAGTAGAGCCTAGCTATAGCCCATTGACTAAAGAGATAAAGGCTGGCTTGACCGGGGCAGTACCTCACTCCCACAAGATCGGCGTGAAGTACCTAATATAACTACATTTCTTACGGTGAGTGAGAGATTTAGAAGCCTAATCCTTTTCCCCCTGTTTCTCCCCTTACTTTACCCTTTCATCACTGATGCCTTTTTTAAGCTGGCTATGCATTTGTGGCGTCCTCTGGTGCAGCAAATGTCCAGGAGGGCGGTGATTACGTAACATCACGTGTTCCGCGTACACGTTTGCCAACTACTCAAAAAAATGTTCTCGTTTTGCAAATTAGTCTTCTTACAAAATCTCATATCAGCTTTATTTAAAAGAGTATACATACTTTTAAATGGTCTATAAGTAAATAATAATTAAAAATTAAAACATTAAATTCGTAGTCCACTTTTTTTTTAACTCTTGTAAAATATGTCGCCATTTTCTTTCGCTTGACATCAACAACCCGTTGCCAGGCAACCCTCAGAGTCACGTGTATATCAGTCCCATTAACAATACGTATTGATAATATTTTCAATTGACACCAAGAAAAAATTATAAACAAACATTTAACCATTTTAATTTTTTATTTTATGTTTTACATAGACTTTATTTTCGTTACAAAGCAACGAAATTCAATACAAAAATATGTTCGAAACATTATGAAACATTAAAACAATTAAAAACATAAAAAGCAAAAATTTCCACACAAAAAAATATCATAATTAAAAAATAATCTCACTTATTACAACTGGAGGCCCGACTCTGGATAACTGCCAGTAAAAGTGCTCGGAAAAGTTGGAAACATTTTATGTTTGGCTTTATACGAGATTCCTCGCCTTTATGGTTGATATTAAAAAAAAAATCATTTAATACCACTTAGCGAGAGTTACAGAACAAAATCTACAGTACTTAATAGATAAACTTCGTTGGGATATTCGAACTTGCTAATCTCTGATCTATTTTCGATTTTGAACGACTCATTTGCATTAAGACGCGTTTTAACCTACGCCCATGCACCAAGCGTGCGACTCGCGTACATGATACTTGCGTGCAAAAGACAATCAAAACACTTGTTCGCAAACACATTGCGTGCACGCCATTTGAGTGCTACTGTATGTGCTCAGTACTTTGCAACGCGGGAGTGTCGTGTGACGCGTCCGCGTCCATTCGAGGCGCGTAACATGCACGCAGACCGCACGCTTCATGCACGTGTGCAGGTGCGCTTTAGATACGTGTATTGAAAAAGGTTATAGACTATATGGATGCCGATAAGCAATAATGTGTCAACCCACAAAATGTCAAATTTAGAGATATTGATGTATTCTGATAACGGATATGCTTAGAATATTGAAGTAAGTTCCATATTTTGGATTATGCAATAATTTCATATATTTGAAAAACTTATTATTAGATAAAAATCTTTAGTAGCCTATCTGCTATTAATTAATTATATTTTTATCAAAATAGAAAAGAAAAGATAGATATGCTTCTTCAAACAGATGTGTTATCAGAATAGTTTCGAAATCTTTAGACGCCATTTTCTCATGAAGTCCGTGTGGCTTGACACAATATTGCATATCAGCATCCACATTATGTTACCATTTCTAGAAGCAATACAATTATCATTCACATGGGGAAAATGCGAGACAGCTGTTATTATTTTTTTAAAACGCTTAAAAATTAATAGATATCACTTAATAACAATTACTCCCTTCATGCGGTAGCAAGTAAAAAATGTTAGTGCCCCTATAAAATAGGGGTTAATGGTGAATATTCCATCGTGTTGGGCCGCTTCCAACTCGGCCGATGAGACGATTATAAAAGTGATACTCTACATCGACATTATCGATAATGTTATCGGAGTGAACTCCGTGACATTTTTATGCAGCTTTAGAAGTTTAGTTAAGGCGGGAATTATATTTGTAAATTTTAATCTCGTGAGCGATATAAAAGAACTCTGTAACTTAGTGCCAGATACGTCGTTAGTATTTACGAAATCTGTGAATGTCAAAATAGGACACAGACTGTAAATTCTTTCAGGTGTAAAGCAATACAACAATATTTCCGAATTCGACTTTTTGTAATTCGACACATTATTGGTTATCAGCATCCATTTATAACCTTAGGCATATTCTTACTCTAGACCGTTGCATCAGCTATGTTGATTTTTACCTGAAAACAGAAAGAACGAAATTAGTTATAATCGAATCGATATCTATAGATCTATAATGACATTACAAAGAGGAAAATGTGTTTGTAAGTTTTTATGTAGAATCTCGGAAACTACAGATTCAATTTGAATCGAGGAAGGTTATAGGCTATATTACATCACGCTATGACTCACAGAAGCGAAGCAGTACCTATAAACGCGAGTGAAACTAGTATAGTTAGTATGGTATAAAGCTGAAAAAGTTTGTTTTTGAACGCGTATATTTCAGGAACTATAAATTTTATTTTGAATATAAATTTGCATTTGTTATCATTTTTATTTATATATTAAGGAACGATAAGACTTTACGCCAAGACTCAAAGAAGCAGACCAGTGACTGTAAACGCTACACAATTAAGTGCCCTAACGAGAGTAATACTGCGTGAAAAAGCCAATTCTAACTATTACTCAAAGGTGACTAGCTGACTGACATAGTGATCACGCACAGCCCAAACCTCTGGACGGATCGGGCTGAAATTTTGCATGCAGGTAGATGATATGACGTAAGCATCCGCTAAGAAAGGATTTTAATTAATTCTACCCCCAAGGGGATAAAATAGAAGATAAAAGTTTGTATGAAAGTTTGTCCATTTTAAGCTTATCGGGCTGAGACTTTGCATGCATAAAGCTACTATGACGTATCCTAAGAAAGGATCTTAATAAAGCCCAAGAATTTAACAAAATATAAAGATAAATGTCAAAGAAATAGTAAAAATTAAACTGGCGTGCGCTGCAAAAAATCGTTAAAAGTTACATCTATGTAATGTACAATGAAAAATACCTACAAAAAAGCCGCGATCGCACTTCTTTTATGTGTAAGCCATTATCGTCAAAACTAATTCTGCGCAAACGAAGTCGCGAGCACAAACTAGTATATTATAAAACCACGTACTGTTGATTTTACAATAAGTTTATTATATTATTTACCCCAAATTACCGATATCGATGTACACTAACCAATTACCATATTAACAAAGACGAATTAATCAAAAGCCGGCGTCCGCGCGTGTAACGGCATTACGGAAGCTGGTTAATCTTGTAAGCCGATTACCGGCAAGAGCGCGTCAATGGGCCCCGATTACCGGATATTGGGTATTACCGACATTTACCGACATATTACCGACATGTTACCGACAATATTCGGACATTTGGATGAAAACTGTGTGTTAATGGTGGCTGTTCGGTTTTATGGTTAAGTTAATGAATTTAATTGTGTCATCTTTTCATTTACATTGGACTTGGTTGGTGAATATTTAAATTTATGTGGTAAGTTAACAATTGTACAATTGAGAGCTTGGTTTTACCGTTAATTTTAAAAATTATAGGATTAATTTTGATGCTGTTTTCAATTTCTATCAATCAAAAGTTAATATTTAAATTCATTCAAATTACTGTCGTTTTCAAATCGAATCAGAGGTTTTAGAGATTACTTTAACTTAACTTTCAAACAATTTTTACCCTTTATAATATTAATATAGATAAAAAAAAACCGTGCGAAGCTGGAGCACTTCGCTAGCACAATCATTTATAGCAAACGTACATTATAAAGGACAAAATATATCATAAATTTTGCAATCACAAGTCTTAGTAGGTCTTACATTCAAACCAATAACAGCGTCCAGTGTACCGTGGAATAACCAGTTAGATCCAAACAGCCGGCTTCGACGTAACCTCTATCGCTATCGCAATAGCGTTCAAATGTTCCGCTACAAATTGCGAGCTTCGGTGATTAATTGATTGGAAACAATCCGTTGTTTAATACATCTTGTATTAGAGCGTGTTAGTTTATACTGCGGAAAGTGTATGTTTACATATAAAAAACATATTGAAAGTAAAGTAACAGCCTGTGAATGTCCCATTGCTGAGGAAAAGCCTCTCCTATTAAGATTTAGAGCTTAATCCACCACGCTGTTCCACTGCAGGGCAGATATACATATGTCAGAATTTCTCGCGGATCATGTAGGTTTCCTCGCTTTAGCATTTAAAAACTCAGTGTTGCTAGCCGGTGTATGAACCCACGATCATCGGTTGAGGTTGACATGTTCTAACCAATTGGCCATCTGGACTCTTTTAAACAGCACGTCATCGATAGGTATAAATATTATAGACAGGTAAAATTTATTTATAATTTTTGAAACTGCTAATGCGATTTAAAAAAATCTTCTCATTTTGACGAAACTTTACAGTAAAATAGTTTCGACGTTTCGACGAAGTTGCATCCGGCGTGACAAGCAGATGAGAGTCAATCAACGTCGGACAAAGAAAGGTACTATTTATTTAAAATATGTAATTAATATATTTAATACATCAAACTAAAAAACATAAGCCATATTTTTTCAATCCAACCTTTGCGAATAAGCCGGTATATAATAGGCCACTGACCCATATAGTACAAACATATGTGACACGTCGTTAAGGCACCACACGTGTGCACATAAATCAGTAAGGTTACACATGCATAGTAAGCGCTAGAACATGTATGTATGTTTGTTACAACAGTTTACAACACTTCGATTAATAAAAGTGCTATTAAGATGCACACGAGTTGTTTACTAAAATAAATAATTTATAGGATATCGTAATTAATAAGAACTTAAACAATAAACCGAATTCAAAAAGTTAAATACAAATAAACTAAGAAGTGATTTAAAAAACTAAAAACCCGACGACCATCTGTAGTCAGCAGTGTCGTATAAATAAAGCAAAAACATTTAACTCTATACAAGATTACGTTGACGATAAAGATGCGTGGGCTTAGTATATGCTGAATTTCGTACAGGATAAATAATCAATTTGTAATCATAAACTGGGTTGTGTTGACAAAAGTTTAAAAGAGTAACTATCGAGTTTCTTGTCGGATCTTCTCGGTAGAATCTACGTTCCGAACCGGTGGGAGCTTCATTATTGATGTTATTTTTTTTCATGTATTGGCGATTCAAAAGTGCTCGTGAGAGCCTACTTGAATAAATTATTTTTTTATTTTGCTTTTGATTTTGAATATCAGTTCTGTCTAAGATTCTATAAGTGTGAATAGTTACTAACCAAGTTTTAAACGTTATAGACTTATGATCATTTTGATTTGCGCCCTAAGAATTAACAAAATCGGCCAATGCGTTTTGTCTAATTTGTGCTACAAAGATACAATTTCACATAGATAGAAACATATTACCCTTGCATCGCGCAGTCGGGTAAAAAGCAGAAACACTAATAAACCAGCGTTACAATTGATCTCAGTCGACATTAACATAAGCTTTTCCGTTCGGCAGGATGTTATATATTTCTGTTACTAAAAAGCTTTTTATTCTTTAAAAAAATTTTGTTCTACATTTTGAATTCGGTGGAAAGTAAATCATATGAAGTCGGTGCCAAGTAACTTCCGTCTAATTAGAATACTTATTTATTCCAGTTATTTTGATATATAAACCAAATTACTTAACCAATTTTGATAAAAACTATTCTATAGCACTAATCTAAAAGAAATTTTGAAATCGTTTCATTAATAACAGAGTTATGAAGTAACAAACATTACGAATTAAGAATCTCCTCTTTGAAGTCGGTTAAAAACTATTAGATAATCTAGCATTGAGTTGGTAATAACGATGTTTTCGACAATATAATTAAGAATATAAATGGTCCAATTACGTCTCTTTAGGTGGAAATAATTTCCATCATTAGAGACCTATAATAATGTACTATAAATGTCCCTAACGTAATTTATTTCACATCAATACATTAAAAATTAGACAGACTTTATTTTTATTATATTACCTAATTTTTTATATTTTTATTTATTTTATTATTTTAAGGTTTGCTCTACATTCAAAAATATATAGGTAATTAATAAAAAAAAATACTTTAATCCATTACAAAAACACAATTAAAATATTTGACCAAACCAAATAATTAATCACCTAATTACAATAAATTAAATTAAAAAAAAACAATCTATCACAATTAAAAAAATATGTTAGTTCATATATCAACAATGAAAACTCGAACCGTGAACACCACGCCCTAATAATCCCGTACAAAAGTGTGTACTCACCTCAAACCGGCACTTGGAACCCTTCCACAATAAGCCAGCTGTTGTTTCACAAGCGTTATTCTCCCGCGCCCCGCCGCGGTTATTGAGACAAAGTGCTATAGATAATTCGTTATGATTTGTTGACTGCGGTAAGTATTTTCTTTTTGGTAGTTCGGGATTTATGTTTTACTTGTTGTTGTGGTGACTGTTATTTAACTGTTTTGGGTGAGTTTGTGTGACGTTTTGCACTTTCTGGTAAAGAAAAATTGACTGTATACGCGTATTATATTAGTGTTGTAACGCGTATGACATCGATATTGCAAGACAAAATTGTAAATTTTATAATACACCGATTAATAATCTATTAATAGAGACCATTTAAACGTTTTACTTTTGAGAGCCAAAAACCTAGTAACAAATACGTCGTAAGTATTTACGAAAGCTGTGAATAAAAAATAAGTCAAATATAAGGCACTGACAGTAAATTTTTTTTTAGGTGTAAGACGAGAATTACTCTTATAAGATTTGCTGTCAGACTTTCATAAAGATTTACATAAGTGAATTTTCATTGCTTTACACCCGAGGGAATTTTCCTACGGTGCCTTATTTTTGACATCCACAGCTTTCATAACGACTATTTCGTATCTGTTTTTTTAATTCAATTACGAGAGTAAAACTTACAAATACATATAATTCACACATAATTGAGAAATAACTAATTGAAATCTTAATCTTTACAAAATTCAAAAATATTGTAAAGAAACGTTTGTGTGCTAGAGGATATTACGATATTAAAGATTTTGTAGATGATGACACACCATGGGAATAAGACGATCGCTTCCGAGCTATCTCAATAAATTCTCTAATTTGTATTAAATTATGACGTTTTTGCAAAAATAATGATAATTCAACAAAAGGAAAAAACAGAGTCTCGCTGAGTTTCTTTCGCGGTTTCTTCTCAGGTCTGAGGCTTAATCTTTTCCGAAACCGTGGTAGATTCATTTGCTAGACGTTCAAAAAGAGAATGTAGATTCCTTATTTTGAATAAAAATATTTTGATTTGATTTTATGAAAGTCTGAGAGCCAGACATATAAGTGCGATTCTCGCGTAATAGCAACTCGTAATTCCGAACGTTGTAAATACTGAAAATTCAGTCGGTATTTTTGTTTATTCGCTGTATCACTAATTGTCTGTCCGTCAGCAGAGCTGTAAATACCTGTCAATCAGGGACCGCGCCGATAGTGTCGTAATCAGACCTTTGTTGCTGATTGGCTCCAATTTAACATAAGCCATTTACGTCTTTTATCTTTAGTATAAACTAGGAGTTTTTCGCAGCTTCGCCCGCGTTCATTTTGGAATTTGATAGAAGCCATTCAGAAAACTTCTGAAATAATACATTTTGTTTTTTATATTTCACAATCAGCATCAAAATTGCAGGTATTAAGTTTTATGTTAATACCATAACGGAATTTTAGATACAAACGTTTTTACCCCTTTTCACCATTTAAGGACGGAATATGCAAAAAACTCTTCTTAGTGGATATTTACAACCTAAAATTTCAAGTTTGTAGCTCCAGTGGCTTAGGCTCTGCGTTGATGAATCAGTAAGTCAAGACAAGTGATTTTATATGTATACATAGATAGATTATACTAGCTTAACTTAATGTAGATTTTGTTTTAAAATAATACATGTAGGCTACATTCCCAATTTTGATAAGCTCGTCAATTGTCTTATTGCTCTCTTATAGCTAGGCAACATCGTTCGAAGTGGTCAGCATTCGGAGTGCCAAAATCCATGGATATAGTCAAAAAATTCCTAACATTTGAAATTACAATGCACATCGTAAACCCTCATAACATTACTCATAACGTGATATATTTTAAATGCAAGGCACGTGTTATTTTAAACATCATAAGTTTGAAACCTTTTGTTCTTTAAATAAACTATGACTTATGCTGGGAGTATTTACAGTCGCCATCAGGTTATTGTGCGTTTTATCTTATTTATATATTCAAAGGTACTGAGTCTGTGTTTTCGTTTGTTTTGACGATAAAGGAAGGAACGTAGAAGAAAGATTTTTAGTATAGAAAATGTATTGAAACTATAAGAATACGATGCACGTTTCGATAACGACAGTTATTAGACACCAGAGCTGATTGTGTCATTACCGCTATTAAAAGTAGACTACCGAGTAAATAACTTTTGCAATATGATCAATTTTTTCTCAAATGTTACATTTAATTATTGACAAAAGCTAGCTTTAAATTATATCATCTTTATTAGTAAAATTAAAACTTAATATAAATAATGTAATGGATAATAATCCCCATAAGGTCTTATTTTTATCAATATTATTTAATATTTGGTTCAAATTTAGACTTTATAGGAAAAGCTAGATCCGCAGTTTTGCAGTATCCCCGGCGATACGTTGACGATAAAGATGCGTGGTTTTAGTATATGCTGAATTTCGTACACTAAAAATAGTCAATTTGTAATCATACATTGTGTTGTATTGACAAGACAATTGCAACTAATTTCAATGGTCACCATTTCGATTCCCGCTCAAGGTTGTCAATATTTGTCCCAATCCTAGTATTTGTGTAAATACTTTTTCATGCCAGATTAGCGTTGTGACCCAATACGTAAAACTATTTATACGTACTAAGTCTAAATTACGAGCACCTGTAACTGGATAGTATCCCTTCCCTTAAATTCCATTATCCCTTCCCTGACGTCCGACCCCCCCTCCTTCTTCCCTTACTCCTTTTAAGCTGGCAACACATTTGACATCTGGTGCTGTAAATCTATACCAATATTACAGAGGTAAAAATTGTTTGTAAGTTGTGTCTCTAAAACTACTAATCCGTTTCAAAAAACTCTTTTTTCGTTGGATAGCTCTTTTATTGAGGAAGGCTATATGCTATATAACATCACGCTAAAACTCATCATAGGAGCGAAGCAGTACACCGCCAAACACGTGACCCGCCCGCTGGCTTGCTCGCTATTTTTATAAAAAAAACCTTTAGTTCTTTCAGTTTGATTAAACAGGTTTCTATTCCATTTACAATACAGTTGTAGGTAAACTCATACCTAAAGAACTTCATCAAATTCAATAAGTTAAGTGCTGTAACGCAAACGTCTGCACCGTGCGGGTATCATTTAACCGTGACTGGGTTTCATTTTTTAATATTTTCTCCCGTCATGCATATGCGCTGGCAACACATTCGCTTGATTTACTTCACATATTGCGAATTTTTTATCTGATATTATACTTTTTTTATGATTTTGTTCGAAAAATGGAATAGACTACTGTAGTAGTTATTATTAATAGTAAGTTAATACACGAGGTGCGAGTTGGACATATTAACAGCGTTTCTAGAACCGATATGGAAAAGTAAAAAAAAAACTAAAACTTTTTTTTATTATTTTTCATAATTCTGTACAAGTCTTAGCCTATACAACCAAAGGGTCGTAAATATATATAGGGTAAATCTATACAAATATTCTTCTTTTCAAACAATTTACTTAAAAAATATGTGATCAAGAAAAAGTCGCTTTTTAGATAAAAAAAGCGTTTATATACTTTCATTTCAACAATGTTTAAGCTATGACTAGACTATAGTTATGTATATCTGAAAATATAATTATTTAATATCTAAATCGTTAAGTCAGCAATTAACCGACATAAAATCACACATTAAATAAAATTCTCTAAGACAATAAAACACAACTAACCACACCAATTTAGAAAGTAGGTAAACATTTTATAAATTGATTTAAAGCGCATGACTCCTATTTTAATCGCATACGATTCGACTCGCTGCTCGTGAACTCCATAACAAATAACAATTCAAGAAAACGAATACGCCAAGAGCTAGAAGCGTTAAAAAGCTAGGCTTAATTTGACATGTCCCTACCCTCCCTCTGTTTAGATCTAATCCTCACTAATATTATAAAAGCGAAAATAGCTTTGTCTGTGTGTTACGCAATCACGCATAAACTACTGAACTGATTTAAATTAAATTTGTGATAATGATAGTCTAAAACCTGAGAGAGGATAGACTACTGCTTAATGCAAAATTTTGTGGCATCGTAGCTCTCTTATATTTTGTAGTAGCGAGAAGGTCACAGACATATTATAATAAACTTACAGTAGGTTGCGCGCGTTTTAAAGGTATCATTTTAGTACAAAATAACGTCTCCGTCCGTCAGAATGACAAAAACGTTCGCGCAGTGGTCACTGCAACTGACTGGAGCACTAATGGTCGCGGGTTCAATCCCCACTCACAGCAAACGTATGTTTTGGTCATATGGATTTTTGTCGTGGTCTGGGTGTTTGTATTGTCTTTCCGGACCCTTGACACAAGGCCTTGAAATCCTAATGGGGATTTTTGAGTGTTTTTAACGTTGCACAGATGTCAGAAGGTAATATATATTGTACTATTACCGCTGAAACGTCTCTGCCCTGAACGTTTGAGCCTTCTTAAAATGATCCGTCAAAAAGATCGTTAACTCTTAGACTAGAATAATGCTCAAACATTTCTCGCTTTCAAGGAATACTTTTAGAAGTAATGTTATATATGATGAAAGTTAGCACGTTCGATACGGCGTCACGTCTTAACGGCTGGACTGATTTAAATGATACTTAGTGATTTGATAGTAGATTTTCTAGAGCACGTAGGACTAGCTAGGAACGCCTGACTCGATAATTTTATTATCAAACTCAAACTCAAAATATACTTTATTCAGATGGGCTTTTGAAGCACTTTCGAATCGTCAAGTTACATGTCATATTTTCATTCTAGATTTTTATAAAGCTACCACCGTTTCGGAATGTAGTCTCTGCCGAGAAGAACCGGCAAGAAACTCCATAGTTATTCTTTTAAAAAGTTTTACAATGGGTACATACATTTATGAGTTACAAATATATTAAATACCCTGTGTGAATCCAGCTTATACTAAATCCAAGCATCTTTATCATCTATATAATCTTGAACAGAATAATGTGCTTTAGCTTCTGAGGACTTTTTAATATGTAATTTAAATGTCTTAATTGTAAACCGTAACAGTTTCTGCGGAATTTTATTATAAAAACGAATACCTTGCCTCAAGAAGGTAACATTGACTTTGCGGAGTCGAAAATTCGGCGTTAAGAGTTTGCCATGGTCATTGCCAATTGATTTTACCAACCCGCGGCCAACCCTTTGAATCCTTGTAGTTCAATGGTATACATAGTCTATTAATTCCCTGTAACGTTTATTTGTTAAATATTCTGACTGTTTCTTCGTATTCTGTATAATACAATTCGTTTGTAAAACTGGTCGTGGTACGCAGTGGTAGTGGCCATTCGATTCTCGCTCGTAGCAGACATTTATGGTATTTTGTGATGATGTTATAAGGAACCCCGACACCGGTGCCTATCAAGTATAAGGTGTTAGGTATACATCTAAGAGCAACACTTTTTTTATCACAGCCACTGACTAAAAAGTCACTGCAACTGACTAAAGCCCTAACGATCGTGGTTTAGTTCCCCGCACGGCACAAATGTCTGTATAGGTCATAAGGGGCGAATTTAGCCCTCAGAAAAGGTTGTGGGCACAACCACCCGAAAGTGGGCCAAGTGCGTGTCCGAGTATGAACTCGTTCATATGAATCACTAAAGACGTAACTATTCATTATTCATTTAACCTGTATATCACAATATATATTCGGGATGGAGAGGTGAAAATATTATTAAATTATTTCCAAAACTGTGTGATTTTTTATTTTTACTAAGGCATGTATGTGTGTCACAAGTCCATTAAGGATTGGACATACCCATCCTGCATACATCGGTAAATCCGACTTTGTTGTCGTGATTCGGATGTTTGTGTTTGAGTTCTGTGTTTCTTATTCTATGAGGTCATAATGGACGCCGTTAACTAAGAAACTGTTAACACTGAAAAGCGAGGTGACAAAAACAGATGGACTAAAACCTAGATGTTAACCGATTAAATCAGAAGCGCGGCGACAAAAAGCCTATCACGCTATGAAACAAAAAGCGAGGTGCGGTGTTTTCTCCAATCGGTAACCCACATTGCGCGACACGTTTACCCCACAAATAAAGCTTCCGAAGTTACTAACGGTTTATTGACCTCTGGCGCGGAGAACAAGCTCTAGCGATTGAAATTTAACTTTGTCAAAAAAAAGTCCCCGACGATTTGACAATCTCCTCCTTTTTGGAAGTCGGTTAAAAATAATTATACCAAACACAAAGCAGATTTAATGTTTCGGTCCTAGAGGATACTGCGACATTAAAGGTTTTGTAGATAATGACGCACCATGAGAATGAGGCGATCGCATTCAGACTGGATCATAGATCATAGTATCATGGTATATCTAAATAAAATTTATAATTTGTAAAAAAACATTGACGTTAAAAAAATTCAACAAAGAAAAGGATTAAGCACTATTGAATTTCTTCGCCGTTTCTTCAGGTTTTAATTTCGGTTTTATTTGCTTGACGTTCAATTTCATTTTTAATCTCTTATATGTATATTGTATATCCTGCCTGCGTGGGCTTTAGTTGGTATTTTTAAAGTCCATTTAAAGCCGTATTTCACTCTAGTAGTGTTCTGACTTTTTCTATATTTTTAGTTATCTTCGCATTTTTCTGAATAAAAAAATAACAAATACAATAAACCATGACTAAATTCAGATAAACAATACATACCGACGGTCTAAACGTTAGTAACGTGTTAAACTTTTCATACAAGAATTTCTTACAAGAATCATTTTGAATTTTTCACTTTCTTGTAACCCGAATGCGAAAATCTATTTCTCGTCAGCCGACTAAAAAAAACTCGAATTAACAAAATGTATACATTTTGTAACAAAAAACGCTTTCTCTTATGACATGAGTGCTAAATCACAGGTAACGGTTCGTAACGCACGCGCAGCCATGCCGCGGCATTGTACATCTATCTCTTTCACTGGAACGTATTATAAAGGAGTGAGAGAGACGGAAGAACAATCGCCATTCAAGTCTGGGAAGACGAAGTACATTGCAATTAGATGATACGCGATTAACGAAACGATATAGCAATTGTATTGAAGGATGTAGGCCATGACAAGACTGTTACTGATACTTCGATGTCTAAATGGACGCTGATAAGCAATACTGTGTCAAGCCACGGACTTGATTTTGAGAAAATGGCGTCTAAACATGTTAAACGTATTCTTAATAAATATGTTTGAAGAAGTATATATTCATATTTTCTTTTCGTTTTTGCTACAAGGTTACTGAATTAAAAGCAGATATATTTAATATACTTTCTAATAAAGAGCTCCTTAAATATTTGAGATTATTTTATAAATTGCAAAATATGATAGACACTTGAAATTCGAAACAATTAATTAAGAGGCTTTTTTCCGTACTTATTTAGTTTATATGGCTTGAATTTTTTTGATACTGTTAAATAGGTAATGTAGTATCAAAATACATCAAAATCTCCGAATCAGACATTTTGTGAGTTGACTCATTATTGCTTATCAGCATCCAAAAAATCTTTCACTTAAACCTTATTCAATAACTAGCAGTTCCCTTCAGATTCTTTTTTACTTAGGAATTTGATACCTAACAAATTTTCGTAGCTTTTTTTTATCTGTTAGGGAATGGATTTTCAAAAATCCTTTCTTAGTGCACACGAACGATATGTAAGAAACGTTTGTGCAAAATTTCATGTGACTAGACCCAGCGTTTTAGGCTCAGCGTTGAACGATCAGTCATTGAATATATTTCAGCCAATCAGCTTTGATTTTAACATATACATAAAAAATTGAACTTGCACATTACAAATTCGATCTGAATTTTAAACAAAAATGTATTCAAATAGCGGATTCAAAACAGGGAGCAATATATCAAGTGTTTATATTATCTAGTCGGCACTGATCCTATCGAGTAAGCTCTCCATTCGGATAATGCATGTCCCAGGCAATTGGCGAGTCGCCAGGAGGGGGGGTAGCTTATGACGTCACTCGTGGTTAATGTAACGGAAGTTGGAAAGATTGGTCGTACTTTAAATATTTTTTGGCAAATTATATTTCGATTTATATAGAGTTAGCGTCAAACTTGTTTTTGTGATGCAAGGGAAATCTTGAAGAGAAATAATAGTGTTTGTGGATAGTTGAGTTATGTAGATTGTTACGAAATTGTGAAACGTAGTGTAGGAGGCTCTCTGGCTAGGTGAACCGAGGATTAGTGCAGGATGGCTGGCAGCTGGTTGAGAGCGGTCGAGGATCGTGCTCAGTGGCGTGCACTTCAAGAGACCTATATCCATATCTGTATATGTTCAATGGCTGTAATGATCGTTTAATATCATGTAACCCGGGGCTACTGCATTTGAAAAATTAGAACAAAAGATGTAACGTGCTTTGGGAGACAAATGCAATAGAAGAGAGAAAAGTACCCATGACAAGTGTAGTACCCAAGTACTTATATGTAATACAATACTAAATATATCTTTTTAAACCTATTAAAACACAGCAACCATACCTTAAAGCTGTCTTTTCATTAGAAATGTGTGAAGCACGACGTCCAAATACATCCGCGCTTACCAGTGTGTGAAAAACTTTGTTGAATCCCATTTCACCAGAGTTAGGCTCAATAAATCCTATTGGTTGATTTTAAAAATATCCGTACCTTAGCAATGTCTCAGGTGAAAAGGCAACCTTACGAATGTCGAAAAAGTTGTAGAATTTATAAAGATTAAGACCATCTTGATCCCCACCCTCAGCGATTCAGGTGATGCTGGTAAAATCCAGTCCAATACATGCACAGTTGACACAGTTTTATAGATCAAAATTCGAGACAAACCAGCTAACCTAAAGATAATCGGGACCAGTCCCTTATGATTACAGTAACCATAGTTCAGATAATGCTAGAACAGCCATCACTGAACGATATAAAGCCAATGGTATTTTTAAATCTAAAGAAAATGAATTATACCTTTATCCGAAAAAACAATACGTGTACAATTTAAAGGTCCCTAGACACAAAACCTATTTCACCTGCCATTATTTACGTAACGAAATCATAAATTTTTATTTCAACGTTTTAATTTGGACAATTTAAATATTATATTTTATTTTCAGCTCAAAAACATAAAGGGAGAGATTAAATAACCCTTTGGGAGATCCGTTTATGAATGTTACGGGCATTTTTATTTGCTCCGTTCAAATCTACGATCTCGTTAAAAAAATGATATAAAAAATGCGGATAATGGAAAAATAGAGCAACACTTTTTTCATGAATAAATTATTTTTTTAATATCTGCTCTATAGTTTTTACCATGGTATTTTGAATTATTTTTTCATGATACCAACAACTACACAAATAAATAAAATTGAAGTGTAAATATACGGTACTTACATCACAAACACAAATTTTTAAATTTTTGTCTCCCTGTTTGTTTGTTGGTTATATACATCTTTAAACAAATTTATTAAGAATAGGTTTGACTTCTTTAAACACCATTTTTATAAAATGAAGTCTCTGTGGCTTGACATAGTATTGCTTATAAGCGTCCTTGTCCTATTAAACTAATGTACATTGTACATATCTACTTCTTGTAACAATCTTAATCGAATAAAACTATCATATGCAATAACGAAATACACAAAATAAACTCTATACAGTAAATGTATGAATAAAATAGAATTCCGTACAGACAAAAAAATACCTAAACAAGTTTAGAGTTTAAAACCATTGGCAGGTCTCCAGACCTTATGGTTGGACACAACCTCGCGACAAACCAACCGTGTTTACCTTCGAAACGAACCGAATTTACAGGAATACATTCCTGGTATGGACGCTCTTATTGCCCAGATATAAGGACTATATTACCGAACAGGGTCCAGTGGAGCGCACACCGGCAACAATGCCACAATTGCCGAGCACGCCGTAATGTGTTCCGTAACAAATTAACGTAAACCCACGAAACTCGTGGACCATTTTCATGGCTAAATAATTAAAGAAAATTAATAGAGAAATTCTTTAGTAATTATAATGAAATTAAAAAATATCATAATTATAAGAAACTACTGGGGCTCGCGACACCGTCTGCGATGTCTGGGATGCCTACGTCATAGTAGCTTTATGCATGCAAAGTTTCAGTCCGATCAGTTTAAATTTGACAAAGTTTCATACAAACTTTCATCCCCTATTTTATCCCCTTAGGAGTAGAATTAATCAAAATCTTTTCTAAGCGGATGCCTACGTCACAACATCTATCTGCATGCTAAATTTCAGCTCGATCCATCCAGTGGTTTGGGCTGTGCATTGATAGATCACTATGTCAGTCAGTCAGTCAGTCAAGTCACCTTTGAATTGTATATATTTAGACAAGGTTTTCCTTCGAAAAAGATATTTTTAAATACGAGACACCTAAAAAACTCAAACTTTCTTACCCGCCTTCCAATACTCGCGTATTGGTCTGTGAAAGCGAAAAATACATATTGCAAAAAAATGAGCGTTTCTTATAGCATACATTTCGAAGTTATAAAAAAATATCATATATCTATAGATCTTCCTAAATAATAGTTTAAATCGGTTTCGAAATTTCGGACCTGTGAATTAAAAAAATATATAAACATTGTTCTTTCCTACCGTAATCACCTAAGTAGACTTTTTGGTTTTTAAGGCTAACTATAAACATTTCATTTATGTTTATGAAACAATACAAATAAATAAATACGGAGTAACATTGCTAGAAATTTCTAATTTTATAAACAACAATATAATCATCTTTTAATGTCGATACCACTGATTGACCCCACGCCGACGCACAGCTGTGGTTTACGACGCCCTAAATCCCTCCTGATAGACTTTAGGGAATTAACGATGCTCTTAATTCCACATTTAACTCTGATTTTAAATATATATTAATACTATCTAATATTAAAGCTACACAGTTTGTTAAATCTGACTTTTATTAGAATCTACTAGTACTTTAAATAATTATTTCCGTTTCAGATAGCACGTTTTTTAAAAGTTAGTAGGATTAATTAGCGATACATATTATTTTGGAGGTGAAAGACAAGTTTGATTGTTTGGGAAAAACGCAAAAGACATCGAATTTTTTCTTATTTAATTTAAATTAAATGAACTATGAATGTCTTTTTTACTGAAGGAATTTTAAAGAACCCAGGACGGGCATAGGAGTGTTTAAAAGCAAGTAACACGTAAAAGGATGAACCTAGGGCTCTCTGAGATAATTAATGATGAGTGCTCGACGACTTGAGGACCTCATTCTTTTTTGGAAGTTGCTTAAAAAGAGTTAAGTTATTTCATTTGCAGGCACAGTAAACCTCTTAAACTCACAGCCTTGTTACGTAAAAGGACAATTTTTTTAATAAAAAAAATATCGGATAAGAGCCAAGAACAAAAGCTAGTTGTCCATTAAAGACTTAACAAACACCACTCAGTGTTATTTCATCAAGATAGAGCGATTTATTGAAATAGTTCCATTTCTGCTATTAATTTATAAATGGAAAGGGATTTCAATGTTTTCATTCCATATATCTTCAGAACTTAAAAAATGTCAGAGGAAACGTTCCAATGGAATTTCGATGCCGGCCATTTATCTTAGTTCAGTAAAAATTAAATTGATTCGAAGAGCTTTCCGAGCTACGAAATCCTTTATAGGTAGACGCTAAATTTTCTATAAAACTCTTCTTTATGGCAAATTATTAAATGATAGAAATATAGATTTTTCATTCATTTGGAAATGTCTGTCAATTTTAAAACGTGGAAAAATTATAATAAGTAAAGTTAAATGAACAAGTAAATGTTGATTTTAAAAACCAAAAAGCCCAACTCCCTCATGTTAATTTTTATTGACGTTACAATGTTTATGACACTCCGGGGAAAATTGTAAATGTAATGAAAAATTGTTCAAGCCATTTAGGCGTTTAGCGAAAATACATTCAAGTACCCACATCAATACATATATAATATACATATGCGCCAAAAAAATTTTGAAATCAGAGCAACTTTTAGACAACGTCTTATACTCTTGCAATTCTGATGGTTTATAACACTTGTATATTACAAAATCCTTAGAAAAACAATATTTTAGAGATAATGTTACAGATATAAACACATACAGCCTCCATCCGTTCACTGTTACTTATGAAACCAATTTACTTTTTCTGTATTGATCTGTAAACTTCTATTAACATATTATATATCGAAAACTGATTTTAGCTAGTTTTTTTGTTTGGCTGATAGTCCACGCACGCCATTTACTGAAAGTTAATTGTACTCTGCGTATAACATTGTCGCAATTGCAAACAATAAATTGACAAAGCCTCATATCAAACTGATAAACAATATGACAGCGCATAAAATTACAAACGAACATTATATTTTATAATAACATTATATTAGTAAATTCATTTAAGGCGCTCAGGATCTCTAGTGACAAAAATACACATAATGTTATATAATACACAACCCTAATTGGTTACGTTATAATCGGATAAAGTTATGAGATAATTGGAATCGTATTGGGAAGGGAATAAATATGTAGAAAATTAGGGTACATTATTGGCTTCACTTAATAACAAGATGAGACTAATTTTTGTCAGCGATTGAATTCGCATGGGATTTGAGTCCAGAAGAAATTATTAATGTCTACGCTGGTCCAAAGGCGGGCACAGACACCTGTACCACGACGTATCTCGGGACAGGTGTCGACATTTGATCATACTTAGAAAATTTAAGGAATTATGTTTATAGTTTTTTGGTTTTACATACTAATTGTAGTGCATGAGGAGATGAAAATGTTAATTATAATAGGAAAATAAATAAATTATTATTATTAAAAAAAAATGAGGGTAGCAATGTTACTTTATACTACTATAGACAGGGGCGTAACTATAGTCAACAAAACACATTCACAGTGATATAATATACTCGTAGTTTTATAAAACACTAGTTGCACACTCAGGGGCGTAACTATCGGGTGGCAGGGCTGGCAAAAAGCCACAGCCCCGCACCCGAGAGGGCCTCAGCCTAAAAAAATTTATTAATAAAAATCTTATTGAAAGTAAATTGTAATTTCATTATAAATAGGTATTAACCTATACTCTTGATAATAAAACTTATCAAATATATAACTTAAAGGCACACAAGATTATTATTAGTTTTGAGTAACTAAACGGTTCATTAAAATTAAGTTATGACGTGACGATTTTCAAAGAAATTGCCACGGGCCTCAGAAGGTATAGTTACGCCTCTAACTATAGATGTATTCCGTTCATACTATTTGACGTTAAAAATACGTAGTCTCGTAAATGTTATGTGTTATGCGATAGTCGTGTAGAGATTTCTTTAAATTTTAATTATTAAATACTTCTTATATATGTCAAATTAATATGTTTAAATCATTATTTGTTTTTTAGTAGTTTTTAGTTCTATTTATACCGAATGTGTTTTTCAAATAGTTGAAAATTTTAACACTGAAAAAAATTTATTGTTTTAAGAATCGTGACTCTCGTTCCGGGATGTGTTTCTTTATCAAATAAAATCAAGTAAAAATATAAAAATAAAATAATAAACACAAAATAGATTATAAATGTTATATAATTGTCTCGTTCGCCCGAAGATACTCTCGCCTATTATAAGTCGTTAGTTGGTTGCTAGGTAACGCCGTCTAAAATGGCATTCTCGGTGCTAAAATCTATCTGCCTTACTACAAAAGATTTAAACAGACGTTAAACGCGCGTCTAAGACAGTTTTGAGTTAAACATGCTTTAGACATAGATTAATATACGTTTAAGTGAGTTTAATAGATGTTTAAAACCTATTTTTGCTGTCAAATGTATCGTATAACATTTTATCAATAAGTTGTTTTATGAGTTTATTCGCTGTTAAGCAATTTATATAATATTTTAAGCAATGATTAAATCTTAAACACTGTTTAGCTAGAAACGTGTTAAACATGGTTTTAATGCGTCTTTTGTAGTATGACAGTATAAGTTTATTCATCTATAGTTACAAAATATCATTGGTAGACATCATAAAAATATATCAAAGTAAGTTGTGTTTAATTTAAAGTAATTAATTCCTGCTGATAGGTTTAGGTCCATGGGCGCCCTTCGGTTACTGAACTCTAAAAAGAGACATTAAAGCCATTTCACAATCGACAAAATTACAGCAAAGAAACATATAAAAAAAAATCTTTTGAAGTAAATAAGTATAGGCATTGACATGGAAATGATCAGAGGGCGTTTTATAAAAGCGATTTTTCTCCCGCCTTCCAAACTGACGGGCCATCATAATGAAAGCGGAGTTTAAGTAGGGCTACTCAATAGGGCGCAGGCTGCGGTTTACGACTACCCTCGATAAACCCGGACAGACGGACACTTGGTGCCAGTAATGCGATTAAAAGGCCATCTTCTTGCCATTATTAATTCTGGAGCGCCTTGGGTATCATTGGAAACCTAAAACCGTTTAGCGAAACTTAGTGCTTATGGAAACAGATTATATCCTAAACCAGCTGTGTCTAGTTGTCTCTTGTTCGGTTCGGCTTCTTTCGGCAATATTCGGTTTTCTGGTGTTGCATGGGGTTCTTCGTATACTGTCATCTTGCCTAATTAGTTAGCATGGTTTACTTTTCATCTATGGTGAGGAAATAATAATATGAACTTAATATGTATTGAAATAAAGTTAAATGATCACGTGTCTAAACGAATCCTTAATGACCTGCGCAGACCCAGGACAACGTGACATAGTGATTTTTTATTTATACAAATATAAAATGATAACAAGATATAGATTCCAATATTTTGAAAACGAACCCACCTTGGGTTTGTTCTTTAAACCACATTGAACATAGGATATTGTAAGTTGTATTTTGGAGGTAATCTCTGAAAGTATTAAACCGATTTGAAAAATTCTTTTTGCGTTAGATAGCTGTCAATTAAATAAATTCATAGGCTATATTGCATCACGCTAGGATTTAAAGTAGGTAGTAACCATAAACGCGAGTATAACTACGACGGACAGCTACTATTAGATAAATAAAACGATTTTCAATATTAATGTTGAGTTAAAAGAGTACATATTCATATCACACAATAAATAAGTCATAACTAGACGAAATGACTCCATGACTTTTAAGAGCGTTGCAATAAATACAAATACTTTTATTACAAACTACCTGTCCTGTTTATGATTACTGCTTCGCTCCTATCAGTCGTAGCGTGATGTAATATAGCCTATAGCCTTCTTCAATATATAAACTATCTAAAACGAAAATAATTTTTCATTCCGAACCAGTAGTTCCTGATTACCGCGCTCGAACGAACTATTCAGCATTATTATATTAGTATAGACAATAAATAATTCATAATGAAAAGACTATATGACTTCTAACAGCGTTCCAATAAATCCAAATTCTTTTATTACAGATGTGACAGTAGAAAATCACACGAAGACATTAACGAGATAATATATGAACGAGAAAATGTTACACATACGGGTATAATATTCTACGCACGTCTGGGAGTTACAATAACGTTCGCAATAATTCTTAATATCAGTCTTTCTGTATTCTTACATCATTTAATGATAATAACATAAGTTAAAGTGTCAGCGTTCCCGAACGATATTAGCGAATTATTATTAAACCCTAAAGGCATGTCATATGGATAAGAAAAATGTATCAACCCACAAAAAGTCGAATTCCGTAACATTAATGTACTCTGATAATACATCACGTACTTAACATTATTCAAAAATATTTCAAGTCAAAGTAGGTACGGAAAAAAAATCTTCTCGATTTAATGTTTCGAATATTAAAGTGCGTTCCATATTTCTGAATATTCAATAATTTCACATTATTGAAAACTTTTTATTATATCAATCCGCTTTTAATACATAATATTAAGAATAGGTTTGATATCTTTAAAAGCATTTTTTTTAATTTTGACATAGCGACAATAATCGTCCATATGTATATTTGACTTTAAAGATCTCAGTTCTGAAACTTATGTATTGCACGAAATATATTGTAAATAATAAAAAAAGCACCCGACTTCAAAAACAAAATACGCCATTTCGTTTATGTAGATACTAATGTTTTATATTTTGGGTTAAAAAGTCGTTTTATATCGCTCTCGAGAGTAAAACTGAAAACAGTTTGGTTATTGCTCAACGCGATTTATTAAAAAAATACACTTCTAATAACAAATTATACTCTTTCTTTGTATTCGACGTGCCGCCATACTTTTGTACTTTTCATCCGATTCCGATAAACTATGTCTTCTAAACGTTTCAGGCATAATACAATTGGATAAAAAAAAGTACAGTAACAGCCTGTATATGTCCCACTGCTGGGCTAAGGCCTCCTCTCCTATTAAGAAGAAGGTTTAGAGCTTCATCCTCCACGCTGCTGCACTGCGGGTTGGCGGATATAGATGTGTCAGAATTTCTTCCGACACATGCAGGTTTCCTCACGATGTTTCCTTTACCGCCGAGCTCGAGATGAATTTAACACAAATTTAGCACTTGAAAAATCAGCGGTGCTAGCTGGGGTTTGAATCCGCGATCTTCGGTAAAGATCGACGTGTTCTAAGCCATCTCGACTCCGATTGATTGATTCTCGATTATTGCTCATCAGCATACAATTGGATGCTGATAAGCAATTTGTGTCAACCCACAAAAGGTTAAATTCGGAGATATTGATGTATTTTGATATTGCGTCACATATTTAAGATTATTAAAAAAATTCAAGCCATATAAACTAAATAAGTACAGAAAAAAATTTCTTAATTTTATGTTTCGAACTTCAAGTGCATTCCATATTTTGCAATTTATACAATAATCTTAAATATTAAAAAAAAAAAAAAAAACTTTTTATTAAATAACGTATTAAATATATCAATCTGTTTTAAATTAATTAAAACTTTTATCAAAGTAGAAAGCAAAAGACAGATATATACTTCTTCAAACAAATTTATTCATAATAGCTTTGACATCTTTAGACGCCATTTTCTTAAAAAAGAAGTCATCCAATTAACTCCCAGTAAGTGCCATGGGTGTCATATCAGACAAACAGAAAAAAAAATTTGAGACGGTGATCCGTCATAACACGATCCTAAAGCTTCCTTACAGCTTCCTATATAAACTCCGTCACCTTCATCCGGAACTAAACGGAACTCGTCCACACGAATGGCTTAACGAAGTTAATTCGAAATAACCAACTCTTATAAAGTTCGTCGTTTAACTCTCGGTCAGAATCAATACCGCGGGGGACTATCTGAAATCTCCATTTATCAGAAGTGTTCAGGAAGGGTCTTAACAGGAAATAACGGTAACACCCAATTGGCAGCTCCATTTACGTTATCGGTAAATCCTTGATACTGAAATTTGAAATGTTAATTTATAATATGGGACGATCATTAATCCCTGGCACGAATTAAATGGAGATGTACCGTGTTTTATATATTATTTAATTTCATCAAGATATTAGAAATTATACTCCAATTAGATTTTAATTTCATACATCATTATAAAAAAATAGCTGCGGTTTTACTCGCGTTAATGGTTGCTGCTTTTCCCCTATAAGTCGTAGCGAGATGTAATATAGCCTATAGCCTGCCTCAATAAATAAACTATCTAACACAAAAATATTTTTTTTTATTCGAACCAGTAGTTCCTGAGATTAGTACGTACAAACAAACATACAAACAAACTCTTCAGCTTTATAATATTAGTATAGACAGGTCCATTACCTTTTCCCCAAGGAATAAAGAGTAGTAATGTGTTTAATTAAACTGATCTTGGATCTGAGGATCGGGCTGAAACTTTGCATGCATATAGCTACTATGACGTAGGCAAAAGATAAGAAAGGATTTTGATAAATGCCAGTGAATTTTATAAAATGTAAAGATAAGTGTATGTAATGTACAATGAAAATGTTTATCTTAAATATTCCCACAAAGAAGCCGTGACAGCATACATCTATCTTTTATATGTAAGCCATTATCGTCAAAATTTATCCTGTCGACGAAGTCGCGAGCACCAGCTAGTCAATCATATTAGTTTATTCATTTAGTGCTTAAAAGTAAAAAGAGAATAAAAAAGTGCTATTATTAATGTTAAATTAAAAAATCTACAACATAACACAACGAGGTTTACAAACAATTTTTAAATAGCGCAATTTTCTAATACACATTAAGGTTTCAAATGAATTCCAATTTTATGTGAAAGGGTTTGAACTACAGGCGAACCCTTTGTTAAAACGTTTAAGCGTCCAATGAAATTGCTCAATAACGCGTGTGAGGCGCATAGTTCGTGAGTTATTCGCGATTGTTCGCCGAGAAAAATTCGCGTGAATTTTCCTATTCGTAAACCCTTAAGCTTGGAACATATTATCAGATTCAATTTACAGTTTCTATGTGATATAGGAGTCTTTAAAAATTAAAAAAAAATAAACCGATTTAAGAAAAAAAAATTACAGTTAGCTAAAATGTAAAAAAAAATAATTTAGAAAACATTTTTAGTCCCTCGATTTCTCAAGGATCCCGGCGTCAGATCTTCAGACAAAGGCATCTAGGAAGTATAAAAAAAAATTTATATCCGTTGACAATCGGAAGAGAAATCGGTGAACAAACATAATATACGGTCGATAGAGCTTCCTCCTTATGAAGTCGGTTAAAAATGATGATGTCAACTAGCGCGATTCAGGGTTGATTTCAAACGTGTCATTAAAACTGACTAGCAGGGTAATTGCGTTAAGCTATCGCCATGTTACGTTCTAAACGTGAATACTAAAACACAAGTGTAAAAATGTAACATGGGATAATAGCGATTTCTTAATGTAATTCTCCTGTAGATTTAAGTAAGTAATTTTCGATCAATATTCTTGCATACGTTGACTAGAAGTCAGTAAAATTTCTGCTTATCGGTATCGTACACAATATTAGTTAAAGATTAATACCAATATATGGACGATGATAAGCGATACTATGTCAAGCCATACAAACTTCATTTAGAGAAAAGGGCGTTAAAAGGCATATATTCTTAATAATTTTGTTTGAAGAAGGAAAGATCATCTGTTCTTTTCTATTTTGGTTAAAATTATAAATAAAATATAATAAAATATAATTTGGATAAAATTATAAATATTAATAAATTAAAAACAGATTGCTATAATAAGAAAGTTTTATCTAAGAATAAGACTTTCAAATATGACATCACCGCATATTCCAAAATATGAAGCACACTTCAATATTCGAAACATTAAATTGAGTAACTTTTTTCCGTATTTATTTATTTATTTATTTATTTAGAAATATTAACAGAGGCAACTATAATTAATGCCGACAATGTATCTTATCTTAATAACATATAAAGAAAATTAATTGAACCTCTAATTATAGATATTTACAACATGACACAAAAAAAAAAAACAAAAGACAAAGTTTACATAATAACAACAAAAAAAATAATAATTAAAGTCATGAGAAGAAAATTAAAAATTAGTTAGTGTTGATAAAAGAAAAAAAAACAACGATAGTTATTGAGAAATATATAAGAAATATATATTGAATAAAATTTATTACCTTTCAGATATTTATTTATTTTAAAATTAAAACTAAAATGACTATCATGCAAGATGTCTATATCATTTATCTTAGATGACAGGTCGTGATAAGTTCTTATTTAACTTAGATGACTTGAAATTTTTTTGTGAGTTAACACATTATTGCTTATCAGCATCCATATACATACTTTTAATAAACTATATCTCGTCTCAGATTCTAATTGGACTTTCAAGGTCACATTCACGACTTATTCGGTACGCATGCCTAAATGTCAATGACCAAATATCCCATAAATCGCGATTATAAGTCTCTCCGATAATATGTTTCAGACTTTATTGGTTAAGAGAAAAATTCGCGTTTTTTTTTTAGCATTCATGGGAAACCCGGCGTGTTACTGTCGACTTGTTTACGCGCAATCGATACAGAACTCTCGTTTTTGTGTTTTTAGTCTGTGTTTTTTGTGTAGGGCACTGTCGATTTGTGTTTGATGTTTTTTATATATATATTTCAATTGAGTGCATGGATCTACAACTAAACTGAATAGTTTGAGTGTTCATGTGACAGTCATTTTATAGAGATTTTCGTACAATTTGTTTTAACAGTGTTGTCAAAACTTTTTAAGATTTGAAACAATTCAATCCTTATTTTACCGACTTTTTCAAAGGTATGTAGCTATCTACATAATTATACATACAAATCGGTTTAAATCTTAGCTGTGAAAATATACAGAGAGACAGTCACTTTCGCATGTACATATAACTTTAGTATAAATATTCTTAGAGGTTTAATGCCAACTAGACAGAATCCGTTGTGACTTGTGACATAGTAAAGATTAAAAAAAAGCGCGCGTTTTTTAATTTTTAGTGCGCGGATGGGATGGATATGTATAACGGATATTAAATTATTATTCTCGTGGCTTTGTTAATGTGTTTGTTTAATTACTTTTTAAAATACTTTTGACTATAAAAGTAAATAAGCTTCTGATCAATCAATGTATACCTACTTTACCTACAAATGTACACGTAACTCGGAGTATTACTCAGCAACGGGCTGTTTATATCAAAAGAAAGAACGTGGCCATATATTATACGAAATATTTAAAATGAAGACGTGGATTATTAATTTAATATTTCATTTACATTCAATTCACGACTATTTACAAAAAAAAACCTCAACAATTATCACATTTTGTCAACCTGACACTCAATTGACTTTACACCAAACATTTTCTGCCATGTTTGATTAGAATTTATCTTACAAAGTGATTGACCCAAAACAATGCGGTATTCGCGAGGCTATAGCGCGTGTTATTGACCTCGGGGCCACGCGTGACGCCGTTAATATACCATGATTGAAAAGACACATTTAGGTACCATAATGTCAGATTTAATCTCCGAAATATATTTGAAAACGGTAAAAATAACACCAATTATACGGATTTCCGGTTTTAAATTTAGTAAACTTAGAATTTATGTAACAGTTAGCTAAAAATATATATATTTAGCCAACCACAATGTCGTATTTAATCTCTACATCATCTTTTCTCTCTACAACCTACAATTTCTATTAAATATAAACATACAGCCAAATTAGGCGTTAAGTAAAATTTTTAGTTGACAGTTAGTTTTAAATTGAAAATAATTTTTGATGCACCGCGCATTTACGAAAAAAACTTTTTGTTACATTCAGGGACTGATCCATAAATAATAAAATAAAATTGCTTTTTTTCGTTCCTATTTATATTATAAAATTTAAAATCCTGTTTCGTCAAAAGCTATAACAAAATGGCGATAGACAACTTTAGATGAGTGACGTCACAGGTCATTCACACGCCACATTGTATGGTAATCCGTGTAATGCCTCTATAATAACTCGTCAAATGTTAGCGCGTAGTATCTAAATTATGTGTAAATATTTTTTTACGACTCACAGTGTCCGTACGTTTTAACCCTTAATTGCCTAGAGTTTCAATTTTCATACCAATCTTTTAAACCAAATGTTCATTACTATTAATTTTAGCCTAGATATATCTGAAGATGGCTCTAGAGGCTTCTTGTTTATTTTTACAAAAGTATTTAGTATATAGTTTAATATATTGGACGGAACCCTTCGCGTGTGAAGTCGATTCGCATTGACCACTTTTTATTTAAGCCTCAGTTTCATGCAGTGAAAACCAATTTATGTTATTTCGTAAATAACCTTTAAATTACAGAGAGAGCTAAACAAGAAAGTAATGGTACAATCACAATGAGCCCTACACTCCGCTCACTCTTGACCTCAATCGCTTCGCCTTAGAAAATGTATGATTCCGTAGCAATTACTTACAAAGGGAATTTTCAAGCATATATTGTTTTCTTATAACTCGCGATATTGTCAAATAATAAACTTAAAATTTTTATTAAAAAATCCTACTAGCGAAAGCATATTATTCCGTACAAGATTATATAGATGATAAAGATGCTTGGATTTAGTACAAGCTGGATTCACACAGGGTATTTAATATATTTTTAATAAAAAGTAGTCAGTGGACATTAGCTCTGCTTTACTTTAGGTAATGAATTTACACCAAGCAACAAAATAAATAACGTCTCAAGAAACATGAAAATTGGAAACACTAAATTTTTACACCGATACCCTATAAAATTTCGTAAATAAGGGATCGTGTAAATATTTATTAGAATAATAAAAGTAACAAGAATGTTATTACGGCCACCATAAATCAAGAAGCGTTAGGTGGTGATGCGGACCGCCGGTGGATTTTATTTATTATTCAATATACGCGCCACTGTCTAATGTAAGCCTATATTGTTCCGCTTAGACGTTTGACTAGGGTCATTTCATTTTGTGGGATATTTTACATATGTAATACATAACGAAAACAGTTTTGTACATAGATAAGTATTTGATAATAATTTTGGTGTTTTTTTTTTGGAGTTTTCGTTATTTAAGTGCATATTTTTCATTACTAGCGGTGTCCAAGCGATCGGAATTCGTAGTTCATTAAATTTTCAACCAATTTCAAGATTGACCACAGACTTTTATGATAAATAAAAGAGTATTCATATGGATGCTGATAAGCAATAATGTGTCAACTCATATAAAGTCAAATTCGGAGATATTGATATATTTTGATACTGTATTACATTATTTAAAAAAATCAAGTCATATAAACTTACTAAGTACGGAAATTCCTTCCTTAATTAATTGTTTCGAATTTCAAGTGTCTATCATATTTTGCAATTTATAAAATAATCTCAAATATTTAAGGAACTCTTTATTTGAAAGTATATAAAATATATCTGCTTTTAATTCAGTAACCTTGCAGCAAAAACGAAAAGAAAATATGAATATATACTTCTTCAAACATATCTGGTAAGAATAGGTTTGACATCTTTAGACGCCATTTTCTCAAAATCAAGTCCGTGTGGCTTGACACAGTATTGCTTATCAGCGTCCATATATACGTGTTGTGTCAACACGATGGCGTGTGTAATGTTTTTTTTTATCGATTAAACGTATTTTTATACATAATTTAAAACAAAATATTAGTATTCGCTAGTTCTTTATAAAAACTATAACTGTACGAAATTTCATACTCCTCTGTCAGCGCAAATTTTGTAAAAATGGGGTAAAGTTTTTGCTTCATGTATTGATACATAAATATACTTATGTATATATTAGTTGTGCTTTTCGCTATTAACTTTAAATATTAATATTATACTACACTTTTCTTGCACGTTTAAGGACGACAGAAAATTATTTTCCCACTAAGCTCACCTGTTATACCCGTATTGTGCAATAATATATGGTATGGGTCTAAACTGTAAAATATTTTTACATTTATCGTAAGGTATTAGTAATTTATAATTATACGCATCATTAAAATAATTTTAGGGACATATCTTCAATATTACTTACTGGTAAATTTAATTTTGTAGATGAAATAGAAGTGTTGTTTTACCTGAAAAAAAATATTTTGATTAAATAATAAATCCTTACTTAGTGCACGCTTACGACAGTTAAGGAAGGTATGAGCAAAATTTCGTGTTTCTAGAACCAGTGGTTTCAGCTCTGCGTTGATCGATCAGTTAGTGTATATGTCAGTTTGTTTTAATTTTTATATGTAAAAATACTAGCTGCCTCGCGCGGTTTTATTCGCGTTAACGTTACTGTTTCGCTCCTATGGTTCATAGCGTGATGTAATATAGCCTTCTTTAATAATCGGGCTATAAAACGCAAAAAAAAAATTCAAATCAGATCGCTACTTTCAGAGATTACCCCTCACGTACAAACTTACACACAAATGTTACCTTTTTAAAATATTAAGTAAAGATATAAATATTTTATTCAAAACATACGTTCAATTAACTAAGGTTCAATTACTTCTACACAAGTTCTTTTGAAATTGGCCACGATAAGATTTTACAAGGTATTACTAAACACCTACATAAGCGCAAGCAATTACCCTTAATAAGGCCTAAGAACTTAAAAGGGGGGGGCGCGATTGCATTTCCAAGAATTGTGAAGTCATTGGACATATCGCAAATATTTCCGTTCTATGTATGAAATGTAATTCTACATAAAAATGTTACATTACCTTTACAGTAGTGAAATCTACGTTAATTTTAAAACGACATGTGTTTAATAATTTTATGAGTCACGATTTTTAGGATTTAATAAAGTTTGTATCTATTAATGAGACTACATAACAAATATATTTATAACAGATTTTGGGAAGAAATAAAAACTGAGTCAAAAATCTTGTAATAAACATAATTAACTAGTTGGTCCCGCGACTAAGTCTGTTTAGAATAATCATAATTTTTAATAACATCTTTGTGAATTAAAAGGTTATCTTTTAAGTAATAAATCTCTTAAATTACATTTTCATAACAATATCTTTACATAGTATAAAACAAAGTCGCTTACCATCGTCTAAACGCTTACTGCCTTACTACAAAAGATTTAAACAGACGTTAAACGCGTGTTTAAAAAAATCCGTACTACAAATCCGCGTCTAAGCACAGGTTTGAGTTAAACGTGCTTTAGATATAGATTAACATACGTTTAAGTGAGTTTAATAGACGTCTAAAACCTATTTCAGCCGTCACATGTAACGTATAACATTTTGTCAATAAGTTTTTTTATGAGTTTATTCGCTGTTAAGCAATTTAGATAATATTTCAAGCAATGTTTAATTTTTAAACACTGTTTAGCGAGACACGTGTTGAACATGGTTTTAATGTTAGATTTTTTAAACTACGCAACGAATTTTCATGAATAAACAGAGTGATTCAAGAGAAAGACTTATGTATAATACAGGTATATTGTAGTAGAAATAAGGTGAGAATTTCAAAGATTTGTTATGTGATATGAGTCGCTAATATGCAAAAATTATTAGCTAGATATTATTATTCACATAAAGAGTTACAAAGTAAAAACATTTAAAACAATGTTGGCGTAATCTTAATAAATAACATTGGTTTTAGTAATAATCGCACGTTTGATAATTACAAGTAGTCACTGCGGTTAACCATTAACGATTATAGTCATTCATACATGTCATATCTAAGAAGTTATGACGTAGAACAGTGTTATCTAAGCATATGTCTCTAATATGAACTAATCTCCTGGATTTGCTCACGTTTGTGACTGCTAATGTTTTATACTCTATGACCTTCATTCACAAACGATCTATTTAACGAAAAAATATTTTTTTATTGTTCTTAAAATCAGCGTGTTCTAACGAATGAATCAATAATTTAGATATATATTTGTATACTAAACACAACATCGTGCTGCCTAATAGCAACGTCACCTACCGTGTCCAATTGTGATCCTAAGCCATCTTAAAACTCACTAAAACACGTTCACAAAAATTCATCAAAATCAGTGATACATTTAAGATATCAGTGACATACACATGGATAGAATAAATACATATTAAAAATTAATATAGATGTAAATAATTTATTATAGAGTTATCAATATAATTTTACTAAATTCAGGCGAGATGTTCATCGAGCCTGGCAAGATTTTAATGGATAGAATTCTTTTACGAGCAGACTTTACAATTTTCCTTGTAATACTTAGCTTTAGCCACGTTAAATATTACACAAAAACTTTAAAGTACCATAATTACTCTTTTATTTGCCACATAATTAAACACAAACTTATAACACGTCAAACTATTCATTCGGAAAGATATTCTATTTTACATTTAAATAATTATTGTCAACGTGTACATTTATTTTAAAATATATCAGCTTCGATGAAATTTACATTCCGTATCGGTTACATTTTAGCAATTCAAAATAGCTTAAAAACGCCTTTTCGCTTAAAACAAAATGAACATTTTATTTATTTTATTCTACTTTTTTACGAAAGCATACTTTTTTAAATTTACGCTTTTTTGCTTTTGTTATTTACGTAAAAATATGCGAAATTTGTAGTTTTTACTATTTTATTTTTACTGAACATAATATTCTGAACAATTCAAAATGAAGAATAAAATATTTTACTGCATATTTATTATGAAAATAGCAGGTAAAGAAGCATGCGGGTCAGCTGACGTTACATGACCACCGCTGCCCATAGGCATTTCTGGAGCAGAGGCACAAATGTCGTCCTAAAAAAAAATGCGTGATGCAACGGCCACCATTAAGGTCTTATGATCCTTTGTCGAGTATGTGAAAACACACACAACACTAACACAAACACCCAGACCACGATAAACATATGTATGGTTAATACAAACGTTTGCGTTAGCGACGATCGAACCTGCGACCGAAAGACAACGCTTTAGTCGATAACTATTTTTTTTTCACTAAGGAATACATTTATGTATCCCGCCCAATAACTCAGGCTGGTATGTGGGAGTCCTGGTGATAAAAGATGCGCAAGACTACCCACTAAAACTCAGCGGTGCCCTCATTTTCGTACTCACTGCGCTAACCTGTCTGTCAATCAGAAGGCATGAAGAGGATTAGGAATTAAGAAACGAGACAGGGATATGTTAAATCACCGGCTCTCTCACTCACCGTTACCACAGCTTTCGTAAGATTACCTCTGTAACCGTTACCAGAGTTAATCTTACAAGTGTAATTCTAGTCTTAAAATGATTATAATTTTCATGGCACTTCTTTAACTACAGCCGATTGACACAGTGGCCAAAACAGATTGCTAACGATTGCAGTTTCAATTCCCGTTCAGGACAAATATTCATATACGCAATGGATATATTTGTCGTGTTTGTGTTGTATATGTTTGCGATCTCTGGGTTTCCATCCTAACATATCATCGGTCTAGATGTGATAGCTCGTACGTGCAAACTGCCGAACTTTACAGGAGACAAAAAACTTATTTTAAAGCTAACTGTAATAAATATGTTTACATTTTAAAATGATTTCGACTTAAGATATTGTAATAAATATTATTATTATATAAAAGTAAATTATTTAAATAACGTTTTTACTGAGAAAATCATTTAACCAAAATTATCAGTCACGTGGTGTCACATTGAGCGAAAATATACTAATTTCATAATTTATTTATCCTTTAAATTGAACTTATTGTTACAGAGAGTTTAAAAGTAAAGTAAAGTAACAGCCCGTATATGTCCCACGTGATTTACACGTGTCAGAATTTCTCCCGACACATGCAGGTTTCCTCACGATGTTTTCCTTCACCGCCGAGTTCGAGGTGAATTAAAACACAAATTTAGCACTTGAAAAATTAGCGGTGCTAGCCGGGGTCATTGGTAAAGATCGACGTGTTATAACCACTAGGCCTTCTCGGCTCACAGCGAGTTTATCATTAGTATATTGTAGTATTTACACATAAACAGTACACAATTGAGATATACTTGTATGACAGATCATAGCTAAGTACATATTTGCATGATATTTATACCAAGGAGGTTGCAACACAAAGAAAACCTTTTTAAAATAACGTCTGTCTTACTATACAGCATACAAATACTATTAAATTTACATTTTGGTTAAATGTCAGCTTATATTGTCTGTATTTATATGGATTTCACGAAAATAGAAAATTATATACTAATACATATGTACCTTATCATTTTATTAGGTATTTTTGAGTTCAATAGCCTGTTATTGAGGGAGGCTATATTACATCACGCTACGACTCACCAAAGTAACCATAATCGCGAGTGAAACTGCAAGGGGCAGCCAGTATATAATAATATTTTGTATAATTAGACATGCAAATTTAAATAATAAAACTTAACATTTTAATATATTATTTTACACTGTTAAATTAGAAAACAAGAAACGCCGCGAAAAATGCGATGTTTCCTGTAAATACGTGACGGTGTTAAGGTTATCGCAGACGAACACACAATAGCCTTTGTCGGATACTGCATCAACCTTGGGCGCATGCGCAGATGACAGTTATACCTATTGTAATACCTTTTGAAAGGTAAACATTACGTTTAACTATTTTCATTTATGTATTTAATTTCAGGCGCATATTAATTACATACTAATTTTAAAAAGGGCTTATGTTCAAAATGGCAGGACCGATTTTGTTAGAACATGTCTAATATAGCCTATAGCATTCCCCAATAAATAAACTTTCTAACACAAAAATAATTTTCAATTCAAACCAGTAGTTCCTGTGATTAGCGCTTTCAAAGAAACAAACAAACAAACTCTTCAACTTTATAATACTATCATATCCTAATGTATACATTCTAGATAGTCATAGGCTATATATATAATTCTACATTGCGAACAAAGCCGCGAGTAATAGCTAGTATAACAATCATTTAAAAGTCTTCCATTTCAGTTTAAATAGCGACTAAAAAGATACATCGTCGTCATCTTTCTCATATAAGATTTTTTAAAGAAATGGCCATAAGACATAACTAAGCTAAAAATGATATTATAGAAAATCTATGGTTATATTATATTGTTGCAAATCATAAAACTTTATTAGTAAAGAAATAAATCTATTCATTTCATAATAAAAAATCTAGATCAACAAAATATATAATTACGGATTTTAATTACATTTTAACTGTTAATTAATTTGAAATGTTATAGCAAATCAAATAAAAAAAAGACAGAAAAACTTTATTAACAAACACACAGACTACAGAAATAAAAAAAAATCTTTAAATTAAAAGAATTATTAGCGTTGTGTTCTATCAAAATAAGACCGCTCAGACTAAGGTTCTATGAACCTCTGCTGATCTTTACCTGTCTCCATTGTGGCCAGGCAATGACAGTGTACACTGATACTTTAAAATTGTTTATTACTTAGTTAATATAACAATTCAGTAATAAATTAAAATAATAATAATTAGGAATTACGAATTTACATCATCTTGAACGTCAAGCAAATGAATCTACCGCTGCGAAGGTCTAGTAAATAACGTCGTTTTCAATTGACATACAGGACGGAAGCGAGTGCTTCCGCACTACGTGTCTTGTATATGATCATTGCACAGACGCCCCATAATTTTACATTTACAGGAAAACTGTAAACATACAATTTATGTCTATTTCGGAAAATGATTTCCTCATAAAGGATTGTTTTAAACAACATTTAACAGAAATAAAGCAATTTGATTCCAACTTAAATTAAGAATTAACTTTTAAAATAACCTTTTTAATTTAATACCTTTCAACGAGCAATTCTTGTATACGTACATATCGATACCTCCTACGTAAGTTGTTGTAACCCCAAAATTACAATTTTACAGTAGAGCACTTTTAATCCGTTTTAGTTGGAAAGTTACAACAAAATACGCCTTTTTTCAGGCGTATATTGTTGTATCTTTCCTTGAAAAAAAAAAGATTTTTGGTATTTTTTCACTTTGAATGCATTTAACAATGCAAATTCGTGTAGTATTCAGTAAAAACGCTAACGGCAATTTTATGACTTACAATAACTTACGTGGGAGGTATCGATATATATATTCCGAATCTCAGAAACAGTCCCAAATCATAAAGTTATCGAAAAAATGACGATAAATAATACAATTAATTAAATAATTAATTAATTTTTAACATATTTCTTTTATTTTGTTTTGTAAGTGCGAAACAACTCCAGTACCCCGGAAACACTGAAAAAAATGAACTAATTCAATCATTGGCTATATTTATGTGCGTATTAATTTTAAAACATTAACCCGAGCGAAGCTGCGGGCTGAACTAGTATTAAATAAAATAACGTATTAAGTTTTCTTAATTAATCTAATTAGAATTACTAATACGAATGCGATCGTAAATCTAAATAAGCCACGTGGTTCAATCATTACCATAACCAATTTATTGCGATGTTATAATTCAAATATAGACACATACATATTTGCCCACGTGTGAATTACCACGGAATAATATATAAACAATTTAACTCATACATATAGTCTATACAAATACATAAAGTTAGAACTATTTGAAACTAAATATCAAGATCTATCAATCCAATTTAACGTATATATTGCAGTATATTTAATGAAGGAAGTATATATCCATCTCTTCTTTTCTTTTTTCATAAAAGTGATAGAGAATTAAAAACAGATCAGTTTTTTGTTTTTGTATAAAATGCAAAATAGGAAACGGACTTGAAAAATGAAATATTAAATTAAGTATTTTTTCGTACTTATTTAGTTTTAATGAATTTAAATTTTTTTATATATTGTTAAATATGTAACACCTTATAAGAATATCTCCGAATTTGACTTTTTGTGGGTTTTCGTTACACATTATTGCTTATAAGCATCGATTTATCCTTCGTCAATACATTGCACACTACTGCCATCTATTAGTGTTATCTTAAACTTTCTTGCCCGTAAACTACAGTCGTAAGATTTTACTAGCTAAAATTTTATTCAGTAAATATAATTGTAATAATATTATAATTTATTTAATACTCATATCGCACAGTATGTACCTAAAAATAGGTATCATTTTAAAATTTAATAAATTAAAATAATTTGTATATCATATATAAAGTTTTTGTGACTGTTTCTTATGTTGTATAAAATTATACACATATATACACTACATTGTTATACATACTGGACTGTATTTCGCGCACTACTTAATATACGTGAAATATAACCAAAAAATGTACATTTGGAAAGTCCAAGCCACATAAATTAAATAGTAATAAATCTTTCGTCTTTGTCTAGACATAATATGTATAAACCAGTATTTTTATATAACTAAATAACAATTAGATAATATTTCTAGAAAATATACAAATACTAAATAAAATACAGAAAAAAAAACTCATATCTTCAATTAAACATCAAAAAGGGATCAAAAAAAAAATATATGAGGTATTTCATTTTTTTCATAACAACAATATTTTAATTCAATTCTTTTGTTAATGGCTTTTAGTTGTGCCAATTAGACACATGGAATTTCGCCAATGTCACGTGGAATGGAGAAGACAACAATATTTTAATGGAATACATTTTACTCGCACGTGTAGGTTTATCGTAAAAAATATGTTAAACTATGACTGTGCTGTGATCGCGGTTAATTTGAGGAAAAATTATATTTATATAATGTTTAACTTCCCCACCTGAATCTGAAATTGTTCGTCGACACGGTTCAATTCCACAAATTTATCTAATTCTTTCTCATTTATTTGATTAGTGATTTTACCTATGCAAAATAAACACTAACAATTTTTTTAATAAAGCAACAATAATCAGCCATCTTGAATTTATGATTACGTCATAAACTTCTAGAAATCTCATATCTATGAATATTAGCACTGTAAACACACGTAAAGCAGTCAGTTTAATAAAAACCCTTCATAATGGGCCACCTACAAACAAACTGTATGACTAATTATATTGTCTAAACAGTCAGCCATCTGCGCTCGCAAGATAACTTGCCCCAATTATTCCTACATACTGTGTAAGTACGACGAGTTTACTTGATAATTGTTGCTCTGACGTGAACGGAGAATATCAACTGTTACACAAATCTGCATGTATTATATAAAGCGGTGTTTATGATACCTTTGGTACTGCATACCTAATAGAAAATTTCTAAATATATTTACGGTTACGGATGGACACTGATAAGCAATACTTTATCAAGCTACACGGACTTCATTTTGAGAAAATGGCGTCTAAAAATGTCAAACAAAAATTATATATCCATCTTTTCTTTTCTATTTTGATAATAGCTAATTAAGTAAAATAAAAAGTTTTGTCTGACTTAAAAACTTGTTGTTTTTAGGGTTCCGTACCTTAAAAGGAAAAACGGAACCCTTATAGGATCACTTTGTTGTCCGTCTGTCTGTCTGTCTGTCTGTCTGTCTGTCTGTCTGTCTGTCTGTCTGTCTGTCTGTCTGTCTGTCTGTCTGTCTGTCGGGATGTCAACCCTTTTTTCTCAGAAATGCATAGACGTATCATGTTGAAATTAATATCATATACTCAAGTCTACGATGACATGCGGCCGTGAAAATATTAAAGTTCTAAGTCAACGCAATCAAAAGATAATGGAAAATATGTCGTATATTTTGACCATTTTAGCGTTTTCGCGAGGGAATCAAAACCTATAGGGTACTTCCCATTGACCTAGCACGATGAAATTTGGCAAGAAGTAAGATCTTATGGTTCAAATAAAGGAAAAAATCTGAAAACTGTAAATTTTTGTATGTATGTTTGTCTGTTTGTAAGTTTATCTTTCAACCTTTTTCTCAGAAACGCGTGAAGGTAACAAATTTTTATCAATGTCAAGTACTCATAGTTGTAATTACTAAGAGCTGTGAAAAAATCAAACTTGTAAGTTAACGCAATCAAAAGATACGGTCATTTATATCACATATTTTAAGTATTATAGCGTTTTTAACGTTTTCGCAAGGGAATCAAAACCTATAGGGTACTTCCCATTGACCAAGCATTATGAAATTTGGCCAGGAGCAAGGTCCTTTAGTATACATAAAGGAAAAAATCCGAAAACTGTAAATTTCTGTTCGTGTGTCTGTCAGTCTATACGTGTGTCTTTCAACCTTTTTCTCAGGAACGCGTAAATGTATCAAGTTGTAAATTGATCAAGCGGAAAATATATTAATCTTAGAATTAAAATTATATGTACTTGTAACAAATTAACATAGAAGTTGACCATGGTCAAAAAAATAATTTTACAAACAATGAGAAGAAATTTGTATCAATACGAAAACATTAAAAAGCAGCAAACCTTTATAAACAACGCAATGCAATCTATATATCGCAGCTAACAAAATGATAGCGCGATGCAGCGTACAGCTAATGCCATCTATTACAACATTATGACATTAACTGTAATATAATTCTGCTCGATTAATAAAATTTTTTATTTTAATTATTATTTAAACGCGCTAAAAATTAAAAAATAAACTTTTCATTTAAAAGTTTTATCGTCGATTTATAACGTCATTACGTAATTAACATTCAATATAAGAGCTTCACGCGATTTGATTTAAGTACTCGTATTGACTTAGTACGAAAATTTTAAAATTAAATTCAAAAAGATCGAGTTATTTAATTTACTTATTTATCTACACATATAAGTCTTCTGGTTATTAGTAATATAATTAGTTATTTATAAATAAACAATTAGTTTTGTTCGAATTAAGTACTAATTATTTTCGTCTTGGCAACACTAATATATATTTCGATATTTTGATTGATAATGTAAATCTAAATATTTTACGAACGTAGTGCAGGGGTAGTGGAGTGTGGTAGAATATAAATAAAAATAAAACAAGAATAAAATATAATATAATTATGTTGTTAATGTCAGTCAACAAGTTAGTTCATTGAAATTGTCAAGAGATGGCGCTAGGTGTATCCTGAATCGCGCTATAACTTTTTTTTTTGAAAGTATAAGGTGTATTAGTACTTACAATAACATTTTGTGTTTCCATGGATTGCATCCATGATCGTGTTTTAAATTAAAGTGCTCCTAAGTAGTTTCAAAATAGTTTTTGAGACGCAATCCATATTTCCATAATATTTGATTATATTTAAGCGACTTCTAAAAAGGAGTGTTTTCAATTCGACCTTGTATTTAATTTTTTTTTATGTTTGTTCGCCGATTACGCCGCCATTTGGGTACCGATTTTCAAAAATTTTTTTTTTGTTTGAAAAGGTATACTTCCAAGGTGGTCCCATTGTCATCAGGTCAGGATCAGATGATGGGATCCTGGAGAAATTGAGGGAACTCCTCAAATATTATAGGCAAGCGTATACCGATTTAGGTATTTTTGATAGTAACTTATGTTGTAACTGATGATGAAGACCACAAATGGCGTAGATGGGTTAGTCTTATATAGATTTCTATAAGTTTGTACGGAACCCTCGGTGCGCGAGTCCTACTCGCACTTGACCAGTTTTTCGAATATATTAGATTGTTACATATTTCAAAATACGGAGAACACATCAATGTTCAAAACATTAAATTAAGAAACTTTTTTCCATACTTATTCAACTAAATAAGCACGGAAAAAAGTAAAAAACTATATTTAAACTTAGACGACTTCAAAAATGTTTGAATAATGTTAAATACATGACGAATTATTAGAATACATCAAAATCTTCTAATTTGACTTCTTGTGAAATATTACTGCTTGTCAGCATCCATATAACTTTGCCCCGTTGATGAAGAGGATAAAGAACTTTATAATTATTTTTAGCAAGCATACAAGCAAAAAAGCTTAGATTTATTATTTTTGTAATATCTTCATACAATATTACGTAAACTTCAGAAGCTAACACCAAATGTAAAGATTTTCATCTTTAAACAAATCTCGAATTAATTATATGACCAGAATAATCAAGTTTAAGTCAGTTTTAACCGGATTTAACGGATATTTAAATATGGCGCACAAATTCAGCGTCTTTAAATAAAGTTTATCTGTCACTATAACGTTTATTTGTACCTACTAAATCTTGAAAGGCTAAATACTTGTGATAAAATCAAAGAAAGTAAAGGTCTTGGAAGACTGATATCACAGATAATTTATTAAATCTAATTATAATATCTGTTTACATTTTAAACGAGATAAAAATATTCATCTCCTATTTCGTCTCATTCAAATATTTTTTCGCGATATAAAGTAGCCTATATTCCTCTTATGGCCAAATTCATTTCTGTGCCAAAATTAAGACAGCGATTTACGCATGGAAATCTATTAAACAGACCGACAAAATAACTTTCTTATTTATAATATTATTAGGAATATCGGGATCAGGCGCGTATCCGTTATTTAGGGACGGGGCGACTTTGTTCAGGAAATTTATTAAATAATAAAACTCTAGCCACCCTTACGACGAATTTACTTATGAACAGTATTCCAATCATCTCGAGACCACGACGGAAGTAACTGTAAGTACCGTTGGCAAAAATAAAAGCTACGCAAATATCTTATTAATCGTGATTGGGCCATTATTTAAAACATGGATAAAAATCACAAAAGTATATTTTTTCTTGATCTGGATTTCATCGTTACAGTTTTTTAATTATTTTTTTGTTCATTTATTCTTTAAAACGAGAGTGTTAGGAAGTTCAAATGGATTTAAGTATTATACTTAACTTGTAATTTTTTTTGAGATTTCAATTTGTAAACAATATATTAGGTTAAATAAAAATAATCTAGTAATTTTTTCTTTATTTTAATTTTTCACATTGACAACTAATCAACATTATAAATTCTTAATTAAAAATTTAAAATAAATACAATAAATTGATCACACATTTAATTAGTAAAAAAATTTAAAACAATAACATAAATGAAATGCCCAAACGATTTTTCATTAGGCCTTTCACAATATTGTTATAATCTCTGCCTCATTGTCATAAGTTCCCACAGATAATACATAATGCAATGTCTGAGGTTTTTTTACACACAATAGATGTCGACACTAGTACCTAAACTGTCATTGTGATGAAAGTGTCACATTTAATTAGAAAAAATACGAAGCGCGGGAAATTAATTTATTGTTTCTGACCATTCAATTATGATTAACACAGTTTATTTTCTTCTATCCTCTTTTCAAGATTAAAACGTATCTTTCCGCTGTTTTCTTTGTATCATTAAATAAAGAATAAACACGCTTGGAAAATCTTGATATCACTATTTTCTTTATTCACATGCAAACATACAACATTTGTTTGTATTATTTTAAAGGATCTGTTACTCAAAATAAAAAATTAAATTTGTTACTATATTATAAAAATATAAAATAAAAAAATACAAGTTTGTACGAAACCTTCGGTGCAAGAGTTCGACTCACACTTGGCCGATTTTTAGTATCAGATTTTTTTTCTCACGATGTTGAATGAAATTTAGCACTTCAAAACTCAGTGGAGCTAGCCGGGGCTTCCCGCGATCGTAAGCTAAGATCGACGTGGTTAGACACCACTAGGCCATCTCGGCTTATATATGGACGCTGATAAGCAATACTGTTTCAAGCCACACGGACTCCATTTTGAGAAAATGGCGTCTAAAGATGTCAAACGCATTTTTAACAAATTTGTTAGAAGACGTATATATCCATCTTTTCTTTTCTATTTTGGTAAAATGTGTACTGAATTGAAAGCGGATTGATGTATTTCATGTGTTATCTATTTAAAAGTTCTTTAAATATTTGAGAGTATTGTATAAATTGCAAAAAATGGAACGCACTTGAAATTCGAAAAATTAAATTAAGTACCTTTTTTCCGTACTTATTATGTTTATAAGACTTGATATGTTTTTGAATAGTGTAAAATAGATGGCGCAGTATCATATAAAACATTAATATCGCCAAAATTGACTTTTTGTGGTTTGACACATTATTGCTTATCAGCATCCATATATCCGTATTAAATATTTAAAAACAGAATTTACATTAACGCGAACAAAAGCCAGTATTAATAAATATACCAATTAACTGTGGAATCCGTTTTATAAAGACTCGTACGTTACTTATTGAGATTGAAGAGAAAATTTTACATGATTTTCCTAACTGACATAATTCATATAATTTTTAACTAGTTGTCCCTTGCGTTTTCATTCGCGTTTACTGCTTCGCTGCTAGGAGTCGTAGCATGATGTAATATAGCCTATTGTTTTCCTCATTAAATAAACTATCTAACACACAAATATTTTTTCAACTCGAACCAGTAGTTCCTGAGATTATCGCGTTCGAACAAACTAACAAATTCTTCAGCTTTATAATTTAAATTGTTTGAATTACTATAGATACATTAACAAAAGAGGTTTTATACTAATTTAAAATACATATTACCCTTAAGTAAATCACACAAACTCAAATAATTTATGTCATCACTGAAAGTATACAATGCTACTTTCCGGTATATATGAATTGTAATGAATATAAAAACAATGCAGGTAAATAATGCCCAGTATTTTGCCGGTTCCTCCCAGTACGTACCAATTCTAATGTAGAATCAACAAGATTCATTTAAATGTTTAAATAATAATTATTTCCATATGCTGGTCGAAAACACTTTAAATATGATATATTATTTTATTTTTTAATTAAATTTAGTCATAAAGATTATTATCAGCGTGTTTTTTTAAGACAATTTTTTATGGACTCGCGTCATCGTCACGCTAATTTTAATAGGGTAGGGAACGTCAAGGATTAGGTATTTTAATATTTATCATGTCACTGTTATTTCACAGTTTGAAATTCTTACTTTTATCATCTACATGACTGCCTAATTTTTAAACGCTATATCTAACGGCTTCTTCCATGTTACAAAAGTTGTTTTTTTAAGATACACAGACATAGGAGACCTACATGTCAAAATTATAACACAACTTTTTTGGCCAGAGATTAAAAAAAAATTATTTAACTATACAGACAATTACTTAAAGAAGTGCCACTCGATATTTATGAATTGTTATTTTTCTTATTTCGCTATTACAAAATATTTTTTCTTTAATGAGGCTTTTAAGGCTCGGGCACACTTTTAAGCATCACTTCATAGGCACTTAAAAAACAGGTCTTGTTTCAAATCGACATTGTACGCTGTTCTTCTCTAAAAGCGAAGTATATATTAATAAGCGAAATTATAATTGTTTGTTCCTCTTTTATGCAAAAACTACTAAATAGACTTTAATGAAAGTAAAGCAACAACCTATAAATGTCTACTACTAAGAAGGTTTAGAGTTTAATCCACCACGCTGTGCCAATGCGGGTTAGCGCATGTGTCAGAACATCTCCCGACACATATCTGTTTCCTCACGATGTTTTCCTTCACATCCGAGCTCGAGATGAATTAAAACACAAATTTAGCATTTGAAAACTCAGCGGTGCAAGCCGGGTTGAACCCGCAATCATCGGTTGAGATCGGCATGTTCACTAGGCCAGCTACAACATACCATAATGGACGAAGCCGCGAACGGAAGCTAGTTGATCATAGTTAATTTAAGCATTATATGCGCTTATAAATTATTAACAATGCATCATGCGTCAGAAGCACAAAAATATCCCTAATCTTCCACAATTAGTGAAGCTAACCACTAACCGGTAAGGTAGTCTACCTCACGCGCGTGTGTGAGTGTGTGATAGGTATGCGCGCGCGCCGGTGCCAGTCGGTACCGTTCACGATACGCTGGCACTTAATAGCACGTAGCAAGTTCCGTTGGGTATTATGAATGAATTTAATCACGGAAAATTATAGACGAAATTTTCCTTAACAAACAAACTTTTGACACTAAATATTTTAATCATTTCAACAACACACAAATAATATGTAAATAGTAAATTAGTTATATTCATACAGCGGTTTAAGATAATAAAAAAAAACTTGAATTTATAAAAACGACTAACGAATGTTGAAACTGATTTATATTGACTTAAAATACTTTTAATTAAGTACACTATTAACTGCTTATATTTTCCTCCTGCATATCATAAAATTTTACCATTTTACTTATTTTTACAACAAAACTTTATACTATTCATTAAGACTAGGTGAAACGTGCGAATATTTCGCACCATTAGTAAAGAATTGCACAATTATTTGTAATGTAAACATTATTTTCGAGATATTTACTTAATTTTCGTCATTAGGACAAAAATCTTCAAAATAGCGTATCAAACGTTAGTATGAATGCAATCTTCTTCTTAAAATTTCATACTAACAAAATCACCTTTGAAAAATAAAATATAAGACTGTTTTTTTCAATACATACACAATATTATTATGTAAAACATAGTATCGAACGTGTCTTAACTAATCATGACCCACTTTATGAGCAAGAAGTACATACATTGTTTTTAAAATAATACTAAGTAGATTTTACCTAACAATAAGAAAAACATACATTATATTTATCATTTACAAAAAGACTGTACGAGTATGTATCACTAAGAAGCACGTAAAGAATGATAAAATTAATGTAATTTGTATGAAGTTTTTTATTTTTTTTTATATCCAACTTATCAGAAAAAATAATGGATTGTTATACATTTTTTTAATGAATCTGGCAAATGAGCTAGCAAGTTACCTGAAGTTAAATGATCACCGCCGCCAATAAATATTTGCAGAACCATAGAAGCCAAAAATGTGTTGCCAGCTTCAAAAGTATAAGGGACTAACTGCGCTTCGCGTTTATGTTTAATGGTTACTGCCCTTGGGATTCGTTGTGACCTAATGCATATAAGCTTGATCAATAAACGGCCTAAAGAACGCAAAAATAAATTTTCAATTAGTCTTGTAGTATCGGAGCCATTGAATAGGCAAACAAACAACTAAATCTTTTCTTTTTATAATAGGTTAAATTACTTGTGGACATTTCCTAGTATGGCAGTTACAAGGGGACTTGTTTATTCCATACTAATACATAAAGCCAGACTTTGTTTAAACGCCATAAGTTTCAGCAGACTTAAAAAAAAGGTCTCAATGCGTAGTGTTTTCTAATACTTTGCTACCTCAGAACTCGTGTATTTCTTAACCGATTTTCATAATTCTTTCTTTATTAGAAATAGGATACTTTCTGTTTGGTCCCATAGATGTCTGTTTAATCAAAATTAGTTTTGTAGTTTCGTTTTTAAACCAAAAGAATAAGGATGTCATCCCAGAAAACGAAATGGCATATTTTTAGTCTGTGATTTTTTTTTAATCTTAGTTATAGGAACTACTGTTCGAATTGGAAATAATAAGGTAAATCGTTTATTGAGGAAGGTTATGCTATAATGGGCTTTTGTTTATCCGTCTTAGTTATTTGCATAACATATTAATAATTGTCTCGTTAAGAAAACCGCATTTTCTTGTAATAAAACATAATATCGATGTACGAAGTATAATAAATAATTAATTGTAGGTTTTTATTGCGAAAACGTGATGCCTGTAATAATAGCCAAGAAGGTTATTGCTCAGCAATGTCACTTTGAAGTCTGCACTCATTAAAAAAGTGGAACAGTGAATTTGAACTTATTAATCTTAATAATTCGTCAACCAAGCAACCAGTCCGTTTTGTAAATACATTTTTGTTAGATGTTTATCTATTTATAATATATATCTATCGTTTATTAATATATATATATATATATATATATATATATATATATATATATATATATATATATATATATATATATATATATATATATATATATATATATATATATATGTATATATATATATATTAAAATATATAGATTAGTAGTATTAAAATAAAGTCAGAGGTTTCGAGAGACGTCTTTTCCATCTTTCCGCTGTTGGCTATATTACATCACGCTACGACTCACAAGAGTGAAGCAGTAACCATAAACGCGAGTGAAACTGTAAGGGACAGCTAGAGGTTAAAGCAGTGTTATTTTGATGAAAATAATTATAGTTACTAGTATATTTTTATATGTTGATACTTACAAAAAGCGTAGTCATATTGTTTTTGTACAAACCAATAGACAAAAAAGTCACTCATTATATATATTTTTTGCTATCAAGGAGGATAACACGTTTACATCGTCTGCGGTATGTTACCATCTGGAACCTGTTTTATACTATTACTGGAATTGCCCGTAGGCAATTTTTATTTAATATCATAATTAGGCAAACGTTTTTAAGCGAGTTCCAAAAAGGATGATAATGATTCGTGGGATCGTCACCGTTCCAGACATGCATGTTGCAAATTACCTAAAATTTTCGCCATCAAAAAATTCTTCTATCATCAAAATAAACATTACTACATTCTGGCTTTGATTTCTGATTTCACAAAAACTCCTCGAATTGTGTATTTTCGTAGTGATACTTAATAATAATTGGTCCCTTAATATCTTTAGTATTATGATACCATTCTGAAACCATCAAAATGCGATGGAAACCAGTTGAACTGGAGAACGAGACTCCTCAACGAATTGTGGCAATTCGACTAAACCAAACTGACCACGACGTGATTTCACGCCATATCAAGACGTTACGACGCCGACGTCGTGTGCCGTTACGACGTCAGGTCGTGGAAAAGTACGACGCACACGACAATATGATTTTTCCCTTTAAATCAAAGATCATGTCGTTAATGTCTATCCATCATTCACGTGATGTTTTTTAGCAACTTTTTAGATCACCCTCCCCCTGGTTATACGTGATGAGGCTTTTGTACTAAATACACGATATCCTAATAACCTGTGATCCCCCCACTCCAACGTCTTTGGGCTTCACGTAATTAATGGACAGCCCCTTATGAGTTTGGTCGCAATAAAATCCTTGCGAAGAGTGAATAGTTTAATCGCGAATGACAATTTGATAAAAGTCAATCTTATATAAAAAAAAGTTTATTACAAATTTAATACACAAGATTTTATAGTTCTTATAATTAAGTGATTAAGCGGACAGTTATTATTGCGATTGAGGAAAATAAACCAAGGTGCTTCATCTTCACCTATTCCTCTTATAAAATATTTTCTTCACATCGAGGTTAATCATTGCATTATTTCCTAGGAAATGTCGCATGAAACATCTTGTTTATAACTTCCTATTTAAGTAACGACAGGACATATTTTTCGTACGTATGGACTGTTAGTTATACTTTTGTTTTTACCCGACTTCCAAAAAAGGATAAGGTTCACAATACGTCAGGGACTTTTTATATGTATGTTTACCGATTACTCAAAAACGGCTCCACTGATTTGGTTAATTGTTTTTTTGTTTGAAAGAATATACTTTTATTTTGGTTCCATAGAGTTTTCATCGAAATCGGTTCAGTAGTTTGGTTTTAAAATTAAAAAAAACTGCTAGTAAACGAAATTTCGTATTATGCTTTTGAAATCAAATCCCAATTTATTTTTTTGACTTATGTGCATTATGTTGTATTTTTCTCATCACGTGCTCAGCGAGGAGGAAAACGTTACGAAAGACACTTTAGTTTGAACTGTCAAACAAATAAATTAAAAAAATGAGTGAATAGGCAGTATACACATCCCTAACATATTAAACACCGTTATTAATGGCGTATTATCACCTAAAGCAATATATCTAAGTTCATGGGTACTAGGAAAACACGCTCAACTAATATAAAAGTAAATGATTCATTAGATAATTAAAATAACGATTGTCCTTAATCATTTCATTCGGGGTAAGAGTTTCATCACACAAACTGAGCTGTAAACAAAAGATTTAGAAAAAGACATAATTTCCCATACTCGGACACACTTATAAGTTTTTTCCATCTTAAAGTCAAACTACTGAACCGATTTCGATAACGTTTCGATGGGACTAAACTGAAGTTATAAAAAATAATTTAATTTCCAAAATAAAAAAGGATTTTTAAGACCGTGTAAAAAAAGAGTTCCGATGGTGCGGGTGACTTCGTCTCTCAGGTTCTAGACTATCTCTATACCAAAATTTACTTTAATCGATTCAGTAGTTTAGGCATGATTTCTTAACTCGCAGACAATTATTTGAAATTCTTTTTGTTACGTAGTTCATTTATTAAGGAAGGCTATAGGCTATATACCATCACGTTACGACTCTTAGGAGAAAGGCAGTAACCATAGCTAGTTTATAATATAAGTAAGGATTTTGATTTTGTTGTTTCATTATATCGCTGGCCATCGCTTTGAGCGTGTCGCCTCGCTCGGTTATTTTGGTGTATTTCATTCCTAACATTGTCTTGAACCGTCTGCTCGGACGGTCGTTAACGTAATGGCGCAGAACAATGAGAGAATACAATAATGATTGTTTGATGTGAATTATTACAGTAATTCTATTCAAAGTTGTCGACAAAAACTAGATTTACGGTACTTAAAATTATCTGTCGTTTGCTTTGTATGTTTATTGCTGCTGTATTTATTAAGTAGCTCGCTCTAACAGTCTTACTCGCCTTTACGGTTACTGCATCGGTCCCGTGAGTCGTAGCGTGATGTAATACAGCCTATAGCCTCCCTCAATATTTTTTTAAACGCACACTCACGGTCTCATGATCAAGGGTTCGGAAGTACACAACACAAGCACAAACACCCAGACCACGGCAAACATGCATATTGGCCATACTGATGTTTGCGGTGAGTGGGGATCGAACCCGCGACCTTCAGCGCTCCAGTCGGTAGCAGTGACCACTGCGCCAATCTGTCTGTCTAATTGGTGCAAATAAACTTACTAACAAACTAATACAAATATATACAATACATAAATGCAACAACTTGTATTATAGTTTTCAAAATATAATATTCTTGGGCTAAAACCAAGGTATGTAATAAAACGAATTAAAAAAAAAATTAAAATTTGCAGAAATGAATTGAACAAGGAAAAGTCAAACTGTATATTCAAGATTTGATTTTCCATCATATGAAATTGCGGCAGAACAAAATGATTTCCAGAAATATATGTCATTTTCAAAAACGTTTGAACGATGTCAAAGTTATAAAACGAATAAGAACTAGAACCTTCCGATTAAGAATATTACAAAAAAAAAAACGATAAATTAAAAACTGAATCATTACAAAAATAATCGAAACGGTTTCATGCCACTCAACGTATATCCGTGTGAGCGATTCATTAAAACTTTCCTAGAACGAAGCCTTCGATAATTGCATTACGGCGAAAGTGTTCGAAGCCGAAGCACATAACTAGTTGTTCATGACACAGCGATTTTTCTCGGAGTTTAATGAACTGTCGTAACACCGAACATATTATTGATAGCTCTGAAATCGACACAGTATTGAATTGACTTGCGAATTTGTGTCACGACATTGATTTTAAACGCATAAGGCATGCTCGTTGGTATTTTTCTAGAAGGTGTAAATTTGTTTATGACTTTTTGCTCGAAAATAAACAAACATTTATAAATAAAGGTGCAATATGTCAAGAATTCATTTTGAGAAAATGGCGTCTAAAAATGTCAAATCTATTCTTAACATATTTATTTCAAGACGTTTATAATCCATCTTGTCTTATCTAATTAGACGAAAGGTATTATTAATTAAAAGCATTGGTACAATACGTTCTTTATCAATAACTTTTTCAAATATATTAGATACTGCATATTGCAAATGGCACACTTCATTCGAAACATTAAATTATGAAACTTTTTTCCCTAATTATTTAGTTTAGATGGCTTGAATTTTTTTAATAATATAAAATACGTGACGCATTATAGAATACATAAATATCTACAAATTTGACTTTTTGTGGGTTGACACATTATTGATTATCAGCGTCCAGTTATAGGTTGCAACGAATTGATGAGAAAAACAATTTCATTTTAAAAGTGATTGAAAACACAAAATTATAAAACATCTTATCTTATGTGTATATAAGATAAGGTATTAAAATTTCTCTAAAAAATATTTTTTAAATATATTTTTCTTCAAATAATATAATTTCGAGTGTAGAAGACACAAAAGACAAAATAAACGATTAAAGATACATGAGGTTTTATTATAATTGTCTATTATTTTAAATCAATACTTTAATATAAACGATAGCATACTATAACTAATAACTTAAATAATCTTAAATTTGAGCGCAAAATAACTTTTTTTTTCGGTTCAAAAATTTAGTATCATTTTATATTCCAAACAGGTAACATCAAAATCACAGCGATATAAAAATAACATTAAAAACATTTAAAAACCTATTTCCATATTTGCCTCAATGATATACAGACGGAAAATCAACTCTATATATATATATCCTAAGGTACAATTTACATTACAGCCAATTTACCAACTACAACAGAGTCACTGACCCTAACGATTCACATATCAAGCTGACTCCATTGCTTAGTTTAAACTAGCTTTATCTTGCGTCTTCTCTCTTGCTTTTCGGTTCTTACTAGATTAATTCATTTTATTTGTGGTTATTTCTCCATTTCTAAAGGACGTATACAGATAAATACAGAAAAATTGTATGACGATGAGACGTCGCATCGTGATTGTTACGATGCACTTCTAACACGAGCGACGTCGTGGAAACGTGTGTTTTGACCATATTTCGCATAGTTCACGAGTAAACGAGATATCTAATTACTAAAAACTTTTGTAATTTGGCTAGTATTTCTGAGATAAGCACATTTTAACAAAACAGAGATCTCAGCTTTATACTGTTAATTTTAACCATTCGGGGCTCGTGCTGAAAGGTCAATGAATGTGAAACAAAGGTATTCAGTCGGTCCCACACACACCATAAAGACCGTCTCTGGTATATTAACAATCGCTTTTAGGTAAAATAAATAAAGGATAAATGCACACATGAAAATTTAGTGAAATAATGCTAAAGCCACTATAGTTTCATTTAACTTTGAATATGTAATAATTATATTTATGTTGAAGAGTGTAAACGAGAGTTTATCAAGTAGAAAACTAGTTTTATTTGAACGCTGATAAGCAATACTGTGTCAAACCACGCGGACTTCATTTTGAGAAAATGGCGTCTAAAGATGTCATACATATTTTTAATAAATTTGTTTGAAGAAGTATGTATCCACCTTTTATTTTCTATTTTGATAAAAAGTGTAATGAATTAAACGCAGATTGATTAAATAAAAAGTTTAATCTAAAAATATTTCTTCAAAAATTACATATTTCAAAGTTTATCCCTTTCAAAGACTACAGTATGAGTTCAGTCGTTTAGACATTTCTTAATTTTAAATTATCAAAATAATTCTTGGCGGTCGGAATTTCAATTTTAGCTATCAGTTATATATACTAATATTATAAAGCTGAAGAGTTTGTTTGTTTGAACGCACTAATCTCAGTAGGTACTAGTTCGAATTGAAAAAATATTTTTGTGTTAGATAGGTTATTTATCGAGGAAGGCTATAGGCTATATTACATCACATTACGACTCATATGAGCGAAGAAGTAACCATAAATGCGAGTGAAATCGCATGATACAGATTCGAAAGTGCTTTAAAAGCCCATTTGAATAAAGTATATTTTGAGTTTAAGTTTATAATCATCTTGTTTCTAGTTTTGTATTAAATAACAAATCGTTATTGTTATCTGAATAGCGCTGTATATAGTATTAAAATCTGATAAAAACGAACTCAACAAAAACTCGCTTCTCGTAACCAACGCGGTAATTTCCTGGAGTTTCACCGATCGCGTGCCAGCATTGCCGACCAATACAATCTATAACATTGCGCTGTTCACTATTACCTAACATATAACACTTCCTTTCTATGTTGGGTAACGCTTTTTAAGCGAATTAAAAATTTTAAACAGTTTCTTTGTGCATTGTAGGAAATGGGACCTTATCCTAAGACTGTCCGACTTTTAAAGTTTCTCTTGAACCCTAATAGATATTATTCTAGAATTTTCACTGACCCAGAGTGAGCCGGGAGTCGATGGTATCGAACTCTTAATATGCTAAAAACTACGCTACTGGTTAGCGTAGCTTTTTAGTTCATTGACTTGACAAAATTCATATTGCAAAACTCATACATATTGTTTTAAATTACTATCTTTTGCTTGTGAAACGATTTTGTTTTGAAATAATATAAATATATACATAAAATGTAGCATATGGCTACTTGGATAATCTTTTAAATGGATTCATATATTTTTTAATTAGTTTCATTGTTTCCGAAGTTATCACACGTACAAAATTCGTTTTCAATACGACTATGTCCGTCCGTTCGTCTTTTTAAAGCAGGTATTTTTTAAACCATAATAGATTCTCAGTTGGAATTTTCACTGGCCAAGCGTAAAATCAATGTTACCCTCATTGTGCTATGACGAAATTTACACTCACAAATTTTGCTTTAAGTCATTCATAAAAAATTATATAAATTGTTTGTCATTGCTTTATATATGAAAGAATTTTTTGTCAGTGCCTTTATTTTGACAGCCATTGCTTTCGTGAGGTTACGTAGGTAACTGTTACCAGGTTACAGAGTTATTTCATGTATATTATTTATATTCAAGGTATTACTACAAGTATATTATTTACCCACTAGCTGTCCCTTGCAGTTTCACTCACGTTTATTGTTACTGCTTCGCTGCTTTGAGTCGTAGCGTGATGTAATATAGCCTATTGCCTTCCTCAATAAATAACCTATCTAACACAAAAATAATTTTTCAATTCAAACCAATAGTTCCTGAGATTAGTGCGTTCAAATAAACAAACTCTTCAGCTTTATAATATTTGTATGATTGTATAATTTAATGTAATTAATAATGTTAAAAATGACATTTTCCCCGATAACAAAAACAGGTTACGGACACCCCTGTACAGTACCTCTACGATAGCGTTTACAGAGTTCAAGGCCTTCAAACCAGTCGTCTTCCGTCCTTGTCGCAATCTACCCGCGAGACAAGGACGGAAGATGTTTATTATATAAGAACATTCTGGAAAAATTATTTCGCCGGTTTTGATAATTAATTTTTGATGGAGTAAATAAGTTTATATAGATTACAAAGGTTTTTTTTTAAGTACCACTTGTAACTTTTAATTGCTAAACTGATTTAATGTAATCCCCATAAACAGGTTAAAAATATTTTGGAGAAACAAATGAAGAGCTTGACATTTTTAATGTATCATACATTAAATAATTGTTTTCCTTGAAAATTACAATTTAAATAGCGATTCGCTGTTTTTGAAGTCAAAATTAATTGTAATTATTAAAAAATATACCTACACTGTTAGGAATTTAATTTAATTTTTAGAGTACTTCTAAACTTTGTCCTCAAACAAACAAAAACCCAAGCAGAGTCACGGATAAAAGCTAATTTAGTAACAAAACGTATAACAAACTTAAAATAAAAATCTTATTATCTTCAAGACATGTGTCATATCAGTTTTAAAGGTGGCGATATAAAAACGATTACTCATCCGAACATAGACATATTGTCGTGAGAACTAACCTTTACGAGTAACATAGGAACACAGTAAGTGCCCCGCGGTTGCGGTTATATTCATATAATGTTAAAATGTCCTGGAACCGGATATTATTTACTATTTCATAGATTTCAATGTTGTTTTCGTGTAATCATCTTTTTTATTTATTAATTAAAATAAATAAAATTCCTAAAATAAAAGTAACCTAGGTTATTCCTTATAACACAAGCTATCTGTGAGTGAAAGTCTCGTCAAAATCGGTCAAGCCGTTTCGGAGATTAATCGGAACAAACAGACGGACAGGCACAAATAAAAAAAAATCGTATTTTTGATATAAGCACCGTATATGAAAGTCATATGCATTTAGTTAAAAGCTGTTAATTTGAAATTACAAACAGACACTATAATTTTATTTATTAGTATAAATCTATAGATTATTTTGTCAGACAATTTAAATAATACATGCCTTCTTATTGACTCGATAGCATTTGTAATGTATATTTCAATTTTAATAGAAGATAAGAATGATGTAGGTAAATGTTTAAACTAAATGCTTAGATTGCAATGCGTCAGCGTCGCTTATTTACTTACGAATCCTAAAATAAATATGATGTATTGTTATTTTTTAGTGTAATAATTAGCATAAGATTTTATTAAACTAAACGAAATATTGTGAATTATAACATTCTAGTCGATTCCAGCGACTTTTCCTGCGTAAAATTATGATCTTAATTACAATAGTTCTTCGAAAAATGTGGATGTTTTCATACAAACTTCCATCCCATTTTACACATTTGAGTTTTACTGTCGCGAAAAAAATAGCCTTCACCCTTTTTAAGGTTCTGTATCTATTCTAAAATTTAGCAAACTTTGTTCAGCGATTTAAGCGTAAAAACGTTACAAACAGAAAAAGTTCTTTTCACATTTACAATTAGTATGAATTATATGTGGACGCTGATAAGCAATACTGTGTCAAGCCACACGTACTTCATTTTGAGAAAATGGCGTCTAAAGATGTCAAACCTATTCTTAACAAATATGTTTGAAGAAGTATAAAGCCATCTTTTCCTTTATTTTTTGATAAAAGATATAATGATTTAAAATCTGACTAATATATTTAATGTATTATCTAATAAAAAGTATTTCAAATATTTGCGATTATTGTATAAATTGCAAAATATGGAACGCACTTGAAATTTCAAAAAATTAATTAAGAAACGTTTTTCCGTTTTTATTAATTTTTTATAACTTCAATTTTTTTTTTAATAATGTGAAATAGGTGATGCAGTATCAGAATACATCAATATCACCGAATTTGACTTTTTGTGGGTTGACACATTATTGCTTATCAGCATCCATGTATGTTATGGATATTAATTCAATTAATTTTTTTATTTTTAATTACTTTTAGTTACGGGAAATGAGATCAATTTTACTATTTACTTTATTACGTCTTTCAAAACATAGTTCCAGAAAACGATATACCAGTAACATACTTTTAGTCGCATTATTTGCACCTTAGTTTAAATTCCATAAAAAAAATACATTCAACGAACAAATACCATGTACGGTTATAATTAAACATGATAATTAGCTGGGTCAGTGTTAAATAAAATCTAGATATAAGCGAAACTGACAACCTACATCGCGATCATTGGGGTCAACCACTTTTCACGAGCACACAAACGACTATACACCTTGAGCTATTGTTTTAGAATTTAAAATCAAATGCGACAGAGGCACATTGGTCAGATATTTTCTCAATACGAGCTGGTTCGGATGCTATAGCAGATAGAAAGTAAACTTTATTGCGCGGGTATAGGGTTCAATTCGGTGCAGGGATGTTTTATATTGGTGTCAGCGCCGGAAGCGGCTCGTTTAGTGGCGACACGTCGAGACGGACCGACTTCCGGCGGTCAATGTCGAATTTAACCGATGAATCAGGGATAGGAGTTAGTATAGGATGATGTATAATGCGTGTAACATTCTTTAGGTACATATTTAAAAAAATGAAACGTATTTATTATTTTTTATTTAATAGTAAGATGTGATTATTCGTCGTCATATGAATATATTATAGTATTTAATTAAATAATAATTAAGAATTAAAAAAGGAAGTTAATTCAAAAGCAAAAAATGCATATATGTTTGCTTGAATTACTTATTCTCTTTATTTCGATTTTTAACATTAAAACTTTGGCTGAATTGATTATGATAAAAATTCTATGGGAATAACCTGAAAATATACGATTGAAAATAAAAAAAAACTATAATCAGTCAATAAATTACACAGATACTGTATAACATGCATATACTGTGGTATCAAACATTAAAATCTAACCTACACTACGAATTGCGAACCGATGTAAAATATTTTTTTTTAAATTATATTATATATTTGAACTATGTTTATTTAATGAATATGACTATAAAGCTATATTAAAATCGCTACAGCGGTTTAACTATGGTATCACTAAACTTAAGTTAAAAGGGTTACGTCAAAATTACTCAAATAACTCTTCAAGCAGTTTTCTTTTCCCTTCTAATTTTTGAAAAGATTCATAAATTTAAATCAAATCAAAATCAAAAAATACTTTATTCAAGTAGGCTCTCACGAGCACTTTTGAATCGTCAATAAAAATGTAATTGAAATAAAATAGTAACATATTTTTTTTAGATTTAAGGTTATATTTTTAAAAACACCAAACCTAATTGTATCGACATTCAAAATACAAACAAACATGTAATTAAAATACAAAAAACGTACTCGTCTCAAAGGTATATTAATACGTCGGTCACATTGACAGGAATTCTGGTGACATTTTGATAAAATGTTGGTGTTTTATATTCTTTTGTCGTGAATCTTAAAAGAAATCGTTATTTAAATGAATTATGTATACGTACTAAATCCTGCGATTTCACACGAATAACTTCTGAACCATGAAGTTATTTGCGCGGTGTTGTATTTATTACAATCACATTTAGATTAGAAACATAAGAAATATAATAAACAAAGAAAAATACTTTTTTCCGTTTTCTCCGATTTTTTCTTTCCTTAGAGGGTAAAGGCAAAGGTATTACACGTACAGCCAAGTCGTTTGTAATTTTTATATTCAATTAAATTGAAGTAAAAACATTAAAGTAGAGTAAAATTCATTCGAATCCAGGTATAAGTCCTTAAAAGGTCTTGAAGAGTGCGCGGGATAATTTTTGGTGGTTTATAAACTTCTAAAAATGTGTCTGTAAATAATAGGCATTCCATGTTAAATTTTTAATATATTTTGTTTTGTCACTTGGTTGTCAAATATTTATAAGTGCGTTTTGAAATTAGTCTGTTTTATAGCTATAATATAAGATCCGATTTCTTTGGGCTGTTTTGGTGCAATACAGAACAGTACTGTTTTAGAAAAAAAATGTGTTACATTTACTGTATATAAAAGTTTTGTCTTTAGTTATTTTAGTTCAAATAACACCACTAAATGTAGGTGATACGAAGTTTACCGGCTCATCTAGTACATAATAAAAAAAAGAATTAAATATATGTACTATATATTCGAAAATTCTAAAATATTTAAAAAAAGATGATGTCAATAAAGACAGATAATTTATGTACGTTTTTTCGTTTCTTCACTTTGATTTTCAATTTTTTTTTATGTCTGATACGGTCTGTTTTTTCTACACAAGTTTACTTATAATCTTTTTTACCATTAAGCACGCGATGAGTTAATGACATAAAATTTGCTTGGAAATCCCATTTAAAATTCGTGTTCTGTATCCGCTGGGTGTGAATAAAGAAATATGAGAAAAAATCAATTATTAACGTTTTATTTAAGTTAATTTAACATAATCATATCATATAATACGACCGTTTCATGTATACCATAGCGATTATAAAGATAGAAATAAAATTTGCTTCTTTTTAAAATAAAATAACTCTAGTCAATATATGGTAACGAACTGAAACTGCGCGTTGATGTCTTTTGAACGCAAACGTTCATTCAACCTGAACTTCTCTGAAATATTTCCCTTTTAGTGTATACCAATACTAATGTTTGTCTAATTGTAGGCGTTTTTATGTAAACTATTGGTTTTTGTATGATAATATATCTGATAAATATTAATAATTGTAATTTTAATGTATCAAGATTAGAAACAATAGTAATAACTGCACGTAAATGCTTAGTAAAGTTAAATATTTTACATACTTACATGCAAAAGAAAGTGTAACAGTTTTTCCTAACGATTTACTTTCGCTTGAGCTAATAAAAAAACTTCGTACATGTCTGTCATAAAATATTAATTTAAAATTTAAATAGATTATCATTTAAGTAAAGAAGTAAGTTAATGAGTTCTAAACAGAGCGAAACCGTATTAACTAGTTTGGCCGGGGTCAGGGAACGGGGGGAAACCGCTAAAGCTCCACAGATAACACACAGCAGAGTCACTTAACTACTTTAACTTTATATTCTCCACACGTCCCGCATTGATTATTATTCTAAAAACATTTACGACAGAATTACTTTTTATTACAGAGCAAAAAAGGTAAAATATTTCAACGTTGACGCAAATCGACTTTAAAAAGAACCCTCTAAGTTTGCACTATAAACAACTTTCTCAAAAGAAAAAAATCTACCCACTTGCAACTTTTCTGCTCGGTGTTAACTGTAGATTTAAAATATAAAAGGAAACGTTTTAACTTTTTCAACGTTTTATTTTCAATAAAAACTGTGAATTTAAACGTTTTCAGGCATTATGAAAGTGTTCGAATGTGGCATTCGAGGTTACTTTTACTGACCTGATAATCGCCTCGTGTCCGTCTGAGCGGCGACCGCTGCCAGCAGCGCTACCACCGCCAGCAACCAGCACGCCTCCCCGGCGCCCCGCATCTTCAGATCACTATACACCACATCAACACCGTACACCACAGCACTGGTTCACACACTGGTCTTAAGTTAATCCTATTAATTTCCTTTTATTTAGTTTAAACGTTCGATCAAATCACGGAATGATATGGAGTCCGTTTGACCGTTTTAGCTGGTTAGTTCGTTTTGCTTGGAAAGTTTTTACGATTTCGAAAGTTGGTGACGTGTCGCGTCTCCCAGCGGTAACAGACTACCGTCTCGAACGGGCGCGCGAGAGCGACTGTCGCCGGCCGGCTCAGGTGGGGTGGCGAGCGACGGAACGCAATGTGCCTATTGAGCGGTAAGCTGGTTGATTTCTGCGTTGCGTTTTGTAACGCCGGCTACAAGCAGGCTCTATTATTGTAGTCAATAAATAATAAATGTAATTCAAATCGAATTATCGCGTTAATATTTTAGCCAAAAAAATATATTTGCATAATTTCTTAATATATAATGTTTCTTAAAACCTCTAGCGAATTACGGAATCTTTTCGTTTTATATTATAAAATAACGCTACAGAACTATGACAATATACAATATAAAATATAATACTGTATTATTACTAGGAATAGTATAATTAATACAATACGTACAAAAATGCAAAACAGCTCCCATAATCAAAGCGCTCGCTTCTCCCACTGGCAACACTGACTCACACAGGTGGTCGACAACTCGGCAGGTAGCTCGGGAGTAAACACCGCCCGCCCCGCGCCCCGCGTGTTCGCGACAGTCGCACCGTCACCACACCGCCATTTTTTTTCCTAACTTTTAACGAATACTTCGTTCGTACGGCATAGAAATTTTTACATATTCATATATGTCATTTCGTGTTCTTAATTAATGATATTATTGGTGTAAATTTTAGCTTATTTCATTAAATTACTTATTAAAAGTATTTCAATACTTTTAAAATCTATCTTGATTCTTGAGCAAATAGCCCTAAAAAGTTTAAAAGAAAGCATTTGCTTATGATAAACAGTATGCAAGCTTTTAGACAGCTTTTTCGTATTTCCGCATTTAGTAATGTAGTTTATAACCCTATTTAGACAATCACAAATTTTTTAGGCGAAGCAATGTTTGTCTTTTTTTAACAAGTCTTATTGACCAGACGCTTATTCATCTTTTTAGTCAAAATACATAAGAAGTATTTATATAAAAAACAAACACATTAACAAACAAAAATAAACAAAACAACGAGAATAATAATCCTAATATCCCTAATATACATCTATCGTATCCGCGCCGCAAATATGATAGAACGCACGCTTTTTACTTTAATCTTTACTGTGTCACAAGTCACACCGGACTCTGCCTTGTTGGCATAAATACTCTAACAAAAGTAAATAAAAAAATGCATAGTTTTCTCAGCATATACATTATCTCCACATCCACATAGTATTTATATGATAAGAAAATCACCGCATTTCATAAGGTGAGTGAGAGAGCCGGAAGCCTTACCCCTCCCCCACTCCTTTTCTTAGTTCTTGTTTCCTTTTTATCCCTTATTCATTTTTAAGTTGGCACCGCATTTTTGACTCCATTGGTAGTGCATGGGCGGCCGTTATTCAGCCATGTAATATTTACGAATAGAGATAGGAACACATCAATGGCCATACAAACTTATATACTTCTTTTTTCACCGTAGTCGAATAAAAAGACAATTTAATAAAAAAAAAGTTTGACAAAGTATTACAATTTAAAGTTAAAACTTTAAAATATCATAAAAAGAATAAAAAAAATACCTAAAAACGACTAACAATGTTATTTAAAAATATTCTAATTTTAGACGTATTTAAATTATGAGTCATGTCTATAATAATCGGGTTTATCAATAAAATGCATTCGAGAAAATAACTCGATAAAATATATCAACCTCTGACCTTTACGATAATATTGAAACTACATTAGTCAGAGGCAATACGTCGCCAGTCTTTCGATCGTAAATCGATCGAGAATCACCAATTTCTGTTTAGGATCCTTACGAATATTTTAAATGCGAAAATAACTCTGTCTATGTGTTACACAATCACGCTTAAACTGCTGAAGCCATTTAAATGAAATTTTATACAGAGATATAATAGGTTGAATGAATAGAGGAGATGAACGTTTGTATGGAAATTACGTCATTTTAAAGCTAGAAGCATAAAACCTAGGATGTGATTTTTTAATTTTTTAAATCGCATCTGTCAAATTCCAATTTTTTTAATGCGGACGATGCCGCAAGCAACTGCTAGTAGGCCTAAAATTAAATAAATATGAACAGTGTAACAAACCACTTAATCATAAATATATAGAAATAAAATCGTTAAATGCTTACTCACAAACAAATAAATAAACGCATTCGTTTTATATGTTTATTGAGGAAGGTTATAGGCTATATAACATCATGCTACGATCGACATGAACCGAGCAGTAATCATAAACATCACCCAACGCAGTTGAATCCTTCATATATAGTTATTGCGTTGTCTGAAGCCCACCGAATGCAACTCGTATACAGGTCGAGTCAACCGGGGCAGTACCTACCATACGGACGGAAACAATTACTATAAAATCGCCCCCCTCCCCCTCATTAATTAGTGACGGTGATCACTTAACAACAAGTGTCCGAGCCGCTCGTTTGACCCCTGTTAAATAAAGGGTAAAAAATTAAATAATCATTAATCAATAATATATAATTTTAATAAATCATCTCAAAAGTATTTTTCCGTGAATCTCGTAATAATAAAACTCGTAATGATTGCGTCAGCGTGCAGGTGCTAACGCGCTACAGGGAAACATCTTTGTTTTGCTGCAGCCTGGCACTACCATGCGCGGGATCATGGAACTAAGAGTATCGCAGAGGTGGCATATGCTCTGAAAACATACGATGATTTGCCGGCACTGTCGTTAGTGTTTACGCGTCACATAGCAAAAAGCGGACTGGGAAGCGGACGGAACTCAATTGTAATGCCACAGAGTCACAATGGCACTAATGTGAGGGACTATATAGTCTATTTTTCTTTATTTGTCCTTATATTTTAATATTTTTATTATAAGACAAGTAAAAAAAATAGACTATACAGTCAGTTCACAGCCCATAAACCTTACGCCGATAGAGCTTAAATATATGATAAAGAAAATATCTAAGCAACGATTATACATGCTGTTCGCATGTACGTACTCATCTTACTAGCAAACGATAAATAGACTTCAACTATATGAATACTAGAAAAAGGTTAATTATGATTTGTGTGGATTGATAAAGCAGATAATTCATTAACTTTATTTAAAAAATTCAAATTCATATGTATTTTATTGATGATCCAATTACACGGTATAATTATAAATCTAAATAATACGTTTCCATAATGTGCACAGCTAAATTATTACAGTAAATATACATGACCGTGATTGCTATGAAGTGTTCGACAGAAAGAATAAACGTGATTAAAATCCGTTTAAAATAATTTTATTTCCAACTTCATATTACACGATTTGCCTTCTGAAAAAATTTGCCATTTTTATATAAAAAATAACTAAACTAACATACAGGTGTAAATTAAATATACTCACGAGTTGACGGCACTTCTATAACTTTCAATTCTAAGATCGAAATACGGAAAAACCTAGCGCAAAAACATCGAATTCATACTGAGCAAAAACTATTTACCAAAAGACTTATCCTTCCTTTCAACAACCAAAATAATCACATTCTTGCCTTATTAATTAAATTTTAACATTGAATATTCTCCTCAAGATTATAATTCATGGCAGAGATAGAGGTTTATAAGACTTTTAAAAAAGGCAACCAACTTCGAAAGCTAACTAGTTACTCCAAGTATTATAAAAGTAAACTACTATTTAAAATAGATAAAAATTCTATGGGATCAATCTTAATACCCTTTTAATCAAAATAATAATTAACCAAGTTGGTTAAACCATTTTCGAGTTATCAGTAAACGAACATAAACAATACTATCGAAGAATTAAGAACCTCATCTTTTTTTGAAAGTGGGTGAAAAGGAAAACGTAATTGGTGTGAAATGTTGTTTACTTAGGAATTAAAGCTGTCTCTTTCACACAAAGGAAGATATAGTGAGACAACAAAACACACAGATACAGTGATATTATATACTCGTAGTTTTGTAAAACACTAGTTGCACACTCAGGGGCGTAACTATAGGATGACAGGGCTGACAAACGCCACGGGCTCCGCACCCGAGAGGGCCCCGGCCTAAAATAATTTTATTAATAAAAATGTTATTAAAAGTGAATATATATTTCATTATAATTATGTAGAAAACTATTATCTTGAAAATAAAACTTATCAGATATTTAAATAAAATACACACAATATTATTAATAGTTTTGGGTAACTTCATAAGTGGTTCATTAAAATTACGTTATAACGTACCAATTTTATTTGAAGGCCCTATCCAAAGAATTTGCCACGGGTCTCATATGATAAAGTTACGCCTCTGTGCACACTCCGGATCATGCTAAAATACTAAAATTTACATCTAAAAGTGCGTTTAAACTAAATTAACAAAGCTAGCTCAAGAGCATTTGTTCTTTTTTAGTGTAAATGAAAGCCCGTTTTCGTCACCCCAAATCGTCAACGAGAAAGAATGAGAACCAATAATTAATTCTAATTCTTGGTTCTCATTCTTTCTCGTTGTTTTGCACAAAAGATAGGAGATTTTTTTAAATTAGATCGACCGAAGGAGTGAACGAATGTTCAGCCGAATGAATCGTTAGAACACAGAATGCTATGAAGAGACCGCTCCGGGAAGCGAACACGCAATAGCGTTCTAAGCAACTGTTCCCACACTTTAGCGCCGTTTATATCAGACCAGCGAGCAATCTAAGAATATTCCATAGAATCTTTGTAAACGCAGACAGAACAATAAATGAATGCTCCACGTTTACACTAAAATAATTTAATATAGTTAGGATAAAATAAGCATTCGCTCATCTGATGTAAATCGAACTTTAAATGAGTCAAACAATGTAGCGATTTTGCAAATGATAATAGTAAACATTGTCATTATGATATGATATATAAATATAAAATTGAATTTGTTTTTTGTTATAATATTGTTCTGTTTAACTAAATTTGTTTCATTGCTAAATATATAATATTTCATATAAACAAAAGTTAGATTAAACTTAAATTGCACAGCGTTAGCTTGCTACCAATTGCAAGATGCTTGGATTTTCATTTCACTATTTTCGAGGTATATTCTAACAAAATTATACTAAAATAGATTAAGTTAGGATAAATAATATTACTTTCTCATCTAATAAAAATGTAAAATCCAATCTAAGTTTGTTTCTTCGTCTTGTACTGACGTGCCGGTCAAAGCTTCCGATAAAACATTGTCAACTTATCGGTTGCACTTGAAAGAAGGTTAAAAGCATAGTAAAATTAACTTCTAGCCAGATAGAAAAAAAAAGTTTTAAATTATAAAGCTAGCTTATAATAATATCATTAAGAATTCTAAGCAAACCGCGGGAAAACATCAGTATAGTATATGAAGTAATTTAATGCCAACTAAGATCAATTCTCCGAGGAAATAAGAACACGTTCACCGTTGAAACATACTTTAATAAATATAACTCGCAACAGGATATCCGGTGTTCCTTGAGCTCCTACGCGACAGTTTAATTACGACACAGTAACTATGATATGGAAGTTAGGATAATGTTTTGTATTAAAAATACTTTAGAAGACGCGATGGAATGGATATATTAATCTTAAATATTAGAGATAGAAAAATGTATTCCATTGTATTAAAAAAAAAATCAATGGAATGGAGGTGTTTAACCAATTGTTTGTTAAAAGTCCGAGTCTACTGAATCTTTACTAGCCCCAGGTTTGTGTCTTATTAATTTTGTAGTTTTTCGTCCTGCTGATTATATTGTTCACTAAGAACGTTACACCAAACGCTAAACTTAAAATACTTTTACGTATTTTTTATATTTTTTTGATAAGTTATATTTAGTTATTTCCTAACGTATGTAATACATAAAAGACAAAAAAAAACAAAGAATCATTTTAAATATTTCTCTCTGTATGCAAATACATACATGGATTGATATGCATAGCAGAGTATCCGGCCCTATTGAGCCCGGGGAATACCTTACTATATGTTATTTAAATATGTGATAAATTAAAAGAAAATAAAAGTACTTCTTACTTTATGTTAATATTCATATTTCGTTAGATTCGCTAGATTTAAAACACTGTTTCAAGCAGTCGAATCACTTTATTTTCAAAAGTTATATTCAAGTTTGTTCTCAATTTAATTTTCTTACATCTTGTTTTTCTTAAGATTTCTCCCCATTTTTGTCAATTAAATAAAAAATAACTTATTGCAGTGAACAATCTTTCTACTATAAAAATACTTTCTACCATTCCTATTATAAAAGGAAGATTCCTACCATAAATTATCAATCCTTACTAATTAATTTTGGTAGAGTCTAACTGTAGCTCATTGACTTGGGCCGATAATGTAATAGGCAACGGTGATCACTTAACATCAGGTGACACACCAACTCAGTCGCAAGTTATTTAAAAAAAAAGTAATTATAACATCTGGGACCGACAGCTTTACATGCTGTCCAAAATTCGAAAGCCTACTAGGATAGATACGTAGATCTTAAAAATATCTTTATGTTTAATGTCGTTATTAAAAATATATAAGAAACATTACGCTGATATCAAAGTCCTAAAATGAAAGTCCTTTAATATGAAAATATGAAATTTAAAAATTATCTTTATTAACGAACATTTGAATAGTTTACTTTATAAGCTATTTGAAAAATAATGAAATAGACAAATATTGATGTTATGTAGTCTTAAAAAATACAATGTAAATAATAAGCTAAAGTTCTTCTATTGTAAATATATATATATATTTATGTTTATTCAACGTTTTCTTTATTTTTAAATTTTTAAATTATTTATCATTTTCATATAAATCTATTATTGAATTGTGAATTTCATTTGTGAGTTTCATTGTGAATGTCCTTACCATTTTGTTGATGACGATCAAAATAAAATATCAATGATTTATTTGCAGCCATAAAACATTTTTAGTACAATCGGAACGTAGATATAATTGCTTACTGCCATGTTTATATGGTACTAATATATCGAGATAAAACTATAAAAACAAAAACAAATCAAATATCTAGGAGGCAAAGTAGGTTTTAAAAGTTTTTGTGTTTGTGCTATATAAATAAAAAGGTCGAATTTTTTACGAAACTAGCCGAAGAAAATATAAACTATATTTGAAATATTTATTAAACAGTGAAATAAAGTAATCTTAGAAAACAAACATTTTTTCTTACTTCTTTAAAGTTTTAGTGAGTAAATAGTTTTTCTCGTTGGTAACACTGATCTATTCGTAATGTCTTAAAAAAGTAATTTTTAATGTCTTCTTATTGTCATGACTTTTTCTTTAGTAAAGTAAAGATAATAAATTATTGTATTATCTTACTTTAAATATCCTAATGTGAACGCGACAAAAAATTAAAAAAATTAAAATGTGATAACAAAATGTCGACCGCTGTCAAGTGTCATTTGCCAAATTAAAGTCAAAATACTCTCGTAGCGTTGCATTTTGATAATTCCGAACTTTGATATTCAAATTATATTTCAATAATAAGTAGGATATTAAGATGAATTATAAGTAATAACACCTGAAATGTTTTAACATTTGAACATTGTTTGAAAAAAACAAGATGACTGCCGAACAACCAGACCTTTTATTTTTCGATACTTTTTCTCACGATACAAGTGAGGTAAGTAGTTTTATTACTTTACTAATGCAAGAACTTAAAAAACTACATTTTTATAAAAACCAACACGTCTGTACCATAATTTTGATTTCACGTATTCTATCGATAAAAAAGTTTGCTGTTTATGTTGTTAAGTATACCTAATTAATTTTTTCAGGAATTAAATTTGGATTTAGTTCAATTTCCGAAATCTGTGTATGTGCGAGAAATACGCATAATACCCCTTGGCGCTCGGGTTGAAGGGGATTTTCCTGGAGGAGTTAGGCTTGGAGCGACCAACCCAACTAAGTTCCACATAGATTTCTTCGTAAATGACTTGAGCAAGCCCGGTGCGTCTACATTTGAGGCACTAGGAAGTCTAGATTACTGTCAGAATGGACAAATACATATGGAATGTGGGACTGACACAGAACAACCTAGAATACCAACTGATGGACTCGTACTTAGAGGTGATTTTAGAAATATATAATTCTATATGTAGTTAAAATAAATGTCATGCATTTTTAAACTATTTATTTTAGTTATAGATAATTTTTTGGTCTTTCTAAGCTATTATTACACTACTGTTATATTATTATTTAATTTATATCTCTACAGGCTGATAATATAAAAAAAAATATTATTCCGATTATTATTCTTTCCTAGCAAATTTCGGCTACGGTGACCGTGCTTATGTATCCAATTTTAGCAGTGAAAGTTTTGTGGCAACTGCTACATGTAAGGACGCCGTTTGTGTAATTGAATATAATATGTGAAGGCGGTTTTCTTTTGATCTGGTCTCTAATTCCGATTATTTGTTATATTAACTTCTGAAAAAAGCTTAGGCAGACTTCGTCTTAATTACTGTAGAAATTATGGTACCCTTGATGAAATCTAATTTAAAAATATATGTTAGCTGAGAAAAAAAGAAAGAGAACTGTTGTTATTGTTATAATAATCTCTATATATAAATGGCAACTATTACTGCTTGACTGATCTATCAACACACAACTGCACAAGCCACTGAAAAGATTACATTGAAATTTGGCATGCAGATAGTTATTATGACAGAGGCATCGACTTAGAATGCTGATGAGGCGAGATGTAGGCGTGTGATGGGGCCCAAAGTTTGTATGGAAAAATCAAACTTGACATGGGTGAAGCCACAAGTAAACGCTAGTAAAAATATAAATGGGTAGTAACCAATTTTCTGAAGGTTAAATTAATAATTATTGGTTTGAAATTACTGTGGAAGTGGCTGATAGCAAGTAAAATGTGAAATGAAAAATTAAGCATTGCAAGAATAAAATGCAATGAAATACAAGATAGAATTGATGTTTCAAATGCTCTTTACATACAGTTTTTTTCTATATTTAAAAAATAAATATAACAATATATTTTTGAGTCACCATGAATGAAATTCAAATAAATATTCATTGCAAGTATTATGAAATATATTAGAGATATCCTTATTTTTGCTGAAACATGAGATAATTGAGACAAGTATAATCTTTCATACTGAATTTGATTGTTAGATATATAGATAGATTAGATAGAGACATGTAGATTCTTTTACTTTTCCTTTTCGTTATTGAGAAGAAAATGAATAATTTTTAAGTTTAAGATTCATGGCTCCTCTCTTTTGGCTTTTTTCTAATATAAACCTGCTTTTTTTTAGGTATTATACCAGTAAAGAATAACTAATTGTAATTAACTGTGCAAAAAAAAAATACTAAACTTAAAATCACTTTCGTCTTATTTCAGGTTGGTATACAACAATCACTTTGGCCGTCTATGGTAACTTAACTCAAGTTTTACCAGACGCTCCAGTAACAGTGAATCCTCCTCCAAACATTCAGAGGCCTGTATCACGTGAAGTTAGTGCTTTACCAGCTAACGTTCCACAATCATCGGATTGGAATCCAGAACCTACTAATCCAATTCCCGCATACACTACCAATGTCGCTCCCACTAATCCTGAAACATATGGAGCCACCACTTACCCTGAGAACTACGATAATCAAATGTACAGGAATGAGTATTATGAGAACGAAGGTCCAAAGGATCCAAGGACGTATCATCATATGGAAGACAATGAATGGGAGAAAGAAAGAAGAGATATCAGTTGTGAAAGAGAAGGCGATAGATTGCGCCATAGCCCTCGTTCCATGGAGTTAGACAGAGATAGACGCGATGCCAGAAGTCGCAGACGTTCGATTGACAGAGGCAGAAGCCGTGAATCATCTCGACACCGCGACAGGAGTAGAGAAATGGATAGAATACACTCCAGATCTCGTAGTCGTGATAGAGATTATGTTGTGAAGGGTGAATATCGGCCAATGAGCCGATCTAGATCCCGTAGTATTGATCGCGATCGCGATTGGGATAGAGGATCGTATAAGAAAGATGATTATCGCCGTCATCGCGATGCTTCATACGATCGATCACGCGGGGGTTCTTATGAACCACGCTCTCCATATGATAAGAGGCCACCATCATATGAACGCAAAATTCCGTATGAAAAATGTGGGCCCTATGAAAAAAGATTGTCACCGTATGACAAAAGAAGCTCTTCCTACGAGCGTCGTGCTCCTTCCTACGACAAGCAAACACCATACGACAGAAAGAGACATTCACCGTACAGTCGCATGCGCGGATCTAGCTATGGCAGTAGATCTCCAAGCCGTGATGACCCAAGAAAGAGACCCAGAACTCCACCCGGAGAAAGCAGACGACCGATGTCTCCTAGAGAAGGTGAAACCACCAGCCCTATCAATTCTGTGCGATCGGAAGAAGGTGCGGAATACGATAGAAGTGGTAAACAAATACCTCGCATTGACTTCTATCATCAAAGCTATAGGCATAAAAGTTCGATTAGAAGCCCTTCTCAAGAAGTCGATAACGCGTATGTCGAACCTCAACATTCAAGCTTGGTTACTGTCCCAATTATTGATACAACAGCTGCTAAGAGCATAGAATCGCCAATTAGGAATATTGATGAAGATCGATCGATGGATGCAGAGCCATTTGAACCAATTCTATCAGATGAAGATATCTGTGATGACTTAGATGCTAATTCATATATGGAAGTAGATTACGATATGAGCGAATATTGTGGTGTCGATGATATCATCAAATATTTCAACCCATTTAAAGCAGAATGGAAAAAGTATGAACATGTTAATAAAATCACTAAACTTGCAGATATTAAACAGGAAGATGTGAAAGACGTGATGAGTGCGTCTTTCGACGAGCTGTGTGAAGCTAGCGTTGATTTGTTTAAAATATCAGAAATAACATCCGCCGTGAAGAGACGAGAACAGAAGTTCTTCTCGAATACTTTCATGGAAATTGATAACTCATCAAGAGAAGATTGGGTGCATCAGTGTGAGCAGTTATTCGTATCTTTAACCAATCTTTGCAAGAACACAGATATAATACTTCGAATATTTCGCATGTATAACAGATCAGAAACCTCAGACGAGTTTGCCGATATTTACAATCTACTAGTAACTTTCTGCAGGATTGGATTAAACTTCGATTTTGCTCTGGCCCAGCAACAGCCTACATACAAGATACGACACATGAAATGTGGTATTCGTCTGGCTGAGACGTTAATGTCTCACCAACATAACGGACAAGTGATGAAAATGCTGTTAAATAATGGCATTAACATACCAATGCAGCTTTTACAAATGTACTCTAAAGAATACATGGCTTTGAGCATACGATTGATGATTCTGAAATCGTTAAACGCGTGTCTGTCATCGAAAGAAGCGATCGATCATTTTATGCAAACTTCTATGTATCCTAAGTTTGATAAAAATGAAAGCGACAGCGCCAGAAAACCGATGAATGGCTATCAAGCTTTAATTGCTATGATGCAAGCTAATCCACTAGGAAGGGTTAAATTTGCTCTAAGCGCTCTGTTGAAGAAACTTAACATATATGAAGCGTTGAGTAAACTGCACGATTTAGTCTTAAAGTTCAATAATGCTGCGGCAGAGAACAATCAAGCAGAGGATGTTGAATTGTCGGAAAGCGAAATAAACTTTATCGTAGATTCTTTCGAAGAGATACTTTACATGTATCGATCACAGTGCTTCCATCTCTCTCAGCCTAAACGGTTTCTACCTGTTTCTGCACAGTTCGAAATAAGCAAGGAATGTTCCAATGAGGTACTCCTCCAATTCTTCGATATTCATCGTACTCTTGAAGTTTGTCTTTATTTGTTAACTTGTCCGACAACATCTAATAATTTAGTCATCACAAGTCCAATATATGATCTTGTATTCGAGCTAGTTAACTCGTACAATGGTCTTAAATTTCTGTACAAGAATATGGAAATGAGCGAATTACTTTTTAAGATATTAGAGCAGCCTTATGGACAACAAAATTCCGAGGAGACACCTTATCCTCACGATAGTACACTTAGTAATTACAGCGACTTACAAATCGTTGGCTTGGAGCTTGCATATAGATTGAAGGCGATGTATTATTTGCAGTCCATCAGTGACCTGCAAGCGGGGAAGATGGACGAAAATGAGCTCATTGATAGATTGCAATCTCTATACTGTCTTAGTTTCGGTAGTATAGGAAAAACTGCTGTTCCCAATGTCATTGTAATGGGCCAAAACCCCGAGTGTCTCATGGAGGTATTTGAAAATGATTTAAAAGCCAAAGGCAAGAATGATTCACCATCCAAACAAAAATCACCAGCAAAGGGCTATGCAATAGAATTGATCGTCTCAGCAGTGAGATATGCAGCTAACGTTCCATTTTTAAAGAAATATGGACAGAGGTTAATCAACGTTTCGAAAGAGCATGATAGATTCGAGCCGAGCGTCTCAAGTGTTTTACAAGAAGTCATACCATATCTGAAACCTGTAGAGAAACCTAATGTTCTCTCGGGAGAAGACCTCGTGGAATGTGTAGAGATATTAAAAGCAAGTCTAGAGCACTCAGCCGACTTGCCCGGCGAGTTAATGACTTGTTTGAGAATTTTACGCCACTTTTGTATTTCCGATTACGAACAAAACGTCTCCGTGGTTTGTGAATCTCCCATCGAAGAATATGTGGAACTCAAATATAAATATAACGTATTGCAACTATTTTCTTTGGACGGTGTTGCTCACATATCAGGAATATTGGATCGCTTGGCAACACATTTTGATCAACCGAGTATGCATACTTCATTCTTCACATCAGTTCGGGGACTTCAGTTAGCTCAAATGTTACTTCCTTGTTTAAGACTATTGGATGAAATGTTAGCGAGAGTTGTTCGTTGTCGAGGACCTAGATTCAGAGATTTAACCGCAGCTCCGATTATATTGAAGACTTATGGAATCGCGAAAACGTTTCCCGTCGGGTGCATTGGATATAGAACTGCAGCAAAAGCAGCAGAGGCTGCTGTTAGAGCGTTACTAGCTTACGCCCAACCGATAGCTGATGATGCAAATGATGGAGATTCTATACGTCGCGGACCATGGACGTCTCTTTGCTCTGAAGTTATTTCCTACACAATGACGGCTCCCTACACTTTCGTTCCCGGTCTATTAATATTTTCTGAACTCCTACCTCTACCATTACCAATGCAGACCAAAACCGCACCATCCGATCGAGAACTAGCCGACGCAGCTAACGAGAGACGCATGTGGTCTGCTCACTTGCATGCACTATCAAACGATTTAACCGACATGATACAAATCATATGCATGTCGACGTATAGACCAGTTGTTCACATGCTTCGTCGAGTTTGTGTGCAGATTGCTGATCTTGCACCGAACACTGCCGCAACAGTTGCTCGAGCAGCCGTTGGAGCTGTAATGAGGGAAATGAAGGAAGGAGAACCGGCTAATGCGAGTGTAGCGAGAGTGCTCGGATTTTTAGCTTGTTTAGTATCACATGCTCCTGTAAAATGCGCTGTTTTGTACACAATGAGCACTGGAACACCAAAGTCCAATGATATCCAAACGGCGTTATGCAATATATTAACCACTTCGAGTTTGTCAAACGAGCATTCAGCGGCGCAGGAGTACGCCGCTCATGCTTTAGCCGCTTTTTGTGATGTTGAAGTGACATTAACACCAGTAACTGGCCCCATGGAAGTCATATTGGCTAACTCGTTGCCAAGTAGAGAATCATTGGCCATTTTTCTGGACGCTTCATCAGAATGTCTTCAGTCTACAAACAAAACATGTGCTGTTGCGTCTTCAGTGTTGCGAGCCTATTTCGTATTGACAGAACACGAATTTGGATTTTTACAGTTTAGGAAATTCATAACGAAGAAACGAGACGCTTTGGGAAAATACTTTAAGTGGGCCTTAGAAGGTTCAGGCGAAGATAAAACGGAGTGCTTAAATCTGTATATCGATTTGATAAGGATCTTAAAAGTGGAAGAGGGTGAGGGTCCACTGGGGAGGAAAAGCACTCTCACGTTGTCTGAGATGGCGGATATGGTGGGTTACTCGAGTTCTGATGAAGATCACCCAGTTCTGACGCTGGACAAAACATTAAAGGTAATAATATATTATCATATTATATAAATACTTAAATCAGTGTTTCCAAAACATTAGCGATCTTCCTAATAAATATAAAAAAGTATTAAGTGCTAAACATTTACTAACATTATTTTAATATTGTCTATTTTCAATGCGTTGGTCGATTATTTTTAAAAAGGCAGTAATGTGGCGTACTGTTATTTTATTTTGTTAATAAAATAAATGCGAATATGAGTTTGATCGCTTCTTACGCTTTCATGTATCAACCACTTAACCGAACATCGTGAAATTTTGTATATATATTGTCAAAAGTACAGACAAGAACATAGGATAGATAAGGACAAAGAATAGGATGAAGTGTCATCTAAGAAAAGTGCTGTTTCCTAGGATAGAAAATTAAGGTTTAAGGATCGCCCAGCGCAACGAACTAATTACAAACTAATTATTTATCTAATACCTTTCAACGAGCATTTCTTGTATGTATGTATATATATATATATATAAACGAAACGGCTCCAACGATTTTAATGATACGGGGCGATAAATTGATCTAGCTAGGTTTCATTTCGTGTTTTCAGGCAATGTAAAACTGCTACAATTTTTTTATTTACTACTTAATCTAAATATAATTTCATCCAGATATTTCCTTTTACTCTAGGAACGAAATTCAGACGAAGACGCTCTCGCCAATGCGAACTTCCTCATAACTCACATACAAAAGCTCAAAGGTAGTGAGGAGTCTCCCCCCGAAGCCCCGGAGGCTGCGCTGCCGTCACCGGAGCCCCTGGTGGCACAGTTCGCAGCCCGGCAGATATATTGTATAGGAGATGGGAACGACGAAAGATTGACAACCAGCTACTGGCTGAACGTGCCCGCTGCGAGTGGAGAAGATGACGTCAATGATAATGAATTGGTATGTTTCCTTTGACATTCATTGTTTAGAGGATTTTTTTGCATTTAAAGTTAAAATTCAAAGCTATATTTTGTTTAAAAATTAATAGTTGTTTAAAAAGTAATAAAACATTTTTGAGATTATATTTATATTATATTCTAAATTAAATCGATCGCTTTGATAAAAAAGAAGGAGTTTTTTTGATTTGTCGAAGAATTTTTTTATCTATATTCACTGGTTAATTGGTCATTGATTTGGTTAATTCTTGTTTTTGTTTGAAACTTTACTTTCCCATTCGACCCATAGAATTGTCGTCAAAATAAGCTAAATTATTGGTTTTTAAAGTCAAAATAACTGAATTAACTATTTTAGTATATTAACAGTTTAGTAAACGAAATTGCATATTTTAGTATTGAAGTTGTTTGCTCTTTCTAAAGAACTTCCTAGTTATGTTCTGATGTCGATATTGGGATACAATGAGTGGGCATCCGAGTAATATAAACATAAAAATATGGTGTCGTTTTCTTCCAGATGTCATGCGATATCCTAGAAATAGCGAAGTCCCAGCTGTCAGGCGGCGCTGAAGCCCTAGCCGCGGCTGTGAGGCGCCTCGCGGGCTGTCTCGACTCGCGCCCCGAAGCCCTGCCCGCTGACGACAAGCGGCCCGCTGGTGAGTTCCCGTCTAGGTGGCCAACTACCACCACTAGTTCAGTGGCTAGATGAAGGTAGATCGTCTGTATTTAGCTAGCTGTCTGATACCACAACTATTTCAGTAGTTTTAGTTGTTAGAGTGGGTTATAATTTTTCTAGAGAGATGAAAGTTTAATAATATTTTTCTTTTTAACAAAGAAAATTTCTTATTTTTGATTTAAAATAGGTTATAAAAAAAACTAAAATGTTGATTGTTTTTTTAATCACATTAAAGAAACAGCTAATATTAAAATACTTATCTGTAAAAAATTAGTACGTGTTCGAAATCCTGGACCGTATAATTTAATTCCTAGATATGGGACAAGAACCCTACGTAGGTTAGTTTAGATTTGAAACAGTCTTTTGATGTTTAGTACTCAGTAACTTCAAGAAAAATCTCCTTTAAATTGATTTACTATTTATCTTACACTGACCACAAGTTTATGTGATTTTTATGATTAAGGAATTACAAATCAAAAAATACCTACAAATTCAAAGCATATTTCATAAACTTAAACAAAGTTCAATAATAACCGCTCGACACTCTATTGCAATTACATAACAAACGTTCGACACTCTATTGCAATTACATAACAAACGTTCGACACTCTATTGCAATTACATAACAAACGCTCGACACTCTATTGCAATTACATAACAAACGCTCGACACTCTATTGCAATTACATAACAAACGCTCGACACTCTATTGCAATTACATAACAAACGCTCGACACTCTATTGCAATTACATAACAAACGCTCGACACTCTATTGCAATTACATAACAAACGCTCGACACTCTATTGCAATTACATAACAAACGTTCGACACTCTATTGCAATTACATAACAAATGCTCGACACTCTATTGCAATTACATAACAAACGCTCGACACTCTATTGCAATTACATAACAAACGCTCGACACTCTATCGCAATTACATAACGAACGCTCGACACTCTATCGCAATGCCATAACGACCGCTGCACGCTTGCAGTGGCGCTGAGCCGGCTGCGCGCGGAGGGCGGCGCGGACGCGTTCCGCTCGCGGCCGCCCAACACGTCGCGCCCGCCCTCGCTGCACGTCGACGACTTCACGGCGCTGCACCAGCCCTACGCGCTGCCCGTCGCGCGGTAACCGCTCTCACTCGCACTAGCTCCGCCCTCGCTGCACGTCGACGACTTCACGGCGCTGCACCAGCCCTACGCGCTGCCCGTCGCGCGGTAACCGCTCTCACTCGCACTAGCTCCGCCCTCGCTGCACGTCGACGACTTCACGGCGCTGCACCAGCCCTACGCGCTGCCCGTCGCGCGGTAACCGCTCTCACTCGCACTAGCTCCGCCCTCGCTGCACGTCGACGACTTCACGGCGCTGCACCAGCCCTACGCGCTGCCCGTCGCGCGGTAACCGCTCTCACTCGCACTAGCTCCGCCCTCGCTGCACGTCGACGACTTCACGGCGCTGCACCAGCCCTACGCGCTGCCCGTCGCGCGGTAACCGCTCTCACTCGCACTAGCTCCGCCCTCGCTGCACGTCGACGACTTCACGGCGCTGCACCAGCCCTACGCGCTGCCCGTCGCGCGGTAACCGCTCTCACTCGCACTAGCTCCGCCCTCGCTGCACGTCGACGACTTCACGGCGCTGCACCAGCCCTACGCGCTGCCCGTCGCGCGGTAACCGCTCTCACTCGCACTAGCTCCGCCCTCGCTGCACGTCGACGACTTCACGGCGCTGCACCAGCCCTACGCGCTGCCCGTCGCGCGGTAACCGCTCTCACTCGCACTAGCTCCGCCCTCGCTGCACGTCGACGACTTCACGGCGCTGCACCAGCCCTACGCGCTGCCCGTCGCGCGGTAACCGCTCTCACTCGCACTAGCTCCGCCCTCGCTGCACGTCGACGACTTCACGGCGCTGCACCAGCCCTACGCGCTGCCCGTCGCGCGGTAACCGCTCTCACTCGCACTAGCTCCGCCCTCGCTGCACGTCGACGACTTCACGGCGCTGCACCAGCCCTACGCGCTGCCCGTCGCGCGGTAACCGCTCTCACTCGCACTAGCTCCGCCCTCGCTGCACGTCGACGACTTCACGGCGCTGCACCAGCCCTACGCGCTGCCCGTCGCGCGGTAACCGCTCTCACTCGCACTAGCTCCGCCCTCGCTGCACGTCGACGACTTCACGGCGCTGCACCAGCCCTACGCGCTGCCCGTCGCGCGGTAACCGCTCTCACTCGCACTAGCTCCGCCCTCGCTGCACGTCGACGACTTCACGGCGCTGCACCAGCCCTACGCGCTGCCCGTCGCGCGGTAACCGCTCTCACTCGCACTAGCTCCGCCCTCGCTGCACGTCGACGACTTCACGGCGCTGCACCAGCCCTACGCGCTGCCCGTCGCGCGGTAACCGCTCTCACTCGCACTAGCTCCGCCCTCGCTGCACGTCGACGACTTCACGGCGCTGCACCAGCCCTACGCGCTGCCCGTCGCGCGGTAACCGCTCTCACTCGCACTAGCTCCGCCCTCGCTGCACGTCGACGACTTCACGGCGCTGCACCAGCCCTACGCGCTGCCCGTCGCGCGGTAACCGCTCTCACTCGCACTAGCTCCGCCCTCGCTGCACGTCGACGACTTCACGGCGCTGCACCAGCCCTACGCGCTGCCCGTCGCGCGGTAACCGCTCTCACTCGCACTAGCTCCGCCCTCGCTGCACGTCGACGACTTCACGGCGCTGCACCAGCCCTACGCGCTGCCCGTCGCGCGGTAACCGCTCTCACTCGCACTAGCTCCGCCCTCGCTGCACGTCGACGACTTCACGGCGCTGCACCAGCCCTACGCGCTGCCCGTCGCGCGGTAACCGCTCCCACTCTAGCCACCCGACTGCGCGGCGCCGGTCTCGCGTTCGTCAGCCTGCGCATTTGGGTTTTACCTTTGTGGCACTATTTAGACCAAATGCGTTTTTTTTTACTATTTAGCATCCAAAATAGGTTTTGGATGCCATAATATACAAAAAAAATAAAAATCGACGAATTATATCAAGTAGGTTATCATTGAATTGGTATTTCAGAATTATTACTGATGTAGGACCTAGTTGTAATTGTAGTTATGACAGTTCGGCGTGAAGTGGCTAATGTGGCTACGTTTCATCTGGTGAGTAAGAGCTGCAAGTCTAACACGCGCCCTTCCATTTTCCAATTCCTTTCCTTACTTCCTATTTCCTTTCAATAATATATGTAACATATATTGCGTAAAATATTATATAATTCATAATTTATTAATATATACAATAAGTTATATATTAATATAGATCAAAAACGCAGAACAAGGTAAGTCAGTAGAATAATATAAGGCATGTATTTCTTCATTTTAAATAAAACATCTGTAGTCGCTTTTTGAAAATGTATCGAGAGATATGTTTGCTCGTTTCTTAGAGCCTCAATTGCAAAGAAGTGACAATTAAGAATACTAGGGTATATAATGATTTTTTTTATACTTTTCCAGCGGCGTCCGACGCGGTGCGGGGTCAGAACGAGGTCGTTTTGGAGCGCCGCATGCGCACTACCGCCATCTGTGAGTACACCATCGAAGCACTACACTCAAAATCAAAAAATAATAAAGTAACAGCCTGTAAATGTCCCACTGCTGTGCAAACGCCTTCTCTCCTATTAAGGAGGTTTAGAGTTTAATACACGCGGCTCCACTGCGGGTACACACTAATATACATGTGTCAGAACTTCTCCCGCACTTGCAGGGGGTCCCACCGTGCCTCGGAGAGCACGTAAAGCCGTCCCGGTTGTTATCACAATCACCTGATAATGATCGTTACTCTTAGTAGGGAGATTATTTTACTTTAAATAGTCACTAGGTTAATCAGATGGTATTCTGTGTAAAAATCAGTAACCTGCCAATAATGGGACTAAATAAATAAATAAATAAACGCATCACACTCAACGGCCCCCATTAAGATCTTGTGACCTTGTGTCGGGGGTCCGGAAACACACAACACGAACACAATCACCCAGACAACGACAAACATCCGTATGGCCAATACAGACGTTTGCCGCGAGCGGGGATCGAACCCGCGACTGCTAGCGCTTCAGTCAGTTGCAGTGACCACTGCGCCAACGTGACAAAATTATGATTTTGCTTTAGAGTTTTGACTAAGTGTGTCTGTAGCAGAGGGCGCGGCGCGTGGGAGATGGGCGGCCAGCATTTCGGACACTTCGCGCCCTCCTCGCAGTATATGATGGGTGAGCCATTTTATATTTGCCACTATATTTAGAATTAATGAATTTATTGTATATTCGCCTCAACAATACAAAGTAAAAGAATTTAACAGTAATATATAATAAAAAATATAACCTTAAAATTACGGGATTTAAAATAACTTATATAATTACAGTTTATGTTCAAGTTTGTTTAGGTACAAGTAATATTTACTATTATTATGTAATAAGTAATATATATTATTTTTTTGGTTTTTTAATCAAAATAACTGAAACCTTCTTTGATAGAAAAATATATGAGACCAATCTATATTTTTCCAAAAAAAAATTAATTATACAAAAATACTATTTTGTATAATGTAAAATCGCGTAACTAGCTTTTGCAATAAGGTTTATTTTTTAATCAAATGTCAAATTTTATCATTGATAAAAAACGAGCTAGTTAAAAATTATATAATCGCTATTTGTAAAATTAACTCTTAACATAAATAAATATTGACATATTAACGATTACACTACAAATACAGACTGCGTAATGGAAAATCCCCATTAGGTCTTATTTTTATCAATAATGTAATAATAATTGAGACTATAGGAAAAGCTAGATACGCGGTTTTGCAGTATCCCCGACGATATCGATACTGATAAGCAATAATGTGTCAACCGACAAAAAGTCGACTTAGGAGACATTGATGTATTCTAATAATGTTGTGTTTAACGTTATTAAAAAAAACAAGTCACCTATGCTATTTAAGTACGGAAAAATGTTTTTTACTTTAGTTTTGAATATTGAAGTGTGTTAAATGTTTTGCAATATACAATAATCTGATATATTAAAAAAATATGACTAGATAAAACTTTTTTTATACTAATTTTCTTTTAATTAATTATCTCTTTTATCAAAATGGAAAAGATAAGATGTATATATACGTCTTCAACCAAATTTGTCAAGAATAGGATTGACATGTTTACACGCCATTTTCTCAAAATGAAGTCCGTGTGGCTTAACACAGTATCGCTCATCAGCGTCCAACTAAACCGCCATTTGCAGGAGGCATGGGGTGGGGCGGCGCCAGGATGCAACGCGGGCCCAGACATCGCTCCTTCATACGTTGAACTATATTCTCTGTATTTTAACTAAGGGAAATAAAATATTTCACAATATATACTGTGTTTTTTATTGATACCATCCACAGATGGCGCCTATAGGATATAGGCCTATAATTAAAAAAATAGACAAAATTAGTTTTTAACTAATAAGCCATTGGATTTTAGAAAAAAAAACTATCCGTTAATTTTATATTTATCTGTTATACATTTAATATAATTTTTTATGAATAATCAGCTGTATCCAGTACACGGTGCAAGCCACCCAATGTATACAGATTTTATGGGTACAGGAACCCTCGCGGAAATCCCCAGAACACCATACCAAAGTTTTGTCATAATCCGATCAATCTTCAAAATCAGATTTAGAGTATATAGAGAACAAACATACAAACATTGATTTTTATTAATAAGGATAAACTTAATGAGTAAAGTAAGGCACTCAAAAATGAATATATAGAAGAATGTTGAGCGCTTTTTGAATTCTGTTGTAAAATCTTATACATCTCCCAAAAAAGAACTACGAAGTCCACATAGTTGAGTAGCACTACTTTTATTTTGATCAAATGTATTAATTAACAAAAAATTGCGAAATGGCGAGGAAGTTGTATAATACCTTTTATCTTACAGGAAAATATAAACTAGTCTGATCTTGCCTGTTGATTTCTTTTAACGCAGATGCGAACCAGTTTTACGAGTATCAAGCAAATAGTAATTACTGGTAATTTACAAATCGATTTATTCTATGTTCAATGTTAATACAAGATTATAAATAATCATGAACGACATTTAAAAGTACATCAGGCTGAATAAAATTTCAATTATATTATAAAACAAAATGCACATTTACAGTATTAACCTTTATTGCATTAGAAGTGAATAAATTTTTTTCTGTGGTTATAACTGTGGCAAAAAAATGTAAATAATTGAAATAGTTAACGTCTTAAGGTAAAAAAAATAAAACAATCGTAGAAAATTTAGAAACAAATCAACTTTATTTATCAAGATGAAAAAGATCAAATTATATATAATACATAAGCTACTAAACAGATATGTACGTCGCGCAGCACGGCGCCGGCGACGCGCTGTACACGGTGTACGTACGGTGTACACGACTTGTACATAATATATATAAAACGAATCTCGAATAACTGCATCTGAACGAAACACTAACGATGTAAAATTTTCAATTAATATTACAATAATACTCCATCGAGAAATTCCCTTTAGCGTTTACTATGATCGTCTTTGTTTTTTATTTATTTTTATTTTATTTTATAATTTTAATTCATTAAATGGTAAAACATCTCACTAGCATAAGTTTATATTTACAAGGCCCGGAGGCCGCAGTCTGTTCATTGTATAAAATTATCACTCGCGACGATGGCACGTGGTCGGGCATGGCTGGCCGGTGCGGGTACGGACGTGGCGCTGCGGGCCAGAGCGTGGCGCGGGGCCTCATCGTGGCGCGACGGGCCAGGCCGTGGCGCGTCTGGCCTCATCGTAGCGCGACGGGCCAGGTCGTGGCGCGACTGGCCTCATCGTGGCGCGAAGGGCCAGGCCGTGGCGCGTCTGGCCGAGCCGTGGCGCAGCGGGCCAGGCCGGGGCCCGAGGCCCGATGTGATGATACGCACGGCCTCTAATCGCCGGGATGCTCTGGGCACGATCTGTTTACTTCAAACCATTGGTCTATACATCTGAAATTAAAAAAAAAAAAACATTATTTATCAAAACCACTTCATAAAATAATTTAAATATATAAAACACAATTACTAATAGATGATAAAGGTGTTCAAAATAAAGTTTTAGGAACAATCAATATCATTTCTATGATTGTCATTTGACTTAAATAATACATTATCTCTCTAGAGTGAGACAAAATTCTAGAAAATTTAATTTTGTATTGGAATTAATTTAAGAAAATACAAAAAATTCACACATCATACATCATATATAATATTTAATTCAGCAATAAAAAAAATAAGTAAATAAATTTAACTTTTTAAAAATGGAATATTTCGGTAATAGTTCGACGCAAGATCATCAGCTAATAAATATTAAATGTAAGTATTTACCCCTTGTGGTAGATGCAGAGACAGGGCAGGCGCGCGATGGTGTCGCCGGCGCACAGCTCCTCCAGGCAGATCACGCATTCGCCCTTCGAGTCGCTCAGCACGTCCTCTGCAACGACGGAAATTACATATTATTACTAGCAGTTCCTCGCGACTTCGCCCGCGGATATTTTGAAATTTGATTGATTTCGAAAGCCATTCAGAAACCTGATAAAATACTACGTTTTGTGTTTTAAATTTCATTGGAATAAAATTATCTTTATAATTTTTTTTACTCCATTTCACATTTTTAGGGGTGGAATATATAATATAATAAAACTCTTTTTAGTGTATGTTTACAATAAAGCAGCTACCTACACCTACCAAAAGCCACGTACTACCAAAATTTAAAGTTTATATCCCCATCAGTTTCGGCTCTACGTTAATGAACCAATCAGTCAGGACAAATGATTATATGACTGACCAAGAAGGAGTGTGTAAGATTTTCAAGTGTAATGTGTTATTAGATATGTAATCTTTATGCTACGGGCTATGTGACGTCAGTAAAATTCAACATGGCGGTTGTAAACTGCCAAAATTACCCGATTTGACCGATTTGGAAGTGATGTTGTATATACGCCAGTGGAGTTTTTAATTAATAAATAAGTTTAATTTTGTTATTTGTAGTCATTTATATTTCGAATATATTAATAATAAAAATTACAATAACATTTAAAATGAGCGCTTAAGTAATTTTGGTCGTAAGTAATTGACATTAAGTAGATCCCGCATCGCGTTCCCCGTGGATTTATGCAATCCTGAACTTAATAAAAACAAAGTTTGCATTTCAAGTGCAAACAAACCACGGACGCGGGTTTTTGTTTTTTGAAAACATCACGAAACGTAACACAATTTGTTTTATAACGCAAACAGAAACTGAGACTTTCATTCCAGTAATTTTTTTAAAAGAAATTAAAACCACAGAGAATGCGGTTGTAAGGTTCTCGCGAGTCTCAAAAGAATAAGAGTTGTAGAAAAGTCTAATCTTAATTAAATATGATTAAACAATGTCTGCAGAGGTTTGTGATGTCCATGTTTTGCCAAACGTCCGACCGTGGAGACATCATTATGTATATAGTCGGAGATACTGCAAAACCGCGTATCTTCTCCTATAAGCTTTCCTATACAGACTAAAAATGAGCTAAATATTAAATTACATTATTGATAAGGCCTTATGAGCATTTTCCATTATGCAGTGTATTGTATTTGTAGTCTCGTCGACGATACGATACGTCAGATTTGGTTTATGTTAAGTATTCACATTCAAGAGAAATCACAGAATGCTATTGGTGTATTTTGTGATTTATCTAAAGCATTTGACTGTGTGGAACATGAAACGCTATTATGTAAGCTAGAATATTACGGAGTTAAAGGGAAGGCTCTTGATCTTATTGCTTCGTACCTGTCTCAGAGAATTCAACATGTTTCTATAAATGGAATTAAGTCATCTGGATCTGTCTTAAAAATGGGTGTTCCACAGGGATCAATTTTAGGTCCTTTATTATTTTTAATATACATCAACGATCTTCCATTCTATGTAAGAGGTGTTTGTGATATTGTATTGTTTGCCGACGATACTTCACTTATTTTCAAAGTTGACAGAAATAGAACTAATTATGAATATGTAAACAATGCATTATCACTGATACATGGTTGGTTTACAACTAATAATCTAGTTTTGAATGCCAAAAAAACGAAATGTGTGGTATTTACTTTACCTAACGTTAAACAACCTAATTATAATTTGATATTGAATAATGAGATCCTTGATGTAAGTGACACAACAGTATTCCTGGGAATAACCTTGGATACGAAGCTTCAGTGGAATTCCCATTTGTCATCTCTCACGGGAAGACTCAGCTCCGCAGCATACGCGGTTAGGAAAGTTCGTCAACTAACCGACGTTGATACAGCTCGATTAGTATATTTCGGTTATTTTCATAGTATCATCTCCTATGGTTTGATGCTATGGGGTAGCGCTTCAGATGTTAATACAGTTTTTATTTTGCAAAAAAGAGCTATTCGTAGTATTTATAATTTAGGAGCTCGGGAATCCCTTCGAGATGTTTTTAGTAAAGTAGGTATACTAACGGTTGCGTCACAGTATATTTATAACAATATTATACATATCCATACTAATATTGATTGTTTTGAGAGAAATAGTGACTCGCATTGTATTAACACAAGAAGAAAGGATAAACTCATAACACCAAGCTTTCGACTTCGCAAAGTAAATGTTTCCTTTCTGGGGCAAGGTGTCCGTTTTTATAACAAAATACCAAAGAAATTTTTGCAGTTGTCAATCAATAAGTTTAAATTGTATATTAAAAATTCTTTAATAGCTAAAGCATATTATTCTGTACAAGATTATATAGATGATAATAATGCATGGATTTAGTATGGATGAATTTCATACAGGATGTTTAATATAAACATTTGTAATTTTTAAAATGTATATACTTAATAACACAATTTTAAAAGAGTACCTATCGAGTTTCTTGCCGGTTCTTCTCGGTAGAATCTACATTCCGAACCGGTGGTAGCTTTTCCTTAATTTAAGTACTTTTTGTTTATTTTGACGATTCAAAAGTGCTTTTAAAAGCCTACTTGAATAAAGTATTTTTTGATTTTGATTTTGATTTTGATTTATTATTTTTACAAATATCGATTATATAATTTTAAGATAGCTTTGTTTTGATTAATAATGAAATTTAACATTTGATTAAAATATGGACTTTTTTGCAAAAGCTAGTTACGAAGTTTTGCATTATTTTCGGCCATATATCGTACAATACCCATATAACACTTTTATATTATAAAAATTATTCACTGCATGTGTTACTAAATCTCAGAACCAGCGGAACCGATTTCGCTAACTCTTATATATAATATTCCTTAAAGTACGAGGATGGTTCTTATGGTAAGATAAATGAAGTAAGGTGAAGTCGCAGGGCAGCTAGTTTAAATAATTATATTTATTTTGCTTTCCATCTAAATGGATACCTGACGTAATAAAAAATCATTTCGTATAAGCACTACCTAATTACAATTATATTATAAGTATAAAATATTAAATTCTATATTAATTTCACAAGAGCGTACGTGTGTACGTACCGCAGTTACGCTAAGCCATTAAACCGACAAGTAATCTAAATATACAAAAATCGATGTGTGTGTATAATATTTATGTATCCGTGTATGTATTTTCTCCGCTGACCCCAAAGGGTTGGAGCGATTTTGATAAAATTTTTAGGTAGTCTTAAGATTGGGCTAGTGTTTATGTTAAGCTTGGTAGGGATCGGATAAAAGGATTTTTTTTTGGCACGGTCGCTAGTAAATGATTAAACCAAAACAATTTTCACTCGTATTTTTTAAACAAATCGAATATATTTAATAAACCAAATCTAGATATTATATTTAGTCAATTTTTAACGGTCACTTAACATTTATCAAACACATCCTTCTAAATTCATTTTCAAATTTAAGACATATGAATAGATAAAAAATATTATTCAATTTAATTCTTTGGTTAATGTCTCTTAGTTGTGCCCAAAAAATTTTACTAGACTAGAGCCAAAGAAGGTGAAATGTCGCATTTCAGATTTTTCGTTGTTCTATGCACGAATATAGTCTAATGTACATATCGATACCTCCCACGTAAGTTGTTGTAACCCCAAAATTACAATTTTACAGTAGAGCACTTTTAATCCGTTTTAGATTGAAAGTTACAACAAAATACGCCTTTTTTCAGGCGTATTTTGTTGTAACATTCCTTGAAAAAAAAAAGATTTTTGGTATTTTTTCACTTTGAATGCATTAAGCAATGCAAATTCGTGTAGCATTCAGTAAAAACGCTAACGGCAATTTTGTGGCTTACAATAACTTACGTGGGAGGTATCGATATATACAAACAATTTCAAATCCAAAAAGCACTGCGCGTGAGACTATGCAATAAAGAAATTTTTCGATAAATGCATTTTATACATTTTAAATATATACTTAAATTACATTTTTGCGAGTAATATCACCTCTATTCGTTAATATCTTCTAGCTACTCACCGTTGTATGAGAGTCGAGGTCGCGTGAGGCACATGACGAGATGGCACTCGATGTCGTCCGGCAGCACGAACTTGCTGCATACTGGACACTTGATACCTGGAACAGGACAACTCAACTTAAGGTACACACTTAATACATGTACAAAACTGAACATTTTGTATTTGTATGGACACAGTACTCTTAGGAAGTCAATTTAATGGATTTTCAATTAGATATCCCGTTTATTAAGAAAGGTATACATTATTTCCAATTATTATAATTTTATATATAAAGTTCTCTTGTCACTATATTAGTTATCTTGCTCCTCCGAAATAAATTTACTGATTTTTATCAAATTTTATGCGGATATTCAGTAAGCTCTGAGAATCGGCTACTATCTAATTATTTTTACTAGCTATTTTAATACCACTAAGTGATAAGGGTTGTTCACCCTACCTAAAACATTTTTTTTAATTTTTGGACAATTTTTTTTGTTCTTAACTTTCTATAATGTGGCATTAAAAATTTTAAATTGTTTTTTTTACCCTTTTATCACCTACGCCTATTTTTAATAACCATTTTAGTAATTTAATCATTTTTCATCCCGCTCGATGACTATGGCAACACAACGTATGCCGGGTCAGCTAGTAATTTATATGTTCTGCAAGCCATCGCATAAAACACGAGAGTTATCACGCGAAGTTATCGCTATTGTAACAGGATACATTTTGACAGATGATTCGTTTCGTTTTAATACAAAAATCAGAAATCGATTCCCAAAATGGATCAGACGCGTTAGTGATAGCTCAACGTAATTAGCCTGCTGGCTAATGTCAATGACACGACGCGTCTTGTCATCAAAACGTTTTCCTATTGCCTAAACTCATTACTTTATTAATGAATATATATATTACTTTACAGGCCTAACAGTGTCATTAGGGCGAATAAAAAAAGTCGTTTTACAAACAGACTGGTCACGGTCTCATATTAATGCATTTATCATTACCCACTATCAATAGCGTGTAATGGTCGTGTGCCGTCCAAATTGTGCCCGCCTATCAGCCGCGAACACCATGGAATCGATAGCCGACGATGGTTGTAATAAACCATGTAGGTACCTACGTGTTTTGTATAGATAAAAGATATTTATCTATATCACAAATTATTACAAAAGATAGATGTAAATAAAAATAACAATGAAATAATATTGTGATTATTTTTCCATGATAAACGATTACATCGAAAAAATTGTGATTATCGATTATAGAATTTTGCAATGTAACGATCTGATTAAATTAAATATTTACTTAAAAATGTTTTAAAATTGTCGTATTTTGAGGAATGTTTTTATTTTTAAAGGTTTCAAGTTTAAATTATTTTAAACAGTTATATAGTTTTAATATGCACGTTAAGTATGTATGTACTTTTCTTTATTGCACCATAACTTCTTAACGCCATATAGATGTAGTTGAAATAGCAAAAATCCATATACCTTATACTCCGTGATAAGTTGAGAAAAAAAGAACATTAAAATTCGGTATTATGGTAGACGAATAAAGACAATGAGAGTCGTGTTTTAGAATTCATAAAATTATATAATTACGCCTGTTTCAAACCTTAATCTCTTTTGAAATTGTAATAATACATCTGCACGCGGTACAAAAGATCTGATTTTTATAAAAGACGAGACCCGAGACGCGAGTCGCTGAAACAGTTTTATAAATTGAATATTTAATACGAAACAATTCAAACACAATACACACAGACATTGGGTACAATTTTTATTTTACACTAGCTGCCCCGCGCGGTCTTATCCAAATGTTGCTGATAAGCAATAATGTGTCAACCCACAAAAAGTTAAATTTGGAGATATTAATGTATTTTGATACTACATCACCTATTTAACATTATTAAAAAAAATCAAATCATCTAAACTAAATAAGTATGGAAAAAAGTTTCGTAACTCAATGTTTCGAATTTTAGGTGCGTTCCATATTCTGTAATTTATAAAAAAATTACAAATATTTAAAAACTTGTTATTAGATAACATATTAAATAAATGTATCGGCTTTTATTCATTATATATTTTATCAAAATAGAAAAGAAAAGATAGAGAAGACTATATATGTCTTCAAACGAATTTATTAAAAAAAGGTTTGACATCTTCAGACGCCATTTTCTCAAAACGAAGTCCGTATGGTCTTATCAGCGTCCATTTATGGTTAGAGATTCGCTTACATGAGATGTAGCGAGACGTAATGTAGCCTATAATCTTTCACAATAAACAGGCTATCCAATACAAAAATATTTTCTTTTAATTGGATCAGTATTTTTAGGAATTATCTCCTATATTAAACTTACAAAGAAATCTTACTTCTTTATAATCTAAGTATAGGTTAGCTTTTGCTCGTGTTTATGTAAATTTCGTTTTAAAATAATACGAATATATACGTAAAGTGTAGCCTGTGTCCATCAAGATGAATGTACCATTATAATGACATCATAATTTTTAAAATAGGTTTCGTGGTTCCCGAGTTTATACTATGCAATAGTTGGAAATCATTATATACTTATGTGCTTACCTAATTCTATTTCATTCTTAGCTCGTAATGTGATGAATTATAAAAAAGTTAAAATCGATATCCATAAAAACGATCGCGAAGGAATTGGAATTTTCATAACAACGCATTTTATTACAATAGAATTTATCAAATCATATATACAAGCAACCCGCCCGGCTTCGCACGGCTGTAATTTAGATTGACTTGTTTGCAAAATATTGATTTTTCTACATAGGAAAAAAAGTTTTGTTGTACATTTTTACGGTTTTCACCATTCACATTCTGTGAAAAATTCGTTACGAGGGCTTAACGAGTAAATAGACAAATGCGAAAACGACTTTGTTTTAAAGTACCGTCCTAAAGGCTATACAATAAGAAAAAATATTGCTGACTTTTTCTTCTTACTAAGATTTTGCCGGACCATTTTTAACCCCCGACGCAAAAAGAGGTGTTATAGTGTTTGACAGAATGTTTGTCTGTGTCTGTCTGTAGCACTGTAGGTCCTAAATAGGTGAACCGATTTGGATGCAGTTTTTTTTTATTTAAAAGAGGATTTTCTAGGCAATTTTCCAAGTCACATGTACACCATTATCCATAAATATATTGTTAAGAAGAAATTTTCAAAATAGGTACTCATTTTATAAGACCTAATTAACTTCAGGAAAATCTAGAATTATCTTTGACGACTTATTTAATGAGATTTACTTTGTTTTCAAGAAATTAGTTAAAAGACCAAGCGGAACTAATTGAACAGACGACAAAACGTAATAGTAATATTACAAGCATAATGATAGGCGGTAAATTGATATCTTTAGCCATTCGAGTATTTCCTATGTCGTTATCTGTGACGCTGTTTGCATTATACTATCATTTATACTTCCTTATACCTAGAGAAATAAGTTTGGGATCGTTCATTAATCACGTGAGAATCAGGAGGTGGGGGGAATCTGCGTGGGGGGGTGGGGTGCGTGTTCAGAAAACTCACGAAATAACACAACGGGTGTAGTGAGATATCACATGTAATTAGTTATGTTTTTATTGAAGGCGTAATTTTTCAAAACATTATTGTTTATGTTCTTCTTAATTTCAGATTTTTTTTTATAAAACGGGCTATTTTTATTATAAAAACAGTCGCTCATACCACTTGCAGTTCCAGAGACAGCCACAAATATGTTACCAGATTAAAAAGGAATGTGGTATGAAAAGGAATAGAGGGGAAGGCATTAGAGTCTTAAGCCTTTAATTTTATTGTTTTTGCCTTAAGTATATCTTGATTGATTTTGACCATATTTCATTGGCGAATCCACGGCAGAGGTTACAGGGACCGACCCCTTTCAACCCAATCGTAAATTGTTTCCACGGTCACCGTGTCAGTGGCAAAGCTATTTCATCCTTTTCATGTTTTTATTATGACTCGTTATTTTCTTATATATCGCGGAGCTAAGGGGCTATTCATAAAATATAAGGGCGCCTTTCACATGTACGATGTAGCTAAATGATGAACACAACTTGCTTCAAAAAGTATGTAAAATATTGACTCTTCGTTGAACCTCTTTCCACCATATCTTAGCTGATAACTGAAAATCAAGTGATCCCAGTGGTAGCACACATCTTTAGCTCATCACCGTGGAATATCTCTGGTGTTCATTAGTGTTCAAAAGCCCGTACGTTGAAGAAGGTTTAAGACTTTAAAACGTCAAGCTATAATTTCTGGGAACGAAACAGTGACTGTAAACGTCAACCAATTTGGCAAGTATCGGAAAGGGACTATCACCGAGAATGTAATGAAACAGTACCATTTCATTACACCAGTGAGTGAGGAGATTGAGAATTTCAGTGTTGCATATATGATTCAATTGTAACACACTAAGTCGAGATGGCTCATGAGTTAGAACACGTCGATTTCAACCGATAATCGTGGGTTCAAAAACCCCGGCTAGCATCGCTGAGTTTTCAAGTGCTAAATTTGTGTTTAAATTCATCTCGTGTTCGGCGGTAAAGGAAAACATCGTGAGGAAACCTATTTGTGCCGGGAGAAATTCTGACAAACTTGCAGTGGAGCAACGTGGTGTATTAAGCTCCATACTTTATAGGAGAGGAGGCTTTTGCCCAACAGTGGGACATTTAAAGCTAAGCTGTTATTTTACTTTACTTGTAACACGCGCGATACGATGTGTAACGTCAATGTGTACCAAGCATCATGACTGCAGGCGAATGATCAAAATTAAACTTGAATTGTTACATTACAAGCGAACAATCATCAATAGCAATAACAATGGAATTAAAAATGGATCTTAAATTACATTGTTAGAAGCGCCTCAATCGAGTAAAACCAGTCATCATAATAACGTTTACCAGAAAATCAATAAACAGATAATGTGAACTCCTATTAAGCCGGCTGTAACATTAAAATACTGTTATTCCGAAGCTGAATGAATATTATATCATTATTAATAGACACCTCGTTCTACGCTGACAGCGAAACGTCTAACAATAGCAACTAATTTAATTAAACGCGAGCGATAATCCCCGTCAAATATAATTAGTAACATCAACAAACAAACAGCAAAAGCTTTCATTATTATATTTAATGCCGACGATAAATTTACAAACATATTATCGGACGTCACTACTACAGGATTGGCTTAATTAGGGAAATACCACATTCTCACAGGAAATCTTGAAATCCTACTATTAATTGGTGAAAATTACAAGTGTAAAAAAAAATAAGTCACAGAGTTTCGTACGGTTAGTGAGAGAGCCAAAAGCCTAACGTCCCTTTGTCTCATTACCTATTCCTCTACATCCCTTCTTCCCTTTGAACTCGCCAACGCATTCCAGTCGCACGTCCAGGGCGGCGGCGATCACTTTAGGTCGGATAATCCGCCTGTTCGCTCACAAAGTTCGTAAACAAATTGTTCTTACTCTATGTGCTCTCGAATTTGAGCGTGTTCTCTAAGGAGAGCGACATAATAAATAAATAAACGCATCACACTCAACGGCCCCCATTAAGACCGCGTGACCTTGTGTCGGGGGTCCGGAAACACAACACTAACACAAACACCCAGACCGCGACAAACATCTGTATAGCCAATACAGACATTTGTCGTGAGCGGGGATCGAACCCGCGACCGTTAGATCTTGAGTCAGTTGAATGAATGATCTCGATTTTCAACGGGCGAACGATTTCTGTCTTTCCTTTATCTGTCTGTTAAGTTACTTATTTGATAAGACCTACATCCTATAATATGTCATAGGCTTTAAGAGTTGGGTATAATTTAGAAAATATTTGAATATTACTCACGGCATTTCACTGTCGAATTCTACTTTATTTAAGGTCTGAATCATATCATATCATAGATACCGACTACAAAAATAATATAAACAATATATGACATAACGAATAATATAAAAAAAAATAAAGGATATTATATACTTAAATTTATTTATAACTTCATGAGGTCAAATTGTCATTAAATGTATAAATAATGATTACTGGACTGTTACAAAGAAATTTGAATAGCCTATTTACCCGCCCTCAAACCCAAGTTTTAGTTTTTCCACAACGAGTAAATTATATACGTTCCCAAGATTTAATCTATATATAATTACACATATATACTTAAATTCATTAAAATTAGTCGAGCGGCTTAGCGCAACAACAAATAGACAGAAATATTTATTTATATAGATAAACTTAAGTATATATGAGTGATTCATCATAAAATTACATGTTATATATGTACGATTTAGTTTGATATATGGATGCTGATATGCAATAATGTGTCAACCCACAAAATGTGAAAATCGGAGATATTGATGTATTTTGATACTACATCACCTATTTAACATTATTCAATAAAAAATAGAGTCATATAAACTAAATAAGTACTGAAAAAAAAATCTTAGTTAATTGTTCCGAAATTCCAGGTCGTTTCTTATTTTGTAATTTATGCATTAATCTTATATTTTTAAAAACGTTTTATTAGATAATCTATTAAATATATCGACCTGCTTTTAATTCATTACAGCTTTAATCAAAAAAGAAAAGAAAATATGGATAAATACTTATTCAAACAAAGTTATTAAGAATAGCTTTGATATCTTAAGACGCCATTTTCTCAAAATGAAGTTCGTGTGGCTTGACACAGTATTGCTTATCAGCGTCCATATGAAGTAGCAATATGCTCGTGTGGGGATAGCGCGACTCTAAGTGTGCCTTTATTAAATCGCGCAGTCTTGACATTTCATTTTGGAACATTTCTATAGTGACTACAGATGAATTTAATTTAATTAAGAGATGTATATTTTAATCATTATCTTCTAGAAAATATATTAATACGTGTAGCACCCTTTTGTACCCATTTTTTGGAAATTACGCCGACGGAGGAGTGTGAAATTTCTCACTTACACTTTATATAACTACGTTCGACCGCTAGGTGAACGTAGATATTTATAGAAACCTTCTAATGTAACTCATATAATTGTAACATACATAAAATTATCAGTAATTTTTCACAAGGTTATTAAATAACGAAAAGTTAAAAACAGTTAAAAAATATTATCTCAAGAAGTTACACTTCGCTTCTGATCGCCGAGTTAATCTTTTAATTTACTACTATCTACAATTTCAGAACTTTCGCCGCGACTTTAAGAGTTTCATCGCTGTTCCCTCTTTTCCACTGTTCCGATAAAACTTAGCTGAGTTCGAAGTTGGAAACTGCTAAAATTTTATCCCGGAAAATAAACAAATACTGCTGTACTAAAGGACGATATAAAACAGAGAAAAAAAAAACAGAAGATTTATCTAATTTTTTTTCCTGTGCTGTCACAGAGCGCAATAGTCACTACAACTGACTGAAGCGCTATTGGTCGCGGATTCAATCCCGCTGACAGCAAAACGCCTATATTTGACATACGGATGTTTGCCGTGGTCTGAGTGTTTGTGTTGGCGTGGTGTGTTTCCAGACCTCCGATCATGAGATCCTAATGGGGGCCGTTGAGTACGATAGGTTTATTTATTGTTTATCTAAACTAACATAATACAAAACAATAATGTCTCATTACATAAGTCATAACAGAGATTTAATAACAATCAATCGAACAATATTATCAAACGATATCTATACTTATATAATAAAGAATGAATTTTGAATGGGGGAAAGAAAATCCGGATCTACCACGGAACATATTTTTAAAATTATGGTATCATTTGAAAGTTACATTAGTCTAGAGGGCAATATTTTGTATACATATATATGTACATATATGCGTATATTTTAAAACAAATATTATATCTCTATAATAGCGAGCAAAAACTATATATGCATATACCTGTATACAATATTCCTGTAAGCCTTTCAACGTTTAATTAAATTAATAGTAAAAACTTATTACAATACTATCTATTTCTGGTAATCAGTTTTATTTGTCAATGAATAAACGATAACGTTTTAATAATACGATATTATTGGGGAAGAAAAAGTTAATTTAGTTAAATAACCGATCGAACAGCGCAATCTCATTCGGAAAACGATAAAATATAAAGTAATTGATATTGAAAAACAAGGAAGACGACCGGTATGGGCTTCGACGTAGCTGTATGACCGAAGCGAGAATTACTCTTATAAGTTCTGCTCTAAACTTTCATAAAGATTTACATAAGTTATTTCTCATTGATTTACACTTGAAATAATTGAGAGTCTGTATAAATAAGGCATTTTCGATATATGTACATAGCTTTATAGTTTAAGGCTTTTATCCTCATATACAAATTACTTCTATAGTTTATTGTAAGAAATAAAATTGTGTCATCGAAGAGTATAGCGTTTAAGTCTAGTTTAAACGCTTGTGTTTTAATTAGTTGGATGTTTTAATATACACAATATTATACTGTTGTAGGTTAAGACTGATGTACTTTCCTTGGATTCAATAAAGATTTTATTTATTATTTATACTTTAGCTTAGGTTATAGAGTTATTTCATATCAGTTACGAGAGTAAAACTTACAAGGGTATGTTATGTTAATCTTATGTAAGCACGTGAGCAAAACTTAACCTTGTAATTTTCACCTTATAAATGGACGCTGATAAGGAATACTGTGTCAAGCCACACGAACTTCGTTTTGAGAAAATGGCGTCTAAATATGTCAAACCTATTCTTAATAAATTAGTTTGAAGACGTATATATTCATCTTTTCTTTTCTATTTTAATAAAATGTATATTGAATCAAAAGCAGATAGATTTATTTAATATGTTATCTAATAATAAGTTTTTAAATATTTGAGATTGTTTTATAAATTGCAAAATATGGAACGCACCTGAAATACGATGCATTGAGTTAAGAAACTTTTTTCCATACTTATTTAGTTTAGATGACTTGAAGTTTCTTTGGATAATGTTAAATAGGTGACGTAGTATCAAAATTCATCAATATCATAAAATTTGAATTTTTGTGGGTTGACACATTATTGCTTATCAGCATCGAAATTACCTTCTCTGGAGAATGCAGTGGGAAGGTCTCTAAGTCGATTCTACACCTATCTGGTTCTACTACGAAATGTTTTCATTCACACAAAACAAACATATTACACGAGCAATCTAAACATAAATAATCTTTACATAGTCATTAATATATAACAAAAAATTATTTGCCCATCCGTACTGGTTAAACGTGTAATTTAAATCGAATTTATTACATACTGACGTGACTGATGCCGTGACGCGAGACTGTGATGGAATAACTTTATAAATAAATTGCGATTTCGATATTTACGACATATAAACAAAATATATAGTGTTGTCCTTCCGAAATAATGTGCATTTTGAGACCAATATTTAAAACTGGCTCCCTTATAGTTTCACTCGCGTTTATAATTACTGCTTCGCTCCTATGAGTCGTAGCGTGATGTAATATAGCCTTCCTCAATAAATAAACTATCTAAAACGAAAATTATTTTTCAATTCGAACCAGTAGTTGGTGAGATTAGCGCGTTCAAACAAACAAGCAAACTCTTCAGCTTAAAATATTACTATAGATTAAACCAGTAGTTACTGCGATCAATGCCTATAAACGAATACAAAAACAAATAAAGAAATGTTCAGATTACAAACAAACTTTATAAATTTAAATGCTTAAATGAATATTTCTCTAATGGTACTACTATGAGAACTAGAATCGTATTACTGACAAATAATTTCGAAATTACAAAACGATAGCCAATAAACTAACTTTTACCAAGCAAATAGCAAATTCAACAGTCTTATTTACAACAAGACTTGTGTAATTCAAATAACTAAGACTTAAAAAAAGTAAATCTACTTCAAAAACAAAATAAACAATTTCGTTTGCTTGAATGATACGCTAATTCCAGTTATTTTGATTTAAAAACTAAACTACTAAACTGACTTCAATAAAAATTCAATGGGTCTAATGAATATAAAAATTTCAAAATCGATAAGAAATGTTGAAGGTCTCCACAGAACCTCTAACAAAAAAAAAAACAAAACGTCCACCATGTTGACTGACGTCATATACCCTATGACAATCCGTAGAACAATACGAATCTAATGACACTTTAAAATCGGCCAAACCTTTTAGGCTGTATGAGGTTATATAGCGTGAAAAACATTACCCTTCTTCTATATCAGTCGATTAAAAGTACGACCAAAATAAACTTTACCTCACTACATTATTTTCGTCACCCTCCACGTTTTAATCTACAAAGTTCAAAGGCGATATCCCCGAGACTACAATATTATGGGAGCAATATAAACTTTCGAACGTCACATCTTCCTCACACTTCTGCAACTTCATGAATAAATTTTCGAGCGAGTTATTTTGCAACGATGTCGTTAGATTTTATGGCATTCCGTGGAACGAGTGCGAATACCACGTAAGGTATAGATTGGTTCGAATCCGATACATGAAGCATAAAACAAGTGAACTCAGACGTGAACAATACGCGGTTTTAGTGTTCGATCGAATAGTTTGACGATACAAAACACCGCCGCTCCGCAAATTGGATTGGAATGTTCAACGATATTTAATACACTTAAGTTACTTAGGAAATTACTAGAGTTTTAATACTGGCGTTGGTGGTGGTGCTCTTCGTCGAGTGAATCCGCTGGGAGAATATTTGAACTATATTTAAGAATTCACAAGTTATTACGATTTAATCTCAATTCTAAATTGGAAAAGGTAAATATGTCCATTCATTTTACGGATCAATCTATGTTCTTCATCGATATTTCAGACATCGTTTCGAGTAAATTAGTTTCGGCTTTATTGTTTTTGTTGATAAGTCGATATTTGCAAGTTGCCAAGATCCAGCAAGCCCAAAGGAAACTATGTTTATCCGTCGATCTTAATCGCGGTTAATAAATACACCACAAGGGAAACTTGGCCGAACTTGTGCTGGATCAAGATTAGTGTTACCTTCGCTTTAGCTGGAAATGTTTGTCTGATCTTAAACGTAGACGAGGATCGGTGACGATCTATATTTAACCTAATGACCGTATCCAATTTAGTATAGTTCACCATTAACTATATTACGTTTTATTACACGAACAACTAGACGTACGCATCCATCAATATGTTCACTGAAATTGAAAAGTAAAAATATCGATCCATACAAATATTATAAATATGAATGTTGCTCTAGCTATCGATCTGGTTGTTACGTTTTAATACATAAACCGCTGAACTAATTTTGATTCACTTTGGTATACCTACAGTTTAAGCCTTGGAAAAGGACATAGACTACTTTTTATCATGAAATTAAAATTTCAAAGCTGGTAAATTAGGAGATAAAGGTTTGCATGGAGAATCTATCATTTCTAAAAGAAATAGGCTGTTTAAAATAAATTAAAACATAACCAATCAATTAATAACTAGACATAAAAAATGAGTATGAGTATGTGTAATGTTACCATAGAATATTAAAGATGATCAACTTGTTAAAATCGATAAAGAAGTTACGGATAAAGTAACACACGGAAAAAAAAATCATCTCTTGCCAGAGTTAAGGAAGTAAGAAATAATTGTCATTGCAATATTATCGTAAGAGTGAAGGTCAAGGCTTAATTAAAAACGCAAATTACACTAGAAATCGATAATCACGACGTTGATAGTATCAACTGGATTAATTATTTCAGAATGCTGTTGTTATTTTTCTGCGGAATATTCTCGACGATTCCATTGAGTTATGCAGTGGTCACCTGCCGAGTGGCCTGCAGGCGGTGCAGGGAGAATACTGCATATCCTGAAATGCTAGAGGTCTACTGTGCTATGTGCGATGAGTGTAAAGAGAGACGGAGAGAATGGCTGCAGGCCCAGCGGAATATAGATTTGAGGGTTCAGAATGGAAACTATTTAAGGAACGACTACCCAGATCTGGAAGGCTATCAAGGTAGTTTTTTTTTATATTTAATGATAGGGTTAGTAACTTGATTATTATTGGAATAAAATTAATATATTCAAAAATTTCTGTTAAGCTGTTAGCGGGCAAACAAGCAGGCGGGTCATTTGGTGTTAAGTAATCCCTTCCGTCCAGGGATATTTGTAGCACGAGAGAAGCCACAAATGCGTTACTGGCTTAACAGAGAATGAGAGATGAATGGGAATAGGAAGTGAGGATAGAAACGGAGTAGAGAGCTTAGATTTACGGTAAAGCTTGAATATGACTTATACCGAAAAATTTTGTATTTGATGATTTGGGTGTTAATTGGCATTTCAGATGACTGTTCCACACCGCCCACTGAAGAACCATGCGAAGAGCCAATCCCACTGACAAAGAAGGTCACCACTACCACAACCACAACAACGACTACCACACATCGGCCCTGCACCCCAAAACCCCATTGCGTTAAAACTCCAACAAGAACACCATGTTACGCCATGCCCTGTCCCATTGCACCTCTCGCTATACCTATTTGTCAAATGTGTCCAAGTTTAGGAGCTATGACTACAGCGCCCAGTTCGTCATTCGTTCCTCTACTGTCTAACGATAAAAAAGTTGCCGGTTCTTCTAGTGCCACTTCAGATTCTATGTACTTCTATGTAGGTGTGCCTAAGAAACTACTAAAAGATTTAAAGTTACTTCGGTCCTAATGGCATATTAAACTAAACTAAGTTCTTATTATAGATATGTAACGGAAACTATGATTGGAGAATATATTTGAAATATGTGCAGATTATTCATCGGTGTTATTAAATTTAGTTGTAATTGTGAATTTTAACATCACGGTAGCTTTGAAACGTGACTGCATTATACATTTAATGAAGAAACTTAATACGTTTGTGAAAAAAATAAATTACAAAAAGTAATTTTAGAAGCAACAATTTTCTTCATTAAATTACAAAAGGTAATATTTTTAATTACAATACCTATGGTATTAGGTTTTCCTCTTATAAAAATTAGTCATTGTTTTTTCGCTTTCATTATTAAATATTGTTTTGGAAATTCTTTGACGTGCTGTCTTGATTTTTAATTAATATTTAATGAGAATATTTTTCCCTGTGAGTCAATGCCAATAGTGATGTCAGTCAAGAAAAATCGTAGGGTTAAAGGATAAAATGATAGCCTTACATGTTTCACTAAATAATACGAACTATATACTTTTAACTAGTACATATGTGGTGAGGACGAAGCAATGGGTTATCGATGTTCAGAGAGAAGATAAGATGTTTCATGATTACGAAAATTGGAAAATAAATACATTATATCTTATTTTAATAATTATGATTATTAAACAACACTCAGATAATTAATTAAATTAAATCTAAAGTTGTTTATATCACAGACAATAAACATGTCATAAATAAGAAGAATAGTAAGAATTTTTAGGTCAGAATTATGATAGATTTCGGGCCAATTAAAAAGTTATATCCAATTATATTGGAAACCATAAGTTTTTGAAACACAATATATAAGACCGCGTTAAAGGACAAGAAGAGAATATAAAAAAAAAAAAAAACTTTTCTTGGAAGTATGGTACAGATTATATCAATACATGTATTTTTTAAATCTTACTATGTATCAAGTGTTTCATCAAGCTCGGGTTATTTAAAATAACATTCAACAAGTAATCGCGTGCCGCCTCTACCCTTGAAACTTGAAAGTGCTGACTTCGGTGTAGTCTCATTAAAACGACTATCTTTAGACATAATATATGTAACTTGTCGTACTCATTTTATAACGTTAAATTATAATTCACTTGATAACAATTTCCTTTAGGTATCAATTTTTCTAAAGATTTTATTTTATTGATTTTAACGAAACAATTTATTCAATAAGTGGCCGATAAAAGGACCATCTGCTAATCTATATTGGAGCCGCGTGATGGCTTTAGCATCTAACCTTTTCCATAATAGGAGAGGAAGTCTTTATTCAGCAATGGAAAATGTACATTCACATAGCCAATATTTTCAATTATGATCATGATACGTGCTCAAATATAGAATTCAGAAGATATAGTCTAGTATCTACAAGACGTTGTAGCTAGTTTTTATTATTGATCTTCATATATAAATAAAAAATCAATGTTTGTATTTTTGTCTTCTATGTTCCGAAACCATTGTGAACCTTTATGAAACAGGGTGTTCTGAGGTCACTCATTAGGGTTTCTAGGCCACAAATCTATAGATTTTAGTAAGTATTGTAAGGCATGCTGGCTACAGCTACTTTTTTATAAAAGCATCTTCAAAGGTGACCTGTTGTTATGTTTATTAGTTTCAGACCATTGTTCGATTATTCTCAGAGATTTTTATCCTTTTCTAAAATAAAAACTACTTTATTTGTGGCCATATTTGCTTCTGTTCGAGTTAAGCATTAATTTCCAGTACCAATCTCATAGACATTACGACAGAGAGTAAAGGATAGTAAGTTATTAATTTTAATTAGTCGAAACAAATATATTGTTGATTAGAGCATAGATTTTAAACGTTAACGAATAAATACATAAGATGTATATATCAAAAATTTATAAAAATCCCCATAGATCGTTATAAAATTGTATTCAAAAAACACGACCTAGTGACTAGTGTTGTAAAATATGTATTTTTTCCCTATTAAAAACAGGTTAAACTTTTTAATCTAGAAAAACCTAATAAAGAACAGCTACAGTTAATTAAAATGGTCAAACACATGTCAGTTAACATTTCCAACGATCATTATAGACTTGACATGCAGACAATTTAACTAATTATCCATGTGTAGAAACCTTACAAGGTCGTGTTTGTACATGCATATATATAAATACTATTTTAATATTATCAAATCAAAAAGCACTATTTTAGAAAATAATATACATGTCAATTTTTCAGAAAGATTTCAAAGATTCAGAATCGACGTATTTAAGTAGTTACTTACTAACTGCACGCTACGGATTTTAAGAGTAACTGACTTTTTATATGGGGCTTTTTAACCCAAATTTTTCACTTTTCTGTACGATTTAAAAAGAATAATAATCAAATTTCAAACCGATTTTTCTCGATAGAATCTACATTCGAACTGCTTCCGAAAGCTTCCAAAAGATTCCTCAATAATGTATGTGTGTCGATTTAAAAATGCTCGTAAGGACCTACATCAATAATGTATATTTAGATTTTGATGTTTTAAACATTTTCTTTCATGAAAATCTTGACCTGCCATTTACAAACAGGACAAAAAATAATAAAAAATATTTATTTATATAGATTATCATTCGAGAAATGAACTAGAAACCTAGGAAAGGCATAAAAGGCCAGTATCCCCATATCCTGAAACCGTACAAGTGCAGCCGAGCGCATTGCACGTGTAGATACAAACGACCGAGTAGGCAGCGATACTGACGAGTGAGCTTACGTGCCCAGAGATCCAATAGCTAATTACCACCCCTTTATGGTGTTGTAATAGAGGTCGTTTTACCTTGAGAACCTATTTTGGAGCCAAGGTGAATTCCGGATGACAGTTGTAAGTTATAGTGTTTTTATCTGATTTCCAAGTGGCTTTAAGATTACTTATTTCCTAGAAGCCGTGTAGTTTATAATTGCTTGAATAACGATCGAGGACTTATCGTCAAAGGACTTTCGAGAAGGTTGAAAAAAAATATGTTTTTTTTTTTGTTTTATCTAATTAAATTTATTATGATCAAAAATCATCTTTGGTTGTGTTTAGTTCTTTATCTTGTTAGTATTTAATGCGGCAGTAACTAATACTTTTCAGTGATATAATAATAATATTTAAATACTACTTATAATTCAAATGACATAAACCTAAGATCACGTTAAGAATACTAACAATATAATGTATAGACTATTAATACTAATTACCATATAGTATCCTTCTGGGTGGGCGCCTGAGCTGAGCGCCGTACGCCGCCGAGTCAGGTTCCGAGTCAGGCACACAGGTCCCAATGATTATCCCCATTGTCACCATAACAGTTTACGTCCGGCCACACACCATCACCAAAACCGCCCAACACTTCACAACACTATTTTAATTCGACAGACTTTTCACAAACTACACTTAACTATTTTTCACAAAGGAAAAAAAATTTAAGCGTACGTTCGTCGCGATGGAGGCACTACAACTGGCCAGAGTCGCGTGCACTCGACACCGACACATTCAGCACGCAAGCCGTGACGTAACGACGGTCACCGTGCGTCAGTCGTCGTGCTGGATTGACAGTAGAATACATAAAAACAGACTGACTGGTCGAGATGGAGGTAATTAGATCTACAATTCTGCGGTAGCTTCCGCTAAACCTAGTCTGAGGGTATTGACTGTCGCTTCCAAACGTTTGTCAACACTCTCCAAAAATAGACCGAAATGGAAACATGGGATCTACCAATAAATCCAAGAGATGGAAATATTTCAATCAGTTTCGTGCATAAAATTAAGCGTTTTTCAAAACGTATTGACGTACGACCGAATTCCATAATCGTTACACGTGATGCATTTCGTAAAATCCATGACCTGTAATTGGAACGCTCTTTGAATAAGTATGAAATATGTTTTTCCGGCGGTCGGTTCCGAAACGATTTAATTAAAAGTCCTAGTGAAAGCAAAAAACGTTATTAAACTTCCGCCTTTTGCACTGAATTCCGTATGTCTTATGCAAGATTGGTTGGTGAAAACATAATTCATTATAAAAATCTTTTTGAAATTAAAGTTTTAATTAAAATCTAGACGTACGTAGGTAAAGTAGTAAATGTTACGGTTAAGCTAATTATTGATAATGAAGCTATACTTGAACGCAGAACTGTGAGGGGATTCCACTAATTAGATTATACCTAAACTACACTACAAAAATCACGTGAAACTTTACTGACATATTCATTGAAACACAGTTAGAAAAATATTTATAACGTCAAATAAACAAAGAAAATTTCTCATAATAATATACAACTTTAAACCTGATTGAGTTTTAAGAAACTAAAGCAGAAAAATCTACGCAACAGCCGTGAAGGTCAGGACGACGAGTCACTCCTACTCCAGTTAATGAATTGGAAAATAAAGAAAACGTACGGCCAATACATTAGTTCCACCGCACCGCTCCGATGGCAAACATCTCCACGAATAACTTATAAGCTGTTTTGAAGTATCGTTACAAGTTTCCCGACCGTCTCGTAAAATATTTGCCTAAAAATTAATACGACCTTTGCGTGTGGCAAATTTTTCTAACACCAAGACAATTATAGGCCACTAGAACATGGCTGCCCTTGAATGTTTTGTTGAGAACTTGATGTAATAAATACAGGTTTTATAGCGAGTTCGCACGCATTTAGCATTCTTAGTTACTTTGACTTAAAATAGTAACAAGGTGAAATTGTGTATAAATAATTTTAAAGCGATACATTACTAAGATCTGAGAAATACATAAAGCATTCGTTAAAAAAATCGGTAGACCGCAAACCAAGCAAACAGATTTCATCCGGAGATATAAAATCATCAATCATACGTAATGACCGCAAAACTCGTCCAGAATGAGACTAATTTGGATCCGTGGCAGGAATAACACGACAGTCACACGGCCAGATTGCAGCTATCAGTTTGATATACAACGAGCAAAAATCACCCGAAAACGGATTCCATGAAAACGATCCGTTTCCATTGGTGATACAGCTCAAATTCCCGCGAAGGAAAACTGTCATAAAGGATGTAGTGGTCGGCTGGCTGACGAACAAAGAAGAATTAGGTAGCTAAACTGAAACGGTCCATGTTTGCGCCAAGTTTTCCTGATTGCTTTTTGTTGCCGGTCTATAACGTCGAAGAGAGGGATTACGAGTTTTCGAAGGAGCAAAAAATTTTAATTATAAAAAAAATTTGCTCTCCGATATTTTCGTTAAAATTCGTTAGGAAAAACCGCCAATTTTTTTGGGTATTAGTTTTTGTTCAGCCTCGTCTCCAACAAAGGAATACGTTAGTCTGGGAACGAAAATAAAAACAATATAATTTTATTTACATCCATCAACGCTCGGAAGACGTGTACGCTGATTGATCTGAAGGCGAGAGATTTTAAAATCCTTTGTCCGATGATTGTAACGTAGGACATAAGTAGCGCCTGTCTTTCCTGTCAGCGCAAATAAAAGATGCTCTGAGTAATGGAACTTGACACTCACAGTGGTATAATACAATCAGCTTGATGAACGTTCCCGAGATTATAGTATGTTTGTCTCGTTCGCCACGAGTTGGCAATTTCACAGAACAGTATATTACGCATGGAAAGGGGTCAGCAACCCATCAATTTCACTTCATACATAGTTCATTCGCTCCCATTGAATAGGAGATAACTGGATCGCCCTGTAATTTGTACTGGGCGACAAATGATGTCAATTTTTTATGATTATCAACATACAAGTCCCTGAATTGGTATGAGTAATGCAAATTAACGTACATTTTTATTTATTTCCTTCAAATAAATTCGCTACATTATATATTATGAGCTTGTACTCGCGGCTTCGTTCGCGTCCAATTCGATTTCTCCTTACAAAAAAAAACTGAGCACCTGATATCATCCCCTTATGTGGTGAATTAAGATGTGTGCTAAATTTTAGCGCAATTCGTTCAATTTGAGCTGGGTATTGCTAGATCAGTCAATTAGTAAAGGTTACTATGTTACTAATCTTGAATATTATTATACGGATCGACAACTAAATTGGTTATGACATAAATTTGTTTTGATAAAGGTCGAATAGTAATTGCTCTATAAATAATCAAGTCAAGTCAGTCAGTCAGTCAGTCAGTCAAGTTCAGTATTAATCATAATCCTTCTATAATCTATGTATATTGAGGCTTAAGCACTCCAACTGTCCGGATTCTTAAGGTCAGTCGTTCTGTTCTCATTAATACTGGTTATAACCCTACAATGTTACCATTAACTACGCTAGGGTCATAATAGGAAGGTTTGCGTGGGCGTTACAGTCAGAAACTGTGGCTAGAATTACTGTGGCTAGAATTATCATAGATATTTGATAGATAATATGATTTCTGTCTGTATATGAGATAATTTGATGCGGTTTTCACTATTCAAATCGAAAAAGAAACACATTAACTCTTCTGATCTACACGTAAATATAAAATAAATAATATTAAAATGTAAATCAGCATCGTATCTTGATTGTCGTGGAAAGCTAGCTCGCTGCCATCCATTATTTATTACGAGCCACATAATGACTTTTATATTGATTTGTTATGTTACTGTAATAACAATTTAAAGGAAGTAATTTTCTACCACAAACGAAATAAGAAAGTCTAAGGGTTTGACTTATGACAGAGTTTCAACTAGCGTCCCTCCCTGACTTCGCACGAATATATTTTTTTGATATCCCTACGGACTGACTGACTGATTAATGAACCGAGAGCCTAAGCCGCTAGGACTACAAACTTGAAATTTTGGCAGTAGGTACCTAAAGAAAGGGTTCTTCGACATTCCACCCCTAAAAGGATGAAAACGAGTAAAGATGTTTGTAGAGAAAATTCTAAACTGAAAACTTAATACTATTTGACGCTAACAATGAAATCACAAATTTAATATTTTACTATTTTCTGAATCGCTTCTATGAAATTTAAAAACGTACGCGGGCGAAGCCGCGAGGAACTGCTAGGCTACATATATTATTTCTCATAGGTCTTTTTGCCGGTATGAAATATCTCCCTTAACACTGGAACGATATTAATGTTTGATACGCCATTTTATATATTACATCTAAAACTTCGGAATTTATTCCAAGACGTGAAAATTGCCGAAAAATATTTTCCTTAGTAAGATTAGAGATTTCCAGAATTGTAGAAGTTTATCTATACTGATATTAAAAATAAGAAACATTTGTATTATTGTAGTATGTATGTTTGTAGATATGTTTGTTTATATATTATTATTACTAATACAAAATTCGTCGGGTAACGTTGCGCTTCAAAACAGCATATTTTGATTTAAATTATTAAATAAACTAAAACATTTTGTAGCTATTAAATTTGAATCTTTATATTTAGATATATGTTTTTCAGCGCCTGACGCTTTCAAAGCTTGATGTAAGAAGGTGAAAGTAATCATATCATTTAAATGTAACGAAAACACAATTGAGAAAATTGTTTATTTAGATCTGTAGCTAATAATGTTATTTGAAAAAAGCAATCAAATTATTAATATTATATTGAAAAATTAATATATCACGCTCACATCATTTTATCTTCTATATGTGTATGGAATTGAGTAATGGTTATTATTCTTGGGCTTGTGGGTCGTTTGATCATTTATTTTTAATTAATGATATAGTGCTTGAAAATTTGTGTTTAAATTCATCTTGAGCTCAGCGGTGAAGGAAAACATCATGAGGAATCCTGCATGTGCCGGGAGAAATTCTGACACGTGTATATCCGCCAACCCGCAGTGGAGCAGCGTGATGGATTAAACTCTAATCCTTCTTAATAGGAGAGGAGACCTTTGGCCAGTAGTGGAATATTTACAGGCTGTTAAGTTACTTTTTTACTTTTGAATTTTGCACGATATTGTTTGTAATAAGCTGGTTCGTTTCCCAGTTAAAGAGAATTAATTTTTCAAATCTAATAAAGTAGTTTTAATATTCATTGAAATGCAAATTTATATTTAAAAATTATAATTTCGTCACGTATTTTGCTATTGACGATCTTCCTTTTTAAATTTCGCCATCTTGACTAGTTTACTTATAGGTATTTTGTAGCAATATATTTTATTGCACGATGCATCACGCTACCTACCGTTCTGTACAGTACGTTTGCATAAAACAAATACATATTGTGTAATTAAAGTAGGTATTTAAGATAGTTGACAAGTACAATCATTTGTAATGTATACTACGGTAGGATTGTTACTACATAATGACAGTTGATTTCTGATTTGTGACCCCCGACATAAAAAGAAAGGTGTTATAAGTTTGACCGTGTGTCTGTCTGTGGCACCGTAGCTGCTAAACGGGTAAACCAATTTGGATGGTGTTTGTTTTATTTCAAAGGGGGTTTTCAAGAGATGGTTCTTAGATATATTCTACCAAAATCGAGCCATTTCAAAATTATCAGCTCTTTTCTTCTTAGCTACGGTAGGTATCTTAGATGCGGAATAAGTATTTGATTTACTTTAAAATATATATGTGACCTATAAGTTTCGTTTTGAAACTTTTATAAAAAAATTACATAAGTTATTTCTTTGTACTTGAAAGAATTTACTTTATTTTTGACATTCGCAGCTATCGTGACTACTTACGACGTGTCTACACTTAGGTAACAAAGTTGTTTTATAACGCTCGCGAGGGTAAAACTTAGAAGTGTAATTCTCGCCTTATTATTAAACTAGCAGTTGCTCGCGGCTACGCCCGCGTATATTTTGGAATTTCAGCTAAAAAATCTACCAGCGAAATTGTGAGAATTTATTACCCCCTAGCGTCATTTTAAGGGGTGATTTTGAAATTCTGGGATACATATATTTAATTATTGTCCCTAAGTAATGTTTGTGCTGAATTTAAGGATAATCGGCCAAAAAAATATGTTTTCTCCATACAAACTTTACTACCCCCTTGCACCCCAGTGTGGAATAATAGTACCCCGTTTTCTTTTTTATATTTCATTACTATCACCCATAAGTATATGTATTAAGTTTTAAGTTAATACGACCACGGAATAAAATTTAGCATACAAACGTTTTTACCCCTTTTCACCCTCTTAGGGGTGAATAATCAAAAAACCCTTTCTTAGTGGATGTCTGCAACCTAAAAGCCACTTACTGCCAAAATTTCAAGTTCGTAGCCCCAGCGGTTAAAATCAGGACAAGTGATTTTATATATATAGATAAACGAAATCATCGTCTTTAACTGTAAAAATTTGGAATGTTTGGATAGCGACAGTTTTACACAATTAGCTTTTGTTTAAATTAAATTTAACTTCGCGTGTTCTGTCAGTTCGTCTATTTTTAATGTCATATTCCGTTTATGTGGAACGTAGTGTACAATGTAAACAAAACCAGAACTACGAAAACAAAGCGTTTGAATTTGAAATTGTTTCATATGATTAGAAACATTTCTGTTGTAATTTCAGACTTGTTGAAGCGATTCGGAATGTGCGAAGTAAAGTTTGGAATCAGTGAATTTATAATAAAAATTATGATACCATTTGAAAGACACATTTTGTAAATGGTTGTAAGTTACTGCTGCGAAAATAAAATTCTAGGTTGTAAGCCTATTTGAATAAGGTGAAAAAAAAACATTTTTTTCACTTTTTACGTTCGATCGGTAAAAGATTGTAAGACATTTTCTGCAAGCAGGAAGTTATCTAAAAACTGTAACAAATTTTATTGTTAGTACTTTATATAACAATATCTATTTCTACGTCCGCCTTTTACGACAAAATAAAAATTGTTTCCTGCTTATGATTTCGTACAGAGTTTAAAATTTGCCAAATGGGTCGTCTTGGGTTTCTCTCGACTCAAAGTTTGAATATTGTATTATTTTTAGAAAGTAAAAACAAGACGCACTGCCAAATGGGATACGAGAGTTCGTTAACACGTACATACATATAAATAGGTACATTATTGTTTTAAATTAAATTGTTCGAAGTATTTATTTAATTTTATAAAGTAAGTGTATTATTTTAATACCGTCGCATCGCCAAAAGAGCTGAAGTTTAAAACCATTGTCTATTTTTATATCTCAGCTTTTCGGATCTGTTGATGTTCATATTTTCATTAATTTATAATACTTTAGTTTAATCATCATTTGGTTTTCGAACGCTACAATCATTTTAAGATCTTAGATTTTAAATTTAAAATGATAAAATGTTATAACTACATACATATATATAGTAGTATAGCACAAAAACAAATCCTCCTGAGCTTCTTTCGTGGTTTTGTGGGTTCTCGGGTCTGAGGTTTAAATTTTGCGAAACTGTACTGTATAATATAATAATAATTTACTTGATGTTCAAAAAGAGAATGTAAATTTTTAGTTTTGAATAAAAATATTTTGATTTTTCGTTTTTGTAACACTTTTTTAGAGTTTCCTTCTAGACTTTCGTCTTTCGTAGATTTTTCAAGACATTTTATCTCGATCTGAAGTAAACATCTCAACAAAATGAAATATTATTTTTACGTTCAACAGTTATGAATATTCAAAAGTTACTCAGCGAAGTTTTAATGAGATAAAAAATATATATCTAGTACCAAATAAAACTCTGTTAAAACTCACAGTTATTTAAAGACGTGTTTTAATAACTTTGCATAAAATAGGAGTTCATTGTTGTTATTCTGTATATTTCATAATTTTATTAAAATTTTAACCGTTATTAGTCGAGAATTAAGCTTGTAAGTTTTACTCTTGTAACTGTAATAACATAACTTGGTAACCTGCTGACAGTTAACTAAACCTAACGTCATGTCTTAGTTTCAAGAATGTTACTGACAGTTAGTTCTTAATTCAATTCCTTGTATTAACAAAGAATTGGCTTGGCTTCGGCTTTTAGTCGTGCCGTCGGTTCTTTGATGCATTAACCCTTAAATGCATGGTGTATCAAAAATAAAACATTTGTTTCAAAACCTACGATCAACTACAAACTTTACTAAATGTCTCATTTGGATGTATGTTTATTTTACATGACCTGTAATTACATACAATTTTTATTTACAAATTTTACATCTACTGATTAGTCTGATTTTATATAATTTTTTTTTATTAAATAAAAAAAAAAAAACATGCATTTAAGGGTTAAAGCAATGATAAACCACTTATGTAAATATTTATGAAAGAGACCGAAACTTATACTTTTATACGAATAGTTGGCATACGAAGAGGCGGCTCACTTGATGTTAAGTGATCACAACTGCCAATGGATATCTGTAAAACCAATACGACCACAAATGTGTTGCCAGCTTAAAAAGGAATAATGGATAAATAATACGAAGCAGGGACAGGAATGGGGAAGGTGGTTAGTCTTCCGGCTCTTACTAACTGTTTAAATCGCTAATTCACGCCGATCTTCTGTGAGAGTATGGTACTGCCCCAGTCGTGCCTACATTTCATGGCTAGAGCTATGCTCTACCACAGCCAACAAATCGAATCAATTGTTAACACTGCATTAAAAGGTAACCTCTTAGATGATATAAAACTCAGTCAGCTCGAGACAACGACGGATGCAACTTCGTCGAAACGTCGGGCAATAGAAAAGGTATTATTATGACTAGTTATCGTGATAAGATTATTTATACTAATATTATAGAGCTGAAAAGTTTGTTTGTTTGAATTCGCTAATCTCAGGAACTACTGGTTCGAATTGAAAAATTATTTTTGTGTTAGATAGTTTATTTATTGAGGAAGGCTATAGGCTATATTACATCACGCTACGACCCATAGGAGCGACTCAGTAACTATAAACGCGAGTGAAACAGCAAGGCACCGCTTGTTTAAAATACGAATGATATTAAACTAATTTTTCACTTTTCAATACAATCAGTAACAATGTATGATAGATGAAAGAAATTAATAACAAAAAAAAAGCAAATTGCTCCGAATCAAAATTACTCTCGATTGGAAATCTATTTATTATTGAAGCGAATGTTCGCGAGATTGATGAGCCGCGGAGTAATGAACGTCTGGAGACGTAATCAATTACTTTAATTAAAAATAAATCAAAGTTTGAAATTAGAAGCGATACAAATTCAAATGGATATTTATTTACAGCGTTGTTGTTAACGTACAGAATAAGCAATTTATTCAAATTTCAAAAGTAAAAGACGTAATTAGGTTTACTTTCATGAGAGATAGATACTTAATCGAGTTTAATTCGATTTTAAAACCATACTACTAAACCGATATTGATGAAAATTCTGTGGTGCTTATCTCAAAATATACCCTTAGGGTCAAACCGTCTCCAAATGATCAAGGAATATACATAATTAAAGTCTCCGTCAATTTGAGAGCCTCCCACCTTTCTTGAAGACGGTTAAAAATATATAAGTACATTTTAAAAGAGCTAAATAGAATATCGTTTAAAGCAAATGACATAAACAGGCGCGTTACACACACGTTTACAACATAATTAAAATATAACATTGAATAAAATTTTAAACACTTTATTGCAAGGAAACGGATTTTATTAGATTATTATAAGTAAATAAAAAGTTATTTCTGCGTTGTATAGAACAAAGTCGCTTTCCGCGTCGGTCTCTATATCCGCTAACTACTAAACCACGCAACGGATTTTGATGCGGTTTTCACCATAGTTCCAATGATTTTTACACAGATATAATAAAATCTAATTACGTTTCCTATAAGTAGAAAAAAATATACTATGCAACCAACACTAAACGACACCCGTGGGAAGCCGGGCTTGCTATTTATTACTATAATATTATCTTCTATATTGACACGTTGGCGCAATGGTCACTGCAACTGACTAAAGCGCTAACGGTCGCGGGTTCGATCCCCGATCACGGCAAACGTGTGTATTGGCCATACAGATGTTTATCGTGGTCTGGGTGTTCGTGTTAGTGTTGTGATTGTTTCCGGATCCCCGACACAAGGTCATGAAATCTTACTGGGGGCCGTTGAGTGTGATGCGTTTATTTATTTATTCTATATACCTACCCAATATATAGGTATTAATAAATAAATACCGTGCAGTTACAAAGTACCTAATTACGAGTGATATTAAAATAATATTACTTCCGCATGCAAGAACAGCTGTAGTTTCTAGAATACTTCGCGTTCTACTGCATTCGAGAGAATTTAAGGTCGAAACGTGCTAATATGGTCCAGTGGATAAAATAACGTGGACTTTAATATAAAGTCGCGAGTTCAAAACCGGGCAAGTACCAATCTTTGAGTCTTATAAATTACATTATTAATTTGTATTGTATTGGATAGTTGGACGGTGATAAGCAATACTGTGTCAAGTCAAACGGACTTCACTTTGAGAAAATGGCGTCCAAAGATGTAAAACCTATTCTTAACAAATATGTTTGAAGAAATATATATCCACCTTTTTTTTCTTTTTCAATAAAATGTATACTTAATTAAAAGCAGATTGATATATTAAATATATTATCTACTAAAAAGTTATTAAAATATTTGATATTATTGTAAAAAATATAAAATATGGAACGCACTTGGAAACCGAAACAATTAATTAAGAAACTGTTTTTCGTACTTATTTAGTTTATATGACTGTGTATATTGTTGAATAATGTTAAATAGGTGATGCAGTATCAAAATTCATCAATATCTCCGAATTTAAATTTTTGAGGGTTGACACATTATTGCTTATCAGCATCCAGTTAATATTCGTAAATGCATATATCCGCAAATCAGTAGCAATGAATTTTGTCTGTAAAGTGAATGTACTCACATTGATTACGAGATTCAATTATGTTATTTTGAATTAATATTATTTTCATTTAAATAGATATAAATTTCGAGATAATTACTTAATTCTCGCCGTATAGCGCATTATTATATTTAAAATGGTGGATAATAAAAATATATAAAACCACATTGATTATTAATTTTAAATAAAAATAATATATAAAATCCTCCAATAATGTTACTTTGTACCTGAACAGAAATAAGATAATTTTACGTAACTTGAAGTACATAAAACAAAGGGGGGGGGGGGGGGCGCGAGTACTGAGACTAGGCCTTGAAATTTGGAGCCCCCGTTGGGGCTCAGAATGGACGTCCGTGTCTAAGGGTGTCTCCTAGTGAGATCGCACCTCGGCTGAGAACGTCGTCGGAGTGGTCCCAACGCCCCTACTATTGTAGATGTCTATGGGCGATAGCAACGACTTAACATCAGGTAACAGTATTATTTGCTCCTTTGTTCCCCCTTTTGTACGTATAAAAAAATAACAATATAGTAAGTATATCATACGAGAGCTCTCGAAAGGTCGACACAACAATCGCCATTAGAATCACTGACCCGGAGAGTCGCAGTGCTCGTTACCTACTGGGCCTTTGAGATAAGGGCTCGTTGTTTTTCATTGCATCCCGGATGAAATAAGACTATATGACTGCTTAATAGCGTTATCATTACGAAAGTAATTCTGTCTGTGTGTTACGCAATCACGCCTAAACTACTGAAGCGATTTGAATGTTTGGTACAGATAACCTGAGAAAGGACAAGGCTACTTTTTAATGGGAAAAGGGGCTGTAATGGGTTCAAATACGGTATGAAAGTTTATACGAAAATTACGTTATTGAGAAGAAATTTTCCAGTTTCCTAAATCGCATCTGTCAATTATCAATCTTTACGAGGGCTAAGCCGCGAGCAACTGCTAGTATTGAATACATTAAGTGACGTGATTGTGTTAAATCTTGACTTGAATTAATTAAATCTTGACTCTTGACTTCTTGAAAAAAATATTCCAACAAGAATTCGGCTGAGTTCTTGTCAGATTTGACGATATACTTTTCCGAAACCATGGTATATTTCCTTGACGTCTCAAAAGAGAATGTAAATACAGGAATAAATTATCAATAGTTAATTAGATAGGAACTTTGTTATACTTTTATAATTTTTACTGTGCATGTTGTTGCCGTCTGTAAATGATGTAGCATTCTAAATGTTTCTAAGCTATGTCTACTTTTGCTAATATAATACTACTATGTAGATGGCCTTTAATAAATAAATAAATAAATAAATTACTCTATTTAAATAAAAAAATGATTTTAATCCTGGTAGCTTTAATTTGGTAATTTTTTACCAATTTAAATCTATACATAAAAGAAATTAAACTGTCTATTTATAATATCAAAATGAAGGCATTTAATAACGCAAATGAATATTTAAGCAATAATTTATACCAAAACATCAATATATAAAAATTTCGTCGATCTGTCTAAATGAGGATCTATCCCTAAACATTCCTTACATTTGGTAACAGTTTGACAACGGGAGAAATATCTAAAAATCTACAATAATTTTCAGTTTTGATATATTACAATATGTAAATCTATACTTCGCTTCTGTATCTAATATCACGATAACAATACACAGACCGACACAAATATGTAAAGCATCGGATATACCGTTTTCAAAAGGATATTGAAGTCACGAACGAACCAACTCCGAAGCCTTTGAATTGAAAATCATACCAACGAGTTTCACTCGCGTTTCTGGTTATTGCTTTACTCCTATTAGTCGTAGCGTAATGTAATATAGCCTCCCTCAATAATCAGGATAATATGTCAATATAATATCAATGTTAAATAGATATAAGTTATTATTAAACCGGTCCGTTTTTAATTCACTCTACTTTTTATCAAAATAGAAGAGAAAATATGGATATATACTTTTTAAACAAATACATTAAGAATAGGTTTGATATATTTAGACGCCATTTTCTCAAAATGAAGTCCATATGGCTCGACACAGTATTGCTTATCAGCTTCCATATAGCCTGTTATCTTCCTCAGTACACGAATTATCCAACGCAAAAGGTTTTTTCAAATCGGATCAGTAGTTTCAGAGATTACCCCCTACATACAAACAAATTTAACCTCTTTATAATATTAACTATCAGTTGCTCGCGGCTTAAGTATGTGTATTAAGTTTTAAGTTAATACGACCACGGAATAAGATTTTGCATACAAACGTACGAACGTCGTGGTCGTAAGGGGTAAAAACACCTTTTCACCCTCTTAGGGGTGAATAATCAAAAAATCCTTTCTTAGTGGACACCTACAACCTAAAAGCCACCAACTGCCAAAATTTCAAGTTCGTAGCCCCAGCGGTTTAGGCTCTGCTTTGGTGAATCAGTCAGCACAAGTGATTTTATATGTATAGATGGATAAGTATAAGAATTCTAACAAACTTTTTATCGAAACCAGAACGATTTATTGTTAGCAAAGTTACAATAAATAATATCGTAAACGTCTCTGTTGCCTTTCCGAGGAGTCGCGACCTTATTTCTGATGAAAGGTTTGAGTGGGCGTTGAAAAAGTATATATAACAATATTAACTCCCGCAGACTAGCGACATTTTAATCTGCTCATAGTTTGATCGGTTTTCAGCTGAGGCGGAACACATTCGCGTCCACTACGTGTTCAATGTATAAATTATTATAAGTGGACACGTCTGGCGTGTCAGCAGTGAATTAACAGTTCGTGAATACACCTTTGAAAGAGCGGTTTCAGTCATGTTGAATTCAGTACTTGGACGTTTGTTTGATGTTTTCGGTTACAAGTAACCTAACGTGTATAGTAGCGTGATGTTTTATAGCCTATAATCTTCTATACTAATATTATAAAGAGGCAAAGATTATAAGGAGGAGATAATCTTGGAAGCTACTGATCCAATTTGAAAAGAAAAATTATGTTGGATAACTCGTTTTTGAGGAAAGTTGTAGGCTATATTACATCACCCTACGACTCACAAAAGCAGTAACCATAAACGAGAGTTAAAATGCAAAGGGGCAGCCAGTTTTTAATAAAAGACGTAGAAACATTTTTTTAATTACACGAAAAGTTACCTAATTAAGCTCGTTCAAACTAATCAGCTTTATGTAATACACAATAATTTAATATAGAGTACATGGATAACCAGACACTTGAAAAAGAAATTAGTTTAAAGGCAACTGTGTTGTTAGTCAAACTTATTTGAACGCACTTGCATATATGGATGGTGATAAGCAATACTGTGTTAAGCCACACGAACTTCATTTTGAGACAATGGCGTCTAAAGGTGCCAAACTCATTCTTAAAAATTTTTTAATAAGTATTTATCCATATTTTCTTTTATTTTTTGATAAAAGGTATAATTAATTAAAAACAGGTTGATATATTTAATATATTATCTAATAAAAAGTTTCTTTAAATATATGAGATTATTGTATAAATTACAAAATATGGAACAACATTGAAATTCGAAACAATTAATTAAGAAACTTTTTTCCTTACTTATTTAGTTTATATGTATTTATTTTTTATTGAATAATGTTAAATAGGTGATGCAGTATCAAAATACATAAACATCTCCGAATTTCAATTTTCTTTTTGTGGGTTGACACATTATTGCTTATCAGTATTCATATGTATCATCATAATAATTTAAGCCACAACTAAATTGTTCTGATAGAAAGTCTGCGGGAGCTCTTACCGTATTCTAAGAAACCTTATATGAACACCCAAAACAGATGAAGAATAAACTCGGGTGAGAAAGGGTTTTCACTAATTATAATTGAAGTTTACCAAAAAAACATCCCTAACTCGTTATATCTTTCCTTTACGTAGCGAAACGTATTTAACACTAAAAGGGTTGTATTAAGACTTAGACACAAGTTACGAAGTAGTTTTAGAAAGGTAAGCGACTACCAACCTGTTCGGAAAAGATTTTAGCTAAATAAATCGGATTTTTTTTTTCTTAAAGGGAGATATAAAATTATATCTATTTATAAGGACGTTGACCAATCATATTATCTATACCAATATTATAAAGCTGAAGAGTTTGTTTGTTTTAACGTGCTAATCTCAGGAACTACTGGTTCGAATTGAAATTTTTTATTACATAGTTTAATTGTTAAGGAAGGCTAAAGGCTATATTATATCACGTTACAACTCATACGAGAAAAACAGTAATCATAAGCACAAGCAAAACCGCGCGGGGCAGCTAGTATTATATAATAATAATAATAATAACGGGCTATTAGCGAAGAGTTTCAACCAACATCTTCAGAAACTCTCCCTTGGTGGTTGGATCAAGGGCCGAATACAGAAGGCAGTATTACTTGAGACGGCACGTATAGTGAGGAGATTCCTCAACCTGGAGCCCTAGCTGCCGGTAGCCTGGCTCACATTCTGCCAACGGTGGACAGCTATTTTTTATATTTTTAAATATGTTTTATATTATGTATACAAAATGTATTTAAAAATGTATAAAATAAGGGAAAAGATAAAATAATAATGACATTATATACAAATAAATATGTTATAAACTCATGGATTTTGGCACGCTAAATGACGAGCACTTTAAACGATGTTGCCTAGCAACGAATAACTATGACAAGCGAGAGTATTTTGTGTCAATTAACAAGCTTGTCAAAATTTAAAACGGGTACAGACTTTTAACACAAATAGTACAAAACATATCTATAGTATTAAAATATTATTTATTATAATAATTATAAACGATATTTTATATATATAAAACAAAACTAAATTCTCATCGCCTCGTCCAACCCAAGAATAATCTCCTAGCTACAGCGATGTAACATAAGAACCTTTCTAGAGACTGTTACGCGATATATAACACACAGAATGTGTAGCTATAACGATATTCGTATTATAAAAGCATATTACTTTGTACGAGATTATATTGAAGCTGGATATACATACGAATAGAATAGAATTATGTTCAACTGATTTTTTATTACGATATCTTCACGATATTTATAATTAAATTGAAGCGATTCATGTCGCAAAATTCTAATTTCGAGAAAATTGAGTTCAAAGTTTTGCTTAAACATTTTAAACGCATTGAAGTAATAGTCTGTAATTAGTGTATAAGGAGAAGGTTAAGAGTTTAATCCACCACGTTGCTCTACTGCGGGGCGGTAACAGATGTGTCAAAATTTTTCCCGGTACAATAAGTTTCCCAACGATATTTCGCTTCACTGCTGTAAACGTATATAATTCCTAAATAGTCTATTTTGAGTATTGAGGAATATTGATTTTCTAAAATAAAGGAGTCATATCATCATAATATGTAATTCAAAAGGTGTGTAAAGACGCGTTCATAAATTTTTCAAATGAAAGATTTTTTTGTTAATTTTTGACAATGAAATTATAGTATTTTTGTAGTTAGTGTATTTACAGTACAGAGAACTGAATGAACAATATGAGATTAGTTTCTCATATTTGGGGACACAACCTAACTTTCTGCCAATTCTATTCATTGTATGTGTTGTACAACACACTACATGCACAAGGGCGGAACCACCGTTGTAGGCACGAGGGGCATGCCCACAACCCTAAAGGACTTGTAACGTCACTCGCATGCTTTAGTAAAGTAGTATAAATAAAATATAGCGCTAGAATGATTCGGACCCAGGTACGGCAATAATTTAACGATTTGCAACCCTTATTCTTGAACATATACATACATATATATAGATACATATTTACGTCTCGAGTGCTTCATAGGAGCGAGGTCATACTCGCGCACTTGGCTGATTTGGGACGGCTGTGCCCACAACCTTTTTTGAAGGCTGGATCCGCCGATGACCGGTATACCTTTTTCTATAACGCATAGTGCAACCTAATAGCGGTTCTTAAAAGACCAAAAAAAAGTAATAAAAAAATCTATGACATTAAAAAACTTGCGAAGATAAAAGAATTCTTATAGTCCTTCGCTGTGGAGTTTTTTATTTGAAAGTTGAACTAGACGACAAATAAGGATTTTCGTAATACCTTCATACTTTGCTTAAGTATTCGTTTTTTATTAAATTTAAAGTATTGTTTTTGTCCGGCCGGCAAATGTGATATTTTCGGCAATTCTTTTACCAAATCTAATTAAAAAATATTTCATTTTTATTACATTTTTATAATGAAACTTATCTTTGTACAATTATTTTTCCCTTTAATCGCCCTTTTCATATTTTGTAGGCTATAAAACATCACAGAGGAGAAACAGGAACTAAAAACGTCAACGAATATGGCCGGTTACGAAAGACGCGAGCTTTCAAAGAACGATATCAATTAAGTCTTCAAAAAAAATTCTTATACAAATCTTTTTTATCTTAATACAATTTACAATATAATAACCACATATAAAGAGCAGAGGTGACCTAGTGTTTACAATTGTTAAATTTGTGTTTTACTATACATATAAAATACCTGGTAATCTATTAAGGTCTGAACAGATCTTCATAAATATGTAGCTAAGAACCATCTCAATAACATCAGCTTCCAAATAAAAAAAATCATCAAAATAAGTCCATTCGTTAGGGATCTACTATGCCACAAACAGACACAGGTCGAACTTATAATACCACTCCTTCTCGAGTTAAAAATAACCAGTACCGAAATTACGTGCGAACATCTAACTAAGCCAATATAAACGGCCAATACCTAGTAACGCTATGGAATCGTTACGTCCGTCCGTGGATTTGTTTACAATCGTAATCGTATTCGTTTATAACGATTGTTGGAAATCAATTTCACAGCGCTGAATTAAGGCTACATTGTTCTAATTACAAGCAATCATCGCTGACAATAGCGTAATTAATGTATGGAATTTCACTATCAATATTACAGTACATATATATATAATACTCGAATTACACAAATAGCAGTATAATTTGTTTTACATAATAACCGAGAATTGAACGAAAATGTAATCAAAATACAAATTGCAATGAAATCCGATAAGCGTATCGAATTATCGATACAAATAATTAAAATATACAACATAAAATAAAATCAGTGAATCTTATATGAATAAAATTTTTCGTAGATGCGATGTAGAAACTAAAAAAATCGTTAAAATTTTAAAAACGAAAAAAAATACAACGTTCACAATAAACACTGAAAGTCATCAATTCAGAATTCAAGACTACACTTCAACATACATTAATTTTTATATACATACGAGCTTTTGTATTATGTACTTAATGATATATATAGTTCACGTTAAACAACATCGTTAGCGCGTTTTATAATCCGTGAAAGGCGATATAACGCCATCTATACGTCGGTACAAGATCGACGTGCGGGCTACGTCCGCCGGCGCCCAGGGCCCGCCGCCGACTGGCCGGGGCGCGGTGACTGAGAGATTTCAGAACTACAATGCATTCGCTACGGGTATGTGGCTGTATTCACATTAATGTTATGTCATCGCGTAATGACCTACAATTTCTTATGTATCGTTAAAATCTGACATGGAAGTTATGTGACTTCTGTGTAATCGAAAAGGTCATAGATCTATACTAATATTATAAAGCTGAAGAATTTGTTTGTTTGAACGCGCTAATCTCAGGAACTACTGGTTCTAATTAGAAAAATCTTTTTGTGTTAGATAGTTTACTTATTGAGAGAGGCTATAGGCCATATTACATCACGCTACGACTCATAGGAGCGATGCAGTAACCATAAACGCGAGTGCAACCGCAACGGCAGCTAGTGTACACATAAAGATACAGACGTCACACGAAATCTAATCAGAGTTGATACAAAGATGATCAAAATAGATTATTCCGCTGAAATTGGCTGAAAAAAAATTGCGATTACAAAAATACCTTTACATCGTAGGAAGTAAAAACATCACGGCTTATGTAATTCACCAAAATATACTAACACTAGCTTCCGCCCGCGACTTCGTTCGCGTTTAATAGTTACTTTGGGCAAATAATGCATTATTTTAGAACAAATTTGGTTAGCATAAAAAAGGTTATAGTGAGCTAACCTTAACAGATAGACATATGCTGTTGCGGACTTTTTTTTAGAACTTTTAAAGGGGAACAATTCTGTCATACATGATTTTTGCGAAACTTTAAGCGTTTACGCAGCGTAAGCTCTCAATAGGACAATATTACCTGATTTTGAAACATTCTTCATTGGTACCCTGCTCCTTTTGGTCTTAGCGTGATAATATATGGCCTATATCCGTCCTCGATAAATGGGCTGTCTAACACTGAAAGAATTTTTAAATCAGACCAGTAGTTCCTGAGATTAACGCGTTCAAGCAGACAATCAAACAAACAAACTCTTCAGCTTTATAGATTAATATTACGTGGAAGACAGTATATCTTGGCGTCCTTACATTAAAAATGTACGTGCTATTAAAGATTACGGTCGCAAAGGTCAAACAGGCTTTTATTGAAATCGCTGTTTTTGAAATGTTGTGATACTAAAATTGACATCTATTTTTACCCGAGTGCAACGTAAATGAGGGTAATGTGTTCGTCAGTTGATTACACTCCGTTTGATTTTTCATAAGGGCGCGAATGTCATAGAAAGCATAAAAAATTTGAAAAATCAAAACAGCTGATTTTGGACGCCTCGTGGAAAAGAGTTGAGTTGGTATTTAAAATCATTTTTAGATTTTTTTAGATATTATATTATTTTAACGGTTGATGGATTAAAGTCCTCCGAGAACAAATCCCTCAATTCCACAGACATTATAAGTTCCGATAATCGTTCTATGCCTGTATTTATAAATATCGATATAACATTATTACTTTTGTCCATCAAGCGAGCTATTAACGGGCGAGGGAGCACGGAGACTAAATGAGAAATAAAAAAAACCTCTCAGTCTCCGGACGAGATTGATAAAGTATTATAGCTCGATAGGAGAGGGAAATGTGAATTTATACATCGCTTCATTTAATACGTATCTAGCAACGACATTATGTAACTATAGTGAAGTAAAGGAAAGTAAGGTAACAGCCTGTATATGTCCCACTGCTGGGCTAAGGCCTCCTCTCCTATTAAGGAGGAGGTTTAGAGCTTGATCCACCACGCTGCTCCACTGGAGGTTGGCGGATATACATGTGTCAGAATTTCTCCAGACACATGCAGGTTTACTCTCGATGTTTTCCTTCACCGTAACTATAGATAAATACACAAATAAACGCATCACTGAACAAACCCCATTATGTTCTCATATCCTTTGGGTCAACATCCGTATGGTCAATACAGACGTTTGTCGTGAGCGGAGATCGAACCCGCGACCGTTAGAGCTTCAGTCAGTTGCAGTGACTAATAATCTACATATGTATAGATATTTTTTAGGCTTATGGATTTTGAAAATCCAGAATACTGATCGTTCTGGACAACGTTGCCTTACAACACGAGTTCGGTTTCAACAACGTTCGAAATTCGCGATTTTCGTTACCAAATAAATCAAGTAAAAAAAAAGACTATACCTACCTTCATCTACGCGATGTCGCGAATAAAAGCTACGACATATTAAAAACGAACATTAGGCGTTGAATTAATGCCACATCTCTCTCTAATTTTCCTTTAATTTATAATCATATGTTTCAGAACACAAACGCGTTAACGAATGTCCTTGTTGCTACGAAGTCTCGAGACCTTTCAAACGTGGCACATTCAAAGGCACTTTGAAATAAACACAAAGCGAATACGTTTAACTCGCTTAAAAATAGTACTCGATTAACTTATTTTCAATTGACTTTAAAAAAAATTAACCCAATCTAAATTCGCAGTGTTTTCTTTATTTTTAAATGTTGATTACCTTAGATATCCGTAATTTCTTAATCGATTATAAAAATTATTTTTTCATTTAGAAACGTATACTTTCATATTGGACACATAAATTTTTCATCAAAATCCGTTCAGTAGTTTGGCTTTATAAATCAAATCAAATGATAGATGATGAACGAGATAATCGCTATCGAGATAATAAAATTAAAAAAAAATTAGAACGTAAAAAATTAAATTTTTCGTAAGAATGCCTATTTTCAAGGCACTACTAATATCCCCCCTCAGCTAGACGTTAAGCTTGTGCTTAAAAGCTTTCCAGGATCAAACCTGCAACTTTCACATCGCTAAGCGGCTCGTATACCGCCGAGCTTTTAAGCCTCCTTGATGTTCAAAGCAATAACTATCAGCTAAAACTTGTTATGCTGATGAGAAAGCCATTATAAAAAATATTTTAGAGGATACAAATTAACTTGACTACATTTAAAAAATTGTCAAGTAAAACATTCGAAATCGTTGGTAAGTAAAACCTTTTACGTGTGTATTTTTTGCCTTTTACATTTTTTGTTCATATTTAATTCGTTTTTGAAGTCGGTTCACTTTTATCAAAACAAAATTATTTTACACTTTTAAGTTACGAACATCGTAAGGCAGTACCTAAGTTACAGTAGCCTACCGTCAACCGCTTAACGCCGGTAGCAAAATGCATGTGAATGTATTAAAAATAAATACCATAATTTACTTATTATGTTCAAGTAAGACGAGCCATACGACAAGCTAAACGATATACAATTTTAACATAAGGATTTTAGAAATTCTAATTTCTTCAAGGTGACAGAATTAAAAAAAACTTTTCCATAGGTAAATTCAATTCAGGCTTCTATTTATACGTCGCGTTTAGAAAAGAGGCTAGGCTGTTAACTTAATGGCTTATTAAGCTAGTTTCCTGAACAAATAACTTAAAACATTAAAAAACCTGTATTTTAAGCTACTTAAGAAAACCATACATTATTTTTGCATAAAATGATTTTATACGTTATATATTTTATGTATAAGAAAAACATTGAATTCAACTTTAGTGAAATTAGAATTTTGTGACATCTACTTCATCTATTCATGTTGTTCGATAGCTCATTAGAGATGAGTATTTTTAATTAAACATTAAATAATCAGAAAACCTTTATATTCATAACCTATTTTACAACAATAATACATATTACGCAACACAAAAATCAATACATCTTTTTCACGTTCTAAATTTGATAGAAGAAAAAACAATTACGGCCAATTAAACAACAAAATAAATTACTTCATAAATCCTATTTAAATATATAACGATATAATAACTGTGGAATTATAATAAAAATATATAAATTGATTCTAACGCATGTATTCAATTATTATTAGCTATTTGATAAAATAAAGTCATAAAAATGTAAGTAAATACACCACATTATACTCGTATTATAGCGTTAATTAAAATTGTATTATAAAGAATATTTTTTAACTTAATTAACGCTTTTATAATTTAAAAAAAGCACTTTATAAACTACTCAATTCACTGCGTTAAAAAACAGATAATTATGTTTTTACTCGATGCTTTCGTAGCCGCTGGCGAGCGTATACAAAAACTATACTCGTTATATGCATAACAAATTACGTTTTACGCAATATACAATCTATGGACAAATAAGAAATAGCTAATTTACTTTTACTGATAGGAAATTATATACACGTTAACATCCGGCGCATCCACGGATATTGAAACCTCATTGTGGCTTCCTCGACAGTCACGAATGACGTACTTATATGATTAGTAGCGCGACCTGACTTCGTTCACGTTGGAGCATATTTAGGCTTGCGAGGAGAGGTCAAAAACTACCTTCACTAGACTAAATTGAGTATCACGTTTTGAGTGGGTGTTGCTTATTAAACCTAATTAAGGGGGTAATCTTCGATCAATTCGAGTAAAAAAATATAGCTTTTGAAAAATTCTTATTGTGTTTGATAGTTTATTTATTGGGTAAGGCTATAGGCTATATTACATCACGCTACGACTCATAGCAGCGAAGCAGTAATCATAAACGCGAGTGGAAGCTGTATGAAGACAGTGGGACATTTCTAAGCTGTTAAATAAATAAATAATAAATAAATAAACGCATCACACTCAACAGCCCCCATTAAGATCTCGTGGTCTTGTATCGGGGGTCCGGAAATACACACAACACTAACCCAACCACCCAGACCACGACAAACATCCGCATGGCCAATACAGACGTTTGCCGTGAGCGGGGATCGAACCCGCAACCGTTAGCGCTTCAGTCGGTTGCAGTGACCACTGCGCCAACGTGCCTGTCAAAAAACGTGCCTGTTACTATAATAATATCAGTGATCTGAAACGATAGACTACCATCCCAGCCTGTCAATGTCCCACAGCTGGGCAAAGCTCTCCTAACAAGGAGACCTTCTCTACCATTGTGAGAACATTGAAACTATATTAATTACTAAGTGTAGACGTCGTAAATAATTCCAGCGTTACAAAGTTTCGATAACTGTTCAGTGTTGGAGGAATTTAATATCGGTTACAATGTGAGTTAACATCTATGATAAATGCGATGATTACATATACTAGATGTAGCACGCGACTCCATCTATGTAATCTTCTAGATGTCCCGCGTGATTACACTAACTTACGGTTATTGCTTCGCTCCTAAGTATCATAGCGTGATGTAATAAAGCCTACCTTCAAAACGGATCAGTAGTTTCAGAGATTACGCCCTACATGCAAACTTACAAACGACATTCCCCTTTTTTATTCGAAAGGTTAATTCAGTTTGGTCCAGTACCATTTTTGCTTTTTTAATCAAAATAACTGGTAAATATGGTATAGGAGTGTGAAGTTGTGTAACTTTTTTTCTTATTCTAGGTCCAATCTACTTCATATCAAAATTCATGAAAACAACTCAAACATGATGTATAAGATTAGTCTGGATATAAATAGAAAGACAAATCAAAACAAATACTTCTTAACTGCCAAATTTTAAATTAATTAAAGAGAATGATGTCGAAAATTTCGCCACTGCAGGATTCAAATCCGCGCTCCGGGCAACGCGGCCAAGGCGCTTCGTTATAAGGTTATATGTTCGTTTGTGGCGAAACTCTTTAAATTATTGTGTTGTTATACGGTCAAAGCGACCGTGGCGCCATCTGCAGTACACCTGCATAAATATTATTGTTTTATTATGCCTTGAACTCGATTAAGTGAATTTATACAAGATGTCAACTGGGCATGCGTTGGACATTTCACCAGAATCATTATTTAAAAAAAAACTGACTTACATTTTTTAAAGTACAAGTATTTTCTTGCCGGCACTTTTTGGATATAAGCAATGTAAATTTGTATGGAAAAAGGGGAAATTTAGGTAAATAAGCATATAATGTGTAGGTATATATTAATATTTGAACTAAAAACTTTGTACCTATCCTTTTTAACGAAAATTGCGCGGACGCAGACGAGGGCGCGGGAATCAGTAAGTCCTGTTTAATTAAAAGAAAATACTTTAAATCAGCTTTTAAACAATTAATATAAAAAATTCAAAAATATCACTTAAATTAAAGCTGACATTTCCAAGGCATGTTTATTGCTTATTAAATAAAAACAAAAATAAAAAAAATAAAAATACATTTTTTTCCACTCACGAACAAAGCGACATTTTTATGACTTAAAAGATTTTTCCATACGTAATAATATAAATGAAATTAACATTTCCTGCATTTCCATTTAAAATTTTAAAAAATAATATACATGTCAACAAAAGTATTAATTTATGAGTGTTAAGATATTCATTTTACCCGAGATTTATTTTAAACAATGTCGTAAATTTTTAAGTAATAAACTGAAATTGTAACGACCTTTAAATTTTCGGTTAGGCAAAGGTCTTCCACACATGTCGGAATCTCACGCGACACATGCAGATTTCCTCACGATATCCGTTCATCGCCAACACGAGAATAATTGAGACACTTTAGGATTAGGATTTGAACCCACGATCATCTGTTGAGAACCACTAGGTCATGTCCGCTATTTTTAATCTATAACCAATACAAAATTTTAAACGTATTTAATATTATATGAACTAAATTATCAATTGAGATTTTTAACACAATACCTTATTTGGAACGCAGTCGGTTGAATCAACTTACGAGCACGTAATCCTAATCAGTAGTTATTTAGAAGAATAATTACCTGCAAACGAAAGGAAAAAGATTATTAATATCAAATTTATTAATAAATACAAATATTACAACACTACAGAATAATTTAAAAACGAAATAAATGCACAGAATTAAAATAATACATAATTTAAAAAAAGCGTTAAAATATCGCTATATAAATTTTGCTACATTAAAAAAATATATCATCTATATGAATACTATATAGACTATTAAACTCCAGATGGCCATAGGCTATATTACATCACGCTACAACTCATATAAGTAAAACAGTAATCATAAACGCGAGTGAACCAGAATTCAGCTATTGCGAAATAATTCCACTTGTAAAAATTTCAACCAGAACCACGTTTGAGGAGCATTAACATCGCACGTATGTTTATATCAGAGCGCCAAACAAAAGAGTCTGCGGATCGTTACGGGGGTATTGTAAATAAATAAACGTTGAGAAATAACTCCTTGCCCGCACTCCAGAACTGCGAGTTGAACTTGCACTTGTTAACGAGATCCGGCGAAACTTTCTTGAAATACCTATTTTATTGTGAGGATTTACTTTGGTTACAGCATTAAGAATATAATGCATTTCGTATTTAATATAATTCAAATTTTTTTAAAGTCATCTGAACTAAATAAGTGCGGAAAAAAATTTTCTTAATCTAATGTTTAGAATATTAAAGTGTGTTCCATATTTTTGATTATGCAATAATCTCACGTATTTGAAAAACTTATTATTAGATAAAACTCTTAACTAATCTATCTGCTATTAATTAATTATACTTTTTATCAAAATATAAAAATGATGGATATATACTTCTTCAAACAAATTTATTACGATTAGGTTTGACATCTTTAGACGCCATTTTCTCAAAACGAAGTCCGTGTGGCTAGACACAGTATTGCTTATCAGCGTCCATATATACCGAACGTTTCGTATTTAATCCTTCCATTTTTCAATAAAGAGTATTATATAACTAACGTGTCATAAAATATTTAGTTATATAACATATTCACATTTTTAACATTGTATCATAATAACAAGACTAACGATTCCCCGCAGCTTCGCCCGCGTGCACTTAGAAATTTGATACCTAGCAAACCTTTAACCCTCTTTTTAACCCCTCAACATTCGAAAAATCCCTTCTTAGTGCACATTTACGACATTTAAGGAACATTAGTACATTTTGCAAATCAAAACTAACGGGCTGACATATTCAGGGACTGATCGATCACCACAGAGCCTAAACCGCTGGATCTAGAAACATTAAATTTTGCATAAGAAGAGGGTTGAAAGTTTGTTAGGTATTAAATGGGAACTGCTTGTCTACATAAAAACCAATCGTCATTCCAATAGTTTGCAACGTCATTTATACGTAAAGTTACCGGTGTGTAGTCTACGGAGAATAGTCGAAACTCGGTCGAAATCCTAAAACCTCCTTAGGGAGAAGCAGTTACGCGGAACGATATACAGAGTGAATGCGAGAGATCTGTTACAGAACTAATTTAGAACATTAAGCTATAACATAAATAGTATAGTCCATTTTTCTTTAATTGTCTTATTTAGCCAATAAATTTGGTGTATTTCTAGCCACACAAAACAGTTAGATAAGAAATTATCGACTGAATGATTGAACTGAACCGTTTTTATAATGAAATAATTGTTCGAAAATTCGTTATTTTCGTCGGGATATTGTTACGAAAATTAAGACTATATATAATACTAGCTTTTGGTGCATATAATATGTTTTCTTTTTGCAAACGTTACGTTTATCATTCCGAGGGTTACTTTTGGAAAATCTTTTCTTAGGGATTACCTACGTCATAATAACCATCTGCTGTGTGTTGAATTGTTGATAGATCAGTCAGTAAGAAGTAACGCATGCCTTTTATATATACAAAAAATATAAATTGATTCATAATGGTGTCTAAGTAATCTACCAATTGTATCTTATATGGATGCTAATAAGCAATAATGTGTCAGAAAAATTTGACGTATTCTGATTATGCGTCACGTAATTAACACTGTTCAAAAAAAATTCAAATCATCTAAACTAAATAAGTACTAAAAAAAGTTTTTGTGTGTGTGAAAAAGTATGTTCCATATGTTGCAATATGCAATAATTTCATATATTAAAAAAAAAATTAGATAAAACTTTTTATTTTAATTTATTTTATTTTTAGCAAAATAAAAAAAGAAAAATTGATATATTTCTTCAAATTAATTTATTTACAAATAGGTTTGACATTTTCATTCGGAGACCATTTTCTCAAAATAGAGTCCATGTGGCTTGACATAGTATTGCTTATCAGCGTCCATATAATGTGAGAAGTTACGCGACGATATTAAAAGTAGCATAATTCAATTTATTTCACTTGCATATTCTATTCCTACGGAGCTGTTAAACGATGCCATAGTCTCGCCGCCCGGCGTCGCACGCGATCGATACGTCTCGACTACACGGTAGTGCTCCAGGGCGCCGGGGTTTTCATTTAAAAATGGCCCCGGAAGTTAGACAATGGCATCATTTCATGGGAAAACGACCCCAATGTTCTGGAGATAAGGTGGAGAATGGAACATACGGAATCCCAGACAATTGGATGGAAATACATTCATATATTTTGCAGTTTGCTGACTTATTTAAGGGCAGCAAGCTTCATGTGAAAACTTTATTAAAGCAGACGTTAACATGAACAGTATGAAAAGTTTGATGGAGCTTAAGACTTTATAAGCTTAAAACTATTTTAATATTTACAGCAAATAATTTCTGCTAAATTTAAATATTAAATTACAGTAACCGAAATCAAAAATTCCGATTTTAGAGCACAAAACGCAGCATTTTACACCAAGGTCACTCACACACTCATCACGAAATCTCAGAAGCTACAAGTGCTAGGAGTTTCAAAAAGTTGGATAGGGGTTCTTTTTAGGTAGTAGACGCTCACTGAGTCGGGATTTTGCATAATTCGGCCCCTTAAGAGGTAAAACGGGGGTCGGAAGTTTGTATGAAAGTCCTATGTTAAGCGCGACTTAAACCGCGAGGGGCCGCTAGTATCCTATATATGTAAAACTTCGATAATCTATTTTTTGACTTTAATGTCACGATATTGATAGAATAGTTAATTAAAATTATTCTTCACAAAATCATAGATTATATATATTTTTTTATATTTTGTCAATCGGACTGATGGCGACTCCTCAAGTTACGTGTGACTTTAAGAGTCGCCTAGCAACGGGTTGTTTAAATCAAGAGGGAGAACATGGCGATATATTATCACAAGAATAAGGAAATAAAGATGTGGACTATGAATATAATGTCTTATTATTTTTTACGTTTGGACTCTATAAAAATACATAATATAAAGTGAGAATTACACTTATTAGTTTTTCTCGCAGACATTCATAAGGATTTTAAAGATCAACTATTGAGTTTTCCGGTTCTTTCATTATTGATGTTTTTTTATGAATTGACAATTTAAAAGTGCCCCTGAGAGCCTACTTGAATGAAGTATATCTTAATTTTGATTTTTTTGATTTTTAGATAATTCATTTTCCATTGCTTTATATTAGAAAGAATTTACTATTAGTACCTCATTTTTGATATTCACAGCTTTCGTAACTACTTACAATGTGTCTGTTGCTGGGTTACAGAGCTGTTTTATATCGCTCTCGAGAGTAAACCCTACAAAAGTAATTCTCGTCTAATAAATAGAGATATTTTCGAATTCGCAGCTTCGCTCGCATTAAGGTATGTTACGTTGGACTGTTTTGAAACTAATATTTCTATGACATTTTTTAACCGACTTAAAAAAAAACCGGATCCTATTTCGTTGCGTATTCTTTTAATATTTGTTACTTAATAACTGTCATTATTATTGTCTTAACTGATTAAAGAAAATCTGGTCTCTTTTTATTTGAAACGATGATTATATAGAAATTTCATCAAAATTGGTTCAGTAACTTGATTTTCAAATAAAACTGGTACACGTTATAGGTATCTAGTATCGTCCATGTAAATCAAATTACGTATATTGCATTTCAATTTTACCTTTTTTATTAAAAAGCAAAAATAAATCCTTAACCGAAAACAAAAATATTTCATTCACAATAGTAAAACGAATTGAAGTAAACATCTCAAAATCAAACGGGTGACCATGTCATTAGAACAATGAGTTTAGGAGAAATAACCGTACCCGTCACCGTGACGAGGCGTGATAAATAAATACGTAACGGTGATGCGAAAAAATACCTTAACTCAGAAGCCATTGTCACTTTATTGACTTAACCTGATTCCTCGACAATAACACGTGTGTCATAGATTTACTAAATACATAAATACTTCATTGAAAACCTAAAAAAGCAACTTTCTCTCAGTTTGTCGTATTACTTTTAACAGACTTTCAAATAGGAAGGAGGTTTCATAATTCATCGGAGATATTGTTTATATGTAGTATAGAAAATGTCTTATTTGTCACACAAATATGGCGTACTTTTAACCATGCATAAGAGTTAGAGATGAGAAATTATCGATCGAATGATTAGACTGAATCATTTTTATAATGAAAAATTAAATTGAAATATAATGTTCGTATATTCGTGATTTTCTTTCCTCGTATTGTTACCAAATAAGGCAAGTAGAGAAAAGAAGGCTATATGGACGCTGATAAGCAATACTGTGTCAAGCCACACGGACTTCATTTTGAGAAAATGGCGTCTAAAAATGTCAAACCTATTCTTAACACATATGTTTAAAGAAGTATATATCAATTTTATGTTTTATTTTTTGATAAAAGGTATAATGAATTAAAATCAGTGTGATATATTTAATATATTATCTAATAAAAAGTTTTTTAAATGTTTAAGATTATTGTATAAATTGCAAAATATATGACGCACTTGAAATTCGAACCAATTAATCAAGAAACTTTTTTCCGTACTTATTTAGTTTATATGACTTCAATTTCTTTTTTACAAGAGTAAATAGGTGAAGTAGTATCAAAATATACCAATATCTCCGAATTTATCTTTTTGTGGGTTGACACATTATTGCTTACCAGCATCCATATATACGTTCTTCATTTACTTCAAAATGGTTTAACTGTTTTTTTTTAATAAAGGATATACTCTTCATTCATCCCATTGAATTTTCATCATAATCGGATCAGCAGTTTTGTTTTTAAAATCAAAATCACTGGAATATATATGTTATCCCAAGTAACGAAATTACATATTTAGGTTTATTCGTTACGAAAAGTAAAATCTTTTTTGATAACATATTTTACGTTACGTTAAATCTATTGAACTTGTTATGTATTATATAAATAAACATTTAAAATAACTATGACATCATGAGTCAAAAGAACATAATATGAATGTCCTAAACAAAAAAAAACAATGAAAATTGTTGGAACAAACACACAAAAAAAAATACGACCAATAAAGTGTATTTCGCATTAAAAGGAATATAACTTTTAATTAAAATTTATACAACATATTAAAATTACTTATTCATAAGTATGTACATTTAATATATAAAACTCAATCTTGTTGCGAAAAAACTTTTTCAACTTAAACTTTGCGCTCGCTCTAAGGTTTTAGGCATAGTACAATTGACATTCAGTAGATGGCGCTAGCCAGACAAAGCCGCGTGCTAAAGCCAGTTTGAAATGAATAATGTACAGCCACAACAATCGATACTGCAGCTTGAACAGCCGGTACAATGTTTATTTTAAGCGTTTCAAGCAACTGTTACCGATGTATATAGTTCCAATTTAATAAAGGAAACTTTATTATTTGTCTACCTTTTGCTCGAGATTTCGTTCGCGTTGATAAGAATTTTGCTTTAATACGCATGTATAATGTAAAATATAGCTTATGACCATTTATAATAACCTACTTTTCAAATGGTATATTTAAAAAAAATTAACCGACTTTAAAAATAAATTTGATAGATTCAAATGAACAAAAATAAATATTTTCTATAACATTTCAAAAGCCCCCGAGGAATTGAGAACCTCCTCTTTTTTAGTAGTCGTAATTAAATTGATATGTGAAACTTATTCCAATTATCTTGATTTTAAAACCAAACTACGTAACCCATTTTGATAAAATTTCAATCGGACCAATCTGAAAGTTTACCGTTTCGAACAAAAAAAAAGCGAGTTTTTCTACAAACGGAATTCCCTGAAATTCGAACGGAACGGAACGGATTCGGAACTGGTAATGTATCTTTAAATATTCAAACGAAGTCGCGGGTACCAGCTAGTATACATATATAGTTTAAACATAGATCGAATCAACACACACAATTACACCTAAAGAATATTTCTTAGCTAGATTCATCAATATAATTACATCGTCGCTAAACAATCCGCATTCAGTCATCAATCAGTGCGTCCGCGAGCCGGCGCGAGGCTGCGAGGCAATCCAATTAATGACCTAATGCAATTATACTGTTTAATGCATTCGATCGCAACCCATTAAACTGAATGCTATTGACGATGCGATTTATACAGAATAATGCGTTCTTGTTTTATATATAAACTGTAATAAAGTTGACCTACATTGTGTACTGAATGATTTTAAAGGGGTAACTATCGAGTTTCTTGCCGGTTCTTCTCGGTAGTGACTGAAGGTAGCTTTAATTAATTAAAATTTAAAATAAAATAAAACACAGAAAATCTATATATTGGAGACATTTCAACGAGAGCCAACACCTCTGCTATAAGTTGGTGAGGAGTTGTGTATCCTGCTGACTCCAGATGATGCTGCAGCATCAGGTGAGCATGTTATTTTAATATAATTAGTAGTACAATGAATTCCCAGTTGATAAGAACACTAGAAATTGCACAGATTCTTTCAAAAAATAGAAAATTAACCTTCAAATGTTTATACAGATCTTCATAAATTATAGCTAAGAAACATTTCAATTATATTAGCTTTGAAACATTAATCAAAAAACACCACACCAAAATTAATCCGTTAGGGAGCTACGATGCCACAGCCATACAGATACACAGACACACATATACACAAGTTAAACTTATAACACCACTCTTTTTAGTATAGGGTTAAATAAAAAAAACACTGAATTTAACTTGACGATTCAAACGTGCTTCAAAAATCCTATTTAAATAAAGTATTCATATTTAATATAACGGGTCTTATCGCGATAACTAATGGTAGCAATACCTTTTTATTGCCCGACGTTTCGACGAAGTTGCATTCGTCGTGGTCGAAAGTTTAAAATATATAAATAAAGTCAAAATATATATATCGTATTTTATTATAATATGTCTTTAAACATAGTTTAGATTTAATATTTTTTATTAAATATTACATATGGTTTTCCAGACCTTGATGTTTTTTTAATCGAGGCCACCGTTTATCTACATACAGTTATAAATATATAATGATATACAGATAAGATAAGTATCTAATGTATTATAATGCATACCGTTCATCTGATTACGATGAAACTTTGTCGATTTATTGTTTGCACCGCGAAGCGTAGTTCTATTAACTTCCACTTGATGGCGTATGAAAACGAGCGAAACCACAAGCAATAATTGGACGCTGATAAGCAATATTGTGTCAAGCCACACGAACTTCATTTTGAGAAAATGGCGTCTAAGCATGTCAAACATATTCTTAATAAATTTGTTTGAGTAAATATTTATCCATATTTTCTTTTCCTTTCTTAAAAAAGGTATAATGAATTAAAAACAGGTTGATATATGAATATAAGATTTAATAAAAAGTTTTTCAAATATTTGAGATTAGTGTATAAATTGCAAAATATGGTGCGCACTTGAAATTCGAAGTAATTAATTAAGAAACTTTTTTCCGTCCTTATTTAGTTTATATGACTCGAAATGTTTTTGAATAGTGTTAAACAGGTGATGCAGTATCAAAATACATCAATATCACCTAAGTTCACTTTTTGTGGGTTGCACACAATATTGCTTATCAGCATCCAATTAAATAGTGTAACATTGTACATATATTACATATTCATTATTATTCGCCTGTGACACGAGTTTTTTTTTTTATTGTTATTAAAATAACTGGCAAACGAACACGCGGGACACTGTTAAGTCATCACAAAAGCGCATGGACATTTGCAACACCAGAAGAGACACAAATGCGTTGCTGACCGAATAAGAAAAATAAGAAAAGGAATAGGGAATAGGTTTAGACTTTCGGCTCTCTCACCCAACACAGCTGTATTGGCTACTTCACGCCGATCTTTTGGAGGGTGGGGTACTGCCCCGGTAAAGCCAGCCCGTATACGAACTGTAGTCAGTGAGTTACAACTAGGCTCTACTTCTATGGGCTATCAGTATAGGTGTAAATTGAATATTTTTAAATATATAGTAACAGCCTGTAAATATCCCACTGCTGGGCAAAGGCCTCCTCTCGTATTAAGGAGAAGGTTTAGAGCTTAATCCACCACGCCGCTCCACTGCGGGTTGGCGGATATACATATATGTGTCAGAATTTCTTCCGGCACATGCAGGTTTCCTCACGATGTTTTCCTTCACCACCGAGCTCGAGATGAATTTAAACACTAATATAGCACTTGAAAAATCAGTGGTGCTAGCCGGGTTTGAACCCGCGATCATCGGTTGATAGTGACATGTTCTAACCACTAGGCCTTTTTTTTAAATACATACAATAACAAAAATACGTTTCCTTTATAACCTTAACGTCGCTTGACGGTACAAATATCTTCTTTGATACAGCAATATGATGTATCTTTATTTATAACAAATTTAGGAATTAAATAAAAATTAATTTGATGAACAACCATTATTACTTGGATGCTGATAAGCAATACTGCGTCAAGCCACACACACGGACTTCATTTTGAGAAAATGGAAGATGTCACCCTACCTATTCTTAATAAATTTGTTCAAAGGCGAATATATCCAACTTTTCTTTTCTATTTTGATAAAAGATAAAATAAATTAAAAGCAGATTGACTAGTAAAGAGTTTTATTTAATAATAAGTTTTTCAAGTTTGAGATTATTGCATAATCCAAATTATGGAATATTAGATTAAGAAACTTTTTTTCTACTTTTTACTAGCTCAGAGAACTTAAACATTTTGCGAATAATGTTAAATACGTAATGCACTACCAGAATACATCAATAACTCTAAATTTGAGTTTTTGTGGGTTAACACATTATTGCTTATCAGCATCCATTTATAGGGGGCATTAATCAAAGGATCACATATTATATTAAATAATATGATTCCGCAATAACGTATATTTTATTAAAAAAAAGTTTTCCGTAAGCACCTCATGTATCTAAAAAAAACCAAAACAAATTTATTTATCATCCCATACATTCGAGAAACGTCAAACAATCTACCTTGATAATGGCTGATATAAGATTTATTTTGATGAAATCGAAAGTGGACCATCGGCTAATCTTTTTTATCTGTATTAAAAAATCAACACAAATAAGGTGAGTGGGGAAATCCCAAGTATTTATGACATCGCACGGATGTGACATTATTGATGAAACTGGACGCTGATAAGCAATACTGTGTCAAGCCACACGGACTTCATTTTGAGAAAATGGCGTCTAAAGATGTCAAACCTATTCTTAATAAATATGTTTGAAGAAGTATATATCCATCTTTTCTTTTATTTTTTGATAAAAGGTACAATAAATTAAAATCAGTTTGATATATTGAATATATTATCTGATAAAAAGTTTTTCAAAAATTTAAGATCATTGTATAAATTGCAAAATATGGAACGCATTTGAAATGCGAAACAATTAATCAAGAAACATTTTTCTGTACTTAATTAGTTTATATGACTAACTTTTCTAACTTAACTAAATAGGTGACGGAGTATCAAAATACATCAATATCTCCGAATACGACTTTTTGTGGGTTGAATTATTGCTTATTAGCATCCAACTATATTACAGAGCGGGTAAATCCTTACGATAGCTTATATAGAACACGTCGATCTCAACCGATGATCGCGACTTCAAACCGCAGCTAGCATCGCTGAGTTTTCTAGTGCTTAATTTGTGATGTCATCTCGGCGGTGAAGAAAAAACATCGCGAGGAAACCTGCATGTGCCGGGAGAAATTTTGACACATGTATATTCGCAAAACCCGCAGTGGAGCAGCGTGATCGATTAAGCTGCAAATCTTCTCCTTAATGCAGAGAAGGCCTTTGCCCAGTAGTGGGACATTTACAGGCTGATACTTATTAGAAATATTCACCTTCATCCCTTAATCTTTTTTATGAACACAACGCATTAGTGGCACCTCTGTGTTGCAAATGTTTATAAGCGGCGCTGATCACTTAACATTAGGCGACCCGCCTGCTCGTTTGTCGGGTATAAGATATATTAAGAAAAGAGTCTTTTCGCGCAATTTTCGGATATTTCGAATTACAGGGTAATTTTTTTTGGTAACTAGGTTAGTTTTAACTAGTGTTGCCCAAATTCAGTCTTGGTCTTGCAGTCTTGGTCTTGTTCTTGCGTTTTTGCAAGACCAAGACCAAGAACAAGACCGCGTATTTTTAGCAAGACCAAGACCAAGACTGACCGTGCAAGACTTGAGCGAGAACAAGACATAGCCTGCAAGACTCTTGCGTCTTGCAGCTAGGACTTAGCGCTATTTCACTGAGTAGTTAGGTGTAACAGTTCGGTGTATAGGTAGGTACGCTTAGGAATTCTATGAGACGCAAAAAACTGTATCAAAAAATATGAAAAACTGGACCTATGCGCATTACGACTAATACCATAAACATATCTATTAAAATATCTATTAAAATCAAACTGAGTGCATGCATAGTTATGTTTTAACCATCGGCACTTTGATAATGCGGCATCAAAGGTTTTGTACTTACTTCTCAAAGAAATTTGCCGCTTTTCGGAAGTACATGGTTATGATACACGCGCCGGCGGCTTCTTTTGAAATCTAAAACAATCGTTGCCGCCACGCCGAAATCATAACATTTGACACTATTTGATTGCCGCCATAGGGCGTAGGTATACTCATGCAAAATAATTTCGAATTTTAAGAGTACCTACAGGTGTTCCAAAGAATAAATAAGTTTCAGAGTGCTTAGAATGAAAATGAATACATTATACTGATCACGCAAGTAGTATTATGATTAGGATAAAATGGTAAGGATAGGTAGTAGATGTCATATTAATTCATTCTAGTAAGTATATATTATAATATTGATTACTTATATGGTTTTAAACTAACTACTTAGGTACTATTATTGTACATTTAGTCATTATATTTCTTAAGTTTTTAAAAGAAAAAATAGCAAAAAAGTGTTCAAATATCACCCGTTTAATAAATATTGTAGCCGCTTTTAAATATACTTGAAACGTGTAAAAAAATTCTACAAAACTAATAAAATAATATAAAAAGCGTAGGTACTTATCTACTAATAAAATAAAAAGCCTGCGATAAGAGTTTTGTATTACTTATCAGCCCGAATATCTCTGAGAGAGATGATGAGAGTAAGTATTTACTAGCTGTGCCCGCGACTTCGTCCACGAGGAATAGTAACTTTGGAGGTATAGTGACGTTCAGAACTTATTTATTTATTTTAAAACTTCTGTCATCAAACATACAAACGAACTCTTTAGCTTTATAATATTAGTATAGATGTACGCCAAAACATTCACTTATATGTAAAGAATAGTGATTGGCACTAATTCTTTACATATATTTTATTCACGCGTCGCGTCTGTACAAGTAGGTAATATTTAGTGTGTGTTTGTACGCCGCACGCGGCATTGTTTCATTTGCGGCGGCATCCTTTTCATAGAGCCGGCACGTGGCGAGGCGGCGCGGTAGAAAGCAAGGAAACGTACTATAAATAAAGGAATTATTTTAATTCCAGTCATTTCCAATTGAGCTGTGCTTCGAGTCTAACTTAATAATTGTTTTTACTAATTCTCGTTGTTTTCTAAAAACGTATCACGTGTACAATTTAATATGAGTGACGAAGATTCAAATTATTCTAGTCCGAGTAACGAGAGTTTGAGTCACAGATCTAAAAGACCCAAAAGCAAATTTGAAGAGTTTTTCGAAATAATTCATGCATTCCAAACTGCCTTCTGTAAATTGTGCCAACATAAAAAGATTGAAATAAAAATGAAAAACAGAAACACTTCAGGCTTAAGGAAACATCTAATATCTTTCCACAAAAAGGAATCAGAAATATTTCTTCCTGTTAAACCAAAATTAAGTGGAGATATCACAAGCTTTTTAGTAACCGCTGGAAGAAGTGGACAGGTAAGAATATTTTTTTAACAGTTAAAAGAATTTTAACTCCGCGTAGCTATTCATGCGATACTTTCAAAAACGCCATTAACTTACGTAAGTATTTTTGAGTTAGTGGTGTTTTCATCTAGGGGTGCGACATATTAAGTATGTAATTATCGTCTAAAATATTTTTTAGACGATAATTACATACTTAATATGTCGCAACGATGAAAGATGAAGTTTCTAGATGAAAACACCACTAACACCCATATTTTCATTGAATCGGCCAGTAACAACTAAGTACTTTATTTTGGTAAATTACAGTACAGTGCAACCTTAATATAACAAATATCAATTTAACGATTTTCTCGATTTAACAACAACAAACCTCCTCCTCTTATACGCTCAAACCTAGTATGTTTTAAATAATAACACAAGATTTCTTGTTTTGTTTCAGTCGGAAAACAGCAGTGACAACATCACGACAGCTACAGTTGATTGGGTGGTGAGAAAATATCTTCCCTTCTCATTTTTCGATGACGAAGCTACACAAGTATATTTTCGACGTATTTGCCCTAATATGGTGTTTCCTAAAAGGTCTACACTTAGAAGGAAAGTCAAAGAGCGATTTGAAGAGCTCCAATTGAATCTCAAGGAACGACTTCAACAATTATCATCTAAAATGTCTTTTACCATTGATGGGTGGACGTCAATTGCTGGTAGGAGTTACTACGGGGTTACTATTCATTATATAGACAACGAATGGAAGTATCAATCTGTAGTTCTTGATTTTATACCATCACGCGGTCGACATACTGGGGAAGATATTGCAACGATTTTCCATGAATGTTTATTGGAATATGGCATAATTGATAAAATACAAGGTATCACGGTCGACAACGCAACTGCAAATACCAAATTTATGTATGAACTGAGCAAACTGCTGCCGCAACACTTTGATTCAGACAATCAACATTTCCGGTGCTTTGCTCACATTTTAAACCTTGGTGTACAAGATTTATTAAAGACCTTAGCATTACACTGTGAGTCTGACACTAACGCGCAAGATCAGCAGTACGAAGACTATGCAGACGAAACTGAGGATGAGGAAGATGAAGAATCTGCACCAAATATTGCTGACTCGCGTACATCTGTAACAAAGTTACGCAGCATTTCCAGTAAAATAAAAAGAAGTGAGATAGTGAAGAAGAAGTTTCAGTCTGCTTGTGAAGCAGCTGGCGTGCCATCAAATCTAAATGCCATTCTTGACTGTCCAACGAGATGGAATTCCACACATGATATGATTGGATTTGGTTTAAAAGTGAGAGCGGGCATTGACATATTGTGCAGTTCTGTCACCGAATTAAATGATTTTCAAATCACAGCTAATGAATGGCAGGTACTCGAAAAATTACATAAATTTCTAATAAATTTTAAACTTTTAAGTACAAAACTTGGTGGAGACAAATATGTTACATTACCGCTAGTCATTGTATCATTCAATCTCTTGCTAGATAAAATTGAATCCATGGTAAAACAGTTAGATGAGAAACCTAATCGATCTGAAGTGGATGAAAGGCTCATTCTAGCTTTCCAAGCAGCTCGAGACAAAATGCTTAAACATTACAAGAAGAGCAACTGGATTTATTGTACTTCTTTAATTTTAGACCCAAGGCATAAGGCTCAGACTTTTGACCTGACAATGTGGGGGAAGCAACTTAAAACAGAAAGTCTGCGCAAGTTCAATGAACTTTATGAAGAATATAAAAGTCTACACTCACTGAACAAATCTCTGGAATTACCAGAAAAAGAAAATAAAGTATGTGATGAAGATGAAGACGTAATAGACTTTGATAAACTCTATGAATGTCCCTCGACGTCATCTGGATCTTGTCTTCAAGGCTTAGTGATAGACGAGTTGGAGGAGTACCTGAGAAAACCAAGAACTGCCAGCTCGGAAGACATTTTAGATTGGTGGAGGACGCATGAGACAGAGTATCCGATTTTATCGAAAATGGCTCGTGATTTTCTCTCAATACCGGCAACTTCAGTACCTGCTGAGAGATTATTTTCTAACGCATCATTAGTAATTAGAAAACATAGAAATAGGTTAAGTGATGAGTCAGCCAGATGGTTACTTTGTATTAATTCTTGGTCAAAAAAATTGATATAAAGTATCATAACCTAATGATAAAGCTGTTGATTTGTGTTGTATTTTATTTTTTATTCAAATAAATGATAAATCGTAAAACTCTTTTATTAAATTTCTTATAAGTTGAGGGTTCAATCTCTTTCTAGACAGATAAGTATTGTTCTTTAAAATACAGTCAAGTTATTGTAATTATTTTTTTTTTTTTTACATGTTGTAGCAAATGTAAGCTTATAAATCATAAATGTTTATTAAGAAACAGTTACTTCCATGAAAACGACATATAGGTCAGTTGATTTTTCGAATTTCTTATCAAATCTTCAGTTATTTATTAATCTGCTTGATCTTTACTATGGCTATGTTAATTCAAGCTCACAATGTTCCAAGTTCCAATTCTAATACGTTTTTCTAACATTTAAAGTAAACTTTAATAAATAGTAATAGACTAATAGGTAATTGCAAGACTTGCAAGACTCTTGCTGCAAGACCAAGACCAAGACCAAGACCGGGAGCGCAAGACCAAGACCAAGACCAAGACCAGGTGTATGGGCGCAAGACCAAGACCAAGACTGGCTAAGTCTCGTCTTGTTCTTGCATTTGGGCAACACTAGTTTTAACGTCATCAGTTAAGTGGCTATGCAACACAAAATATTTTATTTAATACGCCTAATATTTTCTAAGATTAACGCAATCAAATATAAAAATTAATTCTTCAGTCTTATTGTCGTACTACATATCAGATAATATTTCATGCTATATAAACATTAGTTTTATTAATGGTTCCGTATATAAAAAATAACGAAAACACCTTCTGTTACATACAAACTGAATAAACATTTCTTCTTTATATTAAATACAAATTTTATTTTGATTTTAATTTAACAACTAACTATTATTTTTAATATCTAACAAATTAAATTTAAATATTTATTATGAACATAATTTTTAATATCTATCTAATTAAAAGTTAGCTGTACTTCCGCATAACAAACTGTAAAAAAACAAACATCGAAATTATGATACAGATTACAAACGTAAAACAAAATTACAAAAAAAAAACGCTCATTTAAAAGTCGTACCTACATTCTATTTTTAAACGAGCGAGAGATTTTTTTAATAACGAAACGCTCCGAAGGTGACCGGTAACGACATATCCGTGATATAATTTTTTTTATTATTATAATGATCGTATTTTTTTTTATCACTGTAATATAGAAGCTAAGTCTTATATCGTAAGCTTAGTATTAAAGTGACCCAATTCAAAAATACACATTTTTCTGCACAAAACGCAGAAAACGTTTTACACTTGGGATATTTTGACGTTAGTTTCACAAAATGAAGTTATTAATTTTTTTCACAATAATAGATTATGAACTATAGACTTATATGAAACTAAATTTTAATTAATAATTTAGCTAATTTATTTCAGACGGACTTTGAATAAGGTCACTTTAATACTAAACGTGCGATATGTTGGACACGTAAACACACGCTATTTTTCATTTAGACTTTAGCGTCGCTCCACTACGGGTTGGTGGATACACGGGCACATGTTTCAGAATTTATTCCGACACATGCGGGTTACCTCACGACGCGATGTCTCCTTAACCGCAAAGCACGAGATGAATTTAAACACTAAAACTTTAAAATTCAACGTTGCTAGCCGGGGTTTGTACCCAGCTCATCTTCGCTCCGGTTAAATTAAGGTTATATTTAAAGTTTTAAACACGTACCAAAAATTGCGACACAGCGGGGCAACTCGCACCATCCTAAATCCGTGCCAGCCGCCCTACCTATAGCTACCAAAATTATAATTTATGGCAATGCATAGATTAAAAAGACTCCAATGGTCCTTATCCGTCTACCTAAGTGAGAATTTTTATAGCAGTTATATAAGGATAATTTTAAGAGTTTAAAATCTCTTTTAGAAGAAACAGCACCCTTCCATCAAAATAATCCACTAATAAGCAAGCCCGGATTAGGCCTAGCATCGGAAGTTAGCAAATGCTACAAATCTCAAACTTTAAATGAGCCCCGAAACTGCATATAAAATGTCTTTTTTTCAACTTTGAACCTGTACAAGCCTAGTTTTGAGATATAGCAACAATTTTTAAGTATTACATGTTAAAATTTCAGTCAAGAACAGAAATCAGTCAATCAGTCAAGCCTGAAGGCTCAATCATCAAAAATTATTTAATATCCTAAACTTTAAACGAAGGGCCGCGAACTCATTTTCGCTACGGCCCGCGCATACTCCAGCACAGCTATAAAGTAAAAATAAATGAATTCAAAAAAAGAATACTTCATAATAAACTATATATTGCAGTAAATTCCCATTAATTCTAAACGTAATCAATAACAATAATCGTGCTAATAATAGAACACTCGTCTACAGATAACCGAAACAATTTGATAGCTTCAAACAATGTAAACTACTCCAATCAAGGATAAGAGATATGATCCATCAGCTCATAAAACACGATGACCTGGGCGAAGGGGGAATAGTGAGGCAATTGCTCTGAGCTTGTTATATAGTGAGGAACTCAAAAAGAATATTCTATCTAGGTATGTACATATATATACAGTTTAAAGAATGATTTCATATTTATGTAGGAGCTAGACCCGGCTTCACACGGGTGTACTTCGAGCGGTGTACGCAGGTTTCGGGATCAAATAGTTTACGATAAGCGAAAAGTAACTTTTCTTTTTTAATGCATTACAGCTCTGCACAAGTATAATAGCTGAAAATGCTTATATTTTTTATGATTAACCATACATACTTAAAAGAAAAACAGATAACAAAAAAAATATTTAAAAACTTAAAACTAATTGTAAATTCTGCATCCTTTATCACTTCTATAATTAAAATATCTCCCAGGACACTTTAGGATCTAAAAATACACGTATCTCCAAAAACAATACACTTCAGTTGCGACAGTCGGTTAAAACCCTGTTACTAAACGAAATCAGTTTAGCGAAGGTGTTCTAAAAAGCCTAAGAATAATAGCGAGCCAATTCCAATGCTTTTAGCTAAAAGGTATGTTATGGGACAGTAAAAAATTCACGTACATCATGATATTAAACGAAGCCATTCGATTTGTAATGGACTATTTTCATGAATTATTAGACTAGTTGCTAGTTTTTAGGCCAAAATCGACTTTAATGAGGTAAAAACAACATATATCAACAACATATATTGCATATGTATAAGAATACAGCAATAACTTTATACATTTATAATATTATAAAGGTATTTTTTTTTTATTTACTTTTTATATTAGTATATACAGTGTACACCAATAACCCTATTACCTCTGGTCATAATATCCTCAGCAACATGGTTGCCTGGCAGAGATCGCTGTTTAGCGATAAGGCCGCCAATTGTACTTATACTTGTTATTGTATTTTATTGTATATATGTGTCCTCGGTGTACAATAAAGTATACTTTCTTTCTTTCTTTCTATATCTATATTTTAATAGGTGAAGCAAAAACAGTGTGTCCCTTATTAAGAAAATTGCACGGACGGAGGAGTATGAAATTTCGCACACTTATAATTTATATAACATAGACAGGAATGCAAATATATTTTTAATTGTGCAAAAAAAATACATTCCACACACTCCAATGTATCTAACACAAACTCTATTGTTTATTATTTATTTAATGGTGAATTTCGGCTAAATTAAAATTATAAATAAATATAAATCGATGTTTGTATGTTTGTCTATGCATTCCAAAACCATTGATCGGATTTTTTAAAGTAACTACCGAGTTTCTTGCCGGTTCCTCTCGGATTTACATTCCAAACCGGCGGTAGCTTTTCATTAATCTATGTAAATACATTTTATGTAATTTGACGATTCAAGTGTTTTAAAAGTTAGGTGTACTGGGGAAGAACACGAGGCTTTATATGGGTCAAAAATATATATTTTAAGTGGCACGCGTACCGAGTACAGCTAGTGCAATATATAATGTTTATGATATAAATATAGATGTGGCCATAAATAGTGTAAATGGCGTTCATTTAAAACGATTAGGACACAGATTATTTTGCTAGGACAAATAGGATCAACGAAATAATTTTGTTATCAAAATTATTTTGTTAGTCTTAACATTTCTTAGTGTGTACGTCCCCTACGTAATCGCTGAATCTACTAATCTAGTTAAAAAAAACTTTTTGGGTTCGATAGCCCGTTTATTGGAGAAGATTTTAGGCTATATTACATTACGCTACAACACATAAGCAGTAATCTTAAACGCAAGTGAAACCGCGAGCGGCAGATAGTTTCTTTATCAACTTATTTATGAGCCTTAATGCAAACATATTCGTAATGTAACGTGCATAATCTAAACTAGAGTACTCAATTTATGATATAATAACCGACAAAACAAAACCTCATTATTATTATATACATTTTCACCCTAAATCGTTATCGTTTAATTAAATCTCTATAAGTAGTGTCCTCATTTATTATCAGTGCATGGTAAATTATCTTGCTAATGTATATCATTAGTTAAATATGAATATTATAAATACTTTAATTTAATAAATGTGTCAGTTTTCTATTTATATATAAAATTTTAATCAACGAAAGTAATACCGCTTGTATTCTTGTCTTAACTTCTAATAATATCTTTATTTTCGTTGAGAAATGCATATTGCATCAGTCCGAGGTAAATTCAGGCGGGTATGTGGGATTCCTGGCGATGACTACCCCAGACTACCCACTAAAACCCAGCGATGCCCTAATCATTCTAATAGGGCGCCACGGAGATACCGGTCGCTTCACCATTCGCCGTTGCGCTTGGCTTGACAAGTACATTTCTATGCGTTCATTTCAGTCGTTAGACGCTTCGCAGTTCGCACCGCGGGAATATTCGCTATGGCGAATGTCCCGTGACCAGGCCGTAACAGTAAGTCGTGAGTATACGTTAAGTCAATAAGTCATTGACAGTAAATTATATCAGGTGTTAAAAACAATGATAAACAATTTATAAAAATCTAAGGCGAGGATTTAAGTTTTGCTCTCAGACTTTTATAAAGATTTCTATAAGTTGTTTCTCATTGCTTTACACCTGAAATAATTTTCTGTCGTTAGTTTATTTTTAACATTTTCAGCTTTCGTAACGACGTATCTGTTAGGTTACAGTTGTTTTATATCGCTCTCGACAGTAATACTTACAAATGTAATTCTCGCCTTATGGTCAATTAATGAGTAAGACTTACGAGTGTACTTCTTGCTTAATATTAGTGTGGCCGAAGCTTCTAGATCCCCGTTCTGAGGTCAGAACAAATGTCATTGAGGTGTTATTGTCTGCATTACAAACACGACATTTCCGTGATAAATATTTAAACGCATCAAAACTCTTTAACATATCAATGGCAGAGGCTGAGCTAAACAAACCACACTCGGCTTCGTATGTCACTGATTCTAATATTGTTAGTGTAAACTTTACATTAGTTGACTCACATACTCAGCATACTCATAACAATATATTGCTCTAAATGTTAAAAAATTGCATATTGTAATATTCTTTTTAAGACAATCGCAAAAATGTCTTACGCTATTTGATTTGATAATTAATTTAAAAGTTTACCGTTATATATTTGTAACTAATAAATAAATATAAGGCGAGAAGTACATTCATAATTTACTCTCGTTATAGACATAAAACAACTCTGTAACCCGGCAACAGTTGCCTTGTAACCTTACAGGAGCTGACTGACAAAAATAACAGCAATAAGAGTAGATTCCATGACGTTTAAAGCAATGACAGACATTGAGGTGACATTTTGACACATACAAATTTGACAGACGCGTTGGCGCAATGGTCACTGCAACTGACTAAAGCGCTAACGGTCGCGGGTTCGATCCCCGCTCACGGCAAACGTGTGTATTGGCCATACAGATGTTTGCCGTGGTCTGGGTGTTTGTGTTAGTGTTGCGTGTTTCCGGACCCCCGACACAAGGTCATGAGATCTTAATGGGGGCCGTTGAGTGTGATGCGTTATTATTATTATTAAAGAAATGACAAACAATTTATGTAAATGTTTACGAAAGTCTGAGACAAAACTTAAGTGTAGTACACGCCTAATATTAATAACTTTTCTGCGGCTTTGCTTTAAGGCTACATATGAAGGCTTTTAACTGACTTATAGAGGATGAAATTCTAAATTTTATTTATAATATCTTCAGACGAGCTAGAAAGCAGAATTAGACATGAAATCGTAACAGATAGGCAAAGGTACTTTTGCGATTATAATAGTATAAGTCTTACGACATTATATTAAGTCTGAAATAACTGCCTTTTCTTTACTATAAGATGCATGCATTACCTATATATGTAAGCTTTTCTCTTAAAACGATACTATTGAGTACTGTATTATAACTAACGAGTGTCCTGACGGTTCTTCTCGGTAGAATCTACATTCTGAACTGGTGGTAGCTTCCCATGAATGTAAGTACTTTTACCTTTTTTACATTTGTATTGACGATTGAAAAGTGGTCTTGAGGGCCTACTTGAATAAAGAATATTTTGATTTTAAATTACTGCTTATTAATAAAAACCGCTTTCAAATCCGTGGTGTATTTTAAAAATTCTAAGCGTATAGACGGCGGGAAGGCACTTCGTTTTGTATTATGTAAAGACATTATAACGTTAAGAACACATAACTGAACCGTTTAATAAACGTCATTTCCATTTATATTTTAATCGAGATTGATCATGACTCATATTTTCAAGGGAAAGCCCCACGTAGATGTTTCGGTAATATTCGCAGTAATTATATAAGGAGGGTTTTAAAGTGTACGATTAGTACGTCACCACCACACCTACCCGCTAGGGTGAATGACTGCCAGACTGCGTTGTGGTGAATCACTTTGTGTACATAACGCGTTAGCTGACCAAATAAAAAAAAATGTGTACCACGCGTTAATTTTAAAATTTAGTTTTATATAATTCTGCGCTTCATTAGTGCATAAGTTTGGACAAAAAACTATTCTATCTTCACTTTGGTCCTACCAAAATCCCAAGTGTAAAACGTACAGTGTACTTTTTGAGATACCATCTAGACCTTATGAATAAGCCTACGCACTCCGTCTGTCTGTCCGTCTGCAGGCTGTACCTAATGAACCATAATAGTTAGAGAGTTTAAATTTTCACAGAGCGTGTATTTGTTTTAACGCTACAATAATAAAAAATAAAAAACGGTCAAGTGCGATTCAAACTAAACCTTTTACATATTGTTGCTCTCCGTTGCATTGCGTTATACAATTTGTTAGTCAGTTTGTATGTAGTGCGTAATCTCTGAGACTACTACACCGATTAGAAAAATCATTTTGCGTTGCATAGCACATTAATGAAAGATATAGATTATATTACATCACGCTACGACTCATAGGAGCGAAGCAGTAACCATAAAGCTAGCATCTTAAACGATGGTATGGAACCCTTCGTATTAGATCCAATTTCTCCTTCACCGACTTAAAACAAACTCCTGAAAACAATTCGATCTATGAAGCTGAAATTTTTACGTTATCTAGTTAGTTTACATATCGGAAATTCAATCCTTAAAAGGTCGAAAAGAGGGTTCCAATTAGCATGAAGAAAGCAAACGACATCATTGTGAAAGTATATGTAACAGATAAAAATAAATAGCGAACACATAACAACCTTTATCTGGAAAAGGTCGGCTAAATCAAGACGTCTAAAAATAGACACGTTCTAACTAACCACTTGTTTTATATACTCTTAACTCTCCTACATATGTACAATGTATATATATATATATATATATATAAATATAAATTCATACATAGATTATGTATTTAAAACCTTTGCACATATTCATACTATGGTATTTTATAACTTTATATGGATGCTGATAAGCTATAATGTGTCAACCCACATAAAATCAAATTCGGAGATATTGATGTATTTTGATAATTGATTAACTGTTTAAAATTATTAAAAAAAAATTAAGTCATCTAAACTACATAAGTATAAAAAAGGTTCTTAATTTATAGCTGAGAGTTTCGAGTGCGTTCCAATATTTTGCATTTTATACAATAATCTCATATGTTTGAAAAACTTATTTTGAGATAAAACTTTTCATAACACCCATTAGCTTCAATTAATTATAATTTTTATCAAAAAAGAAATATAAAGGTACGTCTGTATATACGTCTTCAAACACATTTAATTAGAATAGGTTTGACATCTTTAGACGCTATTCTCAAAATGAAGTCTGTATGGGTTGACACAGTATTGCTTATCAGCGTCCTTATGTATATGTTACGTTCATATTATTTGACAATCGAAAAATCGAAATCGAAATCAAAATATCCTTTATTCAAGTAGACTTTTACAAGCACTTTTGAATCGTCAATACAGAAACAAAAAAGAAAACAAAAAAATAATTAATTAATTAATTTACCACCGGTTCGGTGTTCGGCGGATTCTACCGAGAAGAACCGGCAAGAAAATCATCATTTATGAGTTACAAATATATGATTATATCATTTATATAATCTTGAACATCCTTTAGCTACTAAATTTACATTTTAATGTAAATTTAGTAGCTAAAGGATATTGTTATAATTGAAATGGGTACAGATTTTTAAATCTGTACCCATTTCAATTGAATTGTTGGTATAAATATATATATGTACCTCAGTCGATCACTAAAGTGGTCGGCGTTCTGGATGTCAAAATCACCTAGGGTTCGGAATTCGACCTTATTTCATTAAATTTTTAACCGATTTTAAGATTGACCATAGATAATCCATTCTCAATTTGACCGACAGACTTTAAAAACAAACAATAGTGTAATGCGTGTAAAATACCTACATGGTAGTGTGTAACGTTTTTTTTTTAATTGATTTAATGTAACGTTGTCTTAGATTTTCACGATTATTCCTCAGGTAGACCCGTGACCACGAACGCTGTAAAGTGCTCGAAACGTCGGGATGATAAAAATAAATAATATACGTGATTTAAATCCGTTTAAAATAATTTTATTTCAATGATTAAATGTATTTTTATGCACAATTAAAAATATATATTATCATACTGTACTCCCTCTCCCTAGAGAGCCGAGATGGCGTAGTGGTGAGAAAACACGTCGATCTCAACGCGGGTTCAAACCCCGGCTAGTGCCACTGAATTTTCAAGTGCTAAATTTGTGTTTAAATTCATCTAGAGCTCGGCGGTGAAGGAAAACATCGTGAGGAAAGCTGCATGTACCGGGAGAAATTCTGACACATGTATATCCGCCAACCCGCAGTGAAGCAGCGTGGTGATTAAGCTCTAAACCTTCTCGTTGATAGGAGAGGAGGCCTTTGCCCAGCGGTGGGATATTAACAGGCTGTTACTTTTTTTTACTTTACTCCCTCGCTATTCTAATCTATAAATTTGAAATTTCGTACTCCTCCTTCCGCACAAATTTCGTAAGAAGGGGTGTAAATTTTTTGCTTCACGTATTAATATAGTTATGTAATGTAGTACATACAGGCCACCACGAGTGCCCAACAAGGCTGGCCTATAAGCCCGGCCTCGCCACTGCAAATAGTTTATGGGGACACGCTGTATTACGCTTTTACATAATACACGGAAAATTGTCGTTTACTATACGTTTTGTTATTTTGATATATTTCTATATAGCATAAAACAAAAAAAAGTCGCTTTCCGCTTCTGTCAGTTTGTACGCGAAATTATTATAAACCACGCAATTTGATGCGGTTTTTGATGTGGTTTTCAATATTAGTTAGGTAATTTTTAAACATTATAACGTGTATAACCTATTTTATAATCAAGTTGCTCTAAATTACACTCAAGCGAAACCGGCGCCGAAGTCAAAATGCTGTAGAAAATATATTTTATATAATAAAAAATATGTTTATTTATGTTTTGAAGGCGGTTTATTTATTTATTATTTTACACTTGTGAGTTACCTAAGTTACTATAGCATTACGTTTACTGCTTATCTTTATTACCAAAATATTGCTGATTTCTGAATCAGTCCACGATCGGCGGAGAAAACGGTGAACAAACATAAAGAAACAACATCCATACAGCCGAACATAGAATATCTTCATTGTTTAAAATCGGTTAGTAAAATAATAATTCATCATCATCTACCTAGCATTTTTCCCGGTTATACCAGGGTCTGCTTTCTATTCTAGTCCAGATATTGACAAGTTACTGATTTTTACACAGAGCGACTGCCATCTGACCTCCGCAACCTCTGAAAATATTAATTGTTATGGAAAGCGGTAAATATTTTGGCAATCAAAACAATATGCATTACTCATACATTACAGAATATGCAAACAATGTCATATTTATATGTAAAAATAATAAATAAATAAACGCATAAAGCGTTTAATTTAACGGCAATAAGCTCTTCGGGTGTCCGGAAACAAACACGACACAAATACAAACATCCAGACTACAAACATCCGTATGGTCATTACAGGCGTTTATCGCGTGCGGGAGTCGAACCCGCAAGCGTTAGCAATTCAATAAATGCATTAACCACTGCGCCAACCGTTTGTCAATAATAATAAGCTAATTTAGAAACAGGTAAATCTTACAGCTAAGGAGAAACCGCGAAAAAACCCTAGCTTAACTTTTTTCTTGATTTTCGTTTTTAACAGCGTCAAGATTAAATGGACTGGCTGAAGATGGAATGGCTTATCAGCACCTATACAATCTATTTGTCACATTTATGTCATGTAGATGGCATGTATACAGTAGGTGTATGTATATTTCCGGTTTAAAGTATGATCGAATAAAATGTTCAAGTAAAGTTTTTTTTTTATTTGAGTTTAAGAAACTTATGCAGGCACGTGCGATACAGATGCGCTCGTTACCTATGTATTTATATATAAATACATAATATAAATATTCAAATAACATACATATTATTGCGCTGCGTCTCTGAATACGCTAAGCATAATAATCAACATATTCAACAACATTTGATAACAATTTATAATAGGAAAATAATCGTTATCTAATTCCTGAATCACCCGGAAGACAAGCAACATTTGTTAAAGTTATTAACATATAAAATCATTTACTAAGCGAGGCGACGCGGGAAAATCCAGGAAAATGGCAAGAAAGAAGTATTTGGATTAGCATTTTTATTCAATGATGTCGTGCAATTAATTCTTGATGATAAGCCAGGAGTTGATGATAAGGAGGAGGAGGTTTTATTCATTTTTATAATTCTATTATATAATTTACGAATATCATTAATTTCTTAATTGCGCACGTTGCTCGTTTTTCGCAAGGTCGGTTGAGATGAGGTTCACTTTCTTCTTGTAATTTTGCTACAAACAATAATTATTTTTCGTAATTAATCTTTGTATATTTATCTGTGTGCCTATAATTCATATGTTACAAAATTTCAGTGTAATTTTTATTACTTACTACCCGGAATGTTTTGTCATGCCACCTAAAGTATGTAGGTTTTTTTGACCAAAAACCCTCGTGAGCGTTCCTAGAAAATCGTATCAAAGTTTCATCATAATCCATTCAAAACATTCGAAGCGCAGATGACGAACAAACAAACATTTTAATTTATATAGATATTTATATTTTATAAACAGTCGTGGGTTGTTATTGTAATGAATAAATAAATAAATAAACGCATCACACTCAACGGCCCCCATTAAGATCTTGTGACCTTGTGACGGGGGTCCGGAAACACAACACTAACACAAACACCCAGACCACGACAAACATCCGTATGGCCAATACAGACATTTGCCGTGAGCGGGGATCGAACCCGCGACCGTTAACGTTTCAGTGAGTTGCAGCGACCACTGCGCCAACGTGTCTGTCTAATTGTGATGTACTTATGAGAAGCAGAATATTTAATATTCTTCTTTCATACTTGTATACCTATTATTGCAAAACGTTTTTAAACATACATTAAAAAATATTAGGTATGTGATATTTAAAAAAATATATATTTATTATCTGTAGTTCAATAACCTCCCATTTTTATGTTTGACCCAGAAAATTATCAGTAATACGAATTTAAAGGTAATTAAGCGTAATAAAAAACTGAATTTGTATAAACGTCATAAATTTTAATCACTAACCCACTTAACTTTATTAATCAATTCGTCACTCTAACCAGTATTAAACAAATAATTTAAAAAATTCGAATAGTAAGAGAAACACAAATATTTATTATTATTTTAATAAAATAAAGGTGTATTTTTTTAATTTCAAATTAACAGCTTTTAATTAAAAGCATACGAAAGTAAATACGTACTCACATCAAAAACACTATATAATTATAATAAATATAATATTTTCTTCAATTTTTAGGGTTCCGTACCTTAAAAGGAAAAACGGAACCCTTATAGGATCACTTTGTTGTCCGTCTGTCTGTCTGTCTGTCTGTCTGTCTGTCTGTCTGTCTGTCTGTCTGTCTGTCTGTCTGTCTGTCGGGATGTCAACCCTTTTTTCTCAGAAATGCATAGACGTATCATGTTGAAATTAATATCATATACTCAAGTCTACGATGACATGCGGCCGTGAAAATATTAAAGTTCTAAGTCAACGCAATCAAAAGATAATGGACAATATGTCGTATATTTTGACCATTTTAGCGTTTTCGCAAGGGAATCAAAACCTATAGGGTACTTCCCATTGACCTAGCACGATAAAATTTGGCAAGAAGTAAGATCTTATGGTACAAATAAAGGAAAAAATCTGAAAACTGTAAATTTTTGTATGTATGTTTGTCTGTTTGTAAATTTGTCTTTCAACCTTTTTCTCAGAAACGCGTAAAGGTAACAAATTTTTATCAACGTCAAGTACTCAGAGTTGTAATTACTAAGAGCTGTGAAAAAATCAAACTTCTAAGTTAACGCAATCAAAAGATACGGTCATTTATATCACATATTTTAAGTACGATAGCGTTTTTAACGTTTTCGCAAGGGAATCAAAACCTATAGGGTACTTCTCATTGACCAAGCATTATGAAATTTGGCCAAGAGCAAGGTCCTTTAGTATACATAAAGGAAAAAATCCGAAAACTGTAAATTTCTGTTCGTGTGTCTGTCAGTCTGTACGTCTGTCTTTCAACCTTTTTCTCAGGAACGCGTAAATGTATCAAGTTGTAAATTGATCAAGCGGAAAATATATTCATCTTAGAATTAAAATTATATGTACTTGTAACAAATTAACATAGAAGTTGACCATGGTCAAAAAAACAATTTTACAAACACTGAGAAGAACTTTGTATCAATACGAAAACATTAAAAAGCAGCAAACCTTAATAAACAACGCAATGCAATCTATATATCGCAGCTAACAAAATGATAGCGCGATGCAGCGTACAGCTAATGCCATCTATTACAACATTATGACATTAACTGTGATATAATTCTGCTCGATTAATGAAAAATTTTATTTTAATTATTATTTAAACGCGCTAAAAATTATAAAATAAACTTTTAATTTAAAAGTTTTATCGACGATTTATAACGTCATTACGTAATTAACATTCAATATAAGAGCTTCACGCGATTTGACTTAAGTACTCGTATTGACTTAGTACGAAAATTTTAAAATTAAATTCAAACAGATCGAGTTATTTAATTTACTTATTTATCTATACATATAAGTCTTCTGGTTAGTAGTAATATAATTCGTTATTTATAAATAAACAATTAGTTTTGTTCGAATTACGGACTAATTATTTTCGTCTTGGCAACACTAATATATATTTCGATATTTTGATTGATAATGTAAATCTAAATATTTTACGAACGTAGTGCAGGGGTAGTGGAGTGTAGTAGAATATAAATAAAAATAAAACGAGAATAAAATATAATATAATTTTGTTGTTAATGTCAAAGTCAACAAGTTAGTTCATTGAAATTGTCAAGAGATGGCGCTAGGTGTATCCTGAATCGCGCTATAACTTTTTTTTTTTGAAAGTATAAGGTGTATTAGTACTTAAAATAAAATTTTGTGTTTCCATGGATTGCATCCATGATCGTGTTTTAAATTAAAGTGCTCCTAAGTAGTTTCAAAATAGTTTTTGGGACGTGATCCATATTTACATAATATTTCATTATATTTAAGCGACTTCTAAAAAGGAGTGTTTTCAATTCGACCTTGTATTTAATTTTTTTTTTTATGTTTGTTCGCCGATTACGCCGCCATTCGGGTACCGATTTTCAAAATTTTTTTTTTGTTTGAAAAGGTATACTTCCAAGGTGGTCCCATTGTCTTCAGGTCAGGATCAGATGATGGGATCCTGGAGAAATTGAGGGAACTCCTCAAATATTATAGGCAAGCGTATACCGATTTAGGTATTTTTGATAGTAACTTATGTTGGAACTGATGATGAAGACCACAAATGGCGTAGATGGGTTAGTCTTATATAGATTTCTATAAGTTTGTACGGAACCCTCGGTGCGCGAGTCCTACTCGCACTTGACCAGTTATTTTACAATTCTTTACACGAATAAAAGATAGCACATAATCGAGCAAACGTTACTTATTTATATGGACGCTGATATGCAATACTGTGTCAAGCCACACGGACTTCATTTTGAGGAAATGGCGTCCTACCTTTTCTTTTTGATACAAGGTATAATAAATTAAAAGCAGATTAATCTATTTAATATATTATCTAATAAAAAAAATTGAAATATTTAAAATTATTGCATAAATTGCAAACTATGAAAACTTACATAGGAAACTTTTTCCGTACATTTTACCTTACATTTTTTGAATAATATTAAATAGGTGCAGTATCAAAATACATCAATATCTCAGATATTTACTTTTTGTGGGTTGACACATTATTGCTTATCAGCATCCATAAGGATTGCTCGTTCAAAGGTATACGATTTACAATTCTTTACACGAGTAAAAGATAATAAGATGGCATATAATCGAACCAACGTTGCCTCCTTATATATGTGTAACCGTGATTGACGCTAGGCACTAGAATCACTCGGCGGCGGCGTTATTTGCTAAATTGAGATGTAATAGGCCGTAACTGCTCCTCGACTCGGAGTGATATTGACTTGATGGAAAAATTGGAAATTGAATTTGATATATTTACTTCGTGCGTTGTTCACGTGGAGGGATACTGTTATAACATAATCTTTACTAACGCTAGCGGCTCATTGCGGTTACACTCGCGCTTAACATAGGACTTTTATACAAACTTCCAACCCCAGTTTTAGACAATTAGTCCCCGTTTTAGATTATGTTCCTTCATAGTGTTAGAATATATAAATATCTTATAAATGTAATTAGATATTCTGTATTGTCATTTTGTTAATTTAATGTTGCGTCTCAGTTGGTTATCGATTCTCAAGCAATTAGTGAACGACAGAAGTTACAGTGTGAAAGTAACTAATAGTAAGTGTGAAGTGTGAGTCAATCTAATTCGTATCAGTAAGATTCATTCGGTCATTTTAATAATAGTGTGTTCCCCTGAATGTAAGAAGTCGCTTACAATAGTATAGGTGTATTGTTTTAAAACAAAATTAATGCACAGTCGCGAGCAAAAATATAGTATATTATATGACTTCCAACTGTCTTGCACACATTAGATTTTGGTTATTGATAAATGATCCAATCATATGAGCGATGTTATCTATACATATAAAATCACTTGTCCTGACTGATTCATCAACGCAGAGCCTAAACCGCTGGGGCTACGAACTTGAAATTTTGGCAGATGGCTTTTAGGTTGTAGGCATCCACTAAGACAGGGTTTTTCGATTATTATTGAAAGGGTTAAAAGGGGTAGTAAGCTTTGTATGCAAAATCTTATTCCGTGGTCGTATTAACTTAAAACTTAATACACATACTTTTATCTGATAGTAATGAAATATAAAATAGAAAACGGGGTACTCCTTTTCCACACTGGGGCGCAAGGGGGTAGTAAAGTTTGTATTTTTTTGGCCGATTATCCTTAAATTCAGCATAAACATTACTTAGGGAAAATAATTAAATATATGTATCCCAGAATTTCAAAATCATCCCTTAAAATGACGCTAGGGGGTAATAAATCATGGAACGGTAACAATTTCGCTGGTAGATGTATTTAGCTGAAAGTTCAAAATATACGCGGGCATAGCCGCGAGCTACTGCTAGTCTATACATATATATGTAATTATTTGTCCTGACTGATTCAACAACGCAGAAGCTGAACTGCTGAAGCAATAAACTTCAAAATTTGGCAGTAGATACTTTTTATATCGTAAGCATCCACTAAGAAAATATTTTTGAAAATTTCACCCCTCAGTAAAACAAGATATGTTGGGTTATATGGAAGCCCGTCATTTTCGAACTAAGAAACAAGAAATTATTGTATCTATTTCTGATGAAAAATAAATCATAATATAATAGTGTATGTACCATATGTACATCGGTTTTTATCAAAATATTACCTCTAATAGGGTAAATTAAGGGTTGTAAATTTATATACAACCGGGCGAGGCCGGTGCGGGCGCTAGTACCTAGCTTCCCTTTGATTTATGAGTCGTTAACTGCGCCTCCGTGGTATGTCGATAAAATATAGCCTATGTGTTGTTCTTAGCTCTATTACTGTTAAGTTTTACAAAAATCTTTTTAATTGTTTTAGTGTGAAATCGGCAAAACTTCCATCCATACATAATATTGGATTATGGGCTTGAAAAATGAGAAATAACTTATGTAAATCTTTACAAAACTATGAAAGCAAAGCTTATAAGTGTAATTCTCGCATAATTAAAAATCAAAATCAAAATATACTTCATTCAAGTAATGATAAATTCATAAATTAAAAAAATTATTTAATGAATTTACCATCGAATTCTAATGTAGATTGTACCGATACAAGAAACTCGATAGTTACTCGTTTAAAAAGTATTAAATAGTTATATTATATTAAAGAGTTTGAATACATGAAGAATCGAGAAAACGAAGTCGATATAATCAATTAGATCGAAACAGGAGCCCCACCGACGCGGCGCGGCCCTATCGGCCTCCGCCGGGCGCTCGTTACGACGTTAATAACTAGGTAATGGAGTTTTCAACTCAATTTGATAATTATTTTACTAAGTTGATCTCTTAGAGTGTAAAAAGTGAAGCATCATTAAAGCGAGAAGCGATTTTGTTTACAGTATATATCATACATACATAGTCTAGTGTGACAGATATACACACGATCTTGAGAGCTGCATAGCAACGAATTATTGATGTTGACTGATTGTTGGTGATGATCAAGAGAGAGAATTAACTACTAAACCGATTTTGATGAAAATTATGTGAGACTGCTAGGATGTTATATCCTTTGTAACAAATAATTACCTATTATAAAATTGAAAATAAAAAAAAATAAACTTCGACAATTTATTTTCTGAGACTGGACCGATTTTGGTAAAATATGTCTATGAACCATCGCTAGAAAAACATTTTTCAATTTAAAAAATCACATTCACATCAGTTCACTTATTTAGGAGCTACGGTGTCACAGACAGCCATACATAGCGGTCAAACTTATAACTCCCCTATTTTTACGTCGGGGCTTAAAAAGAAATTAACCAAATGAACATAAATGTCCCCGACGCATTCAAGAGCTTCTCTTTTTTAAAAAAAATCGACTAAAAACGATACAACGAGCTAAACAATCAATTAAAAGTTCAACTAAAATCGATTTCAAGAACACAGACAACATCTGATAACCTTACAGCTTTAACCGAATAAGATTAAACTTTAAACCGCAAACACGACAGTAAACAAAACAATGAATACGACACATTAGTAAATTGCTCCCGCTTAGAAAGGATCCCGGGGGATTCAATAAAACAACGCGTTAAGGTCGTCGCACACTAACGCTGCTCCGACGGCAAAGGATTTAAAAATTGAATACTGATAAGCAACAATGTATCAACCCGTAAAAAATCAGAGATTGATGAACTCTGATAATGCGTCGCGAATTTAACATTTTTCAATAAAATTTCATGTCATATTAATTAAATAAGTACGGAAAAAAGTTTTTTTTAATTTAATGTTTCGAATATTGCTGTTTGTTCAATATTTGAAAAACTTTTATATTATACCAATCTGCTTTTTATTCATTGTAACTTTTATCAAAATAGAGAAGATAAACGTCTTCAAACGAATTTATCAAGAATAGGTTTGACATCTTTAGACGCCAATTTCTCAAAAGAAGTCTGTGTAGCCACACGGCTTTAAATAGTTAAAAAAAAAAACAACCGTCTTTAAAAACAAAATACGTACTTTATATTAATGAGATTCACTAATTCCAGTTACTTCATTTTAAAAAATAAACTATTGGACCGATTTTGATGAAAATTCTATAAGAATAATTTGAAATCGGATAACAAAAGACCTGAGGTAACAAACATTAAAAAAACACTACGAACTGATAATTCCCCGCGCTATATAAACAGCGGGGCGTTACCCGTATATATTTTCCCATATAGCGATGGCGGTTAAGAGAATGGGTACGATAGAACGGGCACTTGCCAAATTGCTGCGGTCGGCCGCTCCGTAGACCATACACTAAAGGATTATCAGCGGGATAAAGATCTCAGGAACTACTGATTCGAATCGAAAAATTATTTTTGTGTGAGATACTTTATTTATTGAGGAAGACTATAGGCTATATTACATCACGCTACGACTCATAGGAGCGAAGCAGTAACCATAAACGCGAGTTAAACCGCAGGGTACAGCTAATTTATTAATAAAATCAAAAACTGATCTTGAAAATTCCGTTTCGATTGGAATAGATTTTCTATCAAAATCAGTTCAGGGGTTTGATTTTAAAATCGAAATAACTGGTATAAGTGCGTCGTACAAGTAAACGCAATTGTTAAGAAACTATTTCTATTATATTCTTTATCAACTCTTGAGTCTTTGAATTTACTAAATGAGGTATATCAAAGTATTTAAAATTAGATATTTGATATGGAGAATTTAGCTTCGTAGAACATACATTACTATTCGAATGTCTTGTGAAATTAAACTAGGATATAAACAAGAAATTTGTTAAATGCGCCTATTTGGTAGTTCTTCATGCAGTAATTGATTAATGTGTAGACGGAAACAGCCTATATTCTGGATTGTCTCACTACTCCTAATCCCTTGCGAATTTTATTTTAAACTTTATATAGCAAAAATTAAAAATCAATTAAAAGAAAATTAAAACCCAACCGCGTAATAAGACCTTTTGGAGTCGGTATCAATAACAATTTTGTCTAAAAAAAGCCTATAAGTGAAAATTATTACTAACTTTAAATCGTTATAGATGCAAAACGGTAATTCTGATTAAGAAACGATATGAGAAACCTAAGATTTTTAATTACCTATTTTATTGATACATATATTCGATTTTCATACAAAGACCGATAAACACATTGCCTTACGTCGCGGTCAAATGAAAATTCAAAATTAGAAATACCTTTACACAAATAAACATATAACGATATATATCGCTACGCTATCTGCCGCTACATCTAGTGAACTACGGCTTCAAACAGAACAGCTCAAAGGTAAAGCTCTTGATACACAATGTTTCTCGCTCCTCGTTCGCCTTGGAGGCGACCGGCGCGACCAGTCCGCGGGACTGCTCCTAAAAAGGGGTTAAGGATTCAGCCCAATTACGAAATTGTTCAACTTCTTAATAAAATTTTGTGTATCTATTGTATAGGTGGTTTAAAATATTGGTTAAATATATGATGTACTATATATTAACTATCATACTAAAGTTAGTATATATACTTAGCTACCTATATATAAAGCCCTGGTGAGGTAAAAGAGATTTTAACTTTAGAGTTTTTACAAACATTTTTCATTGACATTAGACAGACACGTTGGCGCAGTGGTCGATGCAACTGACTGTAGCGCTAACGGTCGGGTTCGATCCCCGCTCACGGCAAATGTCTGTATAGGCCATACGGATGTTTGTCGTGGTCTGGGTGTTTGTGTTGGTGTTGTGAGTGTTTCCAGACGCCGACACAAGGTCACAAGATCTTAATGGGGGCCGTTGAGTGTGATGCGTTTATTATTTATTATTGACAAACCTAAATAACAAAACCATAGAGAATCGTTATCACTTTATATATTTATGCTTTTCTCGCCAAGACACATAAGTATATGTAAAAGCAAAATAATATATTAAAATACTCGACCAAGTGGTAACTTGACCGCGTTCAGTGAAGTAATGAAGCGCACATGAGACCGAGGACAAACAAACAAACACCGGCGCCGGCGGCTGACTCACCGCCACAAAGGATCCAGGGCTATTTCCGTGCGATTAATTTTAAACCGACCAAATAAACCAGGAGCGCAGTTCAATGACCTGAGACATTATATTAATTACAAACATGTATATATGGATGATGATAAGAAATAATGTGTCAACCCACAAAAAGTCAAATTCGGAGATATTTATGTTATTTGATACTGCATCACCTATTTAACGTTATTCAAAATAATTTGAAGTCATATAAACTAAATAAGTACAGAAAAAGTTTTAAATTAATTGTTTCGAATTTCAAGTGCATTCCATATTTTGTGATTTATACAATAATCTCAAATATTTGATAAACTTTTTATTAGATAATATATTAAATATGTCAATCTGCTTTAAATTCATTACAGCTTTTATCAAAAAATAAAAGAAAAGATAATTCTTCAAACACATTTGTTAAGAATAGGTTTGACATGTTTAGACGCCATTTTCTCAAAATGAAGTCCGTGTGGCTTGACACAGTATTGCTTATCAGCGTCCATATGTGCAAACGTTATTTACAATTGTCTATATCTAGATCTACAATCGTCCTAAATACTATAATCGGCTAACGCAAACAGCTGCGATCGTGTAAATTTGTGTGTAGAAGGAAACAGTTTCTAAGAATTGTGTACTCTCCTTTTTACCTCCTTCGAAATTGGTTTAGGAAAAACCAATTTATCCCCCTCACCAGGGCTCTACATAAGTATGTATCCCTCAATTAAAATTATCTTATACACAAAAATATTCCATATTCGTTTGTTCGTATTTATCTTGCCGATCATCCGTTTGTGAAAAAACATGCCAACTTATTGTTTGCACTCGAGAGAAGGTTATGGGCATAGTACAATTAACTACCAGTAGGTGGCGCGCGTGTCATACCGACCAGACAAAAAAAAAGTTTTTAACGATCGTCCGGCATAACATATTAACGCGAAATAATAAGAATATAGCTCGATTATGACTTTGGTGGTAATGGGTACAAGATGATGGGGACTGAAGAAAATCTTCAGCAGATACATAAGTGAGATCGAAAGATATTAAACCATTTCATAAAAACAGTCATTTACAGACGATTTTCATTCGAAATATCAAAGTTAAATGTTTAAATTACTAAATTAAATTATTGTATTCAATTATATAAAATTAAATTACAAATTGAATTATACGCGTACTACTAACATAAGTTATTATTAACAAATGGACCAAAAAGCCCGAAAAAGTAAACTATATTATTATTATTATTATTTAACTTTAAGAGTATTTGTTTTTTTACATAAACCGACATCCATACCAACTCAAACTCAAACTCAAACTCAAAATATACTTTATTCAAATAGGCCTTTACAAGCTCTTTCGAATCGTCAATTTACAAATTTGTGATGTCAGTTCTACGTGAAGCTACCATCGGCTCGGAGTGTGGACTCTACTGAGAAGAGCCGGCGAGAAACTCAGTAGTTACTCTTTTAAACGAAGCTATATACCTCCAATCTACATGTCGGTAACAATATAGCGCGCATGTAATGATGATTCATAGAAAAAAATAACATGACCAAAGGTTTTTAAATTAATTCATATGCCGAGACGCGGTTGAGACTACACATGTATGTACATACATTATTACTATGTATGTGTCTTTATATGTATAACTTGATTGTTTTAAATTCAATCCACACTAACCGTTAAATGTTCGAGACGATTCGACAATGTTTTCGCGCGTGCAAACTCAATACTTGCCTGGGCATGCAAACTTTATACGAGTTAGACGAACACGAGGCAAGAAAAAGGCGGCAACATTAAGCCTAAAACATATTATTGGACGGAATACATGCAAAACATATCTTATTTGATGATTTTATAATCTATACTAATATTATAAATCTGAAGAGTTTGATTGTTTGCTTGAACGCGCTGATCTCAGGAACTACTGGTCCGATTTGAAAAATTCTTTCAGTGTTATATAGCCCATTTATCGAGGAAGTATATAGGCTATATATTATCACGCTAAGAACAAAAGGAGCGGAGCACCAATAAATAATATTTTAAAATCATTTCCTATTGTGAGAGCTTATGCTGCGTGCGCTTGCATAAACGGTTAAAGTTTCGCAAAAATCATGTATGACAGAAATGTTCCCCTTAAAAAGTTAAAAAAAAAGTCCGCGAAAGCATATGTCTATCTTTTAAGGTTAGCTAACTATAACCTTTTTTATGCTAACCAAATTTGTTCTAAAATAATGCATTATTAGTCCACGCGGACGAAGTTGCGGGCGGAGGCTAGTAATTATTATATTATTTCAGACGCTGAGTGTCCATTGCTGACAGTTTGATGACAGGTAGGCGCAGTGGTCACTGACTGAAGCGCTGGCTGGTATTTGGATGTTTATCGCGGCCTGAGTGTTTGTGTTGTGTTTCGGACCATTGACGCAGGATCATGAAATCCTAATGGGGCCCATTGAGAGTAAAGCGTTTATAAAGTTTATACATACCTCAATAATGTTATAGATCGGGGAACTAGTTGTTGATTACCGTATCAGTAGCAAAGGATGCAATATTCCTACATATTATGTCTTTCCTTGTACTAAAAACACTTCATTTCAGTGTTACAATGTTGCATATGATGGTGACAATTTTCTACATTTAGTACATCAGATATGATGAAAGGTACGTCCATCAATTGTGACTACAGTAACTCAAATCCGATAATATGTTTCAAGCTTTATATTCCTCTTCACAAGTTACAAAATATAAAATATATCAAAATTACATACGACTTTAACAAATACCTACACTTCAAATGCAGTAATTTTGAGCAAGTTTACAATGTCTCTCTGACATTATTAATCGCTAGTGTGAAAAGGCCCTCATAAAATATATTTACAGTTTATATTATAAAGCTGTCTGTTTCTTTAAACTTACTAATCTCAGAAACTACTATTCCTATTCGAAAATATTTAGAAAACATTAATTTTGTAATATTAATTCCATCATTAAAGTTGAAAATAATCTTTAAATAACGTTTAATACGTTACATTAGTTATCATGCAGTATTATATTATATACTACTAAGGTATTCACAACTCGAGTAACCCCAATCAGCCGGTGCGAAGTCAAAGCAAACAGCTGTATTATAAGATTAAATAAATATTCTTTCGCGTTGTGAATAAAAACAGTATTTTCCTGCAAAACAACATAATTACGCAGGTATTATAAAAATATGCCATTGTTTCCATCGTCTTATTCACCTAGAGCTGGGAGGAAATCCTTAGGATTTCTGTGTCAAAGAAATAACGAGAACAAAATGCTATGAATATTTCAAATCGTTTTAATTATGCCCTGTAAACCGTTTACTAATTAAATGAAAAAAAAAATGTTTTATTCAAATAAAACCTGAGATTTAATTAAAATCATTTCAATGAGGCAAAAAAATAAACAATTAAAATTTAAAAATATATAATACGTATAATATTACAAAAATACCACGTTCATCTATCTACTGTAAAATAAAGATAAACATTTTAAATGCAATATCAGAATCACTTTTTTCATATACAGTTCGTTTAAAAAAAGGCGTAAGGGTTAATAATTATTAAATACGTCATAACCTTAAGCTGTAAATTTTAATAAATTAATTCATTTAATTTTCGTCATGACAACGAAAAATGATCTCAAAATGGAGAATCATATTAAGCGAAATATTCCATACACAAGATAAAATGCCTTTGTGCTAATGTATATATATATATATATATATATATATATATATATATATATATATATATATATATATATTTCAATTTCAAAGAATTAACCATAAGAAAAACACATAATTGCAAATTATAATTTTTTGCTCGTTTACAAAACTTACTTAAAATGTAATTAACGAATCACACTATCCCAAAGTTTATTTTTAAATTCACAATCTGCGACTGTGAAAATGTAAAACAATTGACATGTGACGTCGTTCTAAATAGTGACTGTATCTACATTATATAATACTCACATAGTAGCGTATAAAGAAAACGAATAGCAACATACCTGAAAAAGAAAATTTAATTTAATTAAAAATATGAATAAACAAATTATACAACACACAAAACTTGTGCAAAAGCAAGACTTGAAAATTGTTTAAGCGTACCTAATTGATTACGAATATAATATTTCACAATAGTCTTAATACATACAACAAACTTTTTAGGTTTTCAACTAACTAAAACCAATTTATAGATGTTTAATATTTCTTTTGCTTAGTAAACGCAGTAATAATACAGTACAAGTTTAATTAATTGAAAAAATCAAAAAACCGACTGCGTAACAAGACCATAAGGAATCGTTACTAACCAAACTAATTGGTTATAGATTCTAAATGGTAATTCGGATTGAGAAATGATATCAGAAACCTTAAAATCATTTTAAAGACCTATTCAACGATACCCCACTAATCAGAGTTTGTCGATTTTAATTTTTTTTGCTTTTTCACATTATGGCGTGTAAAATGGGTCATATTGATTTTTCCAAATGATTATACTTTCTATGACATTAGGCGCCTTAATTTGATATCGCGCCTTTATCAAAATCGGCCGACGCCTAAATAGAGCCAGAAAGGTACAAACCCACATACATACATAGACCGATAAACACATCACCCTTCCTTGTTTTCATTGTGCAACCTAACAACACCAGATGGCGTCGAACAACTCAAATCTCACGAAAAGCCAAGGTGAACTATTTTAACTCGATATTATCTATGTAACATATCCTTTCACAAGACGTTATTAGATTAGAACTTGTTAAGATGTAAATAGTATAAATAAAACTTATTATTAGAAATAAAAACGGGTCTGTTGCGAGCAGGCGTCGACTCGAGATACTGAAATTAACTCTTTACAAAACGTTCTGACGTAAGATACACTCCACACGTCATTTATACAGATAATAAATATAATTCGTACAAACAAATAAATTTAACATCAAAGTATACATTATTGATATGTTTTTGATTGGCGCAATGATTACTGCAAACGACTTAAGCGCTAAAGATCGCGGGTTCGATCCTCGCTCATTACACATGTCTATATACTAGCAGTTGCTCGCGGCTTTCTACCAGCGAAATTGTCACCGTTCCACGATTTTATGCAGGGAGTATTAGCGTCAATATGAGATACGTATATTTAGTTATTCTCCCTAAGTAAAGTTTTCGCTGAATTTAAGGATAATCGGCCAAAAAAATACATTTTCTCCATATAAGAGTTAGAGATGAGAAATGATCGATCGAATGTTTGAACTGAATCAATTTTTTTTTTTTTTTTAATCTGTTTATTTTATTTAGAGGGTTTATTCTATTAAGTAGAATATGCCACCCCCATAGTAGCTATTACAAAAAATTACATTCTACGTTTACAACCTTTTTGAACCATATTGTATAGCATCCTAGCCTCAACTGAATTAGGTGAGGCTAAGATACTGTTACAAGATGCAAAATCAAAACAATATGGTAAAGCAGCTTCAATTTGCTTCCTCTCTGCTTCGTTCCGTACACATTCCAACAATATGTGATATACATCTTCTATAGTTCCGCACTCGCTACAGTTAGGAGATGGAACCTTCTTCATGAGGAAAGCAAAACTATTCAGAGGGATGTGTCCGGATCGAAGCCTCAATGAAGTTATTACGTCACTCCTGCTTATATTGGAATTGTCAAACCAAGGTTTCTGCAATAGACATGGTTGGACTGTTCTGTACCAGATACCTTTGGTTCGCGACCTTTCGTTAAAATATTCTGACCAAAGATTGAAACAGTATTGTTTGGCTAGATATAAATGTTCGGAGCAACTTGGTAAATAATTTATAACGCAACCATCAACAATAGCCTCTTTTGCTAGTTTGTCAACAATTTCATTTCCAGTAATTCCAATATGAGCGGGGATCCACTGTAGTTTTATATTAATATTTACTTTGTGAAAATCCTTTAAAAGGTTTAAAATAACAAAGGATATTGGAAGTCCATTATAACCCCAGGAGCACCTTTTTATATGTTGGAGTGCGCTCTTCGAATCACTTAAAATTACGAAGTTTTTACCTCCGAGAGACTTAATATACGAAAGACATTCGGCTATAGCGATAAGTTCAGCAGACATGATAGGAATATTGAGGCTTAACTTTAATTTAATGGCACTTCCAATTTGAGGATCGAAAAACGCTATTCCTTCATCTTCATTTTTTTTAGATGCGTCCGTAAAAATTTTATGGTAATTATCATATTTATCATTAATAAATTGACTACAAGTTAATTTAATATCTCTAGTATTGCACATTTTCTTTGACTTAACTATTACAGGTATATCATGCATAATTACCGAATCTAAATCTATGTAATTGACCCACGTATCTAAATTGTATATTTCAGGTTTACTTGCAGAATATATATTATACGAGTTAAAAGTTCTATAAATGGTTATTAATAACGGTAACTTTTTAGATCTCCAATAATAATTTTGACAATTTGCATTAAGTTCTACGATATTAGTGTACACTGGACTTTGACTAAATGCTTTACTTTTAAATAAAAATTTGCTTCCTAAATACACTCTACGTATATGCAACGGTACTAAACAAAGCTCGCTTTCCATCACATGAATGGCGGTGCTCTTAACAAATCCACCAATCAGTCGCATTGCCATATTTTGAACACGATCTAGTTTAATGAGATGTGTTTTAGCAGCATTTTCGTAAAGAAAACACGCGTAATCCATCCTGCTTCTAATTATACTTATATACAGCCGTCTAAGGTGTTTGGGGTGAATTCCCCAATTTGAGCCAGCTAAAATTTTGAATAAATTGATAAACTTTTGTGTTTTTTCTACTACACTATTTATGTGTATAGCCCATCTCAATGACTTATCTAGCCAGATCCCTAAATATTTTACGCTTTCAACGACCTCCAATGATACGCCAAAAATGTTCAATCTAATTGTATTTCTTCTAAAATTTCGTTTAAAAATACAAACTTTACTTTTCCTGGGAGAAATTTCTAATCCGATATCTAAAAAGGTTTTACTTAAATAGTTTAATGCCGTTTGTAGGTGTCTAACACTCTCCGAAATTTGATTTGTTACGTATATCGCAAAATCATCAGCGTATTGAGATACATATACATTGTTTATATTTTTACAAATATGTATAGTAATGATGTTAAATAATAACGGAGACAAGGGATCTCCTTGAGCTAAGCCCTTACTAGTAGAACGACAGATACAGAAATTATCTCCAGTTAATTTTAAATATCTTTTACTTAAATATGACCATAAATATGCACACACTTTAGACCCAACAGAAAATTCATCCAAAATAGACAGTAAGGCCGTAATTTCTACATTATTATACGCGTTATCGATGTCAATAAAACAGCCAACCGTTGGAATTTTATTAGAAAAACCGATTTGTATCCTGGAGACTATCGTAACTAAACTATCTAAAGCAGATTTTCCTTTTCTGAATCCCACTGTATCTTGAGAAAACAAATTATTATGTTCGAAAAACCATTCTAATCTAATTTTTATCATATTATGAAAAATTTTGCATATGCAGGACATCATCGAAATTGGTCTCAAAGACGACAGAGAATGAGGATCCCTTCCTGGTTTAGGAATAGTAACGATATTGATATCCCTCCACTGTCTCGGAACAAATTCATGCGTAAAAAACAAGTTATATAAACGCAACAGAATTATTTTGCCATTAAAAGGAATATGCTTAATCATTGAATATGAAATATTGTCCAGGCCAGGAGAGGTGTCTTTTAATCGTATACATTTTAATAATTCTGAAAGAGTAAATTCAACTTCTAATTCGGGATTATCTGAAGTAAATGTGGGTCGCAAAGGACATGCGTAATCTGGTGTTATACTATTTAAAACTAATGTCGCCCTCTCTTTGTCAATGACATGCTTAGGAGATTTGAATCCCTTAAACCACCTCATTTTATGCCACATTTCAACTGACGTACTAACTTGGTCTATCGAAGTACAAAAAACTTTAAAGTCAACATCTTTTGCTTGACGCATTAACCGCTGTGACTGAGCTATTTTTTCTTTAAGAAGATCTAAATTTTGGGGGATAGGATTACGACGGAACACGCTTAATGCTAATCTGCGTTCGGCAACTGATTTTGACAGATTTGGAGTCCAATATTTTTTTGGCGAGAACTTACTATCTGGATTCTGATTCAATTTAATGTTTGGTATATGAAGCTCTGCTCCTATATTTAAAAAGTCTACAAAAGTATCATAGTCCTTTTGGAGATCATTGGAAAATTTATAACTATTAAACAAGGAATTTAGGCAGTTTGTGTAAGATAACCAATCGGCCTGTTTATAATTTCTACGTAAATAAAATTTTGAATCAGTAATAAAATTAAATGAAACTTTTATGATTAAATGATCGCTACCTAAAGACTCATTAAGAACAGTCCAATCTAATTTTTGTGCTATATCACAGGACGCAGTAGTTATATCTGGAGAACTTTGTCGTACCTGATCATTTACTACAGCTATTCTAGTCACAGAGCCATTATTTACCGAAACAAAATTACTATTAATTATTGAATTATATATTTGAGTTCCTCTTGCGTCCGTTTTGCATGACCAATTTGTATGATGTCCGTTAAAATCCCCAAGTATGATAGTTTTACTGTCGTAAAAAGAAAAGATATAATCCCAATCACTCTGGCTTGTTCTGATTACCGATGTACAATATACACCTATCAGGTTTTCTATGTCGTAGCAATTGCTAAGTTTTATTTGAATAACATATATTCCTTGGGTTAAGTTATCGTTGTTCATAGTATTCAGCATATGCGACTTGATAGATTTATGCGTTAAAACTGCTATTCCACCATAACCGTCATCCCTATCAACCCTAAATATATTGTAATTATTTATCTTAATAACTTCGTTCTCTTCTAACCACGTTTCACATAGTACAGCAATGTGAACTTTTTCTTGTAATAATAAATTTTCAAAGACAATTAATTTGGGTTTCAAGCTTCGGCAGTTCCATTGTATAATATTTATTTTTATTTTATTTTTATCCATTATTACCTACAAATTCTAATATTTTCCTAAGCCACAAACAATCCGAAAAACACTCCACAATATTCAAAATTAAAAATTCTATACCCAACTTCAATACTCGTTTTACTTTTTCGTGTAAAGAAATTCTATTTAAAAATATTACGTTTTTAATTCTATCTATTAATTCTTTTAAAGTTATCTTACTACTTTTACTAGTGTCCTTAATGTTAGTACTATCGTAACTTGTTTCACCTTCATTGATATCGACCACAGACTCTTTATCCGATGGAACACCCCAGTTAAATTCCGATGAACGATCATGCTTCTGACGCTTTCTTTTCTTCTTTTTATAACGTGTCCTTGCTTTTTCTGACTGCATGTCTTCTTCCTCAGTATGGATATTTACTTCGACAATACCTGTCTCTATTACTGGTTTTTGAGTGCTAAAAATTGTTCCGAGGTTTTGCGTATTATCATAATTATTTATTTGAGCAGCTCTTTTTAGATTTTGATCGGGGTCCGGAGGAACGTATATGTCAAGCGCTTTTCTATAAGTACAATTGTATTCGGCCATGATTTGTCGTAACTTTTTTTCTTTAATATACATTGGACACAGCTTTGACAAAGCCATGTGCCTTCCTTTGCAGTTTGCACATTTAAATACAGTTGTATCGCAATTAGGATGTGAATCTCCACATTTTGGGCATATCACTTTTGGTGATGAACACCTTTTTGCATAATGTCCTAATTTCCAGCATCGCGAACATTGAGACACAGGAAAGACGTATGGCTCCACATCAATTTTAAGTCCATCTACAGTAATGTACTTAGGTAAAAAAGACCCTTTAAAACACAAGCGAACCGCTTCGCTTGCAACCCATAAAGCTTCACTGCCCTTTCCTCGGCGGTTAAGTCGACGCACAGATACCAAATTATCCGGCCCTTCATATTTAATATTTTTGTAAATTTCATCCTCAGACAAATCCAGGTCGACAGATTTAATGATCCCGTAAGTGTAACTTACTTCTAATGGTCTATGAAATTTCCAACCAATTCTACCAAATTTTTCGCATTTTATAAAATTTTCCATACTCTCTTCGTTTTGAAATTCCACTCGTATCTTATATGGATGCAAATATTTTATGCGTATTACATGCTGAATATCATTTTCTTTAAAAAGTTTGGCCAAACCAAATTGTTTGGGTAATTTATTTTCGCAAGAAACGTAAACTTCAAATTTATCTTTCCTTAGTCTCTTCTCCTTCCTGTTTTGTACTATATCCCATTCTAATTCTTCTTCCAGTAATTCTGAATCTTCTCTTGTCCTCTTTGAATTCATAGTATCCCTTTCTTCCTCACAAATATACTGCTCCTCACAAGTTGAAATGTTATAGGTCTCATCTATTTCGATATTATTATCCGTCATGTTTTAAAACGCACAAAACGTTTTATTCATAACAACGTATCGCCGGGTCGGCATTACCTGCGCGACCCGCGCGCGCACGGCGTTATCGCCTTATCGACGATGTAGTAAACAACTTGCTTAAAAACAACTTAACGCGACCGCTTCGCACGAATACCGCCACGAGAATCAACTGAATCAATTTTATAATGTAAAATAATGTTCGTAAATTCGTCACTATAGTTCCGTGTATTGTTACACACAAAATGGTAACCATTAAAAAAAAGACCACCATCAACTTTCGCGCCAAAACGAAACAAAAAAAAACAACACAGAGTAAAAATAATCATCCAATTTCAATTTGACCGCAAAATTACATCAACTACCGGACCGAAACGCGATATCAATTGACATAAACCCGGTTTAACACTTGCAAAATTTCTCCGACCGGTTCCGCCGGCGGGGAGGGGGCGGGGCTGTAACTAATGGCTAGACAATACCGGGTCCACCACGGCTGTTTGGATAAGAAACGGTGAAAGTTTGGCAACCTCTGACGGAGACGGAGTGCTTCTGTCAAACGATTACGTTCCTTTGCGTTACGTAATTGAGGGAGATTTCGCGACCGGTCGGTGCAGGTGTTGCAAATGGATAAATAAGCTTGTGTTTCGTGTGTGTGTGTGTGTATTTAAATGCAAGATTAAGCTTTATTACATACTAGACTAGATGTCCCTCACGGTTTCCCTCGCACTTATGGTTACTGCTTCGCTCCTATGAGTGGTAGTGTGATGTTTAATAGTCTATAGCCTTCCTCAATTAATAAACTATGTATCAGAAAAAATTCAATTCGATCTATTAGTTCCTGAGGCTAGCGCGCTCAAACAAAAAACTCTTTAACTTTATAATATCAGTATAGACTATCGAGATATTGTTTTAATATAATACCCATATATAACATAAAATATAGCCTATGACCGTCTAGAATAATGAACATTACATGTATTATAATTTTTTTTTCATTTTGTGGTTTTGGAGTTAATTTTGCATATGCAATATTCGTTTTCTGTTTATCATATTAGTATAGATATACATAGTATAGAACCGAAAATATAGAGTATTCTGATAATGCAAAATATATTTCACATTATTAAAAAAATTTTCAAATCACCTAATCTAAATAAGTAAATGAAAAAGTTTCTTAATTTAATGTTCGAATATGGAAGTGTGGCTCTATATTTTACAATGTGTACTCTATATTTGTAAGGTGCGTAATAACCTTATATATTTGAAAAACTTTTTATGAGATAAAATATTTTGTAATACCAATCCCGTTCAGTGAACTAATCATTATGCTTTTTTATTAAAATAAACAAGACAAGATATATACGCTTTAAAAATGCTTTTAAAGATGACGTCTGTAAACAAATTTATTTATAAAATAGATTTGACATCTTTAGACGCCATTTACTCAAAATACCGTATGGCTTGTCATAGTGTTGCTTATCAGCGTCCATATATACATAGCTTGTTAAAATCATAATTCTCTTTTGACTTCGCCGTAGTCGGTTAAAAATCAGACTTCAAACAATCGAGGTTGGGTACACAAGCAACGGTACTTCACGCCTCCGCGTAAAATTCACAAATAAAATGTATCGCAGCATAAGTCCATAAAACCTCGCCACCAATACAAATGTTTAAATTTATATTACTTGTATATGCATAAAGTAAATAAATAAATAAATAAACGCATCACACTCAACGGCCCCTATTAAGACCTCTTGGTCTTGTGTCGGGGGTCCGGAAACACAACACTAACACAAACACCCAGACCACGACAAACATCCGTATGGCCAATACCGCCGTGAACGGGGATCGAACCCACGACCGTTAGCGCTTCAGTCAGTTGCAGTGACCACCGCGCCAATTTGCCTGTCAGAAAGTAAAAGTATTAAGAGTCGTGTTTATAAACCTGGTTTTTAATTTCATGGACAGAGTATAACTAATACTTACCTATATATTTTAAACTTTCGCGATTTATACCATTCATATTTAATATAACGGGTCTTATCGCGATAACTAATGGTAGTAATACCATTTTATTGCCCGACGTTTCTGATTCTAAGCAGTTATATTAAATACTACACGAATACTATATAACACATAACGATACTAATAGACGAATGACGTACATCCCCAGTTATTATTTTTTAAAATCTAAATAACTAAACCGATTTTGATAATGTTCTGTGGGACAAAATCGGTTATTTAAATGACGGAGTTAAGACATAAGAAACATTAAAATGTATATCGTAATAATAATAAACACTAAAAAAAATATATTCGTAGTGTATGAATTGAAATATTGCGAAATTTATCACTTTTCCGACTTCCATAGCACTGTCTATACATTACTGACTTTGTCTACCCCTGAATCTGCTCAGAAGCAGAGAAAATTTTCTTTGCATTAATGCAAAGAATACAAATTAGCAATATTGACAATTAAAGATTTGAAATTAGTTCATGTCCTTATTCAATGAATAGAATCCATTTTGAAACAAATTTTTCTTATTTTAAAATGTTGAGGTTTCTGGGGAATATGAAAAAAATTTATCTCTAATATCAAATATATCATCTATACTAAGATAACAAAGAGGTAAAATTTGCTAATAAGCTTGTATGTAGGAGGTAAACTCTAATAACGAAACGTCAAGCAATATAAAGGTATTATTACAATTACAAAGTTATCTAAAATATATTATATAAAATATGAATAATATAAATCGTGAAAGTTTACAATACATAAATGGAATAAGTAAATAATTCAATTAAATGAAAAAACGAATTTTTCTGTTGAAGTCGGTTGACCTTTTTTTAAAAAGTATCCTTAAAAATAATATCCAATTGAGGATGAAATGTAACGAAGACGGTTACAATATAAAAATGCCATTAAAACGTCACCCGCAATAAAACACCCACAGTGACGTAAAGTCACGGCCGGTCACTAGTGCGACGAGGAGGTCGCACATTAAAGAGTTTGTTTCAAAATCAAAAAAATACTTTATTCAAGTAGGCTTTTAAGAGCACTATGAATCGTCAAAACAAGCAAAAATTACTTAAATTAAGGAAAAGCTACCACCGGTTCGGAATGTAGATTCTACTGAGAGTAACCGGCAAGATACTCGATAGGTACTCTTTTAAAATTATGTTATTAAGTGTATACATTTAAAAATTACAAATGTGTATATTAAACATCCTGTATGAAATCCAGCTATACTAAATCCATGCATTATTATCACCTATATAACTTATATAGAATAACATGCTTTAGCTAGTAAAGACTTTTTAATATGTTTAACTCATATGGCACTCCTAAGAGCCATCAAAACAAGAATTGAATTGAGTTTGATCAAAGTTTAAGAAGGTTGTCATATTTATTGAGCAATTTACGTTTTTATGATAAAGTTTTTCTGTTATTGTATAATTGAAATATATAATGATGTATAATTTTTTTTATATCTGATTACGTAATTTTTTTAGGACAAAGCTTTAACATTGAGGCCAATACACAATCGAAGGTACTTATTAATATTACAACATGTACTCGGACCTACGCGTTGCACAAACAAAGACATTGTAATTTCTTTGTTTCAATAAATTTAAAACAAGTTTTTGAGCTGAGACCTTTACAAGAAAGGAATTTTTTTTATAAAAATTTGGTGCACCAGAGAAACCACAAATGCGTCAGCATCTTAACAAGTAATGAAAAAGAACAGGAAATGATAAAAGGAATGGTGGTGGAGGTTAGACATACGGCTCACTCACTCACCGCATGAAAGGCAGCAATATGAACTACTGAAAGCCGATTTTCTGTGCTCGTTATTACCCCGGTCGAGCCAGCCTGTAATAGAACTGGCTACAGCCAGGCTTTACCAAAATAAAACTATAATTTAAACGATTAACCAGACTTCTATGTACTTTTGTTAAAAACCACAATTCCGCTTCCTTACACAAAAGTTCATAACTGTCGAATTGTTTATTTCCATTGTTATAATAAAACATGAGATTTTATGAACTATCAAAATGCTAAAAGATGCATGCAAATACGCACAAAAAATGCTATTCTGACGTGTGCAGCAAAAACCGTTAGTAGCTTACACGTCGTATCTTAAATAGTCATACAAAAAAGCCTTTAACGTGAAAGCCACTATCGTCAAAACTAACCCTCACAGACGAAATCGTAGGCATTAATTACTGTGTTATAATAACTCGTCCTCTACAATGTGCGATGACGTTCACCAGACAAGACAACAAAAGGCGAACACTGTTGTCGTATTAAAAAAATTTAGCATGACAATTGTCACACTCAAGGCTGTATTTTATCGAGTTTTTGCCGAGACATCGAGTCGATTCGATTATATAAATGAATTTTTTTTAAACAAAGCCCGACGTCACAACCTTCGAATAAAATGGCGATTAATTTAACATTATGTACCTATTTATTATTGTATTGAAACTGCTTATAATACCATACAAATTACTTTATTTGTCAACACTATTAATCAAAATCCATGTTACAAAGTGTAGTACGTGTTCAACATATTACAATACTTACATTACAAACAATAATTAAAATTGTTTTAAGTTTTTGTTTGAAAGGGTTATGCTCCCTCATACATAGTTCCCATAGAAAGGGGGAACCGAATTCTTTAAATTCGTATGCAAAATACGTAATTTCGAATGAAAGACATACTTAACTAATTTTGGTGAATATTTTTATAAATATATAGAGTGGGTTATTGAGAAGTGCACGAGCTACTTTTTAAAAGTTAAACGTATAAGAGGGCGACATAAAGGATTAAAATTTCGACGTAAACGAATAAAAACATACATAAAATTTTAAACAAAAAAGCAAGAACAAAAGAAACATTATTTAATAAAAGTATATATTTTTATACATATCTACGTCACGTAGAAGCTACTGGACGAATTTCAATGGCACAATACACAGACGCCTGATAAGATCTTCATTCGTAATGTATTTATATCTCTCGTCCAAAACAATGTACAAAAAATTCGAATTATAACGAATTTATTCCCATACAGTTATTAATCAAATTATAATTATTATGATAATTATAATTTTGGCTTAAATTTAAACACAGTTATATAAAGAAACTGTTTACGATGCACTGTTACTTGCCACTGAAACTATATTATCAAAAGGATGCTAATTAATTTCTCATGGATACAATTAAAACATAAAAACCGTTTAGTTTTTAAATTATACCGCGGATTTTTTTACTATTTTTAATCGACTATCAAAAAAGAAGGTGCTTAATTTGTCGTGGGACAGAATTTTTATTAAAATAGGTTTGATTTCGGTATTTTAATCAAAATCACTGAATTATATAATAATTATATATGGACGCTGATAAGCAATACTATGTTAAGCCACATGGCTTCATTTGAGTAAATGGCGTCTAAACATGTCAAATCTATTTTATAAATAAATTAGTTTCAAGACGTATATATCTCGTCTTGTCTATTTTGATAAAAAGCATAATGAATTAAAGCAGATCGGTATACTAAAAAGTTTTACCTTATAGTTTTTCAAGTATATTACATTATTATATAATGCAAAATATGGAACACACGAAGTTATTCCATACTTATTAAGAGATAGAATTGAACTTTTTGTGGGTTGTCACATTATTGCTTATCAGCATCCTATGTCTTTCAAGTAAACGAAATTAAACTTATGAAATCAGTTTCCCTTATTTTAAACAGTCTTGTATGTAACAATAGGTACGATATTAAAATAGCTTTTAATTACTTTAATTACTTTTTCATACTTCTGACGAATTATTATTTTACAATATCTTTTAAAAGCGCTTAAAATAATTAAAAGTAAATCTGAGTCAAAGCTTTAAAGAAACAAAAAAAACTGTATTTTTTAAACGAAATTGCAATTCACTCGACGCTATTCTTATACCTCCTGTATGAAAACATAAAATAATATATGTAAAATCGAAAGGTCACTTATTCATCAAGATATCTCAGAAACTACAATGGTTAGGATTTTCAAATTTTGCATGGGGGTTCTTTTTAGAATGAAGATGTATCGTGTCTCAATAAGACGGAATTTTGCAAAATTTGACTCCTAAGGGGGTAAAACGGAGGTTGAAAGTTTGTATAAAAGTCTTATGTTAATGTTTCGACAGACCCGTTGGCGCAATGGTCACTGCAACTGACTAAAGCGCTAACGGTCGCGGGTTCGATCCCCGCTCACGGCAAACGTGTGTATTGGCCATACGGATGTTTGTCGTGGTCTGGGTGTTTGTGTTAGTGTTGAGTGTTTCCGGACCCCCGACACAAGGTCATGAGATCTTAATGGGGGCCGTTGAGTGTGATGCGTTATGTATTTACACCACGGCGGCTCCGAGGATAAAATTTATTTGTAATTTTAAATGTAGGGATTAACCCCCACATACAAACATACAAACAAACCTTATCTCTTAATAATATTACTCTAGAATATAGACTAGCTGCTCGGCGCGGTTACACTCGCGTTTATGATTACTGCTTCGCTTCTATGAGTCGTAGCGTGACGTAATATAGCCGAATTTCCAAAATCGGATCCGTAGTTACAGAGCCATCATATCTCAGTGCCTAACCCACTCTTTAAAAACTTACAACATTTACCTCTTCATAAAGCTATTATTAGTAAACATCGATAACATTCGAGAACTCGACAAATAAACTTTCTAGAAATGTCTATCTTATTTACTTTCGCCCAACAATAATATTTATGTTGATAATACAATCAAACACGTTTATCGCAACGTAGCTAAGGTTATTATATACGTCTAACATTTTTCTGATAATATCATACATCAATATGACCAAATCCGGTCAAGATTCTTGCATAAACAATTTAATTTTGTTTTAATTAATTTATTAAAATCTCCACCGTTAATAAAGTCTAATTTGAAATTTTTGTAATTTCAGTTATCTACGTGAAACCACATTTGTCAACAAATGACGTACTCATATAATTCTATAATTGGACGCTGATAAGCAATACTGTGTCAAGCCACACAGACTTCTTTTTAAGAAATGGCGTTTAAAGATGTCAAACCTATTCTTGATAAATTCTTTTGAAGAAGTATATTCTTTTATATTTTTCTTTTCTATTTTGATAAAAGGTATTATGAATTGAAAATAGATTGGTATAAAAAAAAGTTTTATCCAATAATATATTTTTTAAATATCTGAGTTTATTACATATTGTCAACTATGGACCACAATTCATTATACGAAACATTAAATTAATCAAATTTTTTCCATACTTACTAGTTTAGATGACTTGACAATTTATAAATAATATTAAATACGCGACGCATTCATAGAATACAACAATCTAAATTTGACTTTTTGTACATTACATTAAACTATTTCTCAGCATTCAATTATTCATAATATTAGCGAGAAAACAATATAATATTTTATTTGCAATAATATCTCATTTTGTATTGCGTGGTGCAATAGTACCAAGCAGAATAGGGTTAACAACGGGCAACGCTCGACACAAATTTGTCTGAATAATTTAACATAATGTTCTCATTAAACTTTAATATATAACGTTGATATGTATATATTTGTCCGCCCACTGCAATTGCGTGGTAATGTATAGGGGCCATGTCTTAATTACCATCGACCATCTGTTGTGGTCACGTGACCTATCCTGCTGTCACCACAAGCCCGACAACTAATTATACAATTTAATTAGTACATGTTAACTAGAATATATACAAAATGTAAACATATAATTATTAAGATATAATTTACTACAATACGTCCTGAACATTATAAATTAAAAAAAATTAATTATTCCATGTCAATAAACTTAAATATATTTATCTATATCAAAGTTATTCCGAAACTCAGTACAATACAGTCCACGTCAAAATTGTAAAGAACATTTTAAAAATCACTTCACGTTATTTTAACTAACTTCGAAAAAAGGAGAGGTTTTCAATTCGTCGGGGACTTTTCTTTTTGTTTACTGATTATTCGAGAACGGCTGGACCACTTTAGTCAATTCTTTAGTTCTTTATTCCGATTGGTTCCAAACAATTTTCATCAAAATGGGTACAGTACTTTGGTTTTAAAATCAAAATAACTGGAATAAGTATGACAATCATGTGAATGGAATTACATAATTTGCTTTTGAAGTCGGTTCATATATTTTTTTAAAGCCTTGTACTGTGATAGAGCCTACCTGTAGGTTAAGCTTGACCGGGGCAGTACCCAGGGGCGTAACTATAGGGTGGCAGGGCTGGCAAAAGCCACGGGCCCCGCACCCGAGAGGGCCCCGGCCCAAAAGAATTTTATTCATAATAATCTTATAATTAAAAGAAAATTGTTTTTTCATTATAAATTTGTATAAACCTATGCTCCTTGAAAATAAAACTTATCAGATATTTAACTGAAATACACACGATATTATTAATAGTTTTGGGTAAAATTAAACTATAACGTGACGATTTTTACTTGCCACGGGCTTCAGATGGTATAATTACGCCTCTGACAGTATCTCACTCTCACAGACGATTAGAGTATTTTTATATAAATAAGTAACACCTGATGTTAAGTGATCACCGCCGACCATGGACATTTGCAACACCAGAGAAGTTAAAAATGTGTTGAAATCTTAAAAAAGATTGAAGTACGAAACAGAATAATATCCGAAGTATACAAAGCAACCGCATATGCAGCCAGTCACAGAAAAGATAGAAAAGATAAAAACATTTCATATGAAAACTGTTTTGACAATCCAATCCCACGACGATTAGCATTTAAAGTTTTCAAGATTATTTAGATAAACGTACGGCATCAGGAAAATTGCTAGTGCAATGAATAATAAGCTAGCAAAATTATCTACAACTATACGTATGTAGCATACGGGGATTTTTCTACGACGTAACTCGTTCAAACTATTAGTTATTATTAAGAACTACAATTCTCGTGTCTCAATCAATATTTCAATCTACCTTCTAATGTTGTGCTAGCCTAATAGATTAAAATTAAATAGTTACTTCTATATTCCCTTGGAGAGTATGAAAATCGCTTTTAATCCATTAATTATTGATCGTTTAATGTATCGTAGTATATTTTGAACATGTTTTTTTTAAATAGGTGTTTATTTATGTTTTACGGTTTTTACAAGCATTTCAAGAACTTAATACAAAACTGGCGGTTCCTCGCGTTTAACATATGAATTTTGCAAAGTGCCGTCTTAGTAAGCACCTATATACAAAAAAGTTTCTAAGATTACGAGATGAGTGAGTGAGTGACCTTTCGCTTTTATATATATAGATTAAACGTGGCTTGCCCATTAAAATCTTCGTATTTCACGATATTCTATTCTGGGAATCTCGAGACCCCACCTCGATGATTATTAATAAAATATCATCTAAGTATTCAAAGGTTAAATATGAATTCAACACAGTGTATAACTATTATAGTTATGATTATTTATTAAAACGTGAAGTAAAACCTTTTCGTAAATTGCGTGGACGATGTAATATGAAATTTCGCAAACTCAAAGTTTATATAGAGAAGAAGCGCAGTAAGTTATTCCTTTAAATCATGCATAAAAATACATTAAATTAATAAAAAAAGTTACACACACTACCATGTATTTGACACACACACGCATTTATGGATGCTGATAAGCAATAATGTGTCAACCCACATAAATTTAGAGATATTGATGTATTCTGATAATGCATTTCGTGCTTAACATTATATAAAAAAATTTCAAGTCATCTGAACTAAATAAGTGCGAAAAAATTTCTTAATATAATGTTTAGAATATTGAAGTGTGTTATACATTTTGGTTTATACAATAATTTAATACATTTGACAAACTTATTATCAGATAAAACTCTTTACTAGTCTATCTACGAATAATTCGTTATATTTTTATCTATATATAAAAAAAAGTACGAATGAATACTTATTCAAACACATTGATTAAAAATAGGCTTGACATATTTAGACGCCATTTTTTCAAAATTAAGTCTGTGTGGCTTGACACGGTATTGCTTATCAGTGTCCATATACATATTATTTCGCCAATGTCACGTGGAGTGGAGAAAACACGATGGAGATTGTTCGGTGGGGTCGAGTATCCAACGTCCATATACTCTTTTATTTATTGTTAACTCTGTAGTTAAATTGAGAATACATTATTCAATCATGAAATCGGTTGAAAATATAATGAACTACGGACGAATTCCGACGGCTAAGCGACTAGTTTTTATACATCGTTCAAATATAAACTAAGTATCTAAATCATTACAAGTACATGTAAGTGCACGCGGTACTGCGTTAACTTCATTCGGAGCAAGGTTTAACTGCCTCTGGACCAGTTTGAACAAGCTGTAGGTCGACCTTCAGCGGCAAGTTAGACCATTACGTAAGCTATATTATACAATTGTCAAGTTGCAAGCTGTTCGACAGGACGCGCTTCCGTTCGGTACATCTCGGGATATGTCCTGTTTTATTAAAATTCGATGAAGCTAACTGAGAATAACATCCTTAATTGACAAGCATTAAATATCAAAATGTTTCGTAATCGTTATCTTTATTCAAGTATATTAAGAATGATTCGATAATTTCGCACGTTTGTGTTAGTAACCGAATTCAAAAATTTAAATTTTTAGCAATAAATGCAAAAACGTTTTACGAATAGTTATTTATTTTATTCGAAATCATAGATATGGAACCGTAGAATTATATAAAATTAAACTTTAATTACTAAAGTAGCTTCATCTCACACAGATTTTGAGTTCTGTCAATTTAATACAAAGTGTTCGATGTTATAAATAATTGTGCAAAGTTACATTATAATATTGCTTCCTACAAATCCTACTATCTCCTATTATTATAAACGAAATAATTCGTGATGATGTATGGATGTCTGGCTGCTTGTTTCTCATTCACGCAAAAACTACAAAACGGATTACGTCGTACATGCAAACTGCCGAACTTTACACTAGAACGGAAAACTTCTTTAAAGTTAACTGTAGTAAATATGTTTACATTTTTTAACAATTTCGACTTAAGATATTGTAAGAAATATTATTATTAAAAAATGTAAATTATTTGAACACCGTTTTCACCGAGAAAATCCATTCTTACCTAATTTGTCAGTTATGAGTTCTCACATATAGAACTTTTTTTTTAATGTGTGCTGTTGGCCCTACTGGCCTTGACAGCGTCATCGGGGTGGAGGATGAGTACTGAGATTCTGCCGTGAAAAGTTGAGCCCGCACTGTGCTCAGAATATAACGTTCATTCTAAGGGTGTCCCCTAATGAGATCGCACCTCGACTTAGAACATCGTCGGAGTGGACATATAGAGCGACGATATGCTATCACTTAAAATGTAGCTATTAAAATCATATTCTCAAAACGTTTACATCGATACTAAAAAACAAATCCCAGACTATGCTTTCAACAAAAAATATCGTCAATCCTTATCAATGTTAAGTTATCTCTGGGGTTCTAGTAACTTGTTTATTCGTAATTATGAATATATTTCTAAGAGTAAAGACGAGCAATCTATCCTAGAGAGAGGGAGGGTGCGTACTGCCGATATATTATAATAACTAACTGATCAACGAGCTACCATAGACAAAATACAGTATTATTTACTTTTATGATATATTCCTAACAATCAATAGCACTGAAATCACGTTTCGCAAGTAAATTACCAACATACCTATCTAGCCCTACACACAACAGATAAAACGTCACAATAATTACCCGTCGCCCATCAAGTCACGTGGAGCACGTGTCGCGGCAGCTCACGGTGCCCGCTAAAATCCTAATGAAAACTTCAAATCGGATTACTGTTTCGAAGGTCGCGGCTTGTTTTAATTAAATCAGAGCATTGTTAAAACTTCGTAGGGCGTAATGAGACTAATTAGTGGAGGGTAACTTGTACTGAATTCATAATAATACAAGCTTGTATTCATCCGTCACTCTCGAAATTTCAATCGCGTTGATTTTGGTAATAAAAATATATAGAGTGTTGAAGTAAATAAACTGAATTTTTTTTTCTTCTTTTCGTAAATAATGTCTCTGCGAACCTACAAAATCCAACATTTAAATTAAAAAAAAAAAGAAGGCTTTTAATAAAGAAAAAAAAATGAACAGATTTTTTTACTTTTAAATGTCGATTCTGCTAATGCTGGTAACATGTCTAACACACGCCTGTTCACATCATGTCTCGGTTTGCAAGAATATCGTAGTAACTCAAAATTCTAACAAATAGAACTAAGTATGTCAAAAGACCATAAACCTTTGTCGTTTTATCATGAAAAGAGTTGCGATGATGAATTTTCTTTAAATCAATAAAGTTATAACATCAAGGGATCGTTTAAATTTCGCAGCACCAACACATTAATAAAGAAACTTAAAAACCCCATTCCCTAAAATTCATCATTTTTAGTTGCATCGATATTCTTGAAAAGCAGCGCTGTATATAGTCACATTTTTCCAAAATGTCGGCAAACGCATCTGCAATATCCCTTATGTTGCAGATCAATAAGCGGCTTCAAAATGTTGTAGAAAATATTAATTTTTTGCTTTGTAGTTTACTTGTTCCGTTTTTGAAGCCGGTTTATTTATTTAAGTTTATTTCAAACAACATATTATGTTAAATTTACATTACCATATATAACAGTAGGGTTTAAAATTATTTACATATTCGCAAAAACTTTCTCCATCTATTAAGTATAAATATATGTATAAACATACATATATTTATAGGCTCTATTCATTTACTCGGTTATGAAATGCTTTAAGCAAAGATCTGTTGTTTAGACATTATCAACGTCTTTCAGAGACACTAAAATGTATTATTTTCATAAGACCCAGTTTTAACGAACATTTCCCTGGTTACCGAGAATAATAACGACACTAAAAATGATCGATTTTAAGTGAATGAATTTTGTAAATTATTTTTAAACTGTTTTAGTGCATACCGGCGCAATGCGAAATGCATTAATCTGTTAACGAGAAAACGTCATAGATTTATGATCTTTTGGCACACTTAGTTCAATAAGGCAACATATCGAATTACGTCAATAATCTTTCAAAAAGAGAAAGCGAGATCACTTTTTTAAAAATTGCTAATAACGCATTTGCAATCAAAGGACCAATAACTGATTTAGAACTACAATTCTTCACCAACCTTATCTTGGTTCACGGCCTACATGTGTACATATTTTAGATTGATATTATTTTTAAAACATACATCCAGTCATTTAAAATATACGGACATATCAAAGATTGCTGTTTTAAACAAGGCTTCATAGAACCGTTGGGCGGTAGGTATATTCTAACCGATCAAGCACGTACCACGTTTAGAGGTCACGTTCACGAGAAATACTCAAACGTCTCGTCCGATAGCAATTAAAAAGATAAACGACAATAGGACACTTTAAAATAAACATCAAACGCATTTAAACCAAATTACATAATTCCACAATTCAGACAATTTTCAAGCAACGATCAACCAAAATGAGAACAACTTACTAATGTTACACGAGAGAATCGTACAGTTGAAATAAATGAAAACATCTTTGCTGAATCGCATCGTACTAAACGAGCTGAAGGCAGACGCGGTACAGATGTACGTACATCTCATTTGAAAACAGCATCCAATAACGCTAAAAGCTGGAACGTGCCTGCATACGAAACAATGGCGCGATCCCACAGAGCCGGCTGTGTGAAGACAGACGAGCCGTAAACACGTGTGTAACGCACGCTTAACACACACAGACGTTTCCACAGTAGTGATCACACCACACACTACATGCTTTGATGTTTACACGTCAAACAGGATAACATTAACTAATCCATTGTTATTTGCATTTAGATTATCTCGGATACGAGAACGATATATAATTCTAAACGCAATTAATTAAATTATAAATAGAACTGAAATCGATACTAGGAAATACATTACGTACGAATAAGGACACGATCGAGTTAAATTTTCGTAAAATAAAAAAAAGAAAAGAAACGAGATATCGTTTTAATAGGGCTTGCATTGCGGAAGTTTAATTGCAATTAACAAGCGGAGCTGTCCAGTTGCGTTACGCTTGAATAATTGAAAACGTAAGTAACTCGGGGGAACGCGGCGTAGTTAATCGTGGAATAAATAGGTGATATTGAAAGTCGGTAATTATATTTAGCTCGTTAAATCGCGTTTACGTCATCCGACTCGAATGAAGTTACGGCACCGTCCGCCACAATGAAAGTGAAATTGCATTAAATTCGACTCGATATTTAATGATATATGACATGACTACGCCAATTTACAATCGCGATGCGCGATATACAAAATGCGACTTTGTTTTCATCAAGAGATGCTATCTCAAAATGCGACACACAAACAGTACATGACGTTTTGACAATCACAATAGATCAGCGAAAATCGCAATTGCGATTACATCGTCCTCGTGCGGAGGATGCAAGCAGTTTCACAAGTGCATAACAATGAACGTACCGATTTCCTTTCTCACGTAATGCCTCTGTTCGCCGTTGTGCGAATTCGTTCCGAAGGACTGACCCATCTTGTGCACTCACTCAAACAAATATCAGCTGATCACACACTAGATACGAAAAAAACTGTCGGTATTGCGTACGCCTGCGCGGTGCATAGCACGCGATACGTGCGCTCGGGACGGCTGTCCGGTTGATACTGAGACCGAGCGGTGCCGGCTGCCGGTGCCGGTCGCCGGCTCCGGCCGCGGGGGAACGGTGACCGATAAGGTGGATCTATACTGACCTATATGATCGTATCGTCGCGTTGTTTACATTGTACATCGATAAATTGAGATGCTTTGTCTGTATCGTTTGTTGTCTAGGTCATATTGCACTTGTGGATTTCAATATGTCTAGTGTATCGTTCAAGTGACTCGGTCATTGTATACATTATTATCATTATTTTTTTAATGTTTGTTTATATTAAAATTTTCTAGTGTCAACTTTTCTTAAATGAAAATGTAAATACGAAGTTGGGTCGTATGTGATTAAGATCGTCGTTTTAATTAGTTAAATGTTCATTTCGAACGAGAGAGATGACACAGTTTCGTCTTTAGGTACAATATCACAAGCGTGCTGTACTTACATAATTTTTACAGATTTTTGACCTTAATTCAGTGTGAAACAGAAGTGTGTTTTTGAAATGCTTATTTGTTCTCGTATTAAATTAAAAGTTGATTTCAGTGGGATTTAGTATCATACTAAATCCCACTGAAATCAACGATCCAGATCAAAATACAATACTATATCAATTATGGAAAACGATTTTTTTTTAATTTCTGATATCAAAGTCAGAACTAGAAATTTTCAAAATAGTTTTTGCATTCGTCAGTGCTTTAAATACAAATATCACTGTGGGTGGTAAGGAAGGTATTTTATTTGATTTGCCCAAAATAACTGAAAAACGAGGGGAATATCCGTGTGCTTTCACCTATGGATAAATTTTATACGGATAAGGTAACGTTTGAATTTATTTAGATGTAAATAATATATAAAACATGTGTTCTTTAGAATTTGTCGGAATGTTTATTTTATTATTTCGTGTTTTTTTTGTTATAGTTTTAAAAATTAATCTTGTCAAAAACTATAAATGTGCTTAATTGGCTTGATTCTTAATTAAAATGGGTTGCAGGTCACCGAGGATTGTAATTGGAGGGGATGTCAAATCTCTCAGAATTTCTCAGATGTGAAACCAATTCTATTTATTTTCTGAGCCCCCTAGATCACCATCTGGATTCAAGACTGACTGGCGCATACACCCTATCAGCTATATATATAGAAGAAGACGCGGATTATTAATACACAGTACATATTTGAATGAAATCCTGTGAATAATTTCTATATTATTAACGAAACATAAGATAAGCCACACATAATGTAGTAAACAATAGATATCTTCCATGAGTTCTGCGTATTTCATGCGATAAAGTTATTTTACATGAAGATAGCACAAACACAACAACACCAGATAATTATTGATTACACCACGAGTAATACTCGTCGAAGATAGGAAGAAATACGTTGATTGTTGCGAGTACAGGAACAATCTTCGGGATGTATTTGAGAAAATAGGTATTCTCACCGTTGGGTCACAATTTATTTATGTTCATATTTTATATATCTTTCAAAATAGTGATGGTTTTAATAAGAACTGTGATAGGCATTGTGTAAACACTAGAAGAAAAAATGAACTTTTCATACCGAGCTTTCGTCTTCATAAAGTCAGTTCATCGTTTCTGGAGTTTGGTATTTGCATCTATAATAAAAACCCGAAAACAGTTTTACATTTGTCACTAAATCACAAAATCTTTAATAAATAAAGCATATTTTACCAAACAAGAATATTTGACGACAAAGAGGCGTGGATCTAATGTGCGTTGATGTTCTCACAGGATTTCAAAAAAAATGTTAGAAAAATCCATAATGTATGAATGATTTTTAACTCGATAGGTAAAAATTTTTACCTATCGAGTTTCTTGCCGGTTCTTCTCGGTAGAGACTACATTCCGAACCGATGGTAGCTTAAAAAAATCTATAACCAATGGGCCTGTAACTTGACGATTCAAAAGTGCTGTATAATAGCCTATTTGAATAAAGTATATTTTGAATTTGAATCTTCGACTTGGAACAATCTCTATTAAATACATCAGGAAACTATATTAAAGTGTACTGAAAATAGGTTAAAACTATCTGAAACAAATTTAAATTGCATTATGTGACATTGGGATGATAGAAATAATAATTTATATACGTGATTAAAATCCACTTCTATTTCACTATAAATAAAATTCGTAGATTTAATAAAATTTATTGTTATAGTATAGTATTATACCAAACAAGTGATCGGTCCCTGCTTTACACGCATAGCTATCTAAAAAAATAAAAAATAAAAACTATAGCATATGTTCAATCAGGAAGGAACAATGTAGGATACTAATGGTGAAAGATTTTTTTTCAAATTGGTCCAGTAGTTTCGAAGCCTATTCAATGCAAACAATCAAATATGTCCTTGTTATAATATTAGTGTAGATTAATAGTTAAAACAACACAACTTAATGATTGCCGAATATATCGCGTAAAATACACACCAGTAAATTGGGTCTTGCCATGGGCTTATAATAAGGGGTAATGGCTTGGACGAATGGCCATAACTACGATTTGTATAATTCCTAAATAACTGATAGTAGCATTTCGAATCATACCGTCTCACTGCGTGACGCCCGGATCGACCCGCATCTTGGACTTACATCCCCCTCTACTCACACACTTCCCTACGGTGGATCCCTTCCATGTAAAAGCTATAGCTACACCCGTGCGTACTGTCTTAATTAGCTATCGACCACATAACTAAAAACCTATTTAAATATAGCCTATTTTAAATTAAATCAAGCCTTAATTCGTAACGCGTGATTTAATTGAAAATATGCTACTCGAAGGAGAGGATAACATAAATAATACACAACCAACGACCGGAACAAACCGCAAAGCCCGGAAACTCGACATTCAGACAGTTCATGAGATTTATGCGCGAGATTATCAATAAGGGATGCTAGAGTTGCAGCGTGAAAAGGGGTAAATTTAGTGTTAATGTTTTTTAACTATAATTCAAAATTTTCATTTAACCTTCACCCGTCAAAGAAATAAATGTTTCGGTTTAACAGGTAAACTGTTAACGTTACTTTATGAGCTGTGACTTTATGAGAATGACAAAAGTTACCTAACTAACATTGTAATGCATTTTTTATCTATATTATAAAAGCAAAAGACCACTCACTCATCACGAAATCTCAGAAACTACAAGTGGTAGGAGTTTCAAATATTTGGATAACAAAAAAAAAAACCTTCTTTTTAGGCAGTAGGCGCTCACTAAGACGGAATTTTGCAAAATTCGTACCGCAAGGGGCCGCTAGTAGTTTAATATTTTTAAATCACTTTTCAGTACTACTAGATAGTACTAAGAATGAAACTCCTCGAATATTGTAAAGTACATTTAAAATTTTTGCTTCGACGCGTACTCAGTGACGTCACAATGTCTACAAACGATACTCAGCCCGCTTTTTATCTCATTATTTATTTGTTGGTCGTTAGGACAAAGTTTTTAATGCTAATAGTTCGAGTTTAAAGATGCTCGCTTTACCTAAAATTATTTAATTTTAAAGCGTATGACTACAAAGTTTTGAATAAAACTTATTATTATAACGAATTATGTTGGAATACTCATGCCACATAAAAATATTAGAAATTATAATTATTATGATTACAGTCTAGTCTCAACAAACTTATAATAATTATTATTATTAGACTAGAATGTATGTAAATATACTAAAGATCTTAAACTATTACGTATTATTTTAAGACAATATTTTCATTTATGTTACACATATGACTTTTTCGTTAATGAGATTGATATACGCGTAATTTTGAGGTTTACCTAGCAACAGATTGTTCATGTCAAGCATGACGATATATTCTTACAAGGATTAGAAAATAAAACAAGAAAGACGTGGACTAAGAATCGAAAATTATATTATTATTCACTTATATGTATATTTATATAAAATTAATTCACTTCCAGATGATAACTACATAACCGGATCAAGATTGTTATTAATGTCTAAACTATAAAAAAGAAAGATAAAAAAATCTTTACATTGTGAATTACGGTAATGTAGCGTATGTACGTGAAATACGTGATGATACAATATACCTACCTACATAAATATGACACATAGATGACGGTGAAATTAACTTGAATCATGGATCGCTTCTCAGAATATATCCAAGTCTGAGGTGTGACGTCAACTCGTGTATTTGTTTTGAAATACAAATAAATAATTTAATATCTGTAAAACTAAAAGTATCGTTAAAAATGTTTTTCACTTTCCTGTCCGTAGCATAAAATTACTTTGTCGATAAATCTCAGATTTTAAATTGCAGTAAAGATTTATTTTGACGAAGGTCCAAACATGGTTCATTCATTGAGACCATTACAACGAACCCTAACGCGATACTTGTGCTATAAGTTGGTGAGGAGTTGGGTGTCCTGCTGATTGCTGCAGCATCAGGTGAAGATTACTCAACTGCGTTATTTTGATATCATTCACAGTATAGTAAATTTCTAATCGATTAGACCAGAAAAAATTGTTAAGATCCTTTCAACAACTAGAAAATGCTAATAATCTGCAAACATCTGAATAAAGCTCCATAAATTATAGCTAAGTACCATATCGATTGTATTAACTTTCTAACGAAAAAAACCACATCGAAATAGTAATGATATTTATTAGGGAGAGGCCTTAGAAAACATACGTTAAACATATAACCCTCCTCTTTTTGAGCGGGGGTTACAAATGTAGCATCATATGCCATCAAAACATAATTTGTAAAAAAACAAGAAATACAATTTATATTAAATTGTTTAGTTAGTATAGTTTTTACATTGTGTTTTCATGCGATGGCCAAGTCAATCTATTAATTTAAAACATACAAGATTTTTAATACTGATTTGATCACAATAAGATGTTGTTAGGTTATCTGATTACGTAATAGCCTAAGACATAAGGTCCCTAAAGGCACGACAGAATAAACCTCTATTTTAGTCGAGGGTTACAAACGTAAAATCATATCTAGGTATCACGCACAACGACGCCGTTTTGTGATTGTGCTTTAGCTGAAACTCTCAAGTCTCTTTTGATAATCGACGAGTACATATGTATGTACGCATGGAGAGGAGTTTAGGGGGTCCGAACCCCTGAAAGTATACGACTTTTTTATAAATGTACGAAACATTGGACAAATGACAATAAAAATGGTTTGTATAATGTCTAAATAACTGAGATTGGTATTTAGAAATATATCGCGTAATGTCCGCATAAAAACTAGTTTGTCTCTGTACATTTTAGACTCACAACCTACCCTTTCCTTCCCTTGGACGGACTCTCCCATATGAAAGCTATAGATACATCCGTGTATGTACGATCAACCATACCTGTTGTTCGTTATCAAATTCTGTACAAGGAAGTCGTGTGGTATCCAATCAGATTTTTTAATGATAAAGTAATCCAGACAAGGTCTGAAACATAAAAAGATTATCAACATTAGATAACGCGCTGCAAAATAGGATAATTACAATCAACTCTGTTCAAATAATAAAAAAGTAATCAACAAGATAAGGTCATAATTACGAGAAATGATTTATAGGATTTAAACACAACATATAAAAGAAAATTAGATTTAGATATTTATTGTTATTAGGTATGTAAAAACTAAGCGATATCAGACAAGGCCTGAAACCGAAATCATCGGTTAAGATCGACGCGTTCTAACTACTAAGACACCTTAAATGAACAATATTACAAGTAAACATATATAATGATGTTAATCTTATTATTGAAATAAAGACAAAACTGCGTTTCTCTGAAAATTAAAGATTTATTTTACGACATTTATTTACAGTTAACATAAAACTAATTACAATATATTTAACAAAATATTATTATCTTACCTGAAAATTAAAGAAACAACATTTAAAGCCTCTATTTCAGGTCTATTTTATATCTTAAGAAAATTCTAATAATTATAAATTTAAATATTTTTAAATGACAAAAGTCAACAATAAAAAGTAATAAGAGAAATTGACATAAATAACTAAAAAGGTTTTCTTTACACATATAAATACTAAAAGATGGTTCTTCTCTTATTTATTGTTGTAGGTAGAAATTACGTTTTATATTAACACGTTTAATTAATTGTTATTGCTAAATCATTCACGATTATATCCTCTATAAATAGAAACAATTCGTGGTAACGTTACTAATCACATGCTCAAAGATAACAAAAACTCCTTACGTCGACTTCGCTGAAATATGACAGTGTTTATTTCATAACTTAAAACATTCGGTAAACTATATGGTATCTGATTATATAGCGTATATGATAAATAAATAATTAATTCGATATAATCTGTAAGAGTGCACTAATAATCTTATTCTGTTTTACAAATGTAGACCACCCTCAGACTTGGTTAGGTTATTTTAGAAAAAATATCTGTAAAAAACTATTGTGTCCTATGATTTTTTATCTACTAATAAACAAGATCGCTCTTTGATAGACAGACAACACATAGATTAAAACACTGTTTTAAAGCATTCATTTTGTTACAAGAGAATTTGTAATTAAATTACTTTGGTAAACAACAAGCACATTTTGAGCAAAGAAATTCAGCCCCTAAGGGGTTATGTTTGTTAACATAAAATTCCATCGGACACAAGGTTAATAATTTTATATTCATTCACCAACAATTTATATGAAAAGCCTACAAATGAAGTCAACATCTTAATTGGTTGAAGCGCCTGCCTATTTATAACCGCTAAGGCGATGTTCAAAGTTTTGTTGCTCGTTAAATTTCAACAGGCGCATTGAGTACGAACTTTATTAAAATTTCGTTTGCAGTAACGAGAAAACTGGTAGCCAGATCCGTAAAATAAGCAAATAAATTAAAATACAGAGCGCTCGCCAATATCTATGAAATATTTTATTTTCATATCGGCCACGCTCTTGTTTTTGTTGAGCTCAAATATATTCATACTGTAAAATATTGCTTTTCAATGTTATCGTCGGTCTTTACGCTAATTTATATTAGTAATTTAACTGCGAATCGAATATTGATAATATAATTAATTATTTACATTATCGGCTTCTCAGTTCTCTTGGGTAATAATAAGCCTCGATAGCGGTTATACTGAATAAAATGTATGCGGAGAGCTTTCGAGCCTTTTATAATTAAGAGAGTCGTCCTGCGAGGGCCACTTTGTGTTGAAAGTTAAGATGCCTAGCACAAAAACCATGATTTTGCAAACTTGCAGATAATAGTCTTCTAATATACGGTGAATATGAAGACATAAAATAATTAAAACAAAATCTTTCGCATATCATATGTATCTACCATATATGTTAATACGTAAGGCATAAACTTTGAACCTCTTTTTACGACAATTGGGCGAATGAAGGAATATGAAATTTTGCAGACTTATTGTTTATATAGAGAAGGAGCGAAATATGTTGATATTTCTTTTTAATTATGCATAAAAATACATTAAAACAATAAAAAAAACATTACACACACTAACAGGGAATTGGACACACATATGCATATATCTATATTACAATATCATATATCTATATTGTTAATTGTTGAATTATGTGGTAAATCTTGAAATTGCTGAAAAATTTAATGACCTACGGTCGAATCCCGACTGCTAGGACTAGTACTTATAAACACTTAAATTCGCTGTCAACTGTAAATTATGTTCATAATTCACATAAAAAAAGGAAAGAAAGATTGATTTTTTATTCTGTCTTGTATTGGCCAATAACTAATTTATTATGTTTGTTTATTCGTATTTTATTCTATGCAATACCGGTCATTCGATTGCGATAAAACTTCGTCAACTGGCACTAGCGATAAATTTATAGGCTTAGTAATGAATATACAGTAGACTACGTGTCTGTGCCGACTAAACGGAAAAATAAGCTTTAGACAGTCTTCTGACATAACAAAATCTACATTAACGTGAGCGAAGTTGCGAACAAGCGCTAGTAACATCTAGCAATAAGACTAAAATTTAATAAAAGAAATTACAAATTAAGGAAGCTACATATAATTCTCTGGTAAACACTCAGAAAAATAACATTGAAATAAATATGATTACATCAAACCCATCCGAAGAAAGTTACTAAAAAAATAATTATTAAGATTTTCATACAATAAACAAAGACTCCTTTAAGCGAGCCATTTTTTTTATTAATCACATCTCACAAATGACAAGACAGAGGGACAAAGGATATCACATACACATGCACACACACAAACACGACATTAACGACATCCGAGTGAAATAAGCGCCAGTGACAAAGAGACACAAATAAATCTCAAGGTCGGTTTTGTTCAAACTGAATCAATATCAGCTCTTTCACATATCACAGAATGGTGATAAATTCGTCGCTGAACTTTCACATAAATATGTCAAACTCTGAGGTTTTCATATCATGCTGTATTTTTACTTTTTCATCGCGTAACGTTTCGGATCTCAATGGAAATAACAATTTTGATCATAGTGGAATCAATTATGCAATGAAATTTTGTAACTATAGATTAGTTGGTACTGTTTGACGTTAGAAAATCTGTACCATTTCCAACTTTAACAAGCTCGCCAAATGTTGGCGCAAAGATATCATATTCAGTCGCTAGCTGGTTGCTTATAATAATCGTTGCTATTTTGACAGATTTTGGCAGGACGTTAGCTTACGTACATACCATTAGACTTGTGGTTGGCCCAGTCATATTTATGACCAACCATAAGCCTCCAAAAATTAGAAGAAAGAGATGAAGCTGTTTAATAAAAATGCCCATCTTTTTTCTGCAAGCCTAGGATTGGTCGTACTAGCGAAACTCGTGACGTATCCAATCAGAATCCTCTAGAGTTCCGATTAGTCACGTCGAATCTCAAGGTCTCTTTCGCCCATTTTGAACAAATTATTTTTGACAAATAACTATGGAAGGCTCGGTTTAGTCCTCTATGTCTATGGTACAGACAAACGTACATATGTAGGTAGAAGGTACTCTATATACCTAAAATCTTTGATATTGGTATGTATTTAAAAGCGATTGAATCATCTAGTACTACACAACATGCAAAACACGATATTTTTTCCTTAAATTCGGCAAACAAAACTTTAAAAACAGACGCGAGGAATGACGAAAAAAATTTGAAAAACATTTCCTCAGACACCACACATTTTCATGGAAGTTTCGCAATTTGATAAATAGATTCGTTAAATTCCAAAACACACGTAAAAAATACGAACAGAGGGAAAATGTCTATTTTTATTTCAGATATAAATTCGAACGAAATCCATTCATTCATATTGGAATTCCAATAAAAACAGCAGTATGAAAAATTCAGCGCTGCAAAACAAAATACATACCCCGCATATTATTGTGCAACTATACTTTACCAAATGATATGTTTAGAAGGGAACATTCACGTGTACATAATCATGTACATTTTTTCAACCGACTTAAAAAAAAAGATTCTCAATTCGTAGTGTATGTTTGTTACCACATGAGTCTATTATTTCTAAATCGATTTTAAAATTAACAGCCTGTTAATGTCCCACGGCTGGACAACGGCCTCCTCTCCTCATTAGGAAGGTTTAGAGCTTCGTATTAGCGAGCTAACCGTCGGGGCGTCACGGTAGCATGCGTAAGCGATCCCGTGTCGCCCAATGAAGACGACGAGGGTACCGCTGGGTTTTAGTGTGTAGTCTGTCGCACTATGACGTGGCAGGAGTCTCACATACCCACCCAAATCCCTGGGTGGGATGCATAAAGCATTTCCCGGCGACAAAAAAAAACCACGCTGCTCCACTGCGGGTTGGCGGAGATACATTTGTCAGAATTTTTCCCGACACGCAGATATCTTCACGACCTTTTCCTTCACCGCCGAGCACAAGACGAATTTAAACACAAATTTAGCATTTGAATTCTTAGCTGTGCTAGCCGGGGTTTGAACCTTAGGGCAATCTCGGCTCTAACAGCAGGCTATATTATAAAGCAAAATGTCCTCAAATACACTGCCGGAATAAACATGTGATCGTTTTCGGGGTTAGTGCCAGCTCGGGAGTCGGTGAACTCGTAAAACTGAATTATAATATGACTCTACTACTGTAGCCAAATTGTATTTCAGTTTTTGAAGTGCCTACATTGAAATCACTAATAAATCTTCGCTGAAGTTGGATTTCTATTGAACTGACGCTATCGCACATTAGATGTACACGTTAAGCTAAGCTACTATATGGATCCTGATAGGCAATAATGTGTCAACCCATAAAAATCAAATTCGGAGTACTTAACATTATTCAAAAAATGTAAGTCATCTAAACTAAATAAATACTATTCATTAAAAAAATTAAAAGAGTAACTATCGAGTTTCTTGCCTGTTCTTCTTTATAGAATCTACATTCTAAACCTATGGGCGCTACATTAATTTAAATATCTTTTTTTTATTCTGCGTATTAACATTGTTTTGTGTATCGACGATTTAAAACGCTTGTAAAATCTTACATGAATAAAGTATATTTTGATCGAAACATCTCATAAAACACCTCATTGACGGATGCGTAGTTTGCTTACACATATTCGCGAAGTTCAAGAATTTTTTTCAACCGACTTTCAAAAAGAAAGAGATTTTCAAATCGTCAATTTTTCTTATGTTTCCCGATTTCACCAAAACGACTTGGTAGATATGATTAAAAGGATTCCATTGATCCCATAGAATTTTCATCAAAATCAGTTCAATTTAATTTTAAAATAAAAATAACTTGAATATATATGTCATCCAAGTAAACTAAATCGCGTATTCTGAATTTGAATTCGGTTCTTTTTTTAAAAAAAGTCTTACAAATAAAATACACAAACCCATGTCGGCATATCAGCCAATAATTCTGAACTTCATTTATTAACATAGCAATTAGTATACGAGCTGTTATATAACCTAACCTAACCTAACCGCACGCCAGTTCAATTTTACCTCGTTTAATAATAGTGACAGGTAAACTCTGAATAATATAACCTCATAGCAAATAAATAATTAATCCAATTATGAACTGACTGACAGGTTGGCGTAGTGGTCACTGTAACTGACTGAAGCGCTTACTTTCGCGGGTTCGATCCCCGGTCACGGCAAACGTCTGTATTGCTCATACGGATGTTTGCCGTGGTCTGGGTGTTTGTGCTTGTATTGTGTGTGTTTCCGGACCCCCGACACAGGATCATAAGACCCTAACAGGGGTCCGTTAAGTGTGATCTGTCTACACTCTGGACATACAACTCCCTCCCTTCAGACCCTCCCCTTGGACGGACTCCACCTATATGAAAGCCATAGCTACGCTCGTAAATCCAATATTAAATATTATATAACGATAGATATATAAGTTCGTGAATTTTGGCACCTAGAATGCCGACCACTTTGGACGACGTTGCCTAGCAATCAGCTAGCGACTGAGTAAAATAGGTTACAGATTTATTTACGTCAAATAATATTTATGTAACATATGTATAGTAAAAAAATATCATTGAATTAATCATATTGATTTACTCAAATAGAAGATGAAATTTCAAATATTTTTTACAAAGTAGGTAACCAAAGAAATGCAGAGGAGATTGTCTTTGTTACATAACAACTTTCAAACACCTCAATCTTTATTCCAGCCTAGGTTAAATCTTTCCAAACATCCTGTTACTGTCCATAATTTACCGGTAAAATAACATCATCTATACTTATATAATGACTTGTCCTGACTGACTGACTGATTTAGCAGAACCTAAACCACTGAGCTTACAAACTTAAAAATTTAACAGAAAGTGCCTTTTGGGTTGTAAGTATTCACTAAGCAAGGGTTTTTCGACATTCCACCCCTAAAACGTTTGTACTGAAAATATTGTAACATATTTTTATTAACTTAAAACTTAATAAACATACTTCTTGATACTAATAATGTAATAGTTTTCTGAATAGCTTCTATCAAATTTTAAAATATACGCACACGAAGCTGCAAAGAACTGCTAGTTTAACATATTTTGCAAAATATGAAAGAGTTACGTTCAAAAATAACATCCAGTGCATGTCACCCGTTAATTACTAACACAATTCCAACATAACAAAGAGGGGTGGGGGGCGTGCAGTCGTCCGGAAAGTGTGGGTGCATCGAAAATAGCGAAACAGCGTTCTCGCTCCCACAAGGACGCTTGATTTTATTTTAAGCTGCAGCGCTGCAGAGGGAAAACGATCAACAGGAACTAGAGGTTTTTTTTAAGGTTCCGTTTTTATCACGTCGCAATTCATATATACTTTTATTTTTGAGGTATACTAAAATAATCTGTACTAATATTATAAATAGGTAAAATTTGTTTGTTGGTTTGTACTTGGGCGGTGATCTTTGAAACTGTTGATTCGATTTAAAAAATTATTTTAATGCTGGATAGCTCGTTTAATGAGGAAGAAGCACAGCAGTAATCAAAGACGTAAAACCGCGAAGGGCAGGTAGTATAGTATTTTACTCATATAGTATATATAGTGCAGTCATTTGATAGTTTTGCGCAAAAAGATTTTTGGGAGTTATAAAAAAAAACCAAAATCATTTGGGCGACTCAAACACACACAAAATAATATAAATATCACATTTAAAAGTTTTTCTGTCAGACTTTCATAAAGCTGTACATAAGTTGTCATTGCTTTACATCTGAAAGAATTTTTTGCTCTTATTTTTGAAAGGTGGTATACCTTTCGTAGCTGTACCTATTACTTGTTGTTTTATATTAATTCGAAAGAAAAACTAATAAAAATAAAGCTCGGCTTGTAACTAAACCCTACATTATTACACTTAAGTAGGTACTTATAACCTTTTAATAAATGACAAACTAAATCGTATCGCAAGTATAGCTTACTTATTGCTAGCTTACACAACACTTACTGTTGTGTGTTTTATTTACATTTTATAGTTCAATTGAAATGAGTTATTGAATTAATTATAAAAAAACCGTTGGCTCATTATTTTATTAAATACAACTACCGCCATCTATCAAAAGTCGCGTCAACACTTCAACCCACATCACAGATGGCGCTGATCACCCTAATGAGTACTATTCATAGTAAAAAATATATTTACTCTACATCCAAACGACGTTCAGCATTATCTTATTTACATTATACATAACAAATTGCCTTCGTACGCGGCAGTGTTAGTAGTTACTGAAATTACCTGAGAGAAACTACCATTTTAATTTTAATCCTCGCGAAGTTTGGCGGCTAGGTAATAAATTTTAAACTCTAGATCCATCGCATTGAGATGTTCTTCGTGCCAACATGCACCCGTCCTTGACATTCATTGATCGCGAGAGCCCTGAACTTAGAAACGGTAAGACGTTAGTGGAAGAGCCGAGATGGCCTAGTGGATAAAAATACGAGAAATTCTGTCGAAGGCCAAGGGTTTCAATACTAGACGAAATTACTATAAATAAAAAAAAAGAAATGACTTTGAAACTAAAAATATTAAGAAAGTCTTAGCAAAACACAATTTAGTTTACTTGTATTACATACATATTTATTTCAATTTTTTAAAATTTAAAAACCAAAATACTAAACCTATTTTAATATAAATTATAAATGACAAACAAAAATAAGAGAAATGCGTAGTGCATTTCTCTTATTCTTAACTATTTTTATTAGATACTTTTTTTAAGTCACTTGAAAACTTCTAAATTGTTCACAATTTTTTTACCTTTCTTAAACCGATATAAGCCAGCCAGCTCCGAGTACTGTATAAAAAATTCGTTAGGGCTATTCCCAGATGTGGTAGTACCATTTTAAAACTTCACTAACAGTCAAAGATACATTAGATACAGACAACATAATACCTACCACTCTGTAGATAGAGATGAAACGAGTTATTTGACATTATTTGTCTGTTCTTTTTAAAACATCAGGGCCGGAACCGGCCCCCGAATAAGGTTTTGGGCACTGCACCCCGAAATTCGGCCAAGTGCGAGTCGGAGTATGAACTCGCTCAATTGAATCACTCAACACGTAAATATGTATCTATATCTATTAAAATTCAACCTATATATTACAATATATATTCAGAATTAAGGGTTTCAAAATATAAATAAATTTTCGCTATAACTGGGTCTGAATAACTCACGCACGATATTTTTTTTTTATTAATTTACTAAGGCACGTGTGTGACGTCACAAGTCCATTAGGGTTATGTGCCCATCGTGCCCACAACGGTGGATCCGCCCCTGGCTAAGGTTACTAGAGAATTGTATTGCCTAGTAGCCCCAATATGAATCTGGCCCTGGCTGCGTGGCTTTACGACTGTTTTATGACATTCACATCATGATCGTATGTCATATTGCGAATAAGCCAAAATCGTTAAAAATATTTTCATATAAGACACCGGATATATACGATTTTCCATTATATTTGTATAGTGAATGTGGGTTCGAGTTGTTCATTTTCTAGTCTTTTTTTTATAATGACGTATATTATTTCTTCTTCAAAATTTTCTTTACAAAAACGACTTCAAAAACTAATTTAATAGGTACAAGTAAACCAAAAGCAAAAACGAAGAATATTTTCTACGACATCTTAAAGTCGATGGCAAGTAAAATATTCGAAGTCAGCGCCACGTAAATTTTTTGATGAGTTCCCACGTGATATTTACTGACATAATCGGTTAAAATGAATACGTATTTAGAAGATACCACAACGTCAAATAAAAACTAAAGAGAATCCAATATTTACGTAATTTTACGTTTGCGTCGTTAAATGAGAGATTATTATCCTCTATTTTATCTGTGTCGAATTCAGAACTACGGCTTAACGATCATATACTTTTTTAAATTCAACAGTGACACAAACAACTCCTTTAAACAATTATGCTAATTAATTAATGAAAAATTTATCATCGTCTCTTATGCTACAACTTCCAGCAGTATCTGATTAAAGCTGTTTTATTGCCACATAAAACACAAATTTACTTTGTATCCAAGTAAGTTGCATCTCTTTACACACAGCCAGCGAAACAGGAATGGAAGTCTGCGTGTAACGAAACCATTAACACTACAGTGTTGACATATTTACTGTTCAAATTATAAAACAATAATTATAAAAAAAATGTCAATATTACAAGAATATTATTAAAAAATTGACAATTAATAATATATAATATTCCAAAATTATAGATATGTTATAAGCTCACTTTGGTGCCCAGAATGTGGCCAACTTTGGACGACGTTGCTTAGCAACCACCGACAGAGTTTGTATCAAGTCAATTAACGAGCTTGTCAAAGTTGGAAACGTGAAAAATTTCGTAGAGCCATTAACCAAAGAATTGAATTTAATTGCAAAATTTCGTAGATTAATTGTCGCATTAAAATTATTTGTATTTTGATACAATATTTATAATTAATTTTGTTTAGGTCAGGAACTGACAATGAAATTCACACTATTTTAGGGTGTTTTCAAAATTTTATTAAGGTTGGATTCTCGACGCCACCTATGTCCATCATGTTTTTTTCAATTTCACGTAACATTGGCAAAACATGTAACTGACTCAACTAAAGCCACTAGCCAAAAACTTAAATTGAATTTATTTCATAGTTGCCCAAATTAAACCAAGTAACTCGTATACTGAAATGGAAAAGCAATGTTAAGAATATTTCAGTCGATTTCGATAAAGAAAAAAAAAACAAAAATATCGAAAATAGCCTACGCGTAATGCCATTTGTTCCCGAGGGATATTGACCTTAATATTTCTGTTCTCTGGAATCGTTGCTCCCGCGCGGAAATAAAGAAATAACAAGAATATAATTGTGACAGGTCATCGAACGGACAGCGAGTTCAACTACTTTAGTATTTAATAAATATATATAAAAAAACCCCGACTTAAAAATCTAATAAAATAAAAGAGCTCATGATTTTGAAATCTTATAACACCCCTCAAAAAGGTAATATTTAACTGACTTTAAAAAATGGAGGAAGTTCTCAATTCGTAGTGTTTGTATTTGATGTTTACTATCTCAGATCTCTCTCATTTATTAACCGATTTTATAAATCATCTTTTTATTTGAAACATTCAGATTGATCTCAAATTTTTTTCATAAAAATCAGTTCAATAATTTGGTCATTAAATCAAAATAACTGTAATCGGTATGTCATCCAAGTAAACGAAATAGCGTTGCGTTGCTTTTAAACTGAAACTCTTGATTACGATCAAGTTAAAATGTACAACAACATAAACGACAAAATTTTTATACCGTTGAAAATAACATATTCATATTAGCATCACCGGAACGATCTAGATTCTTACATAATTATGACAGAGAGATAAAGAAACCATAAATGCTGATGAATTTTTATGTACGTGGCTTTATGTTTTCTCCGTTACATAACGTCCTATCAAACTACTGGAAATCTGTCTAGAATCCTTACTAATATTATTAACGCGAATGTGTGTACCAATGCATGGAATATCGATGTTTGTTACGCTTTCATACAAAACCTACTGAATGAATTTTTAACCGACTTCGAAAAAGGAAGATTTCCTATGTTCGGCTGTATGTAATTTTTTTATGTTTGTTCATCGATTTTTCCGCCGTTTGTTGACCGATTTTCAATTTTTTTTTTGTTTGAAAGGGTATGCTTCCAATTTGGTCCCATTGTCATGAAGTCAGGATATGATGATGGGATCCTAGAAAAATCGAGAGAACTCTTCAAATATTGTCGGCACACCTATACCGATTTAGGTATTTTTGGTAGTAACTCGCGCATTTGCTCACGAAAAGCTACATTTGAGGAGGTGGTGCTGATGATGAAGCCCACAGATGGGCACCGGAACCACTCAATAACGGGAATTTTACGGGTTGCGATTCGATTGCTTCAATATGATTGCTAAGCAATTTATGCTCGGTGAAGGTATACGGTGAAGGGGAGCTGATGATGCAATACCAGGAGAACTCCTCAATAATTAACAGCTCTGCATCGGGAAGAACAACACTTTTTAAATGGTGATAAGCAGTTAACATTAGGCGATTGTAAATTAGGTAAGTCACAAACGGTCCCTTACTACATCTTACTATATTCGTCACTTAAAAGTGTAAAATAAAAAGTTTTTGAAAAATTACAAACCGACTTCGACACCCAAACAAGTAAACTAAAAAGTAAAAAAAATATATTCTCCCACATTTTTAAGTCGGTGCCAGTAAATAACACGTAAAAGGTTTTACTTGGTGCCGACTTCGAATGTTTTACCGAAGTCGGTTTGTTTTTTTTCAAAAAGTACCTATAATATAACCATAAGTGTCGAATTAGTAAGAAAAAATTTTGCCATTTCCGAGCTCTTCTGGAGAGCGGTCCAAAAACCGTTGGAGCTGCACGTATATAATGTATAATGGAAATGTTTATATCATACATATAGTCTTACAACAGCATATGTCTATTTTTTAATTGTCAGCCATTATCGCCAAAACCCATCCTTCGCAGACGAAGTCATGGGCACAGCCTAGTATTCATAAATTAGTTTTCATATATAAGTTCACAAAATTTGTAACTAAGTTGTAGTACTATTTTCTTTCCATACATTCTACCACCAATAAAAAATATTTAGTTATTTCTGGGTGAAGATTAGAAACATTGGCAATTTTTCCTTTGAGTTTATAACATATTCTACTATGTCTTTAACTGTCGATGTAGCAATAACTGTAACACCCTGTAAATGTCGCACTGCTAGCAAAATCCTCCCTCCTATTAAGAAGACTAGGAGTTTAATCCACCACGTCGCTCCACTGCGGGTTGGCGCTTAAACATATGTCAGAACTTATCTTGACAAATGAGGTTTCCTCGTCATGTTTTATTTACAGTTGACCACGTGATGAATTTAAACATTTAAGCACTAACACTTGAAAACAGTGGTGCTAGTCGAGTTTTTAAACTGCGATCTTCAGTTAAGATTATCATGTCCTAACCACTCTCCATCTCGGCTCACTATAAAGTCAAAAGTGTGAAAAGCCTATAATTGAGAATAGTTACGAACCTCCTTTGCGTCGCGCAATAAAAGAAGGCCATCGACCTTGAATGGATGCTGAAATGTAATACTGTGTCAAGCCACACGAACTTCATTTTGAGAAAATGGCATCTAAAGATGACGAACATATTTCCATCTTTTATTTTCTATTTTGATAAAAATTATAAAATATTAATAGATGATAGGCTAGTAAAGAACTTTATCTAATAATAAGTTTTTCAAATATATGCAATTGGTGCATAATTCAAAATATGGAACTCACTTCAATTATTCTAAACAGATTAAGAAACTTTTTTCCGTACTTATTTAATTAAGATGACTTGAAAAATTTTTGTATAATGTTAAATGCGAAATGCATTTTCAGAATACATCTCTAAGTTAGACTTTTTGCGGGTTGACACATTATTGCTTATCAGCATCCAAATATTTAGATTCAGTTTTTCAATTCACATATACAGAAACATTAGCTGTGTTCGTCGGTTCGCTGTCACGGGCTGTTAAAACAGGTTGACCGCATTCACCTTGCTCAACGCCAGTAGCCTCACCTTCAGCGGTTTTGTGGTGGTCGGTGCATAAAGAAAATATTTACATTTATTATATACTAGCAGTTGCTCGCGGCTACGCCCGCGTATATTTTGGAATTACAGCCAAATAAATCTACCAGCGAAATTGTGACCTTTCCAGGATTTATTACCCCCCGCGTCATTTTAAGGGATAACTTTGAATTTCTGGGATACTATATGTATCCCAGAAATTCAAAGTTTTAATTATTCTCCTTAATTTATGTTTGTACTGAATTTAAAGATAATCGGTCAAAAAAATACATTTTCTCATACAAACTTTACTATCCCCTTGCACCGCAGTGTGGAATAATAGTTTTCTATTTTATATTTCAATACTATTACCCAGAAGTATGTGTATTAAGTTTTAAGTTAATACGACCACGGAATAAGATTTTGCATACAAACGTTTTTACCCTTTTTCACCCTCTTAGGGGTGAATAATCGGAAAACCCTTTCTTAGTGGACACCTACAACCTAAAAGCCACCTATTGCCAAAATTTCAAGTTCGTAGCCCCAGCGGTTTAGGCTCTGCGTTGATGAATTCGTCAGGACTAGTGATTTTATATGTATAGATGTTATATATGCAAATGATATGAACTAGTTTTGACATTATCTGTACTTCCTATTTAATATTATACAGGTGTCAACAGGACATGTGTTGGACATATTACCAGCGTTACCAGAATATATTTTTAAAATTAAATAACTGAATATATTTGTTTATATTTTTTTGTTCATAAACTATTTCTATGCGTATATTTATACGAGACTACAAGATTCAACATTGGAATTTAAATAAAAGTTTTTTTTTCACATTGTTCAGTTTTTAATAACGCTGGTAAAATGTCCAACACATGCCTGTCCAAAATAACTTCTAAATTTCGAGTATATAAAATTTAAAAATTTGTGTTCATTCATTCAAACCTATCTTCGCAATTTGACCTTTTCGGTCACACATTTTTTTATTAAATCAATGGCTCGCTAACTGGAAAGGAGAGCGTGTGTTATTTAGAGTTATAATACTTACTCCTTCCCAGTTAGCGAGCGTACTTTTATGGATAATCCCATCTAACTCGTCCACCCGTCCATTCGTCCACACGTCTATTCGTCCACTCGTCATGACGAACATGCGCATGCGTACAGACGGGGATGCGCAAATTCACATACATTCCTAGAGCCTAAATGTTTTAATCTAGATCAAAGCGCAGCGCGCCGGCGACGCAGCGAAGAATATTTATGACGTAATACAAAACTACAGGACGCTTAACTGCAGGAAATATAGGTTGCATGAACGGCAAATTGGATTCGCTACAAACTTGTAAATATATAGTATCGTGGAGTTTCATTAGTTTAAGTGACGATTCGTTTCAGACAATTGCTACGTGTAATACAAACGCTTTTATTTTTCTTAATTGTAGTTCTGAAACTTACTTACGAAGTGCTCCGCTGCAAATAAACTCTTACCTGTAACAGAAAAATTAATATATAAACAAAAGAAAATTTAAAATAATCAAAAAATATATAATATAGTAATAAAAATAAATAAATAATATCAAATACTGCTGAATAGAGCCGAGATGGCCTAGTGGTTAGAACACGTCGATCTTTACCGAAGATCGCGGGTTCAAGCCCCGGCCGCTGATTTTTCAAGTGCTAAATTTGTGTTTAAATTCATCTTGAGCTCGGCGGTGAAGGAAAATATCGTGAGGAAACCTGCATGTATCGGGAGAAATTCTGATACATGCATATCCGCCAATCCGCAGTGGAGCAGAGTGGTGGATTAAGCTCTAAACCTTCTTAATAGGAGAGGAGGCCTTAGCCCAGCAGTGGGATATTTACAGGCTGTTACTTAACTTACTTTACTTTACTGCTGAAGAATTATTTTACTGAGGTAGAGCTTAGCTGTATACCATTGATTATAGCTTGCATACGGGCTGGCTCGAACGAACCTGTACCTCACTCTCACAGACGATCGGCGTGAAATAGCTAAGCTATATTAGCGTTTCGTTACCATGCGTGAGAGCCGGAAGCCTGTTTCTTTCTTTCTTTACTTCCTATACCCTTTCATCCCTTATGCCTTGTTAATCTGACAACGTTATTGTGGTTCCTTTGATGCTACAATTAATGTTCATTGGCGACGGTGATAACTTAACATCCTTAACCCTTAATTAGGTAAAGTTATACTTTGCAGTAAAAAGCTTTTTTTGTTGTATTTGTAATTGATACACATAAAACAATCATAAAAAATAATTTTAAAAAACTTAGAAGCTTAGTTTACCGGAAAACTTATATTGTTTTATATTTTCTTCTAAAAAAAAGTGTTGCAAGTAGATAAAAATATTAAACCAAGTTATTTTAAACAAAATATTTTTTCAAATTTCATGTAATGATGTAAGGTCTACATTTTTTTTAAATAGCCGTGAATATTAATGTATTAACGACAGCGCTTACACGAAATACGTTTTAAACGAGTTTAAAATGGTAAAACAGTGAATCAAATAAAAACAACACAAATACGCTGAAAAATAAATATATTTGCGTCAGATAATAAACACTTCATGTTGGCTGATCACCAAATATATGTACCAATTATGACTGACAAAGTTGAAAAAAATATACGTATTTTTATTAGCTTCAGAGGTTTAAATGACACTCACACTGGACCATTAATGCAATCATATTTTCTCTTGTAATCTTTTATATTTATCGACGATTGAATGGGTAATAATTTTAATGCAAAACATTTTTTTCAACAATTTAGGTTACATTTGCTTTTAATTGGAACATTTTGTTTTTAAATTTAACAAAGCAAAGGTCACTCACTTAATCATCATGAAATTTCAGAAACTTCAAGTGCTTTATTTTTAGGACGTAGGTGCTCACTAAGACGGGATTTTGCGAAGTTTTACCGCTAAGAGGGTAAATCGGAGGTTGGAAGTTTGTATGAAAGTCCTATGTTAAGCGCTAGTATATTAATCAGTATTTATTTATATGGAAATAAAAATTACCACTGATTCATATTTAAAGTTACATCTTTTTGATATTTGGATTACTGTTGTTTTTTGAACGATTCACAGTTATAACTGAATACATTACGAAACAATAGCTTAGCGTTTATAATTAAGCATTATAAGAGCAACAAAAATATGCAGCTTTGCTTTTCTCCATTTCAATAGCTCAAGCTCCAGCTCCAGATTTAGATAAAAAAAAACTTATAACAATATTTGCAGGATATTAACCAGTCATCAAAATCTAAGGTAAGTAAAACAAAATATTCTAACTGATCCGTGTGACAATTATCAAGATAAAATGATTGTTTTTTTCCGGTGCGATACAATTACATCCGTGAACCGTCCCCTGTGAGTCAGTGTAAATTTTCATGTAAATTATCCTTTCACACGATTCAACAATCGACATTAAAAAATAGATAAATGCAAATCACAACTAGACTTGCTTCCTGACTGTCGTGTAAGAGCATCACACTCAACGTCCTCTGCAGGATTAATATGAATATAATATCAAGGACTAGCGATTCGCTACGCTTCGCATGGGTGCTATGCTATATCTTTACGAAATCACATGACCAATTTTTGAAATTCTCGGCATTTCTCTACTATAATGTGCATACTATAATGAACATTTCCCTTGAATCACTTGATTTATTGATTATAACAGCATTAAAATCCGTTGCGTATTTTAAAAGATCTAAGGGTACAGACGGCGAGAAGCGATTTTGTTTTATACTATGTAAAAATGTGAAAAGACCCACGATATTAACAAAAACGCACTTATTTTTCAACCGACTTAAAAAGGAGGTTCTTAATAGCGCATGTTTTTTTAATGACTATAAAAGCATTTATAACATATCTATCTATATATCCAAAAAGCGGTAACTCACTCACTCATCACGTAATCACAGAAACTACAAGTGACAGGAGTATCAAATTTTGCATAAGGGTTATTTTAGAACGAAGGTGCTCACTAAGACATCCTGTCTTTGCAAAATCCACCCCTAAGGGAGTAAAAGGGGGGTTGGATGGTTTGTATGAAAGTCATGTTAAGCGCAAGTGAAACCGGGAGGGGCCGCTAGTCCATTCTTTTTAACTTGTCATATTTTTCATATGACAAGTTAAAAAGAATGGACTAGCGGATGGATGGAATATTTATCGAGTTAGAGTTTAGAAATTATCGATCGAATAATTGAACTGAATCATTTTTCATAATGAAATATTATAATGACAAATAATATTCGAAAATTCGTGATTACCGTTCCATATATTGTGAACTGAGACAAATGAAGCAAAATAGAATATAGTAGAGTATATATTTTTAAATGTATCGTAACATTAATCGTCCAAACCTCACGATACGTTTCAATTAATCACGGCGCAATGGCTCGGTCAGTAAATAGTTCACACTTTAATCCCGACTGATGAGTTCCCGGGATTAATGGAAAACCGACGAAGCTTTTAAAATAATAATAACGCACCGATGATACCATATTATCGCGTGAATAGTTTTGAATTTCATAATTTATTGCAAACTAAGTTTTACTTACGGTTTTGATCGTGTAATGTAAATTTTGATACTATAATATATTCATCTAAAACTTATTTTTCTGTCAGGCCGGTACGACACACGTACTACTGGAAGTTAACTGTAGTGCTTATAAACTTCTCAGAAAAGAAAATAGTAAGTTACAAAAGTTTTATCGTAATCTGATGAATGGCAAAACAGTGCATAAAATACGAACAAACAAAATATATTGATCTTAGTAAATTAGATAAAATTAAATAATTAAAGCTCTTCTTTAATCTATACTAATATATAAAAGTAAATTTTGTTACCTTAATAACTGGAATATTCCGATAGGAAAACCTTTTCGCGTTAGATAAGTTTTCTAAGGAAGGCCATAAAACATCATGCCACAACTCATAAAGACGGAGTCGTAACCATAAAAGCCTGTAGAGACGAAGAACAATTTACGCAGTCTTTTTTTGTCGCTGAATACAGAACGCATAGAACGCGTAACACAGACCAAGGACTAAACGTACGAAGTCTCCGAAATAACGATTTTATTTTATGACAGACAAAGACCCACGAATCGTTGTCTTAGATTTTCGCGATTTTAATTCATTGAAATAAAACTATTATTATTATTACTATTAACGAACCCATGTAGGTTCGTGGGTCTTTGAAATAAAACTATTTTAAACGGATTTAAATCGCGTATATTAATTATTTTTATCATCCCGACGTTTCGAGCACTTCGCAGCGTTCGTGGTCACGGGTAGACTAAGGTGACATTTGTCTATTTGAGATTTTAGAAAATATTATTTACAACTACCGCCAACGGTTTCTTAGATGATATCTTGAATAACGTTCCGGTTGCACGCAGAAGGCACTTGCAATATACGCGATTTAAATCCGTTTAAAATAGTTTTATTTCAAAGACCCACGAACCCATGTACCAAACACGAGTAAAACCGAGCGAAACAGTTTCTTACTGCTAGTTCTATAACGCCCTGGCTAAAATATAGCAAAATTTTTAATCCTTCAAAAAAAGTAATAAAAAGACTGAATATTCTACCCACACGACAGCTCGTATTAAAAATGTTCCAACGTATGATAAAGAATATTTCCATTCATAATCAGTTTTTATTGCAATACCGGGTGTATTGCGAATGAAAACGCGATCGCGCCGCGGACGCTGGTCAATGCGGCGTATAATTACGATAATCGAAAAAGACCGAAACCATTCATTCGTCCGATTTTTATTATCCGTTACATTCAATTCGTTCGATTCCATTCCTTTGTAAAGTGAATTAATTATTGGAAATGACTACGCAGTTATCATATTATTTAATAACTTAAAGTGATTTTCGGTTTTTTGGCTATATATTAACAACATTTCTTTAATTCTTTCATAAATATTTATAAATATATATTTAAACAATTTAGCTTTATACTGATAAGCATTTCTTTCAAAATCAACTTTTATTTTAACAAAACGATAGAAAAATATCTTAACAAACATAGAGTAATAATTTTCTAATAATGTAATAACTAAATAAAAATAAATAAATTAACTAGAGGAAAAGTAGAGATTATATATACCGAAAGAATTCAATCTAACCGTCGTCCCACAAAAGACCGGCGAAAATGACCAAAATTGAAATAGTATTTCGCTCACAAATCGCAGTGCAAAAGGAACCTCTCACTGGCAACACTCATCGGCAGTACAATCAAATATTTGCTCAGGACAAATATCCGCTCGGAAGTGCAAAGCAAACGCTTCTAGTCGTGGCGAATGAACGATGGAATATGCATTCAATAGGCCTTAACATAAAAGCGACCATTCACATTACGACAAAGATCGCCTAACGATTTTATCCTTTTTTATTTTAACTCGCACTTGACCGGTTAATATCGTTCGTTATTATAACGGCAACAAAAATACGCACTGTGGAAATTTCAACCTTCCACCTGCAACAATTCATCAAAAAAAATCAACAAAGGAAAAAAAGTTCCGCTGAGTTTCTTTCGCGATTTAATCTCACTTTTGAGGTTTAACTTTTCCGAAATCGTGGTAGATTCGTTTGGTTTGGTTGGGCTGGTTGGTAGTTTGAATAAGATAATGTTAATGGTCTTTTAGCGTGAAGACCGCCTCTGTACATTTTTTCTTCTCATGTACTTTAAAGTTATATCTGTTTAATTGGTGTATAATATACAGTATTTGTTGTTGATGTTGTAAATTCCTAATTTTAAATATTTCTTTGATTTGATAGACGGATGATCTAACAGACTAACGGAAGAACAGCGGCTTAATAATAAGGTTCCGTTGATTCCCTTTCGAAAATCCTAAAAATAATGTTAGCTTAACGCATACGAGTATAATCCGTAGAACACTGTAAGGAGAGAATTACACTAATAAGTTTTGCTTTCAGACTTTCATAAAGATTTACATAAGTTATTCATCATTGTTTTACATCTGAAACTTTTTATTTTCCGTGCCTTATTTTTGACATTCACAGCTTCTATAACTACATACAACGTATCTGTTACTAGGTTAAAGAATTTATACCGCTCTCGAGAGTTAAACGTACAAATGTAATTCTCGCTCAAGACAGTTGTCACGACTTTCCTAACATGAATAGCCCGTTTTAGCGTGGTTGGAAAACTCTAACTCATATACATACAAATTTATGTATCTGTCCTGAGAAAAACCATTTTTCCTCGTTAGAAGAATTTATTTTTAATTGAAATATGAGGCAATTAATAATGAAATATTAACAACATTGCTTGTTAATAAGCTGTTTATAATAATTACTGAAAAAATATTTGCTACAAAATTTTATGAGCTCCATTTTTAAATAATTATATTATCTCTTGGCGCAAAATGGAGAATTTTTAGCAATGGTATAAAAATGATACAAAACAGGAAACAAATTAGATTTATGGCATACATATTAGGGTAAACAATATTTACGTACTTCTGGCAAACAACTTGGCGAAATGTTACAGCTATATCATACAACTAAGGTCCGTAGCGAAGGCCTACTACCTAAACACATGGAACGCTAGGCTTACGAAGCTTAATCCTTCACGATGCTCCACGTGAGTTTAGATAAACCTACATGTTATAGAATCAACTCTGATGCTAACCCAATTTAAACATGCTATTATTAACTAAGACAAGCATTCATATTTAATCTGGTGTACAACAGTCAGCTCGTGACAAAAAAGGTATTACTACCGTAAGTTATAAGACCATATATTAAATATGAAAAGTATAAATCGCGAAAGATTAAAATATTTAAGACAAACATGTTCCATCGATTGCACCACCTTGCACCTATGTACATACAGAAATAACTAGATTTCTACCAGAGATGTGCGATGTAGCGAAGCACTTAGCGAGCACATCCCTTGATCAACTAATAAGTATATAAAAGACTTTTCTTCGTTGAATCCTTTTCCACCAGGACTAAGGTAAACAGTGAAAATGAAGTGATCTTATTGGTGATTTTTTTCTTGCTATTATTCACCGAAAGTTACTGTTAAGCTGCTTAACAGTAACTTGCGGTGAATAATAGCTTATCAGTTATAATTTTATACAAAAGTAATATTAACCAAATTGTTTAATAATAGAAGAACGACCATCGAGAAAGGAAAGCATTCTGTATCTGTTTTATGTAATACGAAATAGTATCGAATAATTTTTAGAACAGTCTTTGTTCAGTAACAAGATTAGATCCCACGAAAGAAGTAAATTAAAGACAATTTATGAGTTTATTAGATCAACTCGGTCATTGCCAAGGAAACGTTGTCTTCCGTCGCCTGTCAGATATTTATCACGGGAACACGGTTCGCGAATAAAACTTTGGCACAATTCCGCTGTTTGTTGCTACTGAAATGTGATAAAACAATTTCGCTTTATCTTCAGATGATGGCGTAATAATCTTGTTTGGATACATTGTTATAAACGAAGTCAATTTTATAAGTTAAATATTGAAATGGACATCATTTTTTTCGTGACGCCTCTGAAGGAGTTAAAATTTGAAGCGCTTGTATGCAATGCTGAATTATATGTCCGGGGGGTGTAGCTGATTTATGATTGACATTTGCTCTTTTTGACTTTCTAGCATATAATAAAAAAATTGCTACCGTAAAACTAGACTAGTGGAGCTTCAAAATGTATATGAAAGATTTTTTTACGAACAAGCGCGGGGCCCCGTGAGGCGTGAAGCCCGTACCAGTTGCTAACCCTGTTAGGCATACTTCGACGCGTCTTGTATGTACGTTAATTTCTTTAGAATGCTAAGTAGTAATGTTTTGATGATTTTTAGCATATGAGGTGTCGTTGGATTCATCTTAATTCTGGAATGGACATAGGATACAAAATGTAAAATACATTGTACACTGTCTGGTAATTATTACTTGTAAATTTTAACTTATGAACATTAATTTATTTACATAATTATTAGCGATATAATTCGACTTCGCATTTTGTTGACTAGAAAATTAGTAATAATTTATTCGAATTTCAGTCTTCCGCATGACCTAGCCAAAAAATGAAGTATAAATACGCACTTAAATAGACACTATAAATATTAAATCATATCAAAGTGGAATTTGCACAGATCAGAAAAAATAAACTAGGGTCAATCAAAGAAATAATCAAACTCGGTATTTACGAGTCACGTCAAAGGTTTTTAAAAACAAATACAACGCTATGGTCGCTTTTTATTCTGCCGTCCAAAAAATTGCAAAAATCGGGTTTTTACCAAAGCACAGCAGCACTAATGTAAATTAAAAAACCCAATGGCAAAATTAATGCAAAAACGTTTTTCAAACTTCACTGTTAGTTACTGATAAAAAAATTATTACTGACATTCTTGACGTTTTCGTCTAAAATAGTTCTAAAATGATTCTAATCTATAGCATATTGTTACATCATTATGATTTGTATTTTAAATATAATATGTAAATGATGCAACATAACATCCAAAACAAAAATAACAAAATGCAATTATATTTGACGACACGAAACACCGCCGCGTCTACATTTTAATTAACAAGATCGACCACAGGAAGAGAGAACCGAGATACAGTCTAAATATACCGGCGCAGCCCCACCGCCATGACCTTCGCAACTTTTTATAATCCCACGGCGCTGTAGATCGATTAAATTGCGAACTCGTGGCAACTCCTGTTATAAATCACTGTAGACTCGTATTACAGAATGGAATGGAGTGTCTGTTAATTGAGAACTCACTCAATAATATATCGTGTCGAGTTCTGGAAGTTTTACTGCGATTTTGGTTATTTTTACCTAAGCCAGAAGGAGAGTAAACCTAACTGAAACCGATTTGAAACGATAATGTGTTATCAAAATCATACTATTTCTCGAAGTGGCATGCATCAGTAAAAAATCAATATGGCGGACATTAATCAAAATTAGCGAATCATTGTGACCTCTTGTAGCCAACGTTTTATGACAATAGGGTTTTAATTTTTTAATTACTTAAATCTTGATTAAGAGTCGAAATAAATAGGTATATATATGTAGTACGGATAGGTATTTCCTTGCAGTACAGTAAGAGACTATGGTCCACTGGTGACAAAGGATTTTTCTTTATAAAGGAAAAAAAATATTCACATCGCTATAAATTGGCCAATATACAGAATGTAACCTGAAAAGGTATCTCAAAATTTCTTCCGATGCATGCAAGTTTCCTTATTTCTTACTTGATTTTATTATTGTATTGCTAGGTTTTAAAACAAGAAGTTTAACTAAAGTTTGTATCAAAATTCTCTTCTTTGAATCAAATAAAATCGGAGAACTCTTCGAATACATTAAGAGTATCTACGCATCCAAGATTTATTTATAAACTATAAACTAACAGTGAATTCAAATAATAATATTATAATGTAAAGTAAATCCCATAAAGTAATACTTATAGATGTTGTTTACATCAACGAATCTAACCTTCTGACTGTGACGTCTGGCATATTTTTTAAACATACGAATATCTGCGGCTTCATATGATTTTCTTTGCTCTTATTTTTATACTTAAATCATTTCCTGTGGTTGCATTGTCATTAAATATAGATTTAAATTTAAAAAAAAGATCTTTCTCATCCGCTCCTTGATATCGTGACACTTGTATAAACATAAAACAGATTAGGTACTACTTCATTTTTTTTTTTTAATAATTTGGTATTGTACTTTAATAGACGCGTTTCGGATTAAGGACAACAGTATCATTATATCGCATGTCGATTTCAACTTTTTATCACTCATATTGTGTGCATAATTGCCAAATTGAAATGAAATTAAAATATCAGCAGAAGAACTCTAAGTACAGTTTAGCCCCTTAGACTTTACTACGTAAAATAGTTATGGAATCACCTGGTTTGGAGACTATTTAGACATAATCTGTGACCAAAATAACACTCAAATTTTATGGTTTAAACTTATAAGGCGTCTATGAAAAAGTCAGAACAGACGTTATCTAGACGTTTAAATAAAACTATAAGCCGAGATGGCCTAGTGGTAATAAAGTGTCGATCTCAACCAATGATCGCGGGTTCAAACCCCGACTAGCACAGCTGAGTTTTCAAGTGCCAAATTTACGTTCAAATTAATCTCGTGCTCGAAGGTGAAGAAAAACATCGTAAGGAAACCTGCATGTGCCGAGAGAAATTCTGACACATTTATATTCGCCAACCCGCAGTGGAACAGCGTGGTGGATTAAGCTCTAAACCTTCTCCTTAATGGGAGAGGAGGCCTTTGCTCAGCAGCAGCAGTAGTGTGGCGTTTACAGACTGTTACTTTACTAAATAAAAAATTATCACACCTACAGTAAAGCAATATATTAACCATTTTCTCGTGTAGAGTTTTTCTCTGAATTCATGAAATAAACATTTAGAAACACGTAAAAACGCTGATATGTCCTCTCATCCGCTACACGCGTGTCAGCTTGACAGGTGAATCGAGACGGTATTTTTGCTATGAAAAATGTATACCCTCCATCATCTTACACTGTAGGTGAATGGACCTGAGCCGTGTATTTATATAACTGAATTATGATTTTAATATTCATGTCGAGAGATTAGCTAGATCTTGCTAGACGCTTGTGACACGTCACTGACATTTATAACTTTACTAGCTTCCGCCCGCGACTTCGTCCGCGTGGAATAGTTACTTTGGGCTAATAATGCATTATTTTAGGACAAATTTGGTTAGCATAAATAAGTTTACAGTGAGCTAACTATAACCATAGTGAGCTATCCTTAAAAGTTAGACATATGCTGTCGCGGACTTTTTTTAGAACTTTTAAAGGAGAACAATTCCGTCATACATGATTTTTGCGAAACTTTAACCGTTTACGCAGCGCATGCAGCGTAAACTCTCTCGATAGGAAAATATCCCCCGATTTTGTAACATTCTTCATTGGTGCTCCGCTCCTTTTGGTCTTAGCGTGATAAAGCATAGCCTATAGCCTTCCTCGATAAATGGACTATCTAACACTGAAAGAATTTTTTAAATCGGACCAGTATTTCCTGAGATTAGCGCGTTCAAGCAAACAATCAAACAAACAAACTATTCAGCTTTATATATTAGTATAGATGTTTATACTTCTGTATCAAAAAAAAATATATATATATAATTGGTATTAAATTTTCGATATTAAAACATATTATTGGCAATATTTAAATCAAAGGCGAGAAATAAGCTTTTAGATTTTGCTCTCAGACTTTTGCAATGATTTACATAAGTTGTTTGTCATTGCTTTGCACGCCAAGGAACTTACTGTCAGTGCCTTTATTTTTGATAGCATCAGCTTTCGTAATGTTACCTATGTAACTGTTACCAGGTTACAGAATTTTTTACGCCTATTACACGTAATAAAACTTACAAATATGATTCTCGCTTACAATCAAATTTCTAGAGGGAAATAAATTAATAACAATCAAGTCATGTAAAATAACGTTTTTGATAGATTTTTCTTTTTTTCTAGAATCTTCTTTAACCAGGGGCGTAACTATAGGGTGGCATGGGTGGCAAAAAGTCACGGGCCCCGGACCCGAGAGGGCCCCGGCCTAAAACAATTTTATTAACAAGAATCTTATTAAAAGTGAATTGTTATTTCATTATAAATGTGTATTAACCTATGCTTAAAAAAAAACTTATCATATATTTAACTAAAACGCACACAATCTTATTAATAGTTTTGAGTAACTAACTAACTTAAGCGATTCGTTGAAATTAAGTTTACGATTTTCACTGAAAGACCCCATTCAAAGAATTTGCCACGGGCCCCAGGTGGTGTACGTATCAGTCTTTAAACCTATAATGGCGGGCATTGTATAAAAGGAACTGCTTTCACTAGTCACACGTCTATTTGTATTGAATTTATCCAAATTACCAATTGTCGCGTCACCCCTATTCTTCAAATTTTACGTTATTTGCTTAATAGGTTTTAGTTGTGCCAATTTAGAAAATATTTTGCTAATGTCACTTTTCGTCTTAAGACATATTACTTGATTCCAATTTGTATGTAATTTTGTGTAATTTTATTCATTCCACGGAAGAAATAAAAAAAAAGTTATTTTATGTTATTTGAACTATCTTTATATGTAAATTACAGCTTACTGTATAAATCTCAAAAGGACATTGAAACAAGAAATTTATTTAAAAAAAATCAAAAACCCGACTGCGTAAAAATACCTGCATAAAATCGGCACAGACCGCTTAACGGTGATTCTAATTGAAAAACGATATGTGACACCTAAAAATGTTTTTAAATACCTATTCAACGATGAACTAATTCATCCTATTTCATTTATCGTTTTCACGTTATGGTGTCCAAAATTGGCAATTTTTATTTTTTTAAATTTTTAAGCTTTAATCAAAAATCTGCCCACGCGATGTGTTTAAATTCGCACACAACCACATAAACATACAATTCCTGCCACATAAATATATACTCTGATAAATACATTACCCTTAGCGTCGCGCAGTCGGGTAAAAAGTTATGGTGGATGTCAATTATTGGAAAAACGTACACACACTTCTACTTCTACAAAACATTTCTACGAACTTCAATACACTACAGACTTCTACATAACAAACATGTCATCCATCCATACATTTAATACATTAAGATAATTAACAATAATGTAATTACATTTTTAAAACAATATTTTGCTCGCGATTTCGTTCGCTTAATGTAGATTATGTTTTCAAATATACATAAAAATATAGCCTATAACAATACATAATAATGTGCCTTTTAAATGGTACCATATTCAACCGACTTCAAAACAGAAGGAAGTTCTCAATCCGTAACGTTATTTTTATGTTTGTTATCTCATAACTCCGTCATTTACTTACCGATTTTGAAAATTCTTTTTGTTTGAAAGCACATGTTTTTTTATTGGTCCCGTATAAAGTTAATCAAAATAGGTTCAGTTATTTAGTTATACAATCGAAATTACTTGTAAATGGGTCGTCCAAGTAAACGAAATTGTGTATTATATTTTTTTATGTCTTAATTATTTTTAAAATAGGATCAGCGGTTAGGGAGTTTACTTCGCACATACATACATACTCTGTCTTTTTATTTTATTAGTACATACATAACATTAATACAATAACGTTACTTTATAATAAAATTAGTTTTACGAAAGCGTTCATATTACATCATATCTTCGTTTAGTTCTCATCTAGGTAATGAGCTTACGAAGTTTTATGTTTTAATTAAATTTAGCGTAGAAGCAAGCCGCTTAATGACTTCCAGCTACCTATCAAGTTAATAAGTGACGCTGGAAAGGAAATTTCTATAGGTGTATTATGTATTATTATCAGGGGCGTAACTATAGGTTGGCAGGGCTGGCAAAAACTCACGGGCCCCGGATACGAGAGGGCCCCGGCCTAAAAGAATTTTATTAAAAGTAAATTGTTATTTAATTATAAATTTGTATAAACCTATGCTCATAAAAATAAAACTTATCAGATATTTAACGAAAATACACACAATATTGTTAATAGTTTTTGGTAACTTCTTAAGTCGTTCATTAAAATTAAATTTTTACTTGGCGGCCAGATCCAATGGATTCGCCACGGGCCTCAGATGGTGTAGATACGCCTCTGATTATTATCCTATTGCCCGGCAACTAAGGTGATAAGTAAAACATATTAATATTAATTATTATCCTTTTATTTACCGTAAAATGTTATATATTATTATTTACAATCTATATCTTTATATCGATACCTCCCACGTAAGTTATTGTAAGCCACAAAATTGCCGTTTGCGTTTTTACTGAATAATACACGAATTTGCATTGCTTAATGCATTCAAAGTGAAAAAATACCAAAAATCTTTTTTTTTTCAAGGAATGTCACAACAAAATACGCCTGAAAAAAGGCGTATTTTGTTACAATTTTCAAACTAAAACGGATTAAAAGTGCTCTACTGTGAAATTGTAATTTTGGTGTTACAACAACTTACGTGGGAGGTATCGATATATATTAAAACACAGGTTAGTTACATTTACAAGTTGAAAAAAGCTGACCCGATTATTATCTTTTATTTGTTTGAATTGCCTACGTCTCAGATAGCAGAATGACTATAAAAACATTGAAAATATTCATGAAAAACAATGAGGAAGAAAATTCATTTTCTCATATATTTTGTATGGAACAAATTTTTGCTGAGATTTTTGGATATAAAACAAATTTCTGATGCTTAAGCGATACGAAGTTCGCCGGATCATCTAGTTATATATAAAAATCAATGGCCGTGCCATTATTTTCAAAAAAACTTTTCGTTCTGTTGCCCCAAAGGAAAAGGCTGAAAACCAAAAGTCGAAAAATCATAATTGCTACTTTTAGATGGTACAATGTTCACTGGTTTATCTTATACCATGTAATATTGATTCTTACACCAGCAATAATCTAAAACATATAAAAATACTGATTTAACCTAACCTGCCATTATTTGGTAGTCTTCCTGACGACTACACAAGATACCCGTCTGCCTAGCAGTTAATAAAAAAGGACTTACATTGTGCTATAAAATACAAGTAAATCAACAAACACAAGTAATAATAAACTAGGCTAGTTTATTATTACGTCTAAACAACAGTAATAAAGTTCGTTATATCTTAGACTAGTGCAATGGTTCTCAATCTTATTTTTAAGTCACACGTAACTTTGATATTTTTAGCGAAAATATCGTCAGCTTTAAAATATGGATCGGAAACCTTTTGATTTTTAACATGCTATAAAAATAAGATTGTTCTTTAAAATATATCGATAAAAAAATCATTATGTACTTATATTTTTCATCGAACACTTGGGGTATATTACGAAATATATTCTAGTGTAATGGACTAATGTTACTGACACTTTAAATTGACATCTTTAGTATTCTGAAGACTACGTCAAATGATGATACTGCGATTCAGCATCTAAAGGTATCATTAAGTCCAACCTGCCGGGTTATGTTACAGGACACACCCTTGAAGCTAGAGTAAGAACCGGTGTTTGAGGGACAACAGCTTAAGAAGTAGTTTTCTAATGTATAATTGGATACGGAATGTTTTTTTTTTTTTTACGCCGTCTGTCACTTCTTGCGTGGCAAGAAATTTTAAATAAGGTAGTCAAAAAATTTTTCATTGTTATTTGTACCGCTATTGATATTTTTTTTGCGGCGTTATTGAGGATACGGAATGTTAACCCCCTACTACCTCGAGTTCTTTTCAAATATATTTTTTTATTGCGTACAAAATTTTCTTCAATAACATTTAATTGGCGTCCCGGTGATCCAGAGATCGGGAGTCGACGGTTTGAGAGCCAGTTGCCTAATGGATAGATCGCAACAAGCACTCGAGCGCATATCTCGCCGCCCACTATCCGGAGTTCAATTCCTGGTGCGAGTTCACAGACCGGTGGATATATTCACGATAAACATCTGGCCGGCATCCAATGATCGGTGCTAATAAACTTGCATTGTTTTACTACTTAAACCGTCAAAAAGTCAAGACCTTAATTTTTTTTCAGCATTTTATTTGGGAAATAAAAACGCTGTCTTAGGCGTAGCCAATTTTTTTTCGGCTGTGTCAAAGAAAACTTTTTTTTCGTTTCAATCGTTTCGTTTTGTTTTATTATCATGATCATTTACCGTCTCTAAAGTGTAAATAAAACTTTTTTCTTTGAGATTATAATTTTAAAAAATCTCATAATAATTTTAAGGTATATTTTAGGTAACTTAATCTTTGGTAAACAAAATATGTCGATTTTTTATCTTTATTACCAACATCGTATAACTAAAATTGAAAACTAAACATTTATAAATATTTAATCTAATTATATGTATAATTCATATTATTCAATATATATATTTATTATCAAAAGTCTGACAAAAAAATGACATGTTATCCCACATAATCTCATTTTTTCCCATTATCTTTAACCTTGAAACAAACTTTCACTAATTAAATTATGTCACTTCCCAGTCGAGATCGACAGTTGCCAATAGGCGAGGGGAAGTAGGGGGGAGGTGCGCACGCGCACTATTTAAAACCGTAGGCAGGTCAGTGGGGCGAAGCGCTGGCGTTTAGGCCAGCTGCTACACAGGCTATTTCAGTCAAGATTTAGTTACAGTTAATTTGGTACGAGAATAATTGGTTATACTTAGATCACCATCTAAGTAAAGGTCAATTATATCTATTTAATTCTCTATAATCCAATCCCTATAGATAATATCTTAATAAGAATTCAAATTAATTTGTTAAAGAGTTAATATATTTATTATAGATATTAAGGAAAAACCAAAATTTAACGTGCTTAAAACAAAAAAAAAAAAACTGGTCAAGTGCGAGTAGGACTCGCGCACCGAGGGTTCCGTACAAACTTATAGAAATCTATATAAGACTAACCCATCTACGCCATTTGTGGTCTTCATCATCAGTTCCAACATAAGTTACTATCAAAAATACCTAAATCGGTATACGCTTGCCTATAATATTTGAGGAGTTCCCTCAATTTCTCCAGGATCCCATCATCTGATCCTGACCTGAAGACAATGGGACCACCTTGGAAGTATACCTTTTCAAACAAAAAAAATTATTTTGAAAATCGGTACCCAAATGGCGGCGTTATCGGCGAACAAACATAAAAAAAAAATTAAATACAAGGTCGAATTGAAAACACTCCTTTTTTAGAAGTCGCTTAAATATAATCAAATATTATGTAAATATGGATCACGTCCCAAAAACTATTTTGAAACTACTTAGGAGCACTTTAATTTAAAACACGATCATCGTTGCAATCCATGGAAACACGAAATTTTATTTTAAGTACTAATACACCTTATACTTTCAAAAAAAAAAGTTATAGCGCGATTCAGGATACACCTAGCGCCATCTCTTGACAATTTCAATGAACTAACTTGTTGACTTTGACATTAACAACATAATTATATTATATTTTATTCTCGTTTTATTTTTATTTATATTCTACTACACTCCACTACCCCTGCACTACGTTCGTAAAATATAATAATTAGATTAACATTATCAATCAAAATATCGAAATATATATTAGTGTTGCCAAGACGAAAATAATTAGTCCTTAATTCGAACAAAACTAATTGTTTATTTATAAATAACTAATTATATTACTAATAACCAGAAGACTTATATGTGTAGATAAATAAGTAAATTAAATAACTCGATCTGTTTGAATTTAATTTTAAAATTTTCGTACTAAGTCAATACGAGTACTTAAATCAAATCGCGTGAAGCTCTTATATTGAATTTTAATTACGTAATGACGTTATAAATCGACGATAAAACTTTTAAATGAAAAGTTTATTTTATAATTTTTAGCGCGTTTAAATAATAATTAAAATAAAAATTTTTATTTATCGAGCAGTATTATATCACAGTTAATGTCATAATGTTGTAATAGATGGCATTAGCTGTACGCTGCATCGCGCTATCATTTTGTTAGCTGCGATATATACATTGCATTGCGTTGTTTATAAAGGTTTGCTGCTTTTTTATGTTTTCGTATTAATACAAATTTTTTCTCAGTGTTTGTAAAATTGTTTTTTTGACCATGGTCAACTTCTATGTTAATTTGTTACAAGTACATATAATTTTAATTCTAAGATTAATATATGTTCCGCTTGATCAATTTACAACTTGATACATTTACGCGTTCCTGAGAAAAAGGTTGAAAGACAGACGTACAGACTGACAGACACACGAACAGAAATTTACAGTTTTCGGATTTTTTCCTTTATGTATACTAAAGGACCTTGCTCCTGGCCAAATTTCATAATGCTTGGTCAATGGGAAGTACCCTATAGGTTTTGATTCCCTTGCGAAAACGTTAAAAACGCTATCATACTTAAAATATGTGATATAAATGACCGTATCTTTTGATTGCGTTCATTTAGAAGTTTGATTTTTTCACAGCTCTTAGTAATTACAACTCTGAGTACTTGACGTTGACAAAAATTTGTTACCTTCACGCGTTTCTGAGAAAAAGGTTGAAAGACAAACTTACAAACAGACAAACATACATACAAAAATTTACAGTTTTCAGATTTTTTCCTTTATTTGTACCATAAGATCTTACTTATTGCCAAATTTCATCGTGCTAGGTCAATGGGAAGTACCCTATAGGTTTTGATTCCCTTGCGAAAACGCTAAAATGGTCAAAATATACGACATATTTTCCATTATCTTTTGATTGCGTTGACTTAGAACTTTAATATTTTCACGGCCGCATGTCATCGTAGACTTGAGTATATGATATTAATTTCAACATGATACGTCTATGCATTTCTGAGAAAAAAGGGTTGACATCCCGACAGACAGACAGACAGACAGACAGACAGACAGACAGACAGACAGACAGACAGACAGACAGACAGACAGACAGACAGACGGACAACAAAGTGATCCTATAAGGGTTCCGTTTTTCCTTTTAAGGTACGGAACCCTAAAAATTAAATGCGTTAATCGGTTTGGAGCTAATATGTCTCAGACAAACTAAACAAGGCCCTAATTTATAATACTGTTTTACGTCGGAAAATAACATTATAACTATCATGACTTTCACGTGAATTTAGTTAGTACGTATCTCTTATTACTTTATCAGTCATTAATAGTATTATAATTTATATAACTTTGATTGATGATTATAACATCTACTTGAAACACTCCACGTAAGTTATTATAAAAAATTATAAAATAATTAAAATACTTCTTTTTACATAACTAAGACTTTAAAAAAGAACCGACTACAAAAGCAAGAAACGCAATTTTGTTTATATGGATGACATAGTAATTCCTATTATTTTGATTTAAAAAACTAATCTACTGAACCGATTTTGATGATAATCAATCTGAAAGTGTACCCTATGTAATGAGGTAACAAACATTTGATAATAACAAAAATAGAAACAAACAAAACGAATTAACCATCTTTTTTCGATGTCGGATCAAAAAACATAAAACGTCTTGGCTAAATCAATTCAAGTGAACGACCGAACTGCTACGCCAATTAAAAGCCGGCTAAATTTGACTTCCAAGATTTCTTTACATACATAGTAAATTAGTTACAAGTAAAGATATTTAATAAACGTTAGTAAAAATTGTTATTTCTTGCAGTTTTTCTAGAAAAATAAATATGATACATTGAATTCGATACGCTTAACAATTGCCGGGACAAATGACCAGGCGAGTGTTCCGCTTTAACGTTATTCCGCTTGACATAGTTCAGTGGTAGGAGACCTTGTCAGATGTCGCAATGGTTTATTTTGTCCCAATGTCAACGAAGAAAATTTAGACGCGACTTGACGCTGCACTCTATTAGAAAAACACGCGAAGAACGGAAGACGCCAAAATGTACTTCTATTAATTAATATATAATATCTTAATATAAAATAAAATTACTTCATTATGACGGCCAATGGGATCAAATAATTTTATTCACTTTATCAATCTCACTTGAGCAAACGTAACTATTTTATGATAAAAAAATACATGTAATATTTAAGTAAAAATGTATTAATATGCATGTATTACATAACAAATACTATTTGCACAATAGTATCCTTTTTTTATTTTTACTCCAGTAACCTTGGTTTGGAATCAATTGCGCGTGTGTCGTAATTTCACCGATATAATTAATTTATTATTATTTATATGGATTTTTTTTAGTGCTTATTGTGTTACATAAATCATTGATTTTTCCGTACACTGGACAACCGATTATATTACTAGCTGTCCCTTGCGGCTTCACTCGCGTTTCTAGTTACTGCTTCGCTCCTATGAGTCGTAGCGTGATGTAATATAGCCTATAGCCTACCTCAATAAATAAACTATCTAACACAAAAATAATTTTTAAATTCGAACCATTAGTTCCTGAGATTAGCGCGTTCAAACAAACAAACTCTTCACCTTTATGATATTAAGTACAGATTTGGAAATCCAATAATAATTATATTGCACTAAAGGTCCCTGTCATCTCTTATCTTTTCCAAGCTGACAATGCATTTGTGGCTCCTCTGTTGTCCCGATTGCTAAATAAAAAATATTTATTATCAATCGGTCTGCATATCAATGTCTTGTTTTATAAAATCAACATTTTTATGATATAATTTTTTTAATATAGGCAAGTTCGAATATTAAACAGAAGAAACCTGATTCCGCTTTAAAACGGGTTCAATAAAATCAATGCATTATTTATCTTTATGTATTTCACCTGTCATGTAACGCAGATACAGTAAATCTTTTATAGCTATACGCGGCAAATACGCAATTTTATATATAATTACTTATATAGATATATAAATTTAAAAAATCCGTAAAGTTTTGCGTTTATACAATTGTAAAACGAATTCAACTTTGGCATAAAACAATCGCTTTCAAGCTGTAAAAAAAAACTTGCATTTTAACAGAAAAAGTACGTTTCAGTTTTGTTTTCACAACACTCAATTTTAAGCTTTAAAACAAACCTAAAATTAAATTAAAAATTCTTTTACCCAAAGGCCCAATGATGGTGAGGTCCGTCTGGGGAAAAATCACCAAATATTATTAAGATATCGTGTATTTAGTAAAACACCATGACCACTAATCACCAGGTGTAGCCCTCTACACCTGGTGATTGTTTACACCTGATGATATTTTTCTCGGACCCCTGTCTAAAAAATCGGTCCGAGAAAAATATCAGCAAATATCATAAGGGGTTATTAAGATATCATGTATTTAGTAGGGGGTGGGCAGGTCTAAAAAGTTGTTAAAAAACATAAAGTGATTAATGGACAGCCCCTATTGAGGAAAAACTGTTCTTAATTTATTTATACAAACCGAAAGGTCACTGACGTGAACTGGTTTCGCAGGATTAAAAAAGTTATAAAATAAATCAACAATGTTTTTTTTAGTAAATACGAAAGACTTGCCTCTGAATCCTATTTTTGTATTTTAATAATAAGCATCAAGAATCTTAACGTCTTTAAAGCCTTGGAATTTATATAGGCTCGTTTAGTTAAAAAAATTAGATAGAATGTCTAACTTTATTATTTAAAAAAACATTGTTTATTCAAATTCAAATATGGATGTATTTTTTTTATTATTTATTTATTTGTTTGAATTGCCTACGTCTCAGATAGCAGAATGACTATAAAAACATTGACAATATTCATGAAAAACAATGAGGAAGAAAATTCATTTTCTCATATATTTTGTATGGAACAAATTTTTGATGAGATTTTTGGAAAAAGTTAAAACAAATTTCTGATGCTTAGGCGATACGAAGTTCGCCGGATCATCTAGTTATACATACATATATAAAAATCAATGGCAGTGGAAGGAAGTAAAAACCAAAAATACAAAAAAAATAAACTTGCTACTTTTAGATGATACAAAGTTCACTGGTTGAGGATAAGATATCCCATGTAATATAGATTCTTACACCAGCAATAATCTAAGACATATAAAAATACAATAATCTAAAACATATAAAAACATTGTTTATTCAAATTTAAATATGGATGTATTTTTTTTATTATATGGGTCAGGTGTAACGAGTCGTACGTCCATTGGTATATTCTCATTGCACGTGCAGAGGTACTGATCACTATGTATTTACTATTAGTTACTAATACTACTATACTAACCGAAATTTTTTGACATAATTATTTTTATCAAAATTACTCCTAAACACTTTACCATTTACAGTCGTAATCGCAAATAGATTCGCTATAATTAATTAAATTCATTTCTTTGATTAGAGGTTTTAATTAAAATCACCTTTTAAATCAAACTGGTTTATGACACAAACAAGAACTAGCCGCCACATTAAAATTATAAAAATTTATATGTTTATTACTTTTCCGAAACCGTGGATTGATTTTCTTGACATTAAAAAGAGAATTTAATATCCTAAATTCGAATAAAAATATTTTAAATTATTTTTTAATTTCTATTTTAAAAAACTTTACAAAAAATCTTACAATAATGTTAGCTCAAACATTAAAAAAATATATTTTAAAAGAAAATGAAATACCGTCGCCAATTAAACATTCGTCTTTTAACCCTTCACTGCTCGGCTGGTTGACCTGAATTTTTTTACAACCTCCATAAAGGTCATTACACTGCGACCTGGCCGATACCTTGATCAGGTTCCCAGATCAAGAACGAGTACCTACACGCAAATGATATTTTATAACTGGATGCTGATAAGCAATAATATGTCAACCCACAAAAAAGTCTAAGGCAATCAGAAATTGATTTATTTGGCTAATCCGTTATATATTTAAATTATTCAAAAAAAAATCAAGTCATCTAAACTAAATAAGTACGAATAAAATCCTTAATGTAATGTTTCGAATTTCAAGTGTGTTCCATATTTTGCAATTTATACAATAATCTTATATGTATGTATATTTGAAAACTTACTATTAGATAAAACTTTATTATATAAATCTGCTTTTAATTCATTACAACTTTTATCAAAATAGAAAAGAAAAGATAGACGCATACTTATTAAAATATATTTATTAAGAATATGTTTTACGTCTTTAGACGCCATTTTCTCAAAATGTCGTCCATGTGTATTAACGTAAGTAACGTTGCTTATCAGTGTCCAACTATACGTATGGTCTAGATGTGATAACTCGTACATGCAAGCTGCCGAAATTTACAGTACACAAAAACTTCTTTTAAAGCTACCTGTAATAAATGTGTTTACATTTTTAAATGATTTCGACTTAAGATATTGTAAGAAATATTATTATTATTATAAATGTAAATTATTTGAATACCGTTTTCCCTGACAAAATCCATAAATTAGTTACGAGGTATCACATACGATATTTTATGTTCTTACTATTTTACGTTAAAAATCTGTATTCATTTCCGACTTTGACACGCTCGAGCAATTTAATTCAATTCAATTATTATGTTGGTGATTTTTAGTTTTTCAAATTAGACTCATGTTATTTCGCCAATTTCACGATGATCACGATGGAGGTGGGGTTAAGAATCCAACCTTAACTAAATTTTAAACTCCCTAAAATAGTGTAAATTTCATTATTAGTCATTAACCTAAAACAACACAAAAATAAATAACAATAAATATAATACGTTTATAGTATAAAAATAAAAATTTTAATGGGACAACACATGTTTTATTTACAACTTAATTTTATTACATTTAATTTATTTACATAGAAACGAACACAGAGGACTAAACACACTCGAGCAATTTACTTATTGGCCCAAAGGTACTCCTGTCATACTCAGTTGCCATTTGATCGCAGGCAACGTCGTCGTCCAATGTAGTCGGCATTCTGAGAGCTTAAATCCATGAGCTTATATCGTATCTGTACCTAGTTATATACTATGATTACTACACGCGTTTATGTAAATTTGCAAGAATAGAAGTTACTTAAAACCATATTCGTACTTTCGAGAATTAATGAATAATTTCTAACAATGGTTGGTGGTTTGTGTTGTTTTGTATTTTTTAATATATTTGTATATACACGACTCATAATTTAATTAAAAATAATTAGATTATGATGACATTTATGATATTCATCGTAGCAATATTATCAACTCCATAATATTTGCGCGACTTTTTTGCAATGCAGGCATGCGCTTAGATCTACTATTTTATTATGAAACGCAAAAAAAACATAACAACACGGTGCTAAAAATATAATTGAAAACATTACACCGCTTAATATGTAATTACGAGTAGGTTGCATGTTAACACGACACGCCTTACGACGATAAGATTTTATGTATTTTTTGCAACAATTAAGCAAACACATTTAATTATATTAAGACTTTTCATTATTAAAATTATATAAGATAATATAAGATATTCCATAACTATAGTAAGATTATGTAATTAATAAATATAAACACCACTAAAAGATACGTACAAGAGTAAAAATATTAATATAATTTTTCAAGATCATATGAATGTTTTTTAATCATCTCTTATATGCCGGGATAATTCATAATTCTAGCGATGACACACACAAATGCCACTATAGCAAACACTTGAATACTGATGCTATACCAACTATCAACTACAGAATGCTTTAAAAGAAACGTCAAAAACTAAAAAAAGAAAACCCATAGCACAGGTATTTAATTGAAAAAATCTAAAACTCGACTGCGTAACAAGACCATCTGCAGTCAGCAGTACCGTATCAATATCAGTTCTGTCTTTAGCCTATAAGTGAGAACAGTTACTAACCATCTTTAAATCGTTATAGATCCTAAACGATAATTTTTATTGAAAAACGATTAATGACACCTAAAAATTATTTTTAATACCCATTCAAAGATACTCCACTTGACATAGTTCTTCAATTTAAATTTTTTTATTTTTCATATTATGAAGTTCAATATTAGCCCTTTATATTTTTCCCATTTTAATGCTTTCTATTACAATTTCGCCGTTATTACGAATCAAACGACGTATCAATTATCAAACCCACATATGTATATACATCAAAGGCTGATAAACACATTACGCTCCTTTGCGGCGCACATTCGCAAAAAAGTAATGGAAAGTATGCTCATACTAATTTCAAATACCAAAAAAAATATGGTAAAAATAACATCGACTTGTAGTATAAAAGCAAGCAAAGTTAAGAACATATTTATCATTGATCACATTTTTTTTTTAAAGAAAATCGGTTAGACCTAAAATTTACCTAGCAAGCGAGTTTAAAAATGCATCTACAAGTTCCGGACTGAATTGAATGTCAAAAACATTGAAGGTCACGTAAAGAAAATAAATATAAAACTAGAGTTAACGTCACATGCAACTTTCCACGACAGTTCGATCACATGAGCGGAAAACAGAAATCCCAGAACTATAAATTATTTTTATATTACCCGTATGAAATAAATATAAGAACCCCCGCAGACTGCAGACGTACCAGCAGACAGTTTACTCGAGTTTTTATTAAAAATATTATGAAGTACGCAAGTGCGCACAATATACACGGCATGGGCTGATTAAAAAAGTTTGATTTTATTGAATTACACGGTTGTCTTTAAATTGAACTGTCGGATATCTATATGTATATCGGCCAGCTTGTTCAGGATATATACTAAAAATAACCCAACAGTCAGTTTTAATGACACCTTAATATGATGCCGATCGTATTACTTGACGTCTTATTAAACTGGTGAAAACGTATGTACATTGTAAATGTAATGTAAATTCGAGGCGTTATTACCTCTGGCCAGTATGATAGATTGTATTTAAAAAAAAACTCTACAATATAGCGCTCGTTTACATGCTTATTTTAGGAGCTGTCCATTAATCACGTGATGTTTTTAACAACTTTTTAGACCTGCCCATCCCCTGATGATGCGTGGTGAGAATTTTTCTTCTAAATACATGATATCTTAATAACCCCTTATGATATTTAATTATATTCTTCTCGGACCGCCCTATCCCCCACCCTTTGAGCCTCACGTGATTAATGGACGGTCCCATGCCACCATAATTTGACTATCAACAGTCTCAACAGCCATAACCAATAACGTTAATTCGTGTTCCGTTTCTTAAATATTATTTTTTTCTTCCATTATCACGTATATATATTTACTTTGTTAAAAACAAATAATACACTTAAATATGTAAGCAATATCTGAAGTTTGGACTTTATGTTTACTAGTTCAAGTGACACAAAACTAAAACTAAGTAAATTAAGTTTCTGTTACATATTCCACTGCTTACTTAAGCTCCGCACGAAATGGGCCGGCGGTCGGACGAGAACCGTGGTCTGCCATTTAGTGACAATACAATACAAATACATTTTATTGTACACCATAAAAATACAAATTTCAAGCGATGAGTGTATACTCCATTAAACACCTTTTCGTCAAAGGCCGGCAACGCACCCTCAACATTCCTGATATTGCAGATGTCCATGGGCGATAGTGACATAAAATCAGGTAGAATTATTTGCTCATTTACCCACTTTTTTATATAAAAAAAGAAGTACCAATACACCGTGACCCCTAGTCTTTAGTCTGCTAAAGTCCTAATGCCTTATTAAAATTTAACTTTACGATACCATCAAACATACGTTGGATGCACTCGTAACTAACCCAAATTGAAAACGACATCTGGACAGCACTAAATGTACCATATAGTATTGATATATGATTTTCTTATGTTATATCCGTTGAGCACTGGGCCAAATTGTCGAAGCTACGATCATAATAAATGATTTAAATGTTTCCATGAACACTATTATTTACATAACTTACACGTTTCCTGTAATATAGCTGATGGAGCAGGAAAACAGATGTTATCTATATAATTATACTACTATTACGACTATAAAATTTAACTGTCGTTTGTTGGAGCATCACACAAAAACAATTAATACTAATTTTGGTATTTTATTAAAATCATTATCGTTGCCATAATAGAAGCCGGAGAGATAATAAATAAAATCACTTTTTATAATCAAGTGTTATCAATATAAGGAAAAGTCGCATTTAAAAACTATAATATCAAATTCAACATCAGAAACCGATACGTGTGAAGTCACTAACAGAAGCTAGTATAATCTATCATCAACATAAAATAAAGATGAGATAATTGACGCGACCGTATTTCCAACTAATCCTCCAAACGAATCCATTAAGAAATTTACCTTTTTTGCCTATTACTACGTAACTTAATTCTAATCCAATATATACGATACGTTGTCTCTTATTAAACAAAATACATTTTGTTTTTAAACTATTACGTCTAACTCTATTTCAACATAAAATGCCTGCCTTTTAAAACATATTTTTCTAGACTTTCTTCGCTAGAGTCTACTTATTATTCCAGCTCCTATCTGACATATTACTGATTTTCTTTTCATAGACAAATTGGCATTTAACCTCTAAAACCTTTGAGGAAAATATTCTTAGCTACGAAATAATTGAATTAAACTAAAAATTCCTATATCTAAACTAAATAATCCTTCAAAGTTTAACGATCAGCACAAAGCGTTTTTGATATTATTAACGATTCTCAGTGACTTGATGAAAATCAACGAGGACCTATTGGCACATTCACCAAATATCTGCCCCAGTAAAAAGAATTGAACACTCATTCATTGGCGTTAAAGGAAAATTCATCACCATGCCATCCAAAGGAATATTTTAATTTTTTTTGTAACTGCTGCATATACCTACTTTCATATGCATTTAATGAAAACTATTAATTTGAAACAGACACTTCAATTTTATTTATTTTAAGTTCAACTACGACCAAAAACACGTATCTCTTTATGCTATTCGAATGCAGTATCCGTTTTCGTATCTTCCGTAGCTATTACGTACAGGACAGTGTAATCACCAGTCGGCACGAGGGCCGCTGAGCCTACAGTTGATTATTGTGAGCAATTATTGCGGTCGAGTTCCCAACCCTCTCGTAAAGCGAGGCTCGTTTGCACTTTGTAGCTGCGCTGCGGATTCAGATGACCTGGATACTGCTGGACTCTTAACTTTCGGTTAACTCACATAATGTACTTTAGATGTTTATAATGTGGTAATGTACGCTAGACGAGCTGCACCTACATGTGAGTTTGTCGGTGATACTGGATAGACGTATTTTGGCTATTGCCTTAGAATTTTAATTTCAGGAGATAAATAGAATATTTTTCACAAATGGATAGCAGAAGATAGCACACAATAGAACAGGAATTAAGCCCGCTTCTTAATTTCGATGTGTGATATGGACAAATACTATTTTAAAAATTGTATAAAAATTGTTATATAAAAATCCGAAATTGCAGTTTTATTATAATTAAGAAAAAAAATAAAGATTGCTACAATTTTCTGTTTCTAAGAAACAATATGTATTCTTATGCCGATGAAGCACATGAGGCTCTATCCTCCCTTCCGACAATTTACCGTATATATGAACATTATGCGCCCAACATCTCGCCAGATAAAACAGCATCTTGATCTCGAACTTTACGATGATCCGTTACTTATCCGCATTTAGACGCCCAATTTACTTTACCTTTACTCCTCCAACAATTAGTTCCAGACAAATAAAAAGAATTCTTGCATAAAAACTCGCAGCGATTCTCGTAAAAGATAAACGATATCTAAAGGAAAACGTTGATAAAAGTCACAATTTTCACAACCATTAACTCTGAGCGTGTATTTTAAGATGTCGGTAACGGCAATTACGTATGAACACGGCACCGTTGAACGTGTAAATTATTAGTAAACATCGAGGTAAAGTTGTGAAATACGAAACGGATCAGTTATGAATAGCGCTCCCACGCTCCAGTTTCCCGGTGACCTAAAATCCTAGCCGGCTAGCTCGCACAGCACTGTGCCGACGGTTAGCCGCTAGTGAAAACATTTTAAACTAAAAGCTCAATTATCTGCGACGTAAATATTGGATAGCACTCCTGCACCTATTAAGCTTTAGATAAAATATTACCACAGCCGCGTAAACAATTTCAAACCATGACATATATTTTACTTTCAAACGTTTATCGATTCAAATATATCAAATGAATTTCCAGCTAAATTAATCTAAAAATTGTTTTGCTTTTACCTTATTTATATTTGAACTAGGTCACTGTATTAAAACTCTTTTAAACTCAAAGCTGAAAGAAGTCAAAGCGTTGAAAAAAATCAAGTAATAAGTGAACTGAGCTAGCTCGGCGGATAGAAAAAAAAATGCCAACACGAGTACCGCGTTTACATGACCGAAGTGGTTGTCCAATTTCTTATACCTTCATAATCCGTTTTAAAAAGAAAATTCGTATATTTCACGGAAAATTTGCCTTGCTGGTTCTATTTATTATTTTTATTTATTATTAAAAACATTACCGAAACCTGCAATTATAACTGAACAGCTTTGGCTAACCGACAAAGTTAACTGCCGAGCTACAAAAGTCAAAGCGCCCGCAGTTGAAAATGCAAATAACTACTAAACATTCTGCTCTGGAATAGTTGATGTTAAAATTATATATTAATACAGGTACATTAAGTTTATTCAATTTGTTAATAATTTAACATAACTTATAAATTCATAACGAATATTCTGTTCAAGCTAATAAAAAAAAACATTGACAAAAACTATAATTCTATGCCTCGTAGAGTCCACGAGTATAATATACTGTTAATAGAACTCATATACACGTCTTGGATAGTTGCCTAGCAACGGGCTGTGTTACATTGCGGTATATTATTACAAGGCTTTGAAATAAAGCCATGAACTATGAAAGTAATGTCTTACTTATTATTCACTTCTAGGCTCAAAAGTATATATTTAAATATGTTTATAATATTTAAACATTATTTTAATCAAATTCACCTTAAATTTTACTCCAAACAGCTGGTAATACAAACAATAAACACTACGACTCCTAAGGAGGTCATATACAAGATCGAAATAAAAAAAACCATCAGCGTTAAACTCCAAGCAGCTATGAAACATGATGTAATGAAGTTTCAACGCGACCTTCACATCCTAGCGGCTGAAAACTCCTTCGATCGAAGCCCGCACTAGGTCGCTCATTGTTCGGCTGCACAAAGAATTCTCGGTGAATGAAGAAAACTATGTACTTCAATAGTCGAGACTACTCGCTAAACTACTTTCTAGCAATTTCTGAACGGCGTGAAAATGTAACATGTCGTGTTGTCGAGTTTAAAGTTTCCATCAATATCGTTCAAATTTACACGACGCTAACTTATATGAGCAATTTTACGCGAGCAACATTTTCCATCAAACTGTATTCCGTTTCGAAATTAAACGTGAATAATTTAAAATTTACTGAATACGTAAAACTGTTTTATTATCAAACCAAACTATAATTATTAATCCTGTTAAATCAAATAATGTTAATGGACGAAACTTAATCTACCACCACACATAACAATGGTCGTGGTTATATATTATTTGCGGAAGGAATTTCGGCCTAAAATGTAATAAAAAACTTTTCATTTTCAAAGAAATTTCACAAAATACATTAACTGTCTTTTGTGATAAAATTTTATACAACATCAAATCTATATTTAAAAAAAAAGCTAAAATATTGTACTTGAGAATAAATGATAAATCAATATAATTTAGGAATAAGCCTTTGGACTCTTTATATAACTCAGTATGTTATCGAAAAAAAATTGTCGAAATTTTTCACCATTTTTTCAGTTCCGAGACATTTATTTTAAAACCGTTGGTACATTAAAAAAAACACAATAAAGCATCAATTAATAATAGAAGTCTTGTTCTTTGGTTACCCAGTTAATTAACATCTTTCAAACAAAGTCCACTTTATAAATTAGTTACTAGGTTTAACAATTGCTTAAGCTTAATTCAATTAAAACTTCGTAAAATTACGTTACAAATCCCTTGACAATGTGATGCGATGAATTATGAGAACCATCCCGAACACACTGAATTAAATTCTACCAGTATTAGACGGATAATTAACACAAAAAAATAATTAAAGTTATATTAATTAAAAATTCTATATTTACAAACACTTATTTTTTTTTTAAACAATTTTTTTTCAAGAGAATATTTCTCATTTTAATGAATTAAATATTATTAAGAGTCTTTGTTTAATCTGGGGTTAGAGGTCATTGACTCAAACACTACAACACAACACACGCACACACAGACCTTGTGCAGTGCCGGCGTTTTCATACTTCGATTTGAGCTTAGCTGCTGTTGCGCGCGCATCTGATCTCACAGAATCTATAGTCGACGTGTGATGGGTGCGAGATGAAAACGAGAGGGTAGTTGAAAATGTCGATGAGAATGACGACCCCAGGCCGAGGCCGAGTGTGGTACGGTAGCGGCGGCGGTACATTGTAAACACGTCTGTTTTGGACGGCGTCTCGCGAACGACTGAACTTTCCCTGCGTATGCGCAGCGCAAACCCGGAAAAGCGGACGTGGTTTATTACGGGAGAGCTAGACGAATTGACGCACAAACATACGATAAAAAACGTTAAAAGTTTATTTCAATATTTTAAGAGGATATCTGTTTTTTGGCGTTCTTAAAGATATCACCAAAAAACAGGCGTCGATTCAAAGAAAAACACTGTGTTTTTTAGTGAAAACTCGTTCCAGAAACATTACTCTTTTGATTATGTACGAAGGATCTATAAGGAAGTGGTTCTTAAGACAATTCTCATTTATGTTCTGTACAGACAACTTCTTTTTATTACATGAAGTAGTTCATTTACTTCAATATAATGTTCATACGTCTGTTTTTCTTACAGAAACAATAAACTTTTCGCCAACCCTTTATCTCTTTAGTCCACCGCAGGTGTTATTAAACGCCTGCAAGATGTATTGACAATTTGGAAGGCTCATAAATTACCCAGGAGACATCGGACGGGAAGTGATGAAATTACTGCCGTGCGTGTAATCGATTACAGTAAATTTATTGAAAAAAATGTCGATCTCCACCTCTTCTGCGCTGGTTTGAGATATTACAAACAGCAAGTGTCGGTCATTTATATGCATAGATTTAATACAGGAAATATATTAGCTAAATAATTTATTCGAGGACCAACCTATTCATATTACATATTTACATATTCGATTCCTGGCTAGGAAAATTAATTTGTCGAAAAAGTAATGATGTTTAGTTCTCTTAAAAATCGGTCACACGGGTCATGTCAGTATTTTATTCGTTTAATCCTTACAACTTTGGATTTGGCCTACCACGTCATGTTAAAAAAACCAACCAGTATTTAAAAAAAAAAACTTTATATACGACAATGTTGACAAAAATTAATCCTTTAAAGAACATTTCATGTAAAAGCGCAGTCCGTTCACAGTTTCATTGTGTTTATGTTACAATGGACTGTTTACAGAAAGTAAACAAAACCAAAACTACGAATTTCTTTACGACCGTTTAAAAAATCTCCAGCGCAATTATAGTTCAACAATTTTGTGTAAAATATAAAACAATATTCCATTATAAATATTTAATACCAAAAACAAATAAACCGACTTCGAAAGCAACATACGCAATTTTGTTTGCTCATCATCACATGCAAGTTTCCTCACGCTGTTTTCCTTTACCGCCGAACTCGAGATGAATTTAAACACAAAAGCACTTGAAAACACAGCGATGCTAGCCGGGATTACGACCCGCTTTTTTTATTGAGATCGACGTGTTCTAACCACTAGACCATCTTGGCTTAAAGCAAAGTAAACATAAATGTCCCACGACTGGCAAAGACGTCATTTTGACGTATTGAAGAGATAGGAAGATAATATACGCTTCACCGCGGATTGGGGTATAATTTTTTTTTAAACATACAACGCCATATTAAAACAGAACATCTGTTAGGGACTGACCGTAGATTTTCTAATACAAAACCAAACCTAAACTTATAAGAGAGAAACCCGGAAGCCTAACCTTCCATTCCTATCGTTAGTTCCTATTTTTCTTTATACCTCATAATATTTTGAACGGATTTCCAAACAAGAGTTGGTTCTCAATTCGTAAGAGACTTTTTCTAAGTTGACAAGTTTTGTGGTTCCTTTGGTGCTACAAATGTCCTTGGGCCCTCGCCCAAAAATTAATTGGACGATTAACATAATAAAAACATTAAATTGGCAATGTTATCTGAATGTGTAAAAATCGTATCGTTTAGTAGTAATCTACATTTTAAAAGATTACGTAATATATCTTATAAATTATTTTTTCATTGAAACCGAAACTGTTTTAATACGCTCTTATTAACTTGACCTAAATGTATGGAATCTTCTACTTCAACGATATCCAAATAATTTAAATTTTTGCACGCGCGTTAAGAACCGCTCGTAATAGAATAATTTAAACAATCATTAAAAGTGATTATGTTTAAGTTAAAAATAACAAATAAACGAACCAGTCAAACGTGGCAAACAAAACATGGGGTATGATAGCAATTATCTCCAGTTTTTTATTCTCGCCAAGTATTTGTAAAGGTAGTCTTCAAAATTAAATGATGCTAAAATAAAGAAAAGTGCTGCGCGACTGCTTTTACGTTACTTTAAGTTGTATTTAAAAATCATTGTTTAATGTTTAGTTAACTAAAACATGTTTTTAATTTCTTTTTGAACTAGATATAATTATGTACATAGTAACATACTGATCTATTTAGGCTACAAAGTTTAAAATTCACGTTCATTTAAAATTAACCACAGATTAGAACACGTTATCACAACGCATATTTTGATAATAATTAATCCTTTAAATTTAATACCAGCGAAATTAATATAGAATCTGCGGCGAAAGTGACGTCCCCGCTTATTTAAACAATTTCACCCTATTCGGTAATACAAACGTATAAATGTATGCCAAAACGATTAAATCAATAGTGTCAGCATTGGCAAAATGCCGACTGGGACGAAAGCGACGTAATAACACTATAAATTGTATTCTTAAGTTCTAGTGAAAAGATCGCAAGAAATTTCATTGTTAGTTAATCCCTATTTATTCTGTTACGGAATGTCTACCAAAGATGACAGAAGTGTAATGAATAAAATCGATTTAATAATGCCTCGTCGTTAATAGTCAGTGATGATAACAAATCATTATTGATAATATTTTTTACAATCAATACATTATATTTTATCAGTCAATTGACATATGAATAAAAATAATTTCTTTTCATATTTTAAAAGTTTTCCTGGTTTAAAAAAAGAAAATAAATAGTTTAAAAAAAAAGTAACACTTCGGAATATTTGTTAACCATTAAAAAAAATTAGATCACAGACAGTAATACAAACATTTCTAAAGAAAAACATGCAATATTGTAATGTTTTAGAATAACTAATAAACCTGTTAGTTTGTATCCGCCGCTACTTAAACACTCAATTGATTTCACTATAACAAAGACTACACATACGTCTTAGCTTATATCTTACAATGAACTATAAATAGCACAAATTATACAATGTATGGTTTCATTTAGTACGTTATTTTCATGTTAAAAACTCGCATAATGTGGTATATTATCTAACCCTTATTGATATTCATATTGACACTGGATAGGAAAAATTTTAAAGCTGTCTATAAATGATTTTACAAAAGAATCTACTGACTTCTATGTAAAATTACCCATATGTCACTAAATAACTTTTCCATTCCAGCATGTTAATTTCAAATAATGATTATATTTTCTCATATTATTCAATTATTTCTCATAAATTTTATTGCTCACCACATATATTTGAGTGACAATTTCCAATTAAGACTATTTTATTTGTCTTTACCGATTAGTTAAATTCAACCTTATCAATTAAACTTCTTAAAGGTTTTGGCAAAATAATCTGTGCACATTTGGCACAGCAAAGGAAAGAATCAAAGTATATAATTTATATTATGAAAATAACTTATTTATTCTCATAATAAGTTAAATAATTTAAAGTGCAGTTGAATTAAAATTATCTCTATATGATTTGTTAAGGTTGTCTTAAAGACTTGTCTATTTCCTATATCATCATTAGTATTACTTGTACACTGTAACTGTACTTCATAATGGTATGAATATGAAGCAAAAGTATATATAGTTTTAGTTATTATTTGAAAAATTTAATTATTAAAGTATTCATTTTTTTTAAATATAGTAGGTTCTAAATATTTTGTAGTAAAAAGTAGAACAACCGGGATATATTCATATTCCTTTTGTAAAAAAATAATATACTAAAAGTTGATTTTGTAATAAATTCCGTAGAAGGGTTGCAGAGCAACAACTCAACTTGTTATATACAGGAATGCAGGAAGCAAGTTTTACGATAAGATTTTAAAGCCTTGAATTGATTATTTTCTAGTGCTATAAGTCATATTTATAAAAACAGTAAAATTAGCATCTATATCACAAACAATAACCACGAATAATTTAAAAAATCATTGTTATTTTAAAACATTAATCAAATAAAGCGTATCACAATGCCAACCCAGTAAATTAAAAATTATACTAGCAAATCATTGACAAAATTGATTGAATAAATTACCATGTTTTCATGTAGCATTAAACAAATTAATTTTTTATCTAATAATGTGATGTCACAGGGAATGAATAGATAAATCAAGAAACTAAATATTGATTTTAAAAAAATGTGCCGCTCTATTTATTATCTGTTATTACAAAAGATGGAATTATTGCAGATTGTAATGAAATAATCTTTTGTTTTCTGTTTATATTTACTCTCTGCCTAAATATGGCTTCTTATCTTGAAAATTACAATGTTATCATGACGCTTTCTAGTATAATATAATCAGCTGAACTTTGAATTATTAAACAATGAGGAATGTGTGATTTTACTATTGTTGATATTCAGTGTCTAGTAAAAATCTTATAAAGGATAGGTTTATGTAATATAAAGAAAAATATTATTGGATAAAAAGTATAACAGATTTATCAATTTTTAGACTTATTTATAATATAATATAATCGACCTATTTGTTTTAATTCCTACTTTGATTTAATGTCTGCAATTTTTACATTTTTATACCAATCATATAATTTCATAACATGACATGTTATGTAAATATTTACATTCTATATTTATTTAAGTTCTAATGGGAAATTAGGTTACCAATAAGAAAATACTATGATATAGGCACTAACTAGAAACTTACTCACCGTTTAAAGACCAAATGTGTGAAGGCAGTGAATGCGCTGCATACACTCTGCCGAGAGCCAACGACGTGCCAGCCACCGGCCCAGCCTCCTCGTTGGAGCTCGAATCAGTGTCCGGGCTAGCGGCCGCGGATGCCTCGTAACTTTGCGAATTAGGAGGAATGGCAATAGCTTCGTGGGAAGCGTGCAAGTCGGGCACTGAGGACAGCGATCTCGCGCGCTGCCTGTCGTTCGACACTTGTATACCCGGTATCGCTCGCAGCAAGCTGAACCCCGCGCCCCCGGACACTACATCCGAGCTCGAGCTCGTAGAAAATGTCCTAGCTCGCGGACTCTGTCCCCCGTTCGCGGTGCTAGCCTTAGCGCCCATCGCGACGATGTTACGCAAATCACACCTGTCACAACCGATCTTCAAGATCACGAACACGAGCTAAATACGACACCCGCGGCGCCGGAAGACATCGTACAAAACACGGCCCGATTAAGAGAAAAACAAACGCTGAACGACAAACAGAAAAACGTCGCTAGCACCTACTTGTAAACAGCGTTGCATGTGCCGTCCTGCAAAATTTTGACAGTTTCCATATGTGCTAATCGATTCCAAACAAACAAAATATCGATATCATAACTTTGCCATTTTTAAGTTAATTTTGTATGCTTGTAGTACGTTGTACGTTATCAGAATTTTATTTGTCTGAAATAAAAAAGTATATTATTAGAAATATTTTACATAATGTATAAAATTTAATGTAATTGTTATTTTCCAGCTTGCGTAAATAAAAATTATCTATTTACTAGTAAGAAAATATTACCTTACACTTTTTAGATTAATAAAATAAGCGAAATATTATAAATTTATATCAGATAGATATCAGTCCTTTTAAAATCAGTGTGTTCATGTAGAAATCGATTTAAATAGTATAAACATCGATAATCACTACTGCGCAATTCGTTTTTGGTTAAAATCAAAAAGAAGTAGATTTCGAGGAAACTGTAACTTTTGCATAAATGTTATTTTTTATCCCGGTTACAAATTTTGCAAATGCTTTCTTTAAAATTTGTTCATCATTATAAAACTTAGTTCGGTTTACTTTAGTTATTTATAAAACATTACAATAATTGTAATATACTTATACTGTAATTATATCAACTTATAAAAACAACTATACTATTATTTAGATGACTCTCACTTAAATTTGACAAATCTTTTAATGTTCAGTGAAATATTTTTAAAAAGTTAGTACATAGATTTGATTATAACATCGCCAATACGATTTTTTTTCGAAGTTTTTACTCTCTAAAGTTAATTCAACAACACTTCGCCAGTCTAGCAGTCTGACATTGACATTTCTCTTACGTTTACAAAAAGATATTTAGTATATCCCTGTTGATTTTCTTTTCATAAAATAATATCGTTCAATTGAATCATCCTTAAATGTACCCTACTGGTATTTGCGTAGTTTTATATCCGAACATTATCTTAAGTAGTTAATAAGGCTAGCATCTAAGTTTAAAAGTTGTAACAAAATGAACTCCGCGACCGTAAGTATTTTAACACATATATCTTCAATGTTGATTAAAACCATTAATTTATTAATACCATGCCAGATGTCAGTGTTAAACGAGTAATTATCATTTAAAACCCTCATAATGACCAGCTGTTTTGATTTGCACCTTTCTTTTCCCCATGAATGCGTTTTTTTTTATTTTCTTCGCTTTGCACGGCTTGAGCTGACGTAGACCTGTTGATACGCTATTACAGCCAGGTGTGCCGCAGGTGCCGCTGCTCGACGATGACACGATAGCTTTCGGAGAAGAGGACAATGCAAACAAACAGTTTGTGTAAGTACATCTCGTAACATCAATGACTCATGATCAAACTCTGTACTTATATTTAAATTCTACTTCCTTTAAAATTGTCATGATATCTCATTCATTAGTTTGTTACATTTTATTTAACAGTATTAGCATGAGGCCTAAAAGGTACTTTACAATCAAGCAGTTTGGTAGTAAAATACTGACAATTCATTACTTTAGTTATAATTTGACCCTGATTATAATAAATAAATTGCAGAGCTAGTGATGTTCATTTATTATTTTAAGTAATTCCACACAAAGGGACACAATATTTAAATTTTGAACATCTTACATACATTCTACATAGTAAGAATTAAAACAGGACCTTCCTGCATTCTGTGCCTTGTACTCCCCTTGTTGAGGCCAATTTGAAGTACTGATGTTTGCTTTAATCATCAAAAAAAGCAAAGAAAACAGTTATGTGTTCATATATTTTTATTGAGAGCAAAGTTACTTATATTTTTAAAAATCAATATACAACAAAAAAATTTAATTTAATATGAAATAAAAAAATATATACTTTTTAAAATAAAAATAACATAATGCAAAATGCTATGATATAATCTGTGAATTAAGAAAAGTATGAATTCCCAGAAATTTTCTGTTCACTTTCAAACATGCAAAATTATAAACAATAACTAAAAAGATATATGTATATACCATCAAAGAATGTAAATAAATTTGTTAAACATGTATAAGTGAGACTCTTTCCGTGTTTAACAATAATACATATTAATAAGTATGGCTTTCATCTTACAGACACCCCTACATAGTGTTTTTCCACTTAGTCTTCAGAAGCGCAGCTATCGTAGTGTACATCTTATGTGGTTGGTTCTCTGACTCCTTCATAGCCAGCTTTGTGTTGGTCATACTACTTCTGTCTGCCGATTTCTGGACTGTTAAAAATATAAGTGGTAAGATGTGTCCCTGTTTAACTTAATTAAAATTTGCATTAAGAAAAATAATAAAATGATTACCTGGTATAGATTTAACTTTTTATTTACTTGTAGTATGTACCCGCAACTTAATTTGCTTTTATATAAATGTTAATGTAGATTTTATTGGAATTAAAATTAAAGTGTTTTTCTAGTAAATAATGTGTTTAAAAATTTTATCAATAAATAAAATTTATAAATAAATGTAGAAAAAAGCTAATAAAAATAAACTGTCTACATCTGAGTCAATTTTATTTTTTAATTATAATATATTTTGTATTTTAGATATTATATTGTCAGGTCCGAAAGGATTATTACTTTTTAACTCTAAATAATGCATTCAACTTAAATTTTTTTTAAACAAATTTCTAAATGAATTTTCAGGCCGATTGCTAGTAGGGCTCAGATGGTGGAACTATGTAGATGATGATGGAAAATCACATTGGGTATTTGAATCGAAACAGGTAATACAATTTTATTATAACCATTAACATTGATAAAAATTTATATATACTCGTAGACAACATTAAAATTAGTATAGGATTTGATTTTTCTCAATTATTTTGGTTTTACTTTTGTAATATGTAATTTTTCATCTATATGTGACATTTTTAAAATATTTTCCAAGTAATTTCTTACAATGGTACATTGCACTTCTTTGTGATTTTTATTATTGGCAATAATAAGAAAAAATTATATTTATGTTTTTATTTCTAGAGTCGTGTAAATCGTAATGAGAGTCGTCTATTCTGGATAGGACTGATCTTGTGCCCCCTCATCTGGTCAGGCTTCTTCATCATATGCCTTTTTGGACTTAAATTTAAATGGATGGTATGTAATAATTAATTAGCATTTTTCCTAGTTATATCAGAATCTGCTTACTATTATAGCCCAGATATCAACAAGTTACTCATTCTTACATAGCAGCTCTATATATCTCTTTACATGCTTTCCGAGACACTATTCATACTACTGCAACATTAAAAATCGTATTTATAATATAAGTATGAAGTATGAGTGCATATTAATTGTAAGACGTGATGAACTTGTTACAAAAGAAACCCATAATTTAATAATTAATAAAAAATATTTACATCCTAAAATTCATCGATCCATAAAGAGGGACGAAATTAACAATACGCAATTTAATACAATTTCAAATGCGATGCCAATTTTTTAACAATAAAAAAACATATATGCGTTTAAAAAACTAATAAATTAATGGAAGCTAATTATTTATATATTATTTTCAGCTATTGGTTTTAATAGCCTTGACATTGACCGGCGCCAATTTATATGGATATGTCAAATGCAAATTTGGCGCGAAAGAGAACCTGCAGTCTGCGACCACAGACTTTGTCAAGAAGCAATTGTTCCAGAACGCCTCGTCGTTCATGTTCGCGCAGCCCGCGCCGCCGACTACGGGCAACACTGGCGTTGTATAGATTAAAAATATTATCATGTTATTGTAAATTATTTTAAAATGCATAAGTATAATAAAGTCTTTTTTTCTTTTTTTGAGTTGTTATTATAAACTAGTCATAATTTATAAATTAATAACTTAAACTATTATTCGTATTACTGGGATATAATTTTGAATAGGTTAATTTTAATTGAAATTTTAAATAAAGAATTTGTTATTGTGTATAAATAAGGATTTTTTTATTTTTCTCAGTCAAATGGGCAACTTCGACAAATAAAAAAACAAAATAATTACTGCAAACTAATTCTTTCTTAAATACATCATTTATCGAAATATCTTGCTTCAATACTAAATGCCTAAATTAATCATTGAATACATTGAGTGCATGGGAGTGCATTGTCCAAATTCATAAATATTACAAAACAAAATGTTGGTTACACGTAACGTAAAATATCTAATGTACTAATAATCATGTATTTTTAGGATTCTTTACCCAAAGAATATCGACCTTATCTATTTGTCCGTTTATCTCACTTCAATAGGTATCTGCTTTGAATTATGACACTATTTGTTAACATTATTTTTATCGCGGATATCCTAACAATAAAATAAAAATCGGCCAAGCGCAAGTCGGTTGACAGTGCAGCGGTACAGATACCTGTATTTTTGTTCAAGTATTTTAACAATAGGAAATATAAATATCAATATATCTTAAAATAAAAGATTATGATGGATTTCACATCGAAACCAACACCACTCATACTCTACTTACATTAGGTATACAATGAAAATACCGTGAAAATAAAATAAACAGTGTGTGATCACGCTCCTATTTTCCTTCTATTTATGAACGTATTATAAATAACACAATTTACACACATAACAATGTACCCACATTTTACGTATTTTATAAATGTGAATATACTTTAACTAAAGCCTAGTTCAGTTAGTATTTTAGTCGTATATGTTGTAAAACGTATCTGAACAACAAATATTTAGTTGAGTAGTTTAATTATTAATTTAGTCGAGTCGATCCTTTTGGTTCTATTTTTTCGGGCGAGTAGCGCCTCCCACCACGTACGTATCTGTTGTTCACACGTTCACCGGCTAAGTAAGTTTGAACTTTTTGATTTAGTCGGGTTCATTAGTTGCTCATAATTTTTTTTATTTTAAAATAACATTGACTTATATACTGAACGCGGTCGTAATGCGAACACTTCTAGCACAGTAGCGTATATTTTAGTTACTTTTTTCTCGCCACTTGACTTAAATACTAGCCTAATGCGAACTAGGCTTACCGGTATTTCTTGAAATACAGCAATCCAAATATATATATAGTAAGGTGTAGCCTAGCTTTAGGCCACTGACTAGGTACAGCTCGTATACAGGCTGGCTCAGCCAGGGTTTTCATCAGCCTTAGGAAAGTAGCTAATAACTGCGTTTCGTAAAGTGAGTGACGAACGTGATGAAGGTACGAACGTACGTTCCTATTACCATTCATCCCTTATTCCGTTTTAAGCTGGCAACACATTTGTAACTCTTCTAGTGCTGCATATGTCCATAGGTGGCGTTGATCACTTAACATCAGGCTATTCACCTGCTCGTTTGCCAGCTAAAAACATGATATAAACTTTGCTGAACAAGCGAAAAACCAGTATTAGTAGTATTCGTTTTTCTTTGACTTTGACGGGGTTAAGATTAAATTAACTGCGTTTATTATGAATTAAAACAGTTGCGCTGTACCTTTGTTTATTTGTTAAAAATGTTAACATATTTTTCGACATAGAACAATAAGATATAAGTATATATTTGTAATATGCTTATCAAGACTTTTGTTTTGTCAACAATCATGGCATAATTAACTCAAATTTTTATTTTCGAGGTTAAATATTACATATTATAAAGTCTACATTATATTTTCTTGGCTTTATTGTGAAAAAAAAAACGCTTTCTTTAGATACTTTTATACCACAATGTAACTTAATGTACTCCTTCAACTTTGTCATTCCAAGAATTTCGAAGAATTCCAAGGAAACAACTAAAGCGTTATAATTTATTTTGAAATAACATTGTGTAAAACTTGATGCACTTAACCTACTTTTTAAAAGAACCTACATAGTTGCTCGTAATAAAAGGTAAAATGAATACTTTAAAATGACGAACAATAGTTAACAGTTCTTTTAAATTCAGTTCAACTAAAACCCAAGAACCAAAGAAATGATTGATTGATTTACATTAAGTATGCTTGTAGTTTTACATCTAAAACTTAATTTATTCCATAACCATCACAGATTTTAGTTAAGAATAAGAGCGTGGAGTTATCATATTCCACTAAATTGAAGAAAAAGTAGAAAAATAAACTAACAACAATATTATTACGCATAATTTGGGATATAAGTAAGTTAGTTGTATTTTTATTGAATGATTAAAGAACCTATTTCTTTGTGTGACACACACAGTTTAAATGCTATACAGTACCATTAAACTAAAAATTAGCGAACGGCTTACTGATAAGGAGTTAAAAATGATAAACTAACGTAACGTTTTAAATTACTACTATCTAAACATAACGTTAATTGTCAAACTATTTGAATAGTTAATAACAAAGGTCAAAGGCTTATAATCGCCGAAAAGACAGATAAAAAAACGAATGAAGATGTAACAATTTTGCCGATAACATAGCCAGCTCCAGTGGCGCAATTGGTTAGCGCACGGTACTTATAAGACAGTGTTCGTGTGAGAGATGCCGGGGTTGTGAGTTCGAGCCTCACCTGGAGCATATTTTTTAAACCATAATAGAACAACCACTTTGTGTTTTGTTCGGTTTTAATTTACGATTTAATTTTGATATATAGATTTTAGTAAAAAAGCCATTGTATAGCCAAGTATAATATAAGTAATAATTTAATATGACATTTTAAACTCATTTAATAGTCTTTCTTTCAAAACATTGTTGCAAATATATATCTACTTTTTGGTACATCAGTATGTGGGAAACTTAAATGATTTTTTAACATTTACAAGAGAAGGTACAGTTTCTCTGATTATAATAAAATATTATAGCGACAATGCTCACACGACTCATTTATGATAGTGCTATCTAAAATCTACGACATACAATTGCTTGTTGTGAATTACAGTATTTTTATTCCCATTCGCATTAAAACTTTATAATTTTCTATACCACTAATGGACGCATATTAATGTTATACAACCTAAAAAGACTACATATATATCTTATGGTTATTCAATAATGAAATATGCGTTAAAAAAATAAGAACCAAAAAATAATTTCTATTTAAAAAAATGCAAAAATATGCTCCAGGTGAGGCTCGAACTCACAACCCCGGCATCTCTCACACGAACACTGTCTTATAAGTACCGTGCGCTAACCAATTGCGCCACTGGAGCTGTGGCTGCTTGTGCCAAAATTCAATACGTATACTACAAGGGAAATAGTCGATTGAGTAGAGTGACGTAGTCTTTGTTGTGAAATGTCAAAGTCTATTGCTGGAAAAAAGTATAATGTTCACTATTCTATATTTTCTATTGAAATGAGATAGTGATATGATTTTTAAAATTATCGTTAACTTAAAACCCCACTTATGAAACATATTTTATAAATAAAAGAATTTAATGTTTTCGATTATTGAACTGAAATTGCGTAAAGATAAACACAAAATGGAATGTAAACGTCATTTCTGTGCTTTAAAATTTGTGTTGTGATTTTGTCCCACTAAATAAAACTAAGTTTTTACGATCTGGTGTTGTAGCGATAAGTATACGTTGTTAATTGTGGCCTTTTTAGTATCTGATGTTTTCACAAAATGAATTGGTTCGACACTTCGGGGCTAACGAGCTTGGCCAAGTCAGCACTGAAGGAAGCACAGAAAACAATTGATAAGGCGTTAGACATTCAGGATGACAGCAGCGAGGAGCAAGAAGAAGAGGCGGCCGGAACGTCGACCTCGAAATCGTCTCCGGGTACAAGTGGCACACCACAAAAGGACAACTCAGATTTTTTTTCTTCTTGGGGACTGACGGTCAGTGCCGAAAGCGGAGATATCGATCCTATAAAAGAGCAGCCCGTGGTGACCGAAAGCCCGTCAAAATCAAACTCTCAAAGCCTGTGGGGATCTTTTGCTGGCTCCTTCTTTGAACAACCAAAAGCTGACACAGATACAATTGTGCGACCGCCTAAAGCGAAATCCTTGAACGTTATTTGCGATAAATATGACAGTCAAGATGATTTGTTTTCAAAAAGTCAACTTGTTATGTCTGATGGTGCTGAAAGTCTTAACTTAACAAAGGAGGAATCAAAGTCTGATGAGAGACGAAACTCTTCCATGTCAAATGTATTGTCATTTATGTCTAGTAGAAATAGTTCTGATTCAGTAGAGGTGTTGTCTCAAAGTTTGAAGTCTACTCCTGATTCCGAAGCTGCATCATGCCAGTCTGTGTCTCATAGTAGCAGCGTTGGTTTAAAACTGAACTCCGAGTCCGTCGAAATATTACCGGACAGCCTTGTAAGCCCTAGTTCAATAGAGTGCCTAGGTTTCGATAGCTATGCTAGTGACAAAAACAGCAGTACATCTTCAAATTTGTCCCCTGGTGATTTGTCAGATAAAAAGTCCACACCAATTGGAGAGAGAACTGAAAGAGTAGAAACTGCAGACAGTGTGAGTTTAGTGGCTGATGATGACGAAGACACAATGTCTTATAATTCAATATCTGAGTGTACCGCTCCCACTGTACTGGATACTGAGGATAAACCAATAAGCCCATTTCCTAAAATTGCCAGAATCGATCCAAGAAGAGCCAATGAAAAGGATGTTACACTTTCGGAACAACTGTTTATCCCTCACAAGATGCAAATTAGTGAAAACTCTTCTAATGATGGGTCTTGGTCTGACAGGACTTTAAATGCAGACAATGACAGCGTAATTCTTGAAAATCCTACAGAGGAACAAAAGAAAGACATTGATCCAGAAGACATATTAATTGAGAAGCTGAGTGACTCATCATCATTTTATAATGTTAATTTATCAGGTGACTTATTAAGATCTGAAAGTTCGGCTTTTGTTAATGTAGAGAAGAAGCAGTGCAGTCCCTCGGAGAGCAATGAGTCGTCTCAAAAGGAAACCAGTGTGAAGGAACGTACATCACCTGTTAGTTCTGACAGTAAAAGTGATTTAGTTAAGATTGGTTCTGATAGGACATCTGGACACACATCTGGTGATGAATTGGAGACAGCCACATCATCAGATATCGAAATCATTCCAAGTCCCAATGGAGACAGTAGTAATGGTTGCAGAAATAGCCCAGGCAAATATGGATTTAAGCAGAAATTAGATGGTGCCATTTCGCCAAACCTCGTAGATTTAGTATTAGGAAAGAATTTAGCTACTAAAATTCGTGGTCATAATAGAGAGTTGTCTGAAGCCTCGGTGCAAAGTAACACAAGTGATGAGAGCCAGGGTTCGGAGAATGATAGACTAATGAGAAGGCTGTGTGAGATGGCCGAGATATTGGATGCACGAGAGAATAGACTGATGGAAGTGAGTAGGAATAATGCAGAGCTTATCGAATGTAATGCTAATTTGAAGAGTCAAGTGGAGTCATTAATGGTTAAGCATGAAGGAGGGGATATTAACACTATAACAGAAGATTACACTCAGAGGATGTCTGCTCTTGAAAAGAAATTCCAACAAGCTATTAGAGAGAAGGTAAAATGCTTGTAACATTAAAAATTTTAATAAAAAAACATTTAATTTTTAAACATTGTTCATGAGAAAAAAAAAACAAAAAGATTTACTGATAAAAATTAATTAGATTATTTCTTTGCTTATTACTTATGAAATGATTCATAATGTTATAAGTTGAATTTAAAGAAAACACTATTTTTTTCAACCAAAATGGTTATAGACAGCCTTGTCTGAACAGGTTTTGTATAAATTGTATATTCATTAGTAAATTAAATTTTAAAAGAGCATATAGATAACATAAATATTTTAAAATATTTTGAACATTATTATCCTGCATTATTTTATTAAAATAATATTTATATTTTTTTTATATCATATTGTAATTTGATTCGAATATAAAAAAATATATTTAGGCAATATTATGGCAATAATCTTCTTTATTTTTTACAAATAAAAATAAATTATTAAATTTATCAGGACCAATTAAGGAAGCAACTAGATAATATCAAAGCAGATATGACTCAGAAGAAATCGTCAGATTTAGAAAATACATTAAAGGAGAAAGACGAGATGATTACCCAGCTCCAGGAAGAAGGTGAGAAGCTGGCGCGCCAGGAGTTGCAGCACTCCAACATCATCAAGAAATTGAGGGCCAAAGAGAAGGACAATGAACAAGTCATCAAGGGACTCAGGTGAGGCAAAGAAAAGTTCAATTAGAACACAAATTTATAACATTATTCAAAAAAATTTCAAGTCGTCTAAAGTGAATAAATACAGTAAAAATTTCTTTATTTAAATGTTTCGGATATTGAAGTGTATGCTATATTTTGCAATATAAAATAATCTTATCAATCAAAAAAACTTATTATTTGATAAAACTTTTCATAAGACCGAACTGTTTTAATTCATTATACATTTTATTAAAATAGAAAAAAGATGGGTATATACGTCTTCAAACATATTTGTTAAGAATAGGTTTGACATCTTTAGACGCCATTTTCTCAAAATAAAGTCTGTGTGGCTTGACATATTGCCTATCAGCGTCCATTTAAGGTACGTGTAAACTGAATCATTCATTCTAAAAAAGAAAATGCCAGGGCCATAAAAGCGTTCGAGGCATTGTGGGGTATGCAATAGCACTAAAATATACTTCTATATATGTATGGATGCTGATAAGCAATAATGTGTCAACTTACAAAAATTCGAATTTGGGGATATTTATCTAGAACCAAAAAATTTTTCTTAATTTATTGTTTGGAATTTCATGTTTGTTCCATATTTTGTAATTAATAATACCATATATTTGAAAAAAGTTATTATTAGATCTTTTCATGATACCAATCTGCTTTTAGTTTATCATTTTATCAAAATAGAAAAGAGAACATTTGATACATGTACGTCTTCAAAAAATTTATTAAGAACAGCTTTGACATTTTTACTCGCCATTTTCTCAAAATGAATTCCGTGTAGCTTGACATAGTATTCCTTATTAGCATGATGTGATTTCCTGTTGCATAAGATAATTAAATTATTTTGTTGGTTTAAATAAATAAATTAACAAATCATCTTTGTATAAAACAGTTAAGGTTTTATCTGTGTTATAGAACAGTTAAACAACAAAGTTATGTCTTATAACAAGCTAAGTCTATTGGCTTGTGACATTTCCTTAAGATTAACAAACATTGTATATCTCTATGTGATAGGATTTATTATTTATTTTATAATAGGAAAATATTCCCCGATTTTGAAACATTCTTCATTGGTGCTCCGCTCCTTTTGGTCTTATCGTGATAATATATAGCCTATAGCTTTCCTCGATAAATGGGCTATCTAACACTGAAAGAAATTTTCAAATCGGACCAATAGTTCCAGAGATTAGCGCGTTCAAGCAAACAATCAAACAAACAAACTCTTTAGCTTTATAATATTAGTATAGATGAGAGCATTCCAGTACTAGGATAACATAAAATGGAAGTAGGTAGGAGGCAGTAATTAGAGTAATGTATGCTCGTACCAGGGACAAGATAGTGGATCAAACGGCCGAGCTGGAGCGCATGAAGCGCTCGCTAGCTGCCAAGGAGGAGCTAGAGGTGAGCCAGATCGAGGCCGTGTACCGCCTCACCGCCGCCAACAAGAAGATGGAGGCTGAGCTCGTTGAGGTGAGGCTTTCAGAACTATAAATAAATAAATAATCGCATCACACCTAACGGCCCCTATTAGGATCTCATGATCCTGTGAAAGGACACTGCCTACCCTAAGTAACTCAGATAAGTATATATTGCATTATTTTATTTATTTAAATCATATACAAGTAAAACAACATTTTATTTTATAAAATATTAAAATTATTGATGTCTAATATTAAACCACTAACGCCATCAATGCACGGTGGGAGCACGCTGTATCATCGATAATTCCTGTGTTCGTATTTCTTGCGCTGCACCCTCGCGCTACTAGCGGTATAGACACAAACTAATTATGTCTCATTGCGTGAATATTTGCAGCATGACGGACTCGTAGTCATGCGAATCGAATATATTTATATGTGCGTTCTTATACGTTAAATAGTATTAACTTAGCATATATTTTGTTATAAAGTTTCATGTCACATGCAAATCGTTTTATTCTAAATATTAATAATTTACATTGTAAATACATGTTTTTTTTTCTATCATTCATTTCTAATTATTTGTTCAGATGGTAGATACTGTTTTCTAGTACGATATCTAGCCTACATTTTGACTTATCTAGTGATAATTAATTTTCTTATCAAGTACCATTGAATGTGATATGTTTATTACATCCTTATCGAGATCTCAATTATTTTGAAGACGTGATAAAAACGTTTCAGTAAAAGTATACCACATTACAGTAAAATTGATGCTTCTATATTATTTTTTTAGTTTAATCTGTGAAATTACTGATCCGATTTGAGTAATTATTTTTGCGTTAAACATATGGACTATATGTTTGAGAAAATCTATAGGCTATTTTACAGTACGCTACGACTCATAGGATCGAAGCAACTGGATGCAGATAAGCAATAATGTGTCAACCCGCAACAAGTCGAATTCGGTGTTATTGATGTATTTTGATAAGGCGTCATGTATTTAAAATTATTCAAAACATTTTTAAGTAACCTAAATTAAATAAGTAAAAGAAATATACTACACTATGAATAATATTAAAATAGTATCATTGCGTAACTTTGACCTGATGCTGCAGCAACTCCTCACCGATTTACATTCATTCATACATGATATGGTCTTCTGTGAATATGTGAAGTCTATACATTCAATTTGACAGTAAAGAAATATACATAACAGCGACATAAATCAAAACTTTTGGATTTATTTTACGTGTTTACTTTTTACACATATTTCAAGAAAATAGTTGTCAAAGTCATAGGGCCCCCTATTCCTAATTTGCCCAATGCCTTCGACAGGTTAAAGACGGTCCTGTTTGTAGTATTTTAAAATTAATTTTACATTGATTCTTCTGTATAAGGTGTTATTGACTACATTTTGCACGTTAAAATTAATATGTTTATGTTATGTTGTGTTGTTTAAATTACTGCTTACGTACATCTCTTTCCATAATTTTAAATAACAATAGTGTTTTATTCCATTGTTAGGTTGATACAATTGTTGCATTATAATCTAAGTTGTACATGTTTTAATAGAAAACGTATTTATTTTAACAACAAAGTACCTAATTAAATTGTAGTTATAATTATATGATTCCCTCAGACGGGTCAGGAAGGAGAAATCAGAAACTATGAAAGTGAGAGTTGTTAAAAGGATCCACGTCACAGATTTTGAAATTAAAAAAAAAGGGCGTTAAAATATTTATAGAAACACTACCCATCTTTGAATAGAACATTATGGTTTTTCAAAAATTTAAAGTCAGAAAGTATGTATTATATTGACAGTCCTGTGGGTTATTGGTTTGTCATTAGTCTTTTTTTCAAATTCAAGCTACTGTGTAAAATGTTATCAAAATCGGTATAGCGGAGAAAACAGATAACCACATAAATTGACAAAGTCACTATACTTTTATTTAGCCTATCGTTTTGTATATGTTTGTTACTTGTTTTGATGTACAATAAAGAATATTTGTATTGTATCGTATCGCATCGTATTCCATCGCACCCTATTGTATCGTACCGTGTGGTCGTGCAGAGCCGCAGCGCGCTGGACGACGCGACGCTCAAGCTGGAGGGCGCGCGCACGTCGCTGGACGCGCTCAAGCGCGAGCTGGGCGAGCTGCGGCGCGAGTGCGGCGAGCTGCGCCGAGCGCGCGACGTGCACGCGCAGCTCGCCGCCGCGGCGGAGCGCGCGGCGCGAGACGCTGAGCTGCTGCGCGCGGAGCTGCGGCAGCTGCGCGCCGAGCGAGCGAGGGGTGAGCGTGCTGGCTGGTCTTTATTATATATAAGTTTTATGTTTCGTTTAATGAAAAAAAATATTGTTTATTTTTATATTCATTAAATAAATACAGTTTCATTAATTTCATTTCAATAATGAAAGTTATTTTTAATCAATTAACGTGCGGGGTGGCGTGTGTGTGCAGAGGAGCAGCGCTGGGTGTCGCGCGAGGAGGCGCTGCGGCGCGAGGCGGCGGAGGCGCGCGCGGCCGAGGCGCCCGACAGCGAGGCGCCCGCGGCGCTGCTCGTGCAGCTCGCGGCGCTGCAGCGCGCGGCGCTGGAGCGCGAGCGCGCGCACGCGGCCGCCGCCGCCGCGCTCTCCGCACAACTCGGTAATCTCGTGACAATTTGTGCTCTTCGATATCCGGCGAAGATGAAACCTTGCCTGTTATTTATTAAACGTTTAGTGTGTCGTACTAACATTTATTCTTTACTAGTCTTGGGCCTAACCGGTCACCACAGAGAGCGCTCAATTTAGTTCATAATCCAAGGATGAACTAGTTCGCTCTTTTAGTTCATTAGTTCTTTTTTTGAAATAATTTAATAAGAACAATAAATAAAGAAAAAAATATAGTTATGATTATTGCAAGTTTTGTTTATTTTAAAGTAAACAATACAAAGTATTACATGAAAATTTTAGGCGCGTACAAAAAAAGTAAATAACTCGGTTGGTCACATAGCGCCACTGTCTAGTAAAGTGGACGCTAAAAGAAATATAAAAAGAACTAACTTTTTACCCGTGAGGGGACGGGTTTAGAATACAATTCCTCTCCGCCGCTGGGTTAGCGACTCGTAAGAGGCGAGTGTCCCAGCATGTTTGGTGGTAGGGGGTCCTCCCCCGCCTGGCTCGCGACCACTATCATGTCAAAGACGAACCGCAAAATATCCTCGGATGTGTTCCGGTTCGATGGCATGTAAGCCAGCTTCCCTCGTCCCACCCTATCCCTTCCTTTTTTGAGTGTGGTAGCTGCGGCAGCCTCTGGTCCTACATTCGCGGCGCAGCATTTCGTGCGATGGAGCGTGTGGCGTTGTCATGGGGTCCAGGGAGACCCGATGAAACGGTTGTCCGCTGGCCGCCCGGTGGCACCAAAGGGACCCGAACCCAGGCTGTCCCGGTCTGGGAGGCTGTCCCTGCCACTGTATACAGCCCGTTGGCTGATCGCCGTGCCGGAGTGGGAGACCGGTGTGGAACCCGACGATTGGTCAACGGGTCGGATTGGGGGCCCTTCCGTCCCCCATGCCAGCGACACACTACTCTCTGTCGTCGAAATCGTCCTGTGCTCGGTGTGCTAGTTGCCCACGGGACTGCTGAGGCTACCTTACTCATCCTATCTTTCCCAATCTATACACTTAACTCGCAATGGCTCGAAAAAGAAAGAGTAACGGTCTGACAGCGGCCCCCCCCCTTTCCACATTTAATGTGGACTTCTGTAACATAAGGGGTCTTCATAGCAATCTGAACGCCGTCCACCACCACCTTGAGACGGCTAAGCCGGCCTTACTTTTTCTTACTGAGACAAAGATATCTGCCCCTGACGATACATCGTACCTTCACTACCCTGGGTACCGCCTTGAACACGCCTTTATACCGCAGGCCGGCGTGTGTATGTATGTCAGGGGTGATATCTGTTGTCAACGGCTCGACAGCTTGTCAGTCGGAGTCAGAGACCTGTCTATTTTGTGGGCGCGCGTAGACTTTGGTGGCATCACGCGTATCTACGCGTGCCTATACAGGTCTCATAGCGGTAATACTGAAGTCGATCGTCTCCTCGGACACGTCGAGAAGACTTCAGAATACGTGTTTCAGCGGTATCCCTGTGCGGAGGTTGTGATCCTGGGTGACTTCAACGCCCATCATGTTGACTGGCTAGGATCGCGTTCCACAGACCACGCAGGGAGAGCCGTGTACAACCTTGCCCATGCATATGGTTTCTCTCAGTTAGTGTCGGGTTTTACCAGGATACCCGACATAGAGGACCATACTCCTTCTCTGCTGGATCTCCTGCTGACGACCCGCCCGGAGGGTTACCGGGTGACCGTCGATGCGCCGTTAGGCTCGTCGGACCATTGCCTGGTGCACTCTGAGGCACCTGTAGTGCGCACCGACCGCTCCCGACCACCTGGAAGTCGCCGTGTGTGGCACTACAAATCAGCGGATTGGGATGGATTGCGAGAATTTTACGCATCCTACCCATGGGGGCGGCTTTGCTTTTCTTCGGAAGAATCCTCGGTCTGCGCGGACGCAGTCACGGATACCATTCTGCAGGGAATGAAATGTTTCATTCCCAGTAGTGTTATCCGTGTCGGTGGAAGGTCGCAGCCCTGGTTCGATGTCTCCTGCAAAAGAGCCTCTAGCTCTAAGCAGGAGAGCTATCGTGCTTGGACTGTGGCTCTAGCCGCGAAGGATCCAGTGGCGTCTGAACTGAAGAAGAAATTCAATGCTGCCTCCAGGTCCTGCAAGAAGCAAACAGCTAAGGCAAGGTTTAAACACATTCGCAGGATTGGCGAGAGACTATTAGGGTTTCCTAATGGAAGCCGTGCCTTTTGGTCTCTCGCCAAAGCTGTCGAAGGTAATTTCTGCAAGTCTTCATTTCCATCTTTGCGCAAACCAGATGGGTCGCTGGCACATTCCGCAAGAGAGAAAGCCGATCTCCTGTGCACTCTCTTTGCGTCGAATTCAACTCTTGACGATGAGGGAAAAACACCGCCAACCATCCCCCGGTGTGAGCACACGATGCGTGAAATCCGCTTTACTCAAAGCGCTGTTCGTTGTGCTCTTCGTTCCCTCGACGTTAAGAAATCCAGTGGTCCTGATGGTATTCCTGCTATCGTGCTTAAGACGTGTGCTCCAGAATTGACTTCGGTTTTAACGCGCTTATTCTCACTCTCCTATACCACTGGTATAGTGCCGTCTTCGTGGAAAGTAGCAATTGTTCACCCTATTCCCAAGAAGGGTAACAGCACAGACCCATCCAACTACCGTCCTATTGCGATTACCTCCTTACTTTCTAAGGTGATGGAGCGCGTAATTAATACGCAACTCCATGGTTACCTAGAAGATAACCGGCTTATCAGCGACCGACAATACGGGTTTCGTCGTGGTCGCAGTGCTGGCGATCTTCTAGTGTACCTTACACACCGCTGGGCAGCCGCCATTGAAAGTAAGGGGGAAGCTATGGCAGTTAGCCTAGACATCGCAAAGGCCTTTGATCGGGTCTGGCATAAAGCTCTTTTAGCGAAGTTACCATCTTACGGCCTCCCCGAGGGATTATGCAATTGGGTAACCAGTTTCCTTGATGGGCGGAGCATAAAGGTCGCTGTCGACGGAGTATGCTCGGATGTAATGCCCATTAACTCTGGAGTGCCCCAAGGCTCAGTGCTATCACCTACACTGTTCATTCTGCATATTAACGACATGTTGCAAGCCAGCAATGTTCGTTGCTATGCAGATGACAGTACGGGTGATGCTTTTTATACTGGCCGGGCTAATATTTCTCGGGCGGAAGTGGAAGAGCGAAGAATACAACTTGTGTCTGAAATCGAGACTTCCCTGGAGCAGGTCTCCGTATGGGGAAGACGTAACCTTGTCCAATTTAACCCCTTGAAGACACAAGTCTGCGCGTTTACCGCTAAGAAAACCCCCTTTAACATAGCGCCGAGTTTTCAGAACACGACTCTAAACATCAGTAAGAGTATTGGGATCCTTGGGGTCGACATAACGAATGAGGTCCAATTCCGGGGTCACTTGGAGAGCAAAGCCAAACTGGCTGCCAAAAAACTTGGGGTTCTCAACAGGGCGAGGCGGTACTTCACATCAGGACATCGACTTCTGCTTTACAAAGCTCAGGTCCGTCCTCATGTGGAGTACTGTTCCCACCTTTGGGCAGGTGCCCCCCAATACCAGCTCCAACCACTTGACTCCATCCAACGCCGGGCAGTTCGCATTGTCGACGATCCCAATCTCACAGACGGTTTAGAACCTTTAAATGTACGGAGAGACGTTGGCTCTCTGAGTGTTTTCTACCGTCTGTACAACGGGGAGTGTTCTGACGAACTCTTTGACATGGTGCCACCGTCTCGCTTTTACCATCGCACCCTTCGCCTCAGGACTCGATATCATCCACACCACCTGGATGCATGGTCATCTTCCACAGTGCGGGCTTCACGGTCCTTTTTCCCGCGTACTTGCAAGCTGTGGAATGATCTTCCTCCTGAGGTTTTCCCTGAGCGCTATAATTTGGGGGTTTTCAAGCGTCGAGTGTATAGACATCTTTTCACGAAAGGCCGGCAACGCACCCGCAACATCCCTGGTGTTGCAGATGTCCATGGGCGATAGTGACCGCTTAACATCAGGTGGTACTATCTGCTCGTTTGCCCCCCTATTATATAAAAAAAAAAAAAAAAACTAAGAGCGGGATTTTCAATGAACTAGTTCGCATAGTTCACCTAAAGGAGCGCTCTTCCCACCTAGGTCGTTCGCGAACTACCCAAGCCTATTCTTTACAGGCTACTTCTCTTATCAGCAATAACATATCATAAAAAGTTTTTTGTTTGAAAAGTGACCTAATTCGATTTTTGGACCCTGTAGATTTTTTTTCTGTGAATTTATGAATTCAGTTTTTCCAAGCTTCAATAATATAGGTCCTTTCAACAAATTAGAAAGAAAGAAAATCTTTTTACTGACAAACATTATATAATATATTATTTAAAATGACATGTACAATATGCATAGATTAAAGTTCAATTATTTTAATAATTCGATATTTTTTCAAAGCAATAGGAAATGACACAACTCTTAAACATATTTCTCAGCGGAAGCGCAAGCGGCGGCGGCGGCGGCGCAGGAGCACGAGCGCGCTTCTCGCGACGAGCGGAACGCGCTCGCCGAGCTCTTGGAGTCCGCTCAGCGCGAGCGGCGCCACGCCGAAGACGCGCTGCTGGAGCTGCGCGAGCTGCGCACCGCCGAGCTCGGCGAGCTGCAGGCGCTGCGCGCGCAGCTGCGAGAGTGAGTCGCTGACACGTTAAATTACAAACAGATACTCCAATTTTATCTATTTATATCCTTGAGTGTGTTTAATTGTATATGTACATGAGAGCATTGAAGTACCAGGGTAGCATAAAATAGCAGTAGGTGAGAGATATCTCGTTTCATGCGTGTTGGTTTGAACACGTGGCGAGTTGGGCCTCGCGCGTGGTACCGTCGAGTAAACAAGACTTAAAACATTGAATGTATATGATATTATTATAAATTTATTAAATATCCTCAGCCGTGAAGAGATATTTATAATTTATTATATATATCTTTGACTTGACTTTAGTAAATAAACACTTCTCGGAACGAGGATTACGAATTTTCGAATAATTATACTCGTTTAGTGTTAATGTTTTCAACTATTTGAGAAAAACGTTTTAAATTGCGTTAAAAACTACAGAATTAAGGATTTAAACGCATTAATTTGGCATATATAATTATGTAAAAAAGTGTTTAATAATTAAAATTAAAGAAATGTTTAAACGACTGTTCTGGTGCGCAGATTAGTTTTCTGCGCAACGTCATGCGCATAGTTCAAGTCATAGTTGTCATGGACGAACATGTCCAAAAAAACTTTATAAACTCTATACGGAAGTTTATCCTAATTTAACATCATTTTGTTATTTAATGCACTATAATAACATTATTTATAGCTTTAAAAACGATAGCACATACTGAATAATATAAAAGAAACAATGAATACGAAACACAATATTAAATATAAATGAATGTAAAAATCCAGAAAGGGCGACGAGCTGGAGCGCCTGCGCGGCGAGAGCGAGACGGAGCTAGCGGCGCTGCGCGCGCGCGAGAGCGAGACGGACGCGCAGCTGGCCGAGCTGCGCGCCGCGCTCGACACGGAGAAGAAGAGACACGCCATCTTACAGGTGACTCTGCTTTGACAGCGCTCAGAGACAATATTTCTCTATTTTAAACATTTTCTGTATATATATTGTATATATATATTTGATGAACAATATCTGGTATGGTAATCTAAACCAAGATATAATGAATATTAACGAAAACAAATGATCTATTAAAAATAAAAAGAAAGAGAAAAAAAAACTATATTAAGCCTAAGTAACTATCTATGTCTCAGTGAGGCGAGGTGCCCAAAACACTGGCAGCATTACCTCTTTGTATATATTGTTTGATTTAATATTTCTTTTATTGGTGTTTTTCAAACACATCAATAATTTATAACATTGAACTCTGCCTCAATTTTCGAACCTGTTGACTTATGTTATAGATATACATCTAAACAGATTAAAATAGCTGCATTTTATAGATTTATACTAGAACCTGTTTGTAATCAATTATTGAATTGTCTATAGTGTAATGTTGGGACTATAAAAGACGGCTGTCCGGTTCCAGGTTCTGTTTAATACTGTTCTACGTGCAAATAACGAATGCCGTAGGTGACATACACTACAATAGTATATAATGTTCTTCTATTATTATTAACGCCCACAACTTCGTCTAAGCAGAATTATTTAACTATTTTTTATTATTTTTATTTCAACCCCCTTAAATCACTTTTTTTGCATTAAAAACTACCCTGTGTTCTTTTTCACTATATTTGTAACAAATGTCATTTTAATCACTTCAGTAGTTGCGTAACACACGGACAGAGTTACTTTATTATTTTTAATTATAGTATAAATAAAGATTGTCTGTACAAAATAATATAATATTTCCCAGGAGCAGATGTCGTCCCGCGGGGACGTGTCTCCCTCGCACTCGGTCGCCTCCGACACGTTCTCCACTTCCTTCTGGCAGACGGTATGGATTAAAGATCAACTCAGTTATTTCCAAACATTTTTATGACAAAAAAAACTAATTATGTTATGTAACTATAATTATGATATAAGCTCATCGATTTTGGCACCCAGAATTTTGGCCGTGTTAGGCAATCATGCTTAGCAACCGGCTAAAGACTGAGTGAAAATATTAAATGTTTACAGACAAACAGGTCACTTGACTTGTCTATATTGGAAATGGATACAGATTTTTGAGGTCTAATAATATTAACATAATTTATCTATAGTTATGAAATGTCATTGTTAAAAACCGAATTCAATGAGACAGAGATGGCCTTGTGCTTAGAACACGTCGATCTCAACCGATGATCGCGGGTTCAAACCCCAGCTAGCATCGCTGAGTTTTCAAGTGCTAAATTTGTGTTTAAATTAATTTCGAGCTTGACGGTAAAGGAAGACGTCGTGAGGAAACCTGCATGTGCCGGGAGAAATTCTGACACGTGTATATCCGCCAACCCGCAAAGGACATTCACAGGCTGTTACTTTACTTTTACTTTGTAATATAAAAAACAAATATTTCTTTGAAAAAAATTATATTTAAAGAGAGAGAGCTTTAAATGTTATTAAAATAAGTATGATGGTAAGCAAAATTAAACAGATGGTAGAGTTGATAAAAAGAAAAATTAGTAAAACTAAATCTTACCAAAAATTAATATTAATGCTCCGGAAGTCAGGAAAATATTTCCATATTACAAGAGGATAACATTAAAGAAAACAAATGTATTCATATAACCATTTATTGGCTGTGCTCATTTAATAAAGTTAGCTGTTATAAACTTAAATAAGTTTTTAAATGAAAAATTTAACAACATTAAGTTTGGGCGCCAGGATGTTTACATCCGTTAAGTTAACAAAGAAAGAAAATGTGTTAAATTCACATACCCAAAAAAAGTATAACATTTAAGAAAAGTTACATTTAATTACAAGTTTCAAAGAATATTAAATTATTTTGAATCCGTTTGAATTACTTTTGAATGGCAAGATATAAAATAAATATTAACAAGGTATCCATCTCGCGAAGTCGTCACGTGGAGAAAATGAAGTAATTACATTACCCAGGTCTTGGAAATGTCGAAAACTATTTTGAAAAACGTTAAATAACTTGCAAAAATAAGTACATAAATCTTGAGAAAATTAGTAAAAAAATCTTTTAAGTAAAGTTGGAAAATAAACTTCAAACATGGAAATTTGGAAATAACTGTAAAGGGAGAAAATTTATCTAAATAAATTTTTATTCAATATATTTTGTTTTTATCAAATTCCTATCTAAAATATTAAAAATAACTTACCCGGGCGAATCCGGTTATTTCCCTTTAAATATTTATAAATTCTTGGAAATAATAATGAAGATTCCTGAAAAGAACCAAAACAATATTGAAAACCAAACAAAACATCGAAACAATCAATAAGCCGCAACGTAAATATGCAAACTTACCATGAGGCGACATATATCTATAAATATTTTAAAAATCCTTTACGGAAGAAAATAATAACAAATAGTTTCTCGTATTTCAAAATAACGATTGATAAAAATAAATAAAATGGACAAAATAAAAAATATTTATTACGTAAACATGTTTGCGGCAAAAAATATGGAAGGAAAGTGTCATCAAGATAAATGTCAAAACCATAGATCAAAAATCAGGTATCGTTAGATAATCGTTATCTGGATGGAAGTCCTTTTGGACATAATTGCATAATTAATTAGCGACATCTAGCGACAGTTAGAAATATCAATACGAAAAGGCCCTAATAACAATGTCTTGACTTTGACATGACAAATGACATAAAAGATTTTAGATTATGAAAATAAATTATACGAAATTAACAAATTTATAGTTGATAAAAAAAAATCATATAACGTACGCGTAAGCTACGTTACAACTTATTATAATATAAATAATTAATTATAAATAGTAATATTTATATAATAAACATAATAAAGAAAGCAAATGATTGGAAGGTCCACTATTTCGATATTTTCAAAAGCCTCTAACTATTTGTCGGTTGTAAAGTAACTTGTCAACTTGACATTTAAAATCTCCCTTCCGTTATTAAACGATAGTCACATTTGTAAATTTTATTAAGTTACATAAATCGACTCTGTAACCTAGCAAAACCTTGTTACCTTGGTAATCTTATGGAAGCTGTGAATTTGTCAAAATTAATGCTTTGTCAGTGATGAGTGATTCTTTCAGTAGTAAAGCAAAGAGAAATTTATATAAATTCTTATAAATGTTTAAGAGAAAAATTTATAAGTGTAATACAGGGCGTCAACTAAGCATGTATTGGACATTATACCAGCGTCAACAGAATCAATATTTAGAAGTAGAAAAATTCAATATATTTTTTTTTTATTAATAAAAACTATTTTTATAATTGCAACTTTCAAACTTACTTAGGCTCGTACAGTATAGTCATCAATTATGATTTTTTTTTTCTTAAATATTGATTCAGGTAACGCTGGTAAAATGTCCAACATGTGCTCAGTGAACACTGTACATATCAATCACTAACGAATGAGCACGGTGCAGGAGGAAGGTCACGCGCTGTACGCGGCCGGTGGGGGCGGGAGTGCTATCGCCGGCGGCAGCGGCGTGGGCGTGGTGGGCGTGGAGGAGGCGCTGGCCGCGCTCACGAGGAGGGAGGGCGAGCGCCGCACGCAGGGCGCGGTGCTGGCCGCGCTGCACGCCGAGCGCGCCGCTCTCACCGCGCGCGTGGCCGTGCTGCAGGACCGCCTGGCCGACTACCAGGTAGTGCTTGTTGTGGGGGGCGCGGAGGAGCTCCCGGGGGGAGGGCGCGGTGCTGGCCGCGCTGCACGCCGAGCGCGCCGCTCTCACCGCGCGCGTGGCCGTGCTGCAGGACCGCCTGGCCGACTACCAGGTAGTGCTTGTTGTGGGGGGCGCGGAGGAGCTCCCGGGGGGAGGGCGCGGTGCTGGCCGCGCTGCACGCCGAGCGCGCCGCTCTCACCGCGCGCGTGGCCGTGCTGCAGGACCGCCTGGCCGACTACCAGGTAGTGCTTGTTGTGGGGGGCGCGGAGGAGCTCCCGGGGGGAGGGCGCGGTGCTGGCCGCGCTGCACGCCGAGCGCGCCGCTCTCACCGCGCGCGTGGCCGTGCTGCAGGACCGCCTGGCCGACTACCAGGTAGTGCTTGTTGTGGGGGGCGCGGAGGAGCTCCCGGGGGGAGGGCGCGGTGCTGGCCGCGCTGCACGCCGAGCGCGCCGCTCTCACCGCGCGCGTGGCCGTGCTGCAGGACCGCCTGGCCGACTACCAGGTAGTGCTTGTTGTGGGGGGCGCGGAGGAGCTCCCGGGGGGAGGGCGCGGTGCTGGCCGCGCTGCACGCCGAGCGCGCCGCTCTCACCGCGCGCGTGGCCGTGCTGCAGGACCGCCTGGCCGACTACCAGGTAGTGCTTGTTGTGGGGGGCGCGGAGGAGCTCCCGGGGGGAGGGCGCGGTGCTGGCCGCGCTGCACGCCGAGCGCGCCGCTCTCACCGCGCGCGTGGCCGTGCTGCAGGACCGCCTGGCCGACTACCAGGTAGTGCTTGTTGTGGGGGGCGCGGAGGAGCTCCCGGGGGGAGGGCGCGGTGCTGGCCGCGCTGCACGCCGAGCGCGCCGCTCTCACCGCGCGCGTGGCCGTGCTGCAGGACCGCCTGGCCGACTACCAGGTAGTGCTTGTTGTGGGGGGCGCGGAGGAGCTCCCGGGGGGAGGGCGCGGTGCTGGCCGCGCTGCACGCCGAGCGCGCCGCTCTCACCGCGCGCGTGGCCGTGCTGCAGGACCGCCTGGCCGACTACCAGGTAGTGCTTGTTGTGGGGGGCGCGGAGGAGCTCCCGGGGGGAGGGCGCGGTGCTGGCCGCGCTGCACGCCGAGCGCGCCGCTCTCACCGCGCGCGTGGCCGTGCTGCAGGACCGCCTGGCCGACTACCAGGTAGTGCTTGTTGTGGGGGGCGCGGAGGAGCTCCCGGGGGGAGGGCGCGGTGCTGGCCGCGCTGCACGCCGAGCGCGCCGCTCTCACCGCGCGCGTGGCCGTGCTGCAGGACCGCCTGGCCGACTACCAGGTAGTGCTTGTTGTGGGGGGCGCGGAGGAGCTCCCGGGGGGAGGGCGCGGTGCTGGCCGCGCTGCACGCCGAGCGCGCCGCTCTCACCGCGCGCGTGGCCGTGCTGCAGGACCGCCTGGCCGACTACCAGGTAGTGCTTGTTGTGGGGGGCGCGGAGGAGCTCCCGGGGGGAGGGCGCGGTGCTGGCCGCGCTGCACGCCGAGCGCGCCGCTCTCACCGCGCGCGTGGCCTTGCTGCAGGACCGCCTGGCCGACTACCAGGTAGTGCTTGTTGTGGGGGGCGCGGAGGAGCTCCCGGGGGGAGGGGAGGGAGGAGGGAAAAAAGGGATCGAATTTAAGAGCTAAATGCGTTATTTCGGTTTCCAATTATTTAGATTTTTAATTGAGCTATGGTAAAAGTGTAGCTTTTGAAACAAAAATAAATTAACCAAATTGGTTAAGCCATTTTCAGATAATAGGGAAATGTATATAAAAAAGTTCCAGCTCTATCATCTACCGCACGAAACGCAGCCTAATTTGTTATATCAAGCTGATTTTCTGTGGTCTGCGTTCTGAAAACAATAAACTACAACTCTATCACTATCGAATGTTCCAGAACGTCCAAGAGCAGTACGACGCGCTGCTGCAGATGTACGGCGAGAAGGAGGAGCAGCTCGCCGAGCTGCGGCTCGACCTGCACGACGTCACGCAGCTCTACAAGCAGCAGCTCGACGAGCTGGTGCGCCTGCAGCGATAGCACATCCCCCAGTTCCCACCAGCACCACCAGCTGTCACCACTACCGACGCAATTACCAGAAACGACCATAATACGTCTCTCACTCCTGGCTTGACGCGATCAGCCACCATGACCAACTACCAAACGACTTCCATACCCTGCGAGCGGGCTGTCACTGCGCCCGATATAACATCGTATTCTTCGAACGACTACCACAAAATTACCAGACACTACCCCCTACAACTACCCCCTTTACCCGGCTTGAAGCGGTCAGCTACTACGCCCAATATAACGACAAGCCTCATCATTGACTACAAGACTACCAGATACTGCCTACAAAAATCCTCAACACCTGACCTGGTGCGATCAGCAACTACTCCTGATGTGACTATCAAATACCAAGACATTACCCGATCCTACCGTCTACCATCCACAGCTGGTTTGAAGCAGTTTACCAATATCAACTACCACACGCCTAAATACTACTCCAATCAAACAATACGGACACTTAGTTTGACCGACCTGACGTCACACTCCCCGACAAACTCCCATGAAACTACCAGAAACTCCCCAACTACCCGAAGCCACCCAACTGCCCGGTATTCACTGCATTCACTGCCATTTACAATTCGACATGTTAAATCTTTAGAGTCAATTGAAACGCTTTATTTCGAACAGCCCGCAGTCAAAACGTCATATGTGACAACGTTTGTTACAAATGATAGGAGTCGGTGGGATTATGCGTGTTGTATTTCTCGATTCTACCTGTAGAATACATCTTTTATCGATCTTCTATATACTTGGCAGTTTTCCTTTTCGCTTTTTAAACGCCTTACAAATTAGATTTTTAAGTAAGTAACTAGTGCAATATAATCACGTCTTAAAGATTATTCTAAAGTCGTGTTATTTTATAAATAGCAATTATTTTATGCTTGGATAGTTGGCTAAAATAGTATTTTCCTTTGAAAATTATATAAATCCTAAAAGTAAAAAAAAAAATAGTTCACTTCAAAACTTTACAAATCCACTTATTAATGTAAAACTAAATTCCACCTTTTCAACGTAATTGATATTGTCTAAATTTTAAACCTTTGCTCTTTAAACCTAAATATATCATTGATTCCACAGACAACCTAACCTTTCCTTCGTAGAATTATATAAAAAATGATGGAACAATTTAAACTATATTAAATTGTATGTTACTTCTTTAAGTATTTATACAAAATTGGGTCACAAAACGAATTATTGTCGAAAACATAATATTAGAATAGTATTACTTGCCTATTATTTAATAGACTTTTAATACAAGACAACGATGCATGCGAAAAAAGTACTTATAGGTCGAAGTGTGTTTAAATTAAAAAAAAAACATATGATACCTTATTTGGCGAATCAACTAACTACATAAAAATAAATTTAGACACTAAAGTTAATATTAAATATTATACTTTATGTGAAAAACATTAATAATGCTTATTAATTAAGCCATAATCAGCATTTCAAGTAAATTACAAAGATTTGCCTATTACTTTAGTATTAAAAATATTCATCCTTTTGTAATTGTAAAATGTATTTTTAGTGTCTCCTGCATTATTTATTACTATGTAGTTACGGTATCAATATACGAAACTCGAAAAATAAATGAATACTTAGCCATAAATTATTTAGGAACTCATATATAAATGTATTTTAAAAGTGATTATTTGTATATAGAAATAATATAATATAGCATTTCTTACGGCATTAAGGTTATATGTATATGATATTAATTAATTTTATCCCAAGGAACTGGCGCTTGCATCAAAAATGCGAAACGTTATAATTATATTATTGTAAATAGCTTCTATTGTGATATAGAAAATTATTGACTTCATCAAGATCACCGTGGTATGACATCTAATGTTATTTCATGTTCAGTTTCAATAAATTATCTATTTGCGATTTTTAATACTAGCGATGAAGATTTTACATAATTTATTTGAAGATTAGGTCAAAATCCTACCACTAGTAAATCACAGAGATACTTTATTGTAAACGGTCGTAAAATGATCTTTTTAGTTGAATAGTTTAATTAAATTAGTCGCCATAGCGTATTATTTTTTGTTGGCTTTATTTTTCCTATTCGTCATATTATGTATTATTTTAAATAAAAAAGATAATAATTACAGAATTATTGTGTTATCGCCATATAGGCATTTAGCCATAAAATTATTTATAAAATAAATAATATAAAATTGATCTTTTGTTTTTTTTTATTCTGATAGAGTTAAATTATTTTTCAAATACATTTTGACTTTATAATAGATTCATTAATCTTAATCATTATTGTAATAGCCTTATCATGGCCCTTTATTCATACTTTAATTCAAGGGGCTTTCACGATTAATTATATTAATGATTAAAATATGAATAATAAAATATTGGGAAAGTTTAAAATATACAAATATTTCTACACTCAATAGTTGAAGGCTAAAATTACATTTGTAAGTTTTACTCTCGTGAGCGAGATAATACAACTCTATAACCTGGTAACAGAAATTTAAGTAATGACGAAAACTAAATGTCAAAAATATGATACTGACAGTAAATTCTTAAAAAACAAAAAAATGATATTACTTATGTAAATTTTTATGATAGTCTAGTAAAAAAAGTTTAATCCTCGCCTAGGCCGCTATTAAGCGTTGACCGTTGCTCCTTGTAGAGATACCTCACGCTGCCCGACTGGGTGAATTTTCAAGAAGGTGAAATAAAACAAGAAGAATTATGACATACACCATTTATTAATATAATAATATTATGAAGCGATACAAACATACAATCGGTGAATGTATTGTTTGATAATACCAAAAAATTGCTACTTTCGAACATTATGAAGTCGACGCCACACATTAGAATTCACGAAAACATCTGTGTCAGAAATCTGCATTCTACCAGCAGGCGGTTAATGATCGATACGAAATAAGTGTCGTTAACAATCTATACCTTACTAAGAATGTTTGAATGAATTTTTCTCGAATGTATGGCGCGTCAATTAACTTCTCATCAATAAACTTAGACATATAAATTTGAAAAATTTAAATGAAGATTAAAACCATTAATAAAGTAAACCTGTATGTATATGCGATGTAACAATCTTTTATTTTTCTGTATTGTTACCAAACGATTATGTTCGCGAACGAATATCAGACCGTCGAATTTAATGCAAAATAAATGTTGTGCAACTAATTATGTTTTAAATTATAAAGACATTATTTTATTTGGGGATCTACATATTTTGCAGAAATTACTGTAAATTTTTATCATTTATACTAAATTAACAACAAAAAAAAAATATATAATAGAACCTTGCCAATGTATTTGATTGGTATTAATATTATTGAATAAAAAAGAAAACAGGAATTTAAAAAAAATATTTGCAGATATTCGCGAATAGGTTACATTCTAGTTTATTTTATATACTTTTATAACTCGATTATTTCAACTCAAGACAGCGACGACAAGTTCTCGTCTCTCTGAAGTTCGCAGTAATCATATTCCGTCTGCATCGACATTTTCGCGGATATATTGTCTGTGTGGTACAATCTTCGATTGAAGTTGTTCTTAGGTTTAGTTGGAATTTATTTTGTAAGTAGTTTCTCCTTTTTATAAAAAAAAATATCTGGCAAACTCAGAGGCGACCCGACCATTGACATTTGCGGCATTAGAAGATAAATTAATAGATTGTTAGCTTAAAAAGATATCAGATGAAATGAAACAGGAAGTAACGAAAGTCACGTGGCAGGGTAAGACTTGCGGTTCGCTCATTCACCGTACAAAACTCAGCTATTAGTCACTTCTCTTCTGTGAGAGTTCGAGCCTGTGTACAAGCTGTAGTCACAAGACTTCAATTAGTCTCTTCCCAATTTACTATTTATTTTGTGCACTATTGGCTGTAATGTGAGTAGTCGAAATAACCGAGTAATATTTTAAGTAGAAATCTTAAAGATACCTATGCTAAAACATAACGTATGTAATGAAGTCGATACATTCACCGTCTCACTCACACGACACTATAAGACAGACACCGGTTACAAGTTATTTAGGATAGTTCCACTCACGCAGCGGTAATGCATATATAATAATTAGCTTGTTCTTTAACCTCATTGATTTGATATATATTACGAAATATTATAATTTCTTCAAGATTTTGTTAAAAGTACACGGTATACGAACATTTAATTTTAATTCTTTTTTGACATTATCACATCTATTACTGATTTTACGCTAACTTCCTAACTTACTAACCGGAGCAATGTCGGATTAAATTCTTCCCAGGTCTTTTGCCCAGCTGTGGGCTAACTGACTACTGTTGACATTGAAATTGCGATGAGTCTAATTAATTACCGCGTTTATCTCTATAACTATGTCTATGGATTCTTATTACGACTCCCACCAACAATTTTTATTATAAGACATTCAATATTACGACATATACAAGACTATAAAACATCCAATTTTAACTGCAATTTGGGATTTTAGGGGAATTTTTTCTACATTTTTGGTGTGGATTTAGGAACGGGTGAATTTCAATGAACGTTAAAGAAACAAGCTCCGACTAAATTACGTTTTATGCTACGATACATTTGAATATATACGAATATATGTTAAGAGTTAATATTAATATTACCGTGTCGAATGATTTCATTCGTTATCGTTACCATGAAACAGCCACTTTATTCTAAACGACGATTTGTGAAATGATTTAGAATGAAAGTCGAAAAGGTTAATTCTTGATGACATATCGTTCTCGTTAATATATAGGTCAAGCAATTTTTTTTTAATTTTTTCTTTTTTTTTAATTTTTTTTTGTGACCGCATATCGTGTCAGCGGTCAAGTATCCGAAAGTAGATGTTCGATCCTAGACAAAGTTACATTTCGTAAGCGATACTAATAAGAAAACAATAAAGTCTAATCTAATCGGCTGTCGCGATCCGAGTGCTCGTTCGCATCACTATAGAATTTAAGGGGCTCGATTTTCAACATATCGTAAATATATAAACTGACGCATACATACATAATACTATACGTGAACTAAACCGAAACACCGACGTAACGTGACAAAATTTAGAAAGAAAATCGAGTTTTAATCGAATCGAAAATCGAGTAAATTGAATACTCAATGTATTAAAGAAAAACCTGTTCCAAATTCGAATCTCAACGTATTAAAGATAAGAGAAAAAAATCGGTTCCAAATTCGAATCGGCCGTGAAACGCCTGCGACGCGGAGACGCCTCAAGTCGGTTTTAAACGAGAAGCCATCTTCTCTGTTCCAAATATGAAATCGGACGTGAAACACGGCTGCCGTTCCGAGTGCGGGCCGGAGGCGCCGTCGTCCGAAGCGGCCGGTCCGGAGCGAGCCGGGCCGGAGCGAGCCGGGCCGGGGCGAGCCGGGCCGGGGCGAGCCGGCGGCCGGCGGCCGTCGGCCGGAGGGAGCGGGCGGAGCGGGCGGCGCGGGCTTCACACCCACGCCATCCAGCCCTCGTACATCAGGCACAGGTTCTCTGCGCTCGTCGCCTCCGAGATGATGTAGTCCACCTGCGGGGCGGACACCGGCACTACAGTCGCAACATAACTTAGCCACCATTGCGACAGTCGCTTGGACATGTTATTATTTATGTGTTTAGATATTTAATTAATAACATTTTCAGTGCAATTTATATCGGATGTATTTCACAAATAGGTGAAAATTCGTGATTTTCATTTTCATTTAGATATAATAAAGCGGCTATGGACTCAAATTATATTTGGGTCAGTGGTTGAAAGTAAGTGAGTATAGTTAATTAAGACTTGGAGTATGATGTGTTATTCTGTATTAATATACAGAGATTGTAGATGTACGCCTATAAGTCAGTTTGAGTCGATGGGGATGTTTTGCTGTAAAATAGTGTCGACCAGTTTCTATGTTGATATGATGCTTATGTTCGTTTTAGGTGAATACGGAATTTATATGCCCCTATATAGACTGGTATAAATCGATACCTCCCACGTAAGTTGTTGTAACCCCAAAATTACAATTTTACAGTAGAGCACTTTTAATCCGTTTTAGTTTGAAAGTTACAACAAAATACGCCTTTTTTCAGGCGTATTTTGTTGTAACTTTCCTTGAAAAAAAAAAGATTTTTGGTATTTTTTCACTTTGAATGCATTAAGCAATGCAAATTCGTGTAGTATTCAGTAAAAACGCTAACGGCAATTTTGTGGCTTACAATAACTTACGTGGGAGGTATCGATATAGTTATGAGGTGGATGTGTGAAAGTAGAGGGTGGTGACGGTGGACATAAAATGTGTGGGTATGGTATGTATGAATCAGTGGAGTCAATGTGAGTGGTGGGCGGATGTAGTATTGGTGGGTAAAAGAGGTGGAATTAGTTAAGTTGGTGGTGACAGTTGGTGGTGGCGGTGGTCATGGTGGTGGTGTTGGTTGTGATGGTGGTTGTGTTGGTTGTAATGGTAGTGGTGGTGGTGTTGGTTGTGACGGTGGTTGTGTTGGTTGTAATGGTAGTGGTGGTGGTGTTGGTTGTGACGGTGGTTGTGTTGGTTGTAATGGTAGTGGTGGTGGTGTTGGTTGTGATGGTGGTTGTGTTGGTTGTGATGGTAGTGGTGGTGGTGTTGGTTGTGATGGTAGTGGTGGTGGTGTTGGTTGTGATGGTGGTTGTGTTGGTTGTGATGGTAGTGGTGGTGGTGGTGGTGGTGGTGTGGGTGGTGCCGGCGGCGCGGTGTCGGCGGGCGCACCTGGTCGCGGCGGGCGGGCACGTCGCGCGCCTCCAGCTTGAGCCGCACGCGCTTCCACACGCCGGCGCCCGTCGCGCTGCGCTGCTCGCCCGCTGCGACACATGGCACTCATTAATCACTTTCTTACGAGTAGAATATTTAATAAAATGATATTTTTAGCCAACGTCCAAAAAAGAAGAGGCTCCCAATTCATCGCGGACTTTTTTTTAAATTTTCACGGATTACTTGAAAGGGTATACTTTCAAATGGGTTCCATAGAATTTCCAAAAACAATAAAATTTACTTTTTATGTTTTTATTACTCTTCTTTGATCATTAACGCTCTTTTTTGACATGACATGAACTCTGCACCTTTATTATACAAATGTATAGATAATCTTATTAAATGTGTTAGTATCGCATGCTGTGGAGGCGAACACATACCGTGCCTCACGGGTGCGCGAGCGCCGAGAGCGGGCTGTCGGGTCAGTTTCCTCGTGTTGTCTGCTCCGCCCGGTAATCTGAAATATACACAAAATAATCGACTGTAATAAAATATTTAGATTTTTTTTTATTGCAGGTAAATAAAATGCGAATACACAATTTAAATATTGTTTTTTGTATTTTTTGGACGCAAAATAAAATATAGAATATCGTAGGTTTAATATTGCAATGACCGAAATCAAAAATTAACATTTTTTGGATAAAAATCGTAAAAACCGTTTTACACTTAAGAATTCGACCGTTTTTTTTTTTTAGACTTTAATATCATAAAATCTTGACAGAATAAATATTTAATCTTTTTTCAATATTACATTATAAACCAATAAATTATTCAATTGGCTACCTCGTTTCACACAGATTTTGAATTCAGTCACTTTAATACTAAGGGTGCGATATAAAGGAGAGAGATATTCTGACAGATGTACATCCGCCTCGAAGGACCAGCGGGGTAGATTAAGCTCTAAACTTTCTCCTTAATAGGAGAGGAGGCCTTTGCTCAGCAGGGGGATATTTACAGGCCGTTAATTTACTTTTGGTCCTTCGAGCCGAACTTGAACCAGCGCAGTGCGGCACTCACTCGAGCAGCAGGTCGCGCAGGCGCGGCAGAGAGTCGCGCAGCTGCAGCGCGTGCGCCGCCGCCGCGCGCATGCGCGCTTCGCCCTCCGCCTCCGCGCTCGCCGCCAGCAGCGCCTCCGACGCGGCGCGCCACGCGCTCGAGAACTCCTGCGCTGGTCTGTCGCCCTGGTGCACAGACAGGACATTGTTATATACTTTGATATAAACGAGAGACACTTGAGAGGTGTTGGAAAGGGAGGCGGGGAGGGGATAGGTTTTTGATTAGCCAGAATCAAAAATTTAATGTGGTGAAGCAGATAACAGAGTGTGCCAAAAAGATTTGTCCTTCGTCTTCTGTCCCCTTTGCAAATATCTCTAAAACATTATGCTAATGACAAGAATTTCTGCGTCTGTCTATTGCTCCGATACACAGATGAGTCATTATTATATGTTTTGTTGGATACTTTACCAGCTTTACCAGAATCGATATTTAAAAGTAAAAAATTGATTTTTTTTACTAATTATGTCTGTATGTGTATCTAAGCGAGTGTACAAGAATTACTATTTGAATTGAAAAAAAGTACTTCGGTATTTTTAGTTTGGAATATCGATTCAGGTATCTGGTCACGTGTCTCTCACCTCCTGCAGGCGCAGCAGCGCGCGCAGCGGGCCGGCCAGCTCGGCGTGCAGCGCGTCGCGCGCGGCGGCGGCGGCGCGCAGCGCGGCGGCGGCGGCGCGCACGCGCGCGGCGGCGCGCTGCACGCCGGCGTCCGCGCGCGCGCGCGCCGCGCCCAGCGCGCCCGCCGTGTCGCGCACCAGCGCCGACACGTTGCCCACCTGCCATTTGGAGAAAGCGGCGTCTAAACGTGTCGAGTCTTGATAAATTTGTGTTTATACGCTTACTTTCGGGTTCCAACACAAATAAAGCGCTCACTAGTACTGTAACACTAACCACTGTATTTTACTATTGCTAACAAAACTCTACAAAAACATAAACAACGACTGGGTTTACAAAATCAATGCGTGACTTTAATAGCGTGATTAAATTGACGCACAGCGCCATCTTTTGACACTCGCGGTAACTAAACTAATTGGACATTTGTTTGAAGACGTTTATATGCCTTTCTTCTTTACTATTTCCAATACATGAGATTATTTTACATTGCAATCTTATATACATCAATATTCGAAACATTCAACCGAGGAACTTCTTTTCGTACCTATTTAGTTAAGATGACTGTAATTGTTTTTATATATTGTTAAATATGTAACGCATTATCAGAATACATCAATATCTCCGAAATTTTTTGTGGGTTGACTCATTGTTGCTTATCACCATCCATTTGGGGTATGTTAGACCGTTCTAGAAAATACCTGTCGAGTTTCTCGCCAGTTCTTCTTGGAAGTACTAAATCCCGAACTTGACGATTTGAAAGTTTTTCAGAAAGCCTACTTGAGTACAGCATATTTTAAATTTGAACTTAAATTTAAATACAATGATACATCAGATGTCTGATATATGTAGTTCCGATTGCTGTTAAGAGATGGCGCTGTTAAGATGAAGGTATAATCCTGAATCGCGCTGGCTAGATTTTTTCGAAATAATATATATGGATGCTGATAAGCAATAATGTGTCAACCCACAAAAAGTCAAATTCGGAGATATTGATGTATTCTGATACTGCATCACCTGTTTAACATTGTTTAAAAAAATTAAAGTCATATATACTAAATAAGTACGGAAAAAAGTTTCTTAATTAATTGGTTCGAATTTCAAGTGCGTTCCTGTTGTAATTATACTACTAAATAATAGGATATATAGTTTGAACAGTTTATTCAATACGACAGATGGAAAAGAATGACAACACACTAAATATCAAATATAGAACGACGGTACAAAGGAGGTTTAAATACATATAAAAGATAGCCAGTGTCACAAGTGGATCATTTACTAAATAATTATGTTTACTTTCTTTCAACAGTTCCATATTTTGCAATTTATACAATAACCTCAAATATCCGAAAAACTTTTTATTAGATAATACATTAAATATATTAGTCTGCATTTAATTAATTATACCTTTTATCAAAAAATAAAAGAAAAGATGGATATATACTTCTTCAAACTTATTTGTTTCAAATGGGTTTGACATCTTTAGACGCCATTTTCTCAAAATGAAGTCCGTGTGGCTTGACACAGTATTGCATATCAGCGTCCATATGTTGCAAGTAGAATTAGTACAAATTGTCTTTAATACAGTGTTCTTTATTTAAAGTGGTGTTTCATTTGTGTGAATAGTCGAGTCGGCAGTTATTAGGTAACCATCAGACATTTATAAAATTTAGTCTTTTGTTAAAATATCGAATAATTTTAGATAAACTTTAGTACAAGACGCAAGATGTTCAATTTTTTATAAATAATTATGAGCAGATTTCAAAAACGAGTGTAATATTTTATAATAATTAATAAGTTTTTTAATTTCATTATACCCATTGAGTGTCGATGTTTCCTTCAGGGTGCAACATTTCCATGAGTGATTCTTCCACCGGAGACACTTCCAGCGAATACTTCTGAGCCAGAGTGCAGGCCTGAAGTTTAAAAAATATTTAATTAGTATAAACTAATATGTTCAAAAATAAATTTTCATTTATTTTAAACAATGTTAAGTAGAAAATATGATAATAATGCCAACTTTTTACATCAAGAATAGCGTTAATAATTTTATTGACGCCTGAAACTTAAGTACGTGAGAAGTGACAAGCGCGGATCCACCGTAGCGGGCACAGTGGGCATGCCCACGACCCTAACGGGCTTGTGACGTCACTCACATGCTATAATACAATTTAAAAAATTATATCATGCGTGTTTTAGACGGGATTTTGATAATAATTGAATGATACTTTAAAGTGTAAACGGATACACATTAAGGTATAGTGTTTCATATGAGCGGGTTCACACTCCGACTCGCATTTGATCGATTTTTGGGTGGCTGTGCTCATAGCCTTTTTTGAGAGTTGGATCTGCCCGTAATGAGTGAGTTAGGAGGTAGCGCCAGGAGGAAGATTGTGGTAGTGACGTTACCTTTTCCCAGTGCGCGAGCGCAGTGCGCGCAGTGCGCGCGTTGCGCTGCGCTCGCTGCGCGCGTGCGGCGCGCGCGGCGGGCGCGGCGCTGAGCGCGAGCGCGGCGCGCGCGTGCGGCGCCAGCGCGGTGGCGGCGGCGACCAGGCGCTGCGCGCGCGCGCTGCGCGTGCTCCAGCCCGCCTCCAGCGCGCGCACCACGCCGCGCAGCGCGGGGTTGGCGCCCGCGCCCCACTTCACTCTGCGAGTTATATGGGTATTGCAGAATATATTGGATATGCTAAGTTGTGTTTTACGACGAGTGATATGAAAATGATTTTATGTTAATTATTGAAAGTATACTGTTAAATTATTATTGTTTATATTTCAAGAAGGCGGAGGGGTTCCTGCGCGTCGTTTAGCGCCTACGTGAGGCAGCGCGGACAGCGAGCCGGTACCTCTGGTGCGCGGCCGTGACGAGCGCCTGCGCGCGCTCCAGCGCGGCGGAGAGGCGCTCCAGCGCCGCCAGCAGCTCGCGCGCGCGCCGCGACAGCGCGCCGCTGGGGTCCTGCGCGCTGTTCAGCACCTGCGCACACAGCGGTCGGCTAAGTATCGGAGTCGGGCGGGAGCAGCAGCGCGACGAGCCAGGCGCACCTCAGCGTGCAGGTGCGCGTGCGCGGCGGCGCGCAGGCGCGCGGCGCGGGCGGTGGCGCGCGCGCGCTCGGCCGTGCGCTCGGCGAGCGCGGCGCGCAGCAGGCGGGCGCGCGCGGCCTGCAGCGCGCCGGCCAGCGCGCAGGCGCGGCTGGACGCGCCGCGCGCGCCGCACGCCTTCTCGCACAGCGACTCCAGCGTCACGCTCCACGACGCGCCTGCGCACACCGCGACATTAATCATTGTAATATGGTGAAATGGTATCGCATATCATGTGATTTATAAAGAAATCAATCTTTCTTTAACAAATTTCAAAAACAAAAGAGAATGATTCGTGTCCAACAGGTTTTACTTTACTACATATTCATATAAAAAGTTCTAATTAGACACTTCTACTAATTTATAAAAAGGTTACAAGACGTAAAATTATTTATAATATATTTACTGAAAGGTCTCTTATTTATTAGACAATGTCACATTCATTAAAGTGACTAAAAATATGTAATTCTATAAATTACTAAATAACATAAAATTTACAAAATGTTTAAACACGGATAGATAAAAATATAATAAACGAAATGAATAGCCCTACCTATTTCCTTCTGCTCGACCTCAGCGTGCAAGTCAAGTCGTGCTCTTCGTAGCAGTAGACATAGTACAGAAGCGAGTGCCTTGGAGTGCACGCCGAGCACGCAACGAGACACGTACTCCGCGGTGAATCTGGAAAATACATTTCACAAGTATTTCTTTAGGGAACCAATCTCTCCTGAACAAAAGTTTGGTTATTTTTTTTATTCAAATATCATTTGTTTTTCCTATAAAATGTATGAGAAGTTGCTTTTAAAAATATTGTCCATTAAGTACTCGTCTAGTAAAGTAAACTCCATGTTAGTTCGGTGCCATAAGCCTTTAATAAATTGCGCATTTTGTCGAAATTGGGATAGTCTCTTAAGAACTTTTTCTTATTGCTGTAACGCTGCGTGAGGTTAAGGTATTGGCTTCAATGCCCTATCTCATAAATCCAACCTGTGTAACATTACAATTGTGAGGTTATAAAAAAGAAAAGAAATACAAAATTTCTTTTACGTATCTTGTCGAGAAAGTTGTTTTACAATTTTGTGAAAACCTTTTTTTTTAATTATTTTTATCCCGTCTGAGATTTGCATACTAACTTTGAGTAAATAACATTTCTTAAGCCATACTTTTAAACAAAAAAATATTACAATTAATTTAACAATTAAACAAGTAGTTAAATCATCAAGCGTTATTAACTTTAGTCATAATTTTGTGTTTCGGGAAAAAAGAAATTCCACAGACTTAGACATATTAACTGGGTATAAACGAGTTGGGTGACAATATCTGTCTCATTTCTATAAACTTGGGGTTGCATTGGCGATATTGAGGCAATGACCTGTACCAGAATTCTAAAGAGAGATATCCACTTTCGCCATATTTGTTACTTGACCAATTTTATTTGACGGCTAGATATGGGATACCCAGTTCATATCATAAACATATTTTTGATCTGCAATAAAAAATATTTAATATAATTATTGCAAAAATAAGCAGAGATCCGGCTTCCTCAATATCTTATTATAATTTTATTGTTCAACGCAAAGTTTCAGAACGAATGTGTCTATTCTAGGAATGATTCTAAGTTACGAAAATTAAGAAGTTATTTTAATGATCAATCAAAACATAACCGAAGTTCGCAGACATCAAAGTTAGTGTTAGAAAAACAATGGAGATCAGTTATTATTTCAGAGAGAACTTTCTCAATTAATGAGAGACGTAATTAGGACTAAATATCTCATTCATTATTTTAACGAAAATATTTTATTCATTATTTAAACAGAAAACATTGAAATTAATGAGAATATTAAAGATTATTATTAGTCTATGGTATAGAAATATCACATTTTTATAAGGAATATTTTCAGATTATAGTAAATTAATATGGTATTCTTTGTAAATATATTCATGTTTTAAATTGAACATGGTACTTTACATTGTAGTCGAAATGTGTGACTAGTAAGAAATGCAATCATTTATGATGATTTGATGTGACATCTAGTGTTTTATTTCGGATAGGTGTATAGTGTTTAAAATGTTACTCTGCTTTCTTTATAACCTTTAAAATATGGGTACAGTGCTGCCATCTATGTTTTGAATCAAAGTTAATTAAACATAAAAATTATAAAGTTACTAGTTGAGTACTTCTGGACCACCGACATAGTATTATGTGATCTTAATAAAGAATTAACTATACTATATAATAAAAAGGTAACTGACCGAATTTTGTTCGCACATGTCGCAAAAACTACAGCAAGAAATTGAGTACAGTTTTCACAGTAATATTGGTACTTGTCTAACTTAAAATCTAGCGTCAGTTTTATACGCCGCCTAAAGCTAAGTTTACGTAGACGAAGTCGCGAACAAAAGCCAGTTTATTAAAAAAACAAAAAGCATATGCTAGAAAATTAGTCAGGTAACCCTTTAACAGCGTGTTGGAACAGACGCTGGTAGTACTGATTAGCAGAAGTGAAAACGCGAAAGGATTAATGCGAACATTTTTGGTAGTAAAAACATAGGCAAGTTACCTTTTAACGGGTTTGCAGAGGGCGTTGTCGTCGTGTAGACCCAGCGTGGTGGGGAAGGGCGTGGTGCTGGTGGTGGTGGCGGTGGTGGGGCCGGTAGAACCACGGAATGCGCAGGCGAGTTGCGCACACAGAGCAAACACTTCTGCCACGGTCTGGATGCGACGCACGATGAATATATCTTCTAGTACCGAACGGAGTGTTGGACTTTGCATTGCCGCCTGGAAGAGAGACATTAGTTAACTAGCTTTGTTTATTAATAATTGCGAATGGATTTATTTATTTGTTACCGCTCATTATGAAACTTGCATTAACGTTGTCAAGGATACAGAAGAGAACATACCCTATACCTTTTAAGCCGAAGAACAGTACCCAGGAGGAATAAAACAAACACCCCGTAAGAAAAAATAGTATTTGATAAGCTAGTTGGTAATGTTCTGAAATCTGAAATGAGATAATTTCTCCTCTGTAATTACAGAAATTATCAATTTAATTGAAATACTTTAAGGCCTATGTCCGGGAGTAGAGTCTTTATGGAGATAATGATGGTTTTTAAATTAAATTTAAAAAGCTTTGCTATTTGAAGAAAAACGTTTGTTCTACACTAAAAAATAAAATTGAAGTGTATCTCTGTAATTTCAAATTAACAGCTTTTAACTAAATGCATTTTTTTTAAATTTTTGTTTGTCTGTCTGTTTGCTCTGACTAATCTCTGAAACAGCTGGACAGAGTTTAACGGAACTTTCACTTAGAGATAACTAATATTCAAAAAATTAACCTAGACAGCTTTTGTTGTAAAAAAAAAATATTTTAATTAATAAATAAAAGGAGCGTGAACGATATCCAATTCAAATAGGGAAAGTAAAAGTTATATATATACAATTGTTACTCAAATAATAGCGGATGAAACCGCGAGGCACAACTAGTTTACTATAAAACGCTTGATTAATGACATTCAACTCACCGACATATGCATAGCATCATTGATATGGTCAATCTTCCTCCAAGCGGGCGGGATGGGTGCGGCGAGGTGGTCAGCCAGCTCCCTCGCCCGGAGTTCCACAGCCGCGAAAAGACCGTTGAAGCCCATGAGCAGCATCCGACCAGCTGACTGACTCTCACTCTCTGATGACGATGATAATAGCTTCTCATAGCGGGACCTAAGTTCCGCGGCAATGACTTGAGCTCCTGATGCTGGAGACTAAAGAACGAACACACATTTAGACCACAATTTTTAAATACTAAATGAGTAAATACCGAAGAATCTAAGTTTTATCTTACCTCCATATCCATAACTAAATATCTAAAGTGAACTTCCAACTGCGCCAGTAGATCGTTAAGAGGCACCGGAGTGCTGATGATCACATTGTTCAATTCATTAATCATTAACAGCGCGGACGGATCTTCTGAGTGCACTTTCTTCAAAGCTTCGGGTAGAATAATTGTACTGAAATTGTAATTGAGTTGAATCAAATCCGCTAGCAGAAGATTAGCGTTTCTAACACATTCTACAGCCACTGGCAAAGCGGCATCTTCAGCTGACGCCGCCTGTAGAGGCAACAGTGACAAGAGCTCCACGGCTTGCATGGAAAGGGAGCTCATATCGTCGAGGAACCACTCTCCTTCCCTTGATGTTAGATCCACGAGACAGTCACCAGCGCTTTGGGCTCCATTCTCCAACATCAAATATCGTCTATTCAGGTTACATAGCATACCAATCACGACGCTTTCCAAAGACGCTGTAGCGCCTTCCTCTGTCCGAACCCAGTTACTGATATTATTTTTAGCTTCCATGTAGGCTTCCTGTGCTAAAACTACTGCATCGGGACCACCTTCTGCTTGGAGTCTTTCAAGACACTTGTTGAGGACTGCTGTTGCTTCTGTGTTGATCTGCTGTAAGCGATAGTTATATGCAACTATTTGTTGTGTGTCTCCAGTGTTGGACTCGGCGTTCACTAAAGCGGCTACTTGATTGGACACTTCGCGGCAGACTTCCGGTGACTTACTTTCTAACGCCGCGGCTAGATATTTGCGGAACATCATTATGCGATGGTACTCGGTTTGGCTCTGGGGATAGTACTGCGAAACAGCTACATACTGTGTTAAAAGTTCCAAGCAGGATCTGACGAGTTGATTCGTCTGTTGCATGCTCTGGTTGAGCTCTTGTTCGGCTTGCTCGCATTGAGAGATCATTGAACTTTGTCCAGCATTTGTTAAGAACTCTTTTATGTGTTCGAATATAGGTTGTTCTTCCTCCTCGGTCGATCCTGAAAACTCCTGGACCCAAGTCATTAATTGCGGTCCGTTTAGAACTTCATTAGTTTTCGCAAAGCTTTCAATCTGTGTATCAAAATCGTTTAGAATTTTCACAAGCGCTTTCATCGAGTCCTCCACAGCGTTCTTGGCTTGCTTGTAGGATGTATATTTTTGTGATATCGCGTAAAGCGGGTGGTTGTTAAGATTGTTTCCGTACGTTTCGATATCTTTTATGAGAGCCATCTGTTGGTGACACATTTGAAGTTTTGATTCTACGGCCTTCAGTTCTTCGTTTTCTTCTAGCCACTTGTCTGCACTCTCTTTGACTTCGGGAAGTATCGCCAACAGTTGATCACTGTAATAAAGTTACGGTAGATATTCAAACTCGTTGCGGTGAAAAACTCGGTGAATATTTAAAAGCGGATGTCATCCGTTACAAAGTGATAAATAATTCTCTGTGTTTGTCGAAAATTCAGAGTTCCCTTTATGGTAAATAAATTATTACTTCCAGTAGTGTTCTCTGTAGTGATTTAATGTGCGCATACATAATCCGTTTAAGAGTGACAGGGTTTGGACAAAATTACACAACGATTAACTATCATTGGATATACATTAACTGAAGGTTGCAAGTTTAAATTCTGTCTAAGGTTTGTCTTTGTAATGACTCTTTTCAAATTAGCTCGTAATTTTTAATGGCGGAAACCTAACCTTTCATCCCTTAACTTTTCATTCCTTATTTCTTTTTAGGCTGGCAACGTATTAGTTGGCAACGTTAACGTTCTTCTGGTGCTGCAAATGTCCTGGACGACAGTGATCACTTAACAAGGTGTCCCACCTGCTCGTTTTTCGGATATTTTTTATAAAATATAAATATTACGGAAAATATTGCTTCGAAAGTAATTACAGTACATTTTATTTTCGGAAAGCCATAGCATATTGAAATAAACATACAACCCTATTCCTTAATCGGAAAAAAGATGAAAATCTTTGCCGAGAAAAATATTTACACCTAAAAACACCCATTAAAATGCCAGCATCCGACCACGATACAAAGGAAAAATATACAAATACGGGCTAGTAATAACGTTATAAATATTTGCGTTGAGAGCCTGTCAGAGTTATCGCCGCGTTCTCAGTCGAGTGCGAACGAGTCCTGGAGATACCTCGCTTATATTTATTGCTTCCCTAAATACTCGGGGAAGCGGGCGCGTTTTGTTCGTACCCCATTATACATGTATAACCGATCTGCCAGTGAAGTGTGAACTGACAGGCTCCTTGTGATAGCTGAAACGTTTGACATAACGAATCGAATATTTCAGGTCTTTGGTTATCATTCGGGGTGGATGGAAAGAATACGTTATATTTTATTGTAAAGTAACTGTTTTTATTAACAAAGAAAAAGATCTTTTCTTATTTCCTTGTACGAAGCGTAAAGAAATATGCCTTGTTATTTTAAAAGAATTATGCTTTTTGCCAGAATATTCCAGAATTTATTTAGACTAGTTTTAGGGAGTTGATAACTTTATTTTGTGGACGAATAAATATATGGATCAGCTAGGTCGATCTAAAACAAATTTTCGTATTAGATAGCCCATTTATTGGTAAGCGTTATTCGAAATCATGCTACGACAGTCGTAACTATATTCGCTAGGTTGTATAACTTCATTCCTAGTCGTAGTTCGACTACACTCTAGAAACGTAGCAGTTGAGATAAACATTGCAATTACAGCCAAAGATCAAAATTTAACGTACAATTAGTGTCTTACGTAAGCCACTGTTAAAAAAAAAGAGTTGCTTACACGTGTTACTCAGATCTATAATAGATTACTACTGAATAAAATTCTGAAGATAACATAAAAAATATGACGTTTTTAGTCATTACGAAGTGAACTGTAATTGAAAATGTATAAAAGTCAAGTTGGGAAGAGCCGTCAGTCGTTAGTAATGTACAAAATGCTGCATAGCGTCGTCATCAAGTTGTTGACATTACCTCACGTCGCGCGGCGTTTTATGATTTATATATGAACTCGACATCAACGATAACAGAGGCCAAGTTCGGGATAAAAATATATTTTGTTTCAATTGCAGCTTTTTCTTTCTTATTTTCGACTAGGTTCAATACGTTTTAAAAAAAGGGAACTGACTTCAAAGGCAATATACGTTATTTCATTGTATTTCATGTCGTTTACTTTGATGACATAATTATTTCGATTTATAAACCAAACTATTAAACCGGTTTTGATGTAAATTTTTTGACAAAAGAAATATTTGCAAATATGTAGGTTAAGCCGTTTTCGAGTAATAAACAAGCGTACACCCAAAAATTAATTAAGAATAAATCGAAATTATCTGCAGTTCTTCTGAAGAAATGGGTTCACTGATGCAAATATATATTATAATTGATGTGGCAGTTTTTAAGAATACAATTGAACACACAAAGAAGCGCTTGCACTTCAAGATAGCAGTAGATTTTACAAGACAAAATAGTAAATCAATTGTTTTCATAAATAAGTCCCATTGCTAGAAATACCTGAATAACGTAACACTATTGGTAATTTCTATTCTTTGAAATCGTTAACAATTTAAGATAAATTTCTGCACCTATCATCAACCAGGGCTACACCCAAAATGTTAAAAGTTAGTAAACGCACGTGACTTCGGTCGCGGTGTGCTTGAGCTCGCGCACTCTGACAGCCAGCATCGCCCTCGCGGCGCGCACGTGCCTGGCGCCGCGCCTCCTGCGCCCGCCGCCCCACTCCACCAGCGGGTCGTACACGAACGCCTCGAGCAGCGTCAGCAACGTCTCACGACCGCGACGCATCGTGCGGAGCACGTGCTCGCACGCGAGCCGGAATATGCCCTGTGGAGAAACAGTTACATTAGTTATATAACTTAGGAATATTTTATATAAAAATATAATTATTTTAATATGCTTTAAATAGGTAAAGGTTTTTTTTTCGAATTAAAGAGACACGACAACTTCGAGCACGTTACTCTTGTGAAAATTGGTATGTAACGACTTATAAGAATATGTAATTATGTTTTCTCACCACCGAGCTTGAAGACCGAGAATGAAGTTAAAACATTTAGGACTTAAAAATTCAGTAATATCAATTTACATAGATATATTGGTTCTGTTATATGACAGTCGCATAGGTTTTATCGAACAGGTAAACGATACAAAAGCTTAACTAAGCGCTATTTAACCAATAAATCCATGTTTTTTTTTTTTATATTTTATTTCATCAAAATAAAAAAAAAATTCTAAGCAGCTTACTTAACCAATAGATGTAGACTCACTACAATATGTTATTATAGAATATGTAAAATATAAATATACAGCCAAATAAGACATTAATTTAAAATTACCGTTGACAGTAGACTTTGAAATACGCGTTTCATTTTTGATACACTCAAGTGTTAATTTAATTAATATAGAAATTATCGATTTACAAATATGATTTAAATAAGATTTTAATATAGGCGAGCGTTTAATATCGTGGAGCGGATGTAAGCTCCACCTCGAGCACTAGGGCGCGCTAATGTCCTGGTCCGCTTTAGTATTTCAATTAGGGAGCCTCCATTAGTGGTGAAGTTCAGTGCTTCTCAATCGTCAAGTCAGAGAACTCTAAAACATTTTGTCGCAGAGCACTTACGATGTACATCATCATAGCTTTAAAATGTCGCCAATCTTTTTGGGTTTAAAAGCACGACAACGAAAAGATTTTTCGCAAAAAGTTCTTCGATTGTATCATTTCAGATGTGTCTAGAGGTCTATTTAATTTAAGTTTTTTAAATAGTTTTTAATGTGTAATATTTTTTTGCTCTTTTCTCCAGTTTTCCATCGATTAAAGTTTGAGAACCACTGGCAGAGATAACAGACGTCCGCAGTAAATTATACAAGCTTGAAATTTGCTGATAACTGGATATTATTTCAACTTTAACAGAGGGAGGTGCTGCCGTAATGCGGTGAACCTATGAACTTTATAATTTAGGAGCTGCTGTAAATGACTTCACTTTAAGTTACTTTTACAAGTTTATAAACGTAATTTCGTTTACTTTGATGATATAATAATATTAGTATACATATACTAATATTGTAAAACTGAAGAGTTAGTTAGTTTGTTAGTTCGAACGCACTAATCTCAGGAATTACTGGATCGAATTATTTTTTTTAATTCAAACTCAAACTATATTCAAGTAGCCCTTTATTAGCTCTTTCGAATCGTCAATTTACAAATTTGTGACGTCAGTTCCACCGGCTCGGAGTGTGGACTCTACTGAGAAGAGCCGGCGAGAAACTCAGTAGTTACTCTTTTAAAAACATTTCTGTACAATATTGTTTGATACAATTAGCTGCAGTTATCCTGCGAGAATATCAACGCACTATTGTTCCACGCGGTTTTATCATTAATGTAATCATATACTGAATAGTATGCTTTTTCCATTAATGATGTTTTTATATAAACTTTAAATTTTTGAAGTGGCAAATTTAATATTGTTTTTTTTTGTGTTAGATAGTTTATTTATTGAGGAAGGCTATATTACATAACTCTACGACTCACGCTAGGAGCGAAGCATTAACCATAAATGCGAGTGAAACCTATTTTAATTAAAAATATTATACTAATATCTAATCTATGTTTTAAAAACATATAACTATGAAATCTAGTAACAGTAAACTAAATTATGAAAGCAATGACAAACAGCTTGTGTTAACTTAGTGTAATTCTCGCCAAAGAGTGCCTCATAACTTCCAGCTTTAGACCCGCAGTTAAACAAAACAAAGTTTTTTTTCGTATCACGTTAATACTCCAAAGAACTAGGGGATAAACAGCGTAGCTTTAGTATTTGTGATAAAATAAACTAGAATGTTAATATAACGACATGACACAGACACTCGTTGACCCGGCTCCGTCCCGCGGGACCCGGCCGAGAGTCTTAATAGATTTTTCTGTGACATTATATGAAACTAGAGACGTAAATATTTTATTTATAATATATACACATACATACATTGAAGCTGTAATACGAAAATGTATAATGACTTCAAGCAAATATCAAAATTTAACATAATTCGTTTGCGGTTTAGACGTTAAGGCGTAACAGACAGACAAAGACACTTTGAGAAATCCTTGATCAAGATAAACAATTCCATTATACAATGTGTAACTGTAAAGGTTTTTCACACCAGAAATTCACACCAGAATAGCACGCAGATGGTAAATTTTTTTTCCACTTTGCACTTATCTTTATATTTTGAACGATTCATAAAATATAATTAATTGAAATTATACATTATTAGCGGTCCCTTGCTGTTTCACTCGTGTTTATAGTTACTGCTTGGCTTCTATAAGTCATAGCGTGATGTAATATAGCCTTAACTTTCTTTAGTATACGAACTATACAACGCAAAAGGAAATTTTCTAATCTAATTAAACATACAATTTTTTTTTTCATTATAATATTAGTATAGCTATGTATAATTCTGATGGATTATTGTAAATTTTCATTAAAATCCATTCAGTAGTTTTTGCGTGAAAGAGTAATAAACATCTATACATACAAAATTTCGCGTTTATAACATTAGTAAGCTTATGTATTATATAATTTATCTGATATATTTTGGTACTTAAGGTTGCCTGGAAGAGATCGCTGTTCTAGCGAAAAGAGCGCATTGTGCATTTTTTTCTATAATATCCTTTTGTTTCGTTGGAGTACAATAAAGAATATTCTATTCAAAAGAATATCAATTTATTTTGTTTTAATTTAATTAGAGTTTGAACCTCAACCGCATCGGGAAGATAATCCCTTTGTATCTTCTCTGTTTTCACGTTACGACGCCCAAATAATATATATGCCAAATTGGCACAACAAAAAGCCATCACGCGAAGAATTGAAGTGAATGTTTAATACGTTTAAGAGAGCATATAATACATTTACTTAGTGCTTAAAATATATACTCTGCCTCTGATTTAACATTATATTTACGGGTATATAATTTTTATCTTCCCTGCTTGAATTGGATATTGTTTACTTCTTCATTGGTTTCAATTTGGTTATACGTAACCCTCTTTTTATTTATTAATAAAAATAAATATATTTTTAATAAAATTAAAAATTTATATGTATATTTATTATTTAAAATTAAGACCTTTTAACTAAATGCATATAAAAGTATATACGGTACTTACATCTAAAACACAATTTTAAAAATTGTTGTCTGTCTGTCGTCCAGCTAATTTCTGAAACGGCTGCTCAGATTTTGACGGGAATTTTACTCACAGGTGGTAAATATTATAAAGAGTAAATTAGGCTACTTTTATTTATTATTATTTATATTATATTATTGTTACGAAGTAAGCGTAAAATGACACGGCGGAAAGTAAGAGGTGCGAGACAAATGGTCCTAAAGTATTCAAGTATTTTGTAATTAAGTAACGTTAATTCATACTAAGCCATTATTACAAGCGACATAGCTAAGAGACAAAGTTATTTAGCCGGTTAACATCAGCAGTGCACTAAAATGAATTATCTGTGGCATTCGAGATTTCACGGGAATTCGCACTTAGCATGCAGCAGACCTAGCCGCGGCCAGGAATTTAGCTGGCCGCTGAGTACATGCCTCATGACACACGCTTTGATGGAAGACTTTCGTAGTAATATCTTGAGAATTTGCAAAATTTGGCGTTATGGTTTTTGTGTCTGATAGTCTTTATTTTTTTACATGTATAGCGCTATGAATTTAGTTTTCTCCAACATAAATGAAAATAAAGTTTATGTAAAAATAATGATAAGTAATAAATTTATTAATGTATTTTTTTTAATTTTCTCATACATTTTCTTTTAAGAAAAAAATTATAAAAAATTATTTAAATTACATATATGGATAAATTTTGTGTTTCACTCTTTAATAGCCTAATTGAGATGTATACATTTATTTCAACAGATTCAATATTTAGTTTAAAACTTTATCAATATTATTCAATTCAATTCAATTCTTTGATTTATGTCTTTTAGTTGTGCCAATTAGACATATTATTTCACCATTGACATGTGGAAGTCAACATTATTTAAAGAAAAATAAAACTTGCCACTGACACTAAAAATAGCGGCAATTTTGTTTAAAGCAAAAGTATAACACCATTCATCCATATTTAATTCCAGCTAGTATTTAAACAACATAATATTTTACCTAAATAGAGCCTTATTCTTAAAGCGTTCATTATTCAAAGATACCACATCTGAGACAATAAACGATATGTTTCATACAGGTTCAGTAGACCGTGACCGCATTCCGTGTGATAGATTAGCTTCGTAATTGCTGCGGATCCCTAACCTTTTATAAGATTATGTTTCTAACAATACTGCAAGTCATAGATTTATTTTACTTTTTTCATTTTTAGAAATTCATTAATCTTTTTTTATTCGTCGCCAAATGGCGGGAATGACTCGATAGATTTTGAAATTTATGTTTTCAAGATTATAATAACATACAATTAAGTATAGTAATTTATTATCGATTAATTCGTGAAATTAATTAATATATTAGTGTTCATTTTTTTCTCGCTTTGAAAAAATTCAAAAACTTATTTTAAGCGGCGTTTTAAGTGCTTTGGAATAGTAAGGTTCCAAATATATATACTTTTTAGTTATATAAACCTACCATCGGTTTGCAATATGGCCTCTGCCGAGAAACACCGACAAGAAATTCGATAGTTCCGAATGCAGCCTCAAACATAAAGCTTTGCATTAGAGGTAAGATGCAATACCGATATTAGTTGAGTACAGACTAAAAGATTACTGGGTATGATACAGAGTATATTTCAATGAATACAACCTGAATTTTACTTTATCAGAATGGGATTAAAATTTGTTTGATTTCGACATGTTTAAATCAAACTACATTTCAAAATGAATTTTAGTAAAGGTCCGTATGTTTAGCTATAATAACGAACATATATTTAAAGAAGATCTATTATTATACGGTATATTTTAAATTATAATAAAACAGGTCAAGCGTGAGTTGGATGTCAGTCGGAACAGTCACGCGAGTCGTACTCCCATTATACTACATTCTTCGAATAGCATTAACATTATCATCTACCTAACATTTTTCTCGGTTATACCAGCGTCTTATTATTGTTCTAGTCCAAATATTGACACAAGTCACCGATATTTACACATGGCGATTTCAATTTGACTTTCGCAACCTCTGACAGCAAGCCAGTAACCATTTAGACTAGAATACCCAACTGAGAGTAACGATCGTTATCGGGACTATGATAACCAAGACCGACAGCTTTACGCTGGGCACGACGGAGAAACCTACAAGGACCAAGACCTAGGAACTAAATGTATACTTCCAATAACATTACCAAATAGCTAAAGGTAAACCGCTAAAGCTTTTTACCAACTTCCGTATACCTATATGAAAAACAGCACGAAAGGCCGCCATCGAGATTGGCCAAGAGTGAGACGGAAGTCAATATTTTACGTGAACGTCGCTCGCGTAATACGAATAAGCTTTCGACGTTAAGTTACCTGAGCTGCTATTTATTTTAATCTGATGGGTCAAGGGTAGAGAATCGTTGGTTTTGTAGAGCAAGTGTATATTTATAGTGATTTATACATATATAGCTATTTGTTTATACCTATGGACGCTGATAAGCAATACTGTATCAAGCCACATGGACTTCGTTTTGAAAAAATGGCGTCTAAAGGTTTCAAACCTATTTTTAATAATTATGTTTGATGATATATATATACACAATTTCTTTTATTTTTTGTAAATGGTATAATGAATTAAAAACAGATTGATATATTTAATATATTATCTAATAAAACGTTTTTCAAATATTTAAGATTATTGTATAAATTGCAATATTCCATATATTGCAATTTATACAATAATAATATACACACTTGAAATTTTAAAACAATTAATTATGAAACTTTTTTCCGTTCTTATTCTGTTAATATGACTTCAATATTTTTTTGAAACTGTGAAATAGGTGATGCAGTATCAAAATACATCAACATCACCGAATTTGACCTTTTGTGGATTGACACATTATTGTTTATCAGCATCCATATATCAAAACTGACTGGCTGACATATTCACTGAGTCATCGATCAACTGCTGGGTCTAGAAACATGAAATTTTGCACAAACGGCTGAGAACTGGTAGTATAGTATATAACTAGCTTTTTCCCGCCGCTTTGCTTGGGTTAATGTGGATTTAGTTATGCCGGATAATCGTTTAAAAAAAATTGTCTATTTTTAATGAATAGTCTTTTTGCCGATGAAAGTTATCCTGTATTCTTTTCTGTATGTAAAATTTCATAAAAATCATGACAGCTGAGTAGTTGAAGTGTGAAGATGTAACAAATAGATAAAATCATATTGACCTGAATACAATAACTAGTTGGTCCCCGCGACTTCGTCACCATAAACATTTAATCCATTTATTTCATTCCTTTGATGTTTTATTTTAGTAACAAAAATTAGCCTATTTGCTCTTAGAATTTCATAAAGATTTACATAAGTTATTTCTCATTGCATACACCTAAGAGAAATTATATATGACGGCGACAGCGATGGCTGAGCGATGGTCGCGTCTTCGTCTACGTTCGGTGGTACGGGGTCCATCACGATTTTGCATCAAAACTAAACTGGATGTAGGTATAACCAAAAATACTAGGTAGGTGAACCGACATTTTCGATTTGGAGGTGTAGACTGGTCGATTTCTCAAACGTAAGTGTGCATGACACAGTACCCCACTGTCCAACAAGACTATGTCCACCTAACTCACAACAATTCACCGCGTTTACCCGTTACTACTAAATCAGTTCAGCGACTTCTAATAAAAATTACTGTTGTTCCACGACCTATATCTACCTAGTTAAATGTTACCAGTTCACAGAGTTGTATTATGTTAAAATAATTACCAGAGTAAACTTACAGGTGTAATTCTCGCCTAACGTTCAATCTGTTTCAATAACAAAATTCATCAAAATTATTTCAGTGGTTAAGCGGTAACAAACATATTGACAGACAAAGGTTTTTTCACATTTATATTAGTATGGATTATATGGCTGTACCTACAGCAGAATAGGTGGCAAATAATGTTTTCACGTCTCCATGACTATTGTGTTATACTAAAAATGAGTTACTAAATATTCCATTGTATGTACTACAATAGAGAGGATATTAGTGGTGATTTTTATTTCAGTTATAATAAATAGAATAATGTGTATTAAATTTTTTCTCTTTGAGGACCATGAAGGCTTTGATAAAATACGAAAAAAAAACAAATATATATTATTTATTTTAGGCGTTTTCTTTTCTTGTTATTAATACAAAATGGCAAAACCTAATTTATTTTTATATGACACAATTAGAAAAAAAGGATCTAATTTATTTTAACAAAATGGAACTCTTAATGAAAGTATACTTAATTTACATTTCTCAATATTTATACTCACCTCATTCCTAACATGTACTTACAAGGCGAGAACACACACAAGGAATTAAATTCATATACGAGTTATACAGAGACTCACATGCCTGTCAAAAGCAAACGCAGCATTTCATCAGGAGATAATTTGAGATGAGAGCTTTTAGCGTCCATCAAGTTCTAAGTCATGTGATTATGTAATCCGTCAACATATTAGACGAGAAACACACTCGAAAGCTTTGCGCATAGGTTTTCATAGAATTCACATGAATTGTTTATAATTGTATTTATATTTTATTATATTTATATTTTATATAATCTTTACTGTGAGGGTAAGCAAAGAAAAATCGCACATACAAGTTATACAATAATATATTGTTATACAAGTCAGCTCATGACCTCCTCTCCATACAAACTTTACTACCCCCTTGCACCTCAGTGTGGAATAATAGTACCCCGTTTTCTATTTTATATTTCGTTACTATCACCCAGAAGTATGTGTATTAAGTTTTAAGTTAATACGACCACGGAATAAGATTTTGCATACAAACGTTTTTACCCCTTTTCACCCTCTTAGGGGTGAATAATCGAAAAATCCTTTCTTAGTGGATGCCTACAACCTAAAAGCCACCTACTGCCAAAATTTCAAGTTCGTAGCCCCAGCGGTTTAGGCTCTGCGTTGATGAATCAGTCAGGATAAGTGATTTTATATATATATGTAGATGAATAGTATAAATCGCGATTAAAATATACCATTGTATTTACACCTAAAATTTCGTTGTCAGTGTGTTATTCTAGACCTAATCAAAAGTATGTGCTTTCAAATAAAAAACTGACGTAACAAACTACGAATTGAGAACATGGTTTTTTTTAAGTCGGTTGAAAAATGGATGAAATAGGGTTTCAATTATCTTTGTATCCATAATTTCATTTAATTTTAATAATAAAAGAAAATACAAGGTAAAGGCAATAAAATTCGAGATGAAAAATTCTTTGTTAAATAAGTTCGAGCTAGAAATTCTGTAAAGATTCTCATATCACATTTCTTAAAGTGCAGTTAATTAAAAGACAGATAAATGCTTAGAAATGAAAACCACGACGTAATAAAGTAATCGTAATAATATATTTAAATTAACAATAACTTAAAATAATTCAAACATTAAAAATTAAGTAACAAGACTATCAAAATTTTTAAATTGTCCAATCACATCAGTAACACCATAGACTCTTAAAAACTAAATTCAGTATTAATTTTCAAAAATGACGAATTTCCATAAAAATTCTACTCTTTTAAGAGATCAATTTTTCTTCTCCTTTCCAAAGTGTTCACCTATACATATATATTATATTTATAAGAAAATCGAGTGAAAAATTCACGGTTTTAACCCACTGGTTTAAGCTGACCATTGGTTGGTCATTTGTTCGAATAAAATCGTTATCGTTTCAAATTCTTTAAAAACGAAGAAGTTGTCTTCTTTAGGTCCTTGCAAATCTTCTTTATGCGCCATTTTCTTTTTGCCGTCAACGATTCTAATGTTGCTGATTCTAACTCTTCTACGGAAGAATTATTGAAAATATTATTATTATCATAAGCGGTGTTATAAATAGATAAACTTTCTGTACTGATGAAATCGATATTACTTGACTCCAAATCGCTTGTTGAGGGTATTCTTGATATTGAAATATTAGAAAATGAATCTTGAAAGTCATTTCTTTCGACATTTCGACGATGTCTTTTAATAGTTTTCAAGAATTCTTCGGAGGAAAACGTTGTGGTCGGGGTGTCTATGATAGCAGGGAGACATCGTGGTGATTCTTGGTTGGTCTCCAGATCAATGGGTGTGCCCCATTTGTAGTCGAGAGCACGGAAAGCAGAAGACAGATGGAGATGAAGGTCCATGGTCTATTAATATTTAAGTCAAAATAACTTTTGAAGTGTTCTGGACAAAATTACACTTAGTAATGATAACTTCGATTAAAAGTTTGGTCGTATAAATATGTATATCCCCTCCAATGTTTGTAATTAAGAAATTGCGCAATTAGGCGTTGAAATTATATAATTAAGAAATAAACGGTCATAAGGTAATGATTAATAAAATATTTGGATTAAAGGGTTAGGTTATTATGTAATTAATATCGAGCTATTAATGATGATAATTAATTAACCCTTTCATGTAATTTGAAGTGACGGTGGTCATTTTAACGTGGTTATTTAATAAATGATCAAATTAGATTATTGGTGTTCAAATTTATTATTAGCAACTCATTATGTAAGCTTACTAATTTGACGTACCTCAGAACTCCATTTCTTAACCGATTTTGGAAATTCTTTAATTAATAATCTATTTTTTTATTCAAAAGATACTTTTAGATTGGTCTCATTGAAACTTTATTGCAATTGGTTCAGTAGTTTAAACGAAATTGCGTATTTTGCTTTTTCCCCATTTTTTAAATCTCATAGTTAATGAACTAACCAACTTCGAATGAACGTTGTTTTACCTCATTCCTAGTTAATGTAAATTTTAAGTAAAAATTTAAAACCGGTCATGATCGACATTACACTTATTTAAACTTAATATTCTCGTGGCTCGCGAACTTCGTCGGTTGAAAGTTAAAAGCAGAAATTGTGAAATTCCACGTGCACGTGGCTGACGTACCGGGGGCGATGCGGATTCCGCGGGGGTCGTCTGTTGGTAACTTGTTTACTGGATGTAATGTTGAGAATATATTATACTCGCTCGGAAAGTCGAGATAGAGGATACTTCATTTTATCGTAGACTTATAAAGACGGATTTGCATAGGTGTCATTGTTTTTTTAATTTAATACATTTCAAAAAAGCGGGAGATGATTTCTTTATGTTTGTTTGGATTTGGTGGTACAACATTTTGAAGTCAATGCTAGTAAATAACACGTAAAAGGTTTTACATGGCGCCTACTTCGAATCTTTTATTTGCCACCGACTTCAAAATGTCGTAGAAAATATTTATTTTATGCTTTTTTTCTATTTGTTTCGTTTTTGAAGTCGGATTATTTTTTTTTAAGTTTCCATAGAGATTAACTGACCTATTTACAAATAAGTCAAATTGTGTGGCTAAATGACGATTTTAACGATCCATCTGACTAATTTAGGGTGGATAAACGGAATCATCCCGATAGTAGCGCCCCTTGGTGTTAACTTGACGGTTAATATTATTATTAAATTTATGTACTGTCAATGATATTATATCATATAGCATCAACAACGTCAACCACTTTGAACGAGGTTGCAGCAACCAGCTAGTGACTGATTACGACAGGCGAGCCTATGTATGTATGTTTGGTCAGCAAGTCAGTTCATGAGCTCGTCGTTGGAAATTATTTATATAACTCAGCAAATAGGAGTTTTTCTCAATAATGTCGTTATATAAATATAGTAAAACGCATGTATAATACTCGTAAATATAGTCTCTTTGAGATGTTTATCAACGAATTTGTCAATAACATAACTTTGTCTAAGTTCAATCGTGAATAAAATACAGTTTTCTTAAACAAATATTTTTGTACATTTTTCGTTCACAATAAAGTAAAAGTAATATTTTTCTACCGGTATTGTAAAAACAACTGAATATACATGTAACTAACTAACCGCAGCGGTAGCGGATTGCTTGTTAAAAATGTTGTTACAGCATATTAAATTCAGTTGTTGTTTACAACATTGTTGTTCATGTTGTGTCATGTTTGTTCGAACTTGTTATAGGAATTAATGTTGGAGTTTTATACTTTCTTGTAGTATTGTGTTGTAAATTGTTGTCGATGAAAGGTCGCGTCTAGCGACGAACCTTTTCAATTTGATTAAAAATCTGTTTACAGCTTTCGTAGAAATGTTTTGATTTCTGTAAAAGTTAATTGAATTTGAATGTGTACAATAAAGGTATACGTTATTATTATTAAGGGTACTAGCCCTATAGTGTAGTTAGTTAAGTGTTGCCTTCTTAAGCGGCTAGTTTCCCGAAGGGTTGCAATGAGACCTTATTACTTAACCCCTGCTGTCTATCTGTCTGTCAACTCATGAATCGTGATAAGCAGAGTCGAAATTTTCAAGCATGTGTATTTATATTGCCGCTATAACCAAAAATAATAATCAGGATGTTGAATTTGACTGATGAAAATGACTTTCGAATTAAATTTGTTTTTAATCTTTCGAATTCTAAAAAAATCGATTATAGGTACTTATTTTGGTCAGCGTTCGTTTCTTTCAACAAAATCAAAAGGAAGCCTTTCTCAGACTCTAGACTATCTATGAACCAAATTTCATTAAAATTCAGTAGTTTAGGCGTAATTGCGTAACACAGAGACAGAATTACTTTCGCATTTATAATATTAGTAATGATATATTAGGATTAAAAGTTATATAACTTATATAAAATCTTGCGTTTCAGTGTTGCAGTGGTAGGTCACGTGTAGGAAGGCTTTTAGTCTAATGGTCTATCCTCCATTTGCAGGGATTATACGGCGGACTCATTTTAATAATAATTACGTATGCATAAATGAAACTCAAATAATACCCATTTTTAAACTCTGTCTCAATATTCCAATAACGATAACATAATTAATATATAAAAATAAATAAATAAATAAAAATCGGATGCTAATAAGCAATAATGTGTCAACTCACAAAAAGTCAAATTTAGAGATATTATATTCATAATGCATCACGTAATTTTTGTTGTCCGTCGAAACGTCGAGCAATAAAGAGGTATTACTACCATTCGTTATCGCGATAAGATCTGTTATATCAAATATGAATAGTATAAATCGCGAAAGTTTAAAATATATAAACACACACGTTCGTTTAGTAGCCAAGATGGTGTAATGGTTAGAACACGTCGATCTAAGCCGATGATCGCAGATTCAAACTAAATTTGTATTTAAATTCATCTTGTCTCTCAACGTCGGTAAAGATAAACATCACGAAAAAACCTTAATGTGTCGGGAGAAACTTTGACGCTTATATAACGTATATCCGCCGACCCGCAATGGAGTGGAGAGTGTGGTGGATTAAACTCTAAACTTTCTTCTTAATAGAAGACGAGGCCTTTGACAAGCTGTGAGATATTTACAGGCTGTTACATACTTACTTATTTTTTTTACTAAAATATCACGCAGGCGAAGCTACGAGCGGAGGCTAGTCATTTGAAGTGTAGAGAACGACATACCCCGGTACAGTATTTTTCTTGAAAGAAGAAATTTTTTAACAGAAGTCAGTTACTTCAAAGGCAAAAAAAGTAATAACGTTTTTATGAATGATATTTTAAATTAAAAAATAAACCAATGAACCCTTTTTAATGAAAATTTCCTTTCAAACAAAAAAAAACCCAATCGCTCAAGCCGTTTTCGAGTAGTTAGTGAACATTTGTACATAGAAGAGTTCCCGATGAATTGAGAACCTCCTCCTTTTTTAGAAGACGGTTAAATATAATTCTAAAAAGGAAATGAAGTTATTCTTAAAGACAATAAAAAAATTCAACAATAAATATTGAAGATAAATTACATTCAGTCCTCTTAGAAACATACGAAATCCACGCAGAGCCACGGCTCAAAAGTATATCACTAAACATATTTATTTTATAACAATTGAATATATAATATGTTAAGCGTAATTTACGTGAACTCGCGTGAGCACCGCGGTCGTGAAATGTAAAACTAACTGCATCAAGTTTTCGGAGAACTTTGAACTTGCTTCGTAGACCATTAATCTAACAATTTCATTACATTGTGGAGTGGTAATATTTTAATTGTGAGGATACTTTTAATTTACTGAAATAAAGCTCAAATGTAACCCACTCATTACAGCTCGTTTAGGGGCTGGCACGACCGGGGCAGTATTTCACTCACACGGAAGACCGGCGTTAAGTAGTTAAAATAGCTGCGTTACGGTGAGTGAGAGAGCCAGAATCCCACTAGCCATTTCTTTCCTTACTTTTTATTCCGTTTCATGCCGTTTTGCTTTTAAGTTGACGGCGCTTTTGGCTTTTCTGGTGCTGCAAATGTCCATAGGCGGCAGCAATCACTTAACATCAAGTGTCCCTGCTTGCTCCTTTATTAAAAAAAACTTTAAGGGTATTTATTTTAATTGTGTATCCAATAAATTTATTTAAATCTTTTATCTTTAAAATATTTTTAAAATCGACGCCTGGTCGTTTTATACACGAACAAAGTTCACGACGAAAAATGTCAATATATTTATTTCTAATCGCAACCTGAAAGACTAAAATTTTTGCGATTATAATTTTTTTTTACAGTTATCAAAAAGCAAGTACAAAAACAATTCTACATTTGTTACACACTTAGAAAAGTTTAAACATGTTGTAATTTAAATACCTTCTTCTTTCAAAAATCTCTCAAGTTCTACCGCAATCGTCTCGAATCCCCGCATCCAACTCTCGCAAGGAACGCAAAAGTTAGAGCTCAAAAACTCGCCGTGACCAAGTTTTAATGAACTGTCGCGTCGAGTAACGGCTGCTTTATAAATGTAAGATTAAAATCACTTTACTATTTATGAAACTACATTCTTTCGTAACGGTTTTCGAAACAATGTAATTTCATTTGAAAATATGATTTAAAATTTCCATTTCGCTGTAATAAGATTCAATGTTTATTTTAACAACAACGTATACTAGTGGTTTTTCGCGACTTTGACCGTTTCATTTTTTTATTACATTATTATAAAAATAAAAATAATATATATATATATATGAATACATGTTATTGAATATATATATATATATATATATATATATATATATATATATACATATATATATATATATTCTATATTGTACAGGAAACATTTGTTAGTAAGGTTCTATGTAGGAGGTAATTGCTGAAACTACTGATCCGATTTTTTAAATTCTTTTCGCATTGAATAGCTCGTTTATTGAGGGAGGTTATAGGCTATTTTACATCACGCTACGTCCTCTTGAAGCGAAGCGAATACCATAAAGGAGAGTGAAATCGCGAGGAACTGCTCGTCCTTCGCGGCGGCCTAGCTTCTATGTTTTAAAACAGATTCACTTCCCGACTACATCACCAATTCGTAAATATATATATACTATATATTAATATATTAATACATATATATTTATTTGAATTAATAAAAAACAACACAATAAACAGAGATAATAATATTATACAGAACTATAATTAATTTTTGTAATACTTATATAAATTTTAATGAATAGGTAATAAACACATTTCCAAACTCTATCTTATCAAATTTATTTTCGTGAAATTACGTAAAAGTAAGACGAAATATCAGCCGATACATAATTTAGTTAGCAGAATTTATGCGAAAAACTTGCGTAATGAGTATTTGATTACTGAAACTTATTCACAGAATATATAATATGGAACATTTAATTTATTAACACAATATTCTTTCTCACTACTCATACTTCAATGGAATAAGTAACACAACATAATATATACTCGTATGATTCTCTGCCATATCGTATACATATGTATATATATTTAATCGTACGTTCTTGCTCTTTACATATTGTTGCACGAAACAGTACACATTTAGAAACAAAACAGCAATATGAAATATAAACAACTCAACGTTATTAATAAAACAAGGTAACATATACCTGCCATACATAATACGACGTAGACCATCTACGAGCTTCGTAGCCGTGCTACGATCACATTAAATACGAGCTACGTCTTTGATATTTCAGTATATAAAATTGCATCGCATTCTATCGCGAATGTTGCATTATTCGTAAAGGCCATCATACAAATTTTCGTATTGAAGTATTTTTGAAATAGAACGAACCATTTGTTACTGAATCAGAGACTCGTTTTAAATTACCGAACGTACTTCGAACAGCATATTCAAAATAACGAACTGAATTCACGTCATCGTTGTTTCATATTGAAATACATTTCGAATGAATGTATATAAACATGAGTTGTTCGAGTGAACACTTAAAAATATAAATAATGTAACAATGTCTTTTTTTTTTTAAGATACTGCATGAGAGAAATTAGACGAAAAGAAGTTAAATCCTATTTCATTCCTTTAGCTTGAAATAGAAAACTATATATCTACCATTTATGCTACCCACCTTTATACATTAAGAAGATCACTACCTATTTTACTCGAGAAATCGCAACATTGACAGACAGACTTCGCATCTATAATATGAATACATATTATATAAAACGCAATATATAAATTTGAATGATCATATAAGAAAATTTCTAATTTACATATTTTCCTCCTAAGTGTAGATTACATACAGCTTTGATACGAAACGCCACGCAGGAGTGAGATGTACGCCCTCCGAGTACGCTTTATTATATTACGACTGCCTCTCGGCTGGATTCCATTGAAATACAATCTGGTAATTTAATAAAATAACCTTTCTTGTATAAATCTTTTTATAGCGCTAACGTATTTATTATGTTTTATAATTTTATTATTGAAATGTCACAAAAATTATACAATGGATTTTTTTCTGCGAAACTAGTTGAACAATCTCACGTTAACTGTGTGGTATATCTGTATAAAAAGGAACATGAAAATGTCAAAAAAAAATACTTTTTAACCCTTGCTAATAATATGCCAAACACACCCTTAAAGGCGCTGAAAATATCTGAGAGTGTTCTATTCTAAAGTGGCACAGACTAAAATAAATTTCTATATATATTAATAAGGGCAGCTAAAATGTGTCTAAAATATGCTTTCAAATGGAACAGTCATATTAATTTCTGAAGCAGTGGTAAATGTTACTTTACTTTTTTTACTATTATAAATAACACATAATTTGCCAGTCAGCAAAGACCTTTAGAATATAAGTGGTAACATAAATAACATTATATTACACGTATATCACCCTTACATTTAGATAGAATAAAACAAACGTCTTCATACGACATTATTCATTGCAATTATGACATCTAAATCTATACTAAAATCCCGCAACCAATTTTACATTTGCCACTTAATAAGTTTAAAGCTTATATTAAAAAATCCTTAATAGATAAAGCATATTATACTATAACAGATTATTTGGACGATAAAGAGGCGTGGATCTAATGTACATTGATTTTCTTACAGGATTAAAAAAAATTGTAATAAAAATCCATAATGTATTAATGATTTTAAAGGAGTACCTATCGAGTTTCTTGTCGGTTTTTCTAGGTTAGAGACTAAATTCTAAACCCGTGGTAGGTTAAAAAAAAATTAGAACCAATGGACCTGTAACTTGACGATCCGAAAGTGCTTTAAAAACCTTATTCGAATAAAGTATATTTTAAATTTGAAAAAGTAAGAAAAATTTGTTAGTTAACAAAATAAATTGATTTATAAATTCGATAAAACCAATTGTGTAAAACATAAGCCAAACTATATAATTTAATAACTACATATACCTACCATTGAAACAGTTTCGTGATTAATTTGGCATTTAAAAACAATGATTCCAATCTATTATTAGGAAGCCGGATTTTTGATGGATCCGCACAGTTGGGTAAAAATTGTCAACATAAAAGTATTTACGGTATTTTACTTTCGAACTATAGACAAGTGTGAAGTTAGTTTTAACAGGATAACTCCAATGTTTTATTGTATCTTATCCAGGAGTTAGATCTCGAGGCGACCGACGCGTATAAAACATAGATTGCTTCATTCGCTCGCCATCTTTTATTTAAAAAATTCATCGGTTTCATTCACTAATGTATTATACTGTACATAAATAATTATCTTTAATGTGTTGTAGAGTAAGTACATTTCGATACTGATAAGCAATAATGTGTCAACCCACAAAAAGTTCGGAGATATTGTTGTATTTTGATGCACCGTCACCTATTTAACATTATTCAAAAAAAAATCTAGACATCTTAACTAAATAAGTACGAAAAAAAAGTTTCTCATTTTAATATTTTAAACTTCATGTGCATTCCATATTTTGCAATTTATACAATAATCTCTAACATTTGAAAACTTATTATTAGATGACACATTATATATATCAACTGTGCTATTAATTCATTATACGTTTTATCGAAATAGAAAAGAAAAGACGGATATATACTTCTTCAAACAAATTTATAAAGAATAGGTTTGTAACCTTTAGACGCCATTTTCTCAAAATAATGTCCGTGTGGCCTGACAAAGTATTGCTTATCATAAAAATTACGGATGCAATTACAAAAGTAGTTAGAAAGGCCATTTATTGAGGAAAGTTATAGGCTATAAAAGATCACACTAGACGTGATAGAAGTCATAAACATCGCGAGTATTCAACTTTTAACAAACACACCGCAAACGCGAGTAAATTCGAGCGACACAGATTGTACATTATACTTCAAAGAATTCAATTACGTGGGATAAGGGTTGTTTGAGAATAGAGTAATACTCATTATACGGGCAGATTTACTTTCCAAAAGAGATCCGAAATTATAAGAATATACCGAACTTAATGTGATGTGTCCGATGCACGCAAGATGAAAAGATTTAATCCGAGGCCGTCTGTAGTCAGATACAGATTGTGCCTTCTTTTTAATACAATTAAAAAGTTATAATAAATCAACTACAGATAAGTATATAAACCCTCGGTAAAAGTAGTAGAGTGACATGGTTTGCGTAGTGAAAACTCGATTTAACTGGATGGATATTGTCGTGAGTTCGGATAATCGAAAAACTCTAAAAAGATGTCACTCGCGTGTGTTATAGGTACACTACATAAAATAAGGTATTTATTTCAAATAACAAAAACAAAGTGAAGTAAAGTAACAGTAACTTCTTCTATTAAGGAGAAGGTATAGAACTTAATCCACCACACTGCTCCACTAAGGGTTGGCGGATATACGCTTATCAGAATTTCTTCCGGCACGTGCAGGTTTTCTCACGATGTTTTCCTTTACCGCCGAGATCGAGATGAAAGAAAAATTTAACACTAGGAAACTTAGCGGTGCTAGCCGGGGTTTGAACCAACGATAATCGGTTGAGGTTGACGTGTTCTTCTAACAACTACGCCATCTCGACTCCAATTAATGTTTCATAAGAAATTAGAGGTTCATTTTCAACTCTTATTGCTTTTGCCTGTAGCACACAGTCACTAGACAACGATGTATCTATAGTTGTATAACATAATTGAGAAACGGTAATTTGATAGGAATATTATTTTGGATGATATCGGATATACAACGATAAAATCATTTAATTTACAAGTTGCAAATTAATATACAGATAAATCTAAATTAATATTATATACATAAACCTTCTCCTTAATAGGAGAGGAGGCTTTTACCCAGCAGTGTAGTTGGTAGTTTACAGGCTCTTTCAATTGATAATAAAAATTTAACACAAGACAAGAAATGAGTCCCGCTAAGTTTCTTTCGCGGTTTCTTCTCAGGGCTGAGGCTTAATCTTTTCCGAAACGTTGTAAATTAATTTAGTAGTTGTTCAAAAAGAGAATGTAAATTCCTTATTTTTAATAAAAATATTTTGATATGATTTGATACATTTTATAAATTAATATAGAAATTAAAACAAATAAAAATCCAAAATATTTATATTTCCATCATCATCCGTCAGCATTATTCGTACGAAAATATTTATAATGTAATTCCACAAAGAAAATGTTAACGAATGAGAAACAGAATAACCTTTAATTTCCTCGACCGACGAACAAAACGCGTTCGTTCAAGTGAGGTAGTGCAAAGAATTCCAGAGGATCCATTTAATCGTAATGAAACGGGCAACTCGATGCCGTGGAGGCGTCAAAAAGGAAAAATACTGTAAAGTGCGAGTCACACTTGCACACAGTAAATTCCGTACTATAATCCGTTTTTTAGATACTGTAAAGTCAAGCCACATAAACTTCATTTGAGAAAATGGCGTCTAGATGTCAAATTTATTCTTAATAAATTTGTCTGAAGAAGTATATATCCAACTTTTATTTTCTATTTTGATCAAAGGTGTATTTAATTAAAAGCAGATTAGTATAATATATACAAAATATGGAACACACTTAAATCGATACCTCCCACGTAAGTTGTTGTAACCCCAAAATTACAATTTTACAGTAGAGCACTTTTAATCCGTTTTAGTTTGAAAGTTACAACAAAATACGCTTTTTTTCAGGCGTATTTTGTTGTAACTTTCCTTGAAAAAAAAAAAAGATTTTTGGTATTTTTTCACTTTGAATGCATTAAACAATGCAAATTCGGGTAGTATTCAGTAAAAACGCTAACGGCAATTTTGTGGCTTCGAATCGAAATATTCGAGACATTAAATTAAGAACCTTTTACTCCGTACTCTGATTTAGTTCAGATGTCTTGAAAAATATTTGAATGTTTTAAATACGTGACGCATTATTAGAATACATCAATATCTCCGAATTTAACTTTTTGTGGGTTGACACATTATTGTTTATGCATCAATCTGTGCTTCGTATTAACCAAAAATCAGTTTTGTAATATTTTCACTCTTTTGTAATCCATTATCCGTCAGGTGTTCTGTCAACTAAGCTATTGATCGTCGCACACTCACGACGTCAAAATTATTGGCATGGATGGTATAAGCAGACTAAAGAGACAGAGGTATTGAATTCTAATATTATTTTCTAACGTGATAATAAAATAGATAAATTTTTAATAACGTTTTTAAAACAGCCTTAACAGGAAATATAGTGTTATTTATAAAGTCGTATTGAAATCTAGCTAGGGAACCCTAATAAGGAAATTAGAAATGGTATTTTTGCGTCTCTTTGTAAACAGAACGAGATTGAGTGACATAATTGAGATTTTCTGTTGAAGATATTCGGACGTGACGAAGACTATTGCTTTCGGTTTAATCAAAGATTTCATTTTAATAAAAAAATAAATCAATCAGGCCTACAACTTAAGTAAATGTATCCATCTTATTTTACTTCTGGTAAATAGCGCAATTCTGATGATAGGATTCATAAAAAAATCTAAATGGCATACTGGACAAAATAGAATTTACATTTTGAGAGCATAGTTTAAATATTTATAAAACATTTCATAATTCGAAATGTCTTGTATTTCCAGTTAGCTTAGTTAGTTTACCTTTTCGGTACGGAACCAAAAAATTACATGGAGTAAGGATAGAAGCTGCATAACTTGAATGATGTAGCTTCCGTGCTACTATATATTGATGTATGCTCTTCCGTTTCACGATCGTGTCTGAATCGGATACGAGAAAAATCGGTGTTTCAGAAAATTCAATACTGGCATGTGAATTTTACACTGAACTAGAAAATTTATTTATATATATATTTACATATATGTATAATGTAATAAACAAACGTGTATGTGCAATCAGTAGCAGGCTTTATAACATTGGAAACAAAATTGGACGATAAACGGATACTGTTATTGAGGTTCGAACCCATCAAGCTCAGCCGACGACTGCCGTTCATAGTTTAGTTCAGTTAGCAACGTTATGTCATAAATAGAAGAGAAAATACATGTAACGATTGGTGAGAATTGGGTTTTTAATAAATTCAATATTGGTCAAGTAAATTAAAAGTATGTGCGTTCACCTTGAAGATGACTTTACACAGGAAAAATAATATTTTACACTTGAAAAACTCCTGTAAAAGAAATTTAGCAATATTTTTCTTTACATTCTGTTTTTAAATGAAATTATTTCGATTAACTGACTCCCTTGTTAATATTATAAGTGTACTTTAAAGTAAAGATTAATTGCTTCTCATTTTATGACAAATTCGTGGAGAAATAGCCTTTCTATTTACTTTCAGCAAGCACTTACAAATCCTTCTAATGTAGAACCCATTTTGAACGCTGTCAAGTGTTCTTATTTCTTCATGTTTAGACGCGTACGAAAAATACGGAGAAATGGACCTGCCATTACATGAAATATTTACTAAAACAAAATATATACGTACAGAAAACTAAGGTGAAAACAAAATAATATCATTGGCATTAACTTCTTTCAATACTCCTAACTCAGCGGGTTTTCGCTAAAAGTCTTAAACAAAATATATTTATTTCAGCTAATACGAGTACCAATCTTATACTAAAAGTTGATAGCATGTTAAAACGGGTAGTTGAGTAGGAAGCGATTAGCTTTTATTCACAAAACAAACGCAAGATAACGGAGTAAGGACCCCGGTAGTTACGCGAACGACACATGTTCTGAAGTGGCGCCCGAAGTGGGATCTTCTGACCTTTTCTTGAGACCTTGTGCTCTATATTTTAAGATGTATCTTCTTGTACGTGCGGAAAACATCATTAGAATGAGTATTTGTAATGTTTTTCAAAACAACGCCTCGAAATACGGCATAAAAGGATTACATAAATAAACCATTAAACAAAGTGATGTATCATTTTGTTTCAGTTTGACGTGTTCTACTTATTGTTTTTTAACATTTTAGTAATCAATAAAGTTTTTTTATTCATTCTCTTCACATCGCTAAAAGCTATCGCTTATCGCTTATCTATATAGCTTATTAAAAGATAAAATAAAAACCTATTAATGTTCCAATGCTGGGCAAAGGCCTCCTCTTCTATTAAGGAGAAAGTTTAGAGTTTAGTCCACCACGCTGCTCCACTGCGCGTTGGCGTATATACATATATCAGAATTTCTCCCGGATCATGCAGGTTTCCTTACGTTTTGTTATTTTCTTCCAGCTCCGAGCTCGAAATGAATTTAAACACAAATTTAACACTTGAATTCATCGGTGCTAGCCCGGGTTTGAAACAGCGATTATCGGCTGAGATCGACGTATTTTAGCCACTAGGCCATCGGCTCTCACAATCTCTTAAATATATGGTATAAATATATATAAAGTCTTATGATTGATTTACGTATAAACATTAGTATTTTAAATTATGAAGAAACATCTAAGAAGCGATTGTTGAGGGACCTAATTTACAAAACCATTTCGTTTTAAGAATCCTTGTAACTTATATATTACAACAACACGACAAAATATTCGACGCTCGATAACTTGAAATATATAAGGAAAAGGATCTATTGATCAGTCACTGCTGCAACGAAACACAAGCGGTGTCAAATAGTTTAAAAGAGGGGCAGACGTTGGTAACAAGCATTATAGATAGAGGTCAGACTCCTCTAAACCAAAAGACGAGCCTTTTTTAAAGTAAACAGGCTGTTACCGTTTGTTATACACAACATAAAATAAACACTTTTTTATTTGTACATAAACCAGAACAAACCAACAGATATAGTCGCGTACAGTGGGAGCGAGCGCGGCCGCCTGTTAACCACGATAGCGCAAAATTTACATATGGATAGCTCTGTTTATTTGCACTTGTGTGAAAACACAAAATAATTAAAATAACAATATATTGGTAATGTAAATGTTTATTTTGAATCTAACAGCGTTTTGGTAAAATAAACTTGGTATAACTTGAATTGGCTCTATTATTAGCTCGAAAAACATAATGATCATCACTCGTCAATCTTCATTTATCTGTCTTTCAATTTCGTGGACTTTTAAAATAACTTTATAGAGATATGTTTTAAACTATCACAATTTTATTGTATTTATATTTTATATAGCGGGTAATATCTTTTTTATTGCCCGACGTTTTGACGATGTTGCATCCGTTGTAGTCTGAGCTGATTCTTGGTCTGGCTACCTACCACGACGACGTTATATAAAATATGATCTTTATAGTGATTTAATTATTACATTTTTGTTATTATTTTAGGTTTTTTTGTGAAGTAATGAAGTAAAATAAAACCATTGTTCGGGAAATTTTCATACGCGGTATTATTAGTCTTTTACGTGCGTTATGCGATTCTAAATGACCTATTTCGACAGACCCCGAAAATTAATCCTCGTCAGCAAAGCTCTTGAAATGAAATTGAATGTGTGTCATATCACTGATAAATGGAAAATATTTTCAATTTGTTTAACTAACTAAACTTTATTGATGAATAGAAGACTATTGTTTCATTTTAACTGACTTTTAAAAGTCCTTAATAGCGAAAGCATATTATTCTGTTCAAGATTATATAGATGATAAAGATGCTTGAATTTAGTATAAGCTGGATTCACACAGAAGATTTAATATATTTATAACTCAAATGTATCTATTGTAAAACTTTTAAAAAGAGTAACTATCGAGTTTCTTGCCGGTTCTTCTCGGTAAAATCTACATTCCGAACCGATGATAAATTCATAATATTTTTTTGTTTCTGTATTGACGATTAAAAAGTTCTTGTAAAAGCTTATTTGAATGAAGTATATTTTGATTTTGATTCGTATGTTTATATATTTTTCTTAGGTATAATTTTGTCTTACGTGGACGGATTTTCAAAATATTTTTTATTTGAAAAGCTATACTTTTCTTTTCCTCAGATTGGTCAATAGATTTTTTATTTGAATCGTTTTAGTAGTTTAGTTTTAAAAACGAAATAACTGAAATAAGGACATAAGTCATCCAGAGTAAACGAAATTACTGTTTTACAGGTGGCTTGGTTTTGTGTCATTATTAACCTAATTACTTAAATAGTTTAATTAATAGGAACAGTTAAATCTTCAAACGTAAGTATATATGTTAAGAGACGTATAAATAAAACTTAAATTATCTTCATAAACCTAGCATTTTTCCCGGTTACACCAGGGTCTGCTTTCTATTCTAGGCCAGATACTGACGAGTTACTGATTTTTACACAGAGCGACTGCCATCTGACCTCCGCAACCTCTGAGGGCAAGCCAGTAACCATTTAGACTAGAATAATTTATAATTATAAAACTTAAAGTATCGATTAAATTTAATTGCAGCCAAGTGTGAATTGTGTTGACAAAATAGTACAAAACTCGTTACCCGCTATGGCCTGTTGAATAATGCATTTGCAGTTATCTTTCGATTGAGAAACACGTGGAAATAATGCATTTCCCCGATGTCGATACCGTCGGTTAGTGCAGGTGATTGGCTGGCTGTTTATTGATGCGGTTGCAATTTATAGCTTTAATTTTGTTTAGGAAACATGCTGTATAATAGTAGATTAAAGTGATAAAATACAGAGAACACATCTATATATGTAAAAATCAAAACTGGCTGTCTGACATATTCACTGACTGATTAATCAACGTAGAGCTAAAACCTCTGGGTCTAAAACCATGAAATTTTGCAAAACGAAAGTGTGCAGTAAGGAAGGATTTTTAAAAATTCATCTCGTATCAAATCCCTAAGGTCTCTATTAGCTAACAATAAAGTTTCTATTAATTGCTCAATGCTTTAATAAAAGAGCTGTCGATACAGTGTACAAAGACGCATTGACATATATATAAATTTATACATACAAGTTTCCGGGAGTAATTTTTTTTTAATAAATAAATTTTTTTACATACTAATCTCGAATGTAGTTTTCACCTCTACAAATATGATCCTTAAGTAAATGAATTTTCACTCTCGTACTTAAAATGCTGATTAAGCATCAACTTATTTATCTTCATAATTGATGTCAATTATTATTGTTTCTGAGTCTGTTATATTTTTTTATACTTCACCTTGAAGTACATATATAAAACTAGTAGTTCACTCGCTCTAATTTGAGGAAAAAATATATTAATATTATGTTTATCTTCTCTATATGAATCTGTTATTGTCCATTATTTTATTGGTTTCAATTCGTTTTTCACGTAACGCTCTATTTTTATTTACATATTAATTAAAATAAATAAAAAAAAAATGAAATAAGAGTAGCCTCAGTTAATCCTTATAATATTATCTATCTGTGAGAGAAAGTCCCGTCAAAATAAAAAACAGACAGACACACAGATAAAAATTTTAAAAATTGTGTTTAAGATGTAAGTACCGTGTATACTTCAATATGCATTTAATTAAAAGCTGTTAATTTAAAAGTACAAACAGACACTTAAATTTTATTTATTTATACATATATGTACATAGATTATAACGTGTAATGGTGTTATTATGTACACGACAGTGACGTCACTCAGCGTTAGCGGCACGGTGACATTATTGATGGGAAGTCATCACGTGTTTTATTAGCCTTAGAAAATGTCGAGTAAATATTAACTTTGTAAAACTCTCTATCCATTATCTACTTCTATTTCCTTAGGCGACAAATACATGTAAGTTTTACTCTCGTAATTAACGTAAAACAATCCTGTAAACTGGTAACAGTTAAGCTTACGAAAGCTGTGTCTGTCAAAAAATAAAGTAATTCTTTCAGGTGTAAGGTGTAGAAGTAATAACTGAGGGAGAATTACTTTTGTAAGTTTTACTCTCGAGAGCGATATAAAACAACTCTGTAACCTAGTAACAGATGCGTCGTAAGTCGTCGAAAGCGGTTAATGTCAAAAATAAGGCACTGATAGTAAATTCTTTCAGGTGTAAAGCAATGATAAACAACTTATGTAAATTAATATCAAAGTCTGTACTTGTAAGTGTAATCGCTTTAAAATGAATCTAATTATGTAAAATATAAATATACTAAGTTTTAAATAATTCATATTCCATTGCATTACGCTTATCACATAATTTATTAGCTCGCGAAAGTTAAACGCGCTTCTATTATTTCCACGAAATGTTATTATAAAATGTTATCATTATGTTGCAGAATTCTAAATGTGACGGAGCGGACGACGCCACAGGCTCGTAGCAAAATATTTTGAATGGAAACAAAATAACGGAAAGGGGCCGTGTTTACATTAGACTGGTTTAAATACAAAACAAACGTTTGACATACGCGGCAGGGACAATTCTATATCCGAAATTTTGTACTGATAATTACTAGGTGACCCGAGTTTTAGTAATTAGTGACATAATTGTAATAAAAATTTAATTTAGAGATAATTACTTAATTTTCGACATCATATTTAAATTAATCAAAATGGCGTATCAAACATGATAATGTATTACGGGAAAAATGTATTATCAGCCAACAAAAAAATATAATTAAGAGGAAGCGAATTTCGTACGTACTAAGTAAGCCTTGGGAGCACTGAATTTATATAAAAAAAATGGTATCATTTAAAAGGCACATTATTCTATATAAGCTATTAATGTAGTGTATGTATGCGTATTATTTTAAATAAAATGTACATTAATGCGAAGCCGCAAGCAAAAGCAAGTGCACATATATAATTACTTGTCCCGACTGCCTGATGCATCAACGCGGAGCCTCAACCCTGAGGCTACAAACTTGAAATTTTGGTAGTTTATACCCCCTGAGGCTACAAACTTAAATTTGGTAGTTTTTACCTTTCATGCTGCAAGCATCCAGTAATAAAGAATTTTCGGAAATTTCACCCTTAAGGCTAAGGGGGTAAATAAGATATGAACGGTTGTATGAGAGTCCATCAGTGGCAAAGTAGGAAACACGAAATTTAATATGGTTACCTACTTCTAGTTATAGAAATAAATGTATATAAATAGGCTGTTTTTTTTAGTTTAACCACTGAGCGTGTGAATAGGGGGTTTTAAATCTATAAGCAACCCGGCCAAAGTCGGCGCGGGCCGCTAGTGTATAAATAATTGTTAAACTAAAGTTTTTATTTGGACGTGCTAATTTAAAAAGGCCTATTGAAAAAAAAAATCTTTAAGCATTAGACCGTTTACTGAGTAAGACTATAAGCTATGTACTTCGGCTACAAAGGGCAATAACCATATTATACGAATATATTACGGGCTTGGGTGAGCACAAATTTAACGTATATGAGACCGCGAGGCACACGGAGTTTAATAATAAAATGTTGAAGATGAGAACTTAGATAAATGTAGGACAAATTATGATAGTTACAACTAAAAGAAACCACACTACGAGGTAGCACTATTAAATATTATTCAACAAGACATTATGAAGGGCACAGGGAATTACACAATTTTAGGTATTTTTTTCCAACCTCTACTTTTTACAAAAACTTATCAACACTCGCTAAAAATATCCATTACGTTAACAATCTCAATACAAATAATGAATAAAAGAAAAAAATAAGAAAGGCTCCAAGATCTACTATTTATATATAGATAGTAATTATTATAACAACAAATGAGTGAGTGAGTGATGAGTGAACTACCAACAATTTTAAAACTAAAATAAATAAATAAAATCTAGTGGATATATATCGCACTGATAATTTATATTATACTTGTAAATTAAATTAAATTCATAGCTTTCATATAAATATTATTATCATAATTATTAATATGTTAACCTTATATAAGTAATAACAGCATAATTTCAATTGATAGTAATCGCATCTTTGACGTGGACCTCACCCATGATTTAAATACAGATAATATAACTAATAAATTTGAAATTGCATTTTTCTCAAAATTGATTTAAACAGACATTCCCTGTCCTTTGCCTGTACGCTTCCTACGTATTTGCCTATGTGTGTGTGTCATAGTCGAATCCGAGGCACTTTTACAATTTTAATGATGCCCCATTATTATCAATATCAGCGAGCGAACAGATGTAACCGCATTTAATCTGACAGTTAAGCTCGCTGATCGGTTTAAAACTGAAACAAAATTGCAGATAAATCCTCTTTTTCGTTAATCTCGCAATTAAATTCGCTTTCAATTAAAACATGATCACGTTTTCCGCTGTCTTCTGGTAAGGTCAGCTTATCAAAATTAAAATATACTTTATTCAAGTAGACAGTACTTTAGAAGCGTCAAAGCAGCAACAAAAACTATTTAAATTAATAAATCTACCACTGGTTCTGAATATAGTTTCTACCGACAAGAACCAGCAAGAAACTCGATAGTTATTCTTTTGAAATTTTGACAATACATTTAGGAGTTGCAAATATATTAAATACCCTGTGTAAATCAAGCGTATACTAAATCCAAGCATATTTATTGTTATATATGTATTCCGAATATAGATTTTTTCGCGCGAGCCGACACTATATTTTTTTTTAAGAATTAGATAGCAAACGAGCAGGCACGACACTTGATGTTAAGTGAACAACGTAGCCTGTGGACATTTGTAACACCAGAATAGCTACAAATGCGTCGTCTAGATAGAAAGAATAGATAGACTGGAGCTTGGGTTTTCGGCTCTCTTACTCACCGTAAGGAACCGTAATACTGTACTTCGCGCTGATTTTCTGTGAGAATCTATACCAGCTGTAGCCAGTGCGCTACAGATAGAGCCTACCTCAGCAAACACGAGATCCAGACCATTAGGAACTTGGAAACCTAGCTCTACTCATGCAATCCATGATATTAATACCTTCCGTTTCGCCATCCCATTCGCTAATCAGTACCGCTAGGTTTCAAAGGAGGTGTTCAAATGACTGGACTACGACGCAGTCCTTACATGACTAGAGACACGACACATGTCAGCGAATCACACAATACTCTTCTGTTTTTGTTAAGGTATGTTTACGTCTGTAGAATAGAAGATCTGGCTAAAGTGGTCTCAATGGATCTTAAATATACATATCATATTAATGTAAGTATTGGTTCAACGAAGTCTTGAACGATCGTCGGAGCTGACTTCTAGACATGTATTATTCAAGAGAATGAATGTATAAGTAGCTCTGGAAAGCACTGAAATAATAACATACGCAGTTCAGATATAAATCGATACAAACATCTTGAAGGTTCCGTTTAGTAATGTATTTTTTTCGTTTAGAAAATAATAGAATATAATAGATTGATGTCTTTGCAAATCTCAAAATTGATTGTATTGTATTTTATGGATTGGTCATATTTTATTATCAGTGTTTCATGTTTTAATAATTTTACATGTATGAAGACATTTCTTTTTAATTAAAAAAAAAACTTCATTATATAATGATCTGTAAAAGTAAAATGGAACGTATGCGAGAGTGAATGAGAAGGAATGGTTTGTGTGAACGGGAAGAAAGACAGTAATAACATAATTAGATGGCGAACGTTATATGAAATATGAGCGAGTAAATATTAAACGAAAGAACAAAAAAATAAAAAACAGAAAGTAAGAAATAATAAATTCAAGTTAATATTAAGACAATTCGCGAGCACACTTCCATATAGATAAATTGACTCATAAGGACTGTCTGATTCATCAATGTAGAGCCTAAACCGCTGGGGCTACGAAACTTGAAATTTTGGCAGTTGGTGGCTTTTAGGTTGCAGGCATCCACTAAGAAAGGATTTTTTGATTATTCACCCCTAAGAGGGCGAAAAGAGGTAAAAACGTTTGTATGCAAAATCTTATTCCGTGGTCGTATTAACTTAAAACTTAATACATATGTATACTTCTGGGTGATAGTAATGAAATATAAAATAGAAAACGGGGTACTATTATTCCACATTGGGATGCAAGGGGGTAGTAAAGTTTGTATGGAGAAAATATATATTTTTTGCCGATTATCCTTAAATTCAGCACAAACATTACTTAAGAAAAATAATTAAATATATGTATCCCAGAATTCCCTTTCAACAATTAGATAAGAGCTAACAACCTTCAAACGTCTAGAGACCAAGAACAAGCCCGAATACTTTCAAACAAAAAAATCAGCTTTTTAACAAAAAAAAAACCCTATCCAAATCAGTCCATTCGTTAGGGTGTTATGATGCCACAGACATACACAGTTACACACGTCAAACTTATAGCACCCTTTCTTTTTATCTAAAAAGTAATAGCAGCTTATCCTCGCTCTATGTGTGGAACCTCGTAATAATATTTCTTACAATATCTTAAGTCTAAATCATTTAAAAATGTAAACATATTCATTACATATTCGTTCCTGTCTTAAATAAATAAATAGAGTAAGTATTAAATATTAAATTGTTATAAGTATTGTATTTTATTTATTATTATTACTAACATAGTTTTAAAATATTTTGTTTACTAATATCTTTTCATAATTATATAATATGCAATTATGTAAATGTAAATGTTATGAATGTTATGATCCTTGGTTGGTCGAAATAAAATATTATTATTATTATTATTATTATTACAGCTAGCTTTAAAATAAGTTTTTTGTTTCTCCTGTAAAGTTCGGCAGTTTGCATGTACGAGCTATCACATCTAATCCGAAAATGCAATTTCTCTCTCAATTTGCGAAAGAGTTTAATGGATGATCTCAAATTAGGCAACTAATCTCCATCAATCTTGTTAACGGAGCTGTGACTCGTAGTGGAATATTCAAACTGTTTCAGAGGCACAGACATTTTGGAAAAATACCTAAGTATTTAAAAATATAAAAATTAAAATACGCGATTTCATTCACTTGGATAACATAATAATTCTAATTATATTAAAAAAAAAAACAAACTCATCACCTATCTAGCCTTTTTCCCGATTTAGAATTGCCATAATTCTATGGGATCAATTTAAAAGTATTCACCTTACAATAAATAATAGTATAGATTTTTTTTTCTTTATAAAGTATTGTTGTTTTTTCTACCTGTATTTACTGTGTAATTTTTATATACATACATATATTTTTATTTTGTGTGTCTTACGTGACTAATTTCTATATTTATGTCTGCAGAGTTTGTCCTAAATAAAAATTTTCTTTCAAACAAAAATGACTTTTCAAAATCGGTTAATAAATGACAAAGTAAAGATAACACAGCTTCTCCTTTTTTGAAGTCGGTTTAAAATTATACCATGCAAATAGTTTACAACAAAGATGGCAGATGCAATCTCGCTCGTCATAATAATATTCGAGTCGGTTGCAGCGTACGCGTCCCCGCCGCTACTCGCCAAGAATGCTATTTGTTTTAGCAGACACAATAAGAGCGCGCTTAAGACAGTTACAGACATACGATTAGGATATTGTTTTGTCTTATACCTTATTAAATACAAAAATCATATATATGAGTAAAGACACAGTAGCATTATATAAATTACAGTGATTTGTCAGTAATGTTAAAAATTTAATATACGTATATTAGGTAAATTAATGAAATTAAATTTTCAAGGTAAATTACGGACGCTTATTATTTATTTATTTATTTTTTTTAATATGTAAATATAACAATTATATGTATGTTAAAATAATAACGAAATGTCCCTTGAAAATTTTACCCACCGTGGTTAATTACTAACGTAAAAAATTTAAACCGTATTTTTTTAATAAGAACACGTTTATGAAATAATATTTATATAATATTCTCAATAACGGCTATAATAACATTAATAGAAGTATAATTACGATACTTTAAAGTGTTGCAAAACGTAAATTGTTCAACTAGTTATGTGTTTAAAGAATGAGATAATTAAAAATAATAACTAAGTTCTAAAAAAAATAAAACAATATAAAAATAAACAACAAACTTATTAAAAGGTATAGAAGAGTGATACCAGGAAACAATATCGCTAAAAGTTTAATATGCTATATTTTGATTTATTAGCTTCACATATTTTTAAATATAACCTTATTCAAAATAAATACTTTTGAAAATACTATTTATATGAGCCGAAATGGCCTAGTGGTTAGAACACGTCGATCTTTACCGATGATCGCGGGTTTACACGCCGGCACCGCTGATTTTTCAAGTGCTAAATTTGTGTTTAAATTTATCTCGAGCTCGCCGTGAAGGAAAACATCGTGAGGAAACCTGCATATCTCGGGAGAAATTCTGATACATGTATATCCACCAACCAGCAGTGGAGCAGCGTGGTGGATTTAGCTTTAAACCATTCCCTTAATAGGAGAGGAGGCCTTAGCCCAGCAGTGGGACATATACAGACTTTACTTTTAAAATACTATTTCAGTAAGACATACAATATTATTATCAAGACAGTCTTTAGTCTGTAGTATTCCTATTTCGCTGCCGAGACCGCTCGTCTCCATTAGTCGTCATGAAACCAACACTGACTGATGGTCTGAGCTTACTATAAACGAAGTTGTGGACGTATTTACTCTTAAGCCCAGACCAACTGCAAGTTAATGATCGTTTATTACGTTGATGGTAAGATATTTAACTATAAATGCGTATTATATATGGATGCTGATAAGAAATAATGTGTCAACCCACAAAAATAATCGAATTCGGAGATATTGATGTATTCTGATAATGAATCATGTTTTTATTAAAAAAATCAAGTCATCTAAACTAAATAAATGAAAAAAAGCTTCTTAATTTCATGTTCCAAATATTTAGCCTAAATATATTATTTAGGCTATATCCTTCCAGAATAATAAGTATTTCTCTTATGTAAAGGACATATTTAAAACCATTAATAAATTATTAATAAAAAACCATTTATTTTTGTACATTAATGAATTCAATTTGTGCAAATTTAGACATCGTTCATAATTATATTTCGCACTTCAATTTAAAATTGATTACATTGAACCACAAAGATAGCGTTTTCGTAGAAAAATGATATTAAGAAATTCCGCGGGATAAAATAACGTGTAAAGTTTTACCCTGACTTACGCCAATTATCATTTATCTCACTCACCGCGTAACACCAAAATATTACTGTACATTACCACGAATGTTTCCGAAAACAACAAACATTACGAACAATGAAACTAGTCATATTTTCATAAGAAAATATGACACACTTTAACCGAATTTCGTAGTTTTCGACTCCTGTGGTCATTGGGCGTTTTGCTGTCTGTCGTCTTTCGAGGAGTTCCATTGTTCAATCTGAATGGTTCGCATCAGACGTTGATCATAAATAATCCTTTAAAAAAACGACGTCAAATTCAAAAGACGTCTCTCGTTTGGTTGAATGATATATTAATTCCAGTTATTTTTATTTAAAAACCTAACTGCTTAACCGATTTTGATAAAAATTATATCTAACCAGTCTGAAAGTAAACACTTTCGAGTAATGAAATAATTTTCAATATTGGTTTAGGAATGATGGAGTGGTGAGGTAACAAACATTGAAAAAATACGTACTTACGAATTGAGAACCTCCGTCTTTTTGAAGTTGGTTGGGAAACACGTGGCTTCAAATTGAGAAAATGGCGTCTAATGTCAAACTTGTTCTTAATAAATTTGTTTGAAGAAGTACGTATCCATATTTTCTTTTCTATTTTCATAAAAGGTAGAATGAATTATAAGCAGATTGGTATAAAGAAATGTTTTATCTAATAATATTTTTTTCTAATACTTCAGATTGCAAAATATAACACTTCCATATTCGAAACATTAAATTAAGACACTTTTTTCATACTTAGTAACAGCCTGTAAATGTCCCACTGCTGGGCAAAGGCCTCCTCTCCCATTAAGGAGAAGGTTATAGACGCTGCTCCAATGCGGGTTGGCGGATATACATGTGTCAGAATTTCTCCCGGCACTTGCAGGATTCCTCACGATGTTTTCCTTCACCGCCGAGCTCGAGAGGAATTTAAACACAAATTTAGCATTTGAAAAACCAGCGGTGTTCGCCGGGGTCTGAACCTGCGATCATCAGTTGAGATCGACATGTTCTAACCACTAGGCCATCTCGGCTCTTTTTTTTTCTTTTTCATACTTAATTACTTTAAATGACTTGAATTTTATTTACAATTATGTTAAATACTTGACATGATATTAGAAATACATCAATATCTCCAAATTTGACTTATTGTGGGATGACACATTATTGCTTATCATCATCCAAATGTAAAATAAATTAATTTAAACCTTGTTAACAAACAACAAAGGTGCCACATTGTAGAAAAAAAATCAACCAAATCTAAAAAAGAGGTTCTATGTTCTGCTGACTATGTAAGTTTTAGTTTTATTTTTAATGTCCGTTTTTGACTTCAAATGCTGTAGAAAATATTTATTTTACGCTTTTAAGTTAACATGTTTCGTTTTCGTCGGTATAATTTTTTTTAGGTTTTTCGTTTAATATTGTCTCTGTAGACTTTAACACAGTTTCGGGAGACTCACATTACACTTTAATGTAAAGAACCCCGGGTCTGGATATTTTTAGCAGTCTTAATTAAACGAGCTAACTACTGGAACCGTGTGTTGTTTGAATATATTAACTGATATTGTGTTTGCTAGCTCAATTGTATTTACAATTATAATATTTTCTTAAACAGAAGCAACAAAACTCTGTATTATCTTGTCAAACACCCATAATTATTTCCATCCAATTTGCATAAAATAAACAATGAAAACACTCTTAAAATATTTTAATAAATATTATTTTTTGAAACTTCTGCAGCGTTCGTGGTCACAGGTAGACTGCCCGTGACCACAAACGCTGCAAAGTGCTCGAAACGTCGGGATGATAAAAATAATTAATATACGCGATTTAAATCCGTTAAAAATAGTTTTTTTTCAATGATTAATAATCGCGAAAATCTAAGACAACGATAATTATTTTTTTTGGGTATTAATTTTGTTTCTATTTAATTTTTTATTAACTTACCGTGACCTGAACAAAAAACAACAAGACACAGAGATATCTTAATTTTTGTTTTATACTGCATCTACTACATACTCGTATATAGACTATGTACCTACATGTGTATATACCATCCTATTTCTTTCATCTACCAAAGGTTGCCATTTAAGGCCGCCTTTTGTACATTACTATTTTGTATTAATCTTTCTGTATATTGTTTGTTTGATGTTCAATACAGAGTATTCATTAATTCATCTTTTACATACTATTTGTACACAAAAAAGGCTTTTATATATAGCGCTGGCTTGCAAGAATATCGTATTAATTCAAAATTCTAACAAATAGAACTAATTATGTCAAAAGACCATAAATCTTTGATGTTTTATCATGAAAAGAGTTGCGATGATGAATTTTCTTTAAATCAATAAAGTTATAACATCAAGGGATCGTTTAAATTTCGCAGCTATGCACCAACACATTAATAAAGAAATTTAAAGACCCCATTCCCTAAAATTCATCTTCTTTAATTGCATCGATATTCTTGAAAAGCAGCGATATATACGCAGTTATTTTCTATTATCAAAGGAAGCAAATATCGCGTTAGTCTACAAGACCTGCATCAAACAGACATCAGTCGGCATTGATGGATCGACTCGAGCTTGCCATCTTGAATAAAAACGCCTGTTGACATATCCTGTGAACGCTTCTGATGTTGAGTAATGTATATTTATCTATTCTAATTATACTAATGTACTATGTAATGTTCACTTTTACTCGCGTTTAGCTGTTATAACCGTTTAAAACTTATTTTTCTCTCTGGCCAGTACGACACCTCCACCCACTGGAAGTCAATTGTATTATGCCTATAACCTTCTCGCGAGTGTGAACAATATGTTGAGGAAATTTTATCGCATTCGATTAACGGTATGACAGTGTATAAGGTATGAAAAAAAAACAAACAATGAATAATAAACATGAATATATGTAATGTAATGTAGATTTATTTTAAAAATCACAAGCATATATACATATATAGTCTGTGACCATATAAAATAATGTATCATTTAAATAGTAATATAATTTTTAAAATAAATTCAGCGCTTCTAAAGTTTACTTCGCACATACGAATTCTTTTTTCTGTATATTATTTTAGTATATCATATATCATAATTTAGTTTTTGATGGAAACTGAATTTTAAGTCTCTACAAAGGAGGTTATCTTTTTCTATATTATTATATTATACGTAAAAAAAAGTATTAAATATAAAATAAACCAATTATCCTCAGAATCATACGTTCCATCTATAAAAGCGTTAATACCACATTCATCCCAAGAGTTCCCTGAAACAGATCTCTTTAAAACCAACTCATTTAGCATTCATGCACGCCTAATGAATACATATCTACATTAACTCGATTGCCTCTGAATACACCGACAGATGAATAAATAAAAATATTATTCCTCATTCCGTTCTATCTGAGTCTATTTTCATGCATTGAACGTAGCAAGATTTAAATAATTGTGGAGCTGAGAAATGTATGTTATTTTAAAAATTGTCCGTTATCAAATTATTCAACAATATATAGTAATCAGTGGTTAACAATGTTGATTTCACAATTATGTTTTTTTTTTATTTAAACTCTGAAATAAAATGTTTTGTGATGCTGTTTGTTAATTCTGAATAAAATCAAATAAAAATTATCATCAGGGACGTATCCTTGTTGCTATCAAAGATACAATATACTGTCCATTCATATAAGATCTCTACATGAGCATACCAATATGAGAAATAAGTATATTTAAAGCTTTACAACGACTGCTAAAATTAAAACATATTTTTATTACAAACACTACGTTTAACTATTGTAACCAAAAACGACAACCAGAAATCTAACCCCCTCTCAAATTCCTTTCCATACTATTTCGCTTCACCCCTTTTTAATTTTTTAAGCTAGCAGCGCATTTGGTTTCTGTGATGCTGCAAATGTCCATTGGCGGTGATCACTTAACTTCAGATGTCCCGCCTGCTCGTTTGCTAGAAATTATTTTTGGAAGAAAAGGAACAATATAATTTTCCTAATCACTCAAATGTCATAAAATACGTATACGACCAAGATAAAGCAGTAACTCCGTCTTCGACAGTGAATGAAACTAAACTATACCAAACTCAAACACAGGTGAATTTAATATCATCGCTCAATCTTGTCAAACTACGAAGTTGTCGAAAAGTTCCTTAAGAGGGAGTGATCTGTTTGTAACTCCTTGTGGTACAAAAAAGTGCTTTTTATTTATTATTACCTTACTAGTTTTACTCTTGAGTGTGCTCGTAAATGTTTATTAAATAGACTCTAAGTTTTTTATTCGCTTTTACTCAAAATCTTTTCCAAAATCTACAAAAGGTAGCCGCAGGCGTTCTGTAAAAGTTATACGGCAGTTTGGTTTTGTGTTTGTGTTGTGTGTTCCCGGACCTTTGACACAAAAAAAAAATATATATATATATAAATAGTAATAAAAAATAGTTTTAAACCGTTGTCTGGCATAACGACATTTACATCAAAACGAGAGAAGACATTAATTTAAAACATTCAAAACAATCCAATTTCAATGTAACAATACAACGACAAAAATGACAACACATCAACGGAGACAACTGGACAGCAGTAAATAAATTAGACGTCACAGTGTTGTATAGTTTATTCGTGTCACGATAGATGACACGGCCGTAGAATTTATTGTTATTAAAATACAACGATACGTGCATTTGTGATCAATAAATCATTGACACTGTTTAAAATTTATATCACGTGACATCTATGCTTTGGTTAGTAACATTGGACGCTGATAAGAACACAGCTTTTATAACTTACGACGTGTCTGTTACTGTTGCTAATTTTTTTTATATCAATTACGAGAGTTAAGCTTACGAATGTTATCCTCGCCTTATAAATAAAATGATACATTTATATTTTGTATCTTCTCGTATATGTTTCGCAATTTAATACAATTGACTAGTTTCTAGCTTCAATTTCCGCAGCAAATCGACAAAATTATCGTCATTACTGTTCTGCTCGTTCTTCAAAGTCTTTGCTACTTAAGCAAATTGCATTTTTGAACCAACGACGCTGGTAAAATAAAGCGAGTCGATTCGAACGATTAATGTCCTCTAACAACGACGTAATTTGAATAATGTGAACCAATTCTTGTCGGGGGGTCGGAAAGCAACTAATTGAACATACGAACGTAAACCCTACCCTCGGCGTTAAATATTGCGAAGGGTACGGCGGGTCTAGACGGAGTTATGTGATGTAGACAATGCGATTAGTTACATGATCGTCGATACTTATGTTTAGAACCGGTGTTGTTTTCTCAAAATAAATATGATTTATTTATACCATATGATATAGGTTCACAGTTGTCAATGTCCTTTTTATTCTGTGGTTTAAGTAATATATGCAACAACAATAATGGGTTGTGTAGCATCTTACGAGAAACAAGAAGGGGGATTAAGCTACTTACGATAAATAGATATAACGATAATATTATCTAAATTTATTAATAACAAATGATATAAATTATCATTTGTTAGTATTAAATCTAGAAATAACATAAATGAAAATGCAATATCGCGTCGTAAGTTTTTTATAGATAACAGTTGGCAACAGTGCAGGCGGGACACGTGATGTTAAATGATCACCGCCGCCCTGGACAATTGCGCAGAGGAACCACACATGCATTACCATTTTAAAAGGAATTAGGGATGAAACGGATTAAGAAGTAAGAAAAGGAATGAGGAAGGGGGCTAACCCCCTAAGCCTAAGCTTCCGGCTTCCACACCCGCTATACGAAGCCCATCTGAACAGATCTTTATAAATTATAGCTGAGAAGCTCTCAATGACATCGGCTATAATACGAAAAAAATCCTAATTAAAATTTGCTCATTCGTTAAGGAGCTCCGTTGCCACAGGCAGATACACATTTCAAACTTATAACACCCCTATTTTTGGGTCGGGGGTTAAAAAAACGTTCATTTAATCATATTTCTTGCCACACCATTTTTCTATGTAAATACATTATTTAACCCCGGTGCGGTTCGCTCGTGAATAATAAGTACGTCTAGACGTGTTGGTTACATTTCAAATACTTCGCTTTCAATATCTGTTGAATTAATTTATTTTTCAACCGACTCCAAAAAAGAAGGCGGTTCTCAATTCGTAACGTTTATTTTTATAAATGTGTGACTGTGTTTCTGTTATGTCAGAACTTCGTAATTTTTTAAATAATTTTAAAAAATATTTATTATTTTAATTTGAAATATTATACTTTCGGATTGTTTCCATGAGGCTACGTGTTTAATGTAGTCCAATAAAGTTTTTAACCCGAAATATATTAAAAAAAAAAACAAAAGAACAAAGACTTAAACGATTACATTAATCAAGTAAACGCAATGAAAAATAATTTTCAAAATCAACTAAAAATTACGGAGTATAGTGGTAAAAAAAAAAACATTTAAAAAACAAACACAACGAATTGAGAACCTCCTCCTTTTTTTGAAGTAATTTCAACAACAAAAACATTTCGAGTCTTTCTCCTACACAAACATGAGACGTCGTAAGAATCAAAGCCATTAGGTTATAACAAGGCATCACGTAATTAAAGTTTATAGTGCGTCGTCTGAGAGCAATAACAGAAGGATGTACAAAAGTCGCCCGTAGTAAAATTTCAATCTTAACAATGGTTATAACCGTATAAAACAAACAAACAGACTTGATTTTCTCTGAGCCTCAGAACAAATAGGTACCAGGTACGTACAAAACGAGTAAGCTTTGATTTCCTTCGAGTTTTAAAAGGAATACGTATAAATATCTTTGTTTAACCTTAATAACTTAACAGCTGTTGGTGAAGGTCACTGGTTCGAATTTGGTTTTAGTTTTTTAGTCAAAAAATTTTTCGTTATGAAAATTTTGATTAGCTTTCCCCAGAAGTCTACATATATACAACACGCATCTACGAATAAAGAAACTCTCCTACATACCTGCACAAAACGTAACACGGAATATTATATAAATAAATAATAATAAATAAAAAGACGCATCATACTCCATGACCCCCATTAGGATCTCATGATCCATGTTTGGGGTCTGAAAACACAACACAAACACCCAGACCACGACAAACATCCGTATGGCCAATACAAACGTCGGCCGTGAACGGGAAACTACGATCATTGATGCTTCAGCCAGTTGCAGTGACCACTTTGCCACAGGTTGGCAAGGCAGTCAGGCTATCAGTTCTGTCAGGCATATGGTAAGTTATTGTGTCCAAAACATTGATGATTCCTCAGTTAGTTATATTAAGGAAGAACCAAACCGAAGTTTACCGAAATTACATTATTTCACATCAATATAATGCCAACACCATGCACACCTAATAATCTCATAACATGTTGTAACATGGCATAACATGTCGATGCCGGTCGATGTCGATGTTGGAGCAAGACAGCATTGCGACCGGTTCAGCAAGGTTCCCTCATTAGCGAGGCGCTCTTGACCCGTTTCAGGGGTCGAGGACGAGATTGTCGTCTTGCAACCCGTGTGCAACGCGAGCTTTACAAAATATTACAATATTACTTCTATTCTACTTACTTGCTGTATTTTATTATTTATTCCGTTTTTAATATTTAATTAAAAGTTAAAATACATCTATCCATGTACATATATAGTTATATATGTATAAATCAAAATCAATAGCCGAAATTATATAAGCGCATCATTTCAGAACGGTTAATTGTATTTTTCTTGTGTTGTGTGTATCAAGACTAGGTTTGAATGAAAAAACATGTTAAAAACATCTTATGGAAAGGTAAAAAAGTGGGTAAAAATGTACGTATAAAAATGACTAGGTTTTAATTATGAAAATGCCGTGGTTATTAGTCTTGAAATATACAATATTTTTTCTGTCCGCGTATATGTCACAAAATTCCTCCTAAATGTCCGGATATATTTTTATGAAATTGTTTGATTAAGTCCTTAGATCAGCATGTCCTAAAGTATGTGGGTCGCAACCCACTGATGGGTCGCAAGCGAATATTAGATAGTCCCTGAAAAATAAGCTTTATAAAATAATATTAATATTTACAACAGCACTCCTTGTACCTAATAAAATTTTCAATTAACATTAAATGTTTCTGTTTTTTTTTTGTTTAAGCAGACGTCCGTTCATCAGGTTTTATGTTAATAGGATTTTGATACCTAACAAACTTTGAACGATCTTTTTAACCCCTTTGAGGATAGATTTTTGAAAATCCTTTCTTAGTGCACCCTTACGACATTTAAGGAACGTTTGAGCTAAATTTCATGTTTCTACGCCCAGCGATTTCAGCTCTAGGTTGATTGATCAGTCAATGAATATAACAAGCAGTCAAATTCGATTTTTATATGCTAATACAAACCTAAAGGCGAGTCTTAAAGGAAGTTTCTGTGAGGTGGATCGTTGTCTAGTCAACTTTAGGAACCACTGCCTTAGATTGTTTAGATTCATAATTGTCCCCGATAGGTGGTGCTGCCATTGGACAGGGCACCTGTCGAGACCGCTAGTACTTTATATAAATATTAATCTAAAGAGTTTTTGTTCAAAAGAACTAATCTCAGGATTTACAATTCCGATTTGAATTTGAGTTTTTTTTGTGTTAAATAGTCTGATTATCGGCGTAAGTTATAAGCTATAGAACATCACATTACGATTAATGGGAGTGAAATAGTAACTATAATAGTTAAACAATTGACCTTATTTTAATGATTCGTAGATGTAATATAGCATATAGCCTTTTTCAATAAATAAACTATCTAACACAAAAAAAAATCAATTCGAACCAGTAGTTCCTGAGATTAGCGCGTTCAAACACACCAACAAACTCTTCAGCTTTATAATATTAGTATAAATAACTTTCTCGAGTACAAGTACATATCGTTAGGTGCACACAAAGTTACTACTGGTTTCAAATATCGATATCGAGAAGAAAGCGGAAAATTCAATAGTTGCTCTTTTTTAAACTTATTTCAGTACATAAATTGAGAGTTCGTTTGTAAGAAATACGAATGTACGTGCTTTTAACTTTTTAGGGTAATAAAGCAAGGGCTTTTCTTAATACTTACATTGAACTAATTTATAAAATAACCCTTATAAATGGATACTGATAAGTAATATTGTGTTAATCCACTAAAAGTCAAATTTAGAGATATTGGTGTGTTCTGATAATGGGTCACGTATTTATTAAAAAAATTTTAAAGTCATCTTAACTAAATAAGAACGGAAAAAAGTTTTTTAATCTAATGTTTATTATAATGAAGTGTGTTCCTTATTTGGATTATGCAATGGTCTCATATTTTTGAGAAACTTATTATTAGATAAAAATATTTACCACTGTACCAATCTGCTTTTAATTTATTATATTTTTTACCAAAAATAGAAAAGAAAACATGGATATATACTTCTTCAAACAGGTTTATTAAGAATAGCTTTGACATCTTTAGACGCCATTTTTCAAAAAGAAGTCCGTGTGGCTTGACACAGTATTGCTTATCAGCGTTCAATTGCATTATTATCTATATCTATCTATTTCAGCTAATGCCCCCCTGTATCTCCTGCGCCTCACATTTGCCTCATCCTACTGAGTCGCCATTATTTGTGATGTTTCCTTATACATTCATTATCTCCCTGATCTGAAAATATCCATTCCAAGTTTACTCATTATAATTTTTCAAAAAATATTTTATTATTATATTCATATATATTGCTTAAGTAAGTAAGTAAGTAAGTAAGTAAGTAAGGAAGTAAGTAAGTAACAGCCTGTAAATGTCCCACTGCTGGGCTAAGGCCTCTCCTATTAAGGAGAAGGTTTAGAGCTTTATCCACCACGCTGGTCCACTGCGGGTTGGTGAATATATATTGCTTATCAGCGTCCAAATATGGTTTTTATAAATTTGAAAATTATCATTAATTATCTTCAATTCGTCCTAGGAGTTTTAACTTTTGCATGAGTTCTAACTTTTTAGAACACAGAACTTTTTAACACTTTTTAGGATTTTGTAAAATTCCCTTTTTGTAAAACCCCTTAGGGGGTAAAACGGGGTTGGAAGTTTGTATGAAAGTCCTACGGTAAGTGCGAAACCGCAAGGGGCCGCTAGAAGATTATATAAACACACATAATACTACTCATACACTATATACAAGTGTATAAGCAGTTACAATTACATCATTTATCAACAGACATACATATAGGTACATCCTCAAACACAATATAATATGAAGATTCCCTAATTCGACAAACATTCATGTAGCACTAATTAACAGCGCACATGCTCTCGATCCAGCACGAGCTAAACACTAATTACTGTGACTGCGGCAGCCGCACCACAAGTCCTAAGATTACATATATGGATGCTGATAAGCAATAATGTGTCAACCCACAAAAAGTCAAATTGAAGGGATTGATGTATTTTGATACTCCATCACCTATTTAACATTATTAAAAAAAATCAGCCAAGTGCGTGTCGGGCCACGCACAATGTAGGGTTCCGTAGTTGTCAGAATTGTCAAGATCGGTCAAGCAATCTTCGAGTACCTATTTTCGTAAAAAAGTTTACGACGAACTGGGAATTTCCTTTTTTAAGTTAATTTATACAATATACGTACTTACAATTTTAAACCTTTTATTATTATAAAATTATTTTTCATTTCTCTTTAAGAAGAGAATAAGAGATAGGTATGTACGTAATCCGTATCTTTTATGTTATACCATAAATGCGAAAGTGAATTCGTTTGTTTGATTGTTAACTCGCTCTCGTCGATTATTTATTATTCTAACACTTGTAAAATATACTTAGCGCCGATAATTTTCCTTCCTGATTAGCGCCTATGAAATCTATGGAGATTTGGTTGAAAACTTCATAAGCGCGATTCAGAATCATTCGCGACATGTTTTATTGAGACATTGTTTTATATCTTATTTTATATTTTATTTTAATTAAAACTTATTAAATATTTATTTATTCATTCATTTAAATTCATATATTAATTTAAAGTTATTAATATTTACATAGTGTGATGCTTTAAAAAGTGAAATATTTATTTTTACTTAGATCATCTATAACTCGATAACCATAAGAACCCACATAGCCGTGATAATTTTCCTTTTAAATTCATTATATGTACCACTATCGTGAATTTTTTCATATTTTTAGACGCAGCAGTTTAGTGGGTAGAGGGGGGGGACACTTGACTCTAAGAAAAATTGACACTTCAAAGCTTAATATTTCGGAAACAGTTCGTCGTTCGAAAAAATGGTTTTCCCACACCTATAACATTTTTAAAAGACCTATCTAACGATACCCCACAACATGGTATAAATGAGAAAAAAAATTTTTGGTCTCTCTTAACACATAGGGAAGACACCCTGAAAAAAATATATTTTAAAGATTTTATTGTACGACTTTCTCGGCGTAATTCATATGTATACTCATACCGAATTACAGCTTTTTGGTATTAAGGGTTTCGGAGCAAAGCCGCGGACAGACAGACAGACAGACAGACAGACGGACGGACAGACAGACAGACAGACAGACAGACAGACAGACGGACATGGCGAAACTATAAGGGTTCCGTTTTTACTACAGAACCCTAAAAACTCAAGTCATCTAAAGTAAATAAGCATGGAAAGAGTTTCTTAACTCAATGTTTCGAATTTCAGGTGCGTTCCATATTTTGCAATTTATAAAATAATCTCAAATATTTAAAAACTTATTATTAGATAACATATTAAACAAATCTATCTGCTTTTGATTCATTATACATTTTATCAAAATAGAAAAGAAAGATGAATATATACTTCCTTAAACAAATTTATCAAGAATAGGTTTAACATCTTTAGACGCCATTTTCTCAAAATAAATTCCGTGTGGCTTTGACACAGTATTGCTTATCAGCGTCCATATATCATATAACTTTTGCTTGGGACTTGCGTTTTATTTCTCCATACACACTAAAGATCTCCGATTCGTTCCCTTAGGGGGTGGAAAATCCTTAAAATTATGGAAAGGATTTTCGTATCCTCTCTTAGCGGATGGCATTGAATCGCATTTCTTCAACAATAAACGCCTATCGAAACGAGTGATATATTGTGTCGTTATTTTACCTCCTTTAATAAAATAAATTAATTGTTTTTGATAAGTTTTTATCAAAAACAATGAATTAAAAAAAAATTGAATTTTTAATTCTTCATTTTATTTTTTAGATATAGTTTGTTACATAATTGTGTGACAATATTTGTATATTTCCTATATGCTGTTTATTATCTACATAGTATTTTACGTACGTACAGTACGTACTTTGAGAAGATATGCAAAACACCAGATGATATTTACAAATAAGTATAATATAATTTATATATCAATATATATTAAGAAAGTTGCGATGTACTTACTTACAAATTTGTAAAATATAATTTAGTTATTTTGTATAGATTTCAACTAATTTTATAAAGAAATAAAAATAATGTCTGCATAATGTTTCAGGGCAATTTGTTTAGAGGTTTGAGCTGTGTGTTTTTATATATCAATCAGTCACGTGGTTGCCTTTTTATATATACACTATATACTATAATTATAAATATAGACCCTGTAAATATTATTATAAATAAATTATTATTATTTCATTTTATTATACAGAATACTGGCTTTCGCTCGCAGTTTTGCTCGTGTGAAATTAGATTTTGTTATACCGAACGATCGTTTAAAATATCCAAATCTAAAACAGAACACGCGAAGTGGAAGGTAATTATATTATTCCTTTTTCGCCAATGCAGACAATTAGTTGACAAAGTTTTATCGTATTCGGAGAAACGGTATGGCAAGACACGCCATTTACTTCTTTATAGAAAATTTCCGAAAAGCAAAAAAGGCTGTGAACCTAACAAAAGCACGTCTCAATTTTAAAAATAAAACATATATTTATATAACGTCGTCAACAAAATAATTTATGAAAACTAATTTATTAGGCGTAATTATATTACAAATACATTCACGTATTCAGTGAGGTCGTATCGCCGCCTGGGGAGCAAGTCTTGTTAAGGGTAACTTAAGCGTGCTTCTCACTTCTAAGTGGATTAAACTGACATCGGTCGTCGGCTTATACGATATTATATTTTACGTTAGCTGTATAAAGTTATTTACATAGACGGAAATACATATGCCGATCTTGTTCATGGCATCTACATGGCATACATGCCATGTCAGTGGCATACATGGCATGTCAATGGCATGCAAGCAATTGCACAATAAGGTGTACTAAATGTGCTCTAAGTCATCAATAAGGCCTTATATACACATGGCTGTAGCTTGCACAAAACCATGACATGCGAGTTTCAATTAGATTACATAACGTAGTCTAAATAGTCCCACAAAGGTACAAACCTACACACATACATATGTACATATGTATATATGTATGTATGTACATAGGCTGATATAAACATTACCTGCCTTTCGCGAGGTCGAATAAAAATATTGAAATTTCATTTAAGATATGAATATCTATACTAATAATATCGAGAGGTAAATTTGTTTGTAAGTTTGTATGTTGGGGATAATATGGGCGCTGATAAGCAATACTGTGTCAAGCCACACGGACTTCATTTTGTGAAAATGGCGTCTAAATATGTCAAACCTATTCTAAACACATATATTTGAAGAAGTATATATCCATCTTTCATTTTATTTTTTGATGAAAGTTATAATGAATTTAAATTAGACTGTTACATTTAATTTATTATATAATAAAAAGTTATTTAAATATTTGAGATTATTTTATAAATCGCAAAAAAATGGAACGCACTTGAAATTCGAATCGATTAGTTAAAAAACTTTTTTCCTTACTTATTTAATTTATATGACTACATTTTTTTTAATAATTTTAAATAGATGATGCGGTATCAAAATACATCAATATCTCCGAATTTGACTTTATGTGGGTTAACACATTATTGCTTATCAGGATCCATATGTGAAAATATTTATCCAATTAAAAAAAATGTGTTGGATAGCCTCTTGGGTCAAGAAGGTTATAGGCCACGCTACAATTCACAGGCGTGAAGCAGTAACCATAAACGCGAGTGAGACCGCGAGGGGCAGCTAGGCAATTATACAACGTTCCATCCATTGAGCAATATAGGCCATAATAAACGCATCACACTCAACGGCCCCCGTTAAGGTCTTGTGACCTTGTGTCGGGAGTCCGGAAACATACACAACACTAACACAAACACCCAGACCACGACAAATATCCGTATGGCCAATACAGACATTTGCCGTGAGCGGGGATCCAACCCGCGACTGTTAGCGCTACAGTCAGTCGCAGTGACCACTGCGCCAACGTGTCTGTCATGATCATGAATACATAATCCTGAATTAAATTATCCTCGATCAAATAGAGCATTTGAACATTTCATCATAGATCCCTACGGGTCTGTTTGTTGAGCCTCATAATTATATTTGTCCTATGTCCTATACAGATGCTTCAGGCTGTTTACTTGTAATACTAGTTCAATTATAACCTTTGATAGGTTAATGCAGATAATGTTATCAAACTATGAATAATTGTATATTTAGATATGGACGCTGTAATAATGTCCAACCCACAAAAGGACAAATTCTGAGATATTTATGTATTTTGATACTGCATCACCTATTAACATTATTCAAAAAAAATTAGGTCATGTAAATTAAAAAAGTAACGGAAAAAGTTTCCTTATTAATTGTTTCGAATTTCAAGTGCGTTCTATATTTTGCAATTTATACAATAATCTAAAATATTTTAAAAACTTTTTATTAGATAATATATTAAATATATTAATCTGCTTTTAATTCATTATACCTTTAACAAATTTGTTAAGAATAGGTTTGACATCTTTAGACGCAATTTCCTCAGAATGAAGTTCGTGTGGCTTGACACAGTATTGCATATCAGCGTCCATACGTTAATGCCATTTATCAACAACTTCAAAAAAAGGAGGAATGGAGTTCTACTATAATCCTCAGAACAACATCATTTACTTACCGATTTTAAAAATTATTTTATTTTTTTAAGTTTCCACATAATTTTATCGAAATCAGTTAAGTAAAAGTAGTTTTTAAATCAAAATAATTAGAATAGGCAAATTATGCAAATTAACGAACTCATATATTTTGCTTTTGAAGTCGGTTTCTTTTTTAGCCGATGGGTAATGAGTTTGGCAGTTCATGTATGTATGTATGTTTCGTTGCACTATCGTAACGCCTAAACTAATGGACTGATTTTAACGAATGCGGTTCGTAATAATATCCTGAATGAGATAGCCTATATAAATTATATAAAAATTCTATATGATAGAACTTATTTACAGAGTTGGGTTTTTAAACATTTCAGTAAACTCTTAGTTATTATAATAAGGGAAATTAATACGAAAGTATAAATAAATAAATAAAATATAAAACATTAAAATGCTAAATTCGAGTCGTTAAAAATGTAAGAAACTTAAACATTACGTATGTATTTATACAAAAAATGATCTTTAAATACCTATTACATTTTTTTTTCAAAATACAATTCAAGAAGCATAACATTGTCATATAAATAGTATAATAGTACATACATAATTGCACATAAATACACGTATACGTTGAATACACATAGCTCACGAACATTATTATTTCAAACAAATGGAAAGCTCGAGAACATTATAACCACATTTGTTACTGAATAATACTGAAAAATGATTCAATTATAAAAGCTACGGGGGAAATATGAATGATATTATTTAAAGTTAGTTAATGGACTTTTAATAATACATAAAAATTTATAAAAAAAAGCCCTCATTGTATCCAGTTCCAAAAAATATAATCCACTTTATTACTGACTAGCTGTCCCGCGAGGTTTCTCCGCGGTTATGGTTATTGTTTCGCTACAATGAGTCGTAGCGTGATATAATATAGCCTCCAACCTTCCTTCATAAACCGACTATCCAACGTAAAGATAATTTTTCAAATCGGATTAGTAGGTTCAGAGATTTCCCAACAAAGAAAATTTATCTCTTTATATTATTAGTATGATTCATTTTTTACCGACATGGCAACACATTACAATTATACTTGAATAATAATCTATACTAATATTTAAAAGAGGTAAAATTTGTTTGTTTGTTTGTAGGGGATTATCTCTGAACCAAGTGATCCGATTTCAAAAAATTCTTTTGCCTTGAATAGCCTGTTTATGAAGGAAGGTTACAGGCTATATTACATCACGCTACGACTCATCGGAACAAAGCAGTCACTATGCAGTATCTACGGTTTCACTCGCGTTTATGATTACTGCTTCGCTCCTAAGAGGATTCCTCAATAAATAAAATATCTAACACGAAAGGAAATTTTTAAATTCAAACCAGTAGTTTCTGAGATTACCGCGTTCAATAAAACAAGCAAACTTCAGCTTAAGAATATTAGTTTAAATAAGTGTATACATTAATGCGAGCGAAGCCGCGAGCAAAAGCTAAAGTAACAATAAACTTATTTGCAAAACGAGAATCTTTTATTTAATTTTATAAACAACTCTTTTACCATTAAATGTTGTAAAAAACCGTCTCAGTCTTATGTACAAAAAACCTTCTCAACCTCTCATAAACATAACACGCTACGCGGATTTCTTCGTAGGCAACGTAGCTTCACTTTCGTAGCTGTTCCAACGGTGCCTACGGTCTTTAAGCATTTACCTTTATACTTTACGCTTTTTACATTTATTTCATAAACTCAATCATATAAAATGTAAAAGTAACAATTAATTAACAACGCTATAATTAGAAACTGATCAGCTATACTGTGTTAAGCCACACGGATTTCATTTTAAGAAAATGGCATCTAAAGATGTCTTATCTATTCTAGATAAAATAGTTTGAAACGGTATATATATACTTTTCTTTGCTATTTTGATAAAAGGTATAATTAATTAAAAGCAGATTGGTATAATAAAAATATACCAATCTGCTTTTAATTAATAGAATAAACTTAAATATTCCAAACATTAAAGACACTTTTTTCGTAATTATTTCTTTTAAATTACTTTAAATTTTTTTTCTATAATGTTCCGTAACGCATTACCAGAATACATCAATATCTCCGAATTTGACTTTTTGTGGGTTGATACGTTATTCCTTATCGGCATCTAATTATCCCACAGCTAAATCAAAATCTCTTACTAATAAGATGTACGAATGTTTGTAGAAAGAAAAACAACTGTAGGTTTATAGAGAGATGTGGTTTATCCATAAAAAAGATCTTGATAGAGCTTTTTATTAATTTGGCCTATGTAAGATAAAATATTTCGATAAGTATCTTCTTTAACTGATGAGATTGTTGCCTAGCTGAGCAAGATGTATAGACTCTTAATTTATTACGAGCATAGTTTAAATGTACTATTTCATAACATATCATCCTATTACATATTTATTATCTACTTCTTAAAACCTTTAAACGAGTATTTCTTGTGTATATATGGACGCTGATAAGCAAAACTGTGTCAAGCCACAAGCACTTCATTTTGAGAAAATGGCATCTAAAGATATCAAATATATTCTTAACACATCTGTTTGAAGAAGTATATATCCATCTTTTAATTAATTTTTTAATGAAAGGTATAATGAATTGAAATCAGACTGATACATTTAATATATTATCTAATAAAAAGTTATTTAAATATATATTATGAGACTATTGTATTAATTGCAAAAAATGGAACGCGCTTGAAATTAAAACCAATTAATTAAGAAACTTTTTTCCGTACTTTTTTTAATTTATATGACTACAATATTTTTGAATAATGTTAAATAGGTGAAGGAGTATCAAAATACATCAATATCTCCGAAATTGACTTTTTGTGGGTTGACAAATTATTGCTTATCAGCATCCAAATATAATCTGAATCTCCGAAATAGCACCAACTATTTTCATGAAATTTAGTATATTATTTTTAGATCACGTCGTTTTATCCGTGTTTACAAGATCGAAAAATATTATTCATATTTAATCGCTATGTTATTGGTATCTAAAAATAATTTCCAAAAAATACGTTTTATCATTACTACAAGTGTAGTTTAAACGTAGTATTTCATAACATATCGTCCTATTACGTTATTATTATTCACTATTATTATTAAACGTTCTCTATCAACCTTAATTTCATAATTACCATACATTAATTCGGAACCGACGGCGTGGGAGAGCGGTTTACATTCTCGTCTCGAGGGTGACGACACGTGTAGATCTAAATTTTTGAAACTCGTTGTATCCATGACTTCGCTCAAATAGGTAAGAATGTTTTGCCTTCATTCACTTTCTAAATTTGAAGAATAAATATGTACAAAACCATCTTAACGTATAAATAATAATAATTGTTATTATTTAAAAAAAAAGGAAAAAAATACAATTTTTTTATGTACGTAAATCATACATTTTCGAACTTTATTGGTGAAGTATTAAATTTTAATATCACATATCCATATTTTACCTCTAAGAAGAACAATAGTTAACCTACATATATATTTCCTCACGGTTTCGGTCATCTCCACACTATATTTAATGTATCAAAATCAGGTTACCGGGTTAGGTTAAGCCTTGGAATAAATAACAGTTAACTGAGGAACAGATAAACTAACATTTATAATATGACAATGATTAATGCGATGTCCACACCAGACTAAGACACGTTAATGAATAAAACATACTAATTAGGTACATATGAGATTATTATATGTTGTAATTATGGATATAGGACGCTGATAAGCAATATTATGTCAAGCCACGCGGACTTGATTTTGAGAAAATAGCGTCTAAAGATGTTCAACCTATTCTTAATAAATTAGTTTGAAGATTGATACATTTAATATATTACCTAATAAAAAGTTTTTCAAATATATGACACTATTGTATAAATTGCAAAATATGAAACGAATATATTTTGAATAATGTTAAATAGGTGATGCAGTATCAAAATACGTCAATATTTCCGAACTTGACTTTGTGTGGGTTGACACACTATTGCTTATCAGCATCCAATTGTAATTCTATGTAACCGCTGATTGTGACAACTGAAGTGTGGTTTTATAAGCAACGAGACTTTTTCAACAAAAATAAGTAACCGACTTCAAAAGCAAAATACGTAATATTGTGTATGCGGACGACTAAGCTAAGCTTTTTGTTTTTAAAACGAAACGAAATAATGAAAATTCTATGGGAGGTCCCATTAGAATAGTAGCTCCAGAAATTATAAATTTCAAATAAATTATTTTATTTTTTTTAATCGGTTAATAAATAACTGAAAGAACAAAATATTAAAAAAATGTACTCGAACACTACAATTTACAAACCCAAGGAGAGCCTAGAGACCAATAGGAGAGTATCCTTTCAAACGAAAAAAGTCAGTTAAAAACATTGCATATTCACGGATATTTATACGATTTATGTTACGTTCAAACTTTCTCCCGACACATGCTGCATTTCTCACGATTTTTAATATACCTACTGATCAAGAATAATAACTTTAAACTAGAAAGTCTTGCCCTAGCCTTTGATTGTGGCTTAGCTCGTGTTAAAGTACATTTTGTTAAAAAAATACGCAAATATTCATATGGCCATCTAGAATATTGTATCTTACAAATGGTACCACAACTTTTAAAATAGGTTCAGCCGTGGCGAACGTTAGTTTGCACATACAAAATTATCTTGCTTATCAGATTAGTATAAATTACTTCTCATATTAATTAGGATTTAAGCCACTGATGAGAGGTTGAGGTCCAGGTATACTCCTTGTTAACTCAGCCCTCATTGTGATTGAAACTTGATTAATTACCGATAATAGCATCATGCACTTCTCCCATCCCCGCATAATACGCTGAGGTTTCTATCCTATCCTTGCATCGACCGCAAATCACGCACTGCTAATAGGCAAGACAACGTCGTGTAATATATCGATAGTAATCCGAATTATAAACATGAATATCGATTAGTGACACCAGATATTGTTCACACTGTCCTAGAATAAGGTATATCAAAAATGTGTGGGACATTTTTAACCCACATTTTGGACCCACAAAGTACGGCGAAACCAAAAATAATGATAATGGTTTTGGCTGACCTTGTATGTATATATGTATGTACATTTGTAAGTTATATCGTAGTAGGCGTTACGATACTTCTATCGTGGTCTTAGATTTTCGCGATTATTATTCATTGAAATAAAACTATTTTAAACGGATTTAAATCGCGTATATTAATTATTTTTATCATCCCGACGTTTCGAGCACTTTGCAGCGTTCGTGACCACGTTGACCCGTGACCATGTTGTTGCACGTGCAACCGGAACGTTATTCAAGATACTCAAAATGAATCGTTACTCAAATAGACAAATGTCACCTTAGTCTACCCGTGACCACGAACGCTGCAAAGTGCTCGAAACGTCGGGATGATAAAAATAATTAATATACGCGATTTAAATCCGTTTAAAATAGTTTTATTTCAACGATACATCTACTTAACCAAGTTTAATGACTGAGGAGATTCGTAATACTGGCTCGGGACACATATGTAGGTTATATACATTTTATTAAAATTTTAATTTTATTTAAAATTTAGTTGTCGTGTTGTAGTTTTATAACATTTGTTAAAATTTACGTTATAATGTAAGAATTCTGGACGTATCTATCAAAATCAAAAGTTGTAGAATGAAACAGTAAAATAATGTAAAACTCTAATATTTAGAAACCTAGAAACTGAGAGTTATATGCTCGTATTGATCACGTCCTATATTCGTTAGAATATATATTCTAATATCATTATCACAAGACAAAACAAAATAGATAAAATAAAAATAATTACTATAATAATCTATAGTAATATATAAATCTAAAGAGTTTGTTTGTTTATTTGTTTGAACGCGCTAATCTCAGGAACTACCGATTCGAATGGAAAAATTATTTTCGTGTTAGATAGTTAATTTATATAGAAAGGCTATAGGCTATATTACATCACGCTCCAACTAACAGGCCGCAAGGGACAGCTTGTCAGTAATAAAAATGAAACGCTCATATAATAACAATACGGCTGTGCAAGTATCGGCACGGCAAAACAAAATGCGTCATAACGAAGTGTCCTTGGGGAGGCATTATACAGGATTCATGTAAACATCCCCCTTAATGAAATATTGAACAGTAAATACCTAAGTGCCCGCGAATTGAATCCAGAAGATAGGAATTTTATCTTTATTGTAAAAGTGATAAGAGCGTTACTTGTGTGAAGTCATCATAAGTAACTAAAGAATTTTTTCTCATTGCGCGATAGTCCAATTTTCTTTATATTAAATATTCATTCTTGAAATTTCTATTTAATTTAGTATGAGAAATTCTGCCGTTATAAACGTCTGCACAGATGTACGAAAAATTACTTTCATTTCAAAGGTATTAATAACTTTTCATATTTAATATAACGTGTCTTATCGCGATAACTAATGGTAGTAATAATACCTTTTTTATTATGGCAGTCAGCTCGTGACCACGACGGATGCAACTTCCTCGAAACGTCGAGCAATAAAAAGGTATTACTACCATTAGTTATCGCGATAAGAACCGTAATAATGAATATAAATAGTACAAATCGCGAAAGTTTTAAATATATTAATAAATAATAAATAACGCATCAACGGCCCCCATTAAGATCTCATGACCTTGTGTCGGGGGTCCGGAAACACACACAACAGTAACACAAACACCCAGACCACGATAAACATCTGTATGGCCAATACACACGTTTACCGTGAACGGGGATCGAACCCGCGACCGTTAGCGCTTTTGTCAGTTGCAGTGACCATTGCGCCAACGCGTCTGTCTGAAGATTATTAATAATTAATATTTTTTACTGAATAATGGATAAGTGACCATTAATACGTCACTAACATTATTGATTAGTTTATCTCTTCTGCGAGATTTACGCTAATAAATTTTGCCTTCCGACTTTGTCATTGCTTTACATCTCAAAGAATTTACCGTTAATGTCTTATTTATAATATTCTCAGCTGTCGGGACTTACTAAGTTACTGTTACTAGGCTACATAGTTGTTTTTACGGTAGTATACTGTTTATAAAACGATTGCACTGATTACAAGTAACACGGCGTTGCCCAGTTGTCTAGTCTTATTTTGTAACTCTGGCCTTTATCAGATTATCTATTCCATGTGGAACCACTCTCTTCCTTTGTCCGCGTTATGCATGAAGTCTTGAACACATAATTCCTCGATTAAGTTTTAGCAATAAGTCAAAAATAAAATAAGCAGAAAAGAGCAGAGAATCTTCTAATTTTACATAGATACCAATGTGAATAAATATTAAATTTAATTAAAATCCTAATAAATCTACATTAATTATACGAACAGAAGATACACCATTTGAAATTATACATTATCGAATCCAAATATCTCTACAAAAATTATGCTATTTTTGTGCTCTTTAGAAACCCATTAAAAGCTTTTTCGTACGATCCAAAATTAAAATTTTCTCGTCGCTGTAGAAACAATCTCAGTAAACGATATGTGCAAGTTTCAGTGGTGTTTGCTTCTGAATCAGGTATTCATGGGCGTGCATATTAAAATGTTTGCCGAAGGTCAAGAGCATAATTCTCGAACCTGTTTACATTTAGTGTTCCGAAAGGATTCAGAGATTCAAGTTTAGTTTAAGATATTTTCAGCCGTTAAATTTAATACTGCAAAATTAATAGAAACTTAAACACTCAATTAAATTGAAACTTCTATAATAATATGTTAATTTTAAATATAGATGTATGACATGCTTCTTCTAAAAATGAATAATAAATAATTATAAAATTCTTATGATTATTTAACAAGAACACAATCCTTACATGTTTAACCAAACACAGATCTTCAATCTTTTGGAGCTGATGTGATTAATATTACTTGTAAGGAGGCGCGTTTATTAAACGAGTAATGAATTTAGACCGGAGCTGGCTGATGGCACTTTTTTAAAAAATAGATAACAATTCGTGGAACGGGCATTCGATATTATAAGAAAGCGCTGTATATGGAACACACTAGTTTTATGCTGTGACTTTACAGAAGATTAATAAATATTGCGATTGTTAAATAATATTTTGAGCCATTCTTACAATATGTATATGTGGAATTACGAATACCGTCACACTTAGATCCTAAACACAATCCTGAGTGCAATCCAAAACTTTAAAATCAAATCTAAAATTGCGACACAGTAGAATTCAAGCCCGCAAGGTCCTGCATATTCTGCCACTGTCATAAAGTCAATTAAACAAGTTACTGTTTTACTACAAACGATGAAATAAAACCATGTCCAACACATGTCTAGTTGAACAGTTTTAAAAATTAAAAATTGCTTAAAATTTTGTCTATATTGCTATACTGCGAGTAAAACTATAAAAAACTTATTAATAACATGTCTCACGTTAGGTTTGAGACATGTTAAGCTCACTTTAACGTATATTATACATAATTAAACTATGTCCAAACCATGTTTAAATAAAACTGTCCTTAAACGAAGATTTGTTGTACGGAATTTTATAAGCATGCATTTAACGTATGTCTAAATTTTCTGTAATAAAGCAGTTAATGATTAACACAGCTCCCTACACACCCTTCTATTATATCCTAATTATCAAGTCAAGAACAGTCCTTTGACTCCGAGGATACCATCTAATACGGTAATTTAATTCCACAGTTGCATTTCAGAGGGAGCTGAATAATTCAATTAAGAAGCAGTCTGTTTGTTTGACGAGGCCGCTCCGCTCAGCGTATCACCGTTTCCACATCACTGCCTACTTTCACCGCTATTGTAATGCTCGAGGCGATAGCTCTAAGTCTATACCTACCTATACTTCATAGCACATCTATAAAGCGTATTATAGATTGGTGCAGAATGAAATGGTCTATTGTGTTGGACTTAAATTATCAAAATCTAGCGAATATTTATGATATGTGACTTTAGACGATACGTTTTCAGAGCAATTGCCAGGATAAATGCTTGTAATCTTTGCTTTCGTTATTGTAATTCTCGATGCGATAGTTTTATAAGTCTATATTAATACATTTTATTATTAGTAATCGTATCATTATTGGACTCAAATTTAACACAGAATAAAACGTTTATGATGGTTTTAAACTCATAAAATCTAGAGAGACCGCCGTTGAAGTGTTTTTAGAAGATCCATTGTTGAAGCTAGTAAATATCAAATGCTGCAAGCACTTTTATTACAAATAGATATAGCAAGTAATAGTTATTACTACATAAAATGGTGGACGAAAAATACTACAACAACTGTGATTTTTTTTTCTAAATAAAAGTTTTTAATGAAAATTAATTACTTCTTAAAGTTGGACGTCAGATTAAACATCAGCAGAACTTTGGAGTGCACAATTAACGTGTGTAGTTCAGTCTTAAGGTAATTTATATCGTTTCTAAGATTTACTGAACCAACGTAATTTCAACTACAACTTAAATTTGCATAGAAAACAAATTCGTATAAGCAGACGGCGGCAATCAACTCGCTTTCGAAATTTATTCCCAACGTGGAATCTTTTCATCTCAAGTCGTTCATCTCTAGCGGATTGTCAAAAACGATAATTAATTGATTCCAACAAAGGAACATTCAGGGAAACTTTGTAACTCTTTGCCAAAGTTTTGCTATTCATCTAAAATTAAAATAACTTTTTGTCTCGTTAAAATTATTGGTGACTAAATTTACCTACCTTTATTTTTTAATTTCTTACGACTACAGCTTACCTGAAACAAAAAAATGAATAATTAATAAACGTGTTATTTAAATCCATACCAATATTATACATTCCAAAGTTACTATCAGTCGGTTTATTACATTTTTACGCCTAAACCGTTGAATCAATTTTTGTTATTACTTATATAAATAAATAAAAACGCATCGCATTCAACAGCCACATTAGGGTCTTATGACCCTTTGTAAAATACACACAATACAAACATAAACACCCAGACCATTCAACAACTAAAATTCGTATGGCCAATACAGACGTTATTCGTGAGCAGGGATTGAGCCCGCGACCATTTGCGCTTTATTCAGTTGCAGACTGCAGTGACCACTGCGCCAACGTGTATGCAAGGGCGGATGCAGGGGATCATGGGGGTCATGAACCAGGGGTTGGATCCAAGACCTAGATAAAGCACTAATTATAATTGTTAAACATGTTGATGATAAACATGATTTTTATATTTTTTTGTCACAATATAGATTTTATGTAAGTACCTTTAACATTTAATTCATTTAATATAATTTGTATCATTGATGAACGTTAATCCGGATTGGCACTTCTCCACGTCCATAAAAACGTACCCATCGAAGTAAAAGAAGAATAATTTTTTACCTGTATCGATTATTATCAAACTAAAATACTTCCTTTAATACTTTACTTCTTGTGACTTGACCACAATTAAGTGACCCTCCCCTGGCAGCGAAGCTGGATTCGCCCTTGCGTGTATGTCATATAAATATAGATTTAACCTTGAAGAAGGACAAGCAACTTTTTCTTGCGAACATAATACTTAAAGGATGTGAAATATGTAATAGAAGTTCCTTCGCCAACCAACAAGCATGGAATATGGTAATAATTTATGATTTATCTGTTAACAAGGTTTCTAGAAAATTCAATTGTAACACTACGTAGAACATATCTCGTTGGGTCGGAACTTAATCTGCGTATGTCAGTTAGCCGGTTACTATTAGCACGCACAGCTTCGTTGATAGGTTTAACATAATAAACAAAATCGAATAGCCACTAGCATTTACTCATATTGTATTAATTTATTTATATTTTCTAATATACCAAACTGAAAAGTGTTTATTTTTATAAAAATATTTACAAAAATATGGAGTCTTTTAAGAACATCACTCTAACATTTTCTACGCCATGGCAGAGTTCACTTCACCTACACTTATTTATTGTTATGTATTTTAAATTATATATTTTTAACTTTCGCGATTTATAACTTATTTATTGTGTACATCATATTGCTAATTAATAAATAAAAGATAATATTTTTGCATTAGATAAACGGTTTTTTGGTTATAGTCTACAAGGAATATCGCGCGAAGATCCACAAAAGATAAATAACTGAAACGGCACAGGAACGCTTCAATTTAACTCGGGTAAAGCTGTATGTTAGGCATGTATGTATAATTATATAATGTTTACATAAAATCAGTTACACAATAGCTATAAAAAAAGTTACAATATATCCTTCTACCACTTTATCATAATAAAAGTCGAAATATATCGTTTTTATAAAAAATAAATACCGAAGAATCATGACGAAGTAGCGACGGGAGACCATTAAAAAGTCTTTGGCTCGCGAATAATTTCCATAAATAAAGGATAGCTTTCACTTCATCGCAGCCATCTGGCTTCTAAATGTGTTTTTAACAAGACGGGGCAACTTCAGGCACAAAGACCGAAGTTTGATGCGAACTAGCATTGTACTGACTTTCATTAATATGAAATGCAACTCGGGAAATTCTATGGACCGTGTTCGGAGAACGGCTTCAAAATTAAATAAGTCGTGTTGTGACGTAGACTTACATAACGTGCTCGATGTTTCCGTTGAGGCGTTTTGTTTAGTCGCTGTTGCTATTGCCTTTTATGTGCTTTTATGTGAGAAAAATAACTTAATGCGTATTTGTTGACTTTTATAACATATTTTTTTTTTATAAATATTCTACTAAAGTACAACTTTAGGCTTTTAATTCGTCGGAGACTTTTATCAAAATCAATTCAGTAGTTTGATTTTAAAATAAAATAACTGGTCAAGTGCGAGTAGGACTCGCGCACCGAGGGTTCCGTACAAACTTATAGAAATTTATATAAGACTAACCCATCTACGCCATTTGTGGTCTTCATCATCAGTTCCAACATAAGTTACTATCAAAAATACCTAAATCGGTATACGCTTGCCTATAATATTTGAGGAGTTCCCTCAATTTCTCCAGGATCCCATCATCTGATCCTGACCTGAAGACAATGGGACCACCTTGGAAGTATACCTTTTCAAACAAAAAAAAAATTTTGAAAATCGGTACCCAAATGGCGGCGTAATCGGCGAACAAACATAAAAAAAAATTAAATACAAGGTCGAACTGAAAACACTCCTTTTTAGAAGTCGCTTAAATATAATCAAATATTATGTAAATATGGATCACGTCCCAAGAACTATTTTGAAAATACTTAGGAGCACTTTAATTTAAAACACAATTACGGATGCAATCCATGGAAACACAAAATTTTATTTTAAGTACTAATATACCTTATACTTTAAAAAAAAAAAGTTATAGCGCGATTCAGGATACACCTAGCGCCATCTCTTGACAATTTCAATGAACTAACTTGTTGACTTTGACATTAACAACATAATTATATTATATTTTATTCTCGTTTTATTTTTATTTATATTCTACTACACTCCACTACCCCTGCACTACGTTCGTAAAGTATTCAGATTTACATTATCAATCAAAATATCGAAATATATATTAGTGTTGCCAAGACGAAAATAATTAGTCCTTAATTCGAACAAAACTAATTGTTTATTTATAAATAACTAATTATATAACTAATAACCAGAAGACTTATATGTGTAGATAAATATGTAAATTAAATAACTCGATCTGTTTGAATTTAATTTTAAAATTTTCGTACTAAGTCAATACGAGTACTTAAATCAAATCGCGTGAAGCTCTTATATTGAATGTTAATTACGTAATGACGTTATAAATCGACGAAAAAACTTTTAAATGAAAAGTTTATTTTATAATTTTTAGCGCGTTTAAATAATAATTAAAATAAAAATTTTTATTAATCGAGCAGAATTATATTACAGTTAATGTCATAATGTTGTAATAGATGGCATTAGCTGTACGCTGCATCGCGCTATCATTTTGTTAGCTGCGATATATAGATTGCATTGCGTTGTTTATAAAGGTTTGCTGCTTTTTAATGTTTTCGTATTGATACAAATTTCTTCTCAATGTTTGTAAAATTGTTTTTTTGACCATGGTCAACTTCTATGTTAATTTGTTACAAGTACATATATTTTTAATTCTAAGATTAATATATTTTCCGCTTGATTAATTTACAACTTGATACATTTACGCGTTCCTGAGAAAAAGTTTGAAAGACAGACGTACAGACTGACAGACACACGAACAGAAATTTACAGTTTTCGGATTTTTTCCTTTATGTATACTAAAGGACCTTGCTCCTGGCCAAATTTCATAATACTTGGTCAATGGGAAGTACCCTATAGGTTTTGATTCCCTTGCGAAAACGTTAAAAACGCTATCATACTTAAAATATGTGATATAAATGACCGTATCTTTTGATTGCGTTAACTCAGAAGTTTGATTTTTTCACAGCTCTTAGTAATTACAACTCTGAGTACTTGACGTTGATAAAAATTTGTTACCTTCACGCGTTTCTGAGAAAAAGGTTGAAAGACAAACTTACAAACAGACGAACATACATACAAAAATTTACAGTTTTCAGATTTTTTCCTTTATTTGTACCATAAGATCTTACTTCTTGCTAAATTTCATCGTGCTAGGTCAATGGGAAGTACCCTATAGGTTTTGATTCCCTTGCGAAAACGCTAAAATGGTCAAAATATACAACATATTTTCCATTATCTTTTGATTGCGTTGACTTAGAACTTTAATATTTTCACGGCCGCATGTCATCGTAGACTTAAGTATATGATATTAATTTCAACATGATACGTCTATGCATTTCTGAGAAAAAAGGGTTGACATCCCGACAGACAGACAGACAGACAGACAGACAGACAGACAGACAGACGGACAACAAAGTGATCCTATAAGGGTTCCGTTTTTCCTTTTAAGGTACGGAACCCTAAAAATAAATGAAAAAACTAGGAAACATGTACATGTATATCTTTATGTATATAAATTGTCCTCTAAGTAAAAATCGAAAACACAAATAAAGCATTAACATGAAATACTTATTGGAATTTAATTATATAGTAACAGTCCTAATTTATTATATTAAGTAATAATATACATTAAGTGATATAAATTCATTTCATGTAACAAAATTTTAACTTAAAATACATTTCGTCGCTAAAAGAACCAAAAAAAGAGAAACTACCCTCTTGTCACGAGTACGTACATTTTCTGGACGCGATAAGGAAGTAGACTGACATTTAATTGGTTCCAAGGCTCTAGAGTGTAGAGTGTGAGAGGAAAAATCGTTTTCTGGGTCACTGTAAGATATTACTGTGCAACTTGGTTGATACTTTAGAGAAATATGCAATTTACTTTTGATAATACATTAGAAAGTAATAATATTATTGTGACTTCTGATGTGTGTTAATATAGGAATAACTGTAGGATTTATTTTTAAAGAAATTAAAAAAAAATCTAAAAGAAGTAGAATTCAACTTGATAACATTGATTTTACACTGTGGGTTTATTTTTCAGTCACTAAAGCTTTTTGATGTATGTTCCTCTTTCCTTAAAAATTTTACAACATCGATGAATAAAAATAACTTTTGCCACCATTGCCTGACGTCGCTTATTTTAGATTTGCCAAGTTCAAATGACAAATTATTTTTATGGTTACACCTTGTATATATCAGGTAACACGTTGAATTACGACTAAGATTTTATGTTTTGTTTCGTAATAATTAATTTTACACAATCCCTATAATTACTTGTATTTAAAACTTCATACTAGTTTATCATCTTTATTACACGTGTATTAAGTATAAAGTAAACGTAAAGATACGAAAAGTAATAAAAAATATTTCAACAGCACTTGAATGTACGAGAGGCAATAAAAGTTGGGCGCCCGAACTGGGGCAGCGTATGGAAAACGACAAACTTTTTATCTACATACCGTAAACATATACCACGATAAAGCAGTCACTTATTGCGCTTTACGTAAGAGTATAAATCAATGATCCGTGAAAATATAATTTATATACATAAAAAGTCAACTCTCAAATATTCAAAGCAACGACTTAAACAAACTCAGATACGAAATAACAGGAGAATTTTTTTGGTCCTTTGAGATTCGTTTGTTTGACGTTGTATAAGTTCTAATTATATGAAATAAATATATTGTATTATTTATTTAGTAATGAAAGTAAATATATACTGAATATAAAACATATATAAAACATTTGTATTACGTTTGACATGACATAAAGAAACATAAAATATAGCCACCAAGCTTTTATTTAATATATAGAAGACTCTCACTGACAATTAAGAACCATAATAAAATCGATTGTCATTTAAATAAAGTTATTTTTAACTTAACATAAATGCTATACGAGTCAACGTAGGTTGTAATTATTTATTTTCAATAATAGATGAGAAGAGACCGCGCAGACACGCTAAATAAATTGCACAATATAATCCTGTAGCGACAAGACGATGGCAATAAATGTGCCTCGTGAAAGCGGATACTTTGATCCGATGGGAGGTGGCGAATGCAATATTGCTATGTTACGGACGCTATCATTAGGGTTGGTTGGTATAAGCATGCCATACTCTTCTTAACAAGAAGTTAAATGTCTTCTGTTTGCATATTTAATAGAAAAAATTGGGACATTTTTGTCATTTTCGATATATGTATAGTATAAAATGGACAACGTTGCCTTGTAGCCAGCTAGTGACTGCGTTGAAAATGGATTCAGATTTTTAAAGTCGACAGTATGAACGGAACATATTTTATAAAATTAATGATATTTTATAATGTTTACCTTTGTACTTGATGTTTTTGTTTCAATCAAACTGCTGTAAATGGACTGTATACTTTCGTTTATTAAACTGTTTGGTTACAAAATATTGATTGTGTATGCGCGGTGGCTCCGGTAATGAGAATGCGTGAAGTGCGCTTGCGTCTTGTTGGCCGCGGTGGGGGGCGCTCCTTGCCCGTCCCGCGCCTTAGTACTCGAACTTAATTCTTAACATGCCCCCCGACGTTGAAATCTTGGGTTTCAACCGCTTCATTGATTGGGAGTGGACATATTTTATTAAAAGCTCGTCTTATCAGACCTTTGGTGGTTTCTATGTCTGCAACACGATTCACTCCATCAGGACCTGTATGCACACGCCGAACTCGACCAAGGCTCCATTTCAATGGCGGTAGAGTATCTTCCTTGATGACAACCATTGTCCCTTCCCTGAGATCGCCCTTAGAATACTTCCATTTGGTTTTCAGTTGTAGTTCTGACACGTACTCCTTCTGCCAGCGAATCCAAAAGTTTTGGCGTAACTGTTCTACTCGTTCCCAGCGCTGTAGCCTATTTGGATGAATGTTGACTAGGCTTGGTGTAGGTAGTGCTGTCAAAGGACGTCCAACTAGAAAATGACCAGGAGTGAGTGGAGTAAGGTCGTTAGGATCTGGAGAAATTGGTGACAAAGGACGAGAATTTAGTATGGATTCTATTTGTACTAAAATAGTATATAACTCTTCAAATGTTAAGCGGGCGTTTCCTAGAACTCTAAATAAATGATATTTAATTGATTTAACACCCGCCTCCCATATGCCTCCAAAATGAGGAGTATAGGCAGGTATAAACTTAAATTCTATGCCATCAGTAGCCATATACTCGGTTAAATTTACCGATTCTTGTTTTAAAAAATTGAGTATTTCATTTTTAGCTCCTACAAATTGTGTTCCGTTATCGGAAAACAAAGTTGAGGGTTTAGATCGACGAGCAATGAACCTACGTAAAGCGGCAATATACGCTTCCTTTGTTAAATCGGTAACCAGTTCCAAATGTAATGCTTTCGTGGTGAAGCAGACGAAGACAGCAACATAAACTTTTAGCGATTTAGATCCACGTCCCTTTTTATCGGCAGCTAGTAATGGACCGCAATAATCAACACCTGTTGTTTGAAAAGGATAACCTGGATCAAGCCGCTGCTCAGGCAACTGACCCATGATGGGATTAACCGTTTGAGCTTTCATCCTAAAACACCTGTGACATTTGTGTGCGATTTGCTTAGCCATATTACGACCACCGATAGGCCAATATTGTTGCCTTAAGGATGACAAAAGAAGCTGTGGACCTGCGTGAAATAACTTTATATGTTCATAAGAAAAAATTAGTTTAGTTAATGGATGTTTACATGAAATCAATACCGGATGCTTTTTATTGTATTCGAAATTTGAATTTTTTAATCTTCCACCTACCCTTATTAGACCAGCTTCATCAAGAAATCGTGATAGAGAAAGAAGAGCATTTTTATTTGTTAAAGCTTTTTTATCGTTCAAAAATTTGTACTCTGGAAAAGATTCGATTTGTGATTGTTTTAGTAGTAGATTAAAAGCATTTTCTAATTCAATTGTATTTAATGGTCCCGATCGCTTTTGATTAGAATCATGAATTTTGCAATTATAAGCAAACCTTAATGCATAAGCCATTGAACGTTTCAATTTAGTTAGTTTTGAAAATCTACAAAAATCGATGAGTTGATTGTCTTTGCTAGATAATGTTGATGCAAGATGAGCTACAATTTCAGGTAAGTCACTCTTACAATTTACGTTACTCTTAGGCCATTGAGATTCCAATCCCCGTAAAAATGCTGGACCTGACCACCACAAATCTAAGGTATTTAGTGATGCCATGCTTACGCCTCTAGTTAATAGATCTGCCGGGTTATCAAAAGTTGAAACATGACGCCATTCAAAAGTTTGAGTAAGTTCCTGTATTTCAGCAACACGATTTTTAACAAATAATTTTAATTTAGCTGGTGGTGTTTTCAACCACCCCAAAACTACAGAGGAGTCACTCCAAAGAATACATCTCTTCACAGGTAACCTAAATGCCGTCAGTACCTTTTGCGTCAAACGTGCTGCTACAACTGCTCCACACAATTCTAAGCGCGGTATTGTGATTGGTTTCAACGGTGCTACCCTACTTTTTGCGCAAAGTAGCCGTGTTATAATCTCTCCACTAATTGAAATACTCCTTAAAAATATGCATGCTCCATAAGCTTCTTGTGAAGCATCACAAAAGGTATGTAATTCGACTATTGCTATATTAGGACAAATAACGCATCGTGGCAAAAGTAAGTCATTTAAAAAGTGTAGATCTGATGTGAATTTATGCCATTTTTGTGCAATTTCTAAAGGTAAAGGTTCGTCCCATGAAATCTTCTGAAGCCAAAGATTTTGGAGAAGTATTTTGGCCTTTATAACAAAGACTGTAAGAAGCCCAAGAGGATCGAAGATTTGTCGAATTGTTGACAAAACTGACCGTTTTGTGACCTGGCTTACCGTTGGAAATTCATGAGGGAAACACAACATATCTGATAATGGTATCCAGCCTAGCCCCAATGTATTATTAGAATTTTGTTGACCTAAATTAACAGGAGTGCATTTACTTGACGTTAATTGATGAAACTCTGGTATGTTTGATTTAATTTTGCGTAAGTTAAAACATCCCTTTGATAAAACTTCACATATACTGTCTCTGATCGCAATTAAATTGTCAATTGACTGGGTACCAGTAACTAGGTCGTCTACATAAAAATCGTTGCTTATTATTTCAGATATAAGTTTATCCTTACACTCAAGTGCAAGTTGCTTTAAGCATCTAACAGCAAGAAATGGCGCAGATGCAGTCCCATAAGTAACGGTGTTAAGTTGAAATATTTCTAGTTTTTTACTAGGGTCATCTCTCCAAATTATATTCTGTAAGTGTCTCTGGTTTTCGTGGATTAATACCTGACGGTACATTTTCTCAATGTCCGCAGTCATGACGTAAGAATAATGCCGAAACCTAACAAGAATAGAAAATAAATCATTTTGTATCGTGGGACCGACCATCTGAAGATCGTTCAATGATACGCCAGTTGTTGTTGCTGCACTTGCGTTAAATACCGCTCTTAACTTTGTTGTCACGCTATGTTCGCGTAATACGCCGTGGTGTGGTAAAAAATATAATTGCTTTGTATCTGAACCAGACTTACTTGGAATAAGTGACATATGTCCTAGTTCCTTGTACTCCGCCATGAAATCTTTATACATTTCCTTTAACTTTGGTTGTTTCTCTAACCTACATTCTAATGATAAAAAGCACCGTAGGGCTCGAGTATATGAATCTCCCAAAAGGCTTTCAGATTTTTTGAGTGGAATGGCTACAGAAAATCTACCATCAGGATTTCTTTTAAAGTTATCTACGAAATGTTGTTCACATAAATTTTCCTCCAAAGAATATGCCGGCTTAGAACTATAGGGTGTTTCTTCAAGTAACCAAAATTTTGCTAACTGTTCTTGAATTTCTGCAAACTCATTTTTTACAAAATTACATGAAATCAATTCTCTATTTTGTTTATTAAGATTATTTTTTAAACCACTTGTGGGACCAGAAATAATATAACCTAATTGTGTTTGTTGCAATACGGGACAATTCTTACCTAAGCTAATTTTATTTGATAATATTAAATTCCAGAATATATCTGCTCCTAATAATATATCTATGTCGACGGGATTATAATAATGTGGATCGGCTAGTGTATATTGTGATGAAATGTGTATATCTTTTATTATTCCTTTGTTGTTGCATAAATTTGTAATATTTGGTAAAATAAATAATGAGATGTTACTTTTGAATGATGTAACCTTTGAGAATATGATTGTGTCACATCGCTTATTGACTTGTGTAATGGTACTATTTATTCCTGTTACTGACGTTTGCGTACTTTTGCATTGTAGGTTTAACTTGTGCAGTAGTCTTTGAGTCATAAAGGATGCTTGGCTCCCTGAGTCGAGAACAGCTCTTGCCTCGTGACGTTGATTGTCGCTACCTAAAACGTAAACCACTGCAGTCGAGAGCAATACTGGCTCCGTCATGTGGACTGAGAGCGTGGTGGCTCTGTCGACTGGCGGCTCAATATCTTGTGATGTACCTGTTTCATTGTGTAACAGCGAATTGTGCTTAAGAGAGCATTTTGTACAAGAGCCCGATTTGCATTTATTAACATGATGACCTGGCCGCAAACAATTATTGCATAACTTAAGCCTACGGACAGATTCCATTCTATCATGGATAGATTGATTTAAAAAAGTCTCACAGTTGTAAATCTTATGTGTACTTTTACATAGAGCACACTTTGGTGTGTATATATTTGTGCTCAATAATCCCTTAATTTGATCATTCCTATTTTTGTATTTATTCGTGTTGTTATTTAAATGTATCGTTTCAAGTAAATCTGCTTTATTTTTTAAAAATGTCATAAAATCATTCAATGTTATTTTATTTAATGTAGATTTACGCTCTTCCCAATCTCGAGAAGTTTTCAGATCTAATTTAGAATTCATTAAATAAATTATTAATGTATCCCAATGCACCGTATTTTCACCTAATGATTGTAAGGATCTTAAATTTTTTGAAAATGTATCAATAAGTGAGCGTATTCCTAAGGCTGACTCACGTTTTAATTGTTCAATTACAAACATAGATTGTACGTGGTTGTGAATTAGTAACTTTTCATTATTATAACGATCGCACAACAAATCCCAGGCTATTTTATAATTACAGGATGAAAACCCAATCGATCTTATTACCTGCGCAGCGCCTCCCTCCAGGGAAGCCCTCAAATAGTGAAATTTTTGTATATCAACGATTGCTTGATTTTGGTGTATGAGCGAAATAAAAGTATCTCGAAACTCAAGCCAATCTTCATACCGACCGCCGAATTTAGGAAGCTGGATCGTTGGCAATTTTACATTAGTCTTCGTTTGTTTCACTATTTCTGACGATCGCGAACTGCCTGAAATACACGAACGAACATCATCGTTATCATCATCCCCGATATTCAAATTACGTACGCTGCGATTACGTATTTGTTTGGCTTTAGCTAATATCATATAAAACTGATCTTCAATTTCCTTCCTCTCACTGAATTGTTGAACATCATCATCGGTATCTATTAAATATTCTATATTACTCTGAATTATGTCAAATTGATTTAAAAGCTGTTCCGTTTTTTTTATGCGAAGTTCCAACTCTGTGACCTGTAAGGCTGTCGGTAATTCCGCTAAAGAATTAACGTAATTAATAAACATCGTCAACCGGCCCTTAATTGAACCGCGTTTCTTTATAAGATCTTTAATATTTTCGGACATCTTGAACGGCTATTATGGCAGGCGGTTGTTATGAAATTATTTCTAGCTATAAGTTATCTTTTAATTAAACTAATTGCCTTGTAACTATATTAATATAACTGGTTATGAACTTATATTATTCTAGAAAAATCGAAAGGTAATGTAAATAAATTGTAAGCAAAAATGATTGTCTAAAATGAACCTTAAATATATGACAATTAATACTACTTGTTTACGATATTAGTCTAATGATCTTCATACAAAAAAACAACGCCGCTCGATGGCGAGAACAAAAGATCCTTATCGCTTAGATCGTCCTAACTGCGTTCAGTACGCATCAATATAGAAAATTTAAATATGTAAACAATATTAACTTTGGAATATATTGACTAAATTTGAAAAACAGATAGGTACAAATAGGTTTTATTGTTTTACTAAATATTAATAATATAAATAACGATATTTTTAATTATTTAAAATACTAAGTTTTATGTTATACACTTATATTATAGGGAATAGGGATACTTTAAATGAATTTTAGGGATTAAGGAATATAAAAAGTTGGAACGTCCTCACAGTTTTGAAGTCCTGCTGGGTTGTTGGCTGAGCTGGCTTCTGATTGATTCTAGAACGTATTTCGTGACCAGAACTTGTAGTTGGCTCGTTCCAGAACTGATGCGGCTCGTTTTGGACCAAAAGATATGTACTTGATGTTTTTGTTTCAATCAAACTGCTGTAAATGGACTGTATACTTTCGTTTATTAAACTGTTTGGTTACAAAATATTGATTGTGTATGCGCGGTGGCTCCGGTAATGAGAATGCGTGAAGTGCGCTTGCGTCTTGTTGGCCGCGGTGGGGGGCGCTCCTTGCCCGTCCCGCGCCTTAGTACTCGAACTTAATTCTTAACAACCTTTAATTTCGAATCACAAACCAAATTTCGACGTCGTGTCGTGAAACGTCAGTCGTCGTCGTCATGTGTTACAGACTGACTGAAAGAGATAACTTGAAATAAATGAAATAATGAAATATTTAGTGTAGGTTTAAAAACTCGAAAACTTTATTTATTACTTTCTTCATCAATTCCTCGTACGCGATGTAAATACACTCCACTCTCTATAGAGCAATTAATGACGGCTGTTGATCGAAGATACTTCATAGTTCCGTTCATATTTCGGTAATAAAATATAAAATGTTCTTTATAATTTTGCCTTCATTTTATTTAAAAAAGTATTTAGCAAGTTTATTGGGCTTTTTTATTAACTGTCTGTAACCGGCCTGCGTTTTAATGCCACCTAAAGTATACAGATATTTTGGACCAGGCCTTCGTGGCGCCCCGAGAACACCTACCAATCAATGGTTTCAGAACGTTTAGGACAAACATACGAAAATTAATTTTTATTTATATACAAGATCACTGACCATGTTCTTGTGCGTGTATGTTTCTTAAGCAACACCTTCGTTGATTTTAAATCGATTATAATTATCTGTATTATATTTTAAAAAAATAATAATAAATAGATCACGCCTCCACGGAAGCTTATTTTCATATTTTAAGTATTCTATTATTGACTTCCTTTTAGTCAATACTAAACCTACATATATGTAAACTATACACTCACAAGGTAACCCTATCATAGAACGGTTCGCTTAATCTTCAATACACCTCAGCCATTACACCCGCCGGGACAAATAAACGTCGTACAGAGCTGATCTCGACGCCGTGAGGGCGGATGGTATCAGTGTTATTGCGGCCCGGACACATCAACGATCGTGAAAGTCCTAAGTGGATTGACACGAGCATAAAACCTTACAGCCGATAAGATGTGCCTTAAAATTATACTTGTATCGTAATGTTATGTATATCGTTTTTTTTTTTGGTCGCGTCTACGCTTATGTAGTTTTTGTTATGCCGGATGATCGTCTAAAACTTTGTCTGGTAAACTTTCTCGCAAAAACAAACAATAGGTTGCCAAAGTTTTATCGCATATTAACAGTATAGCATAACATAAAATCCGAAGAAACAAACACAACAAACATAATTTTTTATAAATTTACATTATTTTTTTAGATACACACTTATCAATTTTATTTTACTTTATACTAGCTGTCCCTTGCGGTTTCATTTGCGTTTATGGTTACTGATCTGCTCCTTTGAGTAGGGGCATGATGTTATACAGCCTATAGCGTTTCTATAGGTGATAAATAAATTTAACAAAAATGAAGTACCTCGAACAATGTTCGCGCGAACCGATTGTGTTAGTGTAGTGTGCTCCCAGCATTATAATAACGGTAAAGACAATATTAATATTGTGAGGGTAGGCGAAGAAAACTCGCGCACTCGTACACCAGTCACCAGTCAGCTCGTGACCACGGCGAATGTAACTTCGTCGAAACGTCGGGCAATAAAAAGGTATTACTACTATTAGTTATCGCGATAAGACCCGTTATATTAAATATGAATTTAAAATATATAATTATAGCGTTTCTCGATACATAAGCTATCTAACCGAAAAGTAATTTTTCAATTAGAAGCTGTAGATCCTGAGAATAACGCGTTAAAAAAAAACAAACAAACTTCAGCTTTATAATATTAGTATTGATGTATGGTATAGATAGATAAAAATAATATGTGTGTTTGAAAAACAATACATTATACGTTTTCGTAATCTTTAAATTATTTTACAACAGTACTTTATAGTTCGACAGTAAAACGAGTTGAACACTGGTATATTGGCGAAATAATTTAAAAGCGCTTAAGATTATATCAGGGGCCTTTTTAAGTGCTTATGTATAATAATTAATAAATAATATACTACAAGACACATTAGTAATAACGATATTTTTAACGGCCTAAAAATAAAAAAAACGTTTGATTTCCGCTATATTTTCTGTATAATTATTTATTACACATTCTGAAATATCTGCTAAATATTTTAATTTCAATATCCTCTCCTGCGACAGTGACGATCAAAAAAATGATTATCTAAGAAATTCTAAAACATAACCCCATACGAAGGTTCGTTTTTAAATACTAGCTGGTGCCCGCGATCTTCGGTTGCGAAAAATTAAAATAAAAAAAAAATCTGTAAAAAATAGACTAAGTTAGTCCTTATAACATTAGCTATCTGTTAGAGTCCCGTCAAAATCGGTTTAGCTATTTCACAGATTAGCCAGAACAAACAGACATTAACATTTTTGTTAAAAATTGATTTCTTTACGTGAGTACCGTAAATATGCATTTAGTGAAAAGCTGTTAATTACAAATAAATTACAAACAGACACATCAATTTTACATATGTGTATATATCACTCATAAAAAAATACACAACTTGATGTAATCATTTAATTACAAATATTTTCTTCTTCTATTATATTAGATACTGTAGAAAACCACGAATATATTTAAAAACCGATATAGACGCTAATAGGATACATTTTCAATTCAATAATCACAATTTTTTTATATCTGCTTGTTAAGTAGACATAGCAGATAACACAATCCAATAAACTCACCCTTTCAGCGTAATATGAGTACACATAAAAATTTACGATGGAATTTTCTCGAGTACGGTTTGTAACATTATTTATCTACATCCCCCATCCCCATCGCACGGGTGACCGCGGCCTTAGTCTCTAAATGCACTTGTAAGTTTCTCTCTCATAAAGTACTGTATCAGCCTATAAATGTCCCACAGCTGGGGAAAGGCCTTCCCTACTATTAAAATGACGGTTTACACATTCACTGATATTACCTTTTCAATGCATTATAAATGGACACACCTGTCGTGTTGGCGGTAGTGAATGTGTTAAGAGCTTAATCAACCATTACTACGATGTGGGTTGGCAATTGATGATCAAAATTTCTTCCGGCACATGGAGGTTTCCAAACGTTAATTTTTACCGCCGAGCACGATATAAATTTAAACACAAATTTAGCACTTGAAAACACATCACTAGGACAGAACTAATCACTAGACCATTTCGGCTCTTGCTCACGTAATTAATATAAAACAACTCTGTAACCTGGTAACAGTTACCAAGATACTTTAAAAATAAGGCACTTACAGTAAATTATTTCAGGTGTAAATCAATAACAAACTTATGTACTTATGAAAGTCTGAGAGTAAAACATACAAGTGTAAACCTCGCCTTACAGAATACTAACAGTGAGCAATTTATAAATTAATTTATAGCAATGTGGCACTTATGTTAACTGCATTAGAACTAAACTCGTGCAATCTAATAAGAGCTACTTACGAATGTCTGCTGCATTCTGCAATTTCAGTCCATTAAGTAAGACTATCCGTCGTGTTTAAGTTTTTATTAACGAATTTTCTCTTTTAATGAAAAATATTTTCACTTAAGGGGATTATTCGCGTAACGTTTCGAGGCCGCTTTATAGCGGTGAATGACGTCAGACAAACATTGACAATTAATACTAAGTATGAAAGTGAACAATTTCAATGTATGTGAAACGTGAAAGTTAGTAATTAAAATTTAGTTTCATATAATTATGTGGGTATATCTATAATTTCGAAAGAAAAAAAACTTTTCTATCATTAATTTGTGACATTTTGTTCTAGGTTAAGGACTAATAATGAGGGTGTTTTCAAAATTTAGTTAAGGTTGGATTCTTGACCCCACTGATCAATCTCCATCGTGTCTTCTCCATTCCACGTGACATTGGCGAAATAACATGTGTCTAACTGGCACAACTAAAAGCCATTAACCAAAGAATTGAATTGAAATTGAAATTTGTGACATTAACGTATAAACAAACGAAGTCCCTAGTGTAAATGTTTATAACATGTCAAAAAATGTGAATATTAGAATTCGGTCATAGTAAGTCATAAGGTCATATCCTCTTTGAGGACAAATCCATGCACACGTAGTTCACTAAGCGAGACTTCAGCTTAAAGGTACGCTTTTACCCGAGACACTGAGACCGAGCACACAAACAAACACACGTCACACACACACGACTAGGGTTGCCAGATGGTCGGAAAATCCTGGATTTTTCGAAATTTTGCTTCCTGTGTATTAGACAGCAACGCCCCGGATTCTTATAGCTACTTGATTTTAACAAAAAAAATTAAGCGAGGTGTTATTCGATTTGGAAGAGCGTGTCGATGATTTTTGAAAAAAAAACTCGTTCTAAAAACTATTTTTCGGACTGTGCTAAAATAATTGTTCTCAAATATATTTCTTAACTAGACTTAAATATTTAAACGTCGTATTTGAACATTTTCTGCATATAGACTGGCATTCGAATATTAGGTAAAAATTGACATAAAAGTATTTTTTTATTTACACATTAGTACATTTATTGTCCCGGAAATGATGAGCTTGTACCTGGTAACCCTACACACACACACACACACTTCACCTCATAAAGGTACTGCCACACGGTACGTTAACCAAGACAAGGAGACCGTTAAGCCTCTTTGTAATGGTCGTTTCACGGTATCAAAAAGATACTATGTCTTCTTTAGACCACAATTTTTTTTTTTCATAGAAAATAGCTGGCAAACGAGCAGGCGGGACACCTGATGTTATGTACCGCCACCCATGGACATTTGCATCCCAAATGCGTTTCCAGATAAAAAGTAATAAGGGAAACGGGGTTAGGCTTCCGGCTCTCTCACTCACCGTACAAAACGCAGCTGAGCTACGTCACGTCGATCTTTTGTAAGAGTGGGGTACTGCCACGGTCGAGGCGGCCCGTATACGAGCTGTAGTCATTAGGCTACAGTTAGGTTCATAATTAATTTAATTTTATCGTTAAAGCAAAAGGAAAAACAAATATATTAATACGTTAGGTAAAAACTTTGTACCTCTTTTTTATGAAAACTGATCGGACGGAGGAGTACCAAATATCGCACTTATACTCGTAGTTTATATAGAGAAGGAGTGTAGAATGCTATTTTTTTATAATTAAACATAAAAGATACATTAAATGAATAAAAAAAACATAACACACACTACCATGTATTACTACTCTTTTGTTTCTTGTTTTTAGTACTGTAGACCCTTAATAATATTGAAACTTATAATTTAAAAGCGTTATGGTCGAATTTCCCCCGCTTGCGAGCACTAGTATGTAGAAATATTTCTGACTCGGCATAAGGATTAGGAACGTTCGAAACGCTAACGAGTTGAATTTAATTTTGAACAATGTTACGTACATTTCCTACATATATAAACGGTATAGAAACAATTCATATTTCATACTTATGTATATAAATACAAAAATGTATTTGAATATAAAATTTTTACTTATTCCTTACTAAGATTATAAATTTGAAAGTAATTTTGCCTGTGTGTTACGCAATCACGCCTAAACTACTGAACCGACTTAAGCGAAATTTGATACAGAGCTATAGCCTGAAAAAAGACAAAGCCTACTCTTTAATGTGAAAAAAGCTCTATATGGGGTGAAAATAGCAGTAAAATTATAAAAAAAAGAAATAGGGATGAATAATTCAGTGTAATTAACGTCTTTTAAATAACCTACATAGAAGTAACGGGGCTAAAATAAAAAAAAAAACATTGCACGTTGAATAAAGCTTGTAATAACTATATTACAAGGTATATAAATAGCAAAGAATATAATAATTTACTATTTATTTACAAAACCTACCTGTTTCTCTTTCCTAACATTGACTCTTATTTCTATTTATAGTTTGATAAATATATTATATCTAACCCATTTAAACGTGACGGGTTATAAAAGTAAGAAGATGGACAACGTTGGAAATATATCAACATGAAACGCATTATATTTTCGTCCACCTACTACTCAAATAGTATGATTTAATACATATAAAATTATATTCTGTGATCCGTCCTCAGTCAGCTTCCACCGAATAATCTAATCACACTCAAATTTAAAACATAACAATATTAAAAAATCTTTTATTTAATTTTAAATAATTAATAATTTTAAATAGATAAAGCAAAACATACAAGATTATTTTGACGACAAAGAGGCGTGGATTTGATACGCGTTGATTTTCTATCCGGATAACATAATTAAAATGTAATAAAAATACAATATGTATAAATGATTTTAAAAGAGTTACTATCGAGTTTCTCGCCGGTTCTTCTCGGTAAAGACTACATTCCGAACCGGTGGTAGCTTTATAAAAATCTAAAAAGAATATGACATATAACTTGACGATTCGTAAGTGCTTTAAAAGGCCATTTGAGTAAAGTTTATCTTAAGTGACCACCATCGCCCATGGACGTTTGTAACACCAGAGGAGCTACAAATGCGTTACCAACTTGCCAGCTACCCGTATTGGAGGTAATAGTCTAGAGTCCTCTAACTGAGGTAGACAGCGGAACCATTATATATATAATGAATGAATCAGTAAGTAGATAATTATATATTATGTATATATGACCTATAGAGTCTCAACAGAGTACAGACACATCATCAGTATCCGTTGAAACGGATGAACAGGCTTCAATATTACGATGCGAGTCAATTCGTAACAATACCGCCAGTATCAACTTTGCTTTGATAGAGAAAATAAACGCACGTTCACAACATACGCGCGAAAGAAAGATTGACATAAATTAATTTATAAAAACCATGTATTCGTTTCATAATTAACATATTTAAAATGCACGTAAATGTAATGTTTTAACGTAGCTATTTGAGTTGTATATTTTAATCGACTTTTATTTGTTTTTATATAAAAAAAAATAACTTAAATTGTTAGAGATACAAGCCGCTATATGTATGTATGTATTTAATGGTGATTATTCACAATTAAAAAAATTTAATTTCATTTTAATGCTGTAAACTATTTAATAAATATAAAAAGTCAAAACCCCGACTGCGTTACAAGACCATCTAGATCCAAAACAGTAATTCTAATTGAAAAACGATATGAGAAACCAATAAAAGATTTTTAAATACCTATTCAACAATACCTCACTTGACATATTTCGTCGATTTTCAGTACTTTCTTTTTCACATATTGGCGTCCAAAATCATATTGATTTTACCAAATTTTTATGCTTTGACATTCGCGTCGTCATAAGGAATCAAACATGTCATTTAATAAAGTCGCCCATTGACTTTTCAATTAGTGTTCAAAAGTACATAATAGTACATAACATGGTACTATAACAAAAACACACATGAATGCGTGTTCTTACTAATTAATTCAACTAACTATGAATCGATACATAGTCTTCAAAAATCACTAAATACCATTTAAATCGCACCACTTACGTACGTTATATGGCCACGGCCTTATCAATTTCTCGGCCCATTAAAATATCGCGGATACTTGAAGGCGGAAGTGTTAAGAGGGGTATTATTTAGAGGGCCATTATAACAAGCACCCGACCTGCACTAATGAGGGAAAGATTGTAGCGACATTAACGAGACCGAGTATTACGTTTCTATGCTTTTATCGACTTTTAATACTTACTAGTGGTCGCCTAGCGGCGAATTCGAACGTAGTTCATAAAGTTTTCAACCGATTACAAGATTGACCACAGACTTTAACAATAAACAAAACAGTTGCAAGCATACAGCTTGTGTGTGTAATGTTTTGATTGATTTTATGTATCTTTTACGCTCCTTCTCTATATATGTAAGTGTGTCAAATTTCATATTCTCCTGTCCGGGAATTTTTCTTAAAAAGAGGTACAAAGGTTTTACTTCACATATTAATATATAAATAATGTTGTAAATTTTAGTAATATTTTAAAGAAAAATGTATATCGTAATCGATTTGGAATAAGATTGTCTTTTTAAATATACGTTGGTATGTTACAAAGTAGATCTCAACATATTCTCCCGATTGATAACATTTATCACGTAACTCAATAAAGAAGGGGTACTAGAACAAATATTATGAAAATCTTTTTTTTAAAGTTAGTGGACATTGTTAAGGATTCTTTCAGCGTTTTTACGGCAGAGTTAAAAATTGGAGTATGAAACGGTCACAAAGCTGACTAATTGGAAGCTTTCCAACTAACTCGTCATTTGTAAAATACTACACGACTATTGAAACAGCGGTTAAGTATTAAGTAAATATTTTGCAGCGTTAGTAATTAAATATATACACAAAGATAGCCATGTCAACAAGAATTCAACCAAAAGTCAAATTTAGAAATATTATATTCATAATGCATCACGTAATTTTTGTTGTCCGTCGAAACGTCGAGCAATAAAGAGGTATTACTACCATTAGTTATCGCGATAAGATCTGTTATATCAGATATGAATAGTATAAATCGCGAAAGTTTAAAATATATAAACGCACATGGCTCCTAAAGGACCAAGATGGTCTAATGGTTAGAACACGTCGATCTCAACTGATGATCGCGGGTTCCAGCCCCTGCTAGCACCGCTCAGTTTTCAAGTGCTAAATTTGTATTTAAACTTATCTCGTATTCAGTGAAGGAAAGCATCTTGAAGAAACCTGCACGTGTCAGGAGGAATTCTGGCATGTATCCGGCTCGAAAGGCCAGCGTAATTAATTAAGCTCTAAACCTTCTCCCTAATGGGAGAGGAGGCCTTTGCCCAGCAGTGGGACATTTACAGGCTGTTAATGTAGTTTTTATAAATATAATGCACAGCCAAGTCACGATCACTACCGATTGGATAATAAACTAAATTTTTATTATACTAAATATACATTTAAACCTGCATATCTTTCTTAGGTAAATTTAAAAAGTAAACAGAAATCAAGGTTAAAAGTTCCAACAGTAAATAAAAGTAAAAGACTATGGTCTTCTTTTATCCGCCATAAACAAAGATACGTGACCCATGCGCGCTACGGGCTCACGTAAGACATAAATCTTCACGAATTAAAGGAAAACTCCCACGGGGGAGATTAACGGAAAGGTAAATGTAAGAAAATAAATATAATTTATTATTTATTAAGCGTGAATTACACTTATAAGTTTTGCTCTCAGACTTTCATCCTGTCTGTTTGTTACGGCTAATCTCTGAAACGGCTAGACCAATTATGACGGGACATTCTGGACCAATTACGTATATATGTCCCATACATTCACTTACATATAGGTAATGTTACAAGGAGTAACTGAGGCTACTTTTTTCATTTAAAAAAATTTTAATTAATAAATCAACAAGAGGGTTATGCTTGAACAATATTGTATGTAATAAAATAGTATACAATATCCGATTTAAGTAGGGAAGCTAAACATTATATAAATATAATTTTTTCCTCGAATAACCGCGAGCGAAACCGCGGGGCTGTGCCCTATTATATACAGTACAACTATATTATCTTAATATATATAATTCAAACTGACTGACTGACATTGTGATTTACCAACGCACAGCCCAAATCAGTGGAGTATGCTATATACAGCTGAAATGCTATATACATGAAAAGCAAATACAATTCATACAATCTAAAAGGATCCGCTGAAACGCTTTTCATTTACCCCATCTGCATTAAAAGGGATCGGAAACGCGAAACGTTAAATTATTAACGACATGGAAAAATATACAATATTTTAAGGCTGTATATATTTTTCGAATGGGTAAACATGAAATTTTTTTTATTAAAAAAAATGAAATATTTTTATACAAAAAACAATGAATGGTTTTCAATGAACGCTTAATATTTGAGATTTAAAAGGAAACAAAAATTTTCATGTAGTTAATATTTATCAAGATAAAATTGAAATTTTGCTTGATTGATATATAAAAATATACGAAAACAATTATGTATACATTCTTACCCGAAACAAAAAAATTAAAAAAATCATACACATTTAAATTCAAAATCATATAAAAATTTCGATAGCAGAACTCGAACGGCTTTTTTCTCGCTCTTGTTTTCGAGAATAAAAATATCATTTACAAAAATTATTTTTCCTTAACCGTTAATTAACACGAAATAATATAAAAAAATTCATGGGTGACGGTGATCACTTAACGAAACGTCAGGGAAGGTCAAAAGGAGAAATGCCCCAACCTGAAAAACTCAGTATAGTATCTACTATAACCCCCACACGACACGTATTGGTATTTTATTAGTTTCCTAAAATATTACCTATATTCCTAAATCCACAAAAAATGCTCCACCTGAACAAAATCTATACGCGTTTAGTTCCCGTATCTCGTATGTCGTAGTTTAGGTATCCCGTTTAGTTTTTGACAGTTATTTTAATATTTAAAAAGAAATTAGCATTAGTTAGCATCAAACGATGTCCGTGGTTACATAGACCGAGCGACACATTTTTCCGACGCGACAAAACATTTTTGCATCGGTTCGTAATTACGGAGCCGGCTGCTCTATCAGCCGGGGTGTAATATTATGTGGACACAAGGACCCATTTGCATTTTAATTGCGGCGTCACACCGATGACTGCACTCGGATAAAAAAAAACTTCGGGACGACGCCTCTTTGTTTTGTCCGGCGCATGAATATTTTTAAGCGCGTGGCGCTTTTGCGGTACAAGCGGAAAGTTTTAAAATAACTCACTAATGAATGATAAAAGTAGATTTTTATCTCTATAGCACAGTCTATTTTTTTTTTTTTTTTAATTAATATGATTCTTAATTAACTTTGTATTTTATTCTTTGTGTCTCATTTTATAATAATACTAGTTGTCCGATCCGTTTTCACACGCGGTTATGTTTATATATAGCGGAAAGTCTTTCTCAATACATAAACTATCTAACCCAAAAAAATTCAATTCGAACCAGTACTTCCTGAGATTAGCGCGTTCAAACAAACACATAAACTCATCAGCTTTATAATGTTAATATAGATTAAAGTGAGATGTAATTGAATAATACACTTTGTATAAATTATTTTTAAAAGAGTAACTATTTCTTGCCTTTTGATGGAATGCGTTCGGAATGAAAATTTCCGGTATGTAGTGTCAATGTCCCATAGCATAATTAAAGAAATCGGTGGAGTAAATAGTGTTTTGGCCTTTATCGGATGGAGCTAGAGCGCTGTACAAACTTGTCAAGTTCGGTTTGAAAGTGAGATAAATATGCTTATTTTAAAAGAAGGTATAGAGTGACATAGTTGCTTTTTGTGACAAACCTCTTTAAGATAAAAACAAACTATTTCTTGCCGAAGTTTCTCGGTAGAAACCACATTCCGAATCGGTGGTAACGGTTATAGCTGAAGACTGATTCGTAAACAGACACACCTCTGTACCTTTAAAGAGCGCTTTGATTTCCTTTGATACGCATGAACATTTCCTTCGATCCAATCTAAATCTTACTTTAAAAACTTCTCACACATCCTCCTTTTATTTTAAATCCTATACCGTCAAAATGGTTCGCCTTTGGAGCTCTCTTCCACTCTCTATAAGACAAGCTCAATTACACGCTTATTTCAAAACTTATCTTAAAGCCCACTTGTCGCTATATACATATGTACGTCCTAAGTATTTTACTTTAGTGTACCATGTATATTGCTGTGTATTTGTTTATATACTGTATGAAAAGTTAACTTTGATCTGTTCACCTTCAAACCCCTTTTTTGCAGTTTCTTAAGGATATGGTTGTCTGGAAGAACTCATTCTCTTAGCGATACGACCGCCTTTGTACATTTTTCTTTCTCATATACATTTTCATGTAATGTGTATTTAACTGGTGTCCAATGAAAAGTGTTTGTCGTAATTGACAAAAGCTTTTTAAAAGCCTACTTGAAAGAAGTGTATTTTATATAATTAAAACTTTTGAATAAAGGCAACTGACTGACTGAGCAAAGTCCGTAGTTTCGTTTAATAACATACTATATAGTCTATTTTTCATTACTTGTCTTAAAGAAACTTGTCTGGTAAATACCAGACGTAATTTCAACCACACATAAGCGCTAGGGATGAGAAATTATCGACCGAATGATTGAATTGAATTATTTTTATAACGAAAAATTATAATTAAATATAAAGTTCGAAAATTCGTGAATTTTGGTCTGGGTATTGTTACCAAATTAGACAAATAAAAAAATGATTATACTTATAATAGTTATTTTGATTTTAAAACTAAACCAGTAAACTGATTTTGATATCATTTCTATGGGACCAATCTGAAAATATACCTTATACAACTATCAAAATCGTTTTTTCTTAAACGTTACAGTAGTTCTGAGGTAACGAACATTTAAAAAAACAAACACTACCAATTAAGAACCTTTTTCGAAAATCGGTTAAAAACCTTTAAAAAGTCGTTAAAAAATACAATGGAACATCCACACATTATGAGAATTACAAAGCAAATAAGCTATAAAGAGCACATTCACATCATACAATACCGATTGACTTTTCACGTATTCCACTTGAGCACCATTTATCTCCTCCCAGTCACCGGGTCACTGCATTCCAATTTAGAGTCGATTTCATAAACCTTCAATTTGCGTTCTTAAAATAGATTTCACGGGAGAATCGACCCTATGTGATAGCTGGTCGAAGTTAATCAAGATTACGAGACGCAAACTGCCTGTTGGCTGATCACTAACTAGATTCTATAGCTTTGAATGGAAAGTGATTTTGTTTGAGAGATAACAGCATTTTGCAATCATTTATCAACCTTCGAGACACTAAATAGAATTTATCGATGTAAAAGTGGGTCGCTTACGAAATTTTGTTTCGTTACTCCCGAAGAAATTTGAAAATATGAAACGTTATAATGAAACGTAAATAATTTACTGTGGTAAATAAAATAAAAAAAAATAGCTTAGATACCAGCGATACGTAATGAAACGAACTATAAATACTTTCTGTTAATATTTGTATTAAACTAGACTTAAAAAAGAAATGCCGACATTGGAATCCGGTTAATAAAATCCGGAGGCACGAAATGTCAAAAATTTAAAGTTCTCCTTTTGTCATGTCACAAAGGGGAATGTGATTCGCCTCAAGGCACCATCTGGGTTAATTTCCCTGAAGCCTCGTCTAAATTATGACGACGAGAGGGCCCATTGTTGAAATTAACTACCATGAAACACTCGTCTACTAAACCACTTACAATGATGAATATCTTTCACGGAGCAAAGGTTAAACGACGTATTTTTATCGCTACGTAGCGTAGACTTATACTTACATCAAATATAATAAAGAATACCATAGGTTAATTTTTTAACTTTTTTTTTTTCTTTTTTTCCTAGTAGTAGTAGTTTTTGAGTTTGAGTTTGAGTATAAGTTTGGGCTCATTGACACTATTAGGCAAGAACTAACCTTTTTAATTTTGCTCTCAGACTTGCATAATTATTTACGAAGCGATGAGTTTTACACCTGCAAATATTTACTATCAGTACTGTATTTTTGGTAGCTATAGCTTTCGTAATTACTGACGACGTACCTGTTATCAGTGTCTGTTACTAGGTTACAGAGTAGTATATCAAAGTAAAATACGACAGTAAAACCTACATATGTAATTCTTCCCTAATAATATCTTGCCCATTGCAACTGTGTATGGCTTCCTTATATAACCCAAAATATTAAAAATACAAACACAGGTCTGTAGTATGTTTGCTAAAAATTTAAATATGGAACAAGACTATTCATTTTTAAGAGATCATATTAGCTTTTCTTTACCATATTTTTTTAATTATCCAGATAAAAAATATTTACGCCATGATTAAGATTCATAATATTCTCGCAACTTCTTCTAAAGATATCCCTTTGCACTACCATTATCTGCGTTTACAAAGTAGTGACGAATGGAGTTATCACTCAAGACCAGTGGGCAGAAAGTTTCGGAACTTGAGCAAACTCGTATCATTAACTGAAGTTTTACTTTCCTGGCGGAGAGGGCCAGAACCAACAAGTGATAAGATGTCAAATCGATATTAGTGAACGTACAACCTCAGTTCTGGCAGCGCGCCAGCTCGCTCAAGGCTCGATCTCGATGTGCAGACTTCGTTACGCCCTTGATGAAAAGTCCCCAAAATACGCTTTCAAGGAAACCGTTCCATACTATTTAAATAGTAAAAGCTTGAGTGATGTAATTTGAAGACATTCAATTCAATTTTGATTTGATGGCTTATAGTTGTTCCATATAAACATAATGTCACGTAAGATAGAGAAGATACGAATTAGATTGTCCGGTGCGATCGAGAATACAGCCACAATCAAATTTTGAAGACTATAAAAATAGTAGACTTCTTTGTTTGACCATAAATCGGCAGACATAAAGTGACCGCTAAATAGCAGGTAACGTCATCCTTGGAAGGAAAAGAGCGAAGCTGACATAGTAGTTAAAACACGTCAAAATTTAAATAACAGTACTATTACTACGCTACTTTACGTATCGCAACGTAATATTTTATAGCATATAACCTTTCTTTAATAAACACGATACTTGGATTTTTAATTGGTTTGCTAATATTAGAAATTAAGGAGAATTAAAAAAAAAAGAAACTCATTACCTTTAAATATTATGTATATTTTGGCACTAGAATGCAATTGTTTTATTATTTCACTTTTCTCAATCCTTTTGAACAATGATTGGAGCTAAAAGCCCGACGATAAATCAAAAGTACGAGAAACGTTAAGTGATCTTGGAAAATTATCACTCTTGGCAACCGTGAGACTCCTAACAATCTGTTGAGAAGTTGGTACTTGTCTTTAAGAATACCAATTTTATCCAAAAGGAAAAAGCTCATATTATAAAGTTGAAGAGTTTGTTCGTTTGTTTGAACGCGTTAATCTCAGGAACTACTGGTACGAATTGAAAAATTCTTCTTGTGTTAGTTTTAGTTTATTCATTGAGGAAGGCTATAGGCTATATTACATCATGCTACGATTCGTAGGAGCGAAGCAGTAACGATAAACGCGAGTGAAATTGCAAGGGACAGCTAGTTAAATATACATAAACTTAATATAATTCAAAGCTATATTTTTTATTAAACCTAATACATTTGATCACTCAGCGAAATAAAACAGCCTTTCCTCTTAAATAACGACAGCCTTTAAAAATATCTTATAGTTCCATTCGTTCGGTAACTTTAGCTGTTCGATCGAGTTACTGCTTACAAGCTGCGAGATATTTTATTACGCCAGTAATCTCGTTCACGTGTACCGTAGCGAACCTAATATAGCTATAAGTAGGTGACCAGTAGTCACTTTAAATGGTTTAAGAAATAGAAAATACACGGGCGTATTTTGGTAGTACCATTTAGTCACCAAAAACAATTTTTTTGTGTTATTTTTAAGTTTGTTTAATATAATAGTATTGTAATTTGACTGACAGGTTGGCGCAGTGGTCACTGCAACTGACTGAAGCGCTAACGGTCGCGGGTTCGATCCCCGCTCACGGCAAACGTCTGTATTGGTCATACAGATGTTTGCTGTGGTCTGGGTGTTTGTGTGTGTTTCCGGACCCCCGACATCATAAGAAGGATCATAAGACCCTAATGTGGGTCCGTTGAGTGTGATGCGTTTATTTATTTATAATAGTCCAGTAATTACATACGAAAAGAATATAACATTTGAAATCTTCTAATTTTTTTTGTGGTTTTGTATATTGGTTTTGTATATTAGGTCTTATGATGTTTCTTTAATAGATACCTTTTAAATTATTACTTAAATTCAACAGGTAGACACTAAGTTTTATTTTTTTTTTCTTTGTGTGAATGTTGTGTACATCTGTAATTGTCACTCATATCAGGTCCTATTTTTTTTTGTTTTATCTGTTATTTGAAAGTGCTTAATATGTGTGATGTTGATGTACCTTTAAATATAAAAAAAATCTTATCATCTAAATTCGTCTGAATACATAAGGATGCTGATAAGTAATCATATTTCGATCTACTAAAAGTCGAATTTAGATATATTCATGTAATTGATAGTTAATCGCGTATTTAACATTATTCAAATAATTTTCAAATCATCTAAACAAACAGATAAAAGTTTCTTAATTTAATTTTCGAATATTTAATTGTAATCGATATTTTGGAACATGAAATAATCTCATATATTTGAAAAACTTATTATTAGAAAAATCACACCAATCTGTTTTAAGTATATATTCCTTTTATGAAAATGGATATACAAATAGTTCTTTTAATAAAAATTTTGTATAGTTTTGGCATCTTTTGACGCCATTTTCTTAAAATAACTTGAAATACGTGCTTATCGGCGTCCATATATTCGAAAAAAAAAATCCTCCCCAAAAATCAATCAATACGATCTTGATACAGAAGCCATTTAATTTTCACATAACAAACAAATTTCGATCATAATTTTCGTAACAATACAGCCAATATTGTACAGTGTCGTTCTCAGCAATTAATACCTCCATTACCATCGCAAGTTACGACATCAATAACACAAATTTACATTTTAACGAACACCGTGTTTACGCGTCGGTCGCACCTACGTGGTCCGCGATTTCCAACATCGGACAACTTCCTAATGAGCGGAAACAGTATTACCGATAGACGTACAACTTCTATATTAGATTTAAAGAGTGTGGGGCGAAAGATGTTTGTACATTTCAGGAGAATTTGTTACAATTTCAGATTTGTGATTTTTTTTAGTTGTTCGGAATATTGGGAATATAATAGTAAATATTAGGTATATGTTTGTTCTATGTAAAAATAGGGGATATTTTCCAAAATTTATTTTCTAACTTGTTGTAATATTTCTTTAAAACATATTGCTTAGTTATGTTTATTTAAATGACAATTATTCCAGTTATTTTGCCAACCAAGCTACTTAACCGATTCTGTTCGAGAATAAAAGAGTATACCGTTTCAAACAAAAATTTTTTAAATTAACAAATCTGTCAAACCGTTTTCGAGTAATCGGTAAATATAAAAGAAAAAAGTCCCTGGCAAATAGAGAGATCCTTTTTTTTTTGAAAGTCGTTTAAAAAACGTATAAGACTAAATAGCATGCGCTTTAAAAGAAACGTTTTATAGTATTTGTATTTCGAAATATAAGCCAGCACACTAATCCTAACGTCAAATGGTGACACAGGAACAATACTGCGTCGATTCATGTCTTTAATACTAGCCTCCCTCGCCAGTATGCTAACATCCCATGCATCAATAGCCAGCTATAAACAAAGCTCGTCTAATATCCGTCAGCGGTCAACTGACAAACGGGGGGGGGTCCGTCGGCGGGCTTAATGGATAGCGAGAAACCCTCGCCACGAGGCGGACACGATTAATTTGAATTTTGATCCAGCAACCGCTGACATGGGCTCTGTAATCGATGTGAAAATTAAACGATACAACGTTCTTGTATTATTACATAAAGACCTAGCTAATTTTATAATTGCGAATATGAAGTTATCGGTTTTTTGCTATACTTTATGAAAAGTTGCATACCTTTGTTGTCCCTCTTCGATATCAACCATCAACGCTGGACTATTGACGCACTGACACTAAAGATTTATCCAGAAATAATACAGTTCTCGGGAGTTATTCATAGACTATTAATACAACAAAGTATAAATAAACATCAAATGAATTTAGGTGAATGTTATGAGCCAAGATGGCACCGATACAACACGTTGATGATAATTAATTGTGGTCATTTAAATCCGGAACTACGCTATGTTTTCTCAATGCTTAACTTGCTCGTAATCAGATAGAGTTCCCGCACTCATTGGTGAAGAAAACATCGTAAAGAACCTTGGATATGTTGAAAGAAATACCGGGACATTCCAATCCTTGATACAGCGTTGTAGATTAAGTTTTATATTCACTCCCATAGAGGATCTTGCAAGTCATGAGACATTTACGGTCACTAAAAATTTATGTAATAAAATTCCTTTCATAAAGATAATTGAAGAAACGGTACAAAGTCAAATATATACGCTCCAAAATGATTTATATTATCCCTTGTACTACTTGAAAATCTTGTGAAAACCAATAAACATATATACAATCTTAGATAGGAATTTCATTTGTTATTTGAATATATCCCCGACATTGGTAAACAGTTCTGCGTTTATTTTCCTTTTATGACGATAACTTCCAACAATGCTCGCTATCGCGTATTACAATTGTAAATTCTAAACGGTCTCCACCCAAGGGATGTACGAAAAAGGTTCCATTTATCGTTGAAATTCTTTCAGCCTTTATTTGAAATACGGGAGAATAAAAAAAATCCGGGTCCAGCGCCGTTCGAAAACGGATTATCAATCCAAGCCACCAATTTTTTCACGACTGCAATCAACAGACCGTTTCCCACGCTCCAGATTACACAAATAAAACCTTCGCGGGAGCCTTAATTCGATGCCGATTTCCAGAATTAGGTCGCCTTCCCGACTAAGAACGCTTGCAATTCAGATGAATATGTCTACCAGCAATATTGATGCACAGTTCCGTTATGAGAACTGACGTAACATTCTAAACCTTTCAGTTGCTATTTAAAGGGAATTTTAAAACAACATTATTATAGGTCAGTCTAAAAGAAATTTCAGTCATCTAAAATCTTTTAGAAAAACACGAGTAGCAAACTATTAAATATATTTTGAATATTTGTTTACCATTTATTTTTGCGGTCGGAGTTGAATCCGTCGTGATCATGAACTGAATGAAGTGGGCGAGCAAATTATCTTTACATATATAAATAATACAAATCGCGAAAAATTAAAATATACAAACTGTTCAATAGTCTCAGATCCTGTAGAAGTCCGTGTATGAATGTTATCCTTTGAATATCATCTGTCACAAATAGACTGTTCGAATGACCTACATTAATCCGCTTTGTAAGTCGACATGACGCTGCGAACAATTCAATTAATTAGCCTAACCAAAAAATGAAACCTGGTTTTTCATAAATGTTCCACGTGCCTCTTCTGTTCTACAAAATATTACGATATTCGTAAAAAAAAAGCCTTTGTATAAAATGAACTCGTGTGAGCTTATAAGGTTCTATGTGTCGCATCAAAGTTTTTTCGACAAAATCAGGGTATTCAAAAAAGCAATAAAAAATAAATGTTAGATTAATACACAATTGCCCAATTACACACACGTATTTCTCAAATCATATTGTTCTCATATCTCAAAAACTAATAACTTTTGTAACTGTTTTTCGAATTTTAGTTGTCTTTACAAAAATCTATTTTGGTCATAATTATTGTTTTATATTATCAAACTTTTATATAAAAATATTACCACTGTTGAATAAAACAATAAAGAAGTAAAAAAAATCCTAAAAGTTAAGTTACTGCATCCACGTGTCTGATCTACCGGGTCAAGGCTACGAAAAATACTTTTAAACGTATTGCTTCTCGAAATGCGGCAATGTGTTACAGCATGTTACCTGTAGACCAATATCACGAACATTCTATAAAATTGGTTAAACTTTTTGGTCTATGCTAAAAAGTATAATTCTATCGAAACAAAAACATTTTATGGTATCTTTTTTTCCATTAAATTATGAGCTCAATATTATTGGCGTCTAGAAAACTCTTTGAATTTACGGCGTCAAAATACGCTTTCTAGGATTCCATAGCATTTCCATAGTGAAAGTCATCACATCACTCAATGTAATGAAGACATAAACCAACCGCTAACATCATCCTAGGAAACCAAAGCATTTTAAAAAAGTCATATTTTTAATAAATACTAAAAGTTAAATATATATATATATAGCAGGAACAGCTATCATGCAGCATAAAATAAAATATAAAGCAAAGTTCAGTCTAAATCTTTTTAATTATACCAGCGATTTTTGAAACTTCAACAAGACATAAAGGACCCTAAGGCTCAGCGCACACCGGCGGATTGCGCAGCAAGAAGTATACTTCTCTGGCTGCTAGTGCACAACGAGGGGAAGTTAAATGAATAGTACTCCAGCGTGCATTTTAATGCCGCAGGGGAGAACGGTACCGTGAATCTTTCAAGCATTGAAATTTATACTTTATTGCTGTTAAATAAGTTACATATTTTAATCTTTAATTTCTCTACCACAATGTACACAGCTATGCGCTCATCCTGATAATGAACTATAAGACAGAACATCTGTATGATAAAAATCACAAAAGCCTTTGCAAATGGATGCCAGAATTTGGAAAAATATCATATTTTTCATAAAGACTTCTTAACATATGTATACTTAGAATCTTATAAGGGTATGTTTAATGACGTATTTAATATTCTTACTTGTATCGGTATTCTGAGACAAAGACATTGCTGGCAGATGTTCCCAACGTTTTCCAGTTTCCAGAATGGTTGTTGCGTCGGTTAACCGAGATTACTAGCTGAAAGTGTTGTTATCTATTGCCTATGTAGTTTACAGACAGCTCCAGCACCATGTTTGCTAAATTAAACTTTGGGAATTACCGACGCTAGTAGTTGTTTTACATATATTTAATTGAATTTATTATATAACGTTGTGTCGCTGACTTATTGAAAAGCTAAGCTTATATAAATATCAAAAGAATTAATTATTCCACGATTCAACGCTCCAACTTTACGAAGATTATGATCAAAAATATCTTCTCCCACATAATATTAAAACCGTTTACTTTGAACGTTGTAAAGTTTAAACAGAAGCGTAAAAATACGACCGCCTCGAAAAATTATCTCAAAGAAACAACTAATTCCATTATTCTTTCACGAGATAAGGAAGGATTTTAATGCGGAGACGGGGCGGTCGCTAATTACTAAATTACTTTCCTAATGCCCTCTAAATTTTATTGCGGAATACTTTCAAACAAATTAGACGTGAAATTAAAGCAGCCAGCGTTGGCACCGACGTGAAATCTATTTGTGTAAATACAGAACAATGGAGTCACGTAATAAGCACACACTAAGGCTACGCGGGGTGAATACATAATTGCACTTTACAGTTTCACACGACTTATACTGACATTTCAAATGACCCCCGACATGATCTGGTTCTCTTTTATTTTTACAAAAACTTTTCGCTTTTACGAGGACATGTATATTTAAATTTTTGTTTTATACGTAATTCTCTTCGTTCTCATACAAAATTGTTATCCCTGTCTTATTTATTTGTTATAAGTGATATAAACCAATTATAAAGTAAGGCGACGATTGTACTTATCAGTTTTGCTCTCAGACACAGAGATTCTTTCTTAGACAGAAGTTGTTTATCATTGTTTTACACTTAAATGAATTTACTGTCAATATATTGATTGTTGTTTAACACTATTTTGGGGTGTTTTTAAAATTTAGTTAAGGTTGGATTCTCGGCCCCACCGACAAATTTCCATCGTGTTTTCTCCATTCCTCGTGACATTGGCGAAACACGTGTCTAATTAGCACAACAAAAAGCCATTAGCCAAAGAATTAAATTGAATTGAATTTATTTTTGACAGATACAGCTTTCGTAAAGTTACCTAGCAAACTGTTGCTAGGTTACAGAGTTGTTTTATGTCGATTATGAGAGTAAAACTTACAAACGTAATTCTCGCCTTAAAGATAAAATTATCCACATGCATTTTTATAACATATTCTTATTTGAAATGTTTTTGTAGCATAAATAAAGATCATGTAGATTGGTGTCTTTCGACAATAATGTGATTATGGTCTCATTAATGGAAAGTGTAAGCCTGTTTTCGCTTATCCCGAGCGAAATATCGATCACTGTTATCTTGTTTTGCGTCTAACGTATCATGTTATCGGCTGTAATCAGCACACCGCGGAGTTAATAAAATTCGCTTTTGTCTGTTGTAAACATTTTGACCTGAAATGCTACCGTTCCATTATTCATGCACAAGATATTTCTTATTACATGGGAGCCCAAAAATCGTTTTAAGATTCTGTAAGAACGAGTGTTAGGTTCGAGATAAAAAGGATAATAAAGCAATACAAATTTCAGCAATTTTATCACCAACTAGCCTTTTGCAGTTTCACTCGCGTTTATGGTTACTGCTACGCTTCTATTACTCATGTGATGTGTCCTTTAACCTTTCTTAATAAACGAGCTATTCAACGCTTTTGCGTATTTTTCCAAATCAAATCAATAGTTTCTGAGATACAAGCTTACAAACAAATTGTACCTCTATATTTATTAATTAAGAAGGCGTGTGTAGATATTAATATGGGATATTTACTAGAGCATTGGTGCTAAATCCATACTAAGTATCAAGGTGTGTGTTGACGACATTTAGTAGTAGTTTTGTATTTATAAGTTTTTGTTTTTTTTTTTTTTTTTGTAGTAAGTAATAGTTTTTCATTTTTTCATTATTTTGTTTGTAATATTGTTAAATCGAGCTACTAATGGCACGTTAAATTGGAATGTTTATTCTGGAAATAAAGAGATTATTATTATTATTATATATTATAATTTTAGGTATAGATATTTTATAATTTTAAGTATATATAATATTTCATTTATACTTGTTTATACTTAAAACTGCAAAAGTAAGTGATGGTCATCTGTTCTATTCATATTTAGCCTTATTTAATTTAATAATACTTGCAATGTTTGCACGATAGTTCGTAAAAATTGCTATTTTTCAAAGTTCTTGTGTGAATGTGGATGAATATCTTTATACCTATTTCTATTATTATTCCACTAAAGTAAGATGAATACAGCTCCGAATCCTTTTTTATAAAGAAGTTTTTTTCAGCATTAAAAAATTAACGATCTAATAATAGATCAGATATCACCGAATGAATATTAACGATTATGATAAAAAATTCTTAGATATTGTTTTAAGTGTCCTTCCAATATGAATAATTGAAAAGTTCCGACAGCCTTTCTTCGCGAAAAGGAGTAGAATAATATATATTTTATCCTAAAATAATATTCAAACGAATACCATTTAAAATTAAATGTATTTCATAAAGATAATATAATGAACAGAAATAGGATTCAAACGAAACGCTAAAAATATTTTACGAAAGAAAAAAATAACTTTCTTTGAGTAAACTTTGAAATTGGAGAAAAAATTAATAAATTTTTAAAAATTTATTGTACTTTACTATATTGTACAGAGGAATACAAACTACGTTCATACATATTAATTGATTACATGTAACTAATAATTTAATTATCATAATACTTAAGTTACACGTTATCAAAATACCTACCGGATGTATTCACTAGAGCTTTAATCCATATTTGGATATGACCTAAATATGGCGCGTCCTAGTTTTTTTTAATGCCCAAAACTCATTTGGTTACGCCGAGTGGTCGTGTAACGCGGAATTTAATAAGCAGAACATGGCTGTCAGCGTCAACCAACAGCATACGAGCAATCAACAATTTCAATTAAAGAGACACACTGAACAATATTTTTGTTTTGAGATGTAATAACTAAGACAAAAAAAACAAAATCGACTTCAAGCAAAAACATAATTACATTTACTTGGATGGCATACTTATTTTAGTTATTTTAACTTAAAAACAAACTACTAAACCGATTTTGATGACAATTCTTTAGGACCAGTCTAAAAGTATATAACTTCAAACGAAAAAAAATTAAAATCGATTAATAAATGAAATAGTTATTACGTACCAAACATTAATTAAAACAAACTTTACCAGAAGAACCGTAGCATTACAATACTTCTCGTTCTGATTAAAGATATCAATAAGTGATTTTAATCCTAACTAATAGTACAAATGCGAGAACGTTTGTTTGTTACGCGTTCACCCATCAACTATTCAATCGATTATCACGAAATGTTTCATACACATTATCAGGTGTACAGAAAAATACATAGGGTGACTTTCACTCAGAAAAATATACAGTTTTTCATCGACATTAAAATTTAAAATTAAAAAACCCTCAACAATCTACTCCTTGCGACAAGCACCGCCACGAAACTTCTACTGTAATTTGTCGAGGAGTTTTGTATCCAGCTGATTCCAGATGACTGCAGCATCAAGGTTACGCAATGATGTAATTTTGATATTATTCACAGTATTGTAAATTTTAAGTCGAGTAGACCAGTAGAAGTTGGTCAAATTTTTTCAACAGCTAGAAAAAGGCTCATGACCTTGAAACGTCTCAATAGATTGTCATAAATCATAACTAAAATCCATCCCGATCACATCAGCTTTGAAACAAAAAACCCCATCAAAATTGATCCATTCGTTAGTACCAACGACGACAGACACATCAAGCTTATAATTCTAATACCCCTCTTTACGTGTGGGGAGTTGAAAAAATAACGCCAGCGAAGTCGCGGGCAAACGAGACTGTTTATTTACATATATAATTATATGTATATACTTTTCGAACTTATGTTAGAAAGGTATTTATACAGTATAGTTTAACTGTTAGAAATATAACACTAACAAGAGAATTTTCGCCACAAAAGAGCAAACGTACATTCCGAAGCTTTTTATTTTATCCTTAAAGAAATCTCAAATCGCCAAATAATTCGCTTTCAAAAATGCACGTAAAATGTTGATTTTATTACAAGAGAGAAGTGGGAAATCGTTATGTAAGCGATACTATTGACTTTTATATATAAAATTATTAGTTTGACGAAACTAACTCTTTGTATTTAAGTAATCGAAAACTAGGTTTTTTTTGCAAGTTTTGAATGCAGAGTTTGAAAAATATGAACGAGATGTCATCTCCCAAACTAACTGCCTATAGTGGCTGTATGAATTAACCAACTTCCTAAAAGAAGAAGGTTCTTAATTTGACTGACTTTTTATATATGTTTACAAATTACTCGAGTACGGCCTGACCGATTTGGTTAATTATAATTTCGTTTGAACAATTATTCTCTTTGGTAACTCTCCGATTGGTGCAACAGAATTTCCATCAAAATCCGTACAAAAGATTTAAAGTCATACAAGTAAACGAAATAACATACTTCGCTTTTGAAGTCGGTTCGCCTTTTTTTTAAAGTAATAATATCGACTTAAATCTCGATCCTACAAGCGTTACACAGGGCGTTTTTGTCAATAAAACAGTGTAGATTTTTCTTTTTAAAAATTAATTAACATTAGTATAATAAATAAAAAAAACGACTAACGTTACCCCGCACAGCGCGGTAAATACAACCTAAAATAATTCGAATGTTGGAAATTAATTCAGAGGAGAGTTACTCAAAGCACAGATTTGTAATTCGTTGCTATATTAGATCGTTATGTACAGTTGTGATACAATGGCTTATTGTAATGTAATTAACTTTGAAGTGGAATCCGAGCGAATAAAACGTGGTTCTATTTAAGTAATATAATTACTTCCATTGCTTTGTTTGCCAAGACGTTTAACGTTTATTAGCATACATGTTAGTCCTGCGACATCGTCTGCGTCGAATTATTTTGAATATCATTTTTTTTATACTAAAAGCTCTGATTTACTCTTCTTATTTTATCTTGGATTTTAAATAACACAAAATATACTTTTACGTTCAGTTTATTTTCTCACAACCTTTCACAATCGCTGCTATCGACTTCAAATTATGAAGTTTATTATTCGACCACCTGCACAAACTTGTCTCGAAATGGTTAAAAACAAAGTCATGTATATAAAATCATCATATATAAAATCATCTATCTTCAAAACAACACGTGTTTTATGACACCAATAATATTTTTCTAATAGCTTACAATACAAACTTCCATCTCCTATTTCACTCCTTACTTACCTTACATTACTAAGTTTAATTTTCAATAAACTTCAAAAAGGTGTGCGTTTTATTTAACGTTCGTTACCTCACAATTCCGTCATTTCTTAATATATTTTTAAAATTCTTTTTTTAATTTAAATATGTATAATTTACTATTAGATAGATTTTTTTACGTAATCCTACGAGTGTTTCCAATGAAGTGTCAAAACTTAACAAATAGACAGACAAACATAGTTATTTTTAGAACAGTATCTATTACAATTGTTGAAAGAAAGTAAACATAATTATTCAGTACATGATCCACTTGTGTCACTGGCTATTTTTATATGTCGATACCTCCCACGTAAGTTATTGTAAGCCACAAAATTGCCGTTAGCGTTTTTACTGAATACTACACGAATTTGCATTGCTTAAGGCATTCAAAGTGAAAAAATACCAAAAATCTTTTTTTTTTTTCAAGGAAAGATACAACAAAATACGCCTGAAAAAAGGCGTATTTTGTTGTAACTTTCGAACTAAAACGGATTAAAAGTGTCTACTGTAAAATTGTAATTTTGGAGTTACAACAACTTACGTGGGAGGTATCGATGTATTCAAACTTCCTTTGTACCGTTGTTCTATATTGAATATTTATTGTATTGTCATTCCTTTTCCATCTGTCGTATTAAAAAAACTGTTCAAACTATTTATCCTATTATTTAGTAGTATAATTACAACAACAATACATAGTTGAGTAGTGCGCATTTAACAAAATTTTTCACTACACGTGGATCCAACCGATGTTCACGTGTAATCCAGGCAAAATCCCTGAATTTTTAAGTGCTGTTTGCGTTTAAACTCATCTCGTTCACGGTGAAGGGAAACGCGTGCTGTCGGTGGAAATTCTCAGAATTATACTCGTATATCTTTCAATCTGCAGTGGAGCAGTGTAGCGGATTATGCTCCTCAGGCTCCCTTTAACTTTTTATAAAATGCATTATTTTACTTAGCTACCGAACATAGACTTATAGACATTAAATTCCTAATATATCTTTGACAACTTATTTATTCATATTTAATATAACGGGTCTTATCACGATAATTAATTGTAGTAATATCTATTTATTGCCCGACGTTTCGACGAATGCTACTTTGGATATATGAATAAATAAATGAATATATAAATTTAACAAAAGTGAAGTACCTTGAACAAAGCGCGAACCGATTATGTTATATTAAATATTAATATTGTGAGGGTAGGCGAAGAAAACACGCGCACTCGCCGCCGGAGGGCGCGCGGTACACCACTCAGCTTGTGACCACGACGAATGCAACTTCGTCGAAACGTCGAGCAATAAAAAGGTATTGCTACCACTAGTTATCAGAATAAGACCCCTTATATTAAATATGAATAGTATAAATCGCGAAAGTTAAAAATATATGACAACTTATTATGGCTAACACGCCTTAATTACAGTAATAAGTAACCGCGATATAAAATGCTTTAAAATTAATTTTTATAATTCTGCAAAATTGTAACATTTTCATGATTAATCACGACAGACTCTGTTGGTGTTTAGTATTATCTCAACACTTTTAAGCACTTTACAGACTTAAATACGATTTAACACTTCGCTGAATAAGTTTATGCAATTAAGCGCGTGGCTGTGAACGATAATAATAGCTTGCACAAAACCAAAAGAGCAACTTCTGGATAATTGCATAATACGATATGTCTTGAACAATGTCTTAAGTTTACTAAATTTTACATGTACCAACGAGGGACGAGGGTTAATTTTATGTATATTGTGTACAGATTCATTTAAATGGGTTCAATAGGAAGAAATTTTAAACTATTTATATCACCCATTTAGAAGTAAAAAAAAAAAAAATTCAAAATTTACAGAAAAACTCAACACGGCTTAGAAATAGATGGTAATATTTTTTTTTTTTTTTTGTTATTATGTACTTCTTATTGCAGAATATAATAGAGCTGTTTGGGAGGAATAAATATTAACATGGCAATCCGATCGCAAAAAACTTCACAGGATCACTATTTTTAGCCGACTGCAAAAAAGTTGGTTGGTTGGTCTTTATTCGAAACGTATGTATTGTATGTGTTTTTACGTTTCGTGAATTGGATAATTTGGATGGGGCTATCGCTATTTATGTTTTGAAGTTAGTTTTATTCGTCGAACACTTATAAGAAACTCCTTCAGTTTTATAACATTAGCATTGATATCTTGTGTTGTAAGACATGTATAGTCTATTTTTCTTTACGTGTCTCATTTGGTAACAAAACTCCGAATGATAATCACGAATTTTCGAACATTATTTGTCATTATAATTGTTCATTATGAAAAAAGGTTCAGTTCAACAATTCGATCGATAATTTCTCAACTCTATCTATTATGTAGGGTTAGAAGTACGCCATATTTGTTTGAAAAATATGACAAGCAACGAAAAATATACTATATACAAATTCCATAAATTACCATACTCGAATGTTTTTGCTAGAAATAGCAATGGCTGATACAGCTTACGATAACGCGTCATACGGCTGTATCTTATCGAGCCCGCGTATCTATTAACGCATCATTATTGGGTTATTTACTCGCTTTAACACGCTCTGCCGCATTAAAAACATCGAAAGGTTAATGCCACGTTGTTTTTTTACAAAATTAATTAATATATCATTATCATTATTGTTATTAATACTAACAACACTGTATTAATCATGGAAGTTAACATGTTTTCTTGATTATATAGACGCTGATAAGCAATACTATGTGAAGCCACTCGGACTTCATTTTTAGAAAAAGGCGTTTAAAGATGTCAAACATATTCTTAATAAATTTGTTTGAATAAGTTTATATTAATTTCTTTCTCATTTTGATAAAAGGTGTAATGAATTAAAGGCAGATTGGTATAAAAAAGTTTTATCTAATAATATCTGTTTCAAATATAAGATTATATGGATGCTGATAAGCAATAATGTATCAACCCACAAAAAGTCAAATTCGGAGATATTGATGTATTCTGATACAGCATCACCTATTTAACATTGTTAAAAAAATTAAAGTCGTATATATTAAATAAGTACGGAAAAAAGTTTCTGAATTAATTGGTTCGAATTTCAAGTGCGTTCCATATTTTGCAATTTATACAATAACCTCAAATATCCGAAAAACTTTTTATTAGATAATACATTAAATACATTAGTCTGCATTTAATTAATTATTCCTTTTATCAAAAATACAAGAAAAGATGGATATATACTTCTTCAAACTAATTTGTTTCAAATGGGTTTGACATCTTTAGACGCCATTTTCTCAAAATGAAGTCCGTGTGGCTTGACACAGTATTGCATATCAGCGTCCATATGATTATTGCGTATTGGAAAATATGTTAATAAAGTTAGTAAATATTATATTAACAAATTGTTTTATCATATTATTTATTATAGATTTAATTAGTTTAGATGACATTATTTTTTTTAATAATGTTAAATACGAAACGCATTTTCAGAATACATCAATGTCTTTGAATTTCACCTTTTGTAGGTTGCCACATTATTGCCTTAAAGCATCCATATATGAGACACAATAATCAGTAAGGTTAATATGTGACTTTGCATATTAGTAAGTATTTATAGCTAAAAATATTACTAATAGCCTCCACACTAGGGAACCTGCATTACTGTTTCTGACATACTTACAAAGTCATTATATTACAGGAGAAATAAAAATGTGTTAAAATCCACATTTCCATCCAGATGTTTACATCTAATAATAGCATTGACATTCTAGGAACGGTAACACCCACACACCCATTCAACCGATGAATATAAAAGATTCAATTGCGAGGTACATAACGTATTAGCAATATAAAATGCTCAATGGCGCCAGTTCTCATAGCCAAATGTTGCCAGCTGTTCTGCCGGCTTATTAAAAAGTGCCATAAAATACTCTTTTGTGTGTTGATTCGAGCACAATTATCTATGTATCGACAGTCAATATATAATAATGTTATAAAGCTGTTTGTTTGTATGTAAACTTAAAACACGATTTTCTTAGATTTTTTTTAGCTGGCGAGACATCTGATATCACCATATGGTAGTAATCACCGCCGCTCTAGGACATTTGCAAGTCAATTAATAAGGATTAAGGGATGAAAGGAAACAGGAAGTAGATAATAACAAAGAAGGAAGGGGAAAGTTATCGTCTTCCGACTCACGCCGATCTTCTGTGAAAGTGAAATCTAACAAACTTTCAACCCTCTTTAACCCCTTAGAAGATAGATTTCCAAAAATTTAGTTTTACAATTTAGTACCTTTCTTAGTGCACACTTGCGACATTTAAAGAACATTTATGCAAAATTTCATGTTTCTAGACTCAGTGGTTTCAGCCCTGCGTTGATCGATTAGTCAGTGAATATTTCAGCCAGTCAGTTTCGATGTTTATATATTACACAGACGAAGTCGAGGGAAAATGAAACCTTAATAAATCTGACAAACTGCAAACAAGAATACAGCAAAAACCACAATAACGCGTTAAGTTAGAAAAGGGTTGGCGGAACAATGATAACCGAATACTGCCGAAGAAAAACCTAAATTTACCATGTAAAACAGTGAAGCAAGGCTAGCTCGTCATTATAAAACGATCCAACCAGATGTTAGAATTGTCACGTGAAAATTTTGTCATCATATAAAATATCCATTCATTTCGATACAATGAGGAAACTCTCTTTCGGAAGTACATACAGACATTATTCACGTATTTTTAACAGCAGACGATCCAATTATATTTCATCGACGTTCCAATTTATTTTATTCATTACAATCTATTGTACTCGGGATTTCGAGTGAAATTTGTTTGCTCAAGTATAATTTCCCCGTTTCATAATATCCAAGCAAATATTTTAGAGCCAGTCTTGCTTAGTGTCATTGAAAATACATCTCGGTAATCAAGCAAAACATTTTTCGTTCGTTCTTACTTTACGTGCGGTTGAAACCTTACAAGTATCAAAACGTCTTTTATGATAACACAACAAATTTTTTCCTCAGATATAATCTAAAGAAGAAATTCCACTACGTGTGACTTTAAGTAGTTAAATCTCCTGTAATGGTCATCATTAATAAGGAACGATTGCGCGCGCATATACATCGCATGTCCTATGTTTTCCTCCATACGTAACGGAAACAAGTCACAGAATCATTATATTGAGACTCTTGTGATCACAAAAGATCTTATTATTACCAATTTGTCTGTGTTTCAAAAGTTCTCCCTCGTCCATAGCAAATATTCGGAAAAAAGTTTTCATAAAATTTATGTATTGACATCGTAACAATTCTAACTTCTTGAAACTCTCGATTAATTAAAAAACAAATCGAACGACATACGAATCGATGAATAAATGAAACGTACACGTACTCTTAACCTCTTTGTCTCGCGACTTCGCCGTCTTTTCAAAGAACTGTTTTCAACGGGATCCTTAATTCTTCAACCCGGACTCGTTATCAAAGCGGACGAAATTCAAACAATTTCAATTTGACAACTTTTGTTCGACAACTTCGAATATCCGAACGAGGACCGTGACGTAATACTCAGAGCCCTAGAAGTTTTGAAAAGCAACTGCTTAATATAATTGATATAATTCATTATAGAACACGAAACTTATACGAATCGAAAATGATTGTTAAAAAATAATTTTGTAATAATATATCTAATCGTGAATGGAAGTTTAAACAAATACTTTAACCACCAAATAAAAAAAAAATCTGACACATGATCTAACACGAGAAACTACAATTTCGTTCAGAGTAGAAGATATTTGAGACTGTTTGACTGTGTGACCGAGAAGCCTCCATTACATAATGAACATTGATATAACAACAATCTATCACATGAAAATCTTTTTCCATAAAGTATTTTGTCGTTGTCATGATGTTTGTTATGTATGGTGCATCCATAATGGTGGATCCAGATTAACTAACATATTATGAAACTTTAACCATATAACACGTCCAATTTGTTTAACATTGTTTAGTAATCTATATTTTATTCTATTCAATTCGTTTCCCCATTATTTATAGCAACGTTTTCAGTCTTAAGCTCCTCTCACAAGCTAAATATTTTTCACTATCCCTTATACTTTCGGATTTGGCCAACCACACTCCATTAAAAACTCATCCTGTATATTTATATATTATATTATATATTTATATTTTTTAAGTATTTATGTATTACAGATTATCTAATATATATGTTGCGTACACCCTTCTGTTCTCTTTCTTTCCTCTACCTAAGGTTGCCTGAAAAAGACCGCCGTCATAGCAATAAAGCCGCCTCTTGTAGATTTCTATTTTTTGTACTATTATTTTTTATACATTTTTATGGCATATAATAAAGAGTATTCTATCTTTATTAACATACATACATCATCCGCACTAATAAAACATGCTATGTAAAATGATTTTATAACATGTTTTCAACACATCCGATCTTATTGGGTGTTATTACTGTGAAACTTTTTATAGTGTTCGCGATTTTTCTAGAATAATGTTATTGCATCTAGAGCACGTACTCTGCAGCAAATTTCAGAGCACGGAACTTGTTACGAACGCGTTACCGCTAAACCGCACAATGAATTTAAAGGAGAAATATTGTAGATTATGCGAGTTCATTTTATTGAACGAAGCTTCAATTCAATAATCATGTTAGTACGTGTTGAATTAGTATGAATGTTTACGTAATATAAGAAAAAAAAGTATATTTTTAATATGAATTAAAATAATGAAGTTTAATAGATACGTTATAGTAAAGCTATCTATAAATATTTAAAATATTTCATTAAAATATTAAAATTTAAAGTAAAGTAGTCTGATTATATAATTTGCTTTCAAGAGACTAGTCTGAAATTATTATTAAAAATAATATAATGAAATAAAATACAACATAATAATCCCAAAATACTTACGATACTATTTAAATTTTTTTTATTTCAAAACTTAAAAAAAAATAGAAAATGTCTATATAAAATGCAAATGTTAGATATAGACAGAATATATGTATAGATATATATGTTTGTATGTACATATATAATAAAAAATCATAAATACACTCTGACAAGTAATTTAGTAAAAGCACAAATTGCAAGCGCAGACCTAAACTTATTACGTTCTACTGAAACAATAGCAAAGCCAGCGTTTCGTAGCGCCCGTAGCAGCTCTACGAACTTCGTAGACGTCTACAGCGATCAACCTAAAACTCGTAGCTACAGATAATTGTATAAACTGAGCTAACTTCTTGATATGCAATATTGGAGTATTATTCTCGATATCAATCAAATGAATGGAAATCTAAATACAGTTTGGTTTCATACAATGTTGTTCATCGAAGAGTCTATTATTTTAGCAGTCCTTAGGCGAGAATTACACTTTGAAAGTTTTATTCTCGTAACTGGTATGAAACAACTATGTAACTGTTACCTAGGAAACTGTGAGTGTTGAAATAATTCAGTGACAGTAAATTCTCTCAAGTTTAAAAGAGGTGATAAATAAAACGTAAATATCACATGACGTCACTTATGTAATACATAATTTAAGGTTTGAAATACTCTATTTTTACTTTATAATAGCCGCCCGCACTATCTCTATCTATAAAATAATTTACACCAATGGAACTATTGTCGGTTCTTATTAAAACGTACATAAATTGTATATTGCTCTTATATATTAAGTGAACATTGATGAACTCAGTGCATTATCGACGAAAATATGTATAAAAAAAACATTAAATCTAACCGATATTGTTTCTTTTTTGACGCGTGAAATTTTCAAACGTGTTTTACTAAATGGATGATCCGTTACAGATTAGAGCAGGAAGTGGAACATTAACATAACCGTAATACTGAAAATGGTTGATATTTCAATTTCATAACATAAAACCTTTCCAATATTTATAGTTCGGGAGATCATAAAATACCCATAGAAGTCCATTGGATTCAAAGATTATCTATTTTATGGCTTTTTTAATGTTTAACCTTTAGCTACCATTTTGTATCACTATTAAAGCATTTTATTACTAGTATCTAGTGACTGCGACATATGACTATAAATCTGAAGTTTAGATAATTCAGGTATTCGGGAGTCACGCGAACACGTAGAAATATTTATATATTAAAATAAGTAATGAATAAAAAAATAAATTTAAATGATTTCAACTTAAAATTAACATTTAAAGACACGTCAATCTTATTTTAAAGCACTCTTTTTAAAAACCCAATACATTATACAAACAACAGATCTAGCTAGACCGCAGGCCGTAAATAAGAATAAAAGAATCACATTCTTGTCATAATTATACATATATTTAATGTAAATAAAATATATAAATAAAATTCTAAACCTCGCTCGAATGGTTTTAATAATTTTTATCTAAGCTTATTCAGTACAAAGTAAGACATAACAATACCAGAGCCGGCTTTCATCTGTCCGTGACAGATGCACCAGCCTCCTTCGGATCCACGCAGTAATTCACAACATTCATCATAACTTGGAATTATTACAGGCCGACAACAGAGACGTTATATTATGATATTCGTAACTATAATAGGAAGTGATTTCTACTGAGCCGATTGGACAAATTATCTTTGCGTTGGATAGCGTTTATTGAGGAAAATTATAGGCTGTACCACATCAAGCTACGACTTATAGAAGCAACGCTATATAAACGCAAGCAAGAGCGCATTTGAATTTCAACCATCCCCGTTCCAAAAAAAAGCAATTCAGATATCATAAACAGCCAAAGATATAGACTCTCAGCGAAATTACTCAAACCGAAAAAGGTATTACAAAAACAAAGCGAACTCTAGAAAATCCGTGATATCGTTGACTAAACTTTTTAATTATGTTTTTAATGGATAAAATCTCTCCATGCTTTCGCCGAGTAATCATAAAGCGATAAAATTAATCTCGCTGACAATGCAGATTTGCTCGTACAATTTCACAAAGGGCGAAGTTTACGAGGTGCAAATTTTATTCATTACGTTTTCTTTGACGGCGACTCGAAGCCTTTTTATTGCTGCTTCATAATAACGTGTTACTAAGAGTATATTGAACCAAACCAAAACGTCCCAATACAATTTAGTAAGTATTTATATTTAATAATATTATAAAAGAGATAGTAATTCTGTGTGTTACGCAATCACGCCTGAACTACTGAACGAATTTTAATGACATTTGGTATAGATATAGTCTTGAACTTGGGCTTGCGCTACTTTTAATTCCGAAAAAATGCACGGTCCCTGTGGGATTGCGGTGTAAACGAAATCGCGGACGGAATTCTCGTGAAATAATATCCATACTTGCATATTATAAATGAGAAAGTAACTTTGTCTGTTCGTTACGTTTTACACGTAAACTGTTGGACAAATTCGGTGAATTTTGATATAGAGATAGGGTAAATATTATAGAAAGACATGAGCAACATTTAATCGTAAAAATAAAATATAATGGGGTGAAATCTCTTCCCCGATGGAGGAGATTTTATTCGCAGGCATTGCAGGGATCATCTCGTTATTGAAGATGTACATACATGCGTTTGTCAGTTTATTAAAGTTTTATTAATCCACTCAGAATATGAAACCATAGAGCATTTCTATGTATTACTTTAAAAAAAGATTATTGCATACACAGTATTACAAAAACAAGCTTTCGAAACATGACGTAAGTAATTAAAAAAAATTAATATCCATAAAAAGTAATACAAATATTATATGTCCATTATGTAATTTTATATTAATGGAAATCGGGTAAGTGGTATTAAAGATTGGTGAATCTCGCATATTTACCGTTCCAATGGAAATTCTATAAAATAACAAACTGTTACGACTGTAGAGCGTGTCGAAGAAATATACGTTCATAAACTCTAAACAACGGCAGTCGGGTAAAAATAACTCATTTCACAATACTGTAAAATATGAATTTCTTAATTTAAAAATCAGAGACATTTTATATAAACCCAGACCGCGACAGCACTGAACGATTCAAAGAATAATTCGCCACGAGCGTAAATCCTCAGGCGTTAAGCACTTTACATTTCGTATTTCAATCTTACCCGGAATTATTTCACGCTTCCCGAACGTCAGTGTAACTTTTAATTAACGGGAATGAAAATTTTACAATATTTTTTTAAAAATTAAAGCGACTACAACTTTACATTTTTAAATCAATCCTTGGGACTTTTGAATATCCACTTTTAGTGGGAAAAACAAAGTCTTTTTCTTTTTTGGCAAGAAAATTCTATTCTTTTTCAGGGTTCACTTATTATTTTAATCAGGATCTGTCAACACGTCATAAAGACAAGCCCTAAAGACGCACAGTATACCTACAGACTGTAATACCATCCGTACATAGGACCACTACCAGGTATTTGTGATAACAAACGGGACCGACATTTTACTATTTAGTCATACCGTTTATTCAATTGTGATAAAACTGTTAAATCTTACATTTGCATGAAGGTTATACTTAGCTGTGCATATAACATAGTCGTATCTTCTTCTGGCCCTAGTCCCACTTTATGTGGGGTCGGCACAACATGTTTTTCTCTTCCATTCCTTCCTATCAGCCGTCATCGTCAACATACAACGATATAACTAAATTAATGCTAGTGCGCCGTTACACATAGGGGATGGAAATGGAAACATTTACGAACCAATTAATCAAATTCAAAGCGATGCGGCGCGATACGGCGCGACGCGACGGCTTGTCCTAATTACGAACGTACGAACTGTCATAGACGGGCGGAAGCGAATAATATTGAAAAATTCATTTTTTTTCTATCAAATACTAAAACTGCAAAATTTTTTAGGAAACCTATAAACTACTTCCGACATTAACAACTAAAAAACCCAAAAGCACCGAAGTTAGTTCACGCGAAAACATCAAACCAGCAGACGACGTTTGCTACCTTTCGCGCAGCTCCGCACCGCGCCTAGCGGTTTTATGGCACTTCAATCGATGTCATCTATTTGTTGTTATCGCGCCGTCCCGCACCGCACCGCGTTCGCTCAGGTAGAGCGACGAGAAGCAAGCAAGAGGAAGCAGTGAACAAAAGCTACTTTACTTGTAATTTAATAGCCTCGTGGTACAAATTGGTTTTGCCGGACGACTCGTATGGACAGAACCGCTCTAGCATATTATTGTTTAAATAGACAGACTTTGGGCCCTTTTTTAATTTATTATAAACGATAATATTTTGGCTTGATTCAGTCTACCATCTAATGACATCTTTTAAAACATACTTTTTAGAATTAAACAAACTTATACGAAGAAAAAGCAACTACTGGAGTAATCATTGTAAAACTACGATCACATGTCACTGCGAAGTTCGAAGTTCCTACACTTATTTCTCTTAGTAACACAGGTGTAGACGTAACTTAAGACCTTATAGACATTCCGGCGATCCTTTCCGCTAACCGTGTTTAATCAGTTACCTAATGGATTGTATAAATAAACGATTGAATTCAAATTACGTAACATGTTAACATTTACCAAATGTCAATCATTATGTGGTCTGCGTTTAAAACGGAATTATTCTCATCAATGATACTTTATAAGTAGGTATAAGTTCACACTATTTGACATTAAAAAACTGTACCCATTTCCAACTTTGACAACCTCGTCAATTTGTTGATCCATGCCTGTCATAGTCAGTCGCTAACTGATGACTATGCAACGTCGTCTAAAGTATTCGGCATTTTGGGTGCCAAAATCTATAAGCTAATTACATATCTATATTTATATAATATCATTGTAATATATAATTAAAAATTATGACAGATTTTATATAAGTTTTTTTTGTCTAGTATTCTATAATTTTCAAACTAATATCATAAACACGACTTAAATAACAATGAACCGACTTCAACAGCAAAACAAGTATTTTCGTTTATTTGTTTGACATATTTATTCCAGTTATTTTGATATACCAATTTTAATGAAAAATCTAATGGACCAACCGGGAAGAATACTATGTCAAACTAAAAAAATAATTAACCAGAGTAACAAAAAAACTGAATGAAAAAAATCTTCCGACATACTGACAACATTTTCCTTCTTTGAAGACGGCTGATGAAATTTTATTTTGTATACAAGCAGCTTAAACCCAGGAAAAAGACAACAAAAGACGTTTAATTTAATCATTTAAGCGATATATCTCTACCCTTCTTTCATAAACATTAAGAAAAGCCTATCTGCCTTATTAGAAAAAAAATTAAGCATACGTTAAACGCGTGTTTATAAAATTCAAAAAGAAATCTGCCTCAATGATAGTTTTAAGTTAGACATACTTTAGGCATAGTTTAATTACTTATTTAATAAACGGTTAACTGAATTTAACATACGTTTAAAACCTATTTGCTGTCAAATGTAACGTGAGTAATTTTTTCCATAATTTACTCGCAACAAATTGAGACGAGATTTTAACGAAAATTTTTCTTATGTGATGTCGTATAAAACGACATAATACCGTGTGAAGCCGGGGCGATTATAAAACTAAATTCCAAGAATTTTGATAAAACTATTCAAGGCCGTCTCTTAAGAAGATAAGTTGTTCGAAACGAATTTAATTCGAATTGTAAAATTATTTGTGAAAATAATCGTTCGAATCTAGAACCTTAAAGTTCTGTACAAGCACCATTCAAGTGTCCTAGGAATCCGTTAATAATGAATTTAAACTAAAACTCAACTATAATTTCTTTAAAAGATTCTCACAAATTGTATTTCTTTAACACTTTACTTCGCTAAAGGAAATTCTTCAACTAATTTACTCGTAATAATATTCAAATTTTAGGAAATTTGCAAAAAGCTGGAATTCGATATACAGCATTCGTTGGTGTTGAAATGATTCTGTGAAATATCATCGCCACTAAAAAATGCACATGACATCAAATACACACACAATCAAATACACACAATGCACAGTCATTTAAATAAAAAAAACCATGTAAAAAAGTGCACCACATCAGAACCGCGCCTCTATCACAGTTTGTCGCTAAATCCTCTTGCAATTATCAGCTTTTATGAATTTTTCTATTATCAATTTTCAGGGATAAAAATATTTCACCGAGGTAGAGCTTAGAAATATAGTCAATCTCTTATTCAGGCCGTCTCAACCGGGGCAGTACCTCATTATCACAGAAGATCAGCGTGCAGTGACTAAGTGGCTAATAACTGTGTTTCGTACTGAAAGTGGGAGAGCCTGAAGCTAACCTTTTCCTTCTTTACTTCCTATTGTCTTTCAGCCCGTATCCTTTTTAAGCTGGCAGTATATTTCTTTCTACTCTCTCCTTTCTACTCCACCGGTGGTATAAACGTCCACGAGCGGAAGTGATCACTGAAGATAAAGTGTCTCGCCTACTGGGTTAACAGCTAATTTTATATAAAACTGAATAAAAATCACTTGTATTTCCGGTAACTAAATCGATCTTTAATCTCCATTTCAACTGGAATATACAAAAAAGTCGCAGGAAACATAATGCGAGTGCTCCTATAATAAGAGACATAAATTTACTATCGCCGAGTTTAAAATAAACACAGCTGTAACACGATTTATTTCGTCCATTACTGTAAATATGAAAATTTATTCCATTTGTGAAATAAAGTGATTACTTCTAGTGCCGCTTTGAAGGCTTACTATTGAATATGAAACGTGACTTTGAGACGTACAGACGTTCGGCCGCTTTTATTTCATAGAAATTGAGTAATACCACATTAAAGTAAATTTTATTAAAGAAACTACTTGATACAGAACATATATAAGAAATACTAAAATATAAAAACTGGAAAAACTATGGAACATTCGACGCGAAATAAATTCTAAGATACATTTTTTATTTTCTTTCATTTCCTTCAAACAAAATTTCATTCATTACAAACATAAAAATTAAATTAAAAAATTAACGCCGAATTTTGTTGTCTACAGCTTTCTGATTTCTCTAATTATTTTTTGCAAATATTAAAATTCTACTTACATGTAATGTTTACGATTTAACTTAAACACAAACGATATAACTTCTCGAAAAATACTTTACTCGGTGCAAAATATTTTGAAGTCAGGATATACAGAAAATTCTAATAATAAAATCATCACATATATTTCCACTTGAACTTTACTAACGCGGAACAAAAATCCAATTTCTGAAGGGCGGAATGGAAAATACTATCATTTCTGAGACCCTAACCTTTGAGAAAATCAAATGGATATTTATACTGTGAATGTGAAGGATGTTTGCTTGCGGTAACATCAGTCTAATATGGAGCCTTTAAAATAACTGTATATGGATTTCAATGTAATATGGACAACACATTTTTTTTTTTCACAAAATTAGAAAAATAAAAAGAAATCTCTTCATAAAATAAGTACCCTATTGTCAATTAGCAGTCATAAAAGTGCTAAATCTGAAACTAAAATAGCCGTGAATACATAATTTCAGGGTAATTCTTTTAATTGACTTGACAAACATCTGTTACACCGTGACCACGATCGCCGTTGAGTTTTCGAAACGTCAGAATGATAAAAATACACGCGATATAAATTCTTTTAAAATAGTATCTTTTATTTCAATATAACTAAATTTCTAAAGAAATGTAATACACATATAATACCATTACAAGAATGAGGACATAAATATTGGCATTGCGTTATGGAGCTGGTGTAAACAACTGTTAGTTGGTACCTAAGCAAATAAACTTCCTTTATTGTAACAAGGTTAAAAGAAATGGTTTATCAGTTATATCAATTTATAACACAAAAACTTACTAGTTGACCCTTACGGTGTCTCCTGCGTTAAATTCCGATATTTGCTTCTTGATGTATGTAACGTTTAATTATTTTTTCGAATTGAAATGGTATTTGCTTATTATTATTTCAAATAACCAATTCTCTTGACACCACATTTTTTAAGTACCAGCGCCGGTTTTGTTCAGGTTATAGACTAACAACTCCTAATTCATCCTCAGGAGTAAAATTATGAAAATCGACAATATACAATTGAATTTATTTCTAACCAAAACTAGGAATATTATATTTTGTAATTATTATCCTCAAAAATTCATTCATAGTAGATGCTTACAAAATAAAAAGTATCAACCATAAAAAATTAATGTTTAAGCTCTACGTTAATGAATCAATCAGCCAGGACAGTTATGAATGTATAAATAGATTTCAGATCAAATCATTATTCTCGTAAACCCATTGGTGGGCAAACGCTTTACTATTATAGAGCTGCGTTAATCTACCTCGTGGCTCTATCTTCCAGTCGTGTTGGCGTATAATCTCATATACATAATTCAGAATTTCCAGCGAGATTTCCGGTTTCCACGCGATCTTTTCCTTCACTGTGTAACACAGATGAATTGTTAACACAAATTAAGCGTACGAAAACGTGAAAGAGCGTAGTTTATTTTAAACATTTTTTTTTTCTTTGTAATGTTGAAATTATCTTGTAAATATATTATAATGAATAAATAAATATTTAATAATTATCTTGACTGTATTGCGCATAGGAACATTGATATCCAAAAATCATGAAATATCGTGAAACGTTTGCCAGATATTATCGCAATATTTTTTACAAAATTTTAAATCTAGGAGGTATATAAAACGACGAAACACCAAAACATAGGAATATAAATAAGAAGACGTTTATGACTGGTATTAAGGGACGAGTGCAAAGTCGGAAATAATCGATTAGGCACGACGCTGCTCGAAGCGCACGTCGCGTCTTGCCATTAAAACGTTTTCAGATCTATATAATGGCGCCATTAGATTATTCACTTCAAGAAGATATTTAAAAAAGGACCCGACTTCATTGATTAATGACGTACTTGCTTGTATATTCTAATACTAAAACCAAACAGATGAACTGAAACCAATGGAAGAGTATACCCATTCAAAGAAAAAAGTATTAACCACATCGGTCAACCTGTTTTCGAATAATCTGTGAACAGACATTAATTAAAATCCTCATCGAATCGAGAACCTCCTCCTATTTTGGATCCGTTAAAAATACAATTACAACGAAACAGAAAAAAAAAAACTGAATAAAATGAAATTTGTTTCGAACGTACTAACATTGTCTAAAATAAATTTCATATTTCATTTGTTTTTTCAATAACCACGTCGACTCTTTTTTATCCATATTAATAAATAACAAAATTTGAACGGTAAACTAAAACAAATTTTACTGAAATGCATATTCAATACGCTAATTATTATGTTAATTTAATGTTAATGATACAAACATCATTTTAACGCATCTATTTTACCGTTTTGATATTTAGCGCTTAAGCTTAGTTTTACTAAAAATAGCCATATCATATTAAGTGCAAGGATCAAATCTATATATTTTATACTAGCAACCTGCACCCGCTTCGCCCTTACAACCCCTTATCTCCCTCTTAGGGGTGATATTTTGAAAAAACGCCGATTCATTTATTTCTAACCCGAATTAGATACATTAAATTTCGTGTTTCTTATTTTGAAAACTAAAACAAACCTTCATAAAACTACCCATCCCTTATTTTACCCCCCTTGGGAGTGAAATTTCCATAAACCCTTTCTTAGTGGATGCTTACTTTTTTGATGGATGTTTTTCGTTTCATCGCCTAGACAACGGGGTTTGTTTACGAATAAGGAAAAACCGAAAATTTTAAAACATCGAAATAGGTCATTCAAAATTATTTCAATAAATAATATGAAGATTATCGTGTTATCTAGTTAATGTTTCAAATGCGAACACTTGTAAATGTGTAGATTTATTTATTTTCCCATTCTATCGTCTCAACAAAATTTATTAAAATATGGAATGGAGATATCTGATATGGTAGATTAAAACAAAGGCTACTTTTTACCTCGAAGTAAAATTAAATTAAACAAAACTACATTACTAAAACATCTATTAAATAGAGCAATCATTTTTAAGGTCAAATTATAAGCCTCCATGGCTTGTGGAATGGAAAACTAATGGATAAATAATTAAAATCCAATTTAACATAGTCCTATAATAATACCATTCCAATCTCCCTCTAGATATCAATTTTAAAATATAATGTAATGAGTGACAAAGGCACTCCGGCCTTGGAGAATGAACTATAGCAAACAAAGCGCACTTTGAATCTGTGTAGAGTAAAGTTTGAAACATATTATCGGACATGACTTATGGACACGCCTTATATCCTGTCCGGTCAGAAGTCAATAGCATTTTAAATGGACGCTGATAAGCAATAATCGACCCACACGGATTTCATTTTGAAAAAATGGCGTCTAAAGATGTCTAACCTATTCTTAATAAATCAGTTTAAAGAAGTATATATCCATAATTTCTTTTCTATTTTGATAAAAAGTATAATGAATTAAAAGCAGATTGGTATAGTAAAGAGTTGAATATAATAATAAGTTTTTCAAATATATGAAATTATTGCATAATCCAAAATATGGATCACACTTTAATATTATTAATACATTAAGAAACTTTTTTCTGTACTTATTTAGTTCATATGGCAAGATTTTTTTTGTAATTTTAAATATGTGATTAATTATCAGAATACTCCAATAGCTCTAAACTTTTTGTGGGTTGACACATTATTACTTATTAGATTCCAAATAAGCAAGTGCGAACTGATGAACGGATAAGATCTTGAACGCGAGACAATCTGACGAGAATATGGCTCCTCAGTGAGCGACACGTCCAAGCTAAAGATCCAATGCGGAGATTTTTAAGTCATTTTCTTTACTCGCGTGTGTGATTTATGCGTAGGTATATTATTTGTCAAAAGTGTTTGTTGTCGATATGATTCATTAGTTATATTGCATCAAAATTACTGTTTTGTACGCCATTTTAAAGATCATTTTTCGCTTTAATTACGACATTTAAGTAAATATATCGTTTTTTTTTTTTCAAATAGACTTATATATCACATCATATTACAAGGGCGACACAACAACGCGTGGATGGGTCTACAAGCAAAACCTTTATTGTCAAAAAGAACTATGTACTCGCGCAAAGGGATTTAACGTTACCGCAGCGTTTTCTACGAACTACGAGTAACACAGAATCGTGCAGAAAAGTCAGTCAGCCAATCAGAAAGTCATTTACGTCCGATAATTTGTTTCGAGTTTAAATCCCATTTCACGTCCCTTTGTAAAACAACGTTATAAAGGTTAACTCATTAATGTGTCCCAGGGTATTTTGACAGACGTAAGTTTTTAACTTACGTATTCTCGTGGATATTAAGCATATTAACGGTATTTAAACCGACCTCAAATAAAGAATTCTTAATTAAGTTTTTTTTAACCGATTTCAAAATAAGTATTTTTTTATCGGGAATTCCTCAAAAACCACTGATCCGATTTGGATGTGGTTTTCGCTATTTTAATGTATATTTTTCAAGGAAGGTTTTAGTATATATATTGGAATCTGATGCATATTTTTCGAAATAACTAAAGAAAATCGGAAACTTTTTAATTACTAAGATTAAACAATGAACAACCTATACAATTTATATGTACAACACCAGTCCTCTATGAAGTCGGTTATATTTTTTTACATAAAGAATTATTACATAATACCAACCCGGATTAGGACTTCTGTAGTTTTTAAATTTTCGATGCAATTCGTTTCCATAAAAAAAGTATATACGTAGAGATAAACCCATTATTTTTTTATGACACGAGTGTTCAGTTTTATAGTTTCTAATGTAAGAGCAAAACAGAAATAAGTTTAATTATTTTTAGAATTAATTAAATGGAGTAGCTTTTATATTTTTTCATCAGTTCTTGTACCTCCAGTTAATAGATGTTTGTTAATAATGTAGTTGAATACACCCGTATTAACAGGCGGGACCAAATAATGAATCAAACAACAATTATTCGAAATTCACTTCTATATTTAAAATTTGATCAAAAACATTAATGTTGACATATGCTATATATTATTAGAAGAAAATCTAGACAGCGTGATTCAGAAATATTAATTATTAGTTCAGCGCCATCTATATTTCCCTAAAGTGAACTACACATTCAACAGTAGTCTAATGAAAATCTAACCCTAATAGCTAAAAGTCAATGAACTCCACCTCTTATTATTTCAGAAAAGAAGATTCAAAAAAATGTATTACAAAATACGAAATGCTAAATTATACACAGAACAGAAACAAAAGCGTACAGAGGGTAAGTTACTGAGAAGTAACTTGTATAACTTCACTTAATTAGCGAATGTATTAAAAGTTTTTAACCTAAGTTAGGAGTAAGCAAGTTCGGGGTTGGCGTACGCGAAGCTTGTTCTAGCTCTTTCTCTATAAACATTGTATTAATAATTAATATTAGAATTAATTATTATTTAAGAAAACTTACTTAAAATTATTGAAAGTAAGCAAAATACGTAATTCGTTTATTTAAATAATATACACACTTACTGTCATACTACATAAGACGCATTAAAAGCATGTTCAACACGTGTCTAGCTAAACAGTGTTTAAAAATTAAACATTGCTTGAAATATTATCTAAATTGCTTAACAGCGAATAAACTCATAAACTTATTGATAAAATGTTTTACGTTGCCTTTGACAGCTGAAATAGGTTGTAGACTATTAAACTCACTTACACGTATGTTATCTATATCTACAGCATGTTTAACTCAAAACTGTGCTTAGACGCGGATTTGTAATACGGATTTTTTAAAACACGCGTTTAACGTATTTTTAAATCTTTTATAGTAAGGTTATGTGTTATTTTGATTTACAAAAAAACTACTGAACCGATTTTGATAAAAATTATCTAGGACCGATCTGAAAGTGTTATCATCAGTGAAGAAATTATTGAGTTCAAAGAAAAGAGATATATACAGAGATTCTCCTCATTTTTTATAATCAGTTGTAAATATATAAAAACCAAGAACGTTATAGAACAATGTTACAAAAATAATTTATTTATATTTCCTATGTGTATTTGCATTCAGTGTCGTTACACAGCACCGGGAATTATTCGCCAAATGGGCATAACATATGACAATGAGGACATGTGTAAGTACGTCTATTATCGTAAATTTTAACGTTCATCGCTCGGAACACTTGAACGAGATAGCACGTTAACTCGTAGAGGGAAATCTCGTTAAAAGTACTTATAAAATGCGAAACTCCGTCACGTTTCCATGGCTAAGCTGTTGAACCGATTTCCATAAATTTTAGTAGGTATAGAAATCACTTGAACTTGAATAACAAATTTGTCGTTTACGTAAAAATATGAGGATTCTAATTATAAAAATGTATGATATTATCAAATATTGGACAAATCAAAACCTCGGAGGGCACGAGAACGCGAGTAAACGCTAGCCGTAAGAAGAGAATTACAATTGTAAGTTTTACTCTCGTAATCGACATAAACCAACTCTGTAATCTGGTAACAGTTACCTAGGTAACCTTACAGAAAATGTGGTTGTCAAAAAAAAGTCAGTGATAGTAAATTCCTTCAGGTGTAATGCAATGTCAAACAACATATGTTAATATTTATGAAAGTCTGAAATCATAATCAATACGTGTAAATTCACCCCTAAAAATTCTTGGTAAATTTAATCTTTTACAAAAAGTATAAGCAGAAAGAACAACGGAAATTAATTTGAAATCTTTAAAGAACAAAGGCCTAATGGGAATAATAACGAGCATCACAATCTCGGATGAAAGGTGAGCAGCGAGACGGTCGTAAACGCTCGTAGCAAACTTCCTGTCGGGTAGATTGCATCGCGTATTATCCGTTTTATGTTAAATTGAATAGCCGAAATTGTATTATGAGGGAAATTCACGTTAATTTCGCGATCATATTGAGGAAACAAATCTTTGCTATTATTAGATAACTTAGGTCCTAAAATTGGTAAACATGCACAGTACACAGACACTATATTATGACTTAGAACTATATTATGCTTTCCGATTGTTCTCATATCTCTTATTTTCCAAGTTATACATTCTAATCAATAAGTATGAGTTGTGGTAACTCGGATTTGAATACACGACCATAGATTCCACATGTCCACATCCACATGTTTGTCCTGAACTATCTCGGCTTGTGATAATGTTAGGGAAATTAAACTTTACTTTTATCAGACACTCAAGCTTTTCAAGTTTCGACGCAGCGTATAAGATAAAAGCTGAAGTTGTATTAAGAAAAACGAGATGCTGTCTTACAAACTTTACGAGTTCTGTTAAAAAAATGTTATTGAATTATCAGTTTTTATATTTCTTTTTTATTAACAATAAAATTTGCTCATTTTTTAAGATTTACGTTTTTCGTTCTTTTAACTAAGTATAAGACGAGATTTACACTTACATATAAGCTTTGCTCTCCAATTCCCATGAAGATTTACGTAATTTAAATTTACTGTCAGTGCCTAATTCTTGTGCATTTACTACTTTCGTTACTACTTACGACGTACTAACAGATAGTAGGTAAAGTTAATTTAAATTGCTCTCGAGAGTAAAACTTAAAAATGTAATTTTCGTCTAATGCTTGACGATAAAAAGTACTTATGTAAATATAGGTATTTCTAACCATTGCCCCAAAAGGAGCATTGTTGATGTTCACGACCTTTATGTAGAAACACATGTGGATGGACAACCACATTCCGAAAAACCTTAACCTTTTTAGGTATGCACTGTATTGCTAAAATAGTAAAAAAATACTGGAAACTCTAGTACATGAATAAGAACCATTTGTGTAAATTCTTTTGATTTACATTCCCCTTACATTTGGTTTAAATCAATGCAAATATTTCTTTAATATTTATTACAATAGACCGTAACCCAACAAATCAATATACATTGCCACCATAAACAACGAAACTACCTAAAAGTTCCATTCGCGATTCGTTATCCATTTGAGGCGAAAAAGAATAAGTATTGATAGAAGGAATGTAGCGAAATTTTGGAGATTATTTAACCCCTTTTTATTACATTGTTTTAAAGTAAATATGAATAATGGTGTATCGACATTTCTGATAAGAAAAACGAAAATGCGTTTAATGGCATTCATACCAATATTCGTCGTATCCTGGGAGAGCTCATTAAACTGATCATATCAAAAAAGTATTTGATAATAATCGTTACTCTTATAAGGGAAATTACTTTAATCAAAGCTATTCATCGCCAACCCGCAGTGGAGCAGCATGGCGGATTAAGCTCTAAACCTTCTCCTTAGTAGGAGAGGAGGCCTTTGCCCAGCAGTGGGACATTTACAGGCTGTTACTTTACTATTCATCCTCAAAGGTTATAAATTACAAAGATGAAATAGCAATCGCCGTGTAAAAACCCGTAACATATCATCCGGTAAAATGTAATCGAAAACAACGTAAGTCCTACGTCTCAAGTGTAGAAAATATAGAAAATCTTGCATGAAGCTTTAGATTACGGTATGGGCACGTTCCATCTCCATTTTAATGTTCCCAAACGTTATAAGTTTCAATATCGGCCGGAGTAAACATGCAGGGAGCTATATAACCAGTCATTACCAAGTATTTTATGGCAGCTTTTCGAACACGCAATAAAGTTATCGGCCATCATAAAAATTTGTGTCATCGTGGCGCCTTGATCGAGATAGGTGAATATTAGTCATTTTAGTATGGACTTATTGTTAAGGGAATCACTTAAGTATTGAAACAGAAATCGTATTCATGTAAAGATTAGAACATTGGATGTCCAAACAAAGTTGATTATTTCAATATTTAAGTTGGAGAGTGGAGTTTTTTTAATCTTCAATTTATACATACCTACAGTCCAACATATTGATATTATTTCATTGCATCGATTAGATTTCTTCATTTACGAGTATGTATTAACTGCGACACGACTTAAAAACGCAAAAATAGAACTACAACAAATTATTTTACAAATATAATCATTTATTTTCTACAAGAATAAATTGCTATATTTGTGTTTTAATTATTATTTACTTACGACGCTTGTTCAAAACTATAATTTTTCGAACTGCTGAATCACGTTATTTAACATTTCCATAGAAAAATTCGTACGATTCATTTTTATTTTACCAAAATGAAATACAGCAAGACACTTATTGACATAATGGAGGGCACGAAACAAGATTAAAAGGTAGTACCATCCTTTTACGTATAAAACATTTTCAATATTATTGAATACACTCGATCATTATTGAGCGTTCCCAGTGTACGTCACGTGCCATTGACATTGGCGCGAGCTGGCGGCACGCCAACGAAACCACCATAGCGAACCTATAAACTATCTTAACATATTTTACCATTATTTATGTTACAGTATTTCCTTATTTTTATCTTTTACCTGGTTTATTGATATCCGCTATTATTATTTGTGTTAATGTTAGTTATGAGTTCGAAATCAGGTACATAGCAACATGTGAAAATAATTTTAATAAGTAGACAATAATAATGTGGGGACTGGTGCTAGAACTAGATTAAATCCTGTACTTTAAGTCACCAGGCCCTCACCCCGAACGATTATACATGAATTTAATAATTTACCTTTATTTATATTACATATTTATAATATTAAATTATTCTGAAGAGTTCCGTATTTGAAAAGATTGGAAACCTAATAGAATCATTTTCTGGTTCGATGTCTGTCTGTTTGTATGTATATCAAAAACCTTTCCTAAGAAACGCGTAGAGGTAGCGAGTGAAAATTATATCAAATACTCAATGTCTGTAACCCGTCGCAGCTGTGAAAAAATCAAATTTTGTAATTTTACGCACTCAAAAAAAAAGGGATTTTATGGTACACATATAGAGCATTTTCAATAGACCAAGAAATCAATAGCCACGTTTGTTTTAAATCATGACTAAGTCCATGCGGCATTTGAAACTAGGGCCCATAATGTTCCTTACTCTATTGACCTAATAACTATTCGCTCGACTCGAACCAAATATGAAATACGGTGTCAAAGTGCCCACAAATTACCGTTATCTTCGGATGCGGTTGGATTGAATGTAATTGAACATTTAGATAAACCACAATCGTAGATACTTCAAACAATACATACTCGAATGTGTACTGAGGTCATTATAATTGGTTGTAATGACGCTACAAAAACATGGAAAATTTTCGGACTATTGGCCATTCACAATCGGGCCACTTATAAAAGTATGGAGTACTGGATTTATATACCTCTACCTCTACTTACTAGTTTCTCGTGTCGTTTTTAACTTAATTTTTATTGGTATGATAAGACAAGAATGACACTTATAAGTTTTGCTCTCAGACTTTCATAAAGATTTACGTAAGTTGTTTGTTTTGTGTAAAAATTACTGTCAGTGTCTTATTTTTGTCATTTTTGTAACTACTTACGAGGTATCTGTTACCAAGTTACAGAGTTGTTTTATGTCAATTACGAGAGTAAAACTTACAAGTGTAATTCTCGACTTCTTTCTAATTACTCGGTTTTATTCGGCACGCATACTTAAACTGTTTTAATATGGCAGTTGAAATTATAATTTCTATTCCAATTTAAATATTAAAGTACTTCAATATAAAACTAAAAAGAAAAAAAAATGTAAGCTAATTTATCACGAAACACTCGTTGGTAGTGTACGAAGTTATATACACATAAATCCAGAAGTTTTAATGAAAACTCCCAACGCTAAATAAACCTGTAGCACTTCTTGGGCCTCGTCCAAACCTAAAAGTCAAAGTTCCAACGATTTCTTTATAGAAAACTGTAGTTACCGAGTTAAGTGAAAACACAAATACTTACATTATTAAGCTTACTTCTTTCAATAAGTTACGTAAAAGTCAGCTTACCTGTAACAAAAAATATATAAAGAATAAGTAATCAAATAAATAATCATATAAAGTTTATTAACATACGAGATGTACATCTTAATCTTAAGGCACTCCCTCATCAGAAACCTTACAGTATAATGTAACAATATAAAATCTATTTCGCGCAATATGATATAATACTGTCTAAACTGATAAGCAGTCAAATTCAAAATAATTCATCTTTATTCAAGTAGGCTTTAAAAGCGCTTTTTTATCGCCAATTCACAAATGAATCTTTTAAATTCGCCTATAATATAACAATCCAAATTCGATTTTGAGCATTCGCCTGAAGTCGAATCACACAAAAAATGTATGTATGATGTTGATGTAGACTACATACAGGCTGTTGTTTTTAAGATAATTCTTGTTACTCGTTGTATGACGGTTATCATAAGTATCATTACAAGGTATGCACTACAATACTCATTTCTTATCACTCACTGATGTAATGCTTGAATCTGAACTATTACATTACAGACAAATATTCTTAATGAGGGACCACCCTTATCTATACTAATATTATAAATAAATAGAATTTGTTTGTAAAGTTTGTTTGTAGGAGGTAATCTCTGAAATTACTGACCCTATTTGGAAAATGATTTTGAGTTAGATAAGGAACTACAACTCAGATCACACTACGACTCATATAGCGATACAGTAGCTAAAAAAGTGAATGAAACCGCGATAGACAGCGTGTATCTCATATAATATGAAACAAAGAAAAGAACTTAGATACACAAATACACATCACGTATTGAAACAGAAAACATTTTTAAAATAAACATTTAGAGCCCGAGTCAAAGAAATACATCAAAAGAATAATTTATCGCACGAGACGGAGAGCCGTTGCACGATTGTGAAATAGAACAGACGGGAAAGGACGAGAGATAACAATGAAATGACTAGCAGTGAAAAAGGTCCTCTTTGTATGGAGTTCTAACTAAAGAGATTTATCTAACTAAAAGAGATGTCATATAATACAAATATTTATAGTTGTAACTCTATAAACATTTAAATAATCTTTATAATACAAGATCTACATATGTTGGAATAGATCTGTTCTACGCGGTTTCGATCGATCGAAGTTATAGTATTTCCTTAGATTTTCGTAATTACTACATATCGATAAAAAACTATTTAAAATAGATTTAATCGAGTATATAAATTATTTTTATCATTCCGACGTTTCGAGAAATTTACACCGACCGTGTGAAAGTTAGGGAAGAATTATAGATGTAAGTTTTACTCTTGTAATTCGTGTAAAATAAATCTGTAACCTAGTAACAGATACGTCGTTAGTAGTAACGAAAGTAGAAATAGTAATGTAAAAAACAAGGCACTGACAAAAAATTATTTCAGGTGTAAAGCAATGACAAACTTATGTAATTCTTTATGAAAGTCTGAGAGCAAAACCTTTAAGTGTAAGTCTCGCTTTAGATCGACCTGTCTTAAGTAGATAGTATTTTAGTAACTAGCCAGATTGAATTGATTTTTGTTTTCATCAGGTACTGCAATAGGTATTATTAATCTATAACCTTCCTCAATAAACGGGCTACTTAAAGCAAAAACAGTTTTTCAAATTACACATATTAACTACTATACTAATATTAGCGTATCCAAACGAACATGAGTTTTATATATTAATATATACAATAGAATACATGAATTACTATAAAAATTAATATCCATTATAAATAAACGATATTAGATTATAGTAATTTGTATAAAAGTTTTTTGTTATAATATGTTTTTAATAGTAATTGCATGATCGCTTTCAACAAAACGTATCATGTCAGGGGGTGTAGCACAGCGCTGCGTAGAGAAAGTGTGTCCGTGACATTGACATCACTGGCTCGATGCCAAGGCGGCCATTTTGTTCAGGAATCAGGACCGTCTGGTTAGGATTTACTGAATGAAACTATGTATTCGTTTTTAGCAACTTTAAATATATTAACATATATTATGTTACATATAATTGTTATCTAAGAAGTTTTAATTAGTATATAGTAACGCCGAAGTTTCGACTCCGCAAAGTCAATGTTACCTTCTTGGGGCAAGGTATTCGTTTTTATAATAAAATTCCGCAGAAAGTGTTACAGTTTACAAAAAATCCTTAGTAGCTAAAGCATATTATTCTGTTCAAGATTATATAGATCATAAACATGCTTGGATTTAGTATAAGCTGGATTCACACAGGGTATTTAATATATTTGTAACTCATAAATGTATGTACCCATCGTAAAACTTTTAAAAAGAGTAACTATCGAGTTTCTTGCCGGTTCTTCTCGGTAGAATCTACATTCCGAACCGGTGGTAAATTATTTCATTAATTAGTGTTTAGTTTTCTTTTGTTTTTGTATTGACGATTCAAAAGTGCTTGTAAAAGCCTACTTGAATAAAACATATTTTGATTTTGATTTTATAAGTACTGGCTTTAATAAAGACGCTCGAAGGGGCTATTAGTTTGAAAGAAAACAAGTCCAGAAACCGACATTCAATATTATAAGAAAACACCAATGTTTTTTTGTAGTAATGAAAACTGTTCCTATGTACACAGGTATATAAAAATCAATAGCGGTCCGATAGTCTTGCAAAAACTCGACATAGACTCGAAGCTCGACCTATTTGATTTTTTTTTGGCTTTGATCGCCACAATACTAAGTTGGTTTAGGAAAAAAAAAACTACAGAAGCATACATATGGTACTTTTGTGTAGGCTTGTCGTGCGTTGGATTTCTTTTAATAGAGAGCGGTGGTCCGAATTTCAGGTGTGAAATACTTTTAGAGCGCTATCCTTTCAGTAGAAAATAAGTAAACTCATTTTTCAGTACATAGACATTGTTACAGAATTCAGAATTAAAAGTGTTGTAGTATAATTTTTAGTTTCTTTTTTTTAATGAGTGCTGTGTGCAAGGTTTAAAAAATAGTAATAATTTTTATTTAGGCTGCGCAAAATTGAATTTGAACGCAGTATCAAATTGTATCGAAATTTTGAATACAGTTGAATAGTTTATTTATTTGAATTATGTAAATTGAAAATGGGAATAATAAATATAAGCCGAGAGCTCATAAAATATCACAATACATTCAACAGTTCATTGTCAGCCACATTTATTTTATATGCAAGTCGACTGTGACTCACAGTTCCACTGGTTCAATTCCGGTACATGCCAAATTGGTTGACGTTTATTAACCAATATCAAAAACAGTTTAATATTTTTGTATTTGAAAGTGTATACATTCCGATTGGTTCAAAAGAATTTCGTCACGATAAATTCAGCTATTTAGTTTTTAAATCAAAATAACTGTAATAAGTTTACCCTTTTTCAAATAAAAAATATCAATATCTGGTATGAAGTAACTGAATTCTGAGTAAAGAATATAAAAAAAAATGAGAAAAGATGAGAACCTCCTCCTTTTTTGAAATCGTTTGAAAGGGAAATCGAATGAAACACTAAAAAAAAATAATCGCCGTAAATAAAAAAAAAATCTAAATAAAAATCAAACGGAATAAAACATTAAAGCCCGGAAAGTATTACGAGCGGTCGTTAGTGAAAAATATCTCCGTCAATTATGCGCGGCATATCAAAGGGACAGAGAGATGATAACATATGTGTATGCCGATAAGCATTATTGTGTCAACCCACAAAAAGATATACTATAATAAAAAAATAAGTCATCTAAACTCAATAATTCCTCCAACAAAATTTTTAAGAATAGGTTTGACATTTTAGACGCTATTTTCTCAAAATCAAATCCGTGTGGCTTGACACAGTATTGCTTATCAGAGTCCAGAGTCCATATATGAACCGGCAACGGAGACGGATAGCCGTGAGTGGTCATAAAATCTGTGAGTCGCTGTAATCCGTTCTGTGCCTAAATAATGAATGAGCCGGATTAATGAACCGGACTGAACCAAAAATCGCTCACGGTAAATTATGGAGATCCCTTAGACTTATCGAAATAGAGGTCGTTTATTTTATTGGTAGGGCTAAGTAACGCTGCTTCGCTATGTACGAAAATTAATTGTAATTTATCAATATTACTAGAAATTAGGCTTTTTTCGACAATCTTTAAATTCTCTTTTTTCCTACCTGTAATACCTTAAAAAGTCGTCAAATAGCATATAAATATCTTGTATAGTCTTTTTTTCATAACTTGACTTATTTGTTAACAATATCCGGAAATCTGGTTATAAATACACCATATTTGTTAACTAAATAAGCCAAGTAAAGAAAAATGGACTATAGAAACGATATAATCCTTTCCTGTCAAACTAAAAGAAAGAAAACTTTAGAAACAGCTGATTATAGCATTAAAAACATGTTAAAAATCACAAAAAAAATATATTTCATTCATTTTATTTAAGTCCATACCAGTGTAAATGAGTACCTCCCTAAGCGAATCTTGGAATTTAATTTAAAAAAATGTAGTGCAGTCTCCATTTATAAAAAAGTTTAACGCTTACGTCTTACCGTACCTTACTTAAAACATTATATCACCAAGTAGCTAGAATTTTATTATTAAAAGTGACAAAATTTTTCCTCCGAGATTATTTTATACGTGTAACTTTATAATTTTATAAACGTTTACCTCATTAAACATTTTAACATGATCAAAATATCCTAAGAGAGCTTAATCAATGGTTTATATGGTAATGATATATATATAATCCTTAGATGAATGCATTTAGTGCAAATATATATAAATAAAACAGGTATATAGGAATTTCAACCGCGTGTCTAAAACTTTTCAACACTTCAACAAAACTTGTGCCTGAAACCATTACCGAAAAGACCCAATTCAAATCCATTAAAAATAGTTTCTAACTATAAAACCAATATTGTATAATCTGTTTGTCTATGTAAAAATTCACAGGATAGCTTTAATTCTAAGCACGGTTTAAGTTACTTCTTTCAAATGCAGTCAGATAGAAATGTTAAGGCACCCGAGGGTAGTAAGAAAACTTTTTACATTGTAAATTCTCGTAAATGTATCTGTTACAAATCTCTCACTCTGACAAAATCAGTTTAGTTAGTAGTTTATTTTTAGGCTTTGCACAAAAGTACTTTTGATATAAATAACGAACATGAAAAGCGAAAACCTGCAAATAAGTTATGTTATTGTTTTTTATTTAAAGAAATAACGAATTCGAGAAGCAAAATGCAAATATATTAAGTTAGGTGAATGTTTTTGTAACAGTACTTTTGACTGTTATTTCACTTACTATTGTCAAAGGCATGCGGACAAAACTAGTTTTGACTAATTTGCCTTTTTTAACCGACTTCCAAAAAAGAGAATTTTTTGTATGTACCGGTAACTCGAAAACGGCTTGACCGATTTAGTTAAATCTCTTTGTATTTAAAAGATAATCCTTCGAGATCGGTCTAATAGAATTATAATCAAAAGCGTTTCGGAAGTCCGTTTCTTTTTTAAAAAGTCTTATAGAATATGAATTCAAAGTATTTGTCATAACAAACTTATCGTAAAACATATCAATTCACACGTACTACACATACGTGTCCAACATTAATAATCAAACTATCATAACGGTAAAATAATTCCTGATAAGAACGTATTGATAAGCTCGACCACGTGAATCAATTTTCTCATCCCGATAACTGAACTACAACTAGATACATTATTGCCAAATTATTTTCTAACAATTCCAACCTTTACTTCGCTTCTTTTATCCTAGAAGACAGCCTGCTTTAGAATTTTACCCGCGCTTAACGTATGTTTAAATTTCTATAAGGTAGAGACTGATCAAATGCTAATATAATTATATGCTCGCTTTTCATTTTGTTATACCGGACGACCGTCGAAAACTCATTTCCTGTCTGGCCAATGCGACACGCGGGCCACCTACTGTAAGTCAACTGTACTATGCCTATAGCTTTCTCGCAAGTGCAAATAATAATATGAAATATTTTATCACAATCGAACGACATGCCTGCCTATGAGATACAAATTAATTCAATATTATTTTTATTTCAAATTATGCGACCGTTATAAGCCACTAATATTTACTTCATTATATAAATTTAGCTTTTTTATGTGGTTCTTGTTTGGTGTTTAAGTCAAAAATCACGAAATGGAAAGTCGAATTTTTACCTATATATTAAGACGCGAAGCAAAGCACTTTGTACATCTTTTTACGAAAATTGCGCGGACGGAAGAGTATGACATTTCGTACACTTAAAGTTTATACATAGAGATATAGAATGAGAGAGAAATGTTAATATATTTTTAAAATTATGCATAAAAATTTTTGAAATCGAATTAAATTTAAGGAACTACGATAGAACTCCGACCACTACTTTTATTTAAATTCATCAAACTACTCTAAAGTCAAGCTTAATGCGAGAGCTATCATCTAATCGCTAACATTAGTAGCTATGAGAGACCTTTGTAAAATTTTTAATAGTACTTGAAAGGAGATCGAAATAAAAAAAATTATAATAGAAAACTGAAATAATACCAGTGGCTTCACAAATTAAACACAAACATTCGTGAGCAACCGAATAAGTAGGAACCGCGCTATTTGTTCTGTCGCCGACGTGCTGGGATCAGTGGCACATTATATCTACATTCTCCGACAAAACATTGAACACGAACTGGGGATATTTACACGCCTAAAAGCCTTCTATTTATGTAGAAATATTATCCTCTGGTATCGTTTAAATTTTTAATATGGCCCATTTTCGAAGTATTCAAAAATAATTCATAGAAATACCCATTTACAAGAATTTATGATTTGTATTTTTGATTTTAATGCTGGCAAAGTTTGTTTGTAGTACCTATGTATAAACGCTTTAAAATGCTTTTGGAGGTGCATTAATCTGCTAAAAATGGGGCCAATTGTATAAAATTGTAATTAATAAATATACCAGACTCTGATAGTTTAGGAGTCCTTGTAGTGTAAAAACATGTCATCAACTGTCAGAAGGTAATTTATTTTGATTGCGATAGTGTTAAACAGTTATGTAGTTGCCAGTTTGTGTTACCTATACCTGGTGGTCTTTAAAAAAATGACAAGCAACGTAAATGTTATTTTTAAAAAGATTCACAGTGCGCCATTTTTTCAAGACGCTTGTCTTCTTCACTTCGCATTATACCCTATGAATGTAAATGTAAAGGGTTGTCGTTATCACAAGACCCCCGGAGCGCCATTCTATGAGCAGTTATCTACTTTACTTGTAATACTTTTAAAAACTAAAACCCAACTACGGAAAAATCACGCTTTAAAAAATAAAAAACAGGATAATATTGTTTTCTGGTATTTGCACCTACCAGACGTGGTCTCATACCAAAACAAAACATAACATCAATAAGCCATCATAAGCCTTGTGGCAAAATGGAATCAAATTATTTCATAATTTGATTCCATGTATAAAGAATAGCGTAATGATAACGATACTATTAGGAAATAGGTACATAACTAATCAGACAGAACATCTGGAGATGTTCTTTGATTTATGCAAAACCTAAACGTAATCAATCCAACAAAGACTGACTTTCACGAAAGCAAGTGGAGCACCAAATTGGGAACAAACTATTCTGAATTGCATAAATCCTTCGAATACTAGCTTCAATTTAGTTGCTATCGATCTTCATTCTTCAAGACTTCGCTTTTGATGTGAAACATTGAGACGTTTTCAGAATAAAATTGAAATTGTATCCAATTTGCATATGATTACTTTTCTAGTAGTGAAATGTTGTATAGATTAATTATTTTGAATTCTTAAACAACAATATAAAGTACTGTTTAGTTTGATAACTTGCCACGCTTAATGAAGCAAGTCAGCAAAAAAAAAGACAAATATTTTACCAACCAACCAATTTTATCAATTTAATTTAATCGTTACGTAAATTTATCCGGATATCAATGAATACCAACATACTAACTACGTAAGTAACAAACAAACTACATCCGGAAGGGTGTTAAGGAAGTGGTTACAGAGATCTCTGGAGTATCCAGAAACGCTTGGCTAAGTGTACCGAACATAATCCCACCATTAGACACTTGGGTACACAAACAATATGGCATGTCTTACAACAATCTCTTATGGGCTTACGTGAACTTGTTTCATATTTCTAAAGCTACCTTGAAAGGGTAAGGAGAGCTATTATAGTGATACGTCTGTATAGCGGCGTTGATTTCTCATTCACTAACTTCTGCCTGTGGCTTTCTTTTGCAAAGGTTTCAATTTTACCAAGAATTGTATGAATTCTTAAGGCGTGAGTTACACTTGTAAGTTTTATTAACAGACTTTTCTTTATATTTACATAAATTGTGTATCATCGCTTTTACACTTGATAGAATTTGCTGTCAGTGTCATATGTATTGTAACAGTAATTTCAAAATATTTTATAATAGCCTACAAGTACCTATGTCTTTCTACAGGATTTAAGCTATTTTAATAGCTATATTTAATATATAATACGCATAAGGGATATTTAATTACTTTGAAATGTTTTCGCGTTTTGCCACAAAGAACTGATATTATGCTATTTTCATATTTTTAAATATTATTATGGTTTTAAAATAACATCCTGAACAATATTTCTTTCATTTCTTCTATTAAATTTCAGTTATACATTATTACATTTATAAATACGAAAAAATGTGACAATATATTAATATTAAAAACACCAATAGGGCAATTCCATAACCTCGAAATATCAGATATATAATAAGATAGAGTTATTGAAATACTTAGCATTATTTAATGTTGATTTTGACGTTGCAATTGTATGGCGTAAATTACTGACAAGTTTTACTCTGATACAAAACAACTGTCACCAAAAAGTTACTTAGAAACCATACATAAGTGTCAACAAATATATCAGTGACAGTAATTTTTTTCAGGTGAAAAAGGCAATGATGAACAATTTGTGTAAATCTTATGAAAGGCTGTGATATAACTTACTAGTGTAACTCCCGCCTACGACGCTGTTTATCACAATACCTTTTACTGAATTCCCTGCCGAACCCTCTCATTTTATAACCTTGTTTATTACATCATCCGAAGGAATAATATCGGTTGTAATGAAATTAAATTGAAACGAATTACTCTCGCTGAAAGATGAGTCTTTTAAAATTAATATATCTACATATAGTAAGACAAATGGAATGAAGTTGTGACTATTGTTTTTTTTTAATCAATATGGCTCTAAAGTAACTAAACTAATATGTAACTAGATGTACTTATCGCGGGTTCACATGAAATTACGGTACTAGCCAGTTTTGGTTAATGTAAACAGTTTGATTATGTTTATTACTTCTTCTATAAGCCGTAGCTTGTTTTAGGTTATAACTTTCTCCAACAAACGGGCTATTAACGCATTATTTTTTCAGATTGAACTAGTACCGAAGATTACCCTATTCAAGAACATAGCGAACCTTTGTAGACTCATTTTCCTGCAAAATATCAGCACTACCTAGCAAATCTAAATGTGAATTTAAACCCTAAAGTCGGTACACTTAAACACACAAAAAAATCATAAAAATCAGTAAAAAACACAAGATATATAAATTATGCAATTTCATATTTTTGGGTGACATTAATTCCCGTCATTTAGATCTAAAATCCAAAATACTGCATCCATTTTAATAATAATTATATGGGACCAATTTAACATTACATATGTATACGTTTTCAAATAAAAAAAAAAGAATTTTCAATATCGGTTCAGTATGACGGAGTTCTGACTTAACAAACATTTAGAAAAAAGACTACGAAGTGGGAACCTTTTCTTTTGAAGTCCGTTGAAAAATTGATAAGATTCGTAAATATATATATTTTAATAATCTATATACTAATAATGATTTTAAGAAAATAATTTAGCTAATAGATATATTATGTTAAAACGGTATTATTTATCGTGGAGTTAAATTAATAAACGTTTATATAAAAGCAGGCGCGTTTAGAACATTAAAGCACTTGCCGTCGATTTTTCTTTGCCTGAATCCGGTGTTGACCCAGAAAGCAGCTCAGGCAGCTGAGCGTAGGAAATATTACTTCTTAAATCATCTAGCGGTTTCTTTTTCGTAAATGTCATACACTTTTCCACTGAACTTAGTTCGCAAAAAACGAATAAATGCAGTTATTGGCAAAATTTACCTGACTCAGTTCATGTTTAATATAGTTTTTGTATTTAAATTGTTCTCTTTGTCTCAAATTTAAATAATACTTTTTCCAATTTCATTTGTCTCGTTGCCGAGTTTTTTTTATTTAAAAAAATAAATAGCCGTATTTTACAAGGGCACGCTATTTCCATTTCAAGGACGGATATTTTAAACACGCAGGTTACCTAATGTAGGTCCGACCTAACAATTACTTAAGATTATATTAAAATTCCTTAAAAACACTAACACTTCATTAAATCACTTCCATGTACACTCGTTTAAGCGCCATAATTTCCGATTACACCGCTATATTTTTTACGTCACGAAAACAAAATTTCATTAGCAATATAAACTAATGAAATCGAGAGAACAGCCAGAAATAAACAAAACTTTCTCCTTCGTTCGCTACGAAAAACTACGACCTTTGGCACTAGCGTACACTTATGCCCATAGAGGCCTCGAAATTCAAGTTTGGGAGCCGCCACCAGCACCCGCAGCATTAGTTGCGTGCCGACCGCCGAGCCGAACGTACATGCCTGCTTCTTCCGCGAAGTAAACCTTTCGTTATCATCGTGGAGTTTATAAGTGGGAAAAGTTATTGTGTATTCTCGCAGTGTATGAATTTCTGTACAAAGAAAAACGGGTGCATGGTTGAGCGTTGTTGTGATGGTTAACGGTTGTTTTGGCGGGAAGTACATTGGTTCCACGGTGTTGGCACAAATGCCACCGTTGCTGAGGTAAATATTGACGTTGGACGGGATTACGACGAGGAATCCGCACGACTGATGTCCGCTACGCGAGTATTTGCAAAGCAATTGAGTTCAGTGCTTCACAGCTTGCGTACTCGTGAAAGAAATTGAATGCGCGGCTAACGAGAATTTTTATTTCATTTTTTTTTTTCATTGAAAACTCTTGAAGTGAAAAGTTTTAGACTAAAATATATAAAATAAATTTTTCATACTATAATAACTTAACTTATCGTTAATATAAATGAATATTATCGTAAACGCGAAATGATATCGCGTAAACCGGCTCAAATGCGAAATGCATCCAATATGGTAATATGCGCGTCTCGAGTGGCGAACTGTTTGGGGTGGCTTCCCCACTACGGTACCCGAATTAAAATAGCCCTAACATTCGCAGTAAAACTTCCAGACATCCTTACGTAAGCTTTCAGCAGGCTACACCCCGCCTCCACTTATGTAACCGCTCGATTTGGTCTGAACCTTATTTTAGTACCTAATTTTAGAAACATTAAATAATAACCTTGATAACCTTCGTAGTATATTATCATCCTTTTGTGGAAACGGATACAAGTTCACATTCGCGGCAGCCGTCCTTGGCAATCCCCGTCCACTCTTTCACATGTACGTGTTCTTATTGTTTTCGCAAACATTGAATAAACAAGATTGGTGGTAGAAAGTAAACAATCACACAGGGTTGTAATCTTGATCAATGTAACCTTGAAAAAATTATCTGCGGTAGTTATAACTTATGTGAATTGAATATGGAACCGAATCAATCGATATTACACTAGCGAGAAAGTTAATGAATGCACTTGAATGTAAATCTGTCCAATCAATCGGTAATTTCTCATAAAGATTTTACCTTATTGCTTTGTTAATGGATACTTTGATTCGAATATTTTATTATAAAATCAAGTTACTTATAATGACTTCTCTGTTAATGATACTTCGTTTTAAAAAACATTTAAGGGACTAACTTTAGTTAGAAAGTGATAAGATCGAAGATTTTGATAGACACGTTGGCGCAGTGGTCACTGAAACTGACTTTAGTGCTAACGGTCGCGGGTTCGATCCCCGCTTACGGCAAATGTCTGTATTGGCCATACGGATGTTTGTCGTGGTCTGGGTGTTTGTGTTAGTGTTGTGTGTGTTTCCGGACCCCCGAAACAAGGTCAAGCATAACGTGCGATAAGAATAGGGCAAAATTTAATAAGCTTTTAACACAATTTAAGATTATAATATTTAGCTGCTGATACATTGTTTTATAAATTTGTAAAATTTTGAATTATTAAAAGTCTGTTGTTTTAATAAGTATAATCGAGCACTTAAGGGGAATTCGTAATAGCTAAAGGGAATAGATACTTAAATCCATCAATACTGACTTCCGTTGGACACAAACGTTCAAAGCCGGAGAGAAATTACGTCTAAGCTGTGAAGACCTCTACTTAGAATGCACAACCAACAACTTAAGGAAAGCTGATTAAGGTTATTTCCCCGTAGGAAAAGCCTTACAAGATCCGATAACTATATTCTGCATTATTAAATACATTTTATTAGCGTTTTAGTGAAATTAAATTTAATCTTGATCAATAGAAAAATATATACTCCGAAAATGTCTACGAAATTCGTATCTAGTAAAAATGGATTAAGGCGCCCCGCAATGGACCGCATTAATTCAACAACCTTCAAGAAACAGTTCGAACTAACTCTATATGTAACAAAACTTTCATCATAACATTTACTTTCTTAGAAATTAAGCTTGGTTTGCTTAAAATAACAGTCTATTAAACATTCTATATACTTTACGATGTGAGTGCGAATTTCCCAAGAGCAACAAAATTTAATGAAAGTTAAGTCGTTGGAAAACTTAAGGGTACATTACTTTTAGGTAAACGCCAGCTTTACAGTTAATATTACAGTATAATTTATTTATATAAGTGCCTTTGTGAACTCTGCTCAGTGACTCTACATATTATCGTAACACTTTGTGCAAAAGCATAAAATAATATTTCTATTTCAACGACGGAACCCAAAGGTCAACAATGGCAAGAGCTCTACGGTCTAACGAAACTCATTTCACGCATAATGCGCACAAAACTCTCCACGTTACAGATTCGCCGTACATTCAGAAACTTTGAAATTATAAAAGTGAACTTCAAAATGTAGAGAACGTTATATATTAAAGTTTACAATTACATAACTATTTATTCGCAAGCGAATATAGGTACACAAACATTTTAACCTCAAATATAACAAACAAATAGTGCATCGTAGAAACGGGAAAAGACAATAAAAATGCACACATCGAGAAAGTAGCAATCTCACTTGTCTCGATAAGACGTGAAACGTCTCGAACAAAGAGAACAACATAAAACTTTCCTTCGCTACTTACTTCGAAAACTGCGCTATTGATGAAACACAAATATTTACTTTCGTTAAAACGCAAACCTTAGGTTTTATAAAAAATGTTTGAGAATATTCTAATTTAACTAATTTAAATTATAGCTGAATGATTTTATAAAGTACACATTAGGTAACTTAACACTTTCACGGGGCGATATTTCCAGTTGAATCAATAAGGTTCTGATAGATGGTGTGTAGTTTTAATACGGTTAGGTAATTTATAACTTTATACGTCAAAGTTTGTACAATCGGAAAACCAATTTCACCGAATCTTGTTCTAAGTTGTAAAGAAGTTCTGTATTTGGAGTTGAGAAGTTGTGGTATCGCTAAATTTGTTGAGACCGTTTGTTTGTATTTGTACCGAGTGTTATAAATTGAAAAGTATTTCTATTGTTTTATAATGCTTAATATTTCAGGTCGGTTAGAAAGATAAAAGTGTAATACAATCTATTTTTACCGTAAGTTCAAATAATTTAATATTCACACTATTCTAATTTTAAAATGGAATTGGTTTATTTTCTACCGATATTAGCTTCAAAATTACAATCATAGTTTAAAACTGAAGGTCAACAGAAAATTGAAAAAAACACCTAATAAGTCAAATTTAGAACGATTATTCGCTTTGAACCGAGCGCACAAAACGCGCCTCGCCCTTGGTCTCACAATAACGCCTCGTTACCGTAACGAGAATGCTAAAGAAAAGAGCGCTACACGTGTATACTTAACTAGACAATTTTTTAAACTAGCAAACTGTATAAAGTACGAAATTTTGAATCATTTTCAACGCGTAATTTTTGAAACAAATGTAGAGCGAGGAGTCGACAAACATGTCAAATAAACTCCCTAGAAGAAAAATAGGAAAACCGTGAACAATATAAATCACGTATGTAACAAACGAGACAGTTATTCGCGATTCTGAACGATTAATAGCCGCAACAAGCCTCCATCTGTCTAAAATGAGGAAACACATTATTAATAGTATCAAAAAAGACAAAGAGTATAAAGTCAATACATAAAAATTTACCCAGTCGATAAATTCTTATTGGTGCGTTTAAAATTTTATGGAATAAACTGCGAGTAACAATAGACTACCTGCAATTGACACAAGCGTGTGATTCATTCATTAAATAATGGGAACAATCGATGCACGAGTTCTTGTTATTAACAATTGTGAGATTTATAATTAGCAATTGTGAATACTTTTTAAACCACATCATTTGTATGTGATTTATAACCGTATAGCATATAGTGTTGTGTTTCTTCAAACAATTTGAAAATTAACCCTTCCTTTGAAGTTTTAAGTCTCTTACACGATTTGACCGACTTTAATATGTCTAGAAATTTTGCTGTTTGAGGTTAAAATAAAGATACATAAGGCAATGTTCTTTTATAAATAATAACAGAACAACCTTTCGTAAATTGAAAATTTATTTTGAACGCTTGTATTGTAATAACTTTCAGCAGAACTACAAACCCTATTAAATTTTACAAGTTGGCCGAAAGTCTGTTGAATAGTCGCTTAATAAATCAGCGACCTTCCCCCTAACCTTCGAAACATTGATGTGAAATCCTTCGAGTCGCAACATGAATCTGTAATGCCACCGTCACCCCCAGCGACCATTCCAGCGTCAATCGACCAATCGCGCTGCGTCTAGCAACGGCACATGAATTTATTATGTCCACCGGGTTTTCATGTCAACTTTTTTTTATTTCGCCTCAAAACGAACGCTGATCTCAATAGTAAAAATGAACAAAATTTTTTCCATAATAAATTGAGAGTAGTTATTGGATTAATTAAAATGTCGAAACAGAAAGGCTACCGCTACGTCTTTGAAGCTATCGTCATTAACGCGTGACATCATAAATGTAACGAATCAAGAAGCGTTCGCATGTGAACCAGATGAGATATGACAAAATTTAATTCAATTAACTTTGGATCAAGATGGAACTTGTTAGTGTCAAAGCAGTATGGTATGGCCTATTTATAAAGTTCATTTCAACAAAAACACTAGATAGGTACAAATACTTTATCCTGAAATCCTGAAATGTGAAAAACAGGCCTTAATCATGGACATGCAATATTAAATATAATTATTAAGTAATCAAAAATTACAAGCTAAATAGCGTATCTACGTGAATCATTTTTGTTTAAATTAAAATATTTTCGACATGTTTCGAATTGGTTCTTACAATTCCACATTGTTAACAACGCTGGCTAGACTTGCGTAAATACGTGTGTATTCAGCCATTAGTACCTCTGATCAATGTCACAAATACTTGTATTTATTCCGTCGTTGTTACGTTTTGAAACACAATATCTTGTGAATGGTGTGAAAATGTTACATTGCTTCAGTAATTTTCACAACTTTAACATTACATATTAAATGAAGTACATCGTATTTTGATTAATAACAAGATCTATTAAGATACGAACTACAAAAGTGATTTAGTAAAATTTCAAGTATTAAAGTAGTGCTTTCACTAAACATTTGAACTAAAACCATATATCAGTAACAGCGTCATTAGGTCTACGATATCACATGATGTGTACACAAATCATTTACCAATGGGTTATCCGAATTAATTTTAAATAAATTCAACATTTTCCCGGAAAAAGCATTCACTGATTCGAACGAAAAGTATTTTATTTCAACGTTGATGTTTTAAAATAAAGATACGGTCGTGAAAATACAATGATTTGTTACACGACCAGTCTGGTATTTTTTCAATGTCATCCGCATTACCGAAACGTCCTTCGAGCGAATCGATCCGTGACTATTACAATGATGGACAAATTGTTAAAGTTAGACAATATACCCAATACAATAGCATTCATTACATACGGCTTCTAAATATAGTAGAAATTGAGACTGGTCGTAACTTATTAACATCTGCGCCTCACATCACCTCACGTACGAAGCTCACTTGTACAGCTTCTAACAATAAATGGGAGTAAATGGCTAGAAAAGTCTGGTAACTTTATCTTCAAAGAAATCGTATTGTAGTTCTATAAATAGTAGTAATAATGATCATTGATAGGCTTTGAATGCCTATCAAGAAAACACGGACATTTTAAAAAATCTCGTCTTCGTAATATTGTACGAAAAAAAAAAATCCTAAAAATTTAACGTACTTATCAAGAAGTACATAGTGCGAATTTCTATGTGATAGGAGCTGTTACTCGGAAGAACGCGTTTAAGTGCTGATAATTTTTTTGACATTGCCCACTTGATGTTTGCAAGAAATCTTTAACCCCATTCTAAATCGCAACTGGCGTTTGTAAACAATATATGCGTGGGATTCGGTCGGAGCGTCGCAGATGTCAAGTAACATCAGAGTGATTGGGTGAAGCCGATGCATATTTATGAGACATTGATCGTCCTAGCAGTGCGCTCAGCTACATTGAACGAAAGGGCATTAAACAACCTATTTGAGCAATAAATTTAACGTGACTGGAATACTGGGACCTAATTTACCTTGTAGTCGCCTATACCCTAGACCGTTAACCGTTTAGCAGAAATCTAAATGTTTAGTCAATTTACTAGTTCTAGAATAATATATTACCTCAACTAAATTTGCATTATATTTAAACAGTGATGTGTATTTGAATATTGAATAGTGGAATAATTTCGAACCTTAGCTGTGTGAAACAACAACTCAGTTATTCCATAAATAATTTATCATGGCGTCTAATCCATACAGCTTTTAGACAAATAGAATCTTGTTGCCCTTGGCACCCAAAATAGCATCATAATTTCTACATTCGGATAAATTAAACTTTCATAAGCGGACGTGCTGCAGTTGTCCATTGCTATCATAAATGATTTACGAATGCACCGACTAAAAGCCGCGGATGAATTCTCATTAATCAAAATTCTGTTTTAATATTCTGTTTTAATTAACCGTTACTTATTTATATTACATATCTACAGTGTTTTTATTTGTTTAACATTGTATTGCCATCTCTTTTACCATTAAGCGTTTATATTGAGACAATTTTTTTTACCGATTTCAAAAAGAAGAAAGTTCACAAATTTTAGTGTGTTTTTTGTAATTTGTTACTTATAAAGAAGTGATGAAATTCATGAAATTAACTTTTGTAATTGTATACCAATACCTAATAACTATACTTACATTAGAATTCCTTTTTTATTAATAAAAATAGAAATTTATGAAAGATTTCTAAAAATGTATCAACTTCTTTCCATTACACTTTTATACCGTTTATAAGCTACCGTTTCACATAACACTTGGTCGATAAAATGTAAGCTACATGAAGGTCAAGAAAATAGTCAGAGTTTTCAGAATACTGAAAAAATATTCAGCAACAATCGTTCCTTCGTTACTTTGGCATTTTTGTGCCATAATATTATCGAATATATTCTTTATCTTCATCTGTAGATAATAGCCTAACAGAAATCTTGTTACCGCCGCTACTAAAATATTTACGATGCTCACTTATAAATCACGATGCGTGGACCTTGCGTCAACCTTGATCGAGAATATAAATCCCACCCCAAAACAATCAAAACACGTATATACAGCGACCTAATGACCTTCGATGCCTATATTTTTTTAACAATGAAACAAACGTCGGTACTCCTTCAGGGTTAACTTAATTATTCCTGTAAAATATATAAAAATCCCATTGAAATAAAGTTTTTTAATAAATTGATATTGTATTTAATTTATGTCGATCCTTTTAATAATATTTTGATACTTTTTGTTACAGACGTTGTAAACGCCAGAAGTGAGAAATATGTGTGTACAGAAAATGTGTAAAAAGACCATACATATCAGTGCGTACAAAACGCGAGTGGTGTTAAAAATCAAGACAATGTGCGTTTAAAGATTCGATCACGACGTCGAATCGATCAGAGTGGGGGTCGCTGGCGACCACGACCAGCGATGGTATGGACGTTGTACTGGGGAATGACAGTGACGAGTGGTGGAACTCGACGGTGGTAGAGGGCCCGGACCTGTACAATTTCTGGGCATGGAGCATCGTCGACGGAGCGCTGATGGTGCTCATCGTCAGCGGGAACACGCTTACCATCCTCGCGGTCACCATGAGTCGTCGGCTATCGTCGCTCGTCTCCAACCAATTCGTGCTAAATCTAGCTATATCGGACCTAATGGTGGGTCTCACGCTGCCCTACCATCTCGTATTCTATCTGGACGACGACTTCGGAAAAATCAAATGGTCATGCCTGATGAGATTCATACTCATAATACTCGCGTGCCTCGCCTCCATTTACAACATCATAGCCATCGCTGTCGACAGGTAAGAATATGCATTCACATTGCACACGTCACAACGTTCCACAAAATTCTTGCAAGTTAAACCGAAAATCAATAAAATAGAAATCGTGATTTATAAAAAATTGTTTGTGTTACCAAAAACAATTTAAATGTGATAGTAGTATATGGTTTCTTATCTACTTTCTGTTTGCCAATTGAAAGTTTATAAATGATAAAAATCTCCTTTCTTTACGTATTAACGTGCCCGTTTTAATTTTACAGGAAACAAAACGTTGATATTATACATAAAAAACTTTGATTTCACACTTCATTATATTTTAAAGATTCATTTTTATCTACATCTATCTATATTTAAAAGTATTTACAGATGAATTGAGAATCTTCTTTTTAAGGCGGTTAAAAATGTCAAGATATTTTAATATTTTGTTTCGATGCTAAAACATTCTATACCGCTAGTTTTTTAATAACTTCATTAATAACGCAAACTTATATTAATATTTTAAGCTTCATTATTTTTATATTGAACAAAGTCTATTAAATTAGCTGAGTTTCTCTGTAATTATGTTACTCGCAATAATAATTACAACAGAGATTTTTAGGGCAATTTATTTTTAATTAGGTTTTCTTAATTTGATTCGGGCGCCATCTTGAAGGAGCCTAATAAAAATCAATATCATTTCCATAGTCTAATGTAATTTGGATGGGATAAATAACCAAACTTCATCATCATCATCATTCAGTCATCGAGTACTACATTTTTTTGTTCGTGTTTGTTTTATGAACGTTCCTACTCTATTTTTCAGGTATATAGCGATAGTACACCCGCTTCACTACAGCCGGTATATGACGAAGCTGATAACTCGGCTTCTGATGAGCGCGACGTGGTCCGTGGCTGTGTGCATAAGTTCAATACCAATGTTTTGGAACGATTGGGATGATGGCGTGGCTTGCGAGATGAATATGGTATGTAATTTGTCGTGATAAAAAAACTGAATACTTCAACTAATCTTTATTCAATTGTGATGATTTATTACTGATCTCCGATTGATTTGAAAGACGATAGAAATTCCAGTATCTTTTTATAGAAGCATTTTTTAAAATGAACTTTTAGATAAACATTAAAAGTTATTAATGTATCGCGCGTATTACTTCGACTTTTCGATTCTTAAGAAAATTCTATCGAGGCCGTCAAAATGCCATTACCCTATAATTTATCTTCAATTGCCCTTGATATGACTTCAGAGGTTTATAGCCAACCATAAATTTAGCGTATAACTTATACAAAAGTACTTGTGGGTAATTTCGTAAACTAAATTGTAACCTTACTTCGAACGATTTATTTAGCTCATAATATTGTTTTATCGATGCTCCACAAATTAATGTACATCAAATATACTAAAAACTAGATCATTCTGTAAATCGGTTTTAATGTCTATTTATTTGTTGTCCTGACATTCTACGTTCGAATAATAAAGTTGGGAATTTTACGTTACTTAGAATATTTTATATAAGAAAACCGGAGATCATTTGTCCCGGATGTGTTGTTGTTCCGCTAAAGGGATTACGGTTCTCTGTAGCGAATGTGACCGGATCTTTCTGCTCTATAAAGCTAATAAAAAATGTATCCATTTCGTGTCTGGCCGTAGTTCACATGATGTTCGGTATAAAAGATAGAATGTATGAAAATATTCAATTTTGTTATTTTTTTACATTATAGGTTGTACCGAAGACATACACGACGAGCATACTGGCACCGATGTTCTCTCTCATTTGGATGGTGATGTTCATTCTGTACTGGAGGATATGGCGCGAGGCTACGTGCCACGCACGCCGCATGCGGGCCAACACGTGCTGCCCCACTGGAGCCAACGATTGGAAAAGTATACAGGTGCGCCTCAGCTTTTGTTCGGGTTTAATCTGATGATACATATTGTCCGCGTGAAACATAATTTTTAAATTTAAAATTGACCGATAGTTTCAAAACATCTACAACCTTAATTTCTTATGTACTCAGACAAATCCAAGGACAGCCGTTGGTTTTTATTTTAAAGTGAACCTCTAATTTAGTATATAGTAAATTGTTAACATTTATTAGCCAAAAATTTAAACTCATATATTATTAATGCAATGTTTTTAAAAATAATACGAAAATACATTAAGCCGGTCTTTATATAGGTTTGATAACTATTTACAAGATATGTGTTTAATTGGATATTTTATTTATTTCAGGTGGTCCTACTCGTCCTGGGATCTTTCTCAATCTGTTGGATGCCATTTGTCGTAGTTGCGTGCGCACAAACACTACCCATCGTACCGCTCCATAATCCCATCGTGTATCGTCTAACATCGTCTCTAGCGATGTCCAACTCTGGTATCAATCCCCTAATATACGCTTGGAAGAATGCCGGCTTCCGAGCCGCATTCGCCAAACTACTGCGCTGCAAGAGACCTGATACATCGGAATACCGGGGCTCTCCCGCTCCGGAGAGAAAAAGGGGATCAGTAGCACTACGCGAAGGGTCTATTACCCGGACAACACCGAGTGGACTATCAGCTATGGGCGGGAGACCGGCGAGACTTATTTACGTGGAACGCGAAACGGATACAGCGAGGTGCAGGATCATTGAGAACGCCGGCTACATTGACTCAGAGAGGGGAGACACGAACCCGTCGTACGCTCCAGATGGGCCCACTCCCGTGCACAGACCGGCCACTCGACCGCCTGATGTAGTGTAGTGATCGAATGAACAATGGACGTTCTGTGGGAAACGTGAAACGCTTCTAGATTTTAAAGTTGTTAGTGACTGTAGGTACCCCACTCGCATTTAGGTACCTAACTGTTCAAGTCTACGCTCAAGTTTATGAAAGCTTTATTGTTAAATTTTTATTGAAAAATTCTAATAAGTTCCCTGCCATATGGAAAATTTTAATATAAAGATATTATTCTCTGTCATCTACATTGAGATGTTTAAATACAAATACACTTAAATATTTGATGTAAAATAAAAATATAATATATATTTAACAATATGTAGACGAGAACTTTTATTTCGTAGCATTTAATATGGTTAACGTCGAAAAAAGAAAAATACTAATTACAAGTTAAACCCCGCGTAAAATGTTCCTATTCGTGACTGTTTTTAGATTTTTACGTAAAGACAAACTTATTTTGTATTGATTTCTTTACGAAATGTCAAATAAACACTCTCTGATTGTCATTTATTGGTAAGAGATAAATAAGAATGAAGAATTTTAAACTTTATTGAAATGGTTAACGCCATTAAGATAATGTAAAACAAAAATTGGAACGCAAAGAAATGATGACACTACAACATTTTTAAAGATAATTTTAAAATTGTTTTATTTATTATAATTGTAAAAACTTCGAGCACATGCCATCGCTGTATTATATTATTAGTAATTATAAAATAATATTAAATAAAATGTTTTTTTTTTGTTATATTCTTAAAATTTTAAAGCTAGAATATGTAATTTGTACTAGATAATAATAGTCTAACTGGGATTAAGTAAAAATTACTGCACAAAATAGCACTAACGAATAATAAAATCATTTTTATCTCGATATTCTGTCCAGAAACTTAGTTATCTATACATACAGAATATTACGAAAAATTTAGATACGAAATCGCAAGCAAAAGCTAGTATAAAATAAATGTCATATAACTGTATTTTTAATAAAATATCATTAAACGCATCATTAAACGCATCACGTATTAAAAGCTTATAAAATTCTGCCCTATTCTTATCGCACGTTATGCTTGAGTTAACAACTGCAAAGGTATAAGGGTCATGTCTAGCTCGATAAATAAATAAATAAATAAACGTATCACACTCAACGGCCCCCATTAAGGTCTTAAGACCTTGTTTCGGGGGTCCGGAAACACACACAACACTAACACAAACACCCAGACCACGACAAACATCCGTATGGCCAATACAGACATTTGCCGTAAGCGGGGATCGAACCCGCGACCGTTAGCACTAAAGTCAGTTGCAGTGACCACTGCGCCAACGTGTCTGTCATCATTAAAATTACACAATCTACACTTTCTCAAGTTTTGCCCTCAGCCTTCCATAAGGATTTACATAAGCTGTTTGTCATTTACATCTAATAGAAGTTTTCATAAATTTACATAGGTAGCTGTTAACACGTTTCAGTGTTGTTTTGTACCAATTACAAGAGGAAAACTTACAAATGTAATTACCGCCTTATAAAGAGGTAAAGACTAAAGAGGGAAAGTAAGTATGAATCGACATGGCGTAGTGGTTAGAACTAGAAATTTAACACAAACTAAATTTGTGTTTAAATTCTGTTCGAGCTCGACGGTGAAGGAAAACATCGTGAGGAAACTTGCATGTGCCGGGAGAAATTCTGACACAGTGTATTTCTATTTCTTTATAAATATTTAAATTTATAAAGAATTGTATGAATATATATCGGCAAACCCGCTATGGAGCACCGTGGTGGATTAAGCTCTAAACCTTCTCCTTAATAGAAGAGGAGGCTTTTTCCCAGCAACAGGACATTTACAGGCTGGTTCTTTACTAGTTTAAAGTAAATTCGTTTCAATATAAGTTTGGGTTATTTAAAATACTTGTTAGTTTATTAAGGAATGTTATAATCTGCTTCGACACAAAGGAGCAAAGTATTAAAAATAAGCGCGGATGAAATCAGAAACAACTAGTATTTAATAAATATTATCAACGCCATCTAGCGAGGAACTAAGAAACGAGATATGTAATAGACAGACTTGTTAAACCGTGACTAGTTTATCACGCGACCACATGTAGATGTCGTTGTCTGTCCATGTGGAAATATTGTGCAATATTAAGCAAGCATTCGCATTTATTAAAATAAAATAAACAGATGATTATCGACAGGTGGACTTAAGAGTAAGGAAATTAAAGGAAAAAAGTTACATAATTGTATTAATCTTTTAATTTTTGTTAAGAAAAAAATTGCTTAAAACTTTTTATGTATTTAAAATTCCTACTTAGTTTAGTTTTTTTTTCTGTATTATAATACGTTTTTAAATATACGTTTTTGTAAAACAATTTTAATATTTTATCTGTTAAAATATATATGAAATTCTTTATAATTTAAAACGACTAGAAATAAGTATTTACCAACTCGTAAATCGCGTGAAATTATGATCTTTTCTTTCACGACTTTATATTTTAGTTACGTAAATCATGATAAAACTAATTTAAAATGTCAAATATGAGCAAACATATTGTTATTTATTTTTCATCTAAGTAAAAAAAAGTTTTAAAAACACATAAACAAAACACTTACCTCAACGCCGGTCACACCGAGAGCCGTTACCAAATTGGGAGTCATCCTAAAAGGCACCTTCTCTGGCACACGAAGAGTCTTGCCCTTCTCGAAGCACACGTTATAGTCTATATGCACTACCTCACCGGATGTTAAGTCCACTAACACATTATCCAAGTGTCTATCCCCCAAGCCAATGATATACCCGATCGTACTCATTACGGCAACAGAGTAACTATATCGACGAGTCATTTGCCACCACTGTTCTGGGTTCACACTGCTGCACCACAATTCTCTCCATAACAGATCACGCGGAGTTTCTGCTGATAACTCTTGTAACACTTGCTTTAAAATTGACACTGGCCATTCTTTTCTATTCTCGGTCGATACACCTGCTTCTTTCAACAACGGGTTGAGCTTCTTATAAAACAGTTCAGATGGACGAAGCACATTTACAGTTTTATTTGTCTTTGCGGATTGAATGGCAGCTTCGCGGTTTTGCCAACGTTTATATAGGGCAAATAAAGGCGTAACATTATCAACCCAACTTATCAAACCTGATCGAGGTCCGAGAGGTATAACTGAGTAATGCCGAGCTCTATATGTTTGATTGTCATTGTTCTCCGAGTCACGAGCTAGCATGGTGTTCGTTATCGATAACAGTTGCATTATCCTTTCATCTAAATGTAAATCTTCTAAGCCTTTAAAAAGATAGGTGTATGATTTACCGTCGGAACCATAGAATACCAATTTTTTAGGTCTAGTCTTGGTTGGGAGAATAGCAACATTATTTTCTATAGACTTTATAGTAATTCTCACCGTTCTTTGATTCGTATGTAAGCCAGGCATGGTTATAACGGTGTTTTTCAATTCTGACAATATGGGACTTATGTCTGACATCTTTAAAATATATGACGTTCTCTTGTTTACTTTTTGCTGTAACTTGATTTGTAGCTGTTTTAAGGGTGCCCACGATTCTTGAGGTTTATCAGGATTAGCTGGATTTTTCAATTTGTCAATAACATCAACGATGATGGATTGAAATTTATTTTGGAATGCAGTCTCGTGAGGCGTTTCTGGATCTGCCGACGTTATTTGATTCAATTGTTCTAAAACGAAAACTACGGGTTCAAATATAATTCGATGTTTTTCTTTTATTAGTTTATCCTTTTCTTCTGGCGTAAGATTTGCGTTATTTTTTACCTTTGTGATTTCTGTTTCAAGCTGTGTGAGTCGCTTACTAAATTCTGTATGATGTTGCACCAATGTTCCAAGACACAATTCATCCCATAATAAGTTTATTCTTTGCAATTCTTTTACTAACAATTTTACTTGCAAAATAGTTTTTGGCGCCTGTTTCGCCAGCGTTTCTACCATATCTAAGAAACACGAATTTAATTCATTATTGACAACTTTATCGCTGCCAGAGTCTTCTAAATCCAAGTCATCATCACTTTCAGCGTCATCATTTGACAAAAATGATTTTGGTACATGTAGGTCCGTGAAACTATTTTGTTCGTTTTCCACAGCTCCAACAACAGCAGGGAATGTAATCAAATGAGGCGTGTCTTCTGCTAATCGGCATAAAAGATCAGAAACGCATTTTCTGACGTACGTTTCTGGATGATTAAGTCTTGAAAACAATTGAGGGATTATGACTTTCCAGGGCTGAGTTGGTGTATTAGCTAATCCTGATTCAAGAACAGTTTGTAATTCCATCGCATGTTTAACTATTAGCCGTAGTAATCTTAGGGTTGCATTAACAACAGCATTTTCACCGCTATGATTAATGTAATCAGAAGCACAAATCAACTGCAAAAATTTAAAATAAGCATCAGCCGACAATTCGAAATATGAGAAGACTCTTTTCTGCGCTTGACGCCAAATATCAACAAGCAGAGCAAGGTGTTCGGGAAATGCGTTGTTTAACGATGGTACCGTACGCAATTGATTTTCAATCATTTCGGATGTATTAATTTCGTTCCAGTCTATATCTTCTTCGTCACATGTAGCTTTTGTCTTCGATAATATCTCACATACCGCTTCAAAATCTTGCGGCGAACATCCTATCATAACGCTTTCTATTTGGAGTTTATCATTATCGGTAAGTTGTTCTCGAGTCTTAGAACTAAATTCAACCATTTTACGACCCCATCTGAAGCACCACGCGGCAAAACTAGCCCAAGCTTTAGCTAAACCTGGACATTGATTAACTCCAAATTGTAATAATTTTCCAACGGCAGAGTCAGTTATTGGAATTACGTTTTCTGATATGTTATTATCTACTAAGCCAATCTCTGGTAAAGCAGATACTAATTTTGTCAAAGGTGAATCATTTTCTAAGATATTCTCATTTTCATTTTGAACCCACTTTGATAGAGTCAATAACATTCTAGTTCCTTTTTCACGGAGCTCATAACTTTGCTCACCCATTGCAAGCCTCTGTGAAAACCCAAGTGATATACTTGCACAAAGATTTATAGCTTGTGCCTTTGAGTCTTCTTTAGCATAAGTTACTTTGCAAAGTTCTGTTAATGCAGTAGCATTATTTAGTGTCCATATATCTAAATCATATGTATTCGTTGATAACAGAAGAACGTCACTTACTTCCTCTAAACTATTTATATTTAAGCACAGCTGAAAAGCGGGATTATTTTTAAAATGTTTAAGGAGTTCCCTTTTAGCCATTAAAAAGTTTACATTTTTTCTGGCACTTTTAATCACGTCTAGTCTGAGACATTCATTGTAAAATACATTTTCCTCCGTCATATTTAGTTTTGTGAAATATTGATGCCACCATAAAATACGAGTTAAATTTTTCATTTCCGTTCCATAAATATTTTCCTTTAACGCAGAAGGTTTAAAGGGATTAGTAATTGCTTTTCCATTTTTAATAACATTCATTAAACCGTGATTAGCTAATTGCATTACTGCAACATCTTTCAAGAAATGTATAGCGTTGGTTCGCGCAAATTCTTCAGCGCTTGTGTTCAATAGGTCTTCACATTTATTGAGTAATAGTTCATATTTTTCATCGAAGTCATTATTGTAAATATTTAATGCTGATGATATTAACGTTGTTTCAATTTTATCTATCAACCCTTGATACGAACATGCGTTTTTAGATATTTCGTTAGAATCTGTATCAAGTATGTTCCAATTGCATAGTCCAGCTACTTCATGATTATCTTCAAACACTTTTAAGTCCGTGAATAACTCCCAAGGAGATGTGTGTTTACATAGTTTAGTAATTTCTTTCCATTCTTCCATGTCTTCCCAACTTTGAATATTTTTATAACTTTCTAATATTTGATCGTCAACAAATCGATTAACTTTGATTTCAGATTGAGGAATGCATACTTCGTTATTATCTTCCTCCGAATTTGAATTGTATAACTTCTTATAAAAATCAGCCGCTAATTCATAATGAGAATTAGCTTGTTCAGCCGCACCGATAAGCCATGAACATTTCAGATCGAATGTTTGCTTTATCCAAACATAGAGACCATGCAATACTTCAGGTTCTTTAATCTTAATAAGAGCGCGTGTAACACTCATTGTTATGGCTTCTATGTCAATATTAGTATGAGAAGCAGCGGCATTTTGTAATATCAATGAAGCATGATATATAGCAGCTCCGTAATGACCGCTATAGATACTAACTGCAAGAGCTGCAGGACGAACTCTGTTCTGCCATTCTCGGCAAGTCGACCAATTTGTATGAAAGAAAGTTTTGACGGGTTTCGCAACAGTCGGCAGAACTGTTGCCGTACCTTCAGCGGCATTGTAAGTATACTTCTCCAAAAACATCATAAACTCCACGAGCCATCGCACCCTCACTTGTTCCGCTACAACTATCTCTAGAAGCTTTTTCTCCCCAGATACATATTTTGTTTCAGTTGAACTTATTTCCCTTGCAATTCCTTTTAAAGTGCCTTCTATTTTTGTAAATGTTTCTTGAGGTTTACCTAGCACTGTCCTAAGCTTCTGAATTATACATGTTTGCGCCAATTCAGATAAAGCCCAGCTCACACATATGGAAGTAAAATTTGTTGAACATTGCCGGAAAAATAATAGATTATTTTCGTCCACGTCTTGAGTTTGTAAAGGCCAAGAAGATACAAAAATATCTAACAGAAATTTCTTATCGTCCACATTTGTTTGCATGAGGCAATTCATTATTGCTTTAAAGTGATGATTAGGCAATGTTGAAAATGAACCTCTCATTAGGTACTCTTTGAAGGAATTCAATTTTGTGTCACAATTAATAACCAAATTGTTACCTCTCCGACTTGAAAATATTTTAACTGTTTGCTTATCAAATTCCTGCTGCACTATGTCCCAAGGAAGTTCAAATAAAACTTTTTTACATATATCTGCCAATGCCTTGTTTTTATTATCAATGTGCAATGTACACAAAACAGCTATTGTTTTAAGTAAAAGCATATTCCATACCATGTTTTTATTTTTTAATAAAAAGTGGAAATTTTTAATAACAAGCAAAACAATATTTCCATCGAAACTATGTGCCAATGCCAGCATATTTGTTATCAATACAAGGAAACTCTTTGACATGCTGACTATCGGCAAATATTTATCCAATTGACAGAATATGTCTGATATCCAAGTTAAAATGAGATGTAATGTCTCGTTTGGCATTTGTTCATCGAGGACAATACTCAAAGTGTTTAAGATGACAGCAAGGTGACCTGATGTAGGACTTGAGTTTGATACTTCGCCTAATGAAAGATTAGACAATCCAAACAAGTCGTTAGCTCGTTGTTGTGAATTTGTTACCAAATCACTTGAAGCAATAAAATGATTGTTCTTTTTGCAATGGGAATAAAGTAGGTAAAGAATGGCATATTGTAATGCAGGTCTTTCTTTCATCAAAATTTCATCATGTGGACTCATTTTAATAGCCAGTAATTCCAGGATACTCGGCTGCAAAGCCCACATCCCTATTATAGAATTGCTTGCATTGGCCAAATCAGATAAACATTGGAGGCAGAATATTATATTTTTTTCTGCATCGTCTTTTGTGTATTCTTCTGAATATTCAACTTCAATTATCTGGATATCAGGCAATAAGATGGTAAATGAATTCTGTATATCACTTAACACAAATTTATAAGTTTCTTGCAATAGAGGAATATTTTTTAAATTAAGCAGATTGCTGTAAATACACATAACGTCATGTAATATTTGAGAATTGTCAGAAAAACGCAGAGGCCGCAATAGAGATCCAGGGCCAATAGTCTGGGTTATAAATTCTATGGATAAATTTGATGCAATTTCTTTAATTGTGACTGATATTAAGCCTATAACACTGAGACATACAGCTTCTTCTACTTGCAAATAATTATCAACTTCCATAGATATTAAGGAAAATAAGGCAGGTAGGCAGGGTGATGATTTGTTCTGCAAATAATTCAAAAGTAATGTTATACATTTATTACCTGCAAGTATGAGGTCTGATTCTGCATCTTCCTTCAGTGTTTCATTCATGACCTGAAGAATCTTTGACAGGGCATCAGTCAAAAAGGTCCATGAGACTGATTGTGAAACATTAGGACTTAACAGTGTTCCCAAACTTTTGACAACTGTGTTGAAGACATTTAAAAATGATGCAATCTTTTGCATGCAATCTTCATATGAATTAACTTCTCCATCTTTATCACTCTTATTTGCATCCAAGTCATTGCAGTAAGCGACCATATCTTCCACAAATTGGTTTAACAAGTTTACTGAAAATCCAACATCCGCTTGCCAATGACGACTCAATTTAAATAAAGACTGCAAAGCAAATTCTTTAATTTTTTTCGGTTGAGCATTATCTACATGCCAGCCCACTAGAATATCTACAGTATCAACAAAATGATTAGCAAAGTGTTCAGGATAAGAGTTTGACATCACTATCATGGCATTGATGGCAGCCATAAAAACATTAGCCGAATCTGTAGCTTCAATGATGACCTGAAGCTTGCTCAAAGTTACTTCCGCAAAATCAGCTAAATTTGAATTCTGGAAGTCTAATTGGAACGTCTCTGAGAATGAGAGAGTAAGTAAATGTTTAATTGATGTATTATGCACAGAATATGTAGATATTATCCAGTCCAGATGTTTGCGAAAATCAGGCCCCATAACAAAGCCAATTCTGCCGAGTACCACAGCAGCACTTTCCTTAGTTTCAGGACTTGGTGCATCATAAAGCACATCCAACAACGATTCCACTAATATTTCATAAGATCTTCTGATGTATCTTGCATTTTCGGGCATCATTACGGCTTCTTGGAGCTTAGTACATATAGCAAGAGATTTTTCTATGTCCACTTCAGCGCACAAACGGCGCAAAAGCTTAGATATACGTGGGTCCTCGGGTAGGTTTACTACCAAGTCTGATCTTTCATAAAATTTGTTATTGTTTCCCTGTGACCAGCTGTCATTATTAGTAACAGCTAACGGTTCGTGATATTTGTAGGAGTTTTCGTCGCGATCACCCCTTGGCGGGAAACCGCCGCGGCCTCTAGTTCCACCTCTACTCCCGCCCCTGGAGTGTCGAAATTCGGTGACGCGACCACGGGACCGGAACCGAGTGTCCCTGGGACCTCCAAACGATGAAGGAACATCGTATGAACCGACATAACCTCTGACCTTATCATCCGTTGTGTTTTCATGACCGATTTCGTCCCGATCTGGAACGTCAATAGTATCTGATAATTTCGAACTTTTCACTTTACTACTTGCAGTGGTGGATAGCATTACTAGAATTTGTTTTCAAAATATAAATATAACCACACATTGCCGTAAACTTAAACGAGAATACGATCAAAACTTTAGACACACAAACGCTTTTCGTCAAAATTCTTTCGCCAACAGAGACAAATAGACAAGTTTCACAGCTAACAAAAATATTAACTGTCACTTGTCCTGTTTCTGAACTTGATTTAATAGATTTACTCTTAATTGTATTCCAAATATTGAATTATAAATTAAACATATATCATTTTACTAATTCAGTTACATAATCTAATTTATGATGACACTGCTATAAGTGTGAAGCGATGTAAAATTATTCTTTTAATACAAACAATTTCATTTTTTTGTTTAAATAAGAATAGTTTTTAGACGTTTGACTTCAGTTATCAATAAAATTGTCACCTGTAGAATGTCAACATAACCTAAGTGTTAAAGTGTGATTTTCTGCAAATTGTTCCATATAACATATTTCTAAATTTTGCTTTCTGTGATATATATTCTTGATTGATTTCGTTAATGATATAAATAGTCGATAAAAATGAAAGCTAGTAACACGATACACGAATTTAAAAGTAAATATTTCTAAATATTTAATTAAATTTAAAAGTAATATTAAAAAAAAGATTTATTGTAATAGTCTATTATATTTAATTGCAGAATTTAAATTGAAAGTAAATGAAAACTCAGCTTCACCACATGTAATTTACGTTAAAGAGCATTCAGTGAGAGAACACACAGTTGAAAAACCCTCTGGACGAACACTTTTTATAGTAAACGTACCTCCGTATGCTGATGAACAAGGCTTAAAAAATGCTTTCAGTGCAGCTGGAACAGTGCAATCTGTTATATTTTCTACAAAACCGGGCACAACATCAACGGAATCGAATCTAAATAAATTTATAAAAGAACCCCCCAAACCATCATTTAGAGTATGCTATCTCGTGTTCAAAAAAGTTTCAGAGCTAGACCAAGCTCTTAGTTTAAAGCATTTGAGGCCCATGAATTTGAATGGATATGAAATTAAAGTTGGCATGAAGAAATGGATCGAAGAATACAATCAATCAATCAAACAACCGAAAGAAATTAAGGAACGAATAGAAGCGTTTATGAAAGATCACGATAAGAGAACCAAACTAGAAGAGAAACAGGAGAAAGAACTGGAACAGGAGGACAGTGAAGGGTGGGTGACGGTTACTAAGAAAGGTAAAGTTCAGAGTTTCGCTCGTACAGAGAAAGTAGAAAATAAAATACTGGCCAAGGAAGAAAAGAACAAGAAGAGAAAGGAATTGCAGAACTTCTACACTTTCCAAATCAGGGAGGCCAAGATGAAGAAGATTGTGAGTTTGAGACAGAAATTTGAAGAGGATAAGAAAAAGATAGCACAAATAAAACAGAACCGTAGGTTTAAGCCATTTTAAATAAAACAGTCTCTCATGTAGCATATGTTATTTTACTGATCATACCTTTTATAACCTTAAAACATTATTAAGGCTGATAAAAGTTGAATAAGTTACATGTTTTATAAGATTAATTGGACGCTGATAAGCAATACTGTGTCAAGCCACACGAAGTTCATTTTGAGAAAATGGCATCTAAATTAAATTTTTTAGTAAGTATTTGACCATATTTTCTTTTATTTTTTTGATAAAAGGTATAATGTATTAAAAGCAGGTTGATATATTTAATATATTATCTAATAAAATGTCTTTTAAATAAATGTATGAGATAATTGTATAAATTAGAAAATAAAAAACAACCTTGAAATTCGAAACAATTAAGAAACTTTTTTCCTACTTATTTAGTTTATATGATTTTATTTTTTATTGAATAATGTTAAATAGGTGATGCAATATCTAAATAAATTAATATCTCTGAATTTCACTTTTTGTGGGTTCACACATTATTGCTTATCAGCGTCCAATTAGTCTTGCAATTCATTTTTGTGTTAATGTATTTTAAATATCAATAAAAGTCTGATATTCTAGTAATTCACTAAACCTTATATCTGGATATAATATTAGCAGTTTTTATTTATATAATACAGTTTAATAATTTTACCTATTAAGTACTTATATTACTAATATATAATTATTTGTTTTACATATGTACAAAATTATCAACTTATCTAAAAACAAAGCATAGCTATTTACATAAAAATGTTAATAACTTAAGTAATCAAAAAGAACATGAAATCATCCTCTTTAAAAATATTTTTACTTTAATCCCGAATACATTGAAGATTAATTCTTTACTAAATTTAATTATTTACAATATATCATTTAATTTCATTCGTCACAGACATTCAAAGCACTTGTCATATATTCTGCTGATGGCTTTTGATTATGATCCTCAGCAATCTGTTTTCGGGTAAAGTGTCCAAAGCGGCAAGAAGATTACTAATGTTGCCATACACGCAACCATTCGCAAGTGCCACCTGTACTGCTTGTCCAATTCTATCTAAACAATCCTGAAAACAGTATTTCACTTAGCAAGCAGAAATTCTGTGTCACAAAATTGTTACATGAGGTGGAAAATTTGTGAAGTAAAAAATTTTGTCAATTAAAACTGAAAATGAAAAGCTACAAATTTCACCTACCAGTTTTTTCTAACTTTCAAGAAATCTAATTTAACTGCACTATAAAGATTATTTATATCGACAATGTATATATATTGTCACTATGCACTACATTAGAGTTCACAAATTGTCAATTATAATAGATTTCATTGAATTTTGAGTGACAAAATGAAACTCGGATTCAAATTATTAAATATATCAGTATAAATTTCTTAAATTGTAAGGGTTACAATATACTTAAACATTGTTACCTGTAATTTTGTGTCATTATGCAACTTTAAACCTCGTTTCAATAGCTGGTGTGCATAAGCCTGCACTAATGGTGTTAACGCTGCCAAATGCTGTGCATTCACAGCGGTAGGGGGTCCATGTGTGCGTCGTCCCGCACGCAAGCTGTGCAATACTCCAAGGTGCAACTTTACATATAATTCAGATTCATTGAGAGCTTTTATTGGTAAGGATTTTACAATTGACGGCTTCTCGTCTTCTAATTTGATCTTTTTTATTGGTATCTCTTCCATTTCTGTATCTGTAAGTTAAATTATTTTGTTAATTTTTTTTCATATAAGAGAAAAAAAGTATCTTAAAAGCCATTAACCAAAGAATTGAAAAAAGTATCGATGTCATAAAAGATAATATCAAATTGTGGGTAGATTTACATAATTTATTTCTATTTATTATAGAAATAACTTCACTAAGTATTTTAATCGGGAAAAAATAAAAGTAGCATCAATATCATATTCATTATAATTAGAACTAAAAACTTCTACAATATAAATAAATAACCATAGGTTAAATAATTTAATTACCTTCATCAATATAAAGTGGTGCTAAGGCACACCAATGTATGAGGCCCGCTAGTGGTGTAACAGCAGCCATTGGTATAGAACCGCTTGGTAGAGCCGCAGGGTTCAGCTGTGCTGACATGCATAATGTTGGATTCGAATATACCTGTATCGTAAAAGTCACTAATTTATTAAAACATAATTTATATATCAATATTAAATAAATTATTAATTTTCAACAGTACCAGTAAATTCATATAAAATTTTAACATTAACAGACAATATAATATGCCTAAACAAGTGGGTAGATACTAAAATAATGAAATCTTATATAATGTCTCTTCTTACAAAAGATTAGATTATATTAGATTTTTAAAATTTCAATCCCTAATACCTTATAAAAGTATGTTTCCCTTATATTCTAATTTAAAATAAGATATTTATATTGTCACAATTCGTTTGAATGACTAAAAACATTTATAGAGACTTCTCACAGCATTAATTAAGATTTTGTGAAAAACATTTTGTGTGTTGTATTATGCAGAAATTAATCAACAAATAAATTAATAACACATAAGAAAAAAGACTAAACTTATATAAGAATATAATATATTACCCAGGATGTAATAACTTCTAACAAATTCTTCGGTGGCATTTTCTTAGCTCGTTGCAAATCATGCATGTATAATTCAGTTACAGCAGTAATGAAATTGGAAACAAATTGTGGTGCTGTTGTCGCTAATGTTTTGAGAGCACTCTGATTTGATGTGTTCAAATAGAAATGATCTTTGATGACATTCTCCACCAGTTGCAAGGATTGCGTGGATGAACATCCCATTTGCTGCAGCCATACCCCCACAGCTAAAAGCACCTGGTGTAAAATACATATTACAAAGTTGATTTAGTTATTTCAAGAACATTTAATTCTATTGATTAATATGCAAATTTAAGGACAGCATAGTTCAATACTTTAACTTGCCTTAAGTTAATTTGAAGAATAGTATATTAATTCAAAATTATTTGCCTTTTTTTAACTACTTTATTTTTTCATAAATGTGTAAATGAGTACAACTTACTGGTGTGCTAGAGGCAGAAACAGCCATGCTAGCAAGAATACTAAGAATCTTTAACTTCCGCTGGCTTTCCATGCCTCCAAATAGTGAGAGGAATATAGTATTCTTAGTGGTATCATTTGTACAAGCCGAGAGATAATCACAAATTATATCGATAAGTTGCAGTTCCTGCAGCGGGTTCAGACCTCGGCGATTTCCACGACGGTCTGTCTCGCAGAAGACGAACTCCGATATAATATCCATCGCTATATCAAGTTGCTTGCTAGTTGGTGCTGCTCGCCCTACCAGCAATTGCTCTAAAAATTATAATTATCAGTTTGCATAATGGTTCACAGAATGTAAATAAACAGGAAATATTTTAGGTTACCTATTTTAACCAGAGCTTCCTTGGCACATCCAGGGAATTCATATTTCCTTAAAGTATGTTTTAGATCGGATACGGACATTTTAATTTAGTAAATATGAAATATGATAAATTTTCTGCAATATATACAATAACAAAACAGACGAAATGACAGTTGTAGTTTAATAATCTGTAATATAGAATCGTGTAGTAAAAAAATGTATTATAGCAAATTTACAAACGTTTTACAGTTACAAAAGTTAATAATTAAAATTACTAGATAAAGTAATGGAAAATAAGTTTCATTTAATAGTTGAGTATAATGAAACAATATTTAAATAGATTCCAGTAAATATGAGGATATTTAAGGTTTAAATACAAGGCACTCTTTCTAATAATAATATAATAAATGAATCTTTTTCGACGATTACTCTTTATTATTTGAAATTGATTTTACACGAAAAATCTTTTTGTCTATTAATAAAGATTTTTTAAATTTTTAATCCAATTTCTGTTTGACGCTGACGTCTAAGTTGTTTGACAATTCAGTTGTGAGGTTTGCGCTGCTCTTTCCGAGTACTAGTATATTTATATAAAAAACAGTAGGTTTTAGTCATTGTATATTGAAAAGGAACCTAATAAAATGGAGGTGATAGTTGCAAATGTAGACCATATAAAATTTGATATAGACTATGCGTTAGAACAACAGTATGGCGCGTTGCCATTACCTTTTCCCGGGATGGACAGTAAGATAAATTTAAACATTATCAAGTGATTTTTAAGAGCTCATGGTTATTTTACACTGTTATAAATGAAATTTCAGAGTCGACAGCAGCTGTGTGCGAATTTTTTAGTCAACCTGGGGGTTGCAACAATGGGCCCCAATGCCCTTACAGACACGTTAGAGGTGATCGCACAGTTGTGTGTAAACATTGGCTCCGTGGCTTGTGTAAGAAGGGAGACCAGTGCGAATTTTTACACGAATATGACATGTCTAAAATGCCAGAATGTTATTTCTACGCTAGATTCAATGCTTGTCATAATAAAGAATGTCCGTTTCTTCACATAGACCCTGAGAGTAAAATTAAAGATTGCCCTTGGTAAGCATCAATAGAAATAATGTTAATGAATGCTTAAAATAAGTCATATAGTAGTAATATACAATTTTCAAAATAAATACTTATTTTTGTTTAACATTTTAAATTTATAAATTTACAACTTTTCTTTAATACTATTTAATAGTGAGCATATAAAATGCATAGTAAAGTTATATATATATTTTTTTCAATTTCCAGGTATGACCGAGGCTTTTGTCGACATGGCCCACACTGCAGACACAGGCATGTCAGAAGAGTGTTGTGCATGAACTATCTAGCTGGGTTCTGCCCTGATGGGCCTGGATGCAAGTACATGCACCCAAGATTTGAATTACCAGCTCCTCCAGAGCAAACGAAAGATCAAAAACGTCTGCCTGTCTGTCATTACTGCTCAGAAGTTGGTCATAAAGCTTCATCATGCAACAAAATACCACCAGATGTAAGAAATGATTATTTTAAGATCTTATGTTGCATTCTTTCATACAGATTTTTTTGTTTATTTCTATAAATTATCTTCTGGTGAACTAAAGGATTATTAAAATTGTGCTTATTTATTAAGTTAGTTATTTTTTTTTTATTTTAATAAAGGTCTTAAATCACTTTAGGGAATATAATCTCAATAAACAATTAAACTATGTCTTTTTATATTTTTAGTTTTATTTTTCTCTTAATACATACAAATGTTTTTTATTTCAGCAAAGAGAAGTAGCTCAAAAACAGGAAGAAGCAAGATACAGAGCTCTAGGTTATGTAAAACCAGCCAATGAGAATGACGACATGCAAAGGATGCAACGAATGATACATAAACCGTTAGAAGAGGTCACCTGTTTCAAGTGCGGTACCAAAGGACATTATGCCAACAAGTGTCCTAAAGGTCACCTAGCATTCTTGTCAAATCAAACTGGCCAAAACAACAATATGTTTAAAAAGCCTAACTAGTATAAGTATGTGAAGCCTCGTTGAGGCTTCAAGTGACTTGTGTGACATGTAAGAGTTAAGTGAAGATATTTTAAGAGAACTACAGTGTTGTGATTGATATAGAGACAGGACCTTATGGACAACACCATCAGTAGTGTAAGTTACGTTTGAAAATATAAGTATATTTATGTATATAATATAAGAAAATGTTTGTATACTAAAAGTTAAGTTGATTCCATTGTCACCATAATTTTTGAAGATTTGCCAATACTATGAATTTTTATTTATGTATCAGTAAACTGATGTTAAATGTTTAAATATTCTATAAACCAACTAAAGGAGGATAAAATGTTATATTGAAAATGATATTGATCAGAATTAAAAAATTTTCATACAGAATATATGGATGCTGATAAGCAATACGGTGTTAAGCCACACGGGCCTCATTTAGAGAAAATGGTGTCTAAACATGTCAAACTTTTTATTAATAAATATGTTTGAAAAAGTATAAATAAATATATTAATATGTTTAATAAAAAGTATAATGAATTAAAAGCAGATTGGTATAGTAAAGAAGGTATCTAAAAATTAGATTTTCAAATATATGAGATTATTGCATAATCCAAAATATATTACACACTTCAATATTCTAAACATAAGATTAAGAATTTTTTTTCTATAATTATTTAATTTAAATGACTAGAAAGTTTTTTGAATAATATTAAATTTTTGCAGGTTGACACATTATTGCTTATCAGCATCCATATAAAACAAATATGAAATGCTCCATTTTATGTATCTAATTGAATTTATATGATTGTGTAGAGCTGTTGAAAGTTATTGTTTCGCATATGAATTAGACATCATAGCACTATTAGTCTAGCTTAATAGGAAAAAGTTATTATGTAAATTTATAATAAAATCTAAAAACATTTAGAGCATATTTAGACAGTTAAATATATCACAGACATATTTTTATAAATTCCCTGAAATATAGCATAAAAAGGTAAAATATATGGAATCCTTTTCAATTAGAATTAGCCTATTTTATTAAAACATGTAATGTAAAATATAAAATTTGGTGTCACAAATATATTGCACAACATTTAAAAGGTATAAAGATGTAAATATACTTGAAATGGTCCTAATTATACCTAAAAGAAATTCCTGTAAATAATAAAATAAAAAATGATATCATATGTCATATATTATCATCATGGTTCATTTATGTATATGGACAAGCTGGTATTATAGGGCAATCATATTCTTTTCACTTTATATAATTCATTACAACATTTTAACGTCTCAATCATTTCACACACTCCATTTTAGTAGATTTTACAGAAGTAACAAACAATGCATAAAGTTTGATTAGTTTAATGTATAACATATAATTATTTTTTAAATAATTTCCGGTATATATAACTTTAATAAAATTGCTGCTATCCACACATGTGCCTACTAGCAAAACTAAATACGCCGCCCCCAACCTTTCTTAACACATAAAATACACAGACGAAATAGATCACCACACCTACCCAACGACTTTGTTGGGTGAGCTTTAGTTTTCATTAGCACGATTTGGTGAAAAAAATTATGTGGAGGGGAAGGGGAGGAACCCCTGAACACCCCAGTAAATACTCAAGTTGAGGAAATGAGAAAATTTTTTTTATCATATTTTTCATAATGAGTAATACAGGATGACTGCGGAATATGATGTGTATATATATATATATATATATTAAACTTTCGCGATTTATACGATTCATATTTAATATAACGAGTCTTATCGCGATAACTAATGGTAGTAATACCTTTTTATTGCCCGACGTTTCGACGAACGTGTTAGTGTAGTGTGCTCCCAACATTATAATAACGGTAAAGACAATGTTAATATTGTGAGGGTAGGCGAAGAAAACTCGCGCACTCGTCGCCAGAGGGCGCGCAGTACACCAGTCAGGACCACAACTAATGTAACTTCGTAATAATTCGTAATTTTTTTTTCTTGGTGAAAAATGCATTTACTTATGCATCCTGCAAGAGGCATATCTTCACGCAGATATGTGCGACTCCCAGACTCAGAAGACGAATCGAACTACCCGCTAAATACCAGCATCCCTGATACATCGCTCTAGGAGCACGACGAAAGGTACATTTCACTATGTTACATCGGCGTACTTCACCGCTTAGAAAAGCCTTAATATCTTTTAAGACAGAAGAAATAGATGGCCATAGCGTCTTCTTCCCAGCTGAGCTCTCCTAAGGGAATTCTAACCACTACACAATCTTGGCTCTTTTAATTTGTGTAAACTATAAACAATTACCACAATTACACTTTATAAAATGTAATTAATCAAACATATTTTCATAGAAAATATCACAACACTGTTAAACAAGTTCCAGACATTTTGAAATGTTCACTGTTATTCTACTCAATTTTTTTCTGTAATATTATAAATGAAAAAGAAGCTGCAATCTTTATAATAGATTTAAATTAAAAAATTTAAAATAAAAGTTATGATTTGATTTGATTTTTACCTCTATGAATACAATATAAAAAAAAGTAGTTTCCACGATAAAAATGTTCTATACATTAAATAAAATATTAATGTCCTTTCATTTATACAATGAGATTTTTAAACAATAATATATCAAAGAGATGTTTAAAACATTCAAATTTTTGGTTAATGCCAGTTTAAAACGTTACCCATTTTCAACTGAATGGCAGTGTCACACTCATCAAATGTTGTGCTCGTCAATTCAGGTGATTGCTAGACAACGTCGTCTAAAGTGAACGATATTCGGTCCGCTAAAATTCATGAACTTATAACATTATATTCATATCATATTATTGCATTTATAAACATATCGATTTACATAATCTATACCAATCGAATAATTTAATCAATACGGTAGTAATCATACTTGATACCAATCGAATAATTTAATCAATTCGGTAGTAATCATACTTGACTATAATAAATTGACAATTTCAAAATATATTTTATTGCTAGACATAAAACAGTTTATTTTCACATAAAACATTTCTGATGTCTCATGTAGTCTTAAACTAGCATAAGACTTTTGATAAACATTTTAAAATCCTGGAACGGATTATTAATTTGACATTGACATACACTCGTGTTTCGCTTTAGACATAAGAGGTTAGCGTCTCATGCGACTTTAATTTCTTATTAAATAATTACTGCTTATAATTGTTTTTAAGACAATTTTACCGGCATCTTATAGTGCAATTTACTATTTGCATTAGTAATATTCTCTAAAACTTCCGAAAGTATTCAACTTCCTCAGTGACGCGAGAAATCGCTGAGAGGTTGATTTAGGTAGAAAAAGCGTGGTGTATTTAAATTAAAATGGTAAGTTTGATATTTAAATTTATAGAATTACATTATAAAGATCTAATAAATATTAAACCGACTAGAATTTTTAGTAATATTTTTACTAACAACAATGCACACGTGATTATAGGTTATGTTGACAATGTGATTATACTATTTTGAAATATTGTGTAAAATTAAAATACATTCATAAACTTTTAGAAATTAATTTGTTGCTTTTTATTTCTAGACATAATAAATTTTATAAAATTTGATTATTTTGGTAGCTGAACATATTTATTTTGTATATTGTAACTATATTATTACATACCTAACCTTATTATTTTTTCAAGTATAATCAATTATATGACATAAATAATGTATGTTCATTCATTTTACAGGCTGATTCTGAAGCAAGTGTAAATCCAAAAGCTTATCCACTGGCCGATGCTCCTCTCACCGCAAAGATATTGAATTTAGTTCAACAAGCTGCTAATTACAAGCAGCTCCGGAAAGGTGCCAATGAGGCAACTAAGACCTTAAACAGAGGTCTCTCTGAATTTGTAATCATGGCAGCCGACGCTGAACCTCTTGAGATTGTTCTCCACATTCCAATTCTGTGTGAAGACAAAAATGTGCCTTATGTGTTTGTTAGGTCTAAGCAAGCATTAGGCAGAGCTTGTGGTGTCTCAAGACCCATTGTTGCTTGCTCCATAACTATTAATGAGGGTTCGCAACTTAAACCTCAGATACAAAGCATACAACAGGAGATAGAAAGACTCTTAGTGTAAGTTCTAGTGTGTGAAATACTATTTTTGTAATTATAATTTTCAAAGACATGTGTATTTACTTTATTTAGCCTTTTATTTAATCTTATAACATAAATTCATGTATAAAATATTATAATATTGAATAATTGGTCCAATTTACATTTGTTATGGAATATTAATTTTCAAATAATTTTTTAGCTCTTAAATCCCAATTATCTTCCCATCTTGACTCCTGAAATTTCAGCAGATTATTCCTCATTTTCTCAGCTATTTTATTTTGTTTTTCGTTATTGGGAAAGTCTTGAAACCATGAAACTATTTGTTTTGAAAGTTCATCACTTGTTGTGAATGTGTATCCATTTTCACCATTTTGAACTAGCTCATTAAGACTGCAGAAAAAACATTTTAGCATTAAAAAAAGGAATGAAAGTTTAACATGGTAATTGTTATGAATAATAAAGATTATTTAATCCACTATCTAAAATCATAATGAGAATAATAAATGAACTAAAAGTTAGTTAACTGTATGAAAGATCAGTATTACTATTAAAGTGATTAAAACATACCACTTAAAATCATAAGCACAAACAGGTAAACCTGCACCAAACATATCAACAACTTTCATAGGTAAATCCAAACCCGACGAGCTAGTATGTAAACAGACCCCAAGGTCTGCACTAGCAACCATGGTGGGATAGTCACAGGCTTCAAGCCAGGGTGTCACAACCTTAACATGTTGCCATTTACGAGAAAATATTTTCTCTTTGTAATATTCCTTCATGGGCCCCTTTCCAGTAATGACACAAATTAGCTTAGGCAAATTTTTTGCTAGGTCGTATGTTGTTTCATAAACTAAAAAGTTATAATAAAAATCATAAGTATTACATATTATATAAAGAAATATACTAAGAAAAGTCCGGGAGGACTGTTTTACATAGATAAATTCTTTCTTAACCCATTTAGCGCCGTCGTACTCATTTGAGTACAGTTAGTTTTTGTAAGTTAACTTTTACATACCGACGATTCAATAAGTTTGTGATCGCTGTACTCGTGCGAGTACACCCTTCTTAAACTATCCATAATAGGAACACATTTCTTTTTCCTTTTGTGTTTCTTTCACTAATAATTTTGGGTTTAAAATGCTGCTCGTGTCATATTGGCGCTTAATGGGTTAATTTTTATTGAGATAAATACACTAAAATTTACTATATCTTTAATAGTTAATCATTGCACCTTGTAATGACTCCATTAAAATACTGAAATCCTCATCCGGGGTCCAACTTGTACTGCTAAATAATAACCCTGGTCGATTCTTTTTTAATTTTACCACATTCTCCTCCACTTTAGTAAATGCTGTGTGTATTGTATCTGTTTGAATAGTTTCCAACACGTCTTTTCTTGGATTACTAAATTCTTCATATTGGGATCCTATTTTAAGAAACCAATCATGTTTTTCTTGTAAAGTTATCGGATGAAAAATTTTTGGTGGCCTATCATAGAGAACTGTAGCCCTAGAAAAGAAAATATATTCTTTGACTATAAGAATAACACTTGATGTTTATTAGTTTTGTCATGTAATGAGTACTTGTATAACAATTATAGGTTAAAAATACTGTAAAATATTGTATTTTCAACATTTTTGTGGATAAAGACATATTTTAAATGATATTATTTACTTACACTATATTCCAATTTTCTAATAAATCCTGTTTCATTGCATATGTTACACATAAATTACTATCTGATGACTGACCAAAGAACTTTTCTATATAAGTCGATACTTTCAAAAGCGGATGGTTAGAGCTAAGTGAAAGAGCCATTATAGAAAACGCGTAATTATGCCAATCTATTATAAACTTTGTATGAGTTACTAAACAATAAAACCGGCATACAGGTAATGTGGGTATAGCTGGTGGGTTCTGACATAGTAAATAATTACATTTTCCAGTTATAAATAACGTTAATAACAAACTTATCGCTTGCCACAACGCTTTTGCAAAATACTGTACCAATTTTGGCGCCCATTCTATATTTAAGGGTTGTAATTTAGTCACAGTAATTCGAGGATTTTCTTGTATATTTGAAAGTGGTTTTGACTCCACGTAACCAATTAAATTGACATTAAATCCGCAATAGGCTAGTGATAACGCGTGATATTGCATCCGTGGACTTCTACCGATGTCTCCTAACACTACAATTTTCACAGCCTTTCTGACGTTTTGTTCAGTCATGATTCTTTTGATCTATTAAAGCTATTAGGAATATGGAAAATATTAAAGTTTATTCCCTCAAACTTAATATAAAATCAATTCATTGCAATATTCAAGAATTGAAATTCAATTTTGGTATCAATGAACATTTCACTATTTTTTGACACTGACAAATAGTTCCTTGACAGATGACATTCGAAAAGTATAATCAGTTTTTAATCAACTCATTTTTGTTGTTATCAGTAAATTGCAATGTTTTTATTTTAGTGCAATAGATGCAAATGAAATCATAACAGAAATACTATTTATTGTTAAACAATATTGATTCATTTCGTCCTTGAAAACAAAAATTGCAAAGGTAATTTTCTATATTGAAAATCGCGCCGGTTGTCATTGTTATGGATTTTCAAAATTATTATATAATCCAAAAACAAGCGATGTAGACGCCTTAAATGGTCAGGTTTTTAATTTTATTTCGTTAACATAGAAATAGAAAAAGCAGAAGGACCAAGAAGAGAAGAAAAATGTCTAAAGTACTCATAATAAGACATCTCCCAGAGACGTTGTCTTTTGAAGACAAGGAAAAGCTATTAAAACACTTCGGAGCTGACAGGGTGTGGGGAAAGTTGAAGAAACGAAATTATATATTTGCATCTTTCTCTACTGTCGAAAAAGCAAAAGCTTCATTACACCGACTGCATATGCTAGAGATCGCAAAAAGACGACTAGTAGTCGAATATTCATTTGATAAAGAGCCGGTTACTGAAACCACTAAAAAAGATGACACAAACTCATCTATTACGAATCAGATCAAAGAGTTTTTACGAATTATAAATGCTTGGAATCCATCCCTCGACTTCTACCAACCACCTCCAGTACATTTGAAATATTCCTACCCTAAAGTGAATCCCCAAATTATTATCAATATTATCTATGAACTTTTTGCCCACAAACCTTTTTATACTCAAACTTTACACCTTATGAATAAGATGTCACTTAATACTCCTTTTAAAGAAAATGAAACAGCTTTTAATTTTTTTAAAGAAACTTTTAGAAATTACTTTATAGAAGAAATGGCTATTCTGCCCCCGGAGGGACCAAGTGAGCCAGAGTCTGAGATATCGAGTGGTGATGAAATTCCGAAACAATCATTACCCTCAGTGACAAAAAGGAAACACACCTTGCCAAAAACACGAAAACGCCCTGCCGCAGTCCTTTCAACTGCTCTTTTACCTAAACCAAAAACAGTGAAGGTGGATCAGAACGAAGTTTTTGATGTTGTCTCGCCAATAGCTGAAGTCAAAAAAATATCTCTAGTAGTATCCCAAGATGCTCTCCAGAAGCAAGCCGATGAGCCAATGGTAGTTGGAGAGCTTGGTAAATTTCAAAAAGAGCAACAGCCTACAGATGATCAACAAATTTCTGAGGAGCCTGAACAGCCTACTGTTACTAAACAAGAACTTTTAAAGAATAGAATCTCTTACAGTGATATGAAAATTCTTCCAGTATTCAAAAATTATCATCCCGGAGAACCTTCAATGCGACTGTACATTAAGAATTTGGCTAAAACTGTGTCCGAACAAGATGTGAAGAGAATATACAAGCGCTACGTGGAACACATACCCGAAGAGGAGCAAATAGGTTTTGACGTGAGAGTCATGCAGGAAGGCAGAATGAAGGGTCAAGCATTTGTTACATTCCCATCAGTGAAAATAGCAGAATTAGCTCTCAATGAAACAAATGGATACTTATTAAAAGAAAAACCAATCGTTGTACAATTTGCCCGGGCTGCTGTTAAGAAAACTATAGACTAAATATTTGTGTCTACCTTTATAGTGTAATTTAAAGTTCTTTAAAAACTTTTATTATTCTAAGCCAAAAACTAAGATATCATATTTATTGTATGTGAAACAGGTAATAAAACACAATTTCAAAAACAAAATAATTATATTTCAATTAATTCAATAGCATATGACAATGATTCATCATTTTTCTCAGTTTGTTTTCCTGACAAGATTTTATGTAGCTGTGGCAAAGTGCTGTCCACTCGCATTAATTGATCTATAAGATTTGCTACCACTTTCTGTGTGTTATTTAAAACTTTTGAAATTTTTTCATCCTTCGTCAGAAGATACTGTTGATAAAATGCATCCATCAGTAAGATGCACCAGTCAAATAATTTGCTTTCATAGCTTGCATTAAAATTTTTGTCTGAATCCACTAGTAAATAAGATATGTATGACATCAAAAATAATGCATTATCTAAAGATAAATCATTTCTCAAATGAGGTATTAACATTGCATCACTGAACGTAACTTGAAGCAAATAGTCAAGAACTACAAATTTATTTTCATGGCTACTTTTAGTTGCATCCACACAATTACATAATTCAACAAATTCTTCATGGTCTGTCATATCAATGTTTTCTGGATTGACCAGTTTTATAGCAAAATTGAGTAATAAGACTAACACTGATTCTGGTATATCATTAAATTCTTTTATAACTCTAAAAACCTTTTCATAGTCCCCCTTTTCTACTAGAGGAGGAATGACTTGTGCGCACATTCCTCTCTCAGTTAAGCCTACTTTAAGTAGATCTTTGATTTCTTCTGTAACACTGAATATTGGTTCCACTGGTGTGTCCCAGTCTGCTATTTCAATGCATGTGTCTTCAACTATCTCATGAGACCCCAGCAGACTCGAGAGGTTCCTATTTGTTTCAAGAACATATGGCAACATTCCAATATGATTAGATGCTTCAAGGATGATACGGCCATTGAAACAATATAATTTGGCATTTTCTGAGTACATTTTCATAGGGTATCTACATGAACCTACTCCTAAAATTACATTATAGGCGACAATAATGGCACCATCTTGGTCAGTATTGCTTCCAAACAAGATTAAATGGTCTTGACCCATCCAAGAGATAGATACACTGGAAGCAGTTGAAATCCAGGGCACTGTGCCAATGGTTTTCCATGATTTTTTCAATAAATCATAAACTGTCACTATAGCATCATTCCCTGTAAAAAAATATTCATATTTTGTAAGTGTTTACATACAATAATCATATGAAAATAATTTTTAATATTAAAATGACAACGAAACTATTTTTAAACTTTTAAATATGTAATCCCCTTTATTGTATTTTTTTAGATTTTCACATCAAAAATTATATCACGACTATCAGTGACCACATTTGAAATGAAAAAATATTCTTATTGGTATAATAATAATGGTTCTATTAAGAAAACTTACATAAGAAATAAACACAGAGATTGTCTGTACTGATAAGTTTCCCAACAACGTACACATCTTCTGTCCTGGAGACCTTGATTTTATTTAATTTTGCCTTTTCCATGTCACCCAGTTCTTCCCTGATAGGGCATGTTATGACTTCGTAGCAGTCTTTGCTGTTCTTTATAACATAGCAAATGTAATCTGCTGTCTGAATGTTAAAGCAAGCTATATCTACGATTGTTTCAGACTCCTTAATAAGTAGCTTATTTTCATAAGTTTTTCTATTATCAATTGCGTATGGAAGAGATGCACAGTTGCCATTGTCAAATATTATCAATGAAGGATGATCGCCTCTAGGTATCAGTTTAAAAATGTTAGCTGAAAACTAAAAATAAAATCACATAGAAAAGACAACTTATGTTGGTTTTAATGGTACATTTTCTTCAAACATTGAATAAAATATTTTTTCAATAAAATTGTTCAAATAAATGGTTAGATTAATATTATGAGCTTAATTAAAATAAGAGTAAATGGTTTGCAGGGTTTATTTTGCTTTAGATATAGTATGAATAAAAATGTATAATTTTTTTAGTTGCAGTTAAAATTACCTTGTACTTTTTTATTTTATCCAAGTTATCAGAATCCTCTTTCCATATTTTTATTGTATTCCTGTTAAAAACTCCTACATAAGCATCCTGTTCCTTGTCAAATATTACCGCCGATGTTAGGTGGTCTTTTGAAGTCCAGCCGCCTATTTGTTTTTGATCTGAAAGCTAACGAGACTATAATTAATAACTGAGTTCAAAATACTACATATTATTAAATAAACTTATAAAAATGAATGATTTACTCTGTATTTATTAACGACATTTCGTCCTAAAGTAACTATAACATTTTCTTCGTCCCGATCTTGAGATACGCCTAAGAAACTATTTTGATCAATTAGTGGACATAACACGTAGTAATTGTGTAATTTAGCCATTTTTCAATTATAGTTTTCTGCAAGTATCATTTCGTAAAAAGACCCATGTGTTTTTCTTTTAGAATTTGTGACCAGCGTGTATTTGACAAATGATATGACATTGACATATGATAACAGTATATAAATTATAAGTTCGGATGCACGCCATACTATAAGAAAAAAAGTTATAAGTCTTGTCTTATCTTCTTCTTCTCTTTCTTATGTTGAAATTTTAAATTTTTAAACACGTAATTGCATTTAAAAAATAAAATTCTGCTTATGAATTTGCAATTTTATTTATAAAAACTAGTTAGAGGTACTCGTCTTTTAAAACCGTATATAAAAGTAATAATTTTCATTTAATTTATATGATTATCTTGAACAATTGAAAATATGAAGACGAAGCGTGTCTTTAAAATCCAACTAACTCATTCATTCTTTGCACATCATGACATATATTCGTATTTCCGCTAAGTTTTTCAAGGCCAAGTTCACAGACGAATGATAATTTTGTTTTTATCTCTTTCTAGCATATGACATTACATTGCGATTTATGTAATGATAGCGACTATCGTAGTTTCGCTTTTATTATTATTTGGTACCAATAGTCATTAATTTATCACAAAACTTCATCCGTTCATTAAAGTTCCAAGTTTCGCTTTCGACCATTTTATTTCAATCGGTTCTTCCAGACGGGTGTAACGAAATATGTCGACTGCCGGTCAAGTGATTAAGTGCAAGGCTGCCGTAGCCTGGGAAGCCGGAAAGCCTCTTTCAATTGAGGACATCGAAGTAGATCCGCCTAAAGCTGGCGAAGTACGTGTAAAAATCCTAGCAACCGGCGTCTGTCACACAGACGCTTACACTTTATCTGGAAAAGATCCAGAAGGTGTGTTCCCTGTCATTTTGGGGCATGAAGGCGGTGGAATTGTTGAAAGTGTTGGAGAAGGTGTCACGACCGTTAAACCGGGTGACCATGTTCTACCCCTGTACGTACCGCAATGCAAAACTTGTAAATTCTGCCTTAACCCAAAAACTAACCTATGCCAGAAAGTACGAGTCACTCAGGGACAAGGAGTTATGCCCGATGGGACGAAAAGATTCCGCTGTAAGGGACAGGAATTATTCCACTTTATGGGATGTTCAACGTTCAGTGAATACACCGTGGTTCTAGAAATTTCCTTATGTAAAATAAACGACATTGCGCCATTGGATAAAGTATGCTTGCTCGGCTGCGGTGTCACAACGGGATACGGTGCTGCTTTAAACACAGCTAAAGTTGAGCCTGGTTCAAATTGCGCCATATTTGGTCTCGGGGCCGTCGGTCTAGCTGTCGCATTAGGGTGTAAGGTTGCCGGTGCTAAACGTATCATCGGAGTAGACATCAACCCCGATAAATTCGAAATCGCTAAGAAATTCGGTGTCAATGAGTTCGTTAATCCTAAGGATTACGACAAACCTATCCAGCAGGTACTAGTAGACCTGACTGATGGTGGTTTGGACTACACATATGAATGTATCGGCAACGTGAACACAATGCGTGCAGCTTTGGAAGCCTGTCATAAGGGTTGGGGCGAGTCTGTCATCATTGGAGTAGCGGGAGCAGGAGAGGAAATCAGTACTCGCCCATTCCAGCTTGTGACTGGCCGAGTGTGGAAGGGAACAGCCTTCGGTGGTTACAAGAGCAGAGACAATGTTCCCAAGTTGGTTGAAGACTACCTCAGCAAGAAACTGCCATTAGACGAATTTGTCACCCACAAAGTACCTCTCAATGAAATCAATGAAGCTTTCCACTTGATGCACATCGGTAAATCTATCCGTGCTGTTGTTGAATTCTAAATATTTATAACCTACTGAAACATTCTTGAAAATATACATTATTTATAAAAGTTTTTACTACAGTTATACTACAGTCTATACATGTTACCAAAAACGGGTTTTTGTAAAAATACAAAATAAAATTCTGTTATAATATGTGAGTTTTATTCTATCATTTTTTGTAACAAAGTTAAACATCGGCTCATATAAAAACCGTAAATGTTATGTAATATTAAGAGTCAACTCTAAGCATTAAAACAAATGCTTATTTACTAAACATAAAATGTTTTAAGTAAAATTAACATTTTATTAATATTACTGTTCATGAAAACTTGACTTTAAATAATTCTAATAGATAAGCAATTTAGGTGGACTATGTAACCTTGAGCTAAACAATGTATGCATAACTAGTTACTAGTATTTTGCCAAAATTAGTATTGATAAATAATTTTTTCCTTGTTGTGTTACAACTTGAGACAACAATTTTTGTTTTGGAGTAAATATTATTTATAGACATACTAATCTTATTTTATTCTTCTTGTTGTCTAGATTGAATTCCATTTTTAATTTTTAATATATATATTTCATTTAATATAATTTACTTGTAATAAATACTTTATATAATATTTATAGCTCTCATATTTTTTATTTACAAACTTTGTGTTAACAAAGTGTATTTGGAATAAGATTACATAAATAAAAACATAATCAAACAAAATACATTTCACATCTGCATGATCGACAAATAAATTCAGTCGAAATTAATAACGTTAATTACAAAGTGTAAACGATACGAAATCTTCGATTCTTATCGTTTTTTTAACCGAAAATTAACACTTGGGTTGAAAGGTTAACATTCAGACGTCAGCTGCTTATAATACTCCACGTACGCATCGCACTGGTCGCCTGGAAATGAAAACAGAATAAAGGTTCGCACACTCTTGTGGGTACGGTGCATTTAAATACACAAGTACACAATTTAAATGTAATTGCCATAAAAGAGTTTGCTATAGTTCACCAATTTCCTTTATGACAATACAGGAAATTGGTGTCTTAAAGGGTATTTTCTGAGTATTTATTGAAATAATATGTAAAGTATTTTCTTTTGACTAGATATTTACACATGCCAGTTGCCGGTTTGAGTTGGCCCTAAGAACAAAATACCTAGTCTTATTTCTTTTTGCTTTGTTTTGCCTGACCTTTACGCTTTCAAAAACAGATCTCAAGAAAGGTCACAAAAAGCTATCGTTTACATAATAGCAGTTTTAATTGGTTCGCTTTAATTTAATAACAACGATAAATATTCACGCGTACCAAAATCTTATGATAAACTTTAATTTAAAGAAACATTTTTAATCTAATCTGAAGCGATAGACGAATAAAACCACGATAGCTAAACTCATTAGGAATCAATATTTTTTTGGCGCAATAGGAAATGTAGGACGTTTTTTTTTTTTTCTTATAGTATGGCGTGCATCCGCGCTACTTATGCGCAAAATATTCTGCCAATGTCACGTATGTTGGAGAAGATACGAAGGAGTCCAAACAGTTATAAAAAATTTTGATAGTCCAAATGATGTGATGAGAAACTATGTAGATAAACTGCTACAAATCTACAACAATACAAAAATACAATGAAATCAAATGAATTAAATACAGCGTTTAACTCTACACACTGTTATATAAAATACATAAACTTATAATTTTATTTTATTGCGTATGATAAATTTAACTAAGTATTTAATGAAAGGAGAGAAAACCAATGTTAAAAGAAACTTCATGTTAACTGGGCGTTGAATATTGGGGGGAAGAACTTCATATAAAGAATATTGAAAAATGTAGGACGTTATAAACGTGTAAACGTTACATTTTTTAATAATAATTTTTAGGTGAAAAATACACTCATAACTTTTGCTCTGCCGCGAGAATTCCATTTGTAAGTATAGTCCATTTATCTTTACTTGTCTTTATTCGGTAACAATACCACGAACGAAAATCACGAGTTTTCGAACATTTTTATTTAATTATAACTTTGTATTAAAAAAACGATTAAGTGCAATCATTCAATCGATAATTTTTTATCTAACTCTCATGTGTGGCTAGAAAGACGCCATATTTGTTTGCTAAATAAGACAGGTAAAGAAAAATAGACTATAGTAGCAAGAGAGCGATATGAAACAATTCTATAAACTAGTAACAGAAACGTCATAAATAGTTACGGAAGATGTGAATGTCAAAAATAAGGTACTGACAGTAAATTAATTCAGATGTAAATCAATGAGAAATAACTTATGTAAATATTTATGAAAACATGAGAGCGAAATTTCTAAGTGTAATTCTCGACTTACACTTTCATAAAGATTTATATATTATTTGTTTGTTGTTTACACTTGAAACGATTTTATTATCATTGTCATTTTTGAAAGCAACAGCTTTCGTAAGGTTATCTAGGTTAACTGTTATCAGGTTACAGAGTTTTATGACAATCACGAAAGTAAAATTTACAAATGTTATTCTTAACTTCGGCGCTGCATAAACGTAGACACTTGTTGATTGGTGGATTTCATCTTTACATATATTACGAAGATGTAAATATGTTTGTAGGATTATATGTCGCGGGTAATCTCTGAAACTACTGATCCTATTTAAAGGATTTTTTTTACGTTGGATAGCCCATTTTTAAGGTTATAGGCTATAATACATCACGCTACGACTCATTGCGTCGATGTAGTAACCGTAAATTCAGGTGACACCGCGATGGGCAGCTAATATTGATTGTATGAAAATATTGATTTGTGTCTTGTACACACGACACAAGTGTCACCATTTGTAAAGCGCCTTATTGAACGAAACTGGACCCAATATTCACAGGAACGATTATTTAATATATCAACCTGCTTAATAATGAGTTAACTCGATAAGACAAACATTGATAAAATATCGATGATTACATACGTAGTCTTGTCTCTTAAGTTTTAATGGTTTTAATGTAATCTTCTAAAAGCTGTAAAGCATTTAATCTAGATATTATTAAATTGTTTTTAAATTTCATAACTTGATTAGAGTAAACTATGTATGGAATCTTATTTTGTTCTTATAATATACCCTTTACATATTTAAATATTTAAACGTATATGGATGCTGATAAGAAATAATGTGTCAACCCGCAAAAAGGCAGAGATATTGATGTATTCTGATAATGCGATACGTATTTAACATAATACAAAAATACTCAAGTCATCTGAACTAATTAAGTACGGAAAAAATGGCTTAATTACATGTTTCGAATATTTAAAATGTGTTTCATATTTTGCAATATAAAATAATCTTAAATATTCGAAAAAAAATTAGATAATCTGCTTTTAATTTAGTATACCTTTTATTAAAATAGAAATCAAGAGATGGGTGTATACTTCATCAAAAAATTTTTTTGATAATAGGCCACATTTTTAAGCACAATTTTCTCAAAATGAATTCCATGTGGCTTGACACAATATTGCTTATCAGCGTCCATATATCAAACAGTTAAATTCGTCAAGTGTGCATCGATGGCGAAACTAAAATTAATCTATTGGTAATTAACCCTACCCCTCCTCGCCCTCTTAGCTAAAAAAGTCTCTGTAAAAATTAGTGAAAAATAGTTATGTAACAAAATACTAAATTAACGCCCATTTTTCTAATTTCTAATCCAGCTAGATAGCTGGGTATAAAACCAAAAATACCTTTCAAGAAGTGGGGGCTTCCTCTCAGCCTTTCATTTCTCGCCACCAGTGCGTGGTATACCGCCATGAAGGCAGTGGGTTCGTTCTTCTCTTCCGCGTAATTCTTGGCAGCTGACAGCAGCTTCCGAGGAGGAATGTTCAACCAGATGTTACCAGTCTGCTTCGCTGCACCAACAGCACTGATCGGTTCATTCCAACTTAGCAGGACTTCCACTATTTCCTTATTGGAAAAATGTTTTAATGATTTTAAAGTATGTTATTATTAAAAATAAACTCCAATATTAACCGAGATGTCATAACCAAATTAACCATGATAAATAGTCTAGTCATCTAGTGTATAAAACATGTCGATCGATTGCTCAAAACTTCAAATCTGGGTTAACAACTCAGAGGTTTGAATTGGTAAATTTATACTACTTCATCTTGTTCAGTAGGGAATGAAAATATCCTGAAAAGAAACTGTATTTATCGAGAAAAATTCTGTGGATTCAGATTCTTCCTAACCTAGCAATGTGAGATTTATTACTATACAGTAATCCTAAAATAGCAACTAAAAACTACTAAAGTACCATAGCGTAAACTTACCCCAAAAGCCTTTAACCGCCACATCATATCCAAAGCTATCTGAGCCGCTGCCGGATCTATATGTCCTAAGCTCAACAGCTGGCACGCCAAAGGCCTGGCATCTCCCAAACAACCCCTTCGTACTAGAGAACGGAGTCTCCCCCCCGCACCCCTCGTTACTAGTGTTCGTACACAGAGTTCGGCTACTGGATGTTGGACCACCATGTCGTGACGCGAGAGAGAGGCAAGATAGGCTGTTACTACCTGTAAGAGCAAGACAAACGATTTTTCTTGTTCATAATCTAATACATAATATGCAAGCTTAAATTAGTACCTATTCTCACTTTTTAAAACCGGTCAAATCAGCAGGTGAGTCATCGAATAAAATTAAGTTATCACCATAGCAAGACTGGTGGTTGACTCTGGTGTTACAAATGTCCATACCGCCGTACTGATCGTTTGGTTGCAATTTTTATTAATTCTAGTTCTTGTGAGTGATCACCATACGAAACGAAGTTATATTAGCTAATTAACGCCGGTCTTCTGTGAGAGTAAGTTACTGCCCCGGTCGACCCAGCCCCTATACAAGCTGTAGTCACTGAGCTATAGCTAGCTTCTCTTTGAGTACTCACTTCTTCCCTTCCCTGCTAGATTAAAACTCATTTATTTTCAAGCTGGCAAAGCAATTGGCTGGTTTCTCTGGCTCTGCAAGTGTTCATGGGCTATGGAGATCACTTTACTCTGTGACTTCTCTGCTCGATTAGCCTCTATTTTTATCCAATTTGGGCAAAGCTAAAAGGAAGAGCGCTTAGGGAAGTGGATGTTAAAAAAGAGGGTTTCATCGTCATCTTTCTGCTACGCCTGCAGCAGCACGGGGAAGTGTGCCGGAGTGCGGGACAGTCCCGCCTGTCCCGCCGTGTGACGTGCACTCACCTGCACGAGTCGTTCGTCATCCGCGTGCGCCTGCAGCACGTGCGCGCACACGTCCGCCTGCGACAGCAGCACGGGGAAGTGTGCCGGAGTGCGGGACAGTCCCGCCTGTCCCGCCGTGTGACGTGCACTCACCTGCACGAGTCGTTCGTCATCCGCGTGCGCCTGCAGCACGTGCGCGCACACGTCCGCCTGCGACAGCAGCACGGGGAAGTGTGCCGGAGTGCGGGACAGTCCCGCCTGTCCCGCCGTGTGACGTGCACTCACCTGCACGAGTCGTTCGTCATCCGCGTGCGCCTGCAGCACGTGCGCGCACACGTCCGCCTGCGACAGCAGCACGGGGAAGTGTGCCGGAGTGCGGGACAGTCCCGCCTGTCCCGCCGTGTGACGTGCACTCACCTGCACGAGTCGTTCGTCATCCGCGTGCGCCTGCAGCACGTGCGCGCACACGTCCGCCTGCGACAGCAGCACGGGGAAGTGTGCCGGAGTGCGGGACAGTCCCGCCTGTCCCGCCGTGTGACGTGCACTCACCTGCACGAGTCGTTCGTCATCCGCGTGCGCCTGCAGCACGTGCGCGCACGTCCTCCTGCGACAGCAGCACGGGGAAGTGTGCCGGAGTGCGGGACAGTCCCGCCTGTCCCGCCGTGTGACGTGCACTCACCTGCACGAGTCGTTCGTCATCCGCGTGCGCCTGCAGCACGTGCGCGCACACGTCCGCCTGCGACAGCAGCACGGGGAAGTGTGCCGGAGTGCGGGACAGTCCCGCCTGTCCCGCCGTGTGACGTGCACTCACCTGCACGAGTCGTTCGTCATCCGCGTGCGCCTGCAGCACGTGCGCGCACACGTCCGCCTGCGACAGCAGCACGGGGAAGTGTGCCGGAGTGCGGGACAGTCCCGCCTGTCCCGCCGTGTGACGTGCACTCACCTGCACGAGTCGTTCGTCATCCGCGTGCGCCTGCAGCACGTGCGCGCACACGTCCGCCTGCGACAGCAGCACGGGGAAGTGTGCCGGAGTGCGGGACAGTCCCGCCTGTCCCGCTGTGTTACGTGCTACTTCCAGATCCGCCCATTTCCTTGTATTTGATAAAATTATAGTCACCTAAAATTTCTTAAACTATGTATACAGGACTTGACAATCGTACCCACCAGCATTTAATGCCACAAAATTGTGTTCTAATTTCAAATTTTAACTTCTAAATTATGATCATTTTTTTTATGAATTGACGACTTAAGATTTTCATAATGTATGAATTGAATAACATTTTGTTAAAAATAAAACTTCTCCTTTAGCATACGGCAAGTGTGTTACTTCCCAGTAGTAGCAGTAGTTGTTCCTTATAAGTGACACTATCAAACGGTGCAATTATAGGGGGTGGAAGGGGTTAGAAATGTGAGGAAGAAATTATTTCACTACCTCAATAATTAAAATGACATTTATAATATAAAGAACCTTCAACACCCTCTGTATCAGAAGTATGGTAATACCCGGAAACACCCTTATATAGGAGTAATCCTACTGAGACCCATGATCACTTGACTAAATCAAAAACGTTCCGACATTAACGTTACGTCTCGATTTTAAAACTAAAAGTCCCACTTTTCGAAGATTAGATACTCGACGGTTATATCCTCTGAAGATTTCTGCTTTCTGTTATTATTAATGATATCTATTATTACAATGTAAACATAATTTAAAAACTGCCGGTTATATAAGTTTTTCTTATAATGTACCGTTTTCGACGAAAAAGTCCCGGTTTTTTAACTTTACAAGATTCAGAAACCCGCTATATCCATAAAAATTGGCAACACTGGAATGCATACCTGTAGACGGAGTTGATTTCATCAAAAGCCTTCGTCAATTCCACCAGATACGTTCCAGCTTCAGTCACAAGTTGATTCAGTATCCTGTAAATAGTTTCCTTTCCATTCTTGCGTCTCAATAAGACAGCTACTATCTTGGATACTTCGTCTTTGGGCACCTTGATAGAGAACAATACGTTTTCACCTTTGATATTTATACAATTTTAACATATTTTTAGTGATAGTCCAATACCAATTAACTGGCTTTTGCTATATGATTTTAATTTTAACCAAATATTAAATATAAATGAAATATCATTCATGTATCATTGACGATACATCATTTTTCTTTTATGACTAGTTTGGATTTTCTAATCGAGTTTTTTTCTGCAAATCTTTGAGTACAATTTTTCCTAACTTTAATAGGTGACACAATTCCTTTCAGCAAAGTCGTTTCATAATTTAATTTCCTTTCTACTGACACATCTTCAAAACCCGATATAGAAATAAAGTTAATTACTTACTGAATGTGCTAATCCTGAAGGTATGAGACTAACTCTCCAAAGACAGCCGAGACGCGCATCAATTATGTAGTCAGGTTGAAATACCACCCAGTTACCCGAATCTGACCATTTATTAAGGATTTTTTTGATATGATCGTATTTAATTTTACATATTTTTTAAATTATATTATCCGGCTCGAAGGATCAACTATGTTTTATCATGTTTAAAATTTATAAACAATATAGAGGTATATATTTGAGATTATAATCATTTTTGGGTGAGCTTGTAAATTAATATTTAAAGAGTTTTTTAGAATTTGTTATTTTTAATTCAAATAGTGCCTTAAAAAATAACTAAGAAAAATTTGTATCATATCACTTTATCAGTAACTATTTATTTCTTTTATTTTTTATTAGTTTCTAATTAATTATTTATTTATAGGATTGAAGGATATAATTTGATATACTAGCATTGTTAAGGATACACATCGGACAAGGCTGGTCGTCCACGACCGCGGGTTTCATTGAGATTCCTTGCACTATTGGAATGTGAATAACTGTGTTATTTTCCGGCTTCGATTCCTCCATTATGTCAAATATTTGTGAAGTTTGACTCGACTGTTGGAAGGAAAAAAATATTTATATAGTTCATTTTGAACATAAAATAAATATTTTTAAAACGAGAATTATACTTATAAATTATGCTGTCAGAGTTTTATAAGGATTTACATAAGTTGCATGTCATTATTTTACATCTGGAAGAATTTAATGTCAATGCTGGTCGATTTTTGACAGACTCTCAGCTTTCGTAAGGTTACCTTTAGGTAACTATTTTTGTCAGTTATTGATGAGAATATCCTTTAGTTATTCAAAGTAATTTAAATAAGTACGGAAAAACGTTTCTTAAAATAATGTTTAGAATACTGAAATGTGTTTCATATTTTGCAATAATTTCACATATTTGAAAAACTTATCATTATTAACAATCTGTTTATAATTCATTATAAATTTTATCAAAATAGAAAAAAAATAAATACATAAATCTTAAAACCAATTTATTAAGAATAGATTTATTATCTTTAGGCACTATTTTCTCAAAACAAACTCCGTGTGGCTTGACATAGTATTGATTATCAGCCATATAAAATAGACAATATACCTGGTGATGTATAACGAGTAGCTGGTCGATCACACTGACAGCGAACCGGCCAACCAATCCGGTTTTAAGGACATGTTGTGTCGCCCCCCCACCCGATATCGGTATGAGCCACACCTGCAAATGAAAAACGAAAGTTTTTTATTAACAAAATCAGTATGACATCACTTTCAATATACCCATGGTACCAAGACTAGGTAATCCTGTATTGTATCTATTTACAATTTCATAGTTTATTTACTGTTGTCACTCAGTTTATACGAATATTAAATAAATTCTACGAGACTAATTTGAAATTATACTCTTTCCTAAATAAAGAATTTTACAAAATCGGTTATGAAATGACGGAGTTAAAAAAAAAAACATGCTACAAATTGACAACCTTTTTTGAAGTCGGTTCTAACTAGGCGAAAATGGTAAAATCAAAAAACTTTATTCGAGAGAGCTCTCACAAGCACCTTTGATGATTTTTGATATTTAAGGGAGAAGAAAGATCCGTATCCGTACTATAGAGTATTCGGATCTTTTACCTTATTAAATTCTTCAACAAATAGATAAATTTGTATATATTATATATATATATATATATATATATTATATATACGCACTGCAAGTGAGAACCTGTCTTGCCTATCACGAAAGGTATCGAATGGCGTAAAATATTGTTTCAATATTTTACAAGTAACAAGAGTTATGTTAGTTACAAGTTTTTAAGTAAGAAAATTAATTCAATCAGTATCCGCAGACATAAAAAAATATATATTAATAAGGAAACTACCACCAGATCAGAATATAGATTCTACCGAATCGGCAAGACACTCAATAGGTAGGCGGTTTAGCAATGCCAATGTACCTCAGTGGGTCCACTGGTGGTGGTGGGTGGTGAGGTGGTGGCATGTCGGAACAGCGCACACCAAGCCGCTCCACACAAGCGTAAAACGAATACATCACGTTCCACCACTGGTCGTGACCACTCCACTGGAAATGGGAATAATAGTTTAAGAATTTTTCACTTATGTCGAGTCTAACTCTACCCTACTGACTACAGTTAGGGGCCGTCCAAAATCATGTGATGATTTTTAGCGCCTTTTTAGACTCCCCTCGCCCCTGGTGATACGTAGTGAGGTTTTGTACTAAAACTAAGATTTTGTACTTATAGAAATATAGATATTATTTTTACTTGTATACTTTTATCAGGTTGCAAAAATTATTGAAATTGATTCTCTGATACTTACATTGAAAATGAAACAGAAAAAAAAATTGAAATACCTTCCAGTTTCTGCAATTTGCTGATTGTTGAGTTACTTAAAGAGAATGGTTGTAATAAAGCACCGTTATTGCCAGCCAGGAGTATGATATTGCTTTGAGAACACCATGAGAACCAGGCACCACTGAAATTAGAAAAGTTAATACATTAGTATTATATAGTATAGTAGTACAATATGAAATTACCAAATAAAGACTACAGATTCATGCACTGGATGAATGGATTACTTAATGATAAGAAGATATTATTTTATAAGTTTGTAACATTAAAAAAAAATAACATATGGAGTTACATTTACTGCACATAAAAATAAAAAATCCATTTTAATTTTTTATTTCTTTCCTTATTAAACAAGTACAATTAATGCACACCTAAATGAAGTTGTCTTCAATGTTTTCAACTGTTTTTTTTCTGGCAACACTTGTAACAACTCCACACCATGATCAGTTATAAAAGCTATTTCATTCACCTTCGGCCACACAAACCCTAATATCTTTGCATTTTTCCATTTACATGTGTGTGAATACTCAATATTTGTTGGAGTCAAATCTTTGAAGTTTACAAACTCCACCGTTGCATTCTGTCCTTCTATATTTCTCTGTATTGCCAATATTTTGTGATCAGGTGAAAATTTTATAGATATTATAGGCCCTTTGTCTTCCATTCGGAAGGAAGTGCTTTTTGTATCGTCCATTCCATTTACAGTAACTCCTGTCACACCCCCAGATCTAACAGTAAAAACCTGAAATGGAATATTTATTAACTTTATGCTATTCTAAACGTAACGATCGGTAATAAAATTATTCATACTAACAAATTTTCTTACTATTTCGACATTTATTACACTATAGTTAATTTTCAAAAAGCGAAGAATGTAAACCTATGGTTTTAAATTAAAAATTAATTACAGATACATTCAGTATGTAAATTGTATTATATTTTATATAAGCCTTATTGTCTACATAGCTTGCTTAATTGTATTAGAAAAGTGAAGATCTAATTAAAAAATATGACTTTTTAAGATTTACCTCTCCATTTGTGTCGTCAAAAAATACGTTCGTCACGGGGCTATCGGCGTCAAACCTTTTGGGCAGATCGGAAAGGGTAAGATAGTATTTATCACTGTCTTTTAAACAAAATTTTGCCATTTTCTTTTAAATACTTAAGCAATAATGTGATATCGAGGACTTCTGTTTTGACTTTTTGTTTTGACACAATTTGTTATGTGTCAAAATATATTATGAAGTTTCTTTTGTAATGATCAAGTCAACTAATATATAATAAGTAAATCTTTTTTTTTCACTTATTTATATAATAATTAATGTGAACAATATAAAGTGTAAACAATAATTGTGTTATCATGTATCTGAATTTTTTTGTAACTCTGTATCATAAATATGAATAAATATAATACAAGATACACACATAGTAGGACATCTGAGAATGTTATATATTGCTATGGTAACGAAAAGCATAACAACGATTAAATCAAAACAAAGTATCGTGTAGCACGCCACGTTATAAAAAAAGAAATCTTCTACTAACTTTAATAATTGAAATCACTCTACTAGAGAAATAAATAAATAAACAAATAAAATGATCGAAAATATAGAATTACATGCAATTCGTAAAAATTATTCTAAGATAAGTGATAGTGAAGAATATCATGAAATAAGCCAAGAGGCGATTGGAGAAGATATATTTCCGACCAAATCTTTGGTTACACCGGTTAAAGAACATGATTTCTTCGTACGGTATAATACTGAAAAAGTAAAAAAGAAAAAAGCAAAAAAGAAGGAAAAGCCTAAGAAACTAATGGACGTATTTAATTCTGAATTATTGTTAGAAAAACCGCTTCTAATTAAAAATAATATTACATTCTTGAAGCATAAAGAGGAGCATGATATTTTTTTAGCTAGAAATTCACGTTTAAGTAAACTATTTGAGCAAAGGAGATCTAGAAATATTTCTGTCGAAAACGGGTACTATATTTTTGTTTTATAATTTTGTATCTTATGTTACATTTGATGAACAAATAAATAATTTTGATTCAACTCAGTTCTTTAGTTAATGGCTTTTTAGTAAATAATTCAAATGCAATATAGAGAACCGTAAAATATTGCAATTACATTTTATTTACCTTCCGATTAACGCTGTAATACTAAAACGCTTTATTATAAAGTTAGAAGCTTATATTTATACACTAGAGATTAGGTATTAAGTAAAAAAATAACAAGATTAATTTCACAATATTGATCTAGTAAAATATAACAGTAAATATTGTATTATATTATTTTTAATTTACAACCATAAAATGGAAGAAAGTGATTTCTAAAATGACTGTTATACAACAGATTTTTTTTTATAAATATGTAACAAGTGTAAAACTACTCGCTATTCACTGTTAATAAAAATGGTATTCTTATAAAAACCTTCAATAAGAAAAATGAATTATTTGCTTCTCTTGTAAAATAATTTTTGCAGATTTACAAGACACAAAACAGTAAATATCAGTCCGATATTCCCTCGAGTTCTTGAAAGCAGTTTAAGCAAAAATACAACTGTTTATGCTCAGTACATGGAACCATCACTGTTTAGTGATATCATAACAGAGTATTTAGAAAGTGAGAATAAACAAAATCCTAGATTCTTAGATGTTATATTAAATAACATAAAATTTAAACATCACCAAGATTTCTCACTCGAAAAACTTCTTTGTACAAAATTGATAGATGTTTTTGAAGACTACATATCAATAAAAAAGTTATTAAAAGATCTACGTAAGAACGTCGATGTTAATAGACGAACAAGAGATAGTTTAAAGAAACGGGTTAACGAAATAAGTCCAAAATGCAAAGAAGATATAAGATTCGATACAAGTGTTTTGAAGTATACAAAGATAATGTTAGATTTTAAAGAAAAATATTTCAATACGTTACAGAAAGAGAAAGAAAGTATTCACATACTATTATCGTTGTGGGCTGATATTGAGATGATAAGAGAGAAATCGGGAAATGTAAAAACCGATTGTATATTAGAAGTTACACGTAATGAAATTGATGAGACTGAACTTCGAAATGAGTGGTCCCAAACTTTCGAAGTTGAATATTCTGACTTGATTATACAAATTGAATACGATTTTGTAAAAAAGTATCTTGAATACAAAGAATTGAAACGAGATAAACATTCAGAGTCTGTAAATGGAAAATATAAAATCGTAAAGCCTAAACTGAATATTGATTATAATGAATTGAAAGTTCGTGTAGAAAAGATTGTTGATGATGTATTAGCTAGCAATAAAAACGAGGTATTCTTAAAAAAGGATAAAAATATTGTAAGTAACCCAGAAAGTAAAAGAAAATTTACTTATTTACCTAATTATTACTACTTCAAAATTTTCGTTGACGATGTTTTTGTGTGTGAGTCTGACAAATACACAAATGAAACTGGTCAATTTGATATTGATTTCGTAGAATCTTTATCTATTGAAATTTTACCACACAACACATATCTAAAAGTTCTTTTATTTGAAAACGACGAAGACGTATCGTCTCTCGAAATAAATTTGGTTGATTTAAGGAAAAACACAAATGAATCGAATTTTATAAATCATAAATTCATGTCTAACAAGATTGTTGAACCGACTAACAAACAAATTGGCAGTGGACATGATATAAAAGAAATTTGTGCTAAAAAGAAAGTTAGATTAAAATCAAGCAATTTATTTAAAGGAAAATTATGGACAACATGCGAAGTTAATGTTAAATTTGGCTGGAATGAAAAACTTAATGATAATCAAAGTGAATCTATTAAATCTTATATGAACATAGGACGCCAACTAAAACGATTACTACAGAATAAAGATAAACCGAGCATAGATATTTTAGCAAACATAATTAATGATTTATATGAAAACAATGTCGAGGACAACGAAAACATAATGAACGCCCTTAAAGACATTTGCAAAGGAACTGTTAAGAATAATGTTACATTTAATTTTAATGACAACGGCCCAGAAAATGTTCGATTTAAGTTATTACACTTAAGAAATAAAGGTGGTTTAGTTGGGCTAGACAATAAAGCTATCCCTTTATTCCCAAGTCAGATTACTACAGAACAATTGGCTTGTCTACAAAAGAGCGAAGAGAAAGACTATCGTGATGTAAAAAGTGACACTGAAATGGATGCAATTGATTTGCAGAGATATATAGGAATTAAATTTGTGGAGAAGCTGAATAAAAACTTGATGATTAACTTAAAAGAGTTTCTTTTGAAGAAAACATACAAGGATGTAGTTAGGGATTTTGGAGATTTGAGTTTTAGGTAAATCTCTTGAAATTGTTTTAAGTATTGTGTAGTTTATTTTTTTTTTCAAAATTTGTTTATTTATAGGAGTATATTTTTAAATCAAACTGATTTATCTTTGGCTGAGGCTTCGAACATCACAAAACAGAAACTTTTGAAGGAAAATTTAGTAAACGAACAAGAAATACAAATACAAGTATTAAGAGCTTTTAATTTAACTGATCGTAGCGCCACTTTACTGGAAGAGGAAGTAAATGATGATGATAACATAGCTGGTAAGTTTACTAAAATTCAATATTTTTCAGTCTTTGACGTTGTAATTGACTTATATATTATTAGCTGCCCTTGCGGTTAAACTCGCGTTTAAGGTTATTATTATAGAGCTAATGGGCTAACCAATGCAAAAAAAATTGAATCGGTCTAGTAGTTTCAGACCAATGTAAGCAAACAAATATTTCCCTTTTTATAATATTAGCGTAGATAAGAAATCTAAAATTACAGGATTCAAAGTCCGTCCGTTGCGACCATTTGTAAGCGTAAGTTATCATGGGATATCTGCTCAAACTGCTACAGCTATTGGTTGTCATCCAACTTGGAATTACACTATAAAACTTAAAGCTAAGTATGTGTTAAAAAACGAAATTCTAAAATAAATGTAATGAAAAAATATAAATAAATTAATTAATTTTTCTTTTAGATTTGAACCACTATCATTTATTAATATAAAAATATACGACGAATGCAAAGATAATGTGACTGAAATGTACTCTGATGATCAGTCAAGCCAGAGTACTGTACATTATAGAAAAACTAACAAATGGTTAGGAGCGATACACGTGCCTCTGCATGCTGTTCTAAGTTTAGGCAGTGTGCGTATTAAATCATATTTTTACATAGAGCACTTACCATTTTCAAATTCAATGTTAAGCAAAGAACTGATATTTTCAGATTCGAGGTACTTTTAAAATAAACACGCCACCACTGGTATTTGGTTACGAAAATATGTCATCGAAAGATCATCAACCACTAATACCAGAGGTTATGCAAGTCATGAAAAAGGGGACGTCCCTTTTGGTACTCCAAATAACGACGAGTCTTTCTCATTTAGGAGGTCATCAAATGTATTGTCAACCAGTACCAGACCAGGCTCAAGACGACTTCATTATACAGCAACTTAATAAATTCGTCACTGATTATATTAATGATTTTCCAACCAGAAATATTTCTTTAACATTTATAGACAGTAGTGGTAAAAACAAATGCGCTGCTGAATTTCTTCAGCCTATACGTTTACCTGATTTTGAACTACCTTTAGATCCAAAAAAAGCAGAATCTGCACTGTCCAAGAGTTCTCTTCATTCGAAGAGTTCTTCTTCAAAGAGTAGCGGTTTCGAAGTTTGGAAGAGCGAAGGAAATGAACTAACAAGAAATATAGATGCAGTCGTTCGATATGTATCGTTGATACCAACATATGATGTTACAGAATCTCATGTCGTCACTCTGATGGGAGTGGTAATGGGTCTTCGTTATTATTTCGGCAATATTGTGATAGTAGAGAATGCAATAAAGCTGTTCTATCTGCCTTTAATACTTTTTTTACTCTGCAGTTTCTGTTTCATCTAAATAATTCTTATTTTCAGGAATTGTTAAAGGTTTTATATGGTTCTCCGTTAGATCACACAATTCTATTGGCTAGTTACTTTATTGATTTGGGAATTAAATGTTGGGTCATCATCGGCTTTGGCTTGCCTCGCGGTCAAAGCAGTTACGTGTTAGTCAAATATTACAAAAATAAAGTACTGACAATTAACGATCAGGTAAAAAGTGGAGGAATCTTTAAAAAAGCTGATGGGTTTACTTGGTATATATATGACGCGGTGTCGGGTGAAAGATTTGATTTGAGAGAAATCGGATGTCCGCTCAAAACAGTCAGTTTTGTTTTTGACAGTGAAAATGTAATCACATTTCATTTTGTTTAATTTATATTATTTTATAAAATCGTTATTAACGTATTTCTTATCGTTTCAGATTTGGGTAAATGCTCAAGTTTCTCAAGCTTGCGAGAGCGTTTCGTTTGAGTTTTCAAATTCATCCGATTGGCAAGCTGTAAGTATATTTAAATAGTTCCGAAGTTTTATGTTATGTTACTTATTTAATTCTTTATCAATATAATTCTTCCTTAATTAATTAAATTTAAAATTCATTTTTTAAATATATTGTTTTAAAGATACAATTCGTTAATTACCTACACTAATATTATAAAGTCTCTCCTCTGTTTGTATTTTTGTAATGAATTTTCACCATTAAAAAGCTACATTCAAGCTGAGTAACATAGGCTTTATTTAATGCAAAAAAAAAAATAAGGGATCCTTACTAAAATATAAAAATAATAAAAGAAAAAAAAAATGAAAGTTAAAAAGATTTCAAGAACTTTGTCTACCCGTGCGAAGCGGGGATGGGCCGCTAGTAATTAATAAATTTCGTTGTTCCAGGTCTTTAGTAAACCTCTATTTGCAACCAGACCAGTGCTGGTAGAGAGTTTGTACAGCAAGCCGGGAGATGTGGAGAATCTACGAATTAATTTAGAAGCAAAGATTAAAAGTAAAGTGCAAAAATGGCGTTCACATATCAAAACTATATGGAATAGGTGATATTGACTTAGTTTAGGAAACAGTTTAGCTTTTTTTAATTACCAGTATCTACTTTAAATATTTTTTAAGCATCTTCCAGTTTTTATGGTTTAAAATATTAAGAAAAGTTAATATTTTATGTCATTTCAGATACTGTAGTAGTTTATTAAAAGAAATGCTTTCACACTACGAATATTGGTCTTTTAATCCAATGGAATCTCGACCAAGTCTCAGTAACAGGCTGAAACAACTCATGGCTACATATAAGGTAAATAGAATTTAGGAATAAGAATTTTTGCATATGAGAAAAATGATTTGTCTAAATAGTTTTTCTTTTTTTAACGACTTGAATTGATAATAATGGTGATATTTGTTAATTATGTTTTACCAATTTTTTAATACAATGACATTATGTAACTGTAGATAAGCTCATTTTGAACGAAGTTGCTCAGCAGCCAGCTAGCGAATATCTTTGGGCCAACATGTTTATTGACGAACTTATTAAAATTGAAAATTGCTACAAATTTTTAATGTCATATAGTATGAAATTAAATATTATAGTTTTAAAATATTATTGTAAAAATATGTAAAAAATTGTATACAAGGTCATATTTCTTTTAGATCTTCGGTTTCCCGCTAAATATGCCCTATATCAACACGAAACTCATTGTATCAAGTATTAAATCCACATCAATACATGTAAACGATGATCCTAATGTCGAGTTTGGACTCGGTGTGGAAGTGTACGCCTACCCTAATAATGTGTTAAGTGTATGGGTATTTTTAGCTTGCATTACTAGAATATAATAAATGTTAAGTTGAATTTAATTAAGTAAATGAATTTATAATTCAAAGTTTTTTATTTTGTTACAATAATATTTTATTTTATAAAGTATAAATTAATTTTATTACTTAGTTCACTTTTATGTTATCTTTGACTTATTATCATTGCTTAAAAAAAAATTAACATCACCCGGCAAAGACATTTGGTGTTAAAAATGAGTCATTAAAACACTACACTTAATAACGAATTGCTGTTATTTTATTTACTTTTGAAATTTATTTACGTTTGTCTTTATAGCAACTAAGCCATGTATGATTTTTGACTATAACCACGTTTATAGTCCTAGTATGGACACAGAAATGCATTTCACTGGTCAAATAAAATTGCACTTAGATTATGAAAATAAAACCTACAAGGTATTTTTATTAATTTTTCTATATATACCAGCTGAAATCTTGAACACTTTGTTTATAATCACAGCTTAATCTAAGGCGAGAATTAAACTGGTAAATTTAATTGATATAAAACATATCTACATATAACCTGGTAACAGTTACCTAAATAACCATACTTAAGCTGTGAGTTTCTATATCTACATTGTCAGTCAGATATTTCAGATGTATAAGTAATGAAAAATTTATATAAATCCTTTGAGTTTGTGAGTAAAACTCACAAGCATTAATCTTCGCAAATCAAGGCTATTTTTAAAAAGATTATTGATAGCTTTGAGACTCATTATTATGATTTTTTTTTTATTATATAAATATTCACTTGGTTTTCATTTAATCCATTTGGGATAGAATATTATACTCAAAATATTTTTTTCTCATTAGATCTTAAAAAGACTTTGTTGCTGAAGTTATTTTGTCTGGCTGTTGCATATCAGGTTAAAAGGCAATGCAGTAACAAAACGCTTTCAGAAGAGCAATATAAAATTTATTTTTTAAACTCATTCAGGAATCTTAAAAAAAAACCATATTAATTTAAATAAAAAATAAGAGATTGTATGTCTTTTCGTTTTAATGCTAACAAAATAAAATTAACATTTATTCCATCGCTGTATAAAAATATACGTAAAAATAGACAAAAGGGGATGTTACAAGAGTTACGTGTCTAGCGATTGATTATAGTCGTCTTCCGAGAGACAACGGTGAAGCCATAGACAATTTGCAGTACCGTCTTATGCTTTGCCCTCCTAGGATTGAGCTTCGTCAAATTGCGGGCGTAATATTATGGGCGTTTAAAAAATGCTTTGACTTTTAGATGCCAAAAACGTTTTCTAGGAAACCGTGCCATATTCTATTATATTTTCGCTTATGATTATAATTATTTCGCCAATGTCACGAAGGATCGAGAACACACGAAGGAGATTGTTCGGTGCGGTCGAGAATACAATCATTATCAAATTTTGAAGACTATATAAATAGTAGACCTTTTTTTGTTAAACCTTAACCGCGATTAATTAATATATCATTCTAGTAAAACCCAATATATATGAAAAACAAACAATTTTTTTACCCGAGAATAAATGATAAATTAGGAAAAAAGAACAAAAAAACACGCGTGTCAACCAAAACTAACACAAGCGAATAAACACCGTGCTATTGTTTCCGTAGAAAAGGTTTAAGTGACATCATTCGAGTACACAAAGTGTCCGCTAAATGATAGGAAACGAAATCATAGGAAAGCAAAGCTTTATCATTCTGTGATCCTCGCTCGAACTAGGATCAAGGACAATTAAATAATTTTAATACATTAAGTATAGCACATTAAAAATCAATTATATACAGTGGTTACTGTTTTATCATCGAATTCTTTTCAAATATTTTAATCTCCACTTAAAATTTTAGCTTTTGTTATTATTTTATTTGATTATTAAAGCTAAAACGAAGTGAAGAGTTATATAAAAAAACGAACAGCAATTTCATTGAATTGAAAATGAGTTGCAGTTCTAAAAATCGTCTTATATCTTACTGAATTATTTTACAAGTTTCGATTTAAAAATTGTGACTCGTATTCAAAGTTGCCAGGTAATATTCATGTCACACAGTTTTTAATATATAATTTTTCTAATTCTCACAATGGCAACCTTAATTATCAAAAGATAGTGGAAGTTATTGTCCAAATCGTCTTATTTAATAAATATTGTATAGAAAATGTTTCATTTTTAGACTTTAAGCCGATTTTTTATGTTATTTATTTAGTGCTGTACTACATTGATAGTGAATTGACCCTTATAATAAAAAATGGTTGAAGTTTGTCCAGTGGCACTATTTAAAATATTAAGAAATTGAATTGAAAATAAATTTTTACTAAGGGCTGTGTACATATATCAATTTCCAAATATCCATAGACAATGATTACTCACAACACTAAGTTATTTCCATTTTGTTCAAAATCAAGGCTTGAAACAGTTTTCTAGTAATAAACTTAATATGTTATTTTACTTGTTTGAAATTGAAAAATATTAATTTGCTTATTTAATTAACACTTTGAGATATTACATTTAAGTCAGTTTGCAAAATGTTATCTGTTACTAAGTAAGAGCAATGCATATTTATTTGTTATAGTGATCGTCAAAGATGTTTGCGACATGAGTATTACCGTGATATTATAAGCCTTAGTTGTATATCTGACAAGTTTCTATAAATAGTTTTATGACCGATATATGTACATTTTCGATTTATAAATTAGATTTTTTATCTGTATACATGGTTAAGTAATAGACAAAGAGGACTAGGCCTAGTCTTCCATAGTGAGCTGTTAAGAATAATTGGTCGAGAATGTATGAAAAAGACTGCCAAGACGAAACCAATCAGAAACCTGATTTATCACATCATTGCACAACCAATCCTAGGCGTGCAGAAAAAGAGGAAAAATGGTAAATTCATTTCATCTCTTTTTACAGGATGTTCAATTTTTAAGACTTATGCCTCGCCCAGTCCTCTATATCTATAGTTTAAGCCGCCAACCCACAGAGACGGATAAGTTACGCACAGAGTATTCATGCTTTGATTTGTGTCGAAATTACCCCCAACTCAAACATCTACGTGATATATAACACCCACAGATAATAAAATCTGCATATATTTTTGTCGGTTGAGGGATTTAAGTAAGAAATGACATTTAATATTCGTGCATAACCGTGCGCTAGTGTGGGTTAGCGCTTTCATGCCAATTTAAACAAGTCCAAATTTATCTTGAAGTGAAAAACTTTTAAAAATCTAGAAAACCGCACAAATATTTACACAATCGAATTAATGATTTATCCTTTCAAATCTTAAAATGGAAAAAGGTACAAAAAATATTAAACCGTAAAACGACACAGATCACCATTCACATATTTTTTTACTACTTTTTACAAACAAGAGAGGCACAACAGTCACCGCAGTACGTTTTTGCCGCATTTTTTATGTGAACTAAACAAGACTCAAGGGCACATGCAAATAACGATCACTCAATTATTTTCAATTCCTATAACACAACACTGTCATAACACATTGTTACAGATATATCATAATGGCAAGTAGAACAAAAGCTATTGAAAAATATTGTACACTACGTACTATGTATAATGGTGTTCTTAACGAAATAGCTCAGCTTATTGGTCAAGCGTGGTGTTAAATCGGGTAAATTAGTTTTAAATAATCTTATTAAGTATTACATAAGTACCCAGTGATGGTTGTTGAACCATAAGACGGCACTGCATAAATCTAAGCTTATAGACGCAGTGCAATGCTTAGTCTGATCTTAACCTATGTGGAGGCTTAACTGCCTGGGTCGTCCGGCTTATTCTGTTTGGACCTCTTGAGTTGTTGCAAGTAGTGACGTTGTATGGGCTTGTGGAGGGCGAGCTGCGCAAGCGCATCGTCGATGGAAAACCACTGACGTTTACGTCCCATTAGCCGAGAGTCCTCCCACTCGGCTAGTTCTTGAGTTACAGTCATTACGTACACTTCTGTCCTATGTTTGTGCTCTCGATTCTGTAAAAAACATAAAATAATAAGTTACATGTAGTAATGTAAAATTTTTAAACATATATAACAATATGGGGTAAGGGATTTTATTGTTACAGATAAAATATTAAAATATATATTTACAATGCATTAATAAATTATTGCCTATTCTAATTTAGTCTATAATGTTTTTACAAATAAAAAAATATGTAACTTGTAATTGTATGAAATTAATTTTTAAAATCCTAGAAGTATAACTGTCATTTTGGCATTGTCGATTGTTATAATCAGAAAGAGAGTTGCACTACTAAAGATTGCAACATTTATAATATAAAACTTCAACATTTTACTCGCAAATTACATAAATACATAGAGATGATGGTTCAAAATTAGCTAAATTTAAGTTAAGATTGATATTTCGATTTAAATCTGGAAAAAAAAAATTCATTGCTGTTTTCAGGTATTTCACCTGTACTTTATTATAAAGTATTGTACGTTATTTCGGATAATTGTACTCTATAGTTTATGAGAACAATAAAGTACACGAAAATACTTTATGTCGCACCATTTAAATTCTGTGGGTTATTTCACTTACAGAATTTATAAAAAAAATTGTTCTAAGAATGTTTTTGGAAAACAGATTCACTGGAATCGATGACATTACCGACTGTTCGATAATAAGTAACGAAAATTCTTTCTGGCAGTCGCCACTGGTGTTCAATTATTTACTTTAACTTAACTGTACATGGTAAAGATGCTGTGAAGCTGTTTAGCAGTGATAAGTATTTGTAAAAAATCGCTAAAAGTTATGAAAAGTATGTATTAACGCGAAATAGAGTGAAATAATTTGTACTTTATTTTTTCATCACATACTTTTTTTCTACAGTTTAATAACCAATGAACTTTATTTGCACAAAACAAAGTGGCAACCCTAGTAGTAGTAATAAGTGGAAAAGGGCAGATAAAAATACTATTTCTATTATGTACAAAAAGCACAGTGCAATATAGGTTTAATGAATTGTAACCAAAACTTATTAACCAACTTCCAAAAAAGGAAGAGGTTCTCAATTCGTTGGGGACTTTTTTTGTTAAGTATGGCTTACATGTAATTACTTACAACTATGTAAGTATATAACTGTTAATATATGTAAATAATAGAAAAGATAAAATTCTGAACATAATGTAATTTTTTTGCAATATATTTTAATTATTTTACTATAATGTAAAAAGAAAAGTGTGAAGTAATTACTTTAAGACATGAAGCAATTAACTCCGACCATAGAAGTTAAGTAGATTAAAAAGTTACACCTTTGAAAACCTATTAAAATGATTAGTGTCGGAACAGGCAATTATATTTTTAAAAGATTTATAGTCGCTACTGTGCCTTTTAATCAAAAGTCGAGTGTAAAAAAATAAAAAGCTTTTAGCTAGCGCAATTAATAATTATAACAACCTAGGGTTTCCCAAGCCTATGTAATCCAGACAATAGAAACATTTTGAAAATATTACACATGTAACATGATCCAGTTTTTGAGAAGCAAAAAACTAGCCTACATTACATTTTTTCTCAAAGTAAAACACTTTTTTGACAGTTGTGAAACTATAATTAACTTTATACTACAAAGTTTTCACTTCAATAAGTAATTTTCTTAAGGCTAGAATTATTTTTTAAGTTTTACTCTCTCAATCGACATAAAACAACCCTGTAACCCAGTAAAAGTAGATAACTTTACAACAGTTGTTGATGTCAAAATTACCCTTAATTTGACATTGACTGACAGTAAATTCTTTCAGATGAAAAACAATAACAAAATGTAAATCTTCTTGAAAGTCTGAATGTAAAACTTATAAGTGTAATTCTAATGTTAGATTTCATACCACTTGTTATGTATAATTAACTTAGTTTTTTATTTAAAAGTGTAAATTATATAGCTACTTTATAGTCAATATGAGGTAAAAAAAAAATTGTTTTTAATAACAAAATTGGTACATATTTTGTAAATCATTCATACAATAAGAATTATAAATTTGGATGCTCATAAACAATAATATGTCAACCCACAAAAAGTCAAATTCTGAGATATTCATGTATTTTGATACTACATCATCTATTTAACATTATTCAAAAAAATATGAAGACATATATCTAAATAAGTATGGAAAAACGTTTCTTAACTAATTGTTTCAAATTTCAAGTGCATTCCATACTTTGCAATTTATACAATAATCACAAATATTTGGAAAACTTTTTATTAGATAAGATATTAAATATACTTTTAATTCATTATACATTTTATCAAAAAGTAAAAGAAACGGTAAATATATATTCCTTCAAAAATATTTAGATATATTAAGAATAGATTTGACATCTTTAGACGCCATTTTCTCAAAATAAAGTCTGTGTGGCTTGACACAGCATTGCTTATCAACATCCATTTATAACTCTTAAAACACTTAAAATTTGTATATGTAAATGGCAACATTGTTCAAACATCTAACAGTTATTATGTCATAGACATAACAAAATAAACCAGGGCAAAAAGTTTTTATGAAGAAATCAGATATTGCTTAAAACTGTGGTGAACATGACAATCGTCAAGAATAACTAGAAAAATAAAAACTATATCAAACAATAGAAGTATCACAATTATCAAATTTATTAAACAAAGTAACAAATGCTAGTAATGTATATATTTTTGGAATATATACAAGTAACTTTCTTTTCAATGATACAGATGAATATACCATAATATATGGTATATTCATCTATTTTTTTTAACAAAGAACTTTAGAACAGTTTAGGACCTATGATGGAACAGATGAACGTACATACATAGGTTGTCAAATTTATAACCTACCTTTGGTTTTGTCATAGTCAGGTAAAAAAGTTCAATAAGAAGTAGAAAGGAGCATTTTTTATCCTTTTCTTAATCTTTGGCATAATGTGAAGCGTATGTATATTCAGTATTTTATCTTTGTATATGAACGCTAATATGCAATACTGTGTCAAGCCACATGGACTTACTTTATTTCGAGGAAATGGTGTCTAAAGATGTCAAACCTATTCTTAATCAATTTTTTTGAAGAGATATATATCCATCTTTTATTTTCTATATTGATAAAAGGTGTAATGAATTAAAAGCAGATTGATATATTTAACGTGTTATCTAATAATAAGTTTTTTAAATAGTTGAGATTACTGTATAAATTGCAAGATATAGAATGCACTTAAAATTCGAGACATTAAATCAAGATACTTTTTCCATACTTATTTAGTTTATATAACTTAAAGTTATTTTTAAAGTTGTTAAATAACACACTATTAAAATACATCAATATCTCCGAATTTGACTTTTTGTGGGTTAACACATTATTGCTTATCATCATCCATATAATTTATTGTATTCATGTGTGTGTGTACTTTGTTTTTAAATGTTTGTATTACTGTTTATTGTACAACTTTGCCTTCTATCTTTTATTTTATCTATCTACATTAATTCTGTATTGGCCATGCTGTAAGAAATCTCTTTGAGGGATAAGTGAACTTTAACTTTGTTTCCCCGTGACTTGTATTTGTTTCTGTATAATGTCTCTGGCAAGTTTAATAAACGGTTAAATAAAATAAATAAAAATTGTTTTAGATAAATTGGTAAATAATGTAAAAAAAATTGTACCATTTTCATCATGGGCATGTTAAAGTATACAAGTTCATCAGTATCTTTTCTTATATGTGCAATTTGATTTGTGTAATTTTTGTAATTTGTACTAAACAAATAATAGTGATTTTTCAAAAATATCAGCTTATTGTTTTTTGTTTCAAAATTCCTTACAAGTTTTATTAGCTTTTTATTTTGGGAATAATCTTTTCATACGTTCTTATAAAATTTAATACTTTTATAAGCAAATTCCGTTAGAATTATAATTTATCAAACTGATTGCATAAATATGTCAAATATTTCATTATCTACAAATTTCAGATATCATATAGTTATCTAGATAAAATCATGGAGATTCCTAATTATATGATTTGTGTATGTAATTGCATGAGGATTAATTCAAATTATTTTAATTATAATATAAAATATTTATTAAAAAAAAAAAATTTATTTCCTTACATAAAATTACTGTTTAGAAATTTAAATATAATTGTGAATTAAATTTACAAAAAAATATTGTTCATTAAAACAATTCTATTTCAACCATATAAATATATGTATCTGTTTACACATAATAATACCAACATTTCATCACAAATCAAATTATTGTTTATAGAGATATGAAAATATATAAAATTAATATGTCATAACATTATATCCTTCATTTATTTATCAATGGTAAATCACCGATTATTGATGAGATTAACAATTTTTTGAAAGCATTCATACACACGACATATGGACACTAATATTGACATTTCTTTGTGCTCCTGTCAAGAGGTTAGGACAGTTAACAAAACAAAAACTCCTACCTCAAAAACTCCCAGACATCGCCCCAGTTTGCCGATGACACCGGCCTCCTCCAACACTTCGCGCATCGCCGTCACCGACGGTTCCTCTTCGGGCTCCACGCCTCCACCCGGCACAATCCAGTTGTCGGGCCGACGCGAAGACGTCACGAGCAACACCTACGCACAAAATACACGATAGCATCGAATATCACCACATAATCACTGCTTATCGAATGAAAAAAACCATGCTAACCTCCGTTTCGGCGTCCGATCGTACGCATATACAAGCCGCGCGGCGCCTAAACCCCTCATCGTCGTATATCCGTATTGAATTAGGCTTTTCCTTAACCATTTCGAGAGAACACGTAAACACGAACAAAACAGACGATCAGAAACGAAAAGCAGACATCAAATGGAAAGAAAACTATCAACCGAACGAAATTATTTAGTGATCAACAAACGCCATAACCGAAGTATCCTAAGATAAACGTATCCATTTTCGACTAATTTATGAGTTACACAATGTACATATAAAATGAAACTAAAATAACAATAACACTACAATTAGAGCAATATTTCAGCTATAACTAGCTTTTGATAGCGAATTGCAAGCCCATGTTGAATGGTGCCTGACGTTTTCTCTGGGAAAATCGAAATAGGTTTTGGAAAGCAATTACGACGAGTCTATCAGCTGACAGCCGGAAGCTAAAAATAGTATTGCCATGATATCAGTAGTTTTTTGTGTTCTATGCAAGTATTTCTTTACACGTTTTAATTTTAGCTCAATTTTAGTTAGGGACTTAAATAGATTAATTTATTTGAGATAAAGTATTCCTATTGAAATAATTAAATAGCTCAAAAAAGATTTTGTTTCATACTAAATTAGTTTTGTTTCTCCGGCTTATAAAAAAGTTTGTATTTATATAAAACTATGTTATTTGAATCTCACATTATAATAACTTGTGTTCTCTTTAATATAAATATTTTTGTAAGCAATAAAATAAATTAGTCTCTAACGGTTTCTCTATGTGTATCAATTAACCATAAACAAAAATTTGTAAATACGAAGATAAAACCATGTTGTCTATTATAAATTTTGTGACAGTTACTTATTTGAAATCTTCCTTTTTGTTTGTTATTTTAGTTACTTTTTCTGTTTAATTTCTTTTTCAGGTTTCATCTAATGGGTAAATATTTTTAACAAAATTTTATAACAATTACTTCCTTATTTAAAACGAATAACGTATATTCAAGTAATACCTTATACCCAAAAATGTATTTGAACAAAACTACTTCACAAATATTCAGATACAATATTTAACTTTTTGGAATATAATAATATTAACTAAATACAATTTTTTCTAGAGAGAAGTTTCGATTTCGGTGCGTTGTTGCAGAATCATGAGAAGAAGCACAAAAGCAAACCTACGAAGTTTGTAAGCGTAGCTGGCGGGGTACTGTTTCCAGTTTAATATTAATCATTTAGTCCTCTGTCATAGCTTGATAACCATGCATGCGGTAGGTTACATCCATGTAGGACTCATCCTGTGCTTTAATTAGAAAAATAAGTAGTTATAACTTCGCTGATAGTCATTTCCTGATTTGCAGGTGAAAAATCGTCTAGAAATCAGCCTCAAAAATAGAAAAAGCGCTCGGCTGTCAGTGTTCGATAAAATAAGAAATCTTCCAAGAGCCGAGAGTCCAGCGCCGATAAATGAAGCTCATTCTAAAATAGAGCACCGACGAAAGCAGTTAGAGAAATGGAAGGAAGAGAAAGAGAAGAAGAAAAAGGCAGAGTCCTTACAGAAAAAGAAACCGTTTATAACTGGTGTACCACACAATCCACTGAAATTTGTGCCTCCACCACCTCCAAAACCTATGCCCAGTGTGTCTGGTCGTGTCACTCGATCACAATCAACTAAACATAATTCAGCCAGCAATGTTGCTAAGAAAAGTACCAAAGTCGAAACCAAGCAAGCTAAAAATCAGTCCAAGTCATTTGCGCCAAAAAATGCTACGTTTAATCCACCTATAATCAAAAATATGGTAAAACTTCCAGTTTTAATGCTACCCAAACAGACGGATAAGAAAAATGTCATTGAACAAGCATTACCAACTAAAGAGGTTAAAAATAAGACAGTTAAATCTAAACCAGTGCCTAAACATGAAGCCAGAACCTTAAGAAGTAGGCAAACAGATAAAGGAAATAATACTAAGGTTAAAAAAGGATTAAGTCCCATAAAGTCTCTTTCCTCCAATTCAAGTTCAAGCATGGAATCCAATCCAGAGATTAAATCAACAAATAAAATTAAAACTCCAAGAAAATCTATACAAAATAATAAGATGTATACTCCAAAGAACAAGATTCCTAAAAGTGAGTCTAGTTCTGAGGAGAAACTACGGTCTCCAAAATCAACAGATTTACCGATGACTCCAGAGCAAATAATCGAAGAGGCTAAGAAAATAAGTCCCTGCGTAACTCTGTCACGTGGGAAAGATAATGCTAGAAAAGAAATGAAGAAGAAAATAGATGAAGGTATATTTTAATGGGAATTCAAAATATAAAACACGGTTTCATATCTGCAGATTTGTGTGCATAGAGTAATTTTGTGTATCAGTTTGTGGCGTCGTAGCTCTTTAACAAATGAACCAATTTTGATGTAGTATTTTTTTCTTTCAAACCTGATGTAAGTGAATTGTTCTTAGCTATAATTTATTAAGTTGTCAGCTCTTTTCTGGTTGTGGAAAGGATCTTAGCGTCTTCTATGGGCCTAATCAACTTCAAAATTATATATAATAACACAGTACCATAATCTTGACTTGATGTTGCGGCATAGTCTGAAATTACCAGGATATACAATTACAGCAGAAATGTCGTGTTAGAGCTTATTGTATTTATCTTTTAATTTTCAGGGGTTTTTTAAATTTTCAGTTTTATATTATTGATATCCTGTTGAAAATCAATGCACATTAGATTTTGATGACCGAGACGGGTAAACCATCCATTGGTCATCAAAATGTTCTTATATAATCTAACATGCTTTATCACTAAAAGTTATTCTTACTCTTAAAGGTCTGCTTGATGAAGATCTATGTGAAATAGAGAGTGTGGAGCACTTCAGGAAGCAACTTGACTCAGAAATCAAGCGAATGACTGAGATGTGCGAAACATGGGACAAGATATCTGAGCAAGTTCAGTTACCTGAAGCTGTACAGGTAAATTTAAATATGATTCATTTTGATTGAATATGGATAAGTTATTCCTTTTTTTTTCATAAATATGTTGTATATTAAAGGCTTTCTTTAGTTTTCCTAACTACTACCCTAGAATAAAATTATTTTAAACAGATTTGTCAGTATCCATTGTCAGTATACATGCAGGCTGTGAAATGATTCATTTCCTGAGTTTTCCCAGAGTGCTATAATTTGGTATATAGACACCTTTCTGTAAAAGGCTCTGGTGTTGCAGATATCCATGGGTGATGGTAACTAGTTAACATAAGATGGTACTAATATTGTTACATTGTTTCCAGGAAGCAGTACTAGGTGCAGTGGGTCAAGCGAGATTGCTGATGTCTCAGAAGTTACAGCAGTTTGCTTCATTGCTGGCTCGATGCGAGTGTCCTGACCCTTCACAAGCTCTTGTCACACCCGGAGACTTGCACGGCTTCTGGGATATGGTGTTTATGCAGGTTTGTTGATTACTTCATTTGATTAGTCACTAAGATTCATGATACTCTTTTAACATGAAACATATTTTTCCATTTGTTCCATAAATTTTCATCAAAATTGGTTTCCTCATAGAAGTCCTCATTCAAGTTAATGATATAACATATTTTGCTCTTTTTATTAAATATTTATATAAATTCAGCACATGATTGCTTGTAAAACCAAATGACTCGCTCTGAATAAGAATTAGAATTGTCAATATTTTCTTTCTGTATTACAATCAAATAAATAGTATCCCACAGGGTAAAAGCTATAATAGAAATATAATTGCAGGTCGAAAATGTAGATATGAGATTCAAGAAGTTAGAAGAGATGAGAGCCCGTGGATGGGCAGAAGAAAAACCTATAGAGATTAAGAAGAAGGTGGCCCCCAAACCAGTTGTAAACCGAGCCAAACCAGCTGCTACCAGCCGATTGAAGGATATGATTGCTGGTATGTGTGGTTAAACGTAAAAGTATTGTTAATTAAACTCAAAATCAAAATATACTTTATTCAAATTGGCCTTTATAAGCTGTTTCGTATCATCAATTTACAAATTTGTGATGTCGGTTCCTATATGTTTTAGTTTTTATTTAATGTATATAATAGTATGCTTTTTCTATCAGTGTTTTTTTTAATAAACTAAACTAAAACTTTAAATTTGTGAAGTGGCAAATTTAATCTTGTTTCCGGGATTTTATTAAAGAATTGAATACTTGATCCCATAAAAGACATATTAATTTTGTGCAGTCTGAAACTAGGAGTTATTAGCTTATCTTTAGTTCGCGTTTGTATGCAATGTATTTATTTTGTATATAGTTGGGGAGCCTAATTCCATTTGTCTGGCTTAACCGTCTATTCGTAATAACAGGTGCTATAATATTGTTACAGCTTTGATATTTGTAGCATATAATATTGTCGGGGATAATAATCATTGTAAAATAATGTAATTTGATATACAGGATGAGTTTTTTAACTGGGTGTTGTAGGCCAAATCCGAAATTATAAGGAATATCGAAAAATACTTATAGAACTTGGGAGATTGGGAGAGTCGGATTAAGCCTACCACGCCCAGTTAAAAAACTCATCGTGTATATCAAATTAATATGTCGAAGATAGATGTCTCGATTGGGCCTAATTTTTATTAACCAAAGTGATGTCAAAAAGGAGATTATAAATTACTGTAATTAGGGAGTATCTTCATAATTACATGCTGTACTATATAGTAAAGTAAATAAAGTAACAGCCTGTATATGACCCACTGCTGGGCTAAGGCCTTCTCTCCTATTAAGGAGAAGGTTTAGAGCTAAATCCACCACGCTGCTCTACTGCAGGTTAGCGGATATACATGTGTCAGAATTTATCCCGACACATGCAGATTTCCTCACGATGTTTTCCTTCACCGCCGAGCTCGAGATGAATTTAAACACAAATTTAGCACTTGAAAAATCAGCGGTGCTAGCCTGGGTTTGAACCCGCGATCATCGGTAAAGATCGACGTGTTTTAACCACTAAGCCATCTCGGCTCAGTGTGTGTACTACTGTACTATGCACTGTACCATATATTTTATTAAAAATCAACAGCTGCTCGTAAAGCGAAAAAGGAGCAACAAGTGGAAAACGTACCAGCTATTGAAAATCCATCTGAAGAGAGCAAAACATTTGAAGCAGGATTTTTCAGTGTTCAGTCACCGGTGAAGTCATTATCATCGACTCCAGTCAGCAAACCAAGTCTTTTGAAGGCAGTTTTGTCAAGCGAGGCTAAGAAGTCTGCTTCAAAGGTAAATAAAGATTACTATGCCCAATGATATTTTTTTAACTATAGATGTTAAATTCATATTATTTGCTATATTGTATATATATAATATTTTTTTTATCAATAATAATTTATTTAAAAATATATGGACACTGATAAGCAACACAAGCCATATAGACTTCATTTTGAGAAAATGGCATCTAAAGTTATTTTAAAAAAAAGTGTAATGAATTAAAAGCAGTTGGTATATTAAATTTTTTTAACCAGTAATACGTTTTTCAGATATGCTTATCAGCATTCATTTGATGCTAAAATGTAATTTTCAATTTAGACAAGTTCGTCAATTAAGTTGGTTGCTAGGCAACGTCGTCCAAACCGGTCGGCATTCTAAGTGTCAATATCCGTGAGCTTATAACATATCTATGGTTCGAACAATTTTTATTTGCAGTAACCTCTAATAGATTTTAAATATCACAAAAAAAATTATAGCACATTTGGATGCTGATAAGCAATAATATGTCAACCCACATAAAGTCAAATTCGGAAATATTGGCGTATTTTTATACTACATCACTTATTTAACAGTATTCAATAAAAAAAAAAAAAAAGTGTTATAAACCAAATAAGTACGGAAAAAAAGTTTCTTATTTAATTGTTTCGAATTTCCAGGTCGTTCCTTATTTAGTAATTTATACAATAAACTAAACTAAAACTTTAAATTTGTGAAGTGGCAAATTTAATCTTGTTTCCGGGATTTTATTATAGAAGTGAATACTTTGTATTTATATTTAAATATATATTTTAAAACTTTTTATTAGATAAATCAACCTCAGAGAGCACGTAAAGCTGTCGATCCCGGTTGTTATCACAATCACCTGATAATGATCGTTACTCGTAGTAGGGACATTATTCTAGTCTAAATAGTTACTGGCTTGCCTTCAGGGGTTGCGGAGGTCAGATGGCATTCGCTCTGTGTAAAAATCAGTAACTCGATGATCAAAAAAGAAAGAAGAGAAAATATGGATAAATACCTCTTTAAACAAACTTATTAAGAATACGTTTGTCATCTTTAGACGCCATTTTCTCAAAATGAAGTCCGCGTGGCTCGACACAGTATTGTTTATCGGCGTCCATTTTTCATATTTACTAATTCCACAATATTATGCATTAACAGAATTCAGCTTCATTTGCCATGCTTCGCGCTTCACTGATCAGCAAGAATGTTGAGAATAACGAAGCATATGTGGTAAGCACCGCTTTTATTGCTATTTACATTTCATATTCAATTTCATTATCATTCAATAGGTATATAGGATAGTTACATCATTGTATCTTAAATTTTAATCTGAATAAAACTATGGAAAGTATTATGAACAAGCTCTACTAATTAATAATGGCTGAGTTTTTTATTTCTTAATTCTTAGAAAGAAAATTAAAAAAAATTTTATCCACAACTTATCTAAGTATTTCATTAATCACATTCATAACCATCTATTTCCTAGTATAATTGACATTGTTAATTTTTTACTCGTTTTCTATCAATAATCTTTTAAAGGAACGAAAAAAACAATCTTTTCAGCAGGACTTAGTACCATTGACACCAATCAATTTAGATGCGACACCCGCACGAAGCATTCTCAAATCGACAAAAAAATCGGGAAAAAAATCAATTAAAGTAGTTTTATTCGACGAATCGGATTCAGAAATAGATACCAAAAATTTAATTGATAAAGAATCAGAAATAACCGGTGTGGAAAAAATTGAAACAGATCATAATGTCGATAGCGGTTTATCCTCTATGGATATAGAGAAAGAAGTAGAAGGTAAAGAGAACAAGTCTAGAAGGAAATCGAAGTTGATACGTCAAGATGCCACAGAAGATAGGAGTCCAGTGATGACGAGAAGTAGACGTAAGAGCCTCCAGACGCCGAATACTGAAAACGCAGAAGGAAAACGATCTTCTAGGAAGAAGGCGCTTCAAGAAGTAGAAATGAATGTAGAAGAAATTGTCAAAGAAACTCCCAAAAGGTCGTCGAGACGAAAGAGTTCGAATGTCCAAGTGTTAGCGTGATATTATTATATAAAGTAGTGACGTTCGTTTCGAATGAATCGATAACTTAATCCGCAGCTAACTTTATATTAGTATTATTTACAGGCAACACTAAAAATAGGTTTTTTTTATCTGACCAACCCAGAAGAAGGGTTCTTTATTGTTTTCAAAGTAATTTTATATCGCCATGTAGTTGGATATCTAATAATGCGTTGTTAATGCGAAGAAAGAGACTCGACAGCAACAGTCCCTGGTTGGCAATTGTATGTGGGTATGTAAGTAAATATATATAATATAATATGTTTGTTCCATTGTGACCTGCCTAAATAGCTTAACGGATTTAAAAGTGTAAGGTGTCATATTAAAGTGGTTAAAGATTAAAGTACATTTTTGGTCACAAAACGCAAAACATTTTACACTTTGCACTTTAGACTTTGTCCTTTTCAAAATCAGAGATTATGAATCACGTATGAAACTAAATTTTTGTTACTAACTTAGCTATCTCCTTTACATAGATTTTAAATTCGGTCATTCTAATACCAAGCGTGCGATATGACGTCACCAAAAAATCATAATGGCGGACGTAAACTGTTATTGATAGAAATCTCATTAAAACTCATTGTGTAGTTTAAAACATGTACGCTCGCAGACGGCGGGAAACGATATTGTTTCATACTTGTAAAAAGATAAAGATTTTTTAACATGTTTCTAAAGAGTTCAATCATTACTTATTAATAATTATTAAAAATAATATCTTAAAATTATTGTGTACTAGCTACCCCTTGCAGTTTCACTCGCGTTTATGGTTACTGCTTCGCTTCTGTGAGTCGTAGCGTGATGTAATATAGCCTATAACCTTCCTCAATAAACGGGTTTATTTTCAGAGATTACCCTCAACATAAACGATTTAGTAATATGGAGTTAGCTGGTTTGTGGATTAAGCTATCAAAATAATCTTTACAAGGCCATATAACGTAGTTTAGCTCTTAATCGAGGTAGTCTAACGGCCGGTTTTAATAATTTATACATGATTTTTCCTATTAGGCTAAATTATATTTTTCTATTGGACTCCTATAAAAATGGGCATAAGTCATTTGTCATTGTTTTACACCTGAATTTAGGGTGTCTTCAGTCGGTGCCTTCATTTTTGACAGCAACCGCTTTCTTATGGTAACCTAGGTAATTGTTACCAAGTTAAAAAGTTGTTTTATGTCAATTACGAGAGTAAAATTTACAAATGTAATTCTCGCCTTACAGGTAGAGTTTTGATTTAAGCTATACAAATCACGTAAAAATTATATTTCGAGTATCATAGATAGATTATTGAAATGGGCCGTTAGTCGATTCATTTTGAATCTATTTTACCAATTTATTTTAAGTTTTGTTTAGTAAAATACATTTTAACTTTATATGTAACACGGAATTTGCCAAAATATGCCAATTAGTCTTGCTTCAAGTGACATATATTTTGTCTTGCGTCTAGATAATTTTGCTAATACATAATTAAGTCGGTATTTAATTTATATTTGTATAACAGTCGTCATTTTTTCATTATCATGCTAGTTAGGATTCAGTTTGTGATAAAATACATTATTTTACTTTTTTATGTTATTTTATTAATATACATAAATACATAACCTTCCATTTTTAGTAATTTACTACTGTGACATTATCTATTAATGTGTAAATTTACACATTGCTAAGAGGCAAAGAGGGAAATTGTTGAATTTCATTTAAAATAATATGTAACAAAATTGATCGTGATTTAGTAATAGTAAATATTCTTTAAATTATATCGAAGAATAATATCGATGTCATTATTACTAATTGGATGCTGATAAGCAATAATGTGTCAACCCACAAAAAGTCAAATTTGGAGATATTGATGTATTTCAAGTTATCTAAACTAAATAAGTACGGAAAAAAGTTTCTTAATTTAAGGTTTAAATTTGAAGTGCGTTCCATATTTTGCAATTTATACCAATAATCTCAAATATTTGAAAGAACTTATTATTAGATAACACATTAAATATATTTCTTTTAATTCATTATACCTTGTATCAAAATAGAAGAGAAAAGATGGGATATATACATACGTCTTCAAACAAATTTAAAAAGAATAGGTTCCACATCTTTAGACGCCATTTTCTCACAAAGAAGTCCGTGTGACTTGACACAGTATTGCTTATAAGCGTCCAATTAAGGATTAAGCTTCTCCTTAATCTTTGGAGAGGCCTTTATCCAGCGGGGGGACACTTAAAGGCTGACAATTTGTTTAAATAATATCGACAATATGCATTCTCGTGACAACGAAATAATCCATATTCAGTGGGTACAACTAAACGACAAAAATTAATGAAATTAAGTATATATTATAATATTTAATATATTTTAAATTTAAAATAACTCGATCGAAACATCTTAGACATGGGGAATTGATTGTTACAATATCACGATAATATTTTTAGGTTAATACTTTTATACGGAGTTATTCGAATAGTTATGGGATATTTTATGCTTTTCATTATAACAGGGTATTTTATACGGAGCAAACAGTGAAAAATCGTTTTCATAAAAAAGTAACAATATTCAATTCATAATAATTGATTATGACCGAAAATCATTGATTCTAATGTTCTTATATTAATGCTACTAAATTATTTAAAAAATTTAAGGTTTTCTTCGTGTGATATACCCCGGACGTACTGATGACTGTTAAAAAGTACAAAGTATTGAATACGTATAATGGCATTGTATTAAATTTACCAAGAATAGCATAGGTTTTATTATGTAACTATTATGTTAATTAAACGATAGAAATAACAATTGTTTTATTTAACTTAATACTTTTTACTCTCTAAGTAAATTTTCGGTATTAAAATCGAAAGAATAATATAAATAAATAAATGACACATTCTCAATACCATTTCTATAACTATGACTTATAAAAGGAACCGAAATCGGATAATCAATTAAATTCGTTAATTAGGTAAAAACTTATTTTAGTTATGTCGATTTAAAAACCAAAATTGAACTGTTAATTTTGAAGTATCTTTTCAAATAAAAAAAATTGGTTTATAAATGACGGAGTTCTGAGGTAAGAAAAATTAAAAAAAAACAAAACAAATAGAGAATCTCCTTTGTCATTTACAAACAATAAAACAGTACTGTTTGAATGTAGTCTCAGGATTTACCAGTCCGATATGATTTTTTTTCCTTCGGTACCTCCTATATCGAAGGATACAGGTTATAAAACTACACTATTATCCCTACGAGCTGTAAACGATGATTAAATCGCAAAGGAAAGCTGATTTAATTAAAATAAATTGTTTATTGATACACTACATTTTTAAGTTTAAAATAATAATTATTAATCTGAAAATAATAATTTAAACTTGTGTACCTACATACGAGAATATTTAACAATTTGACGACCGACCCAATAGATACTAAAACAGCATATGCTGTGTTATATATATAAATATTAGGAATAATAATGTTAAACTATCGCTATCACAAAATGCTTATAGTTGATTTTTGTATTAAAACGCCTTATTTACATATCAAAATGTGGCAAGTTTTTATAATGATTGCTATAAACTTATTATTATAAACTTCGATGTTCAGACAAACCAGACAGCTTAATATTATGCTTTCTCAGGTACTAAGGAGACTAAAACAGATAAACAAATATTTGTACAAGCACTACTACAGTTACAACGTTACACGGCGTTTAAATGTACATTAATTACCACAAAATGCAGTCGCCTCAAAATAAATTCTTTTTCCGAAACTCGTAAAGCTCTTGTAAAACGGATCATTAGTAAGAGCTATATTTTTAATGCTTTTTTCCAAATGAATCATAAATCGAGTCCGGCAGAGCAGCCAGCCAATTCGTGTAGCAGATAAGACGTTCTTTGGCGTCGGAACCGCTGTCCTATTTAGCACATTGCCAAATTGCCGGCTGAACACGGAGCTAGGTTACTAGATAAGAAAGGTCCTAGTGATAAATCGACATTGCGATATAATTTTATTGTATTTGCTGAATAAATTTTGGCTATTGTGATGATTTATCGATATTATTAAACGTCCTATACATAAAAAGGAAATATTGTTCGTTGGTAAGCGTATTATTTGAGAACGGATTCGGTTATTTCGGCGCGTCCCGGATTTATGAGATGACCTCCTGATGACCTAACGAAATTCATGCTAAATTGGCAATTGTAAAGATAAATCCACTAGTTAAATCCACGAAAATAATAAGCGTATAGTAAGCGTAAAAAAAAAAACATAGATATAGGAACAGGCGAAATTGAGAGCATCGTTATTTAAAGACGGTTAATAAAAAAAGCAAAACATCGCCATTTTCTTTCAAGGAAAAGCATTACAGTGTTTATTATTCGGAAATCATTTTATTAGCATTCGCTTGTTTGCAAGAATATCGTAGTAAGAATATCATCATTTTTAGTTGCATTGATATTCTTGAAAAGTAGCGCATTGTCTCCTATATAAAAAGAGCTGACGACGGTCTTCGACGCTGAAATTCGGCGGCAGTCGTCGGTTGGTTGACGGACAAAGGTCGACGGTGATTGTCGGTGGCGTCGACTGTAATTTGCGGTTAGCAACGTGCCCCTCGTGTATATGAGTCCTTAGAGAAACTATTATTGATAGATTTCAAATATTATTGAAGAGTTTGAACACGCAAATCCTAGGAGCGAGTAGGTAGTTAAAATAGCATTAATCTTACTCGTGCGGTATTTACTTTCAATTTCACAAAAGAGCTTTCCCTCGCTCCTTGTTTACTTCCTATATCCTTGGTTTTGGGCGCAAGCCAATCGCGACTTGAGCTTAAAAGGCTATGTAGAGCGATCAGGATGAAGCGGTTTGTGTGTTAACTTTAGACATTTTAACAATAGTAACTAAAACATTAAAGATATTTTAATTTGCGATAATTTTTTTTTAGTAAGTTTGTAAATTAGTTGTTTTGTTGTGTTTTTAAGAAATGCTCGCTTGGGTTCTGTACATGAAGCGCTATGAGAATCTATTACTAAGCACCCATTGTCCATTCGTTTATTTATGTATATTTCTTGTGAACCGTTATAGGTACAGACTTGAATATTAAAAAAAATGTGTATTTAATTTTTACATATTGTTTTACATATTATGCAACGAGTCTGGCTGTCTGTCTTCTTTTCGTCTTACCTTTAAGTAGGACCTGCCTAGTTTGAAATTTAACAGAATATTGGATGATCCAATGGCAGACATTTCACAAATAATATAATAAAGAAAGACAGAGTGAATTTTGAATGGGTTAAGAAACAATCTAAAACAAAATTTATATACATATGTATATATATATAAATATAACTTTTATAACCATGTCATTATGTATATTTCGTGTAAGAGCGTCGTATTGAAAAAGTGAAAAATTATGTTTCATATTCACTGCTGACTCGCGAGAAATTCTTGAATCACAAATTTTGTTTCGAACTATTACACCGAGGGTTCCGTATCATTAACAAGTCTTGCTCGACCGATTTATTATTTTGTTGTTATATTTTAGAATTTCAGCTACAATGTAACTTAGTCGTAGGTGTGTATTAGTAACAACTTCATTCAGGTTACGTTTTATGAAATATTATGATCGTCGCGGTCTGTTGTCTACCTCCCTTCTCTCTCCCAAACACTATCTGGCGTACAATTGAAGCAGGCTATTGTCATTTTGTCGCTAAAGGAGGAAAAGGAACGAGCAGCGTACGCTGAACCGATCTTGAGAAGAAGACCAGGAAGAAGAAGACGGCGTTATGCGCATATTTTCCTTCCACCAGATCGTAAGATATCAACTCTCCCACATACCAGGGCGAGAAAGTGCTTTTGAAGCCCAAAAGGACTCTCTAGGTAAAGAAGGCCCGCGTAGGACGTAGTATTCCAGTGAAAGCGCGTGTACTATTTGGACTAAAAAACAACCGAACGATTCAAAGTATAGTATGAAAATTTATTGTGCTTTGCTTCATTTTATTTTCTTGATTTTATTATATCTAAATAAGTTAAGGGGCAGCTTAGGTTACATATGACTTTAAAGGGTTACCACTGTATTTGAATATTATCACCTTTGCGGTAATTTATGCAAGCTACAACGTGATTCAGCTATATTTTTTAATTGGTTAGGGTATTCGTTAAATTTTTAAGTAGATAACTTTTACGATTTTTTGCAACCTTTGGGCACGGATCCCTAAAAACAATTAAAAATGGCGGTCGTGGTAACCGTAATAATAACAATTACGAGATGCGAGCTATACCGGAGATAGCATCAGATTTCGTAAATCTATGCAAATTTAGCCTAAAACCGCGCACCGAGCCAGTAATATCGGGTAATTAGAGTTTTGACGCTGGCAACACAAAATGGCGGAAGTATAATTTGCCTACAACACAGTAATTAGTAATACAGTTTCGTATGATCGTGTTTGGCAATTACGTGTTTGATTATTGTGTTTACTGTTCATTAGATTGTTTATTTGGTAATATTTGTTCACATTGACTGGATATTATTGTTTCTTATTGATGAGTTGTAAGAAATTAATTTTACTGTTGGTATACTTATGGGCAATTTATTTTGTGACTAGTTTTGGCAATTTATTATAATAACTAATATTGTTTTGAAGGCAAGTCTATTCGTATCTGTAAAAATACTCAAAAAGAGGGGAGTTTGTAAGTTTGATGTGTTTCTGTGAAACTGTGTGGCTGTGGGTTCGTTTTTATAATAACTATGTATTTTTTTAATATTTTGTAAGGAAAAGAGCCTCTATAACAATATAAAGTTCGACTCGCGCTTAACCAGTTTTTGCTAAATTATATTATAGTGGCAATAGAAATACACACTCAGTTCTCAACATTTTTACGGTATTCGAGGTAATAATATCCTAAAAGTATATAGTCCAGAGTAAGTTTCATAAAAATAGATTATTAAATCTAAAATCAAAAAAGACTACAAAAAGCATGGATTTCAACGACATTATGATAATTCAAACAAATAGTTTTTTCACGCCGACATAATGGAATCTCCCTTTATCTCCCATTTTCACGGAAAAATTCAACCCAATATTGCTCTTAGTGGCGTATCCTTCTATTTTATTAGGTTATTTGTTTCTGGGAAAAGAGGGAGAGGGGGGGGGGAGAATTGAACAGAGAGTAACGGAAGTGTCATATAAAAACAATGGTACATATGTATTGTGTGTCAATGTTTTGTTTAAAATAATGTTGGTTCCAATATTGGGCCATGTTGTTTTGTGAGGAAAATTATTTTATGTAAATTATTTTAGTAACAAAATCCGTTAAACTTCCAGTGTTTGTATTATTACTTAATACTAATTATTATAATACGTATAAGGTATTTCCGATGAAAATTAGAGCTTGTAGGCTCGTATAGGCTTACCATTTATAAAAAAAAATATTTAAATAAATGTACTTCTTTTTTTATATTTTATATATCGAATTTGGTAACGCTGAAAATATCCCAATTTGACACTTTGTATATATCTAAAAGAGCTTGTCTGGGAAAGAAGGATAAAATAATTGTCATCAGCAAGGATCCACGTCTTCCCACCATGTCGACTGAAACATGTATTATTGTACACATTTCTAAGTAACTCCCAGTTCCCGTGGAGTAGTTTGTACAAAATATGGAGTGATACGTATCCGAGGCGCGTATAATCCGCTAGTAACGTAAACAATGATTTCGTTCCGTCGGGGGAGGCGCTAGGGCGGCCATGATAAGCGTCAGTATAGAATTATTCAATCTATACAAATAAATAAAATTGAGGTATCTGTTTTATTTTTAACTGTTTTAATATTAACAGCTTGAAACTCAATGCATATGAAAGTATACGCGTTTCAACCGTGTATGTAGCATAAATGAATTATAAATTTCCAATCCGTTATATAGATATAAGTATTCCTTGTTATTAAAAGTTTTAGACAATATAACATATTATTATTATTATTTATTCGTACCGACTCAGAATCATACAATTGCGTGTAAAAAAAATAACAATTAATTTAGTTAATAATTTTGTTTTGTTAATTATACCGGTGTATTATTAGTTATTCTTCTATTTAAAATAATCAAAGATAAGCCCAGCTGTTCATATGATATATGTAAATGGATGCTGATAAGCAATACAGTGTCAAGTCTCACGGACCTCATTTTGAGAAAATGGCGTCAAAAGATGTCAATCTTAATCTTAATAAATCTAGTAATAATAGTAGTATACTAGTAGTAATTTTATCTAATAATAAGGTTTTCAAATATATGATAATTTTGCATATTACAAAATTTGGAACACACTTCAAATTTTAAAACATTTAATTAAAGATATTTTTCCGTACGTATTTAGTTTAAATGACTTTAACTTTTTTTTTAATAATATTAAATACGTGACGTATTATCGGAATACATCAAAATCTCCGAATTTGATATTTTCTGGGCTGCCACATTATAGCTCATCCAAATGTACTTTGTTTAATACATATAGATTTTACTTACAAGACTCACCGGTTAATAAATATAAGATATCTGTCATCTAATAGTCACCCTACGGATAACGGAACTTGAGCCAGTTTATTAAAAATTGGATTTACTCTCCGGCGGCGGCACGCGGCTCTTTTCATATCAACATCTTGCGAAATTTTATATTTCTCGTAATGTGGGGGAACGCTGTTATTATTTGTGCAAACGTTATGGCTCTTTGTGTTATGACTTTTTATTTTTATTTAACATGAACGTAGAATCAAGATGTGCATCTATTTCGAAGGAGGGACAACTAATTATAATATTTTTTAACAGATAAAAAAAACTTTACGTTTATTTCAAGGCAGGTCTTCTCCAAGAGTTTTCGACCTATAAAAAATAGTATTTTTTTTTGTTTGAAATAGTTCGGTGGTAAGAAATAAATTTACGATTCATAATATAACAAGTCAGTGTTAATATGGCTTAGTTTTCCAATACAATTATTTATACCGCACAATATATACAATTTATTTATATCGCACAATGCATGGTTTAGGTTTATTTTTTTTATATTGATGTGTGTGTGTGAACGTGGAAAGTCGTTTTATACTAAACTTTCGCTGTCTTTAGATTTTTGTAAAATCAATCTCTTAAAATATATTTTTCAATAACATTAGCGTAGATTTTACGAGTTTGATATTTGTATGCAAAAACTTTAAAATATTTATTATATAAATAATTAAATAATGAAAATACATTTTTAGAATTATTTTATTACAATGATAATAATTATTATTAATATTAACATTTAGTAGTTAGTTATACATATCAAAAGTATGTACATATGTCAAACGTCTGAACGTAAAGACAAACGTCTCGCTGTATTAATATATTTGTCGGGAGTTGTGTAACTCAATAATCGAAGTTCGTAATAGACGACCCAAAGTAAATATTCCATTTGGAACAATTCGTAAGTGGACACGCCGCTTATAATGAAAAAGTTTCAATATAATAGATTACACTTGGGGCCCTTTTAAGATAATATTATTATATAATATTTTAAGTTATTCTAATAAATCATTTAATCGACTTATTTGTTGTAATAGTTTGACTTTTTAATTAAACAATGTAAATATTTGTTGTAAGTAGACCCTAAATTGTTAATTAATATGTGTATGTATTTATTTCTGTAACTTTAGCATTGACTTAAACCTAAAGGAGTTGAAAGTTTGAAGTCTCGTAAAGACGAATAGTGTTTAATTTGTATCAGAAACCAATTTATCTGATATGGGAAGATAATTTATGGGAAGTTCTAATACATGTGCATACGTTCAGTTGTAATGTAAGCTTAGGAGTTATTTATTGAAGTAGGATGTAACTTGGGTTAAAAACTATTTTTATGACTATTTCTTATGAAATTTTGTTCTTAATAAATCTAATATTTAAAGAAAATGACAAATACATATGCAATGCAAATCGTTTTCATTTTAAATGATTTTTATCGTACATATTTTTAAATGTTAATGATATTTAAAAAAATACCTAATAATTATATTTAATTACAACTAAATAAATGTTGTGTACATTATTTAGCACGGGATTGTAGACGAATTTATAATAAAGCTCTGGATTGTAAGCGTCGTATTTGCAAATGAGCTTAAAACTTATTTAATTCAGTCCCTTGCCCTCTGTGAAATATGGAGCTTATTTTTCAGCTTACCACCCCTCCGACAAGGGATAGTTATAACGGAGCAGTGTACATTGCACAGACGGACACTTTAATGCGACTGAGATAAACAATACGATATTACTGTTGTAAATTTAATAAATCTTAGAGTTGCTTGGAGAGCTGGAGTGAATGCATTCTTTGTTTTTTTTTAATTAGTGTTGTGCTCATGTATGAAAATAATGTAGAGGGAAAATAGCAATCATTATTATTATGTTTTATTATATAAATAAAATATGTAAAGAGAAAATTCAAAATTAAGTCGAATATCTATATTATTGTAATGAAATGTTATTTAATGTTTTCTTTGTAATATGTGTTATAAGCGCGTACATTTAGTGTACTTAGGATGACGTTGCAAAAGGCTATCGACTAGCATTGCAATAGGTACTCGTAAAAGTTAGAAATGCACGTAACATATCTTTCCTTAAAAAAATATTGAAAGTAATTTATTTTTAATATTTCGAAAACCTTAGTACCTAGATAAACATAAATGATGTTTTTATTTTTATGTTATGTAACAAATATAAAGACAATAAAGTAAAACATACAGAAAAAAAGTTAATATAGTTAATTCATTCATTCAATTTATAACATTAGGATTTCAACAGTCATCCCGTATTATTAAGCTGTATGACCGTTGCATTTCATTCGTTCATTCTCGCACGGTCTTGGCCGTTTTTTTTGTCAGCAGTCTCGGCCGGTGGTCTGCTATCAGCTGGTCATCTATATACCCGTTGCCAATCATTTTGATCCGCTGCTGTTTATTCTTATGATTTCACCTCTCATTTACATGAACCTTATCGTAAAGGACTAGATGCTAAAGTTCGTTGCACATATATCAATTTTGTTTTTGTAATGTAATGTTTTCACGCATACCTCATATATCTTTATAATGCATATTTTTTGTAGGTTATCTGTGGATCATTGGCGTGGCCAGTATGTTTTTTTTCTAATGGCAGCCACACACGTATATATCTACTTGCGCAAGTTTAAGTTGACCTGGAGAAATTAAAATGAAATATTAATACTTAACTTTGTGGTTTTTCATTACAAATATAAAGGGTCTTTATGGCAGCTCTGTGATACGTTTATTATAACGTGTCGTATTTGGCGCCACAGAGTATATTATTGAGATATATGGTTATTGCGGAATTTAGGTGTTAACAGAGCCAAATGGCGGTATTTGGCTTCAATATATTAGGTTATAAAGCACCTCTAAGGTCTGAATGTTCGTTGAATATTTTATAAAGAGTTATTACATGTGTATTAAAATTAAATTCAATAGATTTGTTAATAATAATATTTCTTGAATACTCTAAAAATCCGGTTTTGTATTATTATTTCTTTGTATACTGAAATATAAAAAAATATTGTGCATTATATAAAAAAATTGAACAAGTTTTGTAAGTGTAGACAGAATATGTAGTGTGCACAGAATGTTTTGTAATCCTTATCCTGGTTTTATAGTTTTAAAGCTGGCAACCCTATGATGTTGTGACAATACAATAAAAGTGTAATGTAATGGTGTTTATTGTGCTTTCCCGTTTCTAATCGAGTTTCAATGGTTTTGTGAGCTGGCAACATCGAGTTACATCCTTTATCTTTTAGAGATCTGTTTTAAGGTGTGGAGTTAAGTTAAGCCTGAGAATTAATTTATAGTTATATTTAACTTAAGTAGTAAATTATAATAGCAATGATTTTGGTATAAATTAATATTGATTGTAACCAATGAAAAACAATTTAATTTTATAAAAAGAAATAAGTACAACAGGTAGTCTTATGGTTAATTTGTCTAGAATTTTTTAGCGGTTATTTTTTTTTTTAATAGACTATGGAATTTGTACTACAATGGGTCTATGTATAGAACTGGATAGAATATGTTAATCTTAAACATCGATTGTGGGTTCAGTTTCGGGACCTTTGAATTTTTCCACGCTAAATTTGTATTAAAATTCATTCCATGCTTGTGATGAAACACATCATGCAGGTTTCGCATGTATCGGAAGAAATTCTGAGATGTGATGGTTTAATTTCCTATATTTTTCTTTAACAGGTGACCTTTTCCAATCAGTTGAACATTTTAAATGTACTGTACTGTATAATAGAAATATTACCATCAAAAAAGAATTTTCCAGTATGAGTTATGGGTATATTATCAAAATCGGTTCTTAAGCTCCTGCAACTTCTCCCTCCAATTCTAACATACAATTCGTTTCAATGAAATATCTCTAACATGCAGTTAAAAAGTAATAAAGAAAAGTTTATAATCGTTAATCACATTCCCTGTAAAGTCACCGTATTGGCATGAACTGAGGCAGGGATACAAAACCTTTGGTTCGCGACCGTATACAGGCATCCAAAATCGAATTTTAAAATAAACAGACTTAATGTTGAACCTTCTTAGTAGCTATGTTATATTATCTATATAAATAAAAATCAATTGCCGAATGTATATAATAAACGCTTCAGAATGGCTTCAGGAACCAATTTTTTTAGTAACATTTTTATTATTGTCAGGACAACATTTGTATAAAGGGAAATGTTTGGAAAATCATACAGAAAAATGGAATCCGGGCTGAAATGTCAATAGAAAAGAAATAAAAAATAAGAAAGTCGGGGCGGGCAACTAGTTTTTTATAAAAGTAAGGAAAAATAACGTATACGAAAGTTATACGTACGTTTCGAATCACACAATATGCAACAACGCAAAAAATCGCAGCCGTAGGCGGTAGCCTAGTTAGTCTATTTGAAAATTCGCACTGGCCACGTCGCTTTGATTGGGGTAGAAAATCGAAGTAGAATATTCATTTTTAAGCTGGCAACGTCATTCATGGCTCCTTTGATGCTGAAAATACCATACCTTATATTTACTAAACCCGTAACCCGTCTGCTCGCGAGCCTGCTAATTTTATATTTAAAAAAAGACAATTATTATAATTCTTATAAATATAAAAATAGAGCGGAGATGGCCTCGTAGTTAGAACACGTCGATCACAATCGATGAGTAGGTACGTGTCCAAAACCCAGCGAATATCGCTGTGTTTTCAAGTGCTAAATTTGTGTTTAAATTCATCTCGAGATCAGCGGTGCAGAAAAACATAACGATGAAACATGTCAGGAGAAATTCTGACACATGTCACGCAACGTGGTGAATTAAGTTCCTAAACCAGGTGGGACGTTTACATGCTCGACTCCACCGAACAATCTCTATCGTGTTTTCTCCACTCCACGTGACATTGGCGAAATAACATGTGCCTAATTGGCACAAGTAAAAGCCACAAAACGAAGAATTGAATTACATGCTGTTACTTTACTTTTCTCGTAAATAATTAAAAACCTAAATATGCTCATAGGCTTGTTGTAATTGTCGCATTTCAAGCTAAAATTTGGCACATTAAAAAAAGGTCGACCACCTCTGAACTAAGATCTAAAACGGTCTTTATTCGCTGTGATTCCTAGAATAGCAAGTGCTTCGATTGTGTTCGCTTCTTGATAATCGCTCATGACGTCTGCGTTTCGCTAATTATGTGATCATTATTTTTAGACGAACTTCTAGGTATGGGTTTCGCTTATTTTATAGTTAGAGGAACTTTCGAAAGCTCAAACTAACTTTATGTTGAAAGCTCGTGGCATTCTGATATATTTGATATACCTTATAATATTATTATTTGGTTCGGGTACAGTTCAACTTACTTCGAAGCTTAAGAAAACTGACAATAATAATTGGATGCTGATAGGCAATAGCAATGTGTCAACCCACAAAAACTCGAATTTTTTTCAACTCATCTAAACTAAATAAGTAGAGAAAAAAAAAGTTTCTTAATTTTATGTTTCGAGTATTCAAGTGTGCTCAATATTATGCAATATGCAATTATCTAGTATATTTAAAAAAACTTATTATTAAATAAGACTTCTTCTTATACCAATCTACATTAAATTCATTATATATTTTATCAAAATAGAAAAGAGAAGATCTATCTTATGTCTATGTTATGTCTTCAAACAGATTTATTACGAATAGGTACCCTCAGTGCTGCGCTGGGGCACTGTAAAAAATACTGGCCCCATTAACTAAATCATTATTTACCTATGTAAAAGTACTAGAAAAATCACTGCTTAAAAAAAGAAAAAAATATTAGAGCTTAATTTCAGAACAAATATAACGTTCTCTTAGATTTTCGCGATTATTACTCTTTGAAATAAAACTACTTTAAACGGATTTAAATCGCGTATACTAACTTTTTTTATCATCCCGACATTTCGAGCACTTTACAGCATTCGTGGTCACGGGTAGTCTAAGGTGACATTTGTCCATTTGAAGTTTTAGAGAAATATTATTTCAACTACCGCCAACGGTTTCTTAGTTGGTATCTTGGATAGCGTTCCGGTTGCACGCAGAAGGCACTAACTGTATCTTTGGGCCTTGCAGTCTGTTGGACTTGGAATTTTAAATTTTTAATAAGTGGTGTTCGAAAGTCTCCAACCATCTTCTCTATTGAAGTTTGGATGTTTTTGAATTTCAAGTTTTTGAGACGTCGGGATGATAAAAATAGTTAATATACGCAATTAAAATCCGTTTACAATAGATTTATTTTAAAGAACAAATATAGTTTCTATTTATAGTAGATTTTTTTTAAAATGAATAAGAACACTAAAATTTTTCAATTTGATATTGAAAATCATAATTTTTTTACCCATCATTGTAAAGATAAATTTTTATACCATATAAAAATCTATCAGAAAAACCAAATTTTTACTTCATGACCCAAATATTTGCCGTCCCTAGAAATTTTCCCAGGCCACTGGTCTCTAGTGCCCCTTTATTAAATCCAACGCTGAGAATGACAAGATTTATTCTAAGCAATAACTAACGTATGTATACATATGATACAATACAAAGCACAATTCTCCACAAGTGTGGCCATTCTAATGTCCAGTTTTGTTTCATTCATAGCAACAGACTCAAAATAACACACAAATAACACACCATTTATACATTCCATCAGAATATCCAAATTGCATATATAAGAAGAAATGTATTATTATTTTTTTGCTAACAATAATTTATTTAACAGTATATGGACGCTGATAAGCAATACTGTGTCAAGCCACACGGACTTCTTTTCGAGAAAGTGGCGACTAAAGATGTCAAACACATTCTTAATAAAATTTTAAGAAGTATACTCGTATGTATTTTAATAAATAGTATAATAATTTAAAAGTACATTGATATAATAAAATAAAAACGTTTTATGTAATAATAAGTTTTTTAAATGTATAATATTATTGTATATTGCCAATATGGAACATGCTTCAATATTAGGAACATTCGAATAAGAAACGTTTTGCCGTACTTATATAGATCGGATGACATGAGAATTTTTTGAATAATTTTAAATACATGGTTTATTATCAGAATACATCAATATCTCCGTATTTGCCTTTTTTGACTGGACATATTATTGTTTATTGGCATCCATATCTGGTTTGATTGTTGCAATAATAATATTATCAATAAAAAACGGGGGTGCACGAGACGAGCCTCCCCGAGTGACGTAATTAAAGCGAACACGATTCCCAACGTCCGGCGCACCCTGGACACCTAGCACTCGGTAACGCAGAGTCTAGGTGACCAATCCTCTCACCGCGATGGCACATAATGATCCTACCACGGACCATACTCAAACGGCTCTTATATCGACACGAAGAAGAAGAATAAAAAAACTATTCGATTCTATATTCTATCCCTAAAATGAACTTGGCAAGGGAATTGATTATCTACACTAATATTATAAATAGGTAAAAATTCTTTGTAAGCTTGTATGTAGGGGGGAACTACTGATCCGATTTCAAAAATTCCTTTTGTGTTGTATAGCCCGTTTATTAAAGAAGATAACAGGCTTTATCACATCACGCTAACACTCAAATGAACGAAGCAGTAACCATGAATTGAGTGGAACCGCAAGGTTTATAGTAAGAGTGAAGTTTTCGAGGGGTATTAAAATAAAATAAAAAATAACTCTTAGAACTTTGTCCGACGCAACTCGGCCGTTTTACATAACCTGGGAGGTAATAATGGTTAATTATCGTGATCAAACATGCGACATTTTGATCGTTAAAAGAGACGTTTTAGGAAAAAAATCTAATTCTTTGTTTTGATAGAAAAAAATCTAAAATAACCTCTCACTATATTGAAATTATATAACAGCGATAGCTTAACGTAAATCTCTTCTGAATTGATTTACAAAATCGATATTCCCGCGGGAAAAATCTTGCTGGCGGTAAAGTCATTGCTCATCACGTATGTAAGTTCATACTACAGTAAAGCGAAATATATTTTATGTTTTTCTAATAAAACAAAGTATTATTTATGCTGTTTTTAAATCACATTTGTTAATCATTAATATAAACGAACTCTGAATAAATGTTTCAAGTTAGACACAAGAAACTCTTATCATTCCGTCGAGAATTAAGAAGGAATCTTTATTTAAACAGAGCAGGAATTAACGCAAGAATGTTAAATAGCTGTCCTAAACGCTCACAGATAAGACGTAAATAACCCCACCCGATTATCTCAAGACTATTATTTGATACGAAAATTGAATTAATCTTGGACAATTTACCGCCTTTGTGTTGTGTTGTTTAAATTACTAGCGTTGACTCGCGGCTTTGTTGGTATTGTAGATTTTGTTATGCCGGATGTCCGTTTAAAACTATGTACCATTTTTACTCTCGACATAGAAAGAGGGTCGTTAATAGTTTGACTGTTATGTGTGTCTGTCTGTGGCACCGTAGCTCCTAAACGGGTGAACCGATGTGGATGCATTTTTTTTTATTCCAAGAGGGCTTTTTTGGTTAATTGTACTAGGGCTGTATTCGTAGATGCAAACAATAAGTTGTCAAAATTGTACCGCAATCTGTTGAACGGTATAGCTGTGCGTAAGATAAAAAAAACATTTTTTTATACAGAATGCTAGGCGGGTCGATGCAAACTTTTGGAGACGTGATAGAAGAAGTAATTTCGAGTCTATTTAACGTCATTTACCTTAGTACCAAGTTTTACAGTTTTCGAAAATATCGCGATTTTGTACTTTTTTGGGAAAACTCCACTTTTCCGTCTGTAAACGCTAATAAAACAATTATAAATGATTATTACTTTTTTCTTTTTTTTAATTAGTTACTCTGATAAGTAAGTGTCCCGTACCACCTGTTCACAGATAATAAATTGAGTAATAAACATTAATAAAATTGCTTTGAATATAGCCAAAATGATTAGGGTCAGAATTAATTGCAATTTCAAAGTCATTTTTTATAATAAATAAAGCAATCAAAGTATTTGCATTGACCCGCCTGGCACCCTGTATATTACACTAGCAGCCAGTCGAATTCACTCGTGCTTATGATTAGTGCTTCGCTCCTGTGAGTCAAAGCGTGATGTAAGCCTTTCTTAAAGAACGAGCTATCGACTTAGAGTAATTTTTCAAATCTGATCTGTTTTAGAGATAACCCCCTACATACAAACAAATTTTACCTCTTTATAATATACAAGGTATAGTTTGTGACTGTCGTGCAATTTACTAACTAACAGAGTTAGCTGGTTTGTGGATTAGGGTAGGTTTAGAGATTACGAAATACATACAATTTTACAAACATAGTCCATAATCCGCGCAATTTTCATAAAATGGTGTACACAGTTTTTGCTTCAAGCGTTCAAATGTTATAACGTTTATAAATAATGCATGTGTTAGTTTCGCTATACACGTGTAAGGGTAATAAATTATTATAATTATATAATTATCGATTTTTAATTATGATTAGTTTCAATAATTTTCTGTACTTATTTCAATTTTTTTCTAGCTTATTTTACATATAGTCAGTGATTGTAATAATTCTAATGTAACAATTTATTTACTATAATGGTAAAAAATAAAAATATTATAGTAATGTGAAAAAATGCTGTATCCTCACAGGATATTGGCAGCTTTACCTCTAGCAAAATCAATTTCTCTAGACTAAATTGATTAAATCGCTCGCATCAGGAGCTAAGTGCAGTGTGGTTGCTCTTGTTAACGAATATTCTAGAAAATTATGTATAGATTTGGAACTAGAATAAAGAAATAGTAAAGAGTAATTAAGCTAAAGCCTTGATTGATTTTTTAATGTAAAAAATTTACATCTTTATATCATTAGTCTTTACTGATGTCTAGTCTTTACTAGCTGAGCCCGCGACTTCGTTCGCGTAGACTAGAGGATGGGATGTCTCATAAAAAGCTGCTGTACTCTGTGGTGCCTCTTAACAACATTTTGTAAAAAAAATATCTTTTCCTTTACCATATACTATTATTTTCTAGAACTTGATCCTTATACGTGATGGTGCAATAATATAGAATGTGTTATTTTTTCAAAATCAGCAGGTCCGATTCGAAAAATGAAGGTAGCCTATGTTAGTCCTAATAACGTTTAAAGTTTTATTTTTAATGTAGTACCGTATATACTTTCATATATTTAATTAAAATTACATTTAGTTAAAAGCTATTAATATGAAATTACAAACAGACACTTCAATTTTATTTATCTGTATAGATTCAGCGTACACACTTTACTCCGCTTGAGCGGGTCTGTGTAAGATCCTTTAAAAATCGATAAATCTCTATGGAAATAAAGTCCCATATCAAAACTCGATACACGCAGCGTAATAAAAACGTAACTCCCTTACCCTGTATCTCATTCACCGGACTGTCGATTCGATGTAACGCGCCCTATGACAGGGACCTCTAGGGCGATCAGGGTTGCCAGAACTGAACATTTATACTAATATTATAAAGAGATAAAATTCCTTAGTATGTTTATATGTTCCGATTCTGATCCGATTTGAAAAATTCTCTTTGCGTTGGGTAACCTGTTAATTGAGGAAGATTATAGGCTATATTACACATAATAGGTTATATTACAACAAAGCAGTAACTATAAACGAAAGTGAAATGTTTTTTTATAGGATAGGGGGCAAATGAGCTGACAGATCACCTGATGAAAAGTGAATACTGCCGCATATAGACATAAGAAGCACCAGAGGAGCTACGAAAAGCGTTGCCGGCCTTTTAAAAAGGAGTACGCTCTTTTCTTGAAGGTTTGCAGATCGTATCTGTCCGGAAATACCGCATGCGGCAACTCATTCCACAATTTAGTTGTGCGGGGCAGAAAGTTTCTGTTAAAACGCACAGTACTGCTCTGCCAACTGTCAAAGCGGTGGGGGTGGTAGAGTTGTCGCATAGATCGATGGCGGAAAGAGGCGGCAGGGATCAGCCCGAACAGTTCCTCGGAGCACTCCCCATGATATATGCGATAGAGAATGCATAACGAAGCTACATCTCTACGCATTGCCAAGGAGTCAAGCCTATCCGAAACTTCATCGCAATCGATAACTCGAGTCGCTCTTCGTTGAATGGGATCCAGAGGGAGCTCGATATGTCAACACCAAGGATTCCGATATTGGCTGCGGCAGATAAAGGAGTGCTCTCGAAACAAAGCGATACAACAAAAGGCAGCTTTTTTGCGGTGAACGCGCAGACTTGTGTCTTCTTGGAGTTAAATTGGACCAAATTAAGTTTACCCCAGTCTGATGCTTTCTGAAACGAAGTTTCAATTTCCGTTTGTTTCGGCTTTCTATAACGTTTTCCCGAAAAATGTTGGCGCGGCCGGTGTATAAAGCATCACCCGTACTGTCATCCGCATAACAATGAGTGCCCCAGATTTGTAGCATATCATTAATGTGCAAGAGAAACAGCGTAGGTGATAGCACACAGCCTTGCGGGACACCAGCATTAACAGACAAGAAGTCAGAGCATTCGCCGTCGACTTCGACTTTTATGCTTCTGTCAGCTAAGAAGCTAACCCATTCGCATAATTTCTCAGGAAGCCCGTAGGAACGAAGTTTCGAAAGTAGCGCTTTATGCCATATCCGATCGAAGGCCTTCGCTATGTCCAAACTAAAAGCCACAGCTTCGCCCTATGTAAATGTCTTGTTGATAATCAAAAGTGTTTGTGAATTCTATTTGAATAATGTACTGCTATTAGAAAAAACTATATTTTGATTTTAAAGACTAAACCGATGACAGAGCCGAGATTGCCCAGTGGTAAAAACACGAAGATCTCAACCGATGACCGCGAGTTTAATCCCCGGCTAGCAGCGCTGAGTTTTTAAGTGCTAATTTTGTATTTAAATTAATTTTGAACTCGGCGGAAAACATCTTGAGGAAACCTGTGTCTATCTAACATATGTATAATCACCGACCAGTAGATCAGCGTGGTGGATTAAGTTCTAAAACTTTCTTTTAATAGGACAAGAGACCTTCGCCCAGCAATGAAACTATTGTAGGCTGTTATTTTACTAGTAATCAATCTCATCAAAAAAAGTTAAATCTAGAAAATACTACTTATCAGATTTGATAGAAACTACACAGGATATCCCTTTGAGGTTAAGAAGATTGTGTGCAACTTTCATCAAAATCGTTAGTCGTTTTAGATTTTAATATGGAGTATACAAACTTTGTACACTCACATCAATTTTAATATGTATAGATTCAGCTTAACTATGACATAAGTTATTAGTAATATCATAAACTAGATGCCCCTCGCGGTTCCTCTCGCGTTTATAGTTTTTTTTTCTCCTATGAGTCGTAGCGTGTGGTAATATATCCTATAGCATTTATTTATTGAGGAAATAAATAAACTAATACAAAGAGAATTTTTCAACTCGAATCAGTAGTTCCTGAGACAACCGCGTTCAAACAAACAAATTCTTCAGCTTTATAATTTTAATATAAATCTGGTTTATGCATATATCGTTGCAAAGATGTAATATATATATTTATTCAAGTGAAAATGTTATCGCCGAAAATGTGATGACCCATAAAGTAAAATAATGTAATCACCACAATTTGTTTTATGAAATGCGAAATTCGCTGAAACCGTTTTCCGTGACCTTGAATATTTAATAACAAATGTTCGTTTTCGAACGGGATATTTATTTTTATTTTAACATTTTTTTATGTAACCAGTTACAAAGTTTTAGTATTTTTCGAAATATTTAGGTCGGTGAATGGATTTATTTGAATTATGGCGAAAACACTTAATGTCGGGACAACGGAACCGCGCCGTGAATATCTCAATGCGACGACATACTTTGATTCGTTTATATACATTGGATATTTTACCAGCGTTATCAGAATGGATATTTAAAAGTAAAAAAAAACTTAATTCTATTTCTTAATAAAATCATAATATACCTTATTCAAGAAGTTCTTAAATCGCTTTAGAATTCGTCAAGTTACAAATTAGTCTTTTTTGTATAAAGTTACCACCGTTTCGGTAAATAAATTTTATGTGTATTCTCAATTACAATTTATTATGATATTTTTATATCCTGCTAGAAAATCAACACATATTCGTTATTAGGATTAAGAAACCTTATAAGGGTAGGATATCCAAAAATACTTTCTAAGCAACCTAAGCACCACTGCCAAAATTTCAAGTTTGTAGCTTCAGTGGTTTAGGCTTTGCGCTGATGGACTGATCCATCAGTCAGTAAGTCAAAACCAATGATTATATATGTATAGATAACGTATGTTAAACAGAGTGTAAAAAGTTTATTGTGCACTGATAGAATACTAATAATACATTTTAAAATATCTTTCTGTCATCATAGCATGCAAAAACGGTGACAAAAATAAACAGTTTAAGTAGCAACCCTGTCTACCACATGTACAGGGGAATAATTCAAGGATTTGATAAATTTATTGTAGCTGTATCGGGACCGGACAGTTTGGGGTTTATTTTTTCAATTCGAGTCTCGATGTATTGGGATCAACTACCCCATGTAACTGAAGTTATGGACCAGTAAAAAAAAAGAAATATTTAAAAATATTTACATAATTTGCTATTAGGAGAGAATTACATTTGTAAGTTTTACCCTCGTAATATAAAACAACTCTGTAACCTGGTAAGAGTTACCTAGATAGACCTTACGAAAGATTTGTCGAAAATAAAGAAAATGCCAGTAAATTCCTTCAAGTTTGAAGCAATGACCAACCGCTTATGTAAATTTTTATTTAAGTCTGCAAATTTATTAGTGTAATATTTAGTGTAGAAGAGCCTGCCCGTACCCCATTAACTAATGTTGGTATGTAGGCTGGCTCGGCTGAGGCAGTATCACACTCTTATAAAAAATCTGCGTGCAGGAGCTAATATAGCTAAAGAAAATAGATTTTCAGATTGTTACATTAACTTTCTGACGAGGGAGCGTCTTAACATCTATTATTATTGTTCGTATTTGAACAACTTTGAAAATAAAAGATTTTAATTGCATAAATACATATTGCTAAGCCGACATATTGATAGCCCGTTGATTTATACAGTTAGTTAGAAGATGTAAATATTTTTCTGTACAACTTTGTTCTTGTAGTGTACAATAAAGAACATATAAAAAGAAATAAATACATACTCTTTATATAGTTTCTTTTACGGCGAAATTATTAACATAATCCCTCGCACTTTCAATCTCATTTATGGTTACTGTTTCGCTCCTGTGAGTGATAGCGTAATGTAAAAATAATAAATAATAGCCTATAATCTTCCTCGATAAACAGACTGTCTAACACAAAAATATATATTTTTAATCTGATCAATACTTTCAGAGATTACCACCTATACTCAAACTTACAAACATACAAAAAACTTTACCCTTTATACTTGTCCTGACAAACTAACTGACAACGCAGAGCCTAAACCGCTGATGTTATGAACTTGAAATTTTTGAAGAGATGCCTTTCATGTTATAAACAACCACTAATAAAGGATTATTAGAAATTTCACCTTTACGGTGGTAAAAATATGGGATGAACAGTATGTAAGTCCATCGTTTTAAAGTTCTGGTTAAAATTAAATTCACATTTACTCGTACATTAGCGATTTTCAAAATATTACAAATCTTAATGTAACCTGCGCGAAGTTGTATGTCACTAGTTATATATGGACGCTGATAAGCAATACCGTGTTAAGCCACACGAACCTAATTGTGAGAAAATGGCGTCTAAAGATGTCAAACCTATTCTTAATCCATTTATTTGAAGACATATATATCCATCTTTTCTTTTGTTTTTGATAAAAAGTAAAATTAATTAAAAGCAGATTTATATATTAAATGTGTTATTTAATAATAAGTTTTTCAAATATTTGAGATTTTTTCAAAATATGGAACGCACTTGACATTCGAAACATTAGATTAAGAAACTTTTTTCCGTACTTATTTAGTTCAGATACTTGAAATTATTTTTAATTATGTTAAATAGGCGACGGAGTATCAAAATACATCAATATCGCCGTATTTGACTTTTTGTGGGTTAACACATTATTGCTTATCAGCATCCATATACTAAATGATAAGTGCATGTATAGGCTTGTTATTTCATTTGATGTCTAGACTCGTCGCCGTGATATTCAAGCCACGTCTGGGCTCGTATTCCGATCACGCGCCCCTAATGCTGTCTCCGAGACCATAGAGTGTGTTTACTTTTTATCGAAATATGGCGATGTGTACCTCGGGAGTATTTTAATGTATTTCTTTCGTTTGATGCGGGAAACTTGATTTCATAACGGTTTGTTATAATGATAATGTACCCCACTACAAATCAAAGTCCTATTCTTTTTTAAGGATAAAAAATTAAAAAATTCTGACATTTCCAAAAAAGGACCAGTTGGAAATACAGCTTGACCAATTCGGTTAATTCTTTTTTTGTTTATAAGGTTATACTATCCCGTTAGTACCATACAATTTTCATAGAAATCAGTTCAGTTGTGTAATTTTGAAAATGGAAATAGCTGGACCAAGTATGTCGTTTTGGTAAACGAATTCACTTATTTTGCTTTTGTATTTACGTTTTTAAAAGTTTTACACTAGATTTTTCCAGAGTTTTCTTTGGAAATCATTAGAAATAATTAAAAAAAAGTTTTTACAAAACTCAAGAGATGTTATTAGGCATTTCTGAACTTTTAATATCCGTCCTACAATCCTTATCCTGAATACCTTGAGGGTAGATGGTCAAAAAGTTTCTACATCGTCAACCAACGCGTCGGGTCGAACTCCTTATGCTTCCTTCGAAAATACGCTTAAAACTGTTTATCTATAACTCCATCGGTGAGAAATCACACCATCAAGTGTACGTGAGTTTATAAACAAACATACAAATCCAATTAAAACCGAAGTGTTGGCGTAAAGTGGTTCGCGGGATCACAATCGAAACCTAATAAGGTAATCCTACATCATCTATCTTTACCCACCAGACGTTTAAAAAAAAGTTTGCAAAAATCTTAAAGTTAAACATCTTTTCAAAAATCATTACTCCCACACCACCACCACATTCTTACAATGTGTTTTCTTTTTATTGTGTTGAAGCTTAGCTCTAGTCCAATTATTAAAATTAGTGAATCAGGGTCGGCCCTGACCATCTAAGCGCCCCGGACGGACAATGAAATTCACACTATTTTAGTGTGTTTTCTAAATTTAATTAAGGTATTCACGACCCCACCGATAAATTTTCATCGTGTTTTTTCCATTGCATGTGACATTGTCGAAATAAATGTGTGTAATTGGCACAACTAAAAGCCATTAAACATAGAATTGAATTGAAATTACCTAAAGATATAAAGTTGGCGCTTGCGGCGCCCTATAACTTGAGAGCTTCGGACCGTCGCCCGAGTTGCCCCACGCTTAAGCCGGCTATGCAGTTAATAATTAAGAATTATGAGATAACAAACATTAAAAAAATGCTTTGATTTGAGAACTGGGGAAGGTTTTTTTTTAGTAGGTTGAATTAATTTGTATCAAAATGAAAATAAGAAAAATACTTTATTCAAGTAGGCTCTCATGAGCACTTTTGAATCGTCAATAAATGAAAAAACAAAAAAAAAATTACATCAATAATGAAGCTTTTAAAATATGGCCAATACAACACAGTTTATGATTACAAATTGATTATTTATCCTACACAAAATTCAGCATATACTAAGCCCACGCATCTTTATCGTCAACGTAATCTTGTATAGAGTAATATGCTTTAGCTGCTAGAGACTTTTTAACATATGACTTAAATCTGTTCATCGAAAACTGCAAATATTTCTGGGAGATTTTATTATAAAAACAAATACCTTGCCCCAGAAAGGAAACTCTTATTTTGTGAAGTCGATATTATAAGCATTTACTATTGTCTAAATGTAGTGTAAATAAATAGTTTCATATAGTATAGTAACAATGTATACTTTGCTTTGGCAGCTGGAGAATACAATACAATAGGATGTGGAATAAACAACGATTCTACGTGATATTTCACTGAAAACCACACAGTAAACACTTGAGCTGTATAAACTAAGTGTATTTTGTGGTTTCAACATCTTATTTATCTATCTACATATTTACATATAACATATTTTTTCATATTTATTTTTTTAATTTTCATATTTTTATCTTTACATTAGATATATTTTCTTTGCGTTTTTATCGTTATGAAAATCTTTCTTACGCTGCATTGAAATTAATGTGTGTTAGGCTGTTTTAAAAAAATAGAAATTTCGAAAATTTTCGAAATAGGAGGAGGTTCTTTGTTCGTTATTTTACTCCCTTAAGTGTGATATTTTCAAAAAATCTTTAGTATATACTTACAACCTAAAGTCAACAAGTGCCAAAATTTTAAGTGTATAGGCTTAGCGGTTTAGGCTCTACTTTGATGTAGTCAGTCAGTCAGGACACGTATTTATATATCTATTACGACGTGACTTTCACTCACAGTTAGCTTATGTTATAGGTAGTAACTTAGTCTACGGTTAAAACCGTGGGGCACAGCTAGTGAATAAATATAGATATAATATCTACAGTACTATATTGTATAGATAAGAGCGAAATAAGGGCAAATCGTTAGTACCCCAATATATAGAACATACGAAACGTGAGCCATTTTAAAACGTCGTTGAATAATTCATCGCACGATAGCGCGGTTCCATCACAATCACTTCAGAGAGCTCGTGACTGCGGGGATTCGGTCGCGAGATGTATGTTTATTATTATTGGTTGTCGTTCGCTATTATTACATACATATTAGAATGTGAAAGGATTTGAATATAGTATTTTAGCGGGAAGATAAGTATAGGATGTTTTTTTACAAGAATTACGGACGAGTCGGCCTGATGTTAAGTGATCATTGCCAATGGACATTTGCATCGTCAGAAGAACCCCAAATGCGTTGCCACCTTAAAACCTTCGACTTCGCAAAGTTAATGTTTCGTTTCTGGAATAAGGTATACGTTTTTATAACAAAATACCATAGAAATGTTTGCAGTTTTCAATGAATAAGTTTAAATTGTATATTAAAAAATCTTTAATAGCTAAAGCATATTATTCTGTACAAGATTATATAGATGGTAATAATGCATGGATTTAGTGTAGCTGGATTTCATACAGGATGTTTAATATATACATTTGTAATTTTTAAATGTATGTACTTTATAACACAATTTTAAAAGAGTACCTATCGAGTTTCTTGCCGGTTCCTCTCGGTAGAATCTACATTCCGAACCGGTGGTAGCTTTTCCTTAATTTAAGTACTTCTTGTTTGTTTTGACGATTCAAAAGTGCTTTTAAAAGCTTACTTCAATAAAGTATTTTTTTTATTTTGATTTTGACAAAGAAATGAGAGATGAAGGTAAGGGGAAAAGGAATTTTGAATATTCAGTAAAGGAATGGGGTTAAAGTAAAACTTGCGGCTCTCTCCCTACACCTAAACGAAGTTATATTAGCCACATCACGCCTATTTTCTGTGAGACTGTGGTACTTCCCAGATCGAGCCATTCCGTATACCAGTCGTAGTCAGCGGGTTATAGCTAGTGTCGCAAAGGACTCGAGTCTTTGAGTCCTATATAAATGGACTCGGATCATCTATACTAATATTATAAAGCTGAAGAGTTTGTTTGAAGGCGCTAATACTGGTTTGAGTTGAAAAATTATTTTTGTGTTAGATACTTTATTTATTGAGGAAGGCTATAGGTAATATTACATCACGCTACGTGAGGGACAAGGGACAGCTAGTCAAGACGTGACTTATTACAAAAGGAATCCAAGACTAGACACTGAAAGGCCCTACAAGCTCTAGAATTTTCTACAAGAGCTTGTGTCCTTTTTGTGTACTCGAGCCCTTTTGCGCTCGACGCTATAGCTGGCTTTTATGAGAGTATATTGTTTTGTGGTATCTTTGTTGGTCAGCTTTTGCTACAACTACCGCCAACGGTTTATTTTTTTGTTTTTAGTTTTAAATAATATTTCTCTAAAATTTCAAATAGAGTTAAGGGAAATTAATAAAAAATTATGGTGCAGTTATTATATCAGTCTTTTTTGGATAACACATCTTAAAAATGTTTAATTACCGAATATTTTGTTATCTATATTATATAACAACAATAATATATTTTTGATTTTTTTATTTTGTTTAATTTGAATATTACAGCTTATAGAGATAATTAAGAATTTATTATCTATAATTAGTATTCTAACGAACCAAATTTGAAGAATGTAAAAGGACTACAGTAGAACACAACTTACTTCGCGTGGACAAAGTCGCAGAAAAAGAATTAGTATTTATATTATAAAACAAAGCAAATAACATAAATTTCATAACAAATAATAACATTTTTCTTCGTAATTTAATTAAATTATTTTTTCCGCCATCATAGAACACTTTATGCTGACTTAGAATTAAATTTATACGGCGTGTGAGTACCGGTAGTGCACCCGTTCGCAATTTCCGGCTGTCGCTCACAGCGCCCTCTGGAACTATTAATATCAAGTTATTATCTAGCAAATTGTTCCGTACAAAGTTTTACGCTTCGCTCGCTTGTAATTAAATTAGTGTGTGGCGGTTTTGGGAGTTGAACCGGCTGAGACTTTTGCTGACTTTGTAGTGGAACGCTAGGTTTAAGGTACATGTATCAATTATTAAATGTGCTCTTATATTACACGACAGTCGAAAGAGGGATGTGTTTCGAGCGTAGGTTTGTATGTATATTCCTTTGGCACGCTCTGAGCTCTAAGCTGTTTGATGTATTTCAACATGTGATCATTAAATTCATCTCAATCGAAGTAGCAACATAGTATTTGTAGGAATTTATATGGGATCGCGAATTACGCGGGAGATACCAATCTTCAATAATACTTATTAGATTTTAAAAGTTCTTCCACCATTGGAAAGCTACGTGATACATGAATAATGTTTGCCACATTTTTTTTTGAAAACGGCGTCGAAAGATGTCAAATCTCTTCTTAACAAATTGTTTGAAGATGTATACAAAGAGCATACAATATCTACGTAGAGACGTATATATCCATCTAATTTTTTCCTTTTTAGATAAAAGGTACAATGAATTAATATGAGCCGAGATGGCCTTGTGGTTAGAACACGTCGATCTCAACCGATGATCGTGGGATCGTGCTAGATTAGTGTTTAAATTCATCTCGAGCTCGGCGGTGAAGGAAAACATCGTGAGGAAACCTGCATGTGCCGGGAGAAATTCTAACACATGTATATCCGCCAACCCGCAGTGGAGCAGTGTGGTGGATTAAGCTCTAAGACCTTCTCCTAATAGGATATTATTAGATAAGATTTTTCAAATATATTAGAATTACTACAAAACATTGAGCACACTTTAATATTCGAAACATTAAATTATGAAACTTTTTTCCATACTTATTTAGTTTAGATGACTTAAAATTTAGTATACCCACATCAATATCTCCGAATTCGACTTTGTGTGGTGGTATTATTACTTACCAGCATCCAAATGTAGCCTCCAGTAAATAAATCAAGTGACCAATTATTTAAAATGTTAATACTAACTGTGTGTATGTAATTAAGAACAGTAAATATCTTTCTCTGATTTTCAGTAAATTATAATAGTAATTTGACGCTGCCTGGAAAACCACGTAAAGGAAAACTGAAGTGTTATTGTAAGAAGTTGTGTTATGTCACGGTTAATTACGTTATATGACTGGAGGCGGTCGCCTAATTATATGTAAATAGAAAAAGTTTTTTTTATTTCGATATTATTTCTGTTTCTAAAAACGAAACACTTTTCTTGATATCTTTTTGCCACTCTCTTAAAGCCGGGTGTTTTAAATATTCTTTTGACGTAGATTTTTATAACTGGCTATTATTTATAACAAGTTTAAAAAAATAAACCGATTAGAATAAATAAAATAAACCTATAAAGAAACAAGTAAACTAAAAAGCAAAAATAAATATTTTCTATAAGATTTTGAAGTCTACACCAAATAAAACATTCAAAGTCGGCGGCACGTAAAGCCTTTTACGTGCTATTTACTCAGCGGAGAAATCGGTGAACATACGTAAAAAAACATACCTGTATCGAACATAGAACCTCCAGCTTTTTCGTAGTCGGTTAAAAATAGCATATGTGATTTTCGCTTTGGTTACTATTACTTTCGGTGGGTATATGCTGTCATCAACAGCTGCTAAAAATTACGGACCGTGTGCAATTTGCACTACTTTTATTATTCTGCTAATGTCCCTTGCGGTTTCCCGTTTATAGTTACTGCTTCGCTCCTATGATTCGCAGCGTGTTGTAATATAGCCCATAGCCTTCTTCAACAAATAAACTATCTAACACAAAAATAATTTTTCAATTCGAACCAGTAGTTCCTGTGATTAGCGCGTTCAAATAAACAAAAACTCTTTATAATATTAAGATAAATTTTAGGATGTGCCAGATAAAATTTAGAACGAATCAAGTAGCATTGACTTTCCCCCAGCTTTCCCTGAACCAACCTAAGCGGAAAAGAAATCCCCCACGAAAGAAACACGTATTCTAAACATTTAATTAACACCAAGGGGTTGAACCCTTTGCTATTTTAGTCGTTCAAATTGGACATTCCTCGCCATTCAGGAATTTGGCGACTAATTACTCTTTGCTTAGTTTTAGATTCATTTAAAGAGAAATGATTTCGCTTGAAAAGTTTTAATAGTTATTTTTGGAAAGCTTATTAAACTTGTTTTGTGTTTTTTGTGTCTCTTATTTATTAACGGTTCGTAAGATTCATAATTAATTCTAGACACTTGTTTAGAATTATTAATTATCATTCTTGTTTGTTGAAAAATAAAGATAGTTTAGTCGAAGGCATGTCTTCTTAATCAATGAATTGATGATTTTTAATGAAATTTATTGAGAGTCGCGAGTCCATATTTAAGCGTTACGGAGTTTTACAGATGCTTTAGATAAGTTTACTTTGTGCTTTGCGTTGAAGAAAACAACGAAAAGAAACTTGCATGTGTTGAGATAAATTTTAAACATTGTAAAAGTAACAATGACATAGTCAAAATTTCACTTAATTTTAATCTTTATTTTACCTACGTGGTTTTTCTAAACTACCAAATTGGCTCGAGTGTTACCAAACATTACTCTAACTTTAATTTCTATAGAAATAAAAATCGATGCCAAATTTATGTAAACGCATGACTCCAGAAAGGCTGAACATATTACTAATTATTTTTTGTTGCGTTTGAAATAATAATCAGGAAGAGCTTTGTATGAAAAAAACTGCCTTACTACAAAAGATTTAAACAGACGTTAAACGCGTGTTTAAAAAAATCCATACTACAAATCCGCGTCTAAGCACAGTTTTGAGGTAAACATGCTTTAGATATAGATTAACATACGTTTAAGTGAGTTTAATAGATGTCTAAAACCTATTTCAGCTGTCAAATGTAACGTATAACATTTTATCGATAAGTTTTTTATGAGTCGTTGTTAAGCAATTTAGATAATATTTTAAGCAATGTTTAATTTTTAAACACTGTTCAGCTAGACACGTGTTGAATATGGTTTTAATGCGTCTTTTGTAGTATGACCAGAAAATGTTGAAAAAACGTTCGGAATAGTGAAATATTTGGGTTTAAAATGTTTCATATAAAAAGTGACTAATTATAAGTGTCAATTAACTCATGTATATTAATATTATAATGAGGTATAATTTGTTTGTAAGACTGTATGTTTGTATTTTTTTATGTAAGTAATTTCTGAAATACGATTTTAATTTGATTTTATTTGAATTTTTATTATTTTTTTTATTATGGTTATTTATCTTGTTATTGTTCTTTTTTGTGGATTTATTTCCATTAGGTATATGCATAAAGCAAGAAATGTAGATAGGTTAAGTAATATTTAATTATGAGTTATCGATGATGAACTCCAGTGTACGGAAAAATCAGCAATGATTTATGTGACACTGTTAACATTAAGCTAGTTATGTAAAAAAATAAAGTATTTGTATTCAATTAAAATAGAAAAAAATCTTTTCGTCGGATAGCCTGTTTATTGAGGAAGATTATAGACTATATTATGTCACTCTACGGCTTATTGTTAAGCAGTAATCGTAAAGGTTAGTGTGACCACGGGGGCAGCTACTTAATACGATATTTGGATGCTGATAAGCAATAATGTGTCAACCCACAAAAAGTCAAATTCGGAGATATTGATGTATTTTGATGCTGCATTACCTATTTAACAATATACAAAACATTTTAAGTTATATAAACTAAATAAGTACGGACATCAGACTCTTAATTAATGTTTCGAATTTCAAGTGCGTTCCATATTTTGCTATTTATATAATAATCTCAAATATTTAAAGAACTTTTTATTAGATATATATAATAAATATATCAATCCGCTTTTAATTCAATATACCTTTATCAAAAAAGAAAAATTAAGAAGGATATATACTTCTTCAAACATATTTATTAAGATTTGACATCTTTAGACGCCATTTTCTCAAAATGAAGTCCGTGTGACAGTATTGCTCATCAGCGTTCATTTATGATTGGATACTTATATATATTGGAAATAGTGAAAAGAAAGTTACATCAAGCAATATGAAAATGAATTAAGTTTGAAATATTAAATTAATTGTATCAGTTTATTATTTTAAACTGTTAATAATGTAAAATTGTTATCGCTATTAACTTGTCATCCTTAATGAATTTAATTAAAAATCAGTCCGAATGCGTTTATATTTTTAAGTGTACTCCAGCATGAAGACAGACTGTCGCCATCCAAAGGAGGTTAATATAAATAGACGGTATAAAATACGACGTGCGAACTGAGTGACAAAACGATCGAGGCGATGCGTGCGCGCATGCCGCGCTTAATCCTCGCTTTCCTGCCGATTTTGCGCGTCACTGAACGAATTTTACCGATGTTTTGACTGTGTTTTTGAAAAAAAGGCGGTGATAGGTACATTGACGATTCGGTTTGTGTTATTTAAAGATTTTTGTGTGTTTTTCTTTTCTTTGCTTATTTGTAGAGTATAATGTAAATAAATGTGATTGTATCTGATATGTTGGACTTATAGAATATACGTTGGTTGAATAAATTAAAAATCAATATACTATTTTAATCATCTATACATTAATACGTGAAGCAGAAACGTTGTATCCCATTTTACGAAAATAAGGAAGGAGAAAGAGAAGGCGCGAGGAAAGCTAATATATTTTTAAAACTATGCATAATAAATACATTAAATCAATTAAATGAACATAACACACACTACTACGTATTTGGCACACACACGCATACATACTCGTACTCTTTTGTTAATTATTAAAGTCTGGTCAAATTAAAAATAAATTATCTGTGGTCAATCTTGATATTTGTTAAAAATTGAATAAACTACGCTTGATCTACGTTCGTAAGAGATCACTAGTTCTTATAAATCAACATGTTAGCATAACTGTCATCAGTATACTTAATATGTTTGATTTAGTGTTTAGAATATTAATTTTATATACTTTGTATCTTACATACATTTTAATAATACAATTATTTTTTTTTTAATTTCTAAAATAATAATGATGTTAATTCATAATATCTAAAACTAATTTGTTACATAAAAAGATGATTTCTAATCGAATTTCGAAGATTTTTCCTTATTTTTTTATCGACTACAATTTGGAATCTAAAATACATGTTAGTTTTACGCAGTGTTGAAGTAATTTTTTCCTTGTTTTTAAATAAACGCTGTGTATGATGAATGGTTCTGGAATTTGTGTGAGTTGCACACTCGACGGTAAATCCTAATTTATGGTTTGCTAAATACGGAATCTCGGTTAAAACATTACGATGAAAACAGATTGACTTTCTGATTGACTATTCATTTATAAAATACTAGCTGTGCCCGCGACTTCGTTCTCGAGGATTACAGAATGCTTGGCATGTCTCCTGTAAGGCAAGGCTGTAGTCTGCGGTGTCTCTCAGGAAAGGAGCTTTTTACTTTGGATTTGGGAACTTTCTGGTTGTATTTATAAGCAGACACTACTTCAGATACGAAATTCCTCCACGGTTTTCACTATAAATCTTGAAGAAAGAAGAAAGAAGATTGCTTTGTGCTAGTCTTTAAAATTTCGTACAGACAGCGACCCGTTAGAATTTTATTATTAGTATAGATGTAGATTAATATAGTCTATTTTTCTTTATGGACTTTATTTAACTTATTTACCAGAGAAATGTGGTGTGGTTAGCACACGTAATAATTAGAGATGGCAAATCATCGATAAAATGATTGAGCTGAATCAATTTATTATAATGAAAAATAATAAATATTATTTATTATTATAATTAATTGTTATTAATCAATGATTTCTTAAATTTAGAAGGTGACAAATGTGAAACAGTTTGCGGGATCTTATTATAGATATGAATACCAAGTCCCAAAAATGATACATTGACTTTATGAAGCCGAAAACTTGGTGTTACGAGTTTATTTTTATTCTTTGCGTTTACATAATATCTGTCCCTATTTTTCGCAATGCAATTATTATTTCGGAAGATATACTATTACCTGTAACGTGATTCGAAGTGTAAACATTATTGTAAAACACAAAACCTATTTAACATAATTAAAGTACATATATACTAATATTATAAAGCTTAAGAGTTTATTTGTTTGTTTGAACGCGCTAATCTCAGTAACAATTGGTTCGAATTGAAAAATTATTTTTGTGTTACATAGTTTATATATTAAGGAATGTCATAGACTATATTACATCACGCTACAACTCAAAGGAGCGAAGCAGTAACCATAAACGCGAGTAAAACCGCAAGGGACGGCTAGTATTACCAGAAATTCTCGAATCCAATATACGACAATGAACATGTAACGAAACAAATCCGCGATGGGTCATCGAAACTCGTGAGGATCGAGTGTTCATTGATTTGACAGCCCCTTGCTTTGTGCACAAACTGAAATCGACACTTAGTAATTAAAAACAAGCGATTCTTAACCTTATTTTGAAACACGTATGACCTCAGGTGTCATGTGTGGTTGTAGGTAATAATTTGGTAGCTACGTGCGTCGGTGCCTTTATATTTTGATATAGCTGATCTGCACTTAAGGTACCTTTGATCAGTTAAGTTGTTACTCGTATCTCGTTACCTTTGGTATGACTTGTATTAATTTAATCGCTGACATGTACTTGTAGTTCGACGTCTAGTGGTTCTTGTGGATCTTGCTGTATATAATTTAATCGTAATTTGTGTTTATATGAGGTTTAAGGTTGATCTTAAATATGGCTGTGAGAACAGTACCTATACAATGGTTCGATTAAAAAAATATAGAATTTTTTTTTGTTCTGATATTTGAGAGCAGTGCGCAATGATAAACAGCCAAACACATTAATAATAATATATTAAAAATCTATCGATATATTTGTTTTCTACTCATAAAAGTGTTCCTTCTGTCTAGATAATTTATTCAAAATAAGTTTAAGTTTTATATTTAAAGGAAATACATATTTAAAATTTAAAATTATTTATGCATTACTTTTAAGAAGTTATCTTTTGATATACTTTTAAGGGGACTGTTGTACACGTGACTCAGACAGTTGTCTAGCAACGGGCTGTTTATATCAAGAGTGAGAGAACATGGTGATATTTTATGTATTATTACAAGAGTTGAAAAATAAAGACGAAAACAATTGAATGAATGAACTGAATCATTTTTTATAAAGTTATAATGACACAAAATAATTCGAAATTTCGTGATTTTCGTTATTGTTACCACATTAGCACAAGTAAAAAAAATTACTATACAGTAAATATGCATATCATACTTATTATATTAACCAAAAATGAGAGACATCATTTTTATTGCCGCGCCTAAGTATTGTTCAACTGACGTTTTACTTTTTTTAAAGGTTGTTTTTGTGTGTATTTTGGTTCACCTGATTCGGATTGGCGCGTTGCCAGTGTCGACACGTAAAACACCCTGCGCTAATAGGTGATTATTGTCAGCTATGCCAAATGTCACCGCTGATCGTTCACGTTGTTTGAAATATATTTTATTGCGTTTTCCGTGCTGTTTATATTTGTTGTCTAGACTAATGATATTTTAGATCTATAGATAGGTAACTTTCGGAGTGTTTGATGTTAAAAATTTGTGTCCATTTTCAACTGTACTGTACAATACTGTGTCAAGCCACACGGACTTCATTTTGAGAAAATGTCGTCTAAAGATGTCGAACATATTCTTAACTAGCTTTTGCCTGCGACTTCGTCCGCGTTTTCGTCGTTTTTCGAAAAAAAGTAGCGTATGTCCTTCTTCAGGGTTCAGTGGTTTTGATGTGACAGGCAGATCGTATTTCGATAGGGAAATATAATATGTCAATCCACAATACTTGATTTCTATGATTTTTTTATTAAATAGGCAATAATGTTAACTTTTTTAAATTCGTGATGAGTGAGAGTATTATAAACGTAAGAGTAAACAAATATAATCAGAATTCTCCGAACTGCTAACCTATCAGGAGTTACACGTGTTATTGTGAGTCAATCATAAAAGATAGACATATGCTGTTGCGGGATATTTTTTAGGAAATTTTATATAGAATATTTCCGTCATACATGATTTCTATGTAACTTTAACCATTAAGGCTGCATACGCGACGGAAACTTAAAAATTGGAGTATTTTTTCCCTTTATTACTCTGCTCCTATTGATTGTAACGTGATGAAAAGTATACTATAACCTGCCCAGGAGTATGAAGAATAATTGCACTAAGTTTCGTCAAAATCCGTCAAGTAGTTTTTGTTTCTATAAGGAACATACATACAGACAGACAGACAGACAGACAGACAGACAGACAGACAGACAGACAAAAATTTTACTGATTGCATTTTTGGCATCAGTATCGATCACTAATCACCCCCTAATAGTTATTTTGAAAATATATTTCATGTACAGAATTGACCTCTCTACAGATTTATTATAAGTATAGATAGTACACGACAATATTGTAACAGAGGTTTTATATGTAATACATATTTTGTTATAAACTAACAAAATTATGCTCTATTATACATACATACCTGTAGTCAATGATACATATAACTATTGACATGTTTAAGACCATAGATTATTGCACGCAGAATGCTTATCACGTAGGACGACGTTTCCTAGCAACCAGCTTGCGACTGAGTATGACAGGCGAGAGTATCTTTGTACCAAAAAAGTCAATTGATATGTCAAAATTTGAAGTAGGAACATATTTTTACATCAATTATATCGTCGTATTAACGTAACACATGTATAGTATTAGAAATACCACATCAACACATGGGAATAAATAAATAGTCAGATTCTTCCAATACAACACTTCAGTATATTTTTCATTCGCTTCTTTTACATCGAATATCACCGCTACTTTTAAAATTTTCCTTTAAATTTCTTTTACTTACGCCTTAATTACCATATTTTTTTTACAACCGTCCTTTTTTATTCTATCCGTCATGTCAATCTTTATTCCTTTTTTTTTATAACGTCTTCGAGTTGATAACTAAAGTGCCAGTATTGCTTTTACAAATCCATATGTAAAAATAGTTTTTAACATAATATTATAACTTATTTTAACAAATATTTTGGAAAACTTACAATCGTTATGAAATATAAATTATAATATTATAAAATATCATTATTATCGTCATTATTTTTTATGAGCTGCTTATTGTTTAAATAAAAACAATAAAAAAATCAATTGCTATGCGTTAATATAAGAAAAAGTCGAAAGAGGCTAGATCGAATTGATTTTTTTTGTGTGTATTAATATTAAAACTTTGGTATGGAAATTAACACTATGTATTATTTTCAATAGATGGTGCTGGTAGGACGTTCACATGGTCAATTCATTTTAAAATAATAATTGTTTTCGTAAAAAAATATGACCGCCCTCGGGACTGTTTATGTATAAATATACGTAGACAAACGAACTCAACAGTTGCTGTTAGTAATTGAAGAGTTCCTTAGTTTATCTTCAAAGGTATCCATCAGATCCTAATTTATTACAAATTAGCTGCCTCTTGCGGGTTTCACTAGTAAACTCGTGTTTATGGTTACTGCTTCCCTATATGCGTCATATCGTAATATAGCCTGTAACTCAACAAACGAGCAATCTAGCTCAAAAAGATGTTTTTTCATCTGATCAGTACTTTCAGAAATTACCTCCTACATATAAACTCACAAACATATTCTAACTCTTTATAATATTAGTATAGACAAAACCTCCCTTGGAAAGTATGCATTTAAATAGCGAAAATGGTATAGCGAACCTACAAATGTACATATTATATACATGCGGGTAAAATACAGAACCTACTTTATTTGAAATCGGTTAAGACTAGTGTTTCATATTGACATCTAGTTGACGTAAAAAAATATGAATTCGAGATGTCATTAACGCTAGCGAGTATGGTGATTGTATTTCGGAACACAGTATCAATCATTGTCATCACTCGTGTAATCAGTAACGCGTCAGTATTTGAGCAATAGCGTCAGTTTGAGCTGCCCAGCCAGACATGACCCGGCTCTCGTTATGTAAGGGTTTGCCTTTTGTAGTTTAGCTAGGCCGTAGAACGTAAATCGTTTGTGAGTTATTGTTTTATTCAAATTTAAAGGAAAGTAATACAGTAGTTTTTATTTTGAGATGGCCCAGTGGTTCGAACACGTCGATCTCAACCGATGATCACGGGTTCAAATTGCGGCTAGCACTGCTCTGATTCAAGTGCTAAATTTGTTGAAATAAAACTATTTTAAAAGGATTTAAATCGCGTATATTAATTATTTTTATCATCCCGATGTTTCGAGCACTTTGCAGCGTTCGTGGTTACGGGTAGACTCTACCCGTATATACGCGATTTAAATCCGTTTAAAATAGTTTTATTTCAATGAATAATAATCGCGAAAATCTAAGACAACGATATGCTAAATTTGTGTTTAAATTAGTGTTCGGCGGTGAAGGAAAACATGGTGAGGAAGCCTGCATGTGTCGAGAGAAATTCTGAAAGATGTACATATATCCAACTCGCAGTGGAGCAGCGTGGTGGATGTAATCCTTCTCCTATTAACCTTAATAGGAGAGGAGACCTTTTGCCCAGCAGTGGGATATGTACAGGCTGTCACTTTACTTTACTTTAAATTGGTTTTATTGTGTTTCAGACAGTCTGTCTACGAGCTTAAGGATTATTGTTCGTATATATTCTGGCTGTGTGTATCATACGGAGAGTGAGTCACATAACGTTTTAATAAGTATAAGTTTAACGAAACTTGAGTTTATACCATTAGCTTATTTATTAATATATTATAGATATTTGCAATTAAGAGTTACGTAGTAGGTCGCTTAAATCGTATGTGTTCTCGTTAGAAGGCTCTGTTCAAAAGCAGGCAACGTAATAATCACAGCGTTTGTACACGGGTTCCGGATTATCGTGTACCACCATTTGATTTATACGGATAATTATAATATAAAACATAAGCCCGAGTGGTAGGTCAAAATAGTTGTATCATAGTGTAGATTGATATATTAATAACTGAAGTAAAAACTTTGTATCCTTAATTAAAAAATTACGCAGAAGAAGAAGTATGAAATGTCGAACACTTATCGTTTATATAGAGAAGGAGCGAGGAATGCAATTTTATTTTAAATTATGGGTTATTCATTTAAAAAACGGTCTAATTAAGAATATCAACATACTTTTAATAATGATCAAACTTATAATAATGGTCGAATTTCGACCGATGGGCGACCACTAGTTCGATGCTGATGAGCAATAATGGGTCAACCCACGAAAAGTAAAATTTAAAGATATTGATTTATTGTGATAATAAATAAATAAATAAATAAACGCATCACGCCCAACGGCTCCCATTAAGATCTCATGGTCTTGTGTCGGGAGTCCGGAAACACACACAACAGTAACACAGACACCCAGACCTCGACAAACATCCATATGGCCAATACAGACATTTGCCGTGAGCGGGGATGGAACCCGCGACCGTTAGCGCTTCAGTCAGTTGCAGTGACCACTGCGCCAACGTGTCTGTCAATCTGATAATGCATCACTCATTTAACATTATTTAAAAAAATCAAGTCGTCTAAACTAAAAAAGTAGGGAAAAAAGTTTTTAATTTGATGTTTCGAATTTCAAGTGCGTTCTATATTTTGCAATTCATACAATAATCTCACATATTTGAAAACATATTCTTACATAAAACTTTTAACTATATCAATTTGTTTTAATTAAATATACCTTTTAACAAAATAGAAAAGAAAAGATGGATATTTACTTCTAAAAAACAATTTTTTAAGAGTAAGTTTGTCATTATTAGATGCTATTTTCTCAAAATGAAATCCGTGTGGCTTGATATAGTATTGTTTATCAGCGTCCATTTATATTTTAAAACAAGTCCGTGTGACGTCACAATAGGTGTACATATGCGTAATGTTTATTTTATTGAGTGTTTCTTTATTTTCAGTTGTTTGTTAGGATACGACGTTCCTAATAGGTATATAGATTATGTAATTAGGTATTCGTTCTTCATCAAAATTGTATCGTCTCGGGAGCTAATTATTGAAAATTATCAATATAAAACTTGTAATATTACCGCAGTACGAGTATTTTCTGGATTAAATTGTCAAAATATTACATACTTAGGATAGCAGTTGTTTTTATAAAATAAAGCTCCGAAAGCGTTTCTTTGATTTCTGCGAAGATCTTCTTTGGATCCTAATATACTAAACTTTCCCTTAAATGTCCATTTAAATACCGATAATCCCATTAAAATCGGATCAGTACAGGTTACATACACATACACATACATATACATATACATACATATACATACCTATATATATAATATTATTAACATATTATTAAATAGAGAAACTCCAGTTTTAAAGTCGGTTAATCAGCTCTCTAGCTGTGGTAGAACATACACTTTCCTTTCATTTTCAAAAACTCTGATTACATTTTTGTAAACATTATTATTATTATTTATTATAAAAACGGCAAACGATCAAATAGTATCACCTGATGTTAAGCGGTTACTATCGCCCGGACATCTGCAACACCAGGGGCGTTGCGGGTGCGTTGCCGGCCTTTGACGGAAAGGTCTATACCCTCGACACTTGAAAACCCTCAAATTATAGCGCTCTGGGAAAACCTCAGGAGGTAGATCATTCCACAGCCTGCACGTATGCGGGAAAAAAGATCGTGAAGCCCGCACTTACTTATACTAGTAGAACTGTTCTAAGTTATTAAGTAAACAAGGAGTTGGAAATTGCTAAAACTATTATATAAACAGAAACATAATGCTACATTTTTAAAAAGCATTTATGTAATAAGAATAAACGATTATTTTTAAACTGATATTTACTACAATCATGTTATTGATTTATGAAATACAATTAGAGATAACAGCTCCATCGTTCATTACGAATTCCACAGATAAAACAAAATTAATGTTCATTATACACGGTTTATTTTTAACCTACTAAATATTTTATGTTTAATTGGCAGGTTGTAAATTAAATTATGTATATATATGTAAAACACTTTTACATATTAATTTGTTATTACTTTTAAAATGTTTCTATGAATAAAAAGAAATCGTAAAAAAATCTCTTATGAAAATAATACATTGTAATTTATTATTGAAAGTATAAAGATTTTTAATATTTATTATTATATTTAATTCATAATATAAAACAAATTAAGGGGAAAAAAGAAACTCATGTTTCGTACATAATAAATAAAAATATGTTTAGACAATTTCTTATTCCACAATTTCTGATTTAATACTGTTCGCCATGTTAGATATTCGGTGACGTCATTATCTTTTACTTAAACAAAGTTTTTATACAACAATAATATATAGAATAATATTAATCTGAACTTTTAAAGTCAAATTTTTATTTTCAAGGAACCTAAAGTTTAATGCCTTTTGAGTAAAAACACATTACTCTTCTAACTCCCACCACAGTCGAGCGACGAAACAAAAAAACAAAGAAACATTCAAATGGACATATTCCGTGAAAATAATTACTATGCTAAACGCATTTACAGAGGTTTTTGTGATCCAAGTTATTGAGCCAAATGTGGCTATGAGCCAGTGACGTCACGGCAGCATTCCTGTCGATGGTCATGTGAGCATTCAGCCACAAAAACTCGTGTGTTATCTGCAAGACCTGATAGGAGTAGGGTACGGTCTGATCGCGATGAGATAATGTATACGAACGAGGCTGTTAATTTTTATGGCATTGATAAAACCTTTTATTGTTTATTTATTCTATAATCTATGTTTTTTTTCGTGATTTGTAATTCAGAAATGGAATTGTATCTTTTTGTTTGTATTTCTCCAATATTTTCCCGATATTAGACATTTTGAGGGAGCGTAACGCGGTTAAGAATATTAATAATTTAATTTTTAGAGTATTTTTATACGCAAACAAATAAATGAGTAAAGTAAGTTTTTCTTCTATCTTAATTAAAAAACTTAAATCATACAGAATAGGAAACTTTCGTAAAATTTGATTAAAAAAAAAACGAATTATATCTTTTTTTAAACATCAATAAAACGGTTAAATTAATTTCCACAACCATGACTCTACACATTTTTTAGTCATGAATAATTTATTCAACTCTTTCTGATCTTATATTTTCTTTTGTACATATAAAGTTAGACAAATTAAAGTAATGACTATATACCTTATAAGTACTCAATCCTTAGAGTCAAGTCTCATTTGCAATCTCACAGAAGAACATAATCTGTTAAGCCAAAGCGAGCTTCAAGACACATTGACACTTCACAATTTATTGAGTACTAATACGATTTATATATCCTCAGAGAAAATGTATAATTAATATTAAATTTTATTTATAACTAGAATCTGCCGGCAGCTTCGCCCACGCGAGTTCAAATGAAAGTGGTAGTTTTCTACATTTTAAAAACTATCTGCATTACTACAAAAGATTTAAACGTACGTTAAATGCATATTTATTTTATAATTATATTAAAATTTGTACTACAAATCCGCATCTAACGATAGTTTTGAGTTAAACATGCTTTAGACATAGTTTAATTATCAATAAACAACGCTTAAGTGAGTTTAATAATTATTTGATCTATCAAATGTAACACGTGACATATTTTCTAATAAAATTTAAACAATTATTAAAATTTAAGCACTGTTTAGTTAGACACGTGTAAAATAAGGTTTTATTTAATCTTTTGTAAATAATATAGTAGTATATGTTAGGCGTTTGGCGTTAGGAAGTTTTATCCTCGTAATTGAAGTTAAGCAACTTTGTAACCTAGTAACACTTACTTAGGTATACTTACGAAAGATGTGGTTGTCAAAAAAAACGCCTTTGATAGTCAATTCTTTCAGGTATAATTTCATTGCATTAGGAAAATAGTTTTGAAAATGTAACCCATGTCCTTTAGGATTAATATAAGATGTAATAATATATATGATTTAATAATTAATTTTAATTTGGTTTAAAAATTCAGTTATTAAAACATAAAGAAATCGGAATTACTTTCGCATTCATATTTTTTTAACTCAGCTATTGACAGATATGTGTTGATGTTTTTCGATGAGAATTACATTTGTAGCTTTTGCTCTCAGATTTTTATAAAGATTTACGTAAGTTGTTTGTAATTGATTTGCACCTGAAAGATTCATTATTAGTGCCTCGTGTTTGACATTCACTGTGGTACTGTCTGGACAAGTATACTATGAGCTGAAGTCAATTGAGTTCAGCTAGTCTAAAGCCTAGAACTGTGGTAGACCACAGCGACTATCTACAACTAAATAAAATTGAAGTGTCTCTTTGTAATTTCAAGTTAACAGCTTTTAACTAAATATATATGAAAGTATACAATTTTTTGCCTGTCTGAATGTCTATCTGTCTGTTTGTTAAGGCAAATTTCTGAAACGACTGGACCGATTTTGACGTGACTTTCACTCCAAGATATCTAATGTTATAAGGACTAACTGAGGCTACTTTTATTTTAAAACTTGATTATAGTAGGGAAGGTAAACATTATAAAAATATAAATTTTCTCAAATTAACGCCGGTGAACAGCAGGGCACAATTATTTGCATCGCAATTTTTATATTGGTGTTCTAATAGTTTTCTATATTTTGTCATATGTTATAGTGAGTGCACCTAACGTATCATGTCTAATGGGAAAGCGGCGTGGTATTGATGGTAAGGCAAGAACAACATAGCTGAGAGTCGGCTGTTTGATGTGTCTTGATGCACGGACCCACTGTCTAGAGTAATGTGATTGAAATAATCGTCGTACATGACTTTATTCGCGTTTTATTGCCTGTTTATTGTAGAATATAAATTATTATCGATACTTAAATATAATTATGAAGTTTGTTTTTCATTTTTAGCTCAATAGTTGTAAAAACTGTGCTGAAAATTGTGTGTTGTTTTTGTGTAATTATCGACTTTATCGGCGTGTAAAATGTAATCAATTAATTCTTATTACTGCTTAAATATTAATATATTAAATAAGTAAATGTTTAATTTATATATTTAATAGAAATATAAAATGTTAAATGAACTTTTAACTACAATATTCAATATGAAATGGATGGATAAATGGATACGAAAATTTTATTTCTTAAAAAATATAAAACATACCGTATTTTCCAAACCTAGTCGAAAAAATGGCGCTAAAATTTTTATTGTTCGATAATTATGATATTTTATAGCATTAAATTTATAAATAACTCACACACACCTTATAAGTTTAACAGTAAATAAAAAGTAATTACTGAATTACGATCGAAAACTAACCTAGTTTCTAGAAATACTGTTAAAAGATAAATAACGAGAGATTTCCCACATTCTTGTTTGAACGGCGACATTCCATCTTTTTCCTAATAAAGTTTAGATTGACTTCGTATTAAGGTTCCGTGGTAACGCGTTACGTATACATGCGTTTTCAATACGATATATGAGTGTGGAGGTGTTCATGTAATTTTCAGCTAACTTTGTTTTAGGTTTCAATTATATTTTTATAAATATTTATTACCTTTTTATTTTATTATTATTTGTATGTTTTTTTAAATATTTCGATAGTTTTATGTTTTATTTGTATAGTTATGAAGTAATACATTTTTAAAATTATAAATTAACGAATGTGAGCATTGATTTGATAATCTGTGACGTGACTTTTTGGCGGGAATCGAAAAAAAAATGGTGGATATGTATTTTGTCGAGATTGGAGAATTTGATGAAAATAAATAAAATTTGACTTATAGTGAATATTTTAAATTAATAATAACATAGTGTCGGTTTAAGGATATGGTATATTCACGTGAACGCAAAATACTTATACTTGACTTTGTCGGTAAGAAGAAGTAACGAATCTTGGTATTGAGACCTCAGATCTCCATCATTCCTTAAGCAATTTTGAAAATTCTTATTATATTTAAATAGGTACCTATTATTTGAAGCGATTTCAATGAAATTTCTATGGAATTAAGAAACCATGTTAAAAAAATTCTATATCGGTTTATGGCCTTCTCCCTTATTTAATTTATGTTGATAACGTTTTTGTAGCTCGTCTGGTGCTGGGCAAAGGCGATTACTTAACAGTAGGCAATCCGTCTGCCTACTCGTTAGCCCGCTTTTTTCATTAAAAAATAAACTAATAACAACATCGTTCGAAGGAATAACTTTTAAGCTTTGTATTTAGTCAAATCTATACCGGGTTTTATAAACAACAAGCTGTACTCGATATGTGTTGCAATGCCGCCTAGTAGTATATAGATTTTAGATAGATATATAGGAATAGATAATTTAATCCGCCATTGTCTCATTTTCATACATGGGTGTTCCTTCAAGATGTTTTGGCGATCAATATAATAGTATATAGATTTTTTTTTCTAAAAAAAATCACATTGTGTATAATTGCACCATCTAGTAGTGTCGTATAAGGATCAACTGCTGGGAAGTACCTAATAGTGTACGGCAAATTAAAGGAAAAGGCGATTTTGGCCTTTGCTTTGTATGACACACACCAAGCATCCTATAATCTACCCAAAGTCGCGGACACAGCTAGTTTAAAAATAAGTATTTATAATCATCAATTAAATCTAACTTGACCTATCGTAGGGGCGTAACTATAGGGTAGCAGGACTGGCAAAAAGTCACGCGCCCCTGATAAGAAAGGGCCCCGGCCTAGAAGAACTTTATTATAAAAATCTTATTAAAAATAAATTATTATTCTATTATAAATATGTATAAACATATGCTCCTGAAACTAAAACTTATCAGATATTTAACTAAAATGTACACAATATGATTAATACTTTTGGGTAACTACTTAAGTAGTTCATTAAATTGAAGTTATAATGTAACGATTTTTACTGAGATGGTATAGTTACGCCTCTGCTCACAACAAAATATAAGGAACCCTATTGTCGTCAGATTTATCTCACTTGACTGGTTTTTACAATTCTCGCTAGCGCACCGCGGGTCTCGCTCGTAGATGGACAGGCCGAGGCGTCGGTAAGTAATTGTTGGATAAACGCAACTCGAATGCGAACTTTTTGTTGACTCAACGCCTTAAAAGACTGAACACAGAACATCGATTATGTGGGAATGTTATCAATCGTTTATAGTTTACTTTGTGGAGTGAAACATGAATTGGTTAACAGTAACGCTGATCTAATGCCGTGACGGACAACAGCATGATATTTTCATGTCGTCACGCTCCTCAGTACTGTTTTCGACTCCTTTGTATGTGCTTGTGCGCAGTTTGTTGCTTTTATGTTTGTGTTGTGTGTGTGTGTGGGTGTGTGTCCTCTGTGTGAGTTTTTATTAAAGATATTTTTTTTTATATTTCTTTATCGATTTTCATTAATTAAAAATAACTTTTATGATTTTTATCTGCATTTTAACAATCTATGTATGATATGCAAATAATCGCGAAAAATTTTGACTTCCAGATTTCAATTTTGGATAATTTCTAAATTTTGAATTTTGAACTTACATTCTTATTTATGTTGTAAAAGGAGTAACTATTCTAATTAAAAAAAATTAAATTAAAATTTCAGGAAAAATATTCGCTTTAATAATTTCTAAGCCTATTTACGTCGGTTTCTGTGTTATGTATGTTTGTGTCTCGAATAACTAGAAATCGATTAGTTATAAAATGTTAAAATTTTATGTATTTAGGACTGTTGTAAGTGTTGAAATATCGTGTCGTGTACGATCTGACAGGCGCGTTGACAAGAAACTTGGGTTTTACATCAGATTTTTTACTTTTACAGACTTTATATGGTTACATTATGAATATTATGAATTAAAAAAATATTCTGTTTTATTATTATTCTGATTTGAGAATATTCTATTTTAAATTACAACAATACAGCGTTATAATTTTTACAAATATAATGTTTTTATAATTATTTTAACTTTCATATTTGGATGCTGATAAGCAATAATGTGTCAACCCTAAAAAATTTAATAACAAATACGTGATCTGGGGAGTTGCCCAGCAACGAGTTGTCGATATGGCTTGTCGACTTGGCTATATATTATTAAAAGATTTCGAAAATAAACACGTAAAGTAAGAATTTTATGTGTTTTTGTTGTTCACTTCTGGAAGCTTAAAGAGTATATTATATATTAAAAAAAATATTTATATTTGAACAGTATAGCACTTCTGATTCGTTGTTCAAAGGCCAATAAGATACAGAGTAGTAATGTTGTAAAACGTTTTATTTTATTATTTTTATCGATATCACTTTATCATGTTCAACGTAACATAACTTTATACATAAAATTAAATTGTAACAGTACGGTGTACATGATTCGTTTAAAAATTGTTGGACATTAATCAAAGTAAATCAAACATTTTTAAAATGTCATCTATCTATTTAAGAATTACAAATTTAAGATAGACAATTTTTTGTTATTTGAAAAACAAAGAAAGTAATTGTTTTCAATAAAAAAATGATACAAAATAGCTTCTTTTTAACATTTTTGTTTAAAGGTAACAAGCATTGCATGCACCGTGGGCGGCAGTTTCAAAGTGCAGAAAATTCAGGTATTTTCTCACTTAAAACAGAATTTTGTTTTACTTTAACCTTGATAATTCTTATTGCAACTGACTTATGCTAACGGTTTAAGCCCTGCTCGTGACAAAAAATAATAATAACGAGATTTAGTGAACAGGCTCTATATAAATTTTTATTTTTTAATAAAAAAAATTAATTATTTGGACTATATATAAACATATTGCATGTAGACAAAAGGGACAAAGAAGCGATGGGTGTTGCCATAACATTTATTATTTAATTCTATACAAATGTTGCTACATCCTTTATAGTCTATAATTGACTTAGAATCAATTCAATTATTTCGTTAATGGCTAGAATCAATTAAATTTTACATTTATAGATATGTTATCAACTTTGACAAGCTTGTCAATTGACTGGTTGCTTGTCAACGTCTACCAAAATAGTCGCCAATTTTGGTGCTAAAATCCATGAACTTATCTATAATAATATCATTGGTTAGAACAAATATTAATAATTTAATTTGCATTAAAAATCTTATTCTATCTACTCTGTGCAGTCCCATGACCGTACATAGGTAATGCATCGATTAGCGAGTAACGCAATTTTTTCGTCCCTCGCAATCTGTCAGGGCATGCTGGCATTTTTATACCCATAACAATTATCCTATTACAGCGACCGACTCAATCCAGAACCGATCGTTGTTAAAATTACTTTGGTATGAATATAGTTCTTATTATGACTATTTTGGTATATCGCTGTTTTTGTAAGTGGTCGTAATGGGGTATTTATTGTGTTTTGTTGATCGATCTTTTTGTTTTTGTTTGACGTAAGTAATAACTTGGTTATTATTTTAGGTATTGGTGTTTTATTTCAACAGACTTTAAAAAAGGAGGAGGTTCTCAATTCGTAGTAACTTTTTAAAATGTTTGTTACATCAGAACTCAGTGTTTCGTAGCCGTTTTGTTTTTTTTTAGGGTTCCGTACCTTAAAAGGAAAAACGGAACCCTTATAGGATCACTTTGTTGTCCGTCTGTCTGTCTGTCTGTCTGTCTGTCTGTCTGTCTGTCTGTCTGTCGGGATGTCAACCGTTTTTTCTCAGAAATGCATAGACGTATCATGTTGAAATTAATATCATATACTCAAGTCTACGATGACATGCGGCCGTGAAAATATTAAAGTTCTAAGTCAACGCAATCAAAAGATAATGGAAAATATGTCGTATATTTTGACCATTTTAGCGTTTTCGCAAGGGAATCAAAACCTATAGGGTACTTACCATTGACCTAGCACGATGAAATTTGGCAAGAAGTAAGATCTTATGGTACAAATAAAAGAAAAAATCTGAAAACTGTAAATTTTTGTATGTATGTTTGTCTGTTTGTAAGTTTGTCTTTCAACCTTTTTCTCAGAAACGCATGAAGGTAACAAATTTTTATCAACGTCAAGTACTCAGAGTTATAATTACTAAGAGCTGTGAAAAAATCAAACTTCTAAGTTAACGCAATCAAAAGATACGGTCATTTATATCACATATTTTAAGTATGATAGCGTTTTTAACGTTTTCGCAAGGGAATCAAAACCTATAGGGTACTTCCCATTGACCTAGCATTATGAAATTTGGCCAGGAGCAAGGTCATTTAGTATACATAAAGGAAAAAATCCGAAAACTGTAAATTTCTGTTCGTGTGTCTGTCAGTCTGTACGTCTGTCTTTCAACCTTTTTCTCAGGAACGCGTAAATGTATCAAGTTGTAAATTGATCAAGCGGAAAATATATTAATCTTATAATTAAAATTATATGTACTTGTAACAAATTAACGTAGAAGTTGACCATGGTCAAAAAAAACAATTTTACAAACACTGAGAAGAAATTTGTATCAATACGAAAACATTAAAAAGCAGCAAACCTTTATAAACAACGCAATGCAATCTATATATCGCAGCTAACAAAATGATAGCGCGATGCAGCGTACAGCTAATGCCATCTATTACAACATTATGACATTAACTGTGACATAATTCTGCTCGATTAATAAAATTTTTTATTTTAATTATTATTTAAACGCGCTAAAAATTATAAAATAAACTTTTCATTTAAAAGTTTTATCGTCGATTTATAACGTCATTACGTAATTAACATTCAATATAAGAGCTTCACGCGATTTGATTTAAGTACTCGTATTGACTTAGTACGAAAATTTTAAAATTAAATTCAAACAGATCGAGTTATTTAATTTTGCTTATTTATCTACACATATAAGTCTTCTGGTTATTAGTAATATAATTAGTTATTTATAAATAAACAATTAGTTTTGTTCGAATTAAGGACTAATTATTTTCGTCTTGGCAACACTTATATATATTTCGATATTTTGATTGATAATGTAAATCTAAATATTTTACGAACGTAATGCAGGGGTAGTGGAGTGTAGTAGAATATAAATAAAAATAAAACGAGAATAAAATATAATATAATTATGTTGTTAATGTCAAAATGAACAAGTTAGTTCATTGAAATTGTCAAGAGATGGCGCTAGGTGTATCCTGAATCGCGCTATAACTTTTTTTTTTTGAAAGTATAAGGTGTATTAGTACTTAAAAAAAAATTGTGTTTCCATGGATTGCATCCATGATCGTGTTTTAAATTAAAGTGCTCCTAAGTAGTTTCAAAATAGTTTTTGGGACGTGATCCATATTTACATAATATTTGATTATATTTAAGCGACTTCTAAAAAGGAGTGTTTTTTGTTCGCCGATTACGCCGCCATTTGGGTACCGATTTTCAATTTTTTTTTTGTTTGAAAAGGTATACTTCCAAGGTGGTCCCACTGTCTTCAGGTCAGGATCAGATGATGGGATCCTGGAGAAATTGAGGGAACTCCTCAAATATTATAGGCAAGCGTATACCGATTTAGGTATTTTTGACTTATGTTGGAACTGATGATGAAGACCACAAATGGCGTAGATGGGTTAGTCTTATATAGATTTCTATAAGTTTGTACGGAACCCTCGGTGTGCGAGTCCTACTCGCACTTGACCAGTTATTTAATTTTAAATAGGTTAATACTAATTTAGGAGATTTATTGATTGTTTTAAATTAAGTTGTTTTCAACATCAAAATCGGTTTAGTGGTTTGGTTTTAAAATTAAAGTAACTAAAGTAAGTATGTTATACAAGTAAACAAAATTATATACATATGTTACTTTTTAAAAATATTAGTTGAAATTTATTTACCACTAAAAAAAATTGTAATTCAGTTTAGTGTCTATTTTATTTTAAATCCGGCTGTTAAACGCATTGCTAGTTAGGAATTCAAATACTGTTGTAGGAATTCAATCCCGTCAGTCGTTGTGTTTTGTCGTGATTGATGTTAAGCTTTTTCTCTCAAACTACATGTCCTCGCCTCAAGATATATGCTTCGTACGGACAGATGATAAGATATATATAGTCAGGGGATCTAATTCCGTTTGTCGGGTTTAACCGTCTATTCGTGATTACGGGCATATTGAACAAATATCAAAGCTGCAATTATACTGCAGTGCTCGTAATTGGGAGTAGACGGTTAAACTCAAAAAAAAAATTGGCTACAGTACGTTTGTTGATATAGACGCAAAAATTATTTCGATTTTTGTCTCGTCCTAATTTTGTGAACTATAATTATTATATAACCATTGAAATTTAAAAATAGCGAAGTTGTCAGCGGACGGTTACGCCCCATATACGGAATTATCCCTCTTTATCCAGGGGTAATTCCGTATATGGAATTACCCCTGGATAATAACATAACCGTATATGGTTTTGTTTTATTTTTAGAATTATTTTTTTTTACTACAAGAATAATTGCTGAGGTTCTTGCCAGTTCTACTTCGCGTTATCTCGGTGAAGTAAAATAAATCTTATTGATATCTTTAATGGGTCTAATGGCGATTTATGTTTTAAAAAAGGTACTACTTTTTTTGCACAATGTTTCGACTGACTTGCATCCATCGAGGTCATAAGTTCACTTGCAGGGAATGTCGCTTGTGCTCTGGCAAAGAATGCAATAGTTTTTTTTCCTTATTCTGACATGATCTAAATTATATATCTCTTTCTTTTCATATATATAAAAATAGCTGGCAAACGAACAGGCACCTGATGTTAAGTCTTCACAGCGCCCATGTACATTCGCAGTACCAGAGGAGCCAAATATGAAGGGATCAAAGAGAATAGGAAGGAATGGAGGAGGGGGTTAGGCTTTCAATATTCTCATTATCTATATGAAACAAAACTATACTACTTAACGCCAATATTTTTCTTTCTTCTTGACCACAGCTATGCTTTGTGCTGAAAGCTAATTTAAATATAATATATAAAAATATTATTTGTTTGTCTGTTCGCATTTTATGTCCTGCCCGTAGTAGAAGTAGGCTTAGAGCAATCAACCACTAGCTGCCATTAACTCCGTACCTGCTAGACTTGAAAGTAAATTTTAAACCATCGTCAAGGCACAACAAAATATCGCGAGCCAAGTCGCGAGCATACGTATTACGTTTTTATACTTATTAAAGGAAAAATTTAGCCGAGATGGCCTCGTGGTTAGATTACGTCGATCTCAACCGATGATCGTTGGTTCAAACCCTGGCTAGCTCTGCTGATTTTTCAAGTGCTAAATTAGTGTTTAAATTCATCTCGAGCTCGGCGGTGAAGGAAAACAACGTGAGGAAACCTGCATGTGCCGGGAGAAATTCCGACACATGTATATACACCAACCCGCAGTGGAACAACGTGATGGATTAAGCTTTAAACCTTCTCCTTAATTTGAGAGGAGGCCTTTGCCCAGCAGTGGGATAGTTACAGGCTGTTACTTTACTACTTTTGGAGGAAAAATTGGCCAACAAAATAATGACTTACATTCAATAACTTATCTTTTGTTTAAATTTTGAATAACTTCTAATTAAATGGACACAGTAATGGGATAAAAGAACATACAAATTTTAACATTAGCAGCAGTTAATTCAAATTGGGTTCCCTTTGTTTCAGCGAAACGGGCGGAAACAAAACGAAATTAATACTTAAGATACAACTCTGTATTGTTGTACTTTCATTGTTAATGAAATCTTTACCTCCTTTGTCGATTCAGAACGGCCTCAGCCATAACTCGGGAACAGGCAGCCTGCCTTACAATGCGAATGTCGTCGCGTATGTGTTGTACATACGTATGATGCTGCGCAGACTTTAGGCTAGACGCGTTTGTCTTGAGACTGTCTTGGAAAGTTTCTGTCATACCACGTGTACAAAAGATGAAACAAAACCATCTTCACCAAGTGTCTAGCTAAACAATGTTTAAAAATTAAACATTGCTTAAAGTTTTGTCTAAATTGCTTTACTCTGAATGAAAGTATAAAAACTTATTAATATTTACTTAAGCGTTATTTATACATAATTAAATTTCACGTTTAAAGCTTGTAAATCAAATCTGTTCATAGACGCGGGTTTGTAGATTGATGGATTTTTATAAACACGCGTTTAATATTTAAATCTTTTGTAGTGAGACAGTTTGTGTTTAAAGTTAGTATTTAGTTATTTTGTCGATGAATGCGTATTTGTTGTGGACGCGATAAACTTAAGTATTCGTAAAAGGTTTAAAAAAGATAGATAAAAAGTTAGGAATTTCGTTGGTATAAATTAAATTAAAAAATGAATGAATGAATGAACACAATTATTAAGTTACGAAATATATATATACATAAATTAAATTTTATTGAATTTAAATTGTTTTATTATGATTTGTCACATCAACCGGTCAGCTACAGTTTGTAATAATGTGTATTTAATAAAAACACGCGAACATATTATTAATTTATGATACGTTATCTTAGATTTTCGCGATTATTACTCATTGAAATAAAACTCTTTTAAATGGATTTAAATCGCGTATATTAACTATTTTTATCATCACGACGTTTCGAGCACTTAACATTTAATATTTTTTTTATGTTATTCGATACATATAATTTATTTTCCCTAAAAATTATTATCACATAGCAATTTTCGATTGTACAAACTTTAATTAAAACCTACATTGTCCTTTCTGTGCTTACGAATTCTTTGTGGTAATTAAGACGATGTTTCAACACAAATTGTTACCTACTTTATATTATAATCTGTGTGAAATTATTACAGGCTTGTACACCAAGTATTCAAGGTATTTTAAATGCTCAGCTGCGGTTTGTTTAAACTATATTATAATTACCGACATTACTGCAGAATGTGTTAACAATTTAACAAAAAGGTTGTTTCAAGTGAACTTGTGAATAGTAATTGCATATATGGCTCAATTTTGAGTTGTATGATGTTATCGATGGTAATTAATAAAGATCTTTTCTTTTCAACCGATTTCAAAAAAGGCGTTCTCAATTCTTAGTATGTTTTTTAAATGTTTCTTACCTCAGATCTCTGTCATTTGTCTTTCAAATTGGTTACATAGAACTTTTATCAAAATCGGTTTAGTTTGATGTTCAAATCAAAATAAGTGATAGACGTGCGTCGTCTACGTAAAAGAATTTGTATTTTTTGACTTTTAAGTCGGTAGCTTTTTTAGTTTTAATTATATGTCTTATATAGATGATAATAATGCATGGATTTAGTATAGCTGGATTTCATACAGGATGTTTAATATACACATTTGTAATTTTTAAATGTATATACTTTAAAACATAATTTTAAAAGAGTACCTATCGAGTTTCTTGCCGGTTCTTCTCGGTAGAATCTACATTCCGAACCGGTGGTAGCTTTGCATTAATTTAAGCAACTTCTATTTGTTTTGACGATTCAAAAGTGCTTTTAAAAGCCTACTTGAATAAAGTATTTTTTGATTTTGATTTTGATTAAGGACAATTCATTTAATGCTTCTTAAATAATGATGCCAAAGAATTAACAGTAGTTGACATGTATAGTATATTCAATAATAACTTTTGCTCGAAGCTTCGTTCACGTCAATGTATATTTTTCGTTTAAAATTATACGCTTAAATACATAAAATATACCCTATGATCATCTAGAATAATGTCCTTTTAATAATAGTAATAATATTTATAAAATACTAGCAGTGGTTCCGGAGTTTACGTCACACATACAAAATTAGGTATCTCTTTGCTATATTAGTATAGATTATTGAAAGCAAATGAAGACAAAATCTAAAGCTTTATTTAAGATTAATTAATGAATTACTTAATTTTTGTTTCCGTTTTAACGATAAGAAAAGTTATTGTAAAAGTTTTTTTAAATGAAGTATATTTTGATTTACAATTTATTGAAAAGATGCTTAATTATATGAGCTTTAAGGTGTTCTTAATATTACATAGCGAGTTGCGACAAATTTGTCTACCGTCTGCTGCTACGTGTGTGTATTGTGTGTGTGACAATGGGTGTAATGGGAGTCATTACGCAAATGTGAGTAAAACAATGCGCGACCTACGACCATTGTATCCAGGTTTGACATTCGTATCTCAATGCTAAGGGTTCGACAATAGAAGGAACGGCTAAGAACGCGTGTAAACGAGTTTTATCAGTGATAATTATTTGAAAATAGAGGAAATGTATATATATATATATATATATATATATATATATATATATATATATATATATATATATATATATATATATATATATATAATTTCATTGCATAACAAGAATAAATTGCGTGCATTGAAATAAAAAAGACAGATTTAGTTAATGCATATGACTCGGGAATCAAATTTCGAGATATGATGAGAAATACACATATATGTTATAAGTTCAAGTATTTTGTCACTCAAAATGTCGATCAATTTGGATGACGTTGCCTAGCAACCAGCTAGTGACTGAGTATGACTCGCAAAAGTATTATTGAGCCAACAAGTCAATTGATGAGTTTGTCAAAATTGGAAATAGGTGAAGTGTGTTATATCAGAGTCTGCTTATTACTCTTGTCCAGTTATTAGCAAGCAATCCCTAAAGCAAGCCAGTGACCGTTTATACTAGAATAATCTCCCTACTAAGGGTCACGATCATTATCAGGTGATCGTGATAACAATCGCGGCCGACAGCTTTGAGAACTCTCCGAACGCACAAGGACAAAAACCCAGACCTAGGAACAAATATTTATACAAATATGTGCCCCGAAAGTGGAGATGCCCTAGTGATTGGAGCACGTCGATCTCAACCGATGATCGCGAGTTCAAACCCCGGCTGGCATCGCTGATTTTTCGGCGGTGAAGGAAAACATCATGAGGAAACCAACCAGCAACCCGCAGTGGAGCAGCATGGAGGATTAAGCTTTAAACCTTCTTCTTAATAGGAGAGGAGGTCTTTGCCCAGCAGTAGGATGTTTATAAGCTGTTACTTTACTTTAATTTACTGCCCCGAGAGGGAATCGAACCCGCAATCGACGTAAGGTACATTCAGTACCACTACACCAGAGCGGTCGTCTATAGCTATAAGATATAACTGATATTGCATTATATGAACGACCTCTATTAAAGCAATTAATTAGTCCCCCACTGGAAAGGGAGGCCCCCTTGGTTAATTCAGTCAATGCCATAATTCTTGACGCGTAATTAACAATTTGATCTTTATGTTGCTACTTATTTTATAACGAGTAGACTCCCAATTCGTTCTAAATGTAATATAAATATTTTATATAACGGGTCTTATTGCGGTAACTAATCGTAATAACTTTTTATTGCTCGACGTTTCGACGAAGTTGCATCGTGTCGTGGTAACGAGTTGACTCCGAATACATTAATAATGTAAATAGCGAAACCTTAAAATATATAACTAAAATATATTCGTTTTAAATATTATGAACTCAAAAAAATAATTTTAAAAATATTTTTGAATAGAAAAGATGATTTGCTTATTAAAGTGAAAAGGATGGAAAGAAAAGTAGAAGAGAAAAAATATATCTGCCATGATACAAAAGACGCAAAAAATCCATGTTGAACACGTGTCTAGCTAAACAGTGTTTAAAAATTAAACATTTCTCAAACATTATCTAAATTGCTTAATAGCGAGTAAAATCTTAAAAAAACTTAAAAATAGAGTGTTAGACGTTACATTTGACAGCAAAAATAAGTTTCATATATCTATTAAACTCATTTAAACGTATGTTAATGTTAATCTGTATCTAAAGCATGTTTAACTCAAAACTGTCCTTAGGCGCGGATTTGAAGTGCGTATTTTTATATACACGCGCTTAACGTATGTTTAATTTTTTTATAGTATATTATTTTATAGTAAATTTATAAAATAACCTTGCTTATAACATGCTTTTTTGTTTCTTATTTCATTCCAAATACGAGTATTTTTATGAATTTTGTGTAATTTGTAAGCATTTTTTTTCAAATTTGTTTTCATTATTTTGTGTTATTATATACTTATGGAAATAAAATTAAAAAAAAACTGTACTTAATTTTTTAAATGTTATTATTATCTATTATTTATAATTAGGCCTTTTAAAAAAATGGGACGGTTCCCTTTTTTTAAAGGCTCAATTATTCACAAGCAAAATATGTGAATTTATTTACCTGGATAACATACTTAATTACTTATTCGAGTAATTTCGATTTAAAAAATATTATTCAATCAATTTTGATAAAAATTTATTGGTCCTATTTGAATGTACTTTTCCTTAAAAAAAAAAGAATTTTAAAATCGATTTATAAATGATAGAGTCCTTTGGTAACTAACATTAAGAAAAACATCCACTACGAATTGACAATATTTTCTTTTTTTTAAGTTTATTTACAAAAGCTTATATACGTACTTATACTTTATTTTAAATTATTTTATCATATAAGGTTAAATATTTTAGTTCACTGTTTTGTTTTTAGTTAAAATTCAATTTTGGGTTCATTTACCTACCAAATTTTTAACCAACTTTTAAACCCCTTAGGAGATGGATTTTTTAAAAAATTCTTTCTTAGTGCACACTTATAATATTTAAGGAAGTTTTCTGCAAAATTTTATGTTTCTAGACCCAGCGGTTTCAGCCCTGCGTTGATCGACCAATCAGTGAATATGTCAGCCAGTCAGTGTTGATTTTTATATACACAAATACAAACTAGCTGGCGCTCGCAACTTTGTCTGCTATGTCTATGATGCCTATGTCTTAGTAGCTTATGCATGCAAAGTCTCAGCCCGAAAGGTTTAAAATTGACAAAGTTGCATCCCCTATTTTATCCCCTTGGGGGTAGAATCAAACAAAATCCTTTCTTAGCGGACGTCATAATTTTCACTGCATGCCAAATTTTAATCTGATCCGTCCAGTGGTTTGGGCTGTGCGTTGAAAGATCACTATATCAGTCAGCTAGTCAGTCACCTTTTAGTTATATATATTTAGATTTTTCGTCTAGAGTCATAATTCAAGCGTCATCACAGGGTATATTTAACAACGTTTTCAAAGCCTAGACCAGGTACCGTTGGCAGTACAGCCAGATAGGAAGTGACTAATTACTAGCGTCCGATAAGGGTTATTACATTTCCGGTACACTCGCGTCTGATACGGTTATTGCTTTGTGCTCTGATAGGGTTTGGAGAGTTTTGTGAAAAAGATTTTCGATTTTTAAACAATTTCATAAAAGGAAGAGGTTCCCAATTCGATGTTATTTTCTTTGTTACCTTAGAACTTCGTCATTTATAATCGATTTTGGTATTTTTTATTGTTTATAATTATAATGCATGGATTTCGTATAGCTGGATTTCATATAGGATGTTTAATATACACATTTGTAATTTTTAAATGTATGTACTTATTAACACAATTAAAAAGAAATAACTATCGAATTTCTTGCCGGCTCTACTCGATAGAATCTGCTTTCCAAACCGGTGGTGGCTTTTCCTTGATATAAATATTTTTTGTTTGTTTTACGATTCAAAGCTGTTTTTAAAAGCCTATTTGAATAAAGTATATTTTGATTTAGTCCAGTAGAATTCGAATCAAAATCGATTTAATAGTTTTCGGGAATTGGAAGTTTGTTTGAAAGTCCTTTATTAAGCGCGGCTGAAACTGCAAGTTTACCGTTAGTTTATTATATGAAGTATTTATTATATGACGCAATCATATTTTATGACCATAGATAGATTATGTTAATACAATTTGACGTTAAAAATCTGTACCCATTTTTAACTCGTCAATTGATTTGTTAGTCCAAAGATGGATATTATCACATGTCTTGTTCAGTCGTTAATTGGTTGCTAGGCAACGTCGTCCAAAGTGCATGGCGTTCTGGATGTCTCCATGAGCTTAACACATATCGATTGTTATACTCGTATGTTACCATTGATATGGCGTCCAATAATAACATTTTGTTAACTAAATTTAATGTATAATAATTTTATCTTAACTTTAAATAAGCATACACAGTTTAGAAGATAATGGTAATTATGACTGTCATAATTATTATGCGGGTAATTTAAGTATTACATAAGGGCTGTTAAAATGGCCTTTTAATATAAATTATGATGTAGATAACGCTTATTTCGCTATGTTTGCATTTTTGATATAACGGTTATTTATATTTTTATGTGTTTTATTAAAAAACAGGAAAAAAAAGGTTGATTTTAAAATATTATAAGAAAAACATAATAATAAATAATAAACGCATCACACTCAACGGCCCCCATTAAGATCTTGTGACCTTGTGTCGGGGGTCCGGAAACATACACAACACTAACACAAATACCCAGACCACGACAAACATCCGTATGGCCAATACAGACATTTGCCGTGAGCGGGGATCGAACCCGCGACCGTTAGCGCCATAGTCAGTTGCAGTGCGCCATAATAGAACTGTAACATTAATATTCTATATTAGATTATCTTTTAGGATTCGATTTCTGTTTTTTATATGCTAGCTGTCTGCTTCGGATTCGCGCGGGTGTACTAATATTTTAACCCAATTGTATCACTTTTTTGTACGATTTACCATCATTTTCATTCATATAAACTTAAAAAAAATTGTTGTTTTTCTTTTATTTCTTCAACTTATACCTAGACTTATTATATTACTTTCTTGACAATTACCAACACTACAAAAATAACTTCTTGACTTGATCGGTCCAGTGGTTTGGACTGTGCGTGTCAGTCAGTCAGTCATCTTTGAATTAAATATATTTAGATATAATCGTTACATTTATGTTATTCGATATGACACAGAAATTGTCTCAATGCAATTAAAATTCAAGCGGTGTTTTCAAGCTAACTCGGAAGGGGAAGACCGTCAGACGCTTACGGACATAAATCAAGATAATAGCTTACAATGAACGTTCGACATTTAAACTCGATTTTATTAAAACCTACATTATATTTGTAATGTTTTGAATTTGAAATATTTATGGTTATACAAAAAAATATAGAAAGAATAGATTTCTATAATTTTTAATTCTTCTTTTAATATTTTTATTGTTTTTTTTTTTTTCACAGTGTTAATTATATTCTATTGATTTTTTATCTATAATAATATAAGTCATTACTAAATAAATGTAGTAATTATCTTATAATGATTTATTTACAAGAAAATTTTTGACCTCTACAAAAAATGTAAAATCAAATGAAAATAATGGAAAAAAGCACATTAAAATAATTTCAGCTAATAATGTTTTAATAAGGTACCTATAGTATATAATAAAAATTACATTAAATAACACTAAAAATTACATATAAGTTTTTAGACTTTCTTATTCATAAAAGTTTACATAAATGCATAAGTTGTTTGTCTTTGCACATAAAAGAATTTATTGTCAGTGCCTTTATTTTTAAGGCACAATTTTCATAATCTTGGTAATTTTTCCAGATTTGTTTTGTATCAATCACAACAGTAAAATTTACAAATTGAATTATCGCCTAACATACAGGGTCTTGTCATTTTTCTTATATACATAGATGAAGATGAATACCCCTAAACATAAGTTATTGAAAGTTACACGGTACGACTATGCAAATTATCACAATATCGTGTGTAAATGAGAACACAGTAATTGCCTGTAAATGTCCCACAACTGGGCAAAAGCTTCCTCTCCTATTGAGGAGGAGCATTAGAGTTTTACCCACGATGTTGATTTTGGCGGATATACATACATGAATTTCTCACGAAATAGGAAGATTTGGTGCGATGTTTGTCCTTATAATAATAAAAAAAAATATTTACTATACATATTTTTAATAAATTTTACTTATACAATTATCTAATATAGGTATGGAAATTAATGCTTGATTGTTTGATTGTTCGTATCTTACGTGATGCCGTTTATCGGATTTCGATGAAACTTTGTTAGCTTCTTATAAGCACTTCCGAGAAAGTAAAAAGCATTACATAATTTACTTCCAATAGGTGGCGCTCGTATCGCACCGGCCAAACAGACAAAATAGTTTTAGATGGTCCTTCGGTATAACAAAATATATTATCGCGAGCTAAGTTGCGAGTTAAAGGTAGTTTATACTGATATTATAAAATTTGTTTGTAAGTTTGTATGAAGGGGGTAAACTCTAAAACTACAGATCCGATTTGAATTATTTCTTTTGCGTTAGATAGCCCATTTATTTCAGAAGGTTATAGGCTAAATTAAATCATGCTACGACTTATAGGAGCGACATAGTAACCGAGTATAATAAACGCGAGTGAAACCGCGAGGGGCAGCTTGTATATAATAAATGTCGTCATTTATATTTATTTCCATAAACAAAAATCTCTTTCGTTTATTTATTTGTCTTTGTCAGATATATTTAATCGTCCTGCATTTTATTAACGAGCTGCGAGACAATAGAGTCCTTAAAATTCCTCTCGACTAATGTATGGAATTTTAATTTAACTTAATATTTCTAGAAACTTCGATCGGATGTAACTCTTATAAAATTTTTAATGGGAAATCCTTTAAGAATAATTTATAAGTAAATATGACTCAATAAGAGGTTAAAAGGCGCTATTGTACACAGAGTCGTAACTATACCGTCTCAGGCCCGAGGCAAATTGTTGGACGAGGCCCCCAAGTAAAAATCGTCATATTCTTACTTAATTTTAATGAACCACTTAAGTAGTTACTCAAAAGTATTAATAATATTGTGTGAATTTTAGTTAAATATCTGATAACCTTTATTTTCAAGGTGGTTTATACATACATATTTAAAATAAAATATCAGTTTACTTTTAATAAGATTTTTATGAATAAAATTCTTTTAAGCCGAGGCCCTCTCGGGTCCGGGGCCCGTGGCTTTTTGCCAGCCTTGCTACCCTATAGTAACATCCCTGATTGTATAATATGGCCTGATTGTATTTTTCGAAAGGTATCATGAGTGTTTATAATTATTTAAAAATAATCATTTAATAAATAAACTTATAAGTGTAGTGTAGACGTGTCAAAATCAGTTTAGGACTTATGTGTTTGCCTTTTTTTGTCTAATTCTAGAAATTTATGTAATTTTCTTTCTTAAATACTCTTTATCTTATCCTTTTAACTTTACTAGTGGTCGCCAAGCGGTTGGAATTCGACTGTAGTTCATTCAATTTTTAACCGATTTCAAGATTGACCACAGATAATTCATTCTCAATTTGACCACAAATTAACAATAAACAAAAGAGTTTACATGCGTGTGTGTACAACTAAATGGTGGTGTGTGTAATGTTTTTTTTTTATTTGATGATTTAATGTATTTTTATGGATACTTAAAAAAACTATAATAGCCTTCCCCGCTCGTTCTTTGTATAATTTTTGTCTTTCAACTTTATACTGCTGTCAGCGCAATTTTTGTAAAAAGAGGTACGAAGTTTTTTTTTAAAGAGTAACTATCGAGTTTCTTGGCGGTTCTTCCCGTTAGAATATACATTCCGAACCGTTGCTAAATAAATTAAATAATATATTTTTTTGTCTTTTTTGCTTCTGTATTGACGATTCAAAAGTGCTTTTAAAAGCCTGCTTGAATTATATATAATAAGGGATTTTGATTTTGTCTCACGTATTATTATATATTTAAGCTAAAAGTTATTACATGAGGTATATATGATTTGGCATCATTGAGAAACATTTAAGTAGGTGTTTTATTTTTAAATAAGAAACATTGATGTTAATATTCAGACTTATTAAGGACAATCAGAGTAATTAAAACTATTTAAAAAAATTAAACACAAAAGTACATTTCAAGCTCTATATAATTCATTGCATAAAAACTGTCCCCAATTTATAATAGACGAACTGAGCAAAATACAATCGCAAATAGGCATTGTTAGAAGTAAGAATGAAAGTCCTTATGGTCACAATGTGGTCTACGGACTGACAAACCAATCTATACGAATGTAAAATTGAAGTGTTTGTTTGTAATTTTAAAAAATACATATAAAAGTATACACGGTATGTACATCAAAAACATAATTTTTAATATTTTTGTCTGTCTGACTGTTTGTTTCGGCTAATCTCTGAACCGATTTTGACGGAACTTTAACTCGGGAATAGCTAATGTTACACGGAGTATCTTAAGCTACCTTTATTTTAAATAAAAGAGTGGGTTACGCGAAAACAAAATTCATATCATTGGTGTGAATTTTTTTAGAAGGTAAACATATAAATATATTCTTTTCTTAAATTAACGCGGACGTAACCGCGGGCACAACTAGTCTTACATATGAACAGTGTGTTCAGTGTGTTCATTATTTGTATACTTATTTTATTGTTCTTTTATTTTTGAATTACGAACGCGAAATAAACGTGCTAACTTACTTTGTAAATAATGATTCATTATTATTATAAAATGAGCATTATATAATGATAATCGATCATTATTCAATCAATAATACTGTTTAATTAAAAAAAAAACTTTTTATAACGCCTTTCCCTATCAAAAAGCTTCAGCCCATAATCTAATATTTACTAAGGAGACAACCTTGTACTGCTGTGACTTAATAGTTTTTACAAAACATATATATTGTCCTAAATCACTAGGTGTATAAATACAAGTTCAATTTTATGATACTGCCAATTCTATTAAATTTTATCCAGAAAATTCTGCTTTTTGTGTGAACAGACATGTACCATGATATTTTAAAACCTATATTCCTAATTTTAATGTCGATAAAATTACTTAATAGTTATTTCAGTATATGTGTTATCATATTTTTAATAAATACATCATTGTAGAACTTTAACAATATCCAAAAGCTTATTATATTTCATACCTCAATATTTCAAGAAAATTTCAATAGTAAAAAATATAAAAGCGTGTTTCAATAATGAAATTTCATTAAATAGAGATAAAATCCAGGTGCCGCGAAAGAAAAAACTTTCACTAACAAAGTCGCCCAGCGCGTACCGAAGCTCGTAAGCTCCCGCCCCGCGAGTTAGTCTGCCGGCGGCATCCGACCGGTGCGCACGTGTTGTCGCCGTACGAACTTTCGCGAGTGAGTGACGAGTGAGTGAGCATGCCCGCCCGCGCCGTGGCCTTCCTCGCCACCGCGGCTCTCGCGCTGGCGGCCTCCCCGCCCGACCCTTGCTATGAGGATGGCCGCCCGAGACGCTGCATCCCGGACTTCGTCAACGCCGCCTTCGGGAACCCCGTGGTGGCTTCATCCATCTGTGGCAGACGAGGCCCGGAACGACTCTGTGACCCGCCCGGCGACCAGATCCCTGAGAACGCCTGTCGTGTTTGTGATGCCACTCGCACGGACCGACGCCATCCACCAGCCCACCTCACCGATCTGAACAACCCGCACGACGTCACCTGCTGGCGCTCCGCCGCGCTCCCGCCGGCCTCCTACGACTCCCCTCCCGACAACGTTTCCCTCACCTTATCCCTGGGCAAGAAGTACGAGCTCACCTACGTCAGCTTACAATTCTGCCCGAAGGCGGCGCGTCCTGACTCCGTAGCTATATACAAGAGCGCGGATTACGGGGTCACTTGGCAACCTTTCCAATTCTATTCGAGCCAATGTAGGCGAGTGTACGGGCGGCCGAATAAAGCGACAGTGACCGCTGCGAACGAGCAGGAGGCTCGGTGTTCCGACTCGCACAGGCTGGCCGGGGAGAGTTCTGGGGGTGCTAGACTCGCGTTTAGCACCTTGGAAGGACGTCCGAGCGCAGCTAATTTCGACATATCCCCTGTACTTCAAGACTGGGTCACGGCGACCGACGTGCGAGTCGTGTTCAATCGCCTGCACATGGTGAACGAAGGTGACGAGGTGGACAGTAAGAAGCAGGCAGCGCCGGGGTCGCAGCACTACGCCGTGTCGGATTTCGCTGTCGGCGGTCGATGCAAGTGCAACGGGCACGCGTCCAGGTGCATCCCGGCGAAGGGCGAGGAGAGCCAGGGGGTCCAGCTGGCGTGCGATTGTAAGCACAACACAGCGGGAAGGGATTGCGAGAGATGCAAGCCGTTCCACTTCGACAGGCCGTGGGGACGAGCGACGGCGCGCGACGCCAACGAATGCAAAGGTAAGAAATAAAGGTTTTATTAAACAACTTTACAATACATGCCTTAAGAAAAAATGGGAAATGCTTTTAAAAGCAAAATATGTAAAGTCGATTCTTTGATTGACAAACAAGATGCTGACAATTACTTACCCGATTTCAATAAAAATTCTATAGAACCAAAAGCCCTTATACCCTTTCAAACAAAAAAAAAGAATTAATTAAATCGATTCAGCCGTTCTCGAATAATCGAGAATTGTCTCTTATATTTTTGAAATTTAAAAATAAATGAACATTTACAAAATTTTGATTAGATTTAGAGAACAATAAAATAAGCGGAACTTCCTCCTTATCGTCCTGATGTTGAACTTATTATAAATCTGTCGGGCTTATCGCGACGCGTTCTACGTATTTATCCACTTTTGAGGAGATAAATAAAAGTGTACATTATGTTATCTGGTATCAAAACAAAAAGTTTTTCTCATAAGGTAAACAGGCGTTATGTTTCGAATAAAATAAATCTTGTGAGAAATTTACATAATGAATGAATCGTGAAATGTTAAAAATTAATAGCTTTAAATACTGTTTTTATTTCATATTAATTCAACTTGTGTTAACGTTTTTTATTATGTTTGTTATATAAAGCAATTTGAATAGTTTAAAATTCCTTGTATTGATTTCTGGAATCTTTTCGAAGAAATTTAAAAAATATTCCAAATTATAATTATTTAAGATGTGTAAAAATCACGATAGTCACAACTAAACATTAAGAACTATTAAGTACTTATATTATTCTTGATGTAGACATAACACAATTTTTTAATCCGATATAAAGTAAAATGGGTGAGCAATTACTAGCTATACCCGATACATCTAAATGGGTTGTAAAATTTAAGTAGTGGTTCTTAATTAATAACAAAACTATAAGTATGCAAGAAAAATATCAAAGTACATACATACATTTGCTTTCAAAAGACACTTTCTATGAAAAAGGTAATGGTGTAGAAAACTTAACGTTTTTAAGTTCCTTAAAAAAGTAATCAAAAGCACATAATTTTCTAAAATTAAAACCCAAACAATGTTTCGGAGCGCACGGAGGACAAACAAACAATAATTGACTTTAATTTATATAATTTACAGAATCTCAAGTACAGTCGTACGTTAGAACTAAACAAGTATAAATAAATAACGAATAATCTCGTATTATCTTAGGTTAATTAAAATTTATTCGCGCTTCACAATCAATAAAACTAAATGGCATCAATTAGCGAACTGGATTTACATATCGACGGAAAAACAAACATGCATAATTTATTTTATATTTATAGATCGATAGAATGTATAAATAACTAAATTTGAGATAACTTAGTGTATAGAGCACGTGGTAATATCCACTGCTGATCGTAGAACAAAATCCGGGTTAGCGCTATTAAGATAACAAAAAAAATTATTGAAGTGATCACCGCCGCCCATGGACATTTGCAGCACCAGAGAAGCGTCAAAAACGTTGCCAGCTTAAAAAGAGAGGAATGGAGAGAGGAAATAGGAAGTTAGGAAACGAATGCGGGAGGGAGTTAGGCTTCTCTCTCTCTCTCACTCACAGTAAGAAACACAGCTATATCAGTTACTTCACGCAGATCTTCTGTGAGAGTGAGATACTACCCTGGTCGAGCCCGTATACGAGCTTCAGCTAGGCTCTACCTCAGTTACGTTTAAAATTTTTCTAGTATTTAATGAGATATAAAATTATATGTATGCTCGAGGATCCGACTGGCGTCCTGTCCAATGGGTATAATTCGGGTATAATTTTGAATCTATGTATGTATCAGTAATTTAAGAATTCAGTGACATACACACGAACAGAAGAAATCACGATTTAAATGAAATTTGGTACAGAAATAGCCTAGAGCCCGAGAAAGGACCTAGGCTACTTTTTAATGCGAAATGCTGTAGGGGTTGATATAGAAGCAAAATAATAACAATAATAAATAATCCTGCGCAGACGAAGTCGCAGGCACCATTTAGTAATGTACTTGAAATATTTTATTTTATTTTATTTTGCTTTATTAAGGCACAAACAGTTTACAAAATAAAAACTTAAATTATAAATAAATTACTAAAACATACACCAATTAAGTTGCCACAAATAAATAAGAAGTAAGAAGTACAATTTTATAAAAATCAACGAACGTCACATTTTTAAACGTTATAAATAAAAGAAGAACAAAATATGCATACAATTCTAACTGATAATCTAGAAGAGTCTAATTCTAAATAATAAAAATTTACTCATTTGGTCTTCAAACAATATTTTTAAATAACTGTAGGGAAACATTAAAAATATCTATTTCACAAAACTTTTCATTATATCTCTTACAAACTCTATGAAGAAATGAATTTTGAGCGTGGTAAGTTTTAATATATAGCCTATGACTATCTAACATAATGTATATTTTAAATAAAACCATAATTATTAAAATAGGTTTAATAGTTCAGGTGTATACTTCGCACGTACACTATTCGATCTCTCTTTATGATATTTTAGTATAGATATTTAAATATTGGTATACCGTTTACGTGGTTAAAAGTGTAGATAGAATCAAAAATATATTAAGCTGTGCCCCGTGATTTCTCCCGCGGTATTTTGAAGAAAAATTTTAATTATATAATGTTTAATTTCCCTACTTGAATAAGATATTTATTATTTTATTGGTTTCAATATTGTTTTCGCACAACATTTATTTTTTTTTTATAATAATTCAAGTAAAAGGAGTAACTTAGGCTTCCTTATTACATAAGCTATCTTTGTGTAAAAGTTTCGTCAAAATCGGTCCAGCCGCGTCAGAAATTAGCCGGAGCAAACAGAAATAAAGACAGACGAAAAACTTAAAACATGATTCAGACACAAAATTGAAAAAAAAAGGTTTTTTGATGTAAGTACCGTTTATGCTGTTAATTTAAAATTACAAACAGATACTTCAATTTTATTTATTTGTATAGATGGATAGCACAAGAGTCAAGGGCGTTATTCTTCAACAATGCGTCTGTATTCAAAATGTTAGGCGGATGTCATAATGACTGTAATATGTGTTGCACGCATAAAACTATCTATTACGATAATGAGACCAAACCAGAGAGAACTGTTTTCACATTAACTTTTTGTGTGCTCTGCGCTTGTCGGTACGTAATGATACTCCTTGCTTTATTTGAATATGCTATGATATTTGTGTTAGGGATCTCGTGGTTAATGCCGTTGCTATTAAATAAATTAAAAAAAAAAATACTTTTTTTTAAAGTTTGTTTTTAAGTTGACAGTATTGTTTGAATTTTTATGTTTTAAAAAGGGGTTTTTAAATTCTTTTTGTTAAATATTCTTACGTTATGTGTATAATATGTAAATATTTTAATTACGTACACAAATAGTTTTGTCTTTTCTAACATAGTGCTATATTAAATTTGTTATGGAAATCATTTTACTTCTGAGATTTAAGGCTTAACTTTTTCCAAACCGTACTCGATCCATTCTCTTATTAAAAATATAAATTCCTAATTCGATTAAAATATTTTGATTTTGTTTTTAATTTTGACTAAAATGTTAGTAAACGAAGATCCGTGCATTTATTGGTTATTTCACATGTGCTGTTATTTCACAGCGTTAAAGTTAACGCCCACAAATAACCGGACGACCTAACCCACGCCGCAACAGAAGTCATCTTCACATGTGGACCAAATCTGTTCTCTCCTTATAAAGAAGTCGAAATAATCGGTCAAGTTCTTGCAATCCAATTTTTTATTGTTTAAACTAGCTTTATCGCGCGATTTTACTCTTATTGCCAGATTTTTATCAGACTAGGCAGCTCTTAGTGTACTTCGTATTTTTAGTAAGTAGTTACATAACAATTTTAAACTGTATTTTTGTAACTGTATTATTCGTTGTATAGATTTTTCATGTTTTATAACTAGCATTGTAAATGTGAATATGTACGAGGAAGTATGCACGAGTTACTTTTTCTTGCGAAAACAGACGAACGGAATTTGTTGAATTTCTCAGTATTGTAGCTTATCTATATACCAATATAAGGCTTAAGCTAAAATTGTGAAATAGTCTAGCAGTCAGTACTTATGTCGAAGTCGCGGGAGGTATATAATATTTACTTTTAAAAAGTAACTGATCCGCTAAATCCTCCTAAACCACCTAATAATAATAAGCCATTTTTGCACAGATCATGCTGTAATAAAGAAATTAAAAAGAAAAAAATTTTGTTAGTTATTATTAGATTCTTTTATTCTAATTGTTAGTATGATTAGTGTTCTTCTATTTCTGTGGACCCCTGTTTGGGTAAAGGCCTCCAAGCTCTTCCACAGCTCTTTGTCCTTAGCTTTTTCCACCAGTCTTTCCCTGCTACATGTTTAAGATCATGAACCTAAACTACGTATTTAATGCAGTTTTCATTATAATTTAGATAATTTTTCACGGAACCTTTATTTATATTTTAAAGTAGTAAAGAGTTTTGTAAGTAGAAAAGAAATATTTTGTAACTAAGTCGTCCTACATTAGACCCGTGCGAAGGGGACGGTTAGCTAATACTGCTGAAATATGGAACTCGTATTATAAATATGAATGTAACTGTTTGTTTGTTGTATTCTGACACATAAACTGCTGAATCAATTTTGATAAACTTTGGTGTAAATATTGATTGAATCTTGAAGAAGGGAACAGGTTTATTGTCGTGAAAATTATATTTGATAGGCGTGAAATAGGAAGTGAAACATTGTATGTAAATCAAGTTTATATTATTTCTCATAGATGTAAGTTATTCAAATTAATTGTTTTATGCAGACGAAATCACAGTAAATAACTTAACACACTAAAACCAATAAAAATAATTGAATCTAATTTAGAAGCGGTTTAAAGTATAAATTTATACTTTAAAATACTTTGAACCCGGAAAATCATTGATAACCTCAAGGGTCACGAAAAGTTTAAAATGGAAAGTTAACTTTCGAAAGGCTTATTTGTAGATGTATCGACGCTATTATTTTTCAAGATAATTAAGTAATCAGACATACATATAATAAAACTATGATAGGTTCGTGTAATGTGATATTTAAACCGCGTAGAAAATAATATTTTAAAAATATTTTTACAATTAGCTGCTCCCCGCGGTTACAATCGCTCTTTTTGGTTACAGCTGGATCTGTATCAGTAGTTTCAGAGATTACTCTGTAACCTGGTCACAGGTGGGAAACTAGACAAATTCACGTACGCTAATAAGTAAATAAACTTAAAATAGACAGTTCTAAACACGTCGTCACGCATACAAAAAGAATTAAGTCTCTACCTTTATTTTTTGTTCTGTTCTATACTTAGTCTTTCATTGGCGTACTGGAAGAAATCTCTTTTAGGGATAAGTATGTCTTTTAAATTGAACTTTCCTATGACATCTGTATACCATTTCTGGCATGTTTAAAGTGTTAAATAAATAAAAGTTGATTGAAAGTGATTTTATAATATTTTTATTTAAAATTTTTTTTTTTTTTTACGAATATGTAATTTAACATAGCTTACGTAAGTCATCCGTATGTTCGTAAAGTGTAATTCTCGCCTTAACGCCAGACTGTCTGCAAGAACCGTATTATTTAAAATAATTAGGTGAATTTTGTATGAAAGAAAGTAAATTGAAATTTTGTCTCGTTTCCGGTTTTCAAGAAGTATATCAGTAGGTATGAGAGCAAGAAATGTCTCGCGGGAGATTATTTCCTTTAAGAGATGAGGGTCATGACATTTTGTATTTCTTTGGGGTATTTTCAGAATAAAATCGCTTATTTGTCATCTTTTTATTATCCTGCTATCTGTCCCTCCCGGTTTCACTCGCGTTTACGGTTACTGCTGTTGTGAGTCGTATCGTGATGTAATATAGCCTACAACCTTCTTTAATAATTAGCATGTACAATGATAAAAAAAAAATCCTACATACATATGTATTAACAAATTGTACTTTTTATAGTATTAGTGTAGAAGAAATGTTATGTATAACACAAGCTAGTATATAAAAATGGTCAAGCGCGAGTCAGAGTTACATCATCGTAAAAAATATAACACCATATACATTATGTCATGTTAATTATATTCTATGAAAATGTTTATTAAATGTTGACACATAGATGGACAAACGGAGGCTTAGCAATAGAGTCCCGCTAGTATTCTTCACGTACGGAACTCTACAACCCGTAAATAATTAAAAAAAACTGACTTCAAAGGAAACTACGTAATTTATTTTATTTTAATGACATACTTATTCCAGTTACTTCGATTTAAAAACCAACCAATCAAGTGAATTTTATGACAGTTATCTTTTTAATCTGTAAGAAGGTATACTTAAGTTTATACGTTTTTTCTTAATGTATAGGTATAACTTAAAGGTGACTGACATAGTGATCTATCAACGCACAGCCCAAACCACTGGACGGATTTGGCTGAAATTTTGAATGCAGATAGATGTTATGACGTAGGCATCCGCTAAGAAAGTATTTTGATCAATAATACCCCCAAGGGGATAAAATAGGGGATGAAAGTTTGTATGAAACTTTGTCAATTTCAAATTTATTGGGCTGAGACTTTGCATGCATAAAGTTACTATGATGTAGGCATCATAGACATCGCAGACGAAGTCGCGAGCATCAACTAGTTTATAATAAACTTAAAGACTAATTTGTAAATTGACGATTCAAAAGCGCTTTATAATTTTTGAATTTAAATTTTAATATATTCTTTTTAACAAAAACATAATTAATCAAGTCGTTCCAGTCGTTAGTAATCGGCGAACATACATTCATATTCCCACACAAATTGAAAAACTCCTCCTCTTTTAAAAGTCGGTTAAAAAATTATCTACGTCATAAAACGTACCAGATGATAAATAATGGTGCATTCATACCATTGTTGAATCGATTCGATAACAGCTCTAAGAGAGTTACCATTAATTGAAACCCATGATACTAATTCGGAATTTTATCTTTATTTCACCATAAAACGAATTATCTATGCCCAATCCATAACAATGTAGGGCTAACAAAGCAATGTGCGCCTACGCATGATTTGTGGGTTCTGTAGCTAGTAAATGTGATTTTTAAATCCCATTCTGATAATATTTATTAAAGGTGGTATGTGGGGAGGTATAGAGGTTTATTCGCATTTCAGCAAAAACTACTGGACAGATTTTGATGAAACTTTCATAAAAATATAACCTACCTCAAACAGAGCAATTGTAGTCCCAAGTAAAGTAAATCGCATTTGAAAAATAGGTAAAGCTAAAACCATATGCAAATCAGATCAGTATTTGAGAAAATCGCGGATATGCATACGTACATACGCGTCGAATATAAAATGTACATTTTAGGAAGTCGGTTAAAAAAGAAAAATATCTTCTGCTATTATTATTATTTTGCCCGACTTCGAAAAAAGAGGAGGTTCACTGTATGTATTTTTTTTGTTTGCAATTGTATACTTCTAAGCTGGTCTCATTGTAATCAGGTCAGGATCTCATGCTGGAATTCTACAGAATTTACTTCAAAAGCGACTTCAAAAATGTTTTAAAAAATATTTATTTTTGCTTTTTATTTTACTGCTTTCGGTTTTGAAGTCGGTGTTTTTTTTAGTTTTATTGAGACAAGCTAATGATGTTACGAATTGTTAGAAACGAGTTATCATTTTTTGTCAGAAGGATTTATGCGAAATTGATTCAACGTATAAAAACAGTCGTTAGAGTCGTACTAATAAATAAAATGGCTATTTTATTAACGGTAACCTTTTTTAAATTAATTTTAGCAACGTTAGTCGTTGAGAGATTTATTGAAAGTTATTAGTAATGTATAATGGTTAATTTATTATTGATTATTATTTCTTTATAAAAATAGCTAGTGAATAAGCAGGGATATCTGATGTTAGGTGATCTCTGGCTATGGACATTTGCAGAACCAGAGGAGCTACAAATCCGTTACCAGCTCAAAAATTAATGATAGATGAAATGGAACGACATATACCCGAGATGGCCTAGTGGTTAGAACATGTCGATCTCAATCGATGATCGTGGGTTCAAACCCTGGTTAGCACCGCTGATTTGTCAAGTGCTAAATTAGTGTTTAAATTCATCTCGAGCTCGGCGGTGAAGGAAAACATCGTGAGGAAACCTGCATGTGCCGGGAGAAAACCGCCAATCCGCAGTGGAGCAGCGTGGTGGATTAAGCTCTAAAACCTTCTCCTTAATAGGAGGCATTTGCCCAGAGCAGTGGGATATTTACAGGCCTTGTCTTAGATTTTCACGATTATTACTCATTGAAATAAAACTATTTTAAACACATTTAAATCGCGTATATTAATTATTTATATCATGGGTCTACCCGTGACCACGAACGCTGTAAAGTGTTCGAAACGTCGGGATGATAAAAATAATTAATATACGCGATTTAAATCCGTTTAAAATAGTTTTATTTCAATATTGACAGGCCGTTGCTTCAATTTTTTTTAATAGAACGGGGACTAAGGAAATTAATGTATGGCGTTAGGATATCGGTTCTCTCACTCACGCAGCTATGTTATATATTTAACTTCGATCTTCAGTGAAAGTGAGGTGCTGAGTGAGGTGTATGAAATGTTGCGCACTATAGTATAGTTTTTATAGAGAAGGAGCAAGGAATACTTTTTTTATTATTATGTACATATAAATACATTAAATCAATAAAAAAACATTACACACACTACCGTGTATTTGATACACATTTCTTTATTGTTAAAGTTGACTATAGATTCATATTGTTTACCTGTACTGAATGTAATAATAGAACCTTAAAGATTAAATTTATAATTTATTTTCATTATAATTAATGCATGAAGAAGACATCACTATTATCTTTCAAGGTATGTTTTTTCTAACATATTATTATTTCCAATAAAAAATATTGCTTAGAAATAAATTGTTAAAAAAAAAACAATTTAACTTTTCTTGTAGACAAGTCATAGAACTATTTAAACAAAAAAAATATTTTTTGATACTTGTCGCCTTGTTACTATGTACGTGTGATTATTTTTGTATGTTTGTGCATCAAGAGAACAATGGGTCGACATGAGTAGGTAAGGTAAAGGGTGATGGCGATGCGCGGTTCGCAATCAGCGCCCCGCCCCAGACAGCCTTTGTCGTAATTAGGATTGAAACATCCCGCTTTAGTTTTTCTAAATGAAAAAGTAAAGTAAAAAAACAGTAATAAATATAATTTAAGAATATTATAATGTAAAATGATTTTAACAATATAATATGTACAATAACTAACTTAACTATTTAGAAATCGTAATAATTACTGAATAAATCATGTCGCGAAATGGTGGCAAGGATACCAGCAACGTTTCCCCTTTGAATCGCAATTCCGATTTTCTGGGTGAAAAGTGCGCCCTCCTGTCACAAATGGAGGCAATAAGATGAGAATCTAAGAGTAAATAAACTGTAAATATCCCACTGCTGGGCAAAGATCTCCTCACCAATTAAGGAGAAGGTACTCTACTGCGGTTTGACGGTTACATGTGTCAGAATTTCTTTTGACGATATTTTCTGTTTTTCTGTCAGTAACGAAATATACTTCAAATTCAAATTCAAAATATACTTTATTCAAATAGGCTTTTTACAGCACTTTCGAATCGTCAAGTTACAGGTCCATTGGTTACAGATTTTTTTAAGCTACCATACTTTATTGGTTTACTGTTGATTTCTGATATTTGCTTGTAAACTCCTTCTTTAACTGTCGGAAATACAGAAAACAATCCGTTAATTTCTATATAATTAGCCATAATAATTCCCTGACATCCATTCAATCTTCGGATACACAGCGTAAAAAAGAAATATGTTTCGTTCCGAATATTTGTAAAAGTGAAATTCAACGTTTTCTTTTAATTTTCAAAATAGGAAAAAACATTTTTATTTAAAGTAGCAGATTGGATTTATGATTTAATTATGATATAATTTCAAAATCGGTTTCATGGTTCGTTTCAACTTTCTCTAGCTCTCATAGTTTTATCTCAATGAATCACCCCGTATATCTATCTATAGGTACTAGAAAAATATTACCATTATTTTAGAAATAGATAGATTATAGATAAAATCAGCTAAAAACATTAACACAAAAAGACTACCTAAGTATATTTTTTTTACTTTCAAGGTCATAATAATTTGTGTAAAAAAGTGACTTGGGGCTTTTTCGAGTGGGATTCTGATTGTAGATTACAATGTTTAGTGTTAAGCAAACGTATCTTGTTTTATGTGTGCGAGGTTTATTTTATTACTCACACGATGATTTTGTGTTTCGGACCTAGTGTTGTGCTTTATACGATATCGATTTTAAAACAAAAATATACTAATATTATAATGCTATAAAATGTTAATTTATGTATCTATAATTAAAAATATAGGTATACTTCGAGATATGTGTACGAGATTCGGGTATTATTATTATTTTCAGTATATTCATCAACTCTAAGTGCATTTTGCGTAAATATTAGTTTTACAATCAATTGTGGTATGAGGCGAGGCAATAGAAATCCAAATTGATCGCAAATTCTAGATGGCTTATTTAACTAGTTATACATCAATTATGTAAAATATTCATAATTGTTAGTATTCATTACTCATGACTAACATGATTATTAGTATGGATAAGACACACACATAAACTCTTTACTTTCATAAGTTTAACTTTGATGTCTAAAAAGCAAAAGACATGAAAAAAGCTTTTACATTGTACTTGTTAATTTTAATAACAACCGTTTGGTAAGATATAAGAATTCTACCTTTAAACTATCGACACAGAACAACACTAGCGGATGAACTTTAAAAATAAACCATAATTCCGAGGGATAGATTTGATTATCCTCTGTACTTGTGAAGATTCATCTCCATTTGGCATTTACAGAAGATTGACGGCGATATTTTATTTGTTATTTATATGAATACAAGTGTAATAAATACGATCTATCTAATCTAGTAACTTGTTAGTATGTCGTAAAGTTTGAAAATTACTGCGACCTTATAAACGAGGTGGCTATATGAGTGTTTTTAACTGGCTTCAAAAATGTGGCGATTATCAATTCATCGGGGACTTTACATGTATTTTCCCCTATTACGTGAAGATGGCTTGACTGATTGGTTGAATAATTTAGTTTTGAAGGCTGTTCCTGTTTTTCGTCTTAATTATATTGTTTCGTGTTTCACTTCAGGGTAATAGTATTTATAGTATTAGGAAAATTGTATCAAAATTATCGGATTATTCAGCATTTCAACCTTGTAAACTTGGGTTTGCCGTGTAGTTTACCTAGTAATACTAATTCCATTGTAAACTGTTAGTTATTTTGATTACAGACTTGTTCCCAGGGGTTGCAATCAGTTATTGGCAAAAACGTAGATTTGAATAATATAAAATAAAATAACGCTAAATTGATTGACTGTTGCATGTTTTGATATAGATGAGGTAGTTCGACAATTCATTGATTATTATATAATATGCAATTTCATACCATTTCAAATCATAATTTTAAAGCGTATTAATGCTTTTCAAGATATTCCGTTATTTTTATTATGATTAATGACAATAGTTTAACAAGTTAACAGATAAATGAAAAGTTTTAATTTCCTGCGTATATAAATATATATACTTTAAAAATATCATGAATTCCTTATTTTTCAGATTATTATACTTGTAGCACAAAAACCAAAATCTACGATAATTAATAATGGAGGTATCTAAAAAAGAAAACCAAATATTAAAAAAATTATTACTTTTTACATCCTAACCCATATAACAAGCTATGCGAACCGGACTCAAAATAGCCATAGAATTTCGTCCACAAAACAAAACAGGAACGCGGCCGTATCATAGACTATAAATCTTTTCAAAATCACTCGTCTAAAAGCATAGACAACGTCAAGAACAATGCACGCACAAAAACATGAGGCTTTTTTGTCGTCTGGCAAAAATGCGTACGTCACAGCCAAAGTGGTATGAGTTTAGTCATTCAAATAGAACTCCGATTATGTGGCACGCTTCTCCGTAGTAAGCATTTATATTTGTACGCTGATAAGCAATACTGAGTCAAGCCACACGAACTTCATTTTGAGAAAATGGCGTTTAAATATGTCAAACCTAATCATACTAATATCATAAAGCTGAAAAGTTTGTTTGTTTGAACGCGTTAATCTCAGGAACTATTGGTTTAAATTGAATAAGTCTTAATGTGTTAGATAGTTTATTTATTGGGGAAGGATATAGGCTATATTACATCACGCTACGACTCATAGGAGCAAAGCAGTAACCATAAACGCGAGTAAAACCGCAAGGGACAGTTAGTATATAATATGCACGTTAAATGGTGTCAGTACATATGGACGCCGATAAGCAATACTGTGTCAACCCACATGGACTTCATTTTGAGAAAATGGCATCTAAAGATGTTGAACCTGTTCTTAACAAATATGTTTGAAGAAGTATGTATCTATCTTTTATTTTATTTTTTGATAAAAGGTATAATGAATTTAAATCAGACTGATACATATAATATATTATCTAATAAAAAGTTATTTAAATATTTGAGATTATTGTATAAATTGCAAAAAATGGAACGCACTTGAAATTCGAATCAATTCATTAAGAATTTTTTCCGTACTTATTTAATTTATATGACTACAATTTTTTTGATTAATGTTATATAGGTGATGTAGTATCAAAATACATCAATATCACCGAATTTGACTTTTTGTGGGTTGACACATTATTGCTTATCAGCATCCATATATGAGTTTGAATTACCCTAAATGAATTCGGATCTAAAGAAAGGAATACAATCGATATTTTTGATAAAACCTCAAAATGTATTCTGCGATAGTTTAGGAATTATTTTATCAGCTCTTTGCGTTATTGCAGAGCAGATAAAGCTTTTTAGTTGTTCCAAAACGTTCGGAAATGGTTTGGTTTATCTAACGATAAGTTAAAAACAGTTGCAGGTATATTAGTGGTGCATAATTTTGTAAAGAGCTTTGATATTTTTTTACTATATTATATATAAGAAGTATTTTGATTGTGAAAATTTTGATGTTTAGATTTCAAGGAAATATTTTAAATGAACTCTTGTATACATTTCGACTTGTTTCACTGTTTCGTTTCGTTCATAACTTTATTTAAAAACGATTAATTGTAGGACCGCGATGTTCATGTTTTAAATTTAATTGTTATATCATATTTTGTACACATTTCTAGCAGAAGTGCTCGTGAAAGAAGCGATGTGATGCTGTCATCAATTTTTTTTTATACAAGTCAGGGTGCCTAATTCCGTTTTTTATGTTAAACCGTTTACGCGCAATTACGGGTGCTACTGTATTTATAATTAATTATTATATACAACAGTTGCTAAATAGCGAAGCTGTAACTATATTGTCGTGCTCGAAATTTCGAATAGACGGATATACCCCACAGACGTAATTAGATTTCCCGACTATACAGACATATGAATTTAAATAGTCATAATCATTTCGCCATAACCACAACTTTTAAAGATTAAAAAAAATCAACGCAAAACACATCAAGCTTTAAAAAAGTAAGGGAGAGTAAACGTAACAAAAACGAAATGGTGTATTCGCAACGAAACGATTCGAACGATAACTATATTGTCGTGCTCGAAATTTCGAATAGACGGATATACCCCACAGACGTAATTAGATTTCCCGACTATACAGACATATGAATTTAAATAGTCATAATCATTTCGCCATAACCACAACTTTTAAAGATTAAAAAAAATCAACGCAAAACACATCAAGCTTTAAAAAAGTAAGGGAGAGTAAACGTAACAAAAACGAAATGGTGTATTCGCAACGAAGTATTCAAATGATGTTGATACAGCGTGTCAGATCATTAGTGTAGTGTAAACGTCTGAGTATGTGTGAGACTGCGAAACGAGCTGCCCTGATAGAGGGAGGAAGTGAGATGGCCGTCCAGTGGTTGTATCGCGCGATATCGCGGCTATATCTTACGCTTTTACCCCACTTTTCAATAATTTTTAGGTTTTTAGGATATTTTTATATTAGCAAATCTGAATTTGAGTAGTGTGGTGAATCAAGCTCGAAACCTTCTCCAAAATAAGATATAAGACCTTTGTCCAGTAGTGGGACCTTTACATTTAAGTTTGTTTATAGTGAAGTATCCTAATAATGTTGATTGCAGGGTCTCAGATCATTAGTGTAGTGTAAACGTCTGAGTATGTGTGAAACTGCAAAACGAGCTGCCCTGATAGAGGGAGCAAGTGGGTTTGGGGTCCAGTAGATGTATCGCGCGATATCGCGGGATACATCTACTATATATATAACTTACGTTTTTACAGCACTATTCAATAATTAAGTGTTATGTTTATGTTATGTCATTCATGCGTATCCGCAGTGTTGTGGATTAAGCTCCTAACCATCTCTAAAATAATAGATGAGGCCTTTTTCTAGGACCTTTACAGGTTGTTACAATAGAGTTTGTTTCTTAGATTATGTCTGTATGTTTGTTATGAAGTATTAATTGTTAATATAGCCTGCTAGATTATTAGTGTTGTTTAAATGTCTGAGTATGTGTGAGACTACAAAACGAGCTGCTTAATAGAGGGAGACTTCCTTCTTCCCTCTCCCGTATTAGTTGCCCAGTGGATCTATAGTGCCATATCGCGCATAACATATTAGAGTATAAACTCTAACGATAGAGCTCACATATAGAAGCTGGCGTTTCAAAAGCGCTCGTAAAAGATTATTTTTACGCGATTCCCCAAAACAAGAAATTTTGTAATTCATTCGTTTATTTTATTGATGATTTCCCTTCTAACTGTGTGTATACGTGTGTGTATGTGTGCTACATTCGTTACTTAAAATGTAAATACTTTACATCCGAGAAAACCGGTGAGAAACTCAACTCATTATATTCAACTCGTTATTGTATATTATAATAATATAAACCAAGTAAATTAAGATGTTCAGGAGATTATGTTAGGGGATTGCTATAAATTCTTAGATATGTCTAGTTCAAAATAGTATTTGATTAACGCGATACTTTTAGTGGATAGTCTGCTTAACAGATAAGAACTAAAACTGAGATAGAATTCCGTACTAATTGAGCTTTAATGACTTTGTTAGGGCAGGATCATGATTCAATACAGCTCAAGTGTTGTCATGCTAAAAATGTGACGCTATTTATGATAAAAAATATTATTTGACGCGTCTGCTTTAACATTATTTTTATATTACCAGGAACTACCACTATAATTTGAAAAATACTTTTTGCAATATGCGTTTGCATTTGGACGACTTTGCCTAGTAACCAGCTAGCAACTGAGTATGACAGGCAATAGTATCTTTAGGCCAAAAAGACAATTGACGAGCTTGACAAAAAATTAAATACGTTTTATATGAACGCTGATTTCGAGAAAATGGCGTTTAAAGATGTCAAGCCAATTTTCAAGCCTATCCTTAACATATTTGTTCGAAGACGTATACATCCATCTTCTCTTTTCTATATATTTTAAACTTTCGCGATTTATACTATTAATATTAATATAACGGGTCTTATCGCGATAATATCGCAACTTCGTCGAAACGTCGGGTAATAAAAAAGGTATTACTACCATTAGTTACCGCGAGTTTATCCGTTATATTAAATATTCTCTTTTCTATTTTGATCAAATGTGTAACGAATTAATAACACATTGGTGTAATAAAATGGTTTATCTAATAATAATTTTTCAAAGGTTTCTTAATATTCGAAACATTAAGTTAGGAAACTTTTATCCATACTTATTTAGTTAAGACGACCTAAAAATTTTTTGAATAATGTTAAATACGGTAATAATTATTAGAATTTGACGTTTTGTGGGTTAACACATTATTGCTTATCAGCATCCATATGACGTTCGACTATTAATTTATTAGTGTCTCACATCATATTAAGCATAAAAAAATTGGAAAATGTATTTTTTTCAAACAGTTCAAAATTCGAGTTTTTACGTGGACATTTACTCATTTATAATATGAATTATTATTTTTTTAAATTGACAGCGTGCTCACAGATACATTAAACTTCGAGAAACATAAAATATAAAACGACGGTTAAATATTGATTATTATTACTTTATGAGTAATTATTAATACTTTACTGCGAACTATTGATAACCACACACTGAGAATATTCTTATCAATTAATTTCGCCATTAAATAATTAATAGAACTTGGCATTCTCTTCCTTATTAATAAAATTTTAATCTTTAAATTGTATTTATTTGAAAATATTGTCGATTAAAATGTATATAACACAATCTAATTACCATTTTAATCGAATTTATCATTTTTTTTTAACAACTAACAATAATAAACAATTTAATTGTGAATATTGTTAGTTGGAGTCTAAAAGAATCACCTGTATCACCGGAATCACCGGACACCTTAGTATACGACTTAAATTTAATAGATTGAACGAATAGATTGAATGAATTATATAATTTCCAAATAACTAAGAACAGCATTGCGACTCTTACCATCTTACTGCTTAATGTCAGGATAAAAACTGGTTTATCTGTGTACATTTTGGCCTTACAATGTCGGATTCTCCCCTTGAATTGACCCATATGAAAACTATAGCTACGCCAGTCACAAGGATTGACATTTCGGTCGAGTCAGCTACATATTAAAATTCTTTAATTGTATCAAATAAAAAAACTATTAAAACCCATCTAGCCACACAGGACAAACCAATTACTTCAGCCATTTCAAACATCAATCTGAATCCGTCTCGAATTGTCCCCTCGGAAGTCATAACTCATTTATTTATTTGTACTTTGTTGACAAACGTTTTATATTGTATAACTTTTGTGAATACTATCATTAAGATCTTTATTATGAACGAAATAAGCGTTAAATTTGAATATATTTTGTGAAAGAAAATTTTTAGGGTTTAATAGTAAAATGAGGTACTCCAATTGTTGCAGACGTTAATTATTGTGCATCAAAGATTCTTGCCGCAGCTAAGAAGAAAAGAGTTTATGATCTTAAAATGACTGAACAGATTTTGGTAGAACACTTCTAAGAACCATTGCTAGAAAATCCTCTTTTAAGTAAAAATAACCGCATCCAAATCGGTTTACTCGTTTAGGAGCTACGGTGCCACAGCAAGACACAGACACACATAGCGGTCAAACTTATAACACGCCTCTTTTTGCGTCAGTGTTTAAAAATTTATAATAATTTTTAAATTTGACGTTCGCTAATTGACTTGTTGCCTCATAGACACTATGCGTCTGTTATGCTCCGCTAACTGGTTGCTAGGCAACATCGTCCGAAATAGCTGACAATCTGGGTGCCAAAAAAGGACAAATTATTATACTTTTGACATATTTTTTCTGGTCATTAAGTTGCAATAATGACTATATGTCTGAAATATGGTATAAGATCAAACGCAACAAAAATATATACTATTAAACAATAAGACACACGTAAAATTTGACAAACAATTCTATAATTTACAGGGCGCATAATAAGTTGAATGCATAGAATGAAATATTTGTAAAAAAATATGAAAAGCAAAAAAATATATTAAATATAATTATTTAAAATATTATTATTTTATAATATCTACTGAACCTTAACTGAGTATTTTCTGACGTCGTTAATGTTAATGTGACATTATAATTGATTTAAGGCGGTCCTGGCCGCCCACTTGGACAAAGGACACGAACGGACAGTTTGTGTTTTTTTGTGTGATTGACATTATTGTCGATGTAACTTTCGCTTGAATACCTGTGGTTACTAAACCTTTTGTAAATATTACACGGAATTTTAAGATGTCACGATAAAGAAATAATATACGCGTCTGTAAATTAAGTTGCTTGTAGTTCTGCTTATTTTTAATCTGAGCCGAGGAAATGTTTTATCAGTATGTAATAAAATTTAACGATATTGTATTTGTAAGTGTATTTTGTACAAGGTAATTTTTTTATCGTTTTTATAATATTCTCTGATTATTTATTCGTCTATTTGTAAACGTATTTTGTAGATAACATTTGGTAGTTTATTGAAATGATTCTTGACTAAGATAAATTGTAATTCTTAATGGGTTTACAAAAACAACATTATTTACAAAGAAAAATCGCCACAAGTAACATTAAAATATAATGAAAACTGTTTTTTATTGTTTGCTATATGTTGATGTAAATCTGGCAAGTCATCTAAAATTGAAGTATCTAAAACATATCCATTTCTTATACATATTATATGTTACATATACAAAATCGTGGACCAAGTCAATACTTTTAGACAGTATAGAAAGATTCATAAAAGCGAATTCAACTCTCGGTCAGTGATGTAAATCCCATGAAATATTCAACTGTACCAATCAGTAGCTATAAATACCTCAGTCATTAAATAAAGAATGCATAGAAAAATATTAGCTCGGCAATAAAGCCTTTCACATAAATTGTGATGTAAACAAAAACCCATGTTCCTATTAATGAGATACGGTCATACATTAACATACTTTCACTTTGGATTAGCCGTAAATATTGAGCTAATCGCTGAGATCATAATGATCGTATTTGTATTAGAATAACGGAAAAAATAAAAGGGTTTTTTGTAAGACTGCCATATTAGGATATGCAAATCTATACTTATACTAGCAGTTGCCCGCGGCTTTACCATTTGGAATTTGCTAGAAGCGATTCACAAAACTGGTAAAATACCATCCTTCAAGGCAAATAATTACTGAACGTGCAAAATAAATATACAATTTAAACTGAATTATGTTCACGTTTAACCTTTCAAGAAATTATTTTCTTCCATATTAACTAAACTACCCCGTTGTACCCCTGTGGGTTGGGGTTAATGTTGACATTGCAATTTTGAAGTACAACACACTTCAATAAATTTAGATTAAATCTACATTTTTACGGGTGAAACAGCAATATGAATTTAGTTTAATAAAAGTGAAATTGTAAAACAGATAAACTTGGCGGGCACGCTGCCGTGTGTCTATTTAGAAAAAAGGTGAACCATTTGATAGCGAAGCAGGAAGCTATGAAAGGAGCTCACATGAAATTCTGACGCGGCGTTTGTTTGACGTTTCGAATGGCGCTGTAAATGCGTCCATTGGTGTATTATAATTATAGGTGTTAGGCTAGTTTCGCGTGTAGCATTTATGTGCTTATAATTATTATTTTTTAATTGTGTAAAAAAATTTAGATAATACCAAGTCAAATTGTTTTTATTTTTTTAAACATTAATAGAGTAATTATATTTTTAGAAATAGGAAGTAAATAGACTTAAAAATGTAAGGAACACGATAATAGTTATTTTATTCGAAGATTAAAAAAATTAAAATAAAAATCCGTTCCCGGTTAATAACAAAATAACATTATTTAATATCAAAAATCATGTTAAGTTACAAAAGTTGAAATCCAACAGCCATATGATACTCAAATTATTGACACCTTTATTTTATAATAAAAGTAAAAATAATATTAAAACTAACACTAAGCCTTTTTAAACAAGCTAAAACATTATTATTGACAAAAAAAAGGAGCCGACTTCAAAAACAGAATACGTAATTTAATAACTACTGGACCGATTTTGATAAGAATTACACGACAACGTTTTGATAATATACCATTTTAAATATGAATAGTATTTTCTAAATCGATTAAGAAATGACGAAAAGGTAAAAAAACAAAAAAAAAAAACACATACTACGAATTAAAAACCTCCTAATTTTGAAGTCGGTTGAAAATAAACGCTGCGTGTGTAAATGCCCTAAGACAGTTTATTCCTGTGGTGCTAACCGGGCGGTTATGTTACGATTTATGACCCGTTTTGTAACTGGGTTCGTTTTAGTCGTTTTTGTGCGCCCGCGCCGTACGCGACACTCAATGGAGTTCCCTATGCTATGAAATATTTTTAGTTTATTAACTGTTGAGAGTTAAGATGGCCTAGCGGTTAGAACTTGGGTTGAAACCTCGGCTAGCACAGTTGACTTTTCAAATACTGTATTTGTGTTTAAATTCATCTTGAGCTGGAAAACATCGTGAAGAAACCTGCATGTGCCGGGAGAAATTCTAACACATGTATCCGTAATCTTGCAGTAAAGCCGCGTGGTGGGTTAAGCTCTAAACCTTCTTTAATAGGAGAGGAGGCCTTTGCCCAGCAGTGGGACATTTACAGGCTATTACTTTACTTTACTTTTTACGTAAATCGTTGAAAGTTAAAAGAGTTGGTACATGTTTCGGTACATATTTGTTTAAAAATGTATGTGCTTTTTATTTGGTTGCATAATATTCAACCGACTTCAAAAAAGGAAGAAGGTCTCAATACGAAGTGTATGTTTTTTCTAATGTTTGTTACATTAGAACTCTGTTATTTTTCGACTGATTTTGTTTTTTTTTATGCGAAAGGGTATAATAGGGCTTTCATATTGGTCCCATTATTATCTTTATCAAAATCGGTCCAATCGTTTCGTTTTTACATCAAAATTGCTGCAATGTATGTGTCGTAAGCAATCGAAGTTGTGTATTTTGCTTTTTAAATCTTAGTCATTGTTTATGTTAAATATTGCAGGAAGGATTATATTAATATATTATGTAATATATTATAGGTCTTAGTCTTACTGTTTTATATATTACTTTTATAATTTAATTTATTATAATATATTAATATTAGGTTATTCGAAACGTTAGATTAAGAAACTTTTTTCCGTACTTATTTTGTTTAGATGACTTGAAAATTTTCTGAATAATCTTAAGTATAGGTGTCACAGTATCAGAATACATCAATATCTCTGAATTTAACTTTTTGTGGATTGACACATTATTGCTATCAGTATCTATCAGCATTTATAAAAATCGGTTTATTAGGCATACTTATGTCTAAAAGAGATTTCTTCCAGTAGGCCTTTGAAAGAATAAGTGTAGACAGAAAAAAAATAAAGGATACCAATTTAATTGTTTATGTTTAAATTTGTTTAATAGTTTAATGGTTGGTTTAATGTTATAATCAAAATAAATAAAATACACCAATAATACATTCGATCATAACACAACAGATAACCAAAAAAATGAAATGCCATATTACTTTCGTTTGTAATGAAAAAAAAAGAAACATTTATATTTTATAATACCACTTGAGTTTTTCACCCCCGATCCAAAATGAAGGGTTATAAGTTTGATGTGTAATAAATAAAATAAATAAATAAATAACACACTCAACGGCCCCCATTAAGATCTCATGACCTTGTGTCGGGGGTCCGGAAACACTCACAACACTAACACAAACACCCAGACCACGACAAACATCTGTATGGCCAATACACACGTTTGCCGTGAGCGGGGATCGAACCCGCGACCGTTAGCGCTTTAGTCAGTTGCAGTGATCATTGCGCCAACACGTCTGTCAATGTGTGTGTGTTTTCATTGTAGCTATATAACAAATAGGCCAATTTTGATCTGTTTTGTTATCTTTTAAAGCTGATGTGCTCGAGACGTTTCTAATCGTCATAAATTATGATCATTAAAAAAAATTAAACTGTATTTCACACCTATTAAATAATTACTTCATATATGAAACTTAAAACCTAAATTATACACTATTATTAATAGACAAAAATACTTTAAATCCTGAATAGAAAATATTACCAACTTTCATCTAAATCTTCGCCTTTATATTAGTGATAATGAATGAACAGTCGCGTCATATTTTAATATCAACGTTGGTGTTTGTCTGTTAATGTGTCATTAGCAATCTCGAATATATCTCTCACTAACGAAACGACCGGCTATTTTTAAACGAGACGATTTTCTATACGTGTATTTTTGGATCTTGGCATCTTTTAGGCTAATTGTAAACAGAGCGTGCAAGTCAAATATAGCTGAAATATTAATTTTTCTTTAAAGAAAAGAAAAAAATGCTTGTTTGTCTGTAATATTATATTGTATATAAAACCTACAAAGATGTTTATAAATTGTATTGTGAACTAATATAATTAAATATTTATTAATTATTTTAACAGAACAACACACACAATGGCAAATAATATCTCGAAAACTATGACGTCTGGTATAAGAGAATTTTGGAACAATGACTTCAAAATTGACTAATCTAGTCACTTGCTGTAGCAAATCATCCATCAAACATTCTGTATAAAATCACGTGAAATTTACTATAATAATGATAATGATATTATAATTTGCACTATGAGCATATTTTGAAAATTAATTTAAAATAATATTTTTATTAATTTACTTTAAAAGTGGACATTTCTATGTTTTTTTTAACAAACAATGTAGTAACAATAGCATAAAGTACGGAATCAACTTTATTGATATATTTACTTTATAATTTTGTAGGTTTTTGAACGTTACGTTTGTAGGAAGCCCTAATGTGAGTCAATGTTTGGCAACAACTATTGGTTTAGGTCTGTTTATTTGTACTAACGTACACTTTTCTGTCATTGTATATCAAATAACTAGATATCAAATAAATTGTAAGCGCTTGTTATGTTATTAGGCGAGAATTACACTTGTAAGTTTTATCTCCGAAGTTCCTTGTGAATATATTTAAAAAAAATTACTAGTGTAAACTTCTCTGTAATTTAGTTACAGTTAACTAATAAACCGTAGTAAGCTGGGTGTGTTCCATTGAATAAGTTATGTCAAGATAAGTTAACAATAACTTTGTTCGGATGTAAAAGCAATGATATATGTAAATAATTTATATTAATATAATGTTCGCAAGCAAAACGTACTAGTGTAATTCTCGCCTTAATCAAAAATTAGGACATTTTCTGATTGCGTGCTAACGATAACGTAGTATATTATAATATACACTATAAGCATATTTTGAAAGTAAAAATTTAAATAATATTTTTGATTAAATAATTTATAAGTTGACATTTGACATAATTGTTTTGACATTATGTAACACTGTAATAATTAATTTTAAGTATAAATAGCCTGTAAATATATCATTGACCAAAGTCTTCTTCTGTTAAGCGCAAATTATCTTGTTACTGTTACTCTCGAGAGCGATATAAAACTTTTTAATCTAGTAACATATACACAGTAAATTCTTTCAGATGTAAAGCAATAACTTACGTAAATATTTATGAAAGTCTGAGAGCAAAACTTATAAGGGTAATTCTCGTCTTAATAAAAAGTATATAGAGTTAACCTACTTTAAATACTCTGCAGATTAGTAGATATTTACCTAGTTGTTAAAAATTTCGTCTGAATTACGCAGGCTAGATTATAGGGGAAAGAACGTCCTATAATTAAATAACTTTTGTTGATAGAATAATGCTACTAACTCCTTCTGTATTTCTGTTTCCCTGAATTTGAAGGGCGAATAACCTTCATACTGTCCATTGGGTTTACCTTTCTCAAAAGTAATTTATATGAAATAGAAATTGTTAATAACCGCTGGGAAATGAGTTGCTGTCCAGTATGTTGTCGAGAAAAAGGTTTTGACTGCTCTAATGTTCAATTACATGGAAAATATTTAATGTACAATTGTACGATATATTATAGCGAAGCCGTGTTCTTTAGTTTCTGAAATATATTTCTTTTTGGATGCGAATGTTTGCCCTCGTTAAATTGTTAGTTTTTTTTATCCATAACTTGGTGAGTAACATTGCTTTAATTTTCGGTAAGTATATAAAGACATAACGCAGTATACATGATATCATATTAATTTAAAAATGGTTATTCCAAACAGAAAAGCGAAGAACGACTTATTAAAAAATACTTTTATAAATAAAAATATTTAAATTGAATACCAAAATTTCAAGCTTAAACCAAAGATAACATAATACAGATGTTAAATAAAGCACCCTCGAAATAACTGACCTCTGCCATTTGCAAATACAATACAAAATGGCCGCCCCCAACTGTCAAACGCATCGAATTCGCGCGGATTCAATTCCTTATTGTACTTATTTTATTGTGTTTTGCGGAGCACGGACTAAATACGACAAATAATTTGATGTATGAATAGAGTTAATTACGGCATTTATTTATTGTATCCGTTTCACTGGTTCGGGGTCGCCCCCGATTTTATTAGCTTCATCCCCAAACTTTACGGTGGGGCCGCGTAGGGATGTTGATTTATTTCCCTCGGCACGCAGATCGTGCGTGAAAAAAAAATTCGTCCGCACAAAGGAGGTTCGATTGAAAAAAAATTTGAATCACTTTAATGGAAGTTTCTGCCAGCAGAAAAATACATCGCCAATTGTAAATATGAATACCGAACTATGAAAAGGTGGATTAAGTTTAGCGGAATAAAAATATGAGGTTATTAAGGGGAAGTGCACTGACAAAATATTGAAGAAAAAATATTTCGTATCGAATTTGCGTTTATGGAGATCGTTTATCACGTCGACGTTAATTTTATTTAATAAATCAGTGGACGATGGCAGCGCTGCCATTAGTCAAGCGACGTCCCGGGATCCAATACCGGGATTGCTCGGGGCAAGATGGCGGCTCAAGTACAAATGATCGTGTATGACGGTGATGGATGATGGATGCGCTGTCTAAGCGGCGTTTAAGTTGTATTGTATTAGATGAAGCTGAGACCGGAGATAATTGAATGAGTGAATGAGTTATATTGTTTCTGTCCCTTTGATTGAAACGCTTCGTTTTGTCTTTAGTCTTTTTACACTTTACGCGTTGCCTTATTATTTTGCAATGATTGTCGCCGATCGTGTTACAGCTTTTATATATTATGACCTTAATATATTCTTAAAAAGAAATAAAAAAATATCTTAGAGGTTATTCACAGGTAACATAGTTAAATCTTTCTTATAAAAATGTATCAAAATTATAAGCAGACATTAATTTTCAATTCAATTAAAAATCTCTGTATGATATAAGTAAACATCAAAGAAGTATTTTTAAATTTAACGCATATTGGAATAAAATATAAGTCAATTCTGTATAGAGAAAATTAATACATTATTTTACAAATATTTCAACAAAGACTACAAGACAAAACAAAATTGATTTGAAACAGAGGGAGAGAGAGAGAGAGCGTGAATTTGTAAAACTTTTGTCTTGTAGTGAAAAAAAAGTGTAGTCTTTTGCGTTTTAGGATTTAATATGGATGAAATACAGCTGCGTCTACCATGAAACATTTGGATAACGCTAGAGCGTTGGCGAAAAATAAATTAATAATAGCTAAAAAAATCTACGAATTATAAAATATTACATTAATTTCAGTAATTATTTATTAAACATAATAGTATAAAATTATAATTTTTGTATTAATATAAGTATTATTTTATTACAATCCATAACAAAATAAACCACAATAATACCAACAACACAAAGCAAGTTAACTTTTTGTTGAAATTATATTTAATCTCAGCCGTGCCGCCTTAAGGGCACGCCGTTGACGTCGCGATCACGCACACCTCCATCGGATTATCACTTTAACAAAGCCGACGAATGCAAACAGTTCACTACCCCTTAACGAAAACACTCACACACAAATAACGCCTCTAAAGCGCGTAATTATAGAGGTCACTAACGCGTACATCGAAATTAAAGCCCGTACTATGAGTTTGATTTTCCAATATGTAGAACTACTTCAACTCTTCTCTGGTATTGTCAATTGAAAAGCGACCCTCGTCAAAGGTGATATAGTTGGTTTTTCTTTGATAACTCTCGGTGAATAAATATCTGTAGGCTTGCACGCGTGTCTACGCATAATATCAGTGTATACTCTTATTGGTGATGATTTGTCAACTTTGTACGTTTAATGCGATTTTGTGTTTTAATTTTTAGGTGCTAAAGTCGATGTTTATTTGAAGGTTTATTGTGATTATTTTTCTAAGGTTTTTAAAATCTTTCACGGTGCGATATTGGAATGTGAATGGGAAACATTCGGGGGATGTTGTGGTTTCATGGTGGGTTTTTTTTGCATATATTTTTTAAATATACACGAGTTCTAATTCTGGCTTTTTAAGTGTTTAATATGAGTTTAAGATTTATCTAGTACTTAGTCGTGTAACGTAAGGTAAATATACATCAAGAAGTAACGCGTCGAAAGAAATTCTAAGATATGGTCTGTATACAGGATCGATGTACATGTGATTTGTTGCCTAACAACGGGATTTGATGTCAAAAGAGAGAATTTATATTATTTGGCGAAAATTACCCTTATAAGTTTTGTTCTTAGATTACATTTGTTAGTTTTACTTTCAAGAGCGATATAAAACTCTGTTATCTAGTAACAGATACGTCGTAAGTAGTTACGAAAGCTGTGAATATCAAAAATAAGATACTGACTGTAAATTGTTTGAGATGTAAAGCAATAAGAAACAACTTATGTAAATTTTAACGAAAGTTTGAGAACGAAACTTATAAGTCTTATTCTTGCCTCAGTCTTTCATAATGATTTACATAATTATATAATTTTACATAACACATGTTTGAAATTCTTTTACACCTGAAAATATTTACTGTCAGTGTTGACAAGCACAGCTTTTGTAAGGTTATCTTGGTTACTGTTACCTAGTTATTTATTGTCAATTACGAGAGTAAAACTTACAAACGTAATTCTCGCCTTACAGTTAGAGAATAAATACGTGGACTATGTATCTAATGTCTTACAATTATTCTTTTCCGGTTTCTTTAAAAGTAGGCATATCTGCTTCAGCGAAACAGCATGGTGGATTAAGTTCACTACCTTTTCGACAGTAGAAGATTTACGAACAATAAAAAAATGAGTTGATACTAGTTGATGTTAAAATCTGTACCCATTTCAACTTTAACCATCTCGTCAATTGACTCGTTGGCCGAAAGATCCTTTCGCTAGTCAGTTGTTAGCTTATTGCTAGGTAACGTCGTCTAAAGAGGTCAGTATTCTGAGCGCCAAAATCTATTAACTTATTTAGTTATATAATATCAATGGTTTTTTTATATTCATCAATGTATTAAATGTATGTATATTTGTTAGATTAAAGTAAATAATTACCTGTAAAGAATACGAAAAGATATGAAAAGATCTCCTAACAGATTCAAATGAATGCTAATAAGCAAACGTCAATGAGTTTTTACCTTCGGAAGCAACAGACCGAGTTAGGGAGGCTTTCCTTCCTAACATTTCACTAATGAAAAGGTTGCAATGAATAAATCATGACGCCACTCGTGTTTTATTTCTCGGAGATTATTTTTTGAATGCACAGACTATAAAGAACTAACAGACAATGTAAAATTCAGTTATACTTATTTCTTAATAGGAATTAGTGTAATGGATTTTTATATAGTTATTTTTTAACTATATTTATTATGAAATTGTTATATACTATTTATGTCTGCAATGTTTTTCTTAAATAAAAACTTTCTTTCTTTTGTTTCTAGAAATATTTGTACGATAAATAGACTATAAGTTCTGTTCTCCATCGTGTTCTCTACTCTTGATCATATACAGAGTCTGAGTATATATTTTATTAGCTGGTGCTCGCCACTTCGTCTGCGATGTCTATGATGGCTACGTCATAGTAGCTTTATGCATGCAAAGTTAGTCCGATTTGTTTAAAATTGACAAAGTTTCATACAAACTTTTGTCTCCTATTTTATCTCCTTGGGGGTAGTATTAATAAAAATCTTTTCTTAGCGGATATCTACGGCATAACATCTATCTGCATGCCAAATTTTGAGCCCGATCCGTCCAGTGGTTTGGGCTGTGCGATGATAAATTAATATGTCAGTCAGTCAGTCACGTTTAAATTATATACATTATAATATATATATATATATATATATATATATATATATATATATATATATATATATATATATATATATATATATATATATATATATTGGACTAACTTTCACGCCGGATCACCCGCGTTTTGAATTTGACACAAGTGATTTAGAAAAATCGTAAAATACTACATTATTAGCATCAAAAAGTACATAAAGTTTTAAGTTAATACGACCATGGAATTACATTTTCAATACAATTTTTTTACCCCTTTTCACTAATTTAGAGATGGAATATCGAAAAACCCTTACTTAATGGATGCTTACAACCTAAAAGGCATCTACTGTCAAAATTTCAAGTAGCCCCAGCGGTTTAGGTTCTGCTTTGGCGAAACAATTAGTCAGTCAGGACAAGTGATTATATATGTACATACATACCTATTTTTAAATGTACGTTGTACTTTTTTTAAATATTCATCACCTTTTTACTATTATACCAGTATTTTTTGTAAAAAGACAACAAAATGTTAACATTTTTTTTTTATTAAATTCAAACTATTGACAAATACTTTCGAATACATTAAAAATAAAAATAAAAGTGTTTTTATTAAAAACTAGAAATTCTCGTTCGTTCATTCTCGTTTTGACCGGTTTCGGAAAAGTTAAATCTAATAAATGATTAATATCTATGATCTTTAAACTATATAAAATGTTTAAATTTACAGAACCAGCGTTCTTCGCGATTATGATTTCCTTTCTCAATAAACTGGCTATCCAATTCAAGAATCATTTTTAAAATCGGATTAGTATCTTCAGAGATTACTCTCTACAAAGAAATTTTGATCTAACCGCTTTCGAATACTATGTGAATACTCGGTGTAAATAAATAACTGGTCAAGTGCGAGTAGGACTCGCGCACCGAGGGTTCCGTACAAACTTATAGAAATCTATATAAGACTAACCCATCTACGCCATTTGTGGTCTTCATCATCAGTTCCAACATAAGTTACTATCAAAAATACCTAAATCGGTATACGCTTGCCTATAATATTTGAGGAGTTCCCTCAATTTCTCCAGGATCCCATCATCTGATCCTGACCTGAAGACAATGGGACCACCTTGGAAGTATACCTTTTCAAACAAAAAAAAAAATTTGAAAATCGGTACCCAAATGGCGGCGTAATCGGCGAACAAACATAAAAAAAAATTAAATACAAGGTCGAATTGAAAACACTCCTTTTTAGAAGTCGATGAAATATAATCAAATATTATGTAAATATGGATCACGTCCCAAAAACTATTTTGAAACTACTTAGGAGCACTTTAATTTAAAACACGATCATGGAAGCAATCCATGGAAACACAAAATTTTATTTTAAGTACTAATACACCTTATACTTTAAAAAAAAAAAAAGTTATAGCGCGATTCAGGATACACCTAGCGCCATCTCTTGACAATTTCAATGAACTAACTTGTTGACTTTGACATTAACAACATAATTATATTATATTTTATTCTCGTTTTATTTTTATTTATATTCTACTACACTCCACTACTTCTGCACTACGTTCGTAAAATATTTAGATTTACATTATCAATCAAAATATCGAAATATATATTATTGTTGCCAAGACGAAAATAATTAGTCCTTAATTCGAACAAAACTAAACTAAACTTTTAAATGAAAAGTTTATTTTATAATTTTTAGCGCGTTTAAATAATAATTAAAATAAAAAATGTTATTGATCGAGCAGAATTATATCACAGTTAATGTCATAATGTTGTAATAGATGGCATTAGCTGTACGCTGCATCGCGCTATCATTTTGTTAGCTGCGATATATAGATTGCATTGCGTTGTTTATAAAGGTTTGCTGCTTTTTAATGTTTTCGTATTGATACAAATTTCTTCTCAGTGTTTGTAAAATTGTTTTTTTTACCATGGTCAACTATTATGTTAATTTGTTACAAGTACATATAATTTTAATTCTAAGATTAATATATTTTCCGCTTGATCAATTTACAACTTGATACATTTACGCGTTTCTGAGAAAAAGGTTGAAAGACAGACGTACAGAAATTTACATATTTCGGATTTTTTCCTTTATGTATCTTAAATGACCTTGCTTCTGGCCAAATTTCATAATGCTTGGTCAATGGGAAGTACCCTATAGGTTTTGATTCCCTTGCGAAAACGTTAAAAACGCTATTATACTTAAAATATGTGATATAAATGACCGTATCTTTTGATTGCGTTAACTTAGAAGTTTGATTTTTTCACAGCTCTTAGTAATTACAACTCTGAGTACTTGACGTTGATAAAAATTTGTTACCTTCACGCGTTTCTGAGAAAAAGGTTGAAAGACAAATTTACAAACAGACAAACATACATACAAAAATTTACAGTTTTCAGATTTTTTCCTTTATTTGTACCATAAGATCTTACTTCTTGCCAAATTTCATCGTGCTAGGTCAATGGGAAGTACCCTATAGGTTTTGATTCCCTGGCGAAAACGCTAAAATGGTCAAAATATACGACATATTTTCCATTATCTTTTGATTGCGTCGACTTAGAACTTTAATATTTTCACGGCCGCATGTCATCGTAGACTTGAGTATATGATATAAATTTCAACATGATACGTCTATGCATTTCTGAGAAAAAAGGGTTGACATCCCGACAGACAGACAGACAGACAGACAGACAGACAGACAGACAGACAGACAGACAGACAGACAGACAGACAGACAGACAGACGGACAACAAAGTGATCCTATAAGGGTTCCGTTTTTCCTTTTAAGGTACGGAACCCTAAAAAGTACCCAACGAATTGAGAGCCCCATCTTTTTTTGGAAGTCGTTTAAAAATAAATCTCAATACATTCAAAATTTGCTTTATAACTATATAAAGATAGCGATGAGCATAAAACAATTTGATATTCAAAGAACTTACCCAATGGAGCGAGAATCCGGTACGGATTGTCTTTATCAATGCTTAGTTCCGTTGTGTTGAAATATACTTAATTTACATATTCTATGCGATGTATCTTAAGAAATTCACGATTTAACTGCTGGTATATATTTTTTATAATATATTGTTTTTGTAGAAAAATATAAACGACTTTATATAGAACTGTCGTTGTACCTATTTGCGTGTGACTCGCGTGGCATTTTTAGTAATTGAAGGCTTTCTTATTTTATCTCCTAAGATTTTAATATATTATATACTAAAACTATTCTTGAAAAAACATGCATTTAAATATATATCGAAAATAATCGAAAACCATGTCCAAATCGAATCAGTAGTTTTCAAAAAAATCGCGGACAAATCTGCTTCATTCTTTTTTAAAACGATTAAAAACAGTTACATTAATTTGCTTGACATTTACGGTTACTGCTCTGTTGCTATGGGTTGTTTTATAACTTGTAACCATATTTCAATAATCGGGGTTTCTAACAGAAAAGAGAATTAGAAGATTACTACCAAATGGTTAAAGAAATATTTATTCAAACACACATCCATTTTTACATACAGATATACATACATGTATAGATTCTGGAGGTATGTAAGCTTAAGCAAAACAATTTTTCAACAGAATTGGTCACTTATTAAAATACAACACCCTTCTTTATATCACAGTTAAGTAAAATATAATTTCAAATTAGTATTATAAATTGAACCAAACTTTTATTTTTAAGGCACATTCGATTCAAGTCGGTAATAAAGTATAAAAAGTTTGCATTCAATGAATTAAAAATTGAGCTTTTTATGGTAGCTTGCGCATGCGCAGCCCATAGTTGTGAGATATATCGCTTTATATTGCGCCTGCGCAGAATGCGGAATAGTTTTATTGGATCGATTACAATTTTCTCTAGCTTTATGGTTTGATCTTTCCCATTCTAACTAGATTCTGTGGGTAGATGGGTTGCCTATATCGTTATTTTGTAATTTACTAGTTTTATTATATATCTATGTTCATATTATAAAGCTGAAGAATTTGTTTATTTATTTAAACGCGCTAATTTCAGGAATAACTGATTCGAATTGAAAAATTATTTTTGTGTTAGATAGTTTATTTATTAAGGAAGGCTATAGGCTATGTTACCTCACTTTACAACTCTTAGGAGCGATGCAGTAACTATAAAGGCGAGTGAAACGGCAAAAGACGGCTAGTTTTTTTATAGATAGCTAAAAGCTGCATATAGTTGCGGCTAGCGGTTTTACTCACGTACAATATAGTATATCGTCGTTTAAGAGCGAACACAATGTAAGCCAAAATTAATAACTTTACATAAAAGGCTGCTTAATTTTATATAAACAACTTTATGAATCAATAAATAATAAATCTAATTTTAACGATACAAAATAAAGAAAATATGACATTTCATAAAACCTAAAAAAAAAAAAACGTCGAAAATAAAACAAGTAAACTAAAAAGCCAAAAATGTATATAAGATAGGTTATTGAGAATGCTCAAAATAAACCACAAATTGTTTTTCTGAAAATACAAAGAAACGACATTTAAAGTTCACTAATATCGCCTCCTCTATTATATCTCTTTATTTTCTTACAAAATCAAAGTTCTAAATAATCTAATAATCTAAACTGACTTTCAGTTACAGATTAAAAACGCGCGGAGCGCAGCTAATGAAATGTCATTTCATTACATATATATTAGAAAAAATACATACAGCCGAGGATAACACCGCCACCTTTTTCGAAGTCGATTAAAAATGGTAGGTATAGTATTAATTCACACTAATGTCCATGTAAAATTATGCAGTTTTTTCACTTTCCCTGTAAAGTTATAATTGTTACTTACGTTTTGTTGTAAGTTAAGCGACGATGTGTTAAAGTTGTCTATGGTCACTAATCCGCTCCTATGAAACGTAGCACGATGTTTTATAGCCTATAACCTTATACAAAGTAGTTATCATCATAGTAGTAAAATAATAAGATAATAAAAAAGCTAGACCGATAAGTCTTGAGACTGGCGAGTTAAAAAAATACTATTAGAATAAGGGCAGTAGAAAACTGGAATTGAAAATATTGAACTAAAATTGTAGATACAATTAACTAATTGACCCGGCAAATGGGAGGATCTAGTTTGTTTTATATCTACATATACTAATATTATACAGAGATATTTATTTTGTAAGTTCGTATGTAATGGCAAGGGTAGCTAATATAGAGATGAAAATAAAATTACAAGCATTTCCCCTTCGAATCGCAATTCCGGTTTTCTAGTGAAAAATAAGAAGCTCAATTGTAATAAAAAGTTGGAATGTATAATTATATGATCTGTTGGTTTAGGATTTGTTTTTCTTTTAAATAGTGTTTGGATATAAATTTTCCGCATCCGATAGCGGAACGTTAAATTTGATTGTAATTTCATAGCTTATTAACGCTCCGGCCATAAACTGGTGAGTTTACTATTTTATGCATAGATATTAATAAGTTACACCGGCCGTAAGTGGGAAAGACTTGCAATTATTTCGAGACACACAGCCACTATGAAAAACGAACATTGTTCTGCTAAATATATATATTTTTTCAACTAAATATTTTTTATTTTATGTTTTCACGTAAAATAAATTTAATAAACGAGGTATTATTTGAAAAATCATAAACCCGATTACGTAACAAGGCCGTAGAAAATAATCACTAACCATAATTAAATCGTTATAGATTCTAAACGTTAATTTTGACTAAAAATTGTGTATGAAACCAAAAAATGATTTTTAAATACCTATTCGACGATTCCCTATTTAATACCGTTCATGACGTCTTAAATCGTTTTTCACATTATTAGATATAATTTCCATAACATTCGCACTATTATGATGAATCTAACTACGTGCCATTTATCAAAATCGGCCCACGTTTTTAATCAAAATGATGTCACAAAGGTACAAACCCACTTACGTACATATATACAATGACAGATAAACACATTACCCTCCTTTGCGTCGCGTAGCTGATTAAAAAGCTGGGATGATCTAATTAATAGACAAGAATCTTAACTGATTCCTGTAAGTTATCATTTGAACTCTAGTACTATGAGTTTTAAAGTTCTATGCAATTCGGTGTGGCGGATTTTAATCTCTTTTTTCTTTACAAGAGCCTATGTCCAGCGGTGGTATATCGTATTCGTGACTACAGCTTCATATCGTACGTAACACTATAACAGGCCTTCGCCCCGCAGTAAGATACCGGTGTGATAACCACAAACATAATCAAAGTATCCATTAAGACTTGCTCAAAGACTAAAGATAAGATGAAACCTACTATTAATTGGACTGGTATATACGTGTCTCAGACAGTTGCCTAGCAACGGGCTGTTGAAGTCAAGATAGAGCATAGCGATATATTATTACAAGTATATTACTAATATCTTATTATTAATCACACTTTATACGGAATGTTTGTTAACCACGACAGCCGTGTGTAACACATTATAAGTGTCTTCATCTCGCTATTGGCTAATAAAATACAATGTCACGTTAAATACATAATGAGTTACTTCGTTATTATGTGTTCGACACTCTATCGTAACGTATAACGCGTTGCTAAGAAAATTACCTGTCAATATACAAATTGATTTTGGATGTAAACGGTCCTTAATACTGCCTTGTTGAAGTTGGACTCGTAAATAGTGTTGGCTATTTGATAACCTCTCCCTTTCTAGCCAATGTGGCAATAATATGCTAATGCGAGATAGAACTAATCCAGGTTAAATGTAAACGGATGAAGTTTTAATAAGTTATCGTAATTTGTGTCTTGCAAAAGTATATGCGGTATCGATTTTCATTTAAATTTGATGTTTATAAAATTTGCTATCGGTTTAGTGATTGCGTTCGTTTGATATTCAAATTATATCGTTTTATATTTTATTTATAAAAAAAAAATATTGTGTAATAAAATATTATTTTAAAAGAAAATTAGGTATTTATATACAATATTATAAAAGTAAAAATAATAGTTCAAAAAACTAAAAAACACGCTTTAATTCATCATTAAACTTAATTTACTATAAGTCACGTGACTATTTTTTTCGTATTCCTGACAGCAAACCCTTCCATTTGATACCCATATCATGGAGGTGTATTTCAAATATCCTGTCCGCCATCTTGGACGCCCGCCATATTGGATTTGAGTCACGTGACTATTTTTTTGTATTCCTGACAGCAAACCCTTTCATTTGATACCCATATCATGGAAGTGCATTTCAAACAGCCAGTTCGCCATCTTGGGGAGGCCGCCATATTGGATTTATAATGACGTTTCTTAGCTAGTCATGTATTGTCATATATTATCATCAGAACTCAGAGCGTGTGTAAAATTTCATCCTAATCAAAGACCGGGAAGTGGGTCGAATTATGATTCCAAGATTTTCTTACATAGTTACAAGTGAAGGTAATGAAAACGTGTTAAAAATAAAACCTCGACAATATATTCCTTGAAAACGTGTTAATAAGAAAAGAATTCATCAATAAGAAAAGGGCTGATGACATTCTTCATAAATAATATCTAAGAACCATCTAGATGAAGCTGCATCAAAATCGGTTCATTAATTTGGGAGCTACTACAGACAGACACACAGAAACACACGCCAAACTTTTTGCGTTGATGGTTAAAATGAACACCTATGACGTCCAAAGTTGATTAAGCTTTTGTATTGTTGATAGTGAATTTTTGTCGTGATTTCTAGATGTTACCTTACCATACCATAAAAAATTTTTCGTCTTCCTAGTTACTAAAAATTGTGAAATAAAATTAAATATAATATTAACTGGATAAAGTATTAAATACTGGATTAAAGTTTTTAGGGGATAATGGTTTTTGTATTCGTCTAACATTTCCAACGTTTTGATAATAATTGATAAAATTAGAATAAAGCCGACAGTGTACTCATTGTGACTATTGCAACAAGTCGAGACACTCAATTCTGCTGTAAATTAGCGCAGATTCGGGACTCCAATGATACTGCAGCATCATATTCAAGTTAAGCAAATATATAATTTTGATGTCATTCGTAGTATAGTAAATTTCGAGTCGGTAAGACAAGTAGAAGCTACTCAAATTCTTTCCACGAAAACATTTAAACAGATTTTCATAATTTATAGCTTATCGATTACACCAGCTTTCTAAGAAAAACTGCATCAAAATTGGTCCATTTGTTAGGGAGTTAAGATTTCATAGAGACACACAGATACACAAACAATAAGACTTGGGACTTTTTGGGGCGGGAAAAAACAACTTCATATTTAGTACAATTCATATTATAGTTTTCACGAGCTGATCAGTCAGCTTGTGACCACGACGGATGCAACTTCGTCGAAACGTCGGGCAATAAAAAGGTATTACTACCATTAGTTATCGCGATAAGACCCGTTATATTAAATATGAATAGTATAAATCGCGAAAGTTTGACACATTGACAACTTTGTCATAAAATAAATATATAATGTAATAAATATATTATAAAGTCTACACGCAGTCTAAAGTTGATACTTATTCTTAACATATGTCTTTATTAACTCGGGTCTCGGCAAAAGAGAAACAATTTACGACCCTGTCTAGACTTTAAATTACTACAAACTTATAGCATTTATTATCATCTTATAAAAGGATAAATTAATGATATTCAATAAAAAATACAAATTTTATTTGTGTGAGTGTCAAGATTAGTGTTTTGTGTGTGTGGGTGTGTAGAATTTATAATATTTATCTTTATAAATCTATATAATCAATAATATAATTTATGTCGCGGTTTCCCTCGCGTTTACGATTACTGCGTCGCTCTTATCGATCGTAGGGTGATGCAATATAGCCTATAAAATAAAGTAAAAAGTAAAGTAACAGCCTGTATATGTCCCACTATAATATAGTATTATTATATTCTTCTATACATGATTGATTAAGTTGTTGTCTAGTTGTAATTGTGTAATAAACAAACAAAATATCAAAATACCAACAAGAACACATTTAGTAGTAGTAAAGTAACAGCCTGTAAATACCTCACTCCTGGGCTAAGGCCTCCTCTCCTTAAGGAGAAGGTTTAGAGCTTAATCCACCACACTGCTCCACTGCGGGTTGGCGAATATACATCTATCAGAATTTCTCCCGACACATGCAGTTTTCCTTCACCGCCGAGCTCGAGATGAATTTAAACACAAATTTAGCACTTGAAATATCAGCAGTGTTAGCTGGGGTTTGAACCCGCGATCATCGGTAAAGATGGACGTATTTTAACCACTAGGCCATCTCAACTCTAATATAGCCTATAACATTCGTTAATACACGGGCTACATTACATTATCTTTATTAATATTATAAAGAGGTAAAATTTGTTTGTATGTTTGTGAATTTGTATTTATTCTTGAAACTATTAATCCGGTTAAAAAAGAGCTTAAACCACCACGCTGCTAAACTGCGGGTTGGCGGATATACGTGTGTCAGAATTTCTCCCAACACATGATGGTTTCCTCACGATGTTTTCCTTCACCGAGTTCGAGATGAATTAAATACAAATATAGCACTTGAAAAATCCACTAGGCCATCTCGGCTCACTACTCTTTGGTTCGGGGGTTAAAAATATCAATGTCTAGAGATAACATCTCTGTGTTTGTTTGTCCACGTCAGTCCGACTAACACTGACGAAGAACACACGCATTTCAAAGTGTCTCGGGGCTGATATTGATACTCTGCAAACAATTGGAGATTAAAGCCAAACAGATGCATTACAGTTTAAAGTATTGTATAGTTAACAGTTTATTGTATTGTACAGTTTATAATTATCTGAAAATAACATATAATGACATATTTGGATTACTTTACTTATACTACAAAAAGTCAAATTCGGAGATATTGATGTATTCTAAAATTTAACATTACCGAAAATTTTTCAAATCATCTGAACTAAATAAGTGCGGAAAAAGTTTCTTAATATAATGTGTAGCTTTTGTAGTTACTGCTTCGGTCCAGTGAGTCGTAGCGTGATGTAATATAGCTTATAGCCATCCTCAATAAACGCAAAAATAATTTTCCAAATATGATAAGTAGTTCAAAGAGTACCCCGTACATACAAATTTGTAAAAAAATACCTCTATAATATTAGTAAAGATGTTGTACCCTTGTCTGTACGTATGTATATATTACTCTTGTATCTGTAACAGTAGTTATTATGTTTTGTCGAAAATTAAAACCTTCACTTTTCAGAGCCCTTGGGAAATTAGAAGCCTTTAACTTTTAATCGTCCGGGTTGTAGGTATTCATGAAAATACTTCCATATATGAATGTTATTTGTGCGAATACAATATATTTTTATGTGCTTTTGCCTTTTAGATCAATTATAAGTTATTAGGTGTCCCTTGGAGTTGCCCTCGCGTTTATGGTTACTGCTTTGTTCCTATGAGTCGTAGCGTGATGTAATATAGCCTATAGCCTTCCTGATTAAATAAACTATCTAACACAAGAAAAATTTTTCAATTCAAAAAGGACTTCCTGATATTAACGCGTTCAAACAAACAATCTCTTTAGCTTTATAATAAGGACAGATTAAAAAACTTTTTTACAAATAAAATTGTATAATTAAAACACAAAAAAGACTTGAAAGAAATAGATCGACTTCAAACGCAAAATAATTCCAGTTATATTGATTTCAAAGACCAACCCGCATAGATTGTTGTTAAAAATGTTAATGAATAAGTCTGAAAAAGAATTTTCAAAATCAGTTAATACGTAACGGAGTTACGAGATGACAAAACTTGAAAAAAAAAAACATATGTTACGAATTGAGAACTTCCTCATTTTTTAAATCGGTTGATTAACCCTTAATTTGACAATGTATGCCCTGGCATACATGAAATTAAAAAAATATTTTATTTAAAAAAATGCAAAAATAATGTGGTTTAATAATTTTATCTACTTTCAACTCTATCTATTTTTAGAAGAAAATATAAAACAATATAATTTTTCAGTGAAACTAAGCTTTGCAGATTTTTTTAATTATTTATTTCTGATAGTTTTATTTTATACTTACAAGCTACCCCTCGCTCTTTCACCGGCGCTTATGGTTACTGCTTCGGTTTAGTGAGTTGCAGCGTGATATAATATAGCCTTTCCTCAATAAACAGGCCAACACAAAAAGTTTTTTAAAATCGAATCTGTAGTTTCAGAGAAATATACATCTTTATAATATAAGTTCGAATGTACAATTTATTATTATTATATTTAACTTATACATTGTATCTTAGTCTTCTATCGTTACACCACAAAGTTTATACATCCATAAATAATAAATAAAACAGAATATAAACTTTATTCCGTTAGCAATAAAGGCTGAAATGTAAATATGTTCCCAATACGGGCAAGTGTCATGTTTTCTTGCGCGCGGCCGTGTTCCCGCGTCTGCGATCGTTGTAACTGCGTTCAATTTGTCATGTTAAGCGCTGGGGCGATGTTTTAGTATAGAATTACCTAAAATGTACATTGAGGTTTTGTAGAAATTGCTTAGATTATAATTCACTAGCAGCTACCCGCGACTTCGTTTAGTAATGAGTAGGTTTTGTCCGACCTATTCGACGCTTATCATTATATATTTTTTGAATTATTAGATTTATAAAGTGTATGTGTTATTTACATATGATTTTGTTGGAATATTACAAAAATTCCAGTCTCCATAGATACTAAATAATTAATTAGTTATTTGATTACATGTTTACATTCATTCAATCTTTCACTCACTCAATTATTGTTACGATACTCGGTTACTTTGTGTCACATTAAAAATTAAACTGTCGAACAGTGCAGACGTGTTTTTGTTTCTACCTGCGACCCATTTCACAACAGATTTATATATACATATACATATACATATATATATATATATATATATATATATATATATATATATATATATATATATATATATATATATGCAAACGAGCAAATAGTAACTATCTGCATTGGACGAAATGTCTATACAATATTGTTATGTTTCATCAAAATCTGTTCAGTGCTTTTTGTGCGAAAGAGCACCTCATGCTATCTATCTATTTATTCAACAATTTTCACATAATTTCATTTTTATGATAATAGTTGTGGATAGGATTTATTCAACAATTTTCACATAATTGCATTTATGATAATAGTTGTGGATAGGTTTTTCTTTTGTGTGTTCGCTATTTGCTATGCATAATCTGTTATCCAGTTAAAATCCGTTTTATGGCGATTAATAACAATTAATAAATTAAAATTATTTATCTAAGCATCACGTAGTGTCAATTATGATTCCAATACATTAATAAAAAAATAAACTGACTTCAAAACTATTTTTTTTTTAAATCTTTATTTATTTATAGAGGGTTTATTCATACAATGAATATGCCACCCTCATGGGAGCAATATCTTAGTATTAACGGCGCTTAGTAGCTAGATTGTACAATTTGTAAAGCATCATAGCTTCTGAGGACAATGGATTACTTAAAGTTACATTACATGAACCTAAATCTAGCAAATTAATATTATTTTTAAATAAAAATATTTGCCTCTCTGCCTCAATTCGAATACATTCTACCAAAACATGGTAGACATCTTCAATTATGTTACACTCTGAACACTTTGGCGATGAAGTCTTACCAACAAGATATGCAAAACCATTCAAGGGAATGTGTCCGGATCTGAGTCGGAGTGCCACGACAACATCTTTCCTATTCATCTTCAAAACTATTTTAATACACGTAAAACCTTATACTTGTTATTCACAGTCTATTTTTCTTTATTTGGTAACAATACGCTAAACGAAAATCACGAATTTTCGAACAATTTTCTTTTTAATTTATATTTGCATTGTAAAAAATGATGTAGTTTAATCATTCAATCGATAATTTCTTATCTAACTCTCATGTGTGGCTGGAAATACGCCATATTTGTTTGTTAAATAAGACAGATATAGAAAAGTACTATACTTCTCCTCATAAGAAGTCGGTTGATTAATAAAAAAAATAAGTTTATTGTATTATTATAAAATGCTGATTGTGCAAGAACAGCTCGCACTTGGCGTGTTTTATTTTCTTTTTCATTATATTGTCGCAACTACACATAAATCCTTGAAACTCCATGTTTTATTAATGTTATGTTAAGCGTCGGCGTTCTTTGTCAATGTGTTTCGTCGGTTTTATGATATTTTTGACGTTTACGTTTCAATTTTTACCTTAAAAGTTATTTTTATTGGAGTTTATTTGAAGCAATCTTTTGAACTTTATTTTTAGTGAAGTTATTTTTTTAATTATTCCTACAACTTAGTTACCTGCCCGGCTTCGTACGGGTGCAATATAGTTTCGTCATCATATTACGAATCATGAAATTATTGTCTTTTCTGTACTATAATGTGAATATAAAACTCTTGAATCACTCCGTTTATTGATGAAAAGTTTATTAAAATCTGTTTCGTGGTTTGAAAGACTGACTTTGTTTTATATTTTGTAAAAATGGACTAGCGTTTGTTCCCGGTTTCTGTCGGGTTAATGTTCTTTTTAGAAGGCCGTCAGAAGAAGTTATATTTCCGAATATTTGTATTTTGCAAATTTTTATGATAATCGTTTCAGTTGTTGAGGTGAAACCATAATAAACAAACAAATTCGAATTAATATATCGGTAAGAAACAATTTAAAATGTTTTTTTAGTTTTGACTGGATTTTCCATTAAAATAAATTTGTTTAATATTTTTTTCAAATTGGAATACCATAGATTTTAATAAAATAGTTAAGAAGCCGTCGCCAAAAACATTGAAATATTAAGTAATATTCTGAGCTAATATTTATGTCAAGCGGTAATATGTTATAATTATTGGTTGGATGTAGGAAAAGGCGGATATTGCTCAATACTGGATATAAATCTGCATACTCAATAAAACCCCAGCATTAATTGGCAACGCAGTCTAAAGCATTGGTATTATTTTACATAGATACACTGACAGACTTGACGCAGTGGTCACTGCAACTGACTGAAGCGCTAGCAGTCGCGGGTTCGATCCCCGCTCACGGCAAAACGTCTCTAGTGGCCGTATCTAGTGTTTGTCGTGGTCTGGGTGTTTGTGCTAGAGTTGTGTATGTTTCCGGACCCACGACACAAGGTCACAAGATCTTGATGGGGGCCGTTGAGTGTGATGCATTTATTTATTTATTTATTTAGATCTATATTTTACAGCCGAGATAGTCTAGTGATAAGAGCACGTTGATCTCAACCGATGATCGCGGGTTCAAACCTCAGCTTGCACCGCTGACATATCAAGTGCTAAAGTGTTTAAATTAATTTCGTGCTTGAAGAAATACATCGTGAGAAAACCTACATGAGTCGGGCGAAATTCTGCCTCAGGGATATCCGCCAAAATGCAGGAACAGCGTGGTGGATTAAGCTCCTTCTTCTTAATAGAAAAGTAGGCTTTTGCCCAGCAGTGGGACATTTGCAAGTTATTACTTATTTTGAATTAGAATTAGAGTTTTGAATAGAATACTTACTCAGACACCCTGTTAATACAGATTTTAACTAATGGTATTAATACTTGTCGATAATTAATTATCGCGATAAGACCAATTATTTGGACGCTGATAAGCAATACTGTGTCACGCCACATGAACTCCATTTTGAGAAAATGGCGTCTAAAGATGTGAAACCTATTCTTAACAAATATGTTTGAAGAAGTATATATCCATGTTTTCTTTTCTTTGATGATAAAAGGTATAATTAATTAAAAGCAGATTGATATATTTAATATATTATCCAATAAAAAATTTTCAATATAAATTGGTAAATATGGAAATCGAAACGATACTGCATCACCTATTTAACATTATTATGTTAAATTGGTGATGCAGTATCAAAATATATCAATATCCCCGAATTAGACTTTTGTGGGTTGACACAATAGACAACAACACATTATTGCTTATTAGCATCCATTTAAAATATGAATAATATAAATAGCGAAAGTTTAAAATATGTAATCCTGTTAATATCCCACAGCTGGGCAAAGATCCTCTCTTGTGTTAAGGTTAGTAGCTTAATTCAGCGGTTCTAATGAGGATTGACGGATCTTTATAAAGGGTTTTTAAAATTATCTCCTAAGGCAGTGGTTCCCAAATAATTTTTGTTACGCATCAAGTTACACTTAACCGACTAATAAAAAAGAAGAAGATTCTCATTCACCGATTTTTTTTATATACGTTTACCAATTACTCGAAAATGGCTTGACCGATTTAGTCAATTCTTTTTTTGTAAAAAGATATATTTTCTCATTAGTCTTATAGAATTCTCGTCAATATCATTTCAGTAAAATCTAATAACTAGAAAAAGTATGTAATTTAAGTCATAGCGTATTTTGTTTTCGAAGTCCCCTTTTTTTCAATTTGTAACAATTGCTCTTTGCTTGATTTTTCCATATAATTATCTTACTCAAGAGATTACTGTACCCTTTGATGAAACCTCGCCGACCCCTGGGGGCACACGTAATATTAATTAGGAACCACTGCCTTACGGGATTATGTAGAAAAAAAAACCTTATAAAAGTTCGCAATATTTGAAGACCACTTTGCGACTTCACCACACGACAATGGTGGACGGTCTGTACGTGAATAGCAGGCTTTATTGATTTAAGTGAAGGCGTCAAGTTAAGACAGTTTGAATCAACTTGTAAAAGCTTAACTTTGACAGACAATTTGTTCCCGCATTTACTGTACTTTGAACGTAATTACATTATGTTTAGCTTTCCGATTTCATGAATAATTGTATTTTAATACTAATGATTATTGACTCTCGTAATATATATGATATCTATGCTAATATTATAATGAGATAATTTTTTTTAAGTTTGTATGCAGTGGGGTTGGTTTTTGAAACTGCTCATCCAATTTTAAAAGTTCTTTTTATGTTGGATAGCCTGTTTATTGAGGAAGGTTAAAGGCTATATTACATCACGCTACGACTAATAGGAGCGATGCAGTAACCATAAAAGCGTGTGAAAGCGCGAGGGACATTCGTTAATATTATATTATACGCCGTTATACAGTTGATCCGATTACGATAAAATTTTGTCCACTTATTGTTTGTACGTGTGAGAAGGTTATAGGCGGAAAACTATTAATATCCATAAGTTGGCGCGGGTGTCGAACTGACTAGACAGATAAATAAGTTTTCGGTTGTCATCCGGCACAACAAAGTCTACGTTATATATTTTAAACTATCGTATTTTAGTAGGAAAATATGATATGTCAATCCACAGTACTTGATTTCTATGATTGTTTTATTGAATAGGTAATAATATTTACTTTTTTAAATTAGGGAGTAAACAAATATAATCAGAATGCTCCGAACTGCTAAGCTATCAGGAGTTACAATTGTTATTGTGAGTCAAGCATAGAAGAAAGACATATGCTGTTGGGGGATATTTTTTAGAAAATTGTATGTAGAATATTTCCGTCATACATGATTTCTATGAAACATTAATCATTAAGGCTGCATACGCGACGGAAGCTTAAAAAATGGAGTAACGTCTCCCGTTTTCCCGAAATTTCCTTTCACTACTCTGCTCCCATTGATTGTAACTTGATGAAAAGTATACTATAACCTGCCCAGAAGTATGAAGAATAATTGTACTAAGTTTCGTTAAAATCCGTCGAGTAGTTTTTGTTTCTATAAGGAACATACAGACTGCATTTTTGGCATCAGTGTCGATCACTATCACCCCTGATAGTTATTTTGAAAATATATTTCATGTACAGAATTGACTCTACAGATTTATTATAAGTATAGATAACGGGTCTTATCGCGATAACTAATGGTAGTCATACTTTTTTATTGCCCGACGTTTCGACAAAGTTGCATAAGTTGTGGTCGCGTGCTGACTGGTGTACCGCGCGCTCTCTGGCGGCGAGTGCGCGAGTTTTCTTCTCAACTTCGTCGAAACGTCAGGCAATAAAAAGGCTTTACTACCATTATTTATCGCGATAGGACCCGTTATATTAAATATGGAATGTCTACGTTAACGCATTATATTAAAAAAAACTTTATTCTTAATTTAATTATAAAAGAATTAAAACAAACGGTATTGTGTCTCTTTTATTTACCATTTCACAATGACATAGTCTAATCCGCTAAGCACTAGACTCTTCGTGAGCAGAGGCTCCGTGTCGCCCACGTGTCCGATCTTATCTGTGCTGGCAATACTTGAGGAAATAATGGGACTCACGCAATATATCTCCAACTTAAATGCTGAGATGTAGGCATTTGTTTCCCATTGACTTTTGCTTTACACGTCGTGGATTTCTATTGATATTAAGTGGCGAAGATGTTTAAACGATTCGATGATTTTTATATTAATCTATTTTTTATCGATAAATAAATAAACGCATCACACTCAACGGCCCCCGTTAAGATCTTGTGATCTTGTGTCATGGGTCCGAAAACATACACAACACTAACACAAACACCCAGACCATGACAAACATCTGTATGGCCAATACAGACATTTGCCGTGAGCGGGGATCAAACCCGCAACTGTTAGCGCTACAGTCAGTTGCAGTGACCACTGCGCCAACGTGTCTGTCAAATGAAAATTGATGACCAATTATATTATATTTATAGTCTTTGTATCTTTACCTGTCTTATTTAGCAAAAATATTTCTTTATCGATATATATTATATTATCGATTGAATGATTGAACTGAACAATTTTTTATTATGCGAAATTATAATGAAAAATAATTTACTAAATATACACAATGGACTATATATATATATATATATATATATATATATATATATATATATATATATATATATATATATATATATATATATATATATTAATACGTGAAGCAAAATTTTTGTATCGTTTTTTATGAAAATTGCGCGGACGAGATTTATGAAATTTCGCACAGTGATGTTTGTTGCCTATATTAAAATCTTGTTTTGTATTTTTCAGGTACGATATAAAAATACAAGGTGTTGATAAAATGGTGAGAAATATCGATATTTTGAGTGGAAAATTTGGTTATTTCACCATCACTTTCAATGCTATGTAAGTTAATTCTTTTTTATTATAGAATCGCTTATTGGTTTCTACACGATGGTCTCTATAGTGTTTAATTAGTAGGAGGGTAAATGGTAAACCATCATTTTATGGTAAGTAGTTACGGTGGACGTAGGACTTCAAAGAAGCTGATCCATATTGTTGTATTTGTGTTCGTAATTATGATGAAAGAACTATACAGCATATAAATAATTGAACAAAAAAGCCTTTTATTACCAGTTTTAAAAGTAAACATAAATCTAAAAATGATAATAAATAAAGGAAAAATGTATATAATTTTGCTGTATTAATAAAACATTTACATTTTAAGTAGGTAGGTACCAATATTCCACTGGAGCCAGGCGCGGATTCGCAATTTCGTTCCGGAGACTTTTGTGGGATGCAGGTAATATTTCAGAAAAAAAAAGTTGAGGGGATTTTAGTAAGTGCTACGCCGAGTTTATCTTCTATATTTTTAATGTTTGGGACTACGCTGGTGTGTATATGTTTATAACACAGACAGCATATAAAGCAGTACAATTTTTACTATTTGGTAGCAGTGGTAATGAGTGGGATTCTTTGGTAGCAGTGGTAGAGCAATATAAATGATTACTAATTGGTGGTAGAGTGACTAATACGTCCTGTCTACTCAGATAGCTTGTTATTGACCCCTTCCATTACACATAAATAGTATTTAATTCAATTTAACATTCACAAATATTTGATGTCGGAATAATATCGTAAATTTTTAATTTAAGAAACAAATAAGATTATTAATAGTACCAAACTACTGAACCATTTTTGATAAAAATGAGTACCAATTAGAGAATATAACCCTCCAAAGCTGGTTTCGAAAAATCGGGAAAAATACAAGTACATACAAAAAGTCGCCGACAATTTAAGAATCTCCTTTCTTTTTTAAAATTCGGTTAAAAAGCTACATAATCCGATTTGTTTGTTTTCTTAAAAAGTAAAGAAACAACAATAAAACACTATAAGTAAAACACAATGGCCATCAATTAATCTCAGCTTCCAAGCGAGATAATAAAGATGTCCACCTAAATCAAATGCTTATTTAAAACCAAAAATATTTCCTCAATACTTTGCGTAACATTCGAACTGAGGTGAAAATTCTTGACCCTAGAATAAAAACGTTCGCATTGTGTTTTCAACTCTACTGTTTTAAAATAAGGTTCATTTTGCAACGTTTCTTTTAAAATATGGTTCTCTTATTTGTATTTAATGAGCTTTAATGCGAAACAATAAAAGTCATTTTCCTGTAAATGATTTGAGAGATATTATTGCTCCGAAATATGTGTATAATTACGTAAGACGACGTAAATGCTGATTATGCGTTTATTGAAAATGGAAATTATGGTATTATTTGTGGGTAGAAACTCGAGAATTTTACGCTGAAATTCTAGTGAGTTTGGACTAGGGATTTATTGAAATGATTGCCTAACTGCTGGGTTATGCTTTTCGAGAGTATATGGACGGTGATAAGCAATAGTGTGTTAACCCACAAAGAGTCATATTCAGAGATATTGATGAATTTTGATACTGCATAACCTTTTTAACATTATTGAAAAAGTTCAACTCTTTTAAACTAAATAAGTACAGAAAAAAGTGACTTAAATTAATTGTTTCGGATTTCAAGTGTGTTCCATATTTTGCATTTTATACAATAATCTGAAATGATTGAAAAACTTTTTATTTGATAATATATTAAATATATCAATCTGCTTTTAATTAATTATACCTTTTATTAAAAAAGAAATAAAACGATGGATATATACTCCTTCAAACATATTTGTTAAGAATAAGTTTGACATATTTAAATGCCATTTTCTCAAAATGAAGTCAGTGTGGCTTGACACATTATTGCTTATCAGCGTCCATATATGAGTGTATATTTCCTTGGCACGCCACAGCCTAAAGTGTTAACGGATTTCAACATTCGTGATGTCATTAATTGGTCTTAATCGTTAGTTATATAGGGTATATTATTTTCCGGAATTTTAATGGGAAATACCGATTTCCGAAACTGCTTATCCGATTTCAAAATTAAAAAAAAAAATAAGTTTACGTAATAAATGCAAAATATTTGTAAGATTATATTGAATAGCTGAATTTTTTGTTGTAAAAAAGTGTTGTTCTTTTGTCCATAAAATAAAAGAGATTTCAAGCTATTGACAAAAAGCTATCTCCGTAATACACGGTTAACAAACAAGTAAGTTTAGAATAAAATTAAAAATCTAATTGCTATTCTTAAATCAAAATAAATATCTTTTACACAACGACACCGTCATTGCTCGAACGAATTTGATTTATTGATAAATAATTGCTTTGATGATGGCACCGGTAATTAGTCTTAACCATTGCGTAAGCAGAACACTTTGCTATCCACTAATGACAACCTCCATACAAGACATACTATATCCCACACGCCCTTTAAATAAAAATCAACTTTATTTATTAGAGAGTAAAGTTGATAATGTAAAGAAAGAAAAATGACTTAGGTTGTTTAAGGCTGTGTTTGAAAAACGTGATTCCTTTATCTCGTGTAAAGTAATTATAGGAAATTTCAAATAAATGCCTCAATTTACTCCAGTGTAGCCTTGAGGCGTTCACTTTTGTATTTTCGACGATTTTTCGATATTTGTTTGTAATTTTTTTTTGTGTTATACGAAGTCAAATAAGATATTTGTATAACTGACGATTTTGTTTGTACGTTTTTGTTTTCTGTGCGTTTGAAAAAATATAGATGTCTAAATACAGATATCCGTATTATTTAAAAAAATAACGGTGATTTCGATACAAGTTTTTATCGTTTTCAATTTCACTCCCTTGAGAGATGCCATAGTCATTTTTACTCTTTTAGGGGGTGGACTGTCAAGCCCTCACCAGTGCTCACCTCCGTTACATTCAGTGAAAGTCGTTCGTGAATTTTCAATCTTTTAAGAGTTCTAGTTCTACTGGTTGTACGCCGTCTGTCAATCAGCCATTCAGTTTTATTAATTAGTATTCCGTAAGAGAAAATGGTTCGAGTCCTGTTGTGGTGTAATATTTGACAAGGTTTTCATAATCTCACTCATTCTCTCGGTTGGGAAAAAAAAGTTGTTTTGAAATCATTGTCTTTATATATTTTATTGTTTTAATAACAATTTGGCGGCTTAAAAAATAGAATGAAATAAGTAGTTAGTCTATACTAATATAGTAAAGAGAGAGAATTTTGTACGTGTGAAGTAAACTCTAAAATCAATGTAAAACGTACATTATTCTAGAAGGTCATAGGTTGTATTTCTATATATAGCTGCTTTACAAGAATATCGATGCAACAAAAAATGATGAATTTTGGGGAATTGAGTTTTTAACTTCTTTATTACTGTGTTGGTGCATAGCTGCGAAATTTAAACGATCCCTTGATATGAACTTTATTGATTTAAAGAAATTCATCATCGCAACTCTTTTCATGATAACACATCAAAGATTTATGGTCTTTTGACATACTTAGTTCTATTTGTTAGAATTTTGAATTACTACGATATTCTTGCAAACCAGCGATATATATCGCTTATTATTTAAAACAATAGTTTCATTAACACGAGTGAAGTCGCTAGTTAGTAATAAATTAGCATGAAAAAAAAACAAAAGCATACAGACAACTGATACAGTTTTAATATACAGATTTATTATAGATTGTGGACTTGTAATGTTAATTTATACTCTATTATCTATCTGTAGTCAAGTCCGCGGGGGTCAAATAAATCGATTCGAAGGCTCTATCTCAGCGGTAGATATGAAAGTCTTAATTTATATAGTTTTAATTGTGAAGCGTCGCTCGTAATGATGTATGCGCGTGCGCATGACGCAACGTATACCATTAATAACTTTAACTATTAATATATCATAACTGTGTTATGGTGTCTGTTTGATATATTGTTCTCTTTTTATGGGTTAGTGGTTTAGATTATTCGTTATTTGCGTTTGTTTATTGATATTTGTTAACTATAGAATACTGTTTGATGTTAAATCTGTCCTCGTTTCCAACTTTGAACGAAAGGAAGAAAACTTTGTCGCAGAACATATCTGTGAGCAAGCAGTATAACAATATACAAACCAAAACTAAATAGAAAAAGAAAACATAACAAAATGGCTGCCTAAATGATCATTACAAAGCAGTTTAACGCCACCAATAGGAAAGCTTTGCGGTTTTCTTAGGAGCCTCAAAGCGTTTAGAGCTGGTTGCTTGGTAATGTCGTCCAAAGTGGTCGGCATTGTGATTGCCAAACCAACACTACTCTACAGTTATATAATATCATTGGATTATATGCAATTCATATTATATATGCTAATTTTTGTAAAATTGAATGTTAGTAATGTTTGATATTTTCACTCTGACAAGATTTAACGGATTTGAATAGAATTTGGAAGGAATTTTTTAACTCGGGGTATAACTTTGAAATGTACTCGTAGTTTGTATTAAAATATAAGATACTATGTATTGTTAACTTAGCTCTAAAAATATTGTATTAGTATTAAACATTATAATGATTGAATAACATAGTTTAGATTAGATTTGATTTATCATTATTATTAACTTTACCTTTTGAGGAAATTAAACAGATACAATAAGATTAAAACACGTTATTAGGAACAACAAAAGTTGTACTAAAAGAAACAATGAAATCGATTTTGATAGATTTATTAATAAAATAAATGTACCATTATCAACAATACGTCATCAATTCATTAAGAGAGCACGGTTTTTCACAGCATTCTGTCACAATTTGCCTCTTGCTTCTTCCCATGGAACTTGGATCGCGATCAATCCTAAGCCACACATGATGTTTGGAATTAGACGTCTTCGTCTTTTCGGACACAACCTGCCTCTTCCCAATTCTCATAGATCTCACTTTAGTGCCAATCCACGCGCTCTCACTATTTATTGACCTTTTTGTCACGATCGGCCTCTTGGATCTAGTCATGGATCTTACTTTACTACCAATCCATGGCTTCTCATAACCATTATGTGTAGACTTTTCCATCATTTCTGTCACAATCTGCCTCTTCCCTCTTCCCAAGGACCGCACATTACTGCCAACCCATGCGCTCTCAAAATCTACGTTGTTTGACGTTTCTTCCTCATCACAAAGTAAAGCCAGCATCATCGCCAGCCTCCTCCCACAGTAAATTTCATCCTGAGCCGTGAGAAATGCCATTGAGACCACCAAAAAAGTAAGAATAAGCTTCATTATTGAATTCTGTCTTGATTGTATCGATGAGATCGCAACGAGTGTCATGTTCGGAGAAATTTTCGATGCTTTATACCTTGTTAGGTTCATTAATATTCAATGAAGGATCCTAATGAGACCTGAATAAGTCCAAGAGTCTTGCTTGACGTGTCATACTCCAATGGCTGTTGTGACGTTATGCGTCTTGATCGCTCTCTCGCGTATATTTCACTAGCTTTTGCTCTCGGCTTTGTTAGCGTTAATGTAGATTTTGTTTTAAATATATACGCATATATACATAAAATATAGTGATTATCTAGAATAATGTACATTTCAAATTGACCCATAATTTTTAACATATGTTCACTGGATTCGGATTTTACTTCGCACGTAAAAAATTGCTTTCTTTATTATATTATTGAATAACATAGATAGATATTAAGACTTCTTAGACGAATATTACATTCAAAAGTATTGTTCTCAGACTTTTATAAAGTCATTGGTATACATGTAAAAGAATTTTCTGTCAGTACCTTATTTTCTAGGCTCGCTTTTGTAACGTTGCTTAGGTAACTGTTACCAGTATACATATTTGTTTTATATTAATTACAAGAGTTAAAGTTACAAATGTAATTCTTAGAACGATTTTACTCAGCCGTGCGATATTAATATTGTACTAGTGGTTTTACAGTGGTCGAAATTCGATCATAATTGATTTAAATTGTAAGTTCGAACATAACAAAAAGAGTATATATGTGTGTGTGTGTCAAATACATATACATATGTACATGATAGTGTGTGTATTTTTTTAATTTTATGCATAATTACAAAAATTATTAGCATTGCGAGAGAGAAGGATCTCTGTATGAAAGTGCAAAATTTTATACTCTTCCGTCCGCGAAATTTTCGTAAAAAGGAGTAGAAAGTTTTTGCTTCGCGTATTAATATATGGATTCTATACAGGCATATTGTATTTTATTCTCAATTATATACCAATTGTACGTCGAGATGGAAGTAATGGTTAACTGCGGAAGGGTGTAAGGTTGCGTTCAGTTTTATTACTCGATACTTCGCGAGTTATAGCTCTAAAACAAACGAAAGCTTTATTGATGGTCCCTGGGAACGTAAATTGAAGTAAACGTTTCAAAGTATAATAACTCTATTTAGTCTGTAGAATCGCTCGATTGTTTGAAGTTTGAGAAAATGTGATGTGAAAATAAATAAGACATTAAAAACGAAATCGACTTTAAAAGCAAAATATGTAATTTCGTTTACTCGATAAACTCACTTATATTAGCTATTTCGATTTTTAAACCAAATTACTGAACCGATTGCGATAAAAAGTCTATGAGAACATATGCAAGTATTATATATATGTTTGGCCATTCAAAGGGGCAATGCCGTCAGTGTTTTGGGCACTTTGCCTCACTGCAATGACATCGACAGATTTGTAGGTTTTGTATAGTTTAATTTTTCGTTGTTTAATTCTTCTTTTAATATTTTTATTGTTTTATTTTCTTTTCACAGTGTTTATCGAATGTAAATTGAAAAAATGTATTGTTTTCAAAATAAAGTTGATGTCATTAGTATATTAAAAATCGGTTGTAAGGTAATAAACAGAAATACACTACAAATTGAGAATCTTCCCTTTTTTTGGAAGTCGGTTGAAAAATTGAACAAAAATGATTCTCAATGGATATGATACACACATTTACACATTAGTAAAATTAGCTCCAAAATGGCTTAGTATAATAGTAGTGCATTGATTTAAATACGAGTTAGCAACACTTAAAATACTTTTTAAAATCCCGAAAAATTTAGGTATATTCCAATCCGTGTCGGATTAAGATTTGTATCATAATTGGGTTGCAGAATACTGTTATTACTATACCGCACTGTGTTAAACGATAAAATAGTTTTATGGGGTAGTATAAGAATATCATAGGATTTGGTTAATCTTGTAATATTCTGTTCGATTTGAAATGTTGTTTTGCGTTTCATTGCTCGTTTATCTAAGCAGCTTTTTTAAATAAAAAAAAGCTGGCAAACAAGCAGATTAGACTACTGATGTTAATTGATCAGCACTGTCCATCTACAGCCACAGAGGAGTCACAAATGCGTAGCCAGCTTAAAAAGGAATTAGGAATGATAGAGAATAGGAGCGAGGAAAGGAGTGAGGGAGTGGGACTGGCTTCCGTTTCAAGATTGAGGGTTGAAAATGTAATTAAATTATTGTCAAAACTGGGTCTGAATTTTATTTTATTTTACTAAGACATGTGTATGACGTCACAGGTTGAGTCTGTGTAATATAACTAGGCTATAATAAGCCACCTCAGTAGCTTATAGGCTATAAAACATCACGTTACAATGTATATGAAAGAAAAACGAACTATAAATGGACGCTGATAAGCAATACTGTGTCAAGCCACACGGATTTCATTTTGAGAAAATGGCGTCAAACCCATTCTCAACAAATTTGAAGACGCATATATCTATCTTTTCTTTTCTATTTTGATAAAATGTGTAATGAATTGAAAGCAGATTGATATATTTCATGTTTTATCTACTAAAAAGTTTTTCAAATATTTGAGAGTATTGTATATATTGCAAAATATGGAACGCACTTGAAATTCGAAACATTAAATTAAGTAACTTTTTACCGTACTTATATAGTTTATATGACTTGGCATTTTTTGAACAATGTTAAATAGGTTACGCAGTATCATAATACATCAATATCTCCGAATTTGACTTTTTGTGGGTTGACACATTGTTGCTTATCAGCATCCAAATGCAGATCGAATCCCGATATCAGTACAACAATTCGATTTCCTAGTCAAATAAAGTCATTAGTATAAAAGAGAATGGTCGAAACATTCAGTGGTTTATCGTATCTTGATCTCGGCTATCTTAAGTGGTATTGTTATCTTTATAATGGCGATAGCAGACGATTTATTGAGTATAGTGTATGGTAATTGTGGGATAGGTCAGTTGAGGTTCTAGTTTTGTGAAATGGAGCCTTATATTGTGCTGCCTTTGTCCTCGATTTTACTCGCGCTAATAAAGATTTTCTTATGTCGGACGGCCATTTTGAATTCATATTATTATTTATTATAGCAAACCAACGGAGTATAAACAAAAAAGTATATCATTTCAAACGAATAAGAAAACAAATCAGGGAGGGAATATATATTAAAAAAATCCTATAGGCTATATTACATCACGCTACGACTCATAGGAGCGAAGCAGTAACCATAAACCCGAGTAAAACCGCAAGGGACAGCTAGTAATATTATATAGGTGAAGAGTTTTTTTAACGCGCTAATCTCAGGAACTACTGGTCCGAATTGAAAAATTATTTTTGTGTTAGATAATTTATTTATTGAGGAAGGCTATAGGCTATATTACATCACGCCACAACTCATATAAGCGAAGCAGTAACCATAAACGCGAGTGAAACTGCAAGGGACAGCTAGTCACATATAAAGCGACGATGTGTAGATCATAATGAGAAGCTATCGACATTAACGAGACGCCACTTAACACCGGCGTATTAGCGCTGGGCTGGTTTGATCCCATCAACTGTTACTCGCCATGCTCGGACGGACAAATTATTTCGTTTATGGTTTAAGTAATAGGTTTTTTTTTATTGGTAAATTGTAAAGTTACCTCTGCACATAGATAATAAAAGGATAAAATTATAGTATTTAATTCATGTTACGTGTGTTTATTATAATACATCTACCTAGCATTTTTCCCGGTTATACCCGGGTCTGCTTATTATTCTTGTCCAGATTTTGACAAATTAGTGATTTTTACACAAAGGGACTGCCTGACCTCTGCAACTCCGGAGGGCAATCCAGTAACCATTTAAACTAGAATAATTTTCTTATTAACGATTAATATTACAACCGGGATAACAACCGGGACCGACAGCTTTACGTGCTCTCCGAGGCACGGTGTGTTTATTAGAATCATGAATTAATTAATAATTATTATTGATTGCTTCATTGGATTTACCTGGAATTGGTTTGATTTATTTCAGGAGATCAATTGACGAAAAATTAAACTCATGTCCTAAAGACGGAAACAATTTCAATACTTTATAGTCTCAAAACCTTCCCAGCCAAACGAATTATGTATTTCAAAAATCATTATTGAATGAGACCTTGTAAATTACGAAATTAATGCGTTTAATTATAGAAACTCTTTAGTTCTAATTTGTAAGATATAATTTTCTTCTATCCTTTTAACTTTGCCAAAATATAATCTCACCTTAATGAAAATGACTTGAAAGTTTTACATATTTAAAGTTTAATTTTAATTAATTGCATCGCTTATGACTTAGAACAATTCCTAAAACAGGCCCAAGGCGGTCTCACACCTCCGCCTCGCTATAATATGTTCATACCATTTATATCGTCCCAATATTTTGAGCTATAATTTTTAACCTTTGAGCCACTTATAACGTGATTGATCCTAATATGAGCGAGCTAATTTTATCGGTATGATAATGACGTAAATATAGTGTTGATACATTAAAAAAACTTATACATAATCTGTACTTTAATTTTGAACTGAATAGATTAAGACGTTTGCCACTTATAAATAAATAATAAAAAAAAAACACAAAACGATAGATTGTATTTTTATTTGTGAAATATTACCAAAGATTTACGACGTCGAGAGTGAAATAACAGAGTTGTTTTAAAAGTCGCTAAACGTTCGTCGGTAAAACAAATCATTCCGTTCTAAAAACAAACTGTTTTTTTTTTTCAAAATGGCGCCGCCAAAGTCGACAAATTCATATTCACATTCCCGCCGATGCGACCAGAATTATAATTGACCGGTTATCTGACCGACAAAAGTAATAAATCTTGCGCCGATGAAGATTAGGCCTAAAAAATAAAATGTAAAACGCACTCCGTATAACTGTTTTAACTTTTTTTTATATACGAAATTAGGTTTCGAATTATAAAAAAAGTTTTTTTTTACCTTTTTATTATATTTTTTTAAATGATGATATAAACTGCGTCGTGGTTAAAAGAGGTTTTATTTTTAAATTCAAATTCGAACTAAGTATACATAATAAGCTTATAAGAATAAAATTGCAACGATAATGTTATGTTATAACCCGTTTATAATAATACTAGTTATCCCTCGCGATTTTACTTATGTTTACGGTTACTGCCAATGCTTATGGATCATAGCACCATGTTTTATAAGCTAGGTCCCAGCTTTTGCGCGCGTCTTCGCTCGAGGTAATGGCGATTTTGTTTTAAAATAATACCTATGATATCTTAGAATACATAACTGTCTTGCGGTTTCCCTCGCGTTTATGGTTACTGCTTTGCTCCTATGAGTTGTAGCGTGATGTAATACAGCCTATAGCCTTCCTCAATAAATAAACTATTTAGTAAAAAGTAAAATTATTTTTCAATTCGAACCAGTAGTTTCTGAAATTAGCGCGTTCAAACAAACAAATAAACTCTTCAGCTTTATAATCTTAGTATAGATGAAACATGAGAATGGTATTGAAATTTTTAAAATAGCTACCGTGTGTTCTTTGTAATATTTCTATAAATAATATTTTTTAATAAATAGAATATGCAATGCTATAAGATATTTTTTATCGGAATGGTAGATACTAAAATTAGCGCGTTTAAACAAATTATTCAACTTTGCATTAAAGTACGAGCAGATTGTTTTACTCCGCACGACTGTTTAAGAATTACTATTCTATTCCACGTCAACAATATTGTTCTTAGTAAAAATCAAAATCAAAATATGCTTTATTCAAGTAGGCTTTTACGAGCACTTTTGAATCGTCAATACAGAAAAAAAACGAATTAATGAATTAATTTACCGAGAAAATTTCTACCGAGAAAAACCGACAAGAATCTAGATAGTTACTCTTTTAAAAAGTATGAAAGATAGTCCTGTCCTAAAAGTACGTCCTTTTTTATGTTACTTCTATATATTCTTCTATTCATGATTGATTAAGTTTTTGTCTAGATGTAATTGTGTAATAAACAAACAAAATATCAAAATACCAACAAGAACACATTTAGTAGTAGTAAAGTAACAGCCTGTAAATACCTCACAGCTGGGCAAAGGCCTCCTCTCCTATTAAGGAGAAGGCTTAGAGCTTAATCCACCACGCTGCTCCACTGCGGGTTGGCGGATATACAGGTGTCAGAATTTCTCCCGGCACATGCAGGTTTCCTCACGATGTTTTCCTTCACCGCCGAGCTAGTTGAAAAATCAGCGGTGCTAGCCGGGGTTTGAACCCACGATCGTCGGTTGAGATCGACGTGTTCTAACCACTAGGCCATCTCGGCTCATTTGCATTAATATTATTAAGGATTATTTCTTCTAATATGCGAAGTATTAGTCAATATTATTTTTTGTTACTTTGGTGTTTTTTTGTTTACGTTATCTTAGTTCTGGAATCTCGGAATGGAGCGAAGAACGCTTGACAAATTAAGAGCGCGCGTCGTTTGAAAATAGAATACTACGAAATATTTAAAAACAATCTTTTATGTGTTATTTGCTTATTCTGAATTTAATTTTATGTACATAATTTTTTATTTATTTTTAGATCGACATTATAAGTTTAACTCTAAAATTTTCATGAATAATTAAAAAAGCTATTACGTATTATGTTCTAATTATTTTTTTTTCATCTTGCAATAATTGATTTGAAAATAGCCATTATAGTATGCGATATTTATTTTTTTTTTGAATTGATAAATTTACTTTAGCAACAAGATAAAACCTTCACATTGATTTCTGAGAAACTCTTAACATTTTAATATAATAAAAGAACTTTTAAACCGATTAAATAACCGATTTATAGTCCCAAATTTATCACGAGAATTTCTTATAAAAAGGTTTTAATGCTTCAAATGAAAAAAGTTAAAAAAGAACAGCAAAGTGCGATTTGTAGTTGAACACCGAGTGTTTCGTATGTTCGTAACGTGCGACTCGCGATTGGTACATTTTCAAATAAAAAAGTCAAAAACAATTGAAATAAAACTATTTTAAATTGTAATAAAACTATTTTAAACGGATTTAAATCGCGTATATTAATTATTTTTATCATCCCGACGTTTCGAGCACTTTGCAGCGTTCGTGGTCACGGGTAGACTGGAAACGTCGGGATGTTAAAAATAATTAATATACGCGATTTAAATCCCTTTAAAATAGTTTTATTTCAATGAATAATAATCGCGAAAATCTAAGACAACGATAAGTCAAAAACAAAATTATGAAAACATCAGGACATCGCGATTTGGAATACCAATTGACGCTTGACAAATTTTTTTAGTTTTTGTTATAGAATGGAGTTTGCACTATAACTTTTGAGGTAGAGCCTAGCGCACTGACCACATCTCGTATACACGCAGGCTCGACTGGGGCAGGACCTAGTACAGTATACTCTACTTTTCTTAGCAGACAAAAATGCCGTTTTTTCTAACCACATATGGATGCTGATAAGCAATAACGTGTCAACCCACAAAAAGTCAAATATTGATGCATTTTGATACTACATCACCTATTTAACATTATTTAAAGAAATCAAGTCATATAAACTAAATATGTTCGGAAAAAGGTTACTTAATTACTTGTCTCGATTTCCAAGTGCGTTCTATATTTTGCAATTTATACAATAATCTCAAATATTTGAAGACCTTTTTATTGGGTAATATAATAAATATATCGATCTGCTTTTAATTACTTATACCTTTTATCAAAAAAGAAAAGAAAAGACGGATATATCTTCAAACATATTTATTAAGAATGGTTTTGACATCTTTGGACGCCATTTTCTCAAAATGAAGTCCGTGTGGCTTGACACAGTATTGCTTATCAGCATATACGAGTTAGCGATGAGAAATTATCGATCGAATAATTGAACTGAATCATTTTTTGACAAATAATATTCGAAAATTTGTTAATTTACGTTCCGGATAATGTTACCAAATAAGAGAAATACAGAAAAATATACCATAGTATTGTTGCGTTTCGTACAGCGGCCTAACCACCACCCCAAATACTTTCCTCACTTTCTACTCTCTTTCATTACTTATTCTTTTCTAACCTGGCTAAGCGTTTGTAGCTCCTCTGGTGCTGCAAAAGAGCGGCAGTGATCACTTAACAATGCGTCTTGCTGGCTCGTTTGCCAACTATTTTTATTTTAACAAAATCATACCAAGTTTGACCCTTGTATTATATCAAAATAGAAAACATTTATTGTATAGGAACCTCTCTTAATTTTTAATTTTTTAGATTTTTTATTATTTGTTCAGATACTTTTCATAACAATTCATATTTTAGTAAAAATGTCTATGGGCTACTACGTCTTAAAAAAATAGCCCTTTTAAAGTAAAACGGACAGAAGGACAAACAAAACAGGCTTAGTAATAGGTTCTCATTTACACTCTTTGAGTACGGAACCCTATAAAGACGTAAACAAGATTTAAAAGTTTCCAATTGCGGACATATTTAAAACCGCATTACAATGTCGAAGTTTAATTTGCGTTCTGAAAGTCCGTAATGAATTGCTCATTGTGTATTGAAAGGTTCCCCTTTCTGAACACAATGCCCCGGGGATAGGGTGGCCATGTTGGAAAAATAAATGGATGATTCGTCTTTTAAAAGTGTTAAAAAGTTTTTATGTCATTAAAATATTGAGTTTACGTTTAATGACGCAACTCAATGTTAAAAATATTAAAACTTTTAATGCACGTTAGCAAAACAGTTTTATTTTTATTGTTTTTTTTTTTGTATAAAAGATTTTTTTGTTATGGTAACCCTAGTGGAGTATCGAAGCGTAAAATATTTTAACTGATCTCAGTCGATGTCTTATATAATCTGTTCTTGTAGGGTTTGTGCCTTTTTTAAAATATTGCGAAAGATTTAAAAAAGGTAGTTACTAAGTAAATGTCTTTAAAAGTCTATTTCAATTTTGGTTCAATTTATTTATTAAACGAAGCGTGTGTTTTTGCATATACAATAGTAAAAACTACATAAATTCATTCAGTTTACTACAAAATTTTCTTGTCTTGTAAAACAGCAATAATGTTGGGCATTATAAAGCAGTGCCTTAAACAGGATCCGACTTGCGAATTAAAAACCCATTACAATTTGAATTTAGAACGAATGCTCACATCCCATGCGAATGGAAATGTACAATTTATGTCAAACGCGTCTTGTTTTAATACCATAGAGTCTATAGACTAGAAAGACACGCGAAGTTTTTATCATACAACATTTTTGTTATTATATGTTTTATTTTTTTTTTTTGAGTTTAGAATGAAAGATATTTACAATTCGCATTATCTGAATGCAGTCGTATTTTTCGAGTTATTAAAATTAAAAGAAAAATGTACTATTTCTATATTTTTGAAATTTACACAAAAATAAAGATACATCTTTGTTTTGTTATGGCGGTAATTAATAATATTTTATATTATTTACATTTTTTACGTAAACAATGAAATTTAATTTGAGTTCTATATAATTTCGTTACGGTTGTTTTACGTGGATATTTTTTATTTTGGCTCTTTATCTTTTAAAAAAATATATTTGCATATTCTAATGTCTATGTTACGTTTTATTTTACGTTGATTCTAAACAGGATAAATAGTAGTTTGATTGAAGAGCCGCGTCATGTGAAAGTGACATCACGGGTTAACGAATGAGCGACTTGCATTCAATTAATATGTGGACGTTTGTAACAGATGGATTGCGCAAGCGCATGATTTCATTTTTTTATTGTTTTTATAGTTTAGTAGAGCTTATGTGTAGTCTATTGACTATAGCTTGTATACGCTAGCTCGACCGGCCCGGAAAATCGGCGTACGTAATAAAAGTTTTTGATACGGTGAGTGAGTGAGTCGGTACGTCATAAGATTCGTCTTGATGGCGCGTTTGATACATAAAATTGTTGGTACCTACATACTATAAAATTCGTAAAAAATAAAAATGACAGATTTTATGAGCTTAAAGTGTTAGTTTTTATGCGTACATGGTTTTTAATTATTTTTTTCAGTCTTGTTTATAGTTAAGGTTCTTAAAATTTTTAAGAACCTTACTTATTTTATCTCTCTCTCACTTTGGATTGTCTATATTCAATTGATGTAACTTATAACGCTCCATCAATTTCATTCGTTCAGTTCATGATTCCTCATCTATTCACAACTAAAATACCTTACTGCGAAGAACAGAATGGAAGCATTCCGTTCATTCAATACATACACTTTCCACTCTTTCATTCGTTTGCCTTCTTATTAATCTGAATGACTGGTTGACCTAACCTATATTAATATTATAAAGTATTTAGTTTAAATTTGTTTGTTTGTAGTTTTAACTTCTCGTTCAATTAAAAATAATCTTTCATTTATAAAAAGCTACAGATGGGGAAAGTCTCTATAGTACACAAGGTTTTGCTCGCGGCTTTGTCCGCGTTAATGTAGATCTTGTTTTAAAATTATACACTTATATACCTTACATAAAATATAGTCTATGACTATTTAGAAAATTGTACCTTTAAAATATGTAGACACTTAAATTTTATTTATTGGTATACATAGCTAAATTATATCAAATTAAAACTTATGAGGTAAAGTCGCGTGTACAATATAGGAACTTATAGATAACGTTATCAGACAATGAGCGATGGCCACTCTTTATCTATCTATAATGCATCCATCTATCTTTACGTTAATAAATTCCCTGATTTCCATATTGCACTTAAACCGTGATCTCTTTTTTAATTTGATACAATTTTCGTAACGATTTCTTTTAACGGTATCAAATTTATAATAAAGATTATCTAAATATAGATCTATGGAATGTATTAATTAATATTACTTTTGTAACCAATTTAGAAAAGGGAAACCAGTGATTCGAACGCATTAACACGATCTTATTAATTGATATGTATATAACTATATTTACATCCAATTTTTAACTGACTAAAAAAAAAGGTTCTCAATTCGTCGATTTTTTTTATGTATGTTCGATTATTCGATAACGGCTTGAGTGATTTAGTTAATTATTTTTTGTTTGGATATTACTTAGGAAAACTGTGTCAAGCCACACAGATTTAATTATGAGAAAATGACATCTGAAAATGTCAAACCTATTCTTAATACATTTGACTGAAGCATATAATTATATGTATATCCAAATTTTTTCATCTTTTGATGTAATAAATTTAATGCAGATAGGTATAATAAAAAGTTTTACATAGTAATAGTTTTTCTAATACTTGAGATTATTTTATATTGCAAAATGTGGACCACTTTTTAATATTAGAAATATTCAATCGAGGAACTTTTTTCGTACTTATGTAGTTTAGACTTAGTTTTATTACCTTAGCTATATACGTAACGCATTATCAGAATACATCAATATCTCCAAATTTGACATTATGTGGGTTGACACATTATTGCTTATCAGCATCCTTTCTATACATGAGTCTATTTGGTACAACTATAAGCTATTAACCAAATAATTGAATTGAATCCTTTATATAAGTTACTGTATTCTAAACGCGACATGCTTTATATATATATAAAGTATATACTTTATATAGGTATATATGGATTACTCTCCTATTAATCCATAGAATTTTCATATCTAAGTATTAATGAAACGTTTGACACGTTTAGCTACTAAAGCATTACTCAAACACGCAGACGGAAGTTAAAACTAACTAACGCTGGACCTCAGTGAGTTAATGGTTACATTTAAACCGGTTTTCCGGGCTTATTTTAGAGGGAACTTATCCGGACTGGGAGTCTTGAGGTGTAATTGTAACTTTTAGACTGAATTTTAGCCGACTTAGTAGTGGAATAGGTGCTTAAATTAAGGTAAAGTATTTGTTACATTTATACTATGATCCATACAGATAAAAAAATAGTGTCCATTTGTAATCTCAATTTAACAGCTTTTCACTAAATGCATATGAAAAAAAAATAAAATACGGTACCTATATTAGAACATCGATTTTTAAAATTTTTGTCTGTCTGTCTGTCCGTTTCTTTATAATGTTAAATCCAGCTAATCTCTGAAACGGCCGGACCGATTTTGATAGGACTTTAACTCGCAGATGTTATAAGAAGTAACTAAGGCTATTTTTATTTTAGAAATTTTATTTATTTTTATCAATAAAAAATCCGACTCTTATGTGACGCACTTCAGATTATAGTCTGGCTTTGCATGAGATATGTCAAGCTTCCTATAGTCCACGCGAACGAAGTCGCGGACGAAGCTAATAATAATATAATGAACGAATTTTGTATTTGCGAAATTTTAATACATATGGTACTGTTTAAAACGTACATAATTCTAGATGGTCCTAGACTATATTTTATGTAAATATAGGTATAATGTAATAACACAATTTACGTTAACGCGAGAGAAGGCGCGAGCAAATTTAATTATAAACAAGACTTTTCAAAAAAGGAGAACCGACTTTAAAATTAAAATACGTAATTATATTTCCTTGAACATATATATTCCAGTTGTTATGATTTTAAAAACCAAATTACATAACCGATATTGATGAAAATTCTATAGAACCAATAGGTGTACCATTCAAACAAAAAAATAATTAACTAAATCAGTCATGCCCTTTTCAAGTGATCGTTGAACATACATAAAAAAGGCCCCAAAGAATTGAGATTTTCCTTTTTGGAAATTTATGTAAACAAAACCGAAAGGTCACTCATCACGAAATCTCAGAAAGTACAAGTGTTAGGTTTCATAACTTGCAAGGGCGTTCTTTTTAGGACGTAAGTGCTCAATAAGACTGGATTTTGCAAAATTCGACCCCTAAGAGGGTTGGAAGTTTGTATGAAAGTCCTCTGTTAAGCACGAGTAAAACCGCGGGAATCGATAGTTATTCAATAAAAGGTTTTAATAAGATTATATTTTTGTGAAATTATCAGTAAAACTCTTTGTAATTCTTATGTCAAGACTTGCTAGTAAGCACAATGTCTATTAAGGAAAGATCAATAATTTTGCATTATACATTGTGTTCGTCCGTCGTGTCTAGGGGTAACCATGCTCTATTAAATATTATGACTTTTATGGAAACAAAAAAAAATAGCTAGTTCTTTGTAACGCGAGATTTACATTTATAAGCTTTACTGTATGTGCTTGTATGGATACACCCATACAATGACAAAAAGCACACTGATGCAATTCAAGCTTTGCAACATTTTGTATTAATTAAAGTCAGTATCAATAACGCATTAAAGTAAATATGTTTGTGTCATTAATGTAACATCGTGATACTCATAATGATATAATTTTCACAAGCAAAAACCTTCAGATGCCGTTTGTATGTATGTTACATACAAATAGCATCTGAAGGTTTGTGGTCAAAAACCTTACATCAAACAACTGTGTAATCTCGTAGCAGTTATCAAGTCGACGTCGAAAGCGATGAGTCTGTCAAAAAAAAGCATTGACAATTAATTCCTTCAGGTGTAAAGGAAGAACACCTATAGGAATCAGGTGTAAAGCAATGACAAAAATTTATGTAAATCTTTATGAAAGCAAAACTTATAAGTGTTATTCTCGTCTAATATTTATCACAAGGAGAGTCACGTGATGCGATAGTTTTTATAACTATGAAAATGACTGTTCTAAAATTTTTGATATTTTAGTGATATTTAAATATTTTTTTTCATTTTAGTATATGTTTTATATAGTTAGGGGGTGTAATTCCGTCTGGCGGAAGAAACTGTCTGCTTGAAATAACGATTACTACAATATAGTTATGGCTTTGATATTAGTACAATATAAAAGCTAAAATTATAGTGCCTGTAAATGCTAGTAGACGGTTTTACCCAACAGACGGAATTAGGTCCCCTGACTCTACTCTTAATCGGTCAAAAGTACTTTTGACTAACAAAATCAATCAAAACTACTTCTGACCGCAGGCTTTCGAGAATTTGAATGAAATAACGATCAAAATTAATGTTTCGAAAACATCCTTCCTAATTTAATTTATTTGCAGGTGTTTTATATAAATATTTTCACTAATCATGCGTTTTTGCTTTTCATAATCGTTATTTATATTAAAAGAACTTTATTCTTTCGAAATCCGAGCGCTTCGGTAGTAACGTATAAAATAGGTTTTATTTAAACCGCTTCGGATTGCGAATTGAATCATACATCGATCTGTCACCCAATACAATAAGGTCGCTCACTTGTGGGGCTTCATTACACACCGACAGCGATAAATGTTGGTGTAGTTTTATCGGATTAGACTCGAATCAAACACTGCAACACTGCGTACACAACTTTATACGTTATTTGCAGTTCCCCGCAGCTTCGCCCGCGCATACTTAAGAATTATTTGGACGCTGATAAGCAATGCTGTGTCAAGCCACACGGACTTCATTTTGAGAAAATGGCGTCTAAAGATATCAAACCTTTTCGTAATCAATTTGTTTAAAGCCATATATATCTATCTTTTCTTTTCCATTTTGATAAAAGTTATAATTAATGAAAAGCAGTTTGATATATGTATTTAATGTTTAATACTTTTAGTTTTTTAAATATTTGAGATTATTCTATAAATTGCAAAATATGGAACGTGCTTGAAATTGGGGACATTAAATCAAGAAACATTTTTCCGTACTTATTTAATTTATATAGCTTCAAATTATTTTTCATAATGTTATATAGGTGACGCATTATCAAAATACATCCATATCTCCGAATTTGACTTTTTGGTGGGTTGACACATTATTGCTTATCAGCTTCCATTCCATGATTTAGCCTCTCTTCTATAAAGGGACGCTGATTTATTGGTGTATTCTGATAGTCCATCACGTATTTAACATTATTTAAAAATTTTTCAAGTTATCTACACTAAAAGGGTACGGGAGAGTTTCTTAATTTATTCTTTGGGATATTGATATATAATGTACTTTTCATTAATTATACGATTTATTAAAATAGAAAAGAATATATGATTATATGCTTATTCAAACAAATTCAGTACGAATAATTTTGACATCTTTAGACGCCATTTTCTCAAAATAAAGTCCGTGAGGCTTGACACAGTATTGCTTATCAGTCCATATATGGACTGTATATAACAATTCAAGTCGGTCTAGACTAATCTAATCCAGTCTAGATTAGTCTTATACTGTAGTAGAATAATAATCACTGGAGCTACCTCTGAAATTATCCCACATCCTCTTCAGGTATTAATTGATTTAAGGGTAATGAAGTTGGGTGTAATTAAATTATTACCTTACGTGGGGTGAAAATTAAGGGTTGAATGGTGTATCACGTATTATACAGACGAGGGTTAGGTACGAATGTATTTATCTATGTATAAATTTAAACTTGTAAGTCTGTTTAAGTGATTGAACAAGCGAAATCTACTGAAGTAATATTTTTTGGAGAATTTTTATATTTAACAATTTAAACAATATTTATTCGATTTTTTTTGAGTTCCGAGATGGCCTAGAGGTTAGAACTAGTCGACCTCAACCGATGATCACAGGTTCAAACCCCGGCTAGCACCGCTGAGTTCAAGTGCTAAATCTATTTTCAAATTCATCTCGAGCTTGGCGGTGAAGGAAAACATCGTGAGGAAATCTACACGTGCCAGGGAGAAATTCTGACACATGTCCGCCATCCCGCAGTGAAGCAGCGTGGTGGTTTAAGCTCTAAACCTTCTCTTTAATAGGAGAAGAGGCCTTTGCCCAGCAGTGGTGCATTTACAGGCTTTTACTTTACTACTTTACTATTCGATTTTTAAGCTTTTAGCTAAGTCTATGTTAAATATTATACCTGCCTCTAGCGGATTCACTCGCGTTTATGTTTAGTTTTTCACTTCTATGAGCCTATAGAGATATAGCCTATAGAGATATAGCCTATAACGTTCCTTAATAAATAGGCTTCTCAACGCAAAAATATTTTTTTTAATCGGATCAAAAGTTTCACAAATTGCCCTCTTTATACAAACCTACAAACTGTTACTTCTTTATAACATTAGTATAGATTACTAAGTGACCTGTTTGAATACTTAGCGCCGTTAGGAATAATTTATATAATCATTTAAAACAGTAATTTTTAATTATAACATTAATTTTACGATTTAGTCACCTTATTATAATCGTGAGATCGAAAAGTGCTCTTGAAAATTAATCTAATATTAATTAAAATTCAGTCATACGGAAGATATTTCACAGTAGAGTAAGTCGAGAATTACATTACTGATTACTCTGTAACCTAGTAACAGACACGTTGTAAGTAGTAACGAAAATTGTGAATGTAAAAAGCGCGCTGACAGTAAATTCTTTCAGGTGTAAAGCATTACAAACAACTTGTGTTGATCTTTATGAATGCCTGAGAGCAAAACTTAAAAGCGTTATTCTTGCTTTCATTTTATTTTTGCTTCCTTTGACATCGAGATTTACAAAAAAAAAAAAGAAATCAATGAATTACACTATCAATTCTAAGTCTAGGTCTAATTACAATATCGAGTAGTTCGGTGAATCGAAAATGTAATAAGCGAGTGAGTTATCGGTTCAACAACATCGGGGCTACATTTCAAACAGAATTTCATTTTCGCTCGTAGTGTTTGTAAACCAGCGCGTTTGTTTTTCGACCTTTCACGCTGAAAATAGTACATTCATGTATAGTATTGATAAGGAGACTTTTTTTCACCCAAAAAGGATTGTTATGAATTTGACGTGTGTATCTGTGCGTTTGTCTGCGGCTCCTTAGCGAATAGACTGATCTTGATGCACTTTTTTATATAAAGGCTTTTGTAATCGAGATTGTTCTTAGCTATAATTTATAAATGTTATGAGCTTTTTTGGTTGTTGAAAGGATTTGTGCAACTTCTACTGGTCTAATCGACTTTAAATTTACTATACTGTAGATGATATCAATGATATAGTTACGTAACCTTGACCTGATGTTGCAGCTCTATAGCTTCTTGAATCAGCAGGATACACAACTCCTCACCAACATACAGCAGACGTACTGTGTTGGGGCTCAGTGAAATAGTCTCGATGAATGGATTGTCGTAGATTTTTAAAATTTATAATCATATCTTGTTTAATTACATCCATAAAAAGTAATTAATAAAAAGTATCTTGACATGTTGTTTTCGAGAATTGTCAGTTTTTAAATTATTTTATCCGAAATAATTTTAGTTTAAAAAGAAATAAGTTTAATGTTTATCGTTTTGAGTATATTAAATCTACTTCATAATAATAATATTAATATAACAGCATGAATTTGTTTATTTAAAATTGGAGTACCTACATAGAAATATAATTAAGTTTTAAAAATTAAAGAAACATCTTAAATTTATTTTCGAGCAATTTAATTAATTATCTTTTTATTATTTTAAATTCAGATATAAACTTCAAAATAATGAAAGAGTTAACTTCTTTATTCATTAAGTATATACCTATATATTCATTCTAAAAAAAAATATTATTTTTAAGCATTTTTGAACGCGACGATACATTGGTATTACAACGCGGTGATCTAGTCGTTTCATTAAAGCAGGAACCTAACTATACGTAAAAAGACTAAACTCAATTAAAAATAAACCCTATTTGACATCAACAAAGTTTAATTCAGCATAACAAAAACTCCAACCACAAAATTAAAAAAAAGAATTCCCAACAAGGAAAATTACAATCTATTTTAAGACTAATAAGGACCCTTTTTAACAAACAATGCTTTAAAATTGATATAAACTGAAAATGGTAAATCTTCGTACGATTTTCGTATTAATTGAGCCCACAATAAGAAGTATTTTTGCCTAAAAGGTACAATATATCATATTGTAGGGGTGGATGCGATTAATTGGACATATAGTACTCGATACGCTTGTCTGTTTGTTTGTAGAGATTTGCATAGTTATTAGTTCATCTGGATTATTAGTTGGGGGACTTTAAAACATGTTATTGATTTTATAATCTGTGTTTGAGTTGTCTGTGTGTTTAATAATAAGATTGCTAATAAATTTCGGCGATTGAAATTGTCATTCAAGTATGGTTTATTTAATTACGTATTTTGCTTTTAAAGTCGTTTGCTTTTTTTAATTATAAATTTTTATTATGTCGCGACTTAGAATAGAAGTTATATTTTTTTGGCCCTTCGAGCCCGAGCTTCGAGATATATGAAAATTACTTAAATAAATAAACGCATCGCATTGAACATTAGAATCTCATGGTCCTGTGTTGGAGGTCCGAAAACATAAACACAAACACCCAGACCATGACAACCATCCGTATAGCCAACACAGACGTGTCGTCGGCATCGGACCCGCGACCGTTAACGTTTCAGTCAGTTGCAGTGACCACTGCGCCAACGTGTCTATCAAACTTAAAATGATCTTTTAACTTATCTAATGACTAGGCTGTCCCTTGCGGTTTCACTCGCATTAATGGCTACTGCTTCGCTCATATGAGTTGTAGCGTGATGTAATATTGTCCATAGCCTTCCTCAATAAATAAACTATCTAACACAAAAATATTTTTTCAATTTGAACCAGTAGTTCCTGAGATTAGCGCGTTCAAATAAACATACTCTTCAGCTTTATAATATTAGTATATATTCCAGAAGTTCAAAGTTTAAGGGATATCTTGAGGGTTAAAATAGGTAAGACAGGTATCAGGGTACCATACAAGCAAAGAACATACGTTTTAAGGTAGGTGTGTAAAACAAAAAGAGTTTTAGCGAAGCGTGCTCACTAGAGCGGTCAGTGCGCACGGTGTCAAGTGACCAGCCTTAGCCACACGCATTGTGATGCCTTAGCGCAGATAGAAATAGAAATGGCATGTTTATGTAATAATTTTTTGGTCCTTCATGAGTCGGATTTAGTAGGTGAGATGTAATCTAAAGGTATTTTACCATATATGACAATCGTGTTTGTTTTTGATTTTTATTTCGCAGATGGCTTTTTTTTAATTAAAAAAAATGAGATTACATTGTTAATAATACATATATTATTCACATAAATATCCTTAAAAAATATTTATCATCAATAAATCAATAATTAATTATATTTACATATATACATATATTTCAATTTGTATGAATGCGACATATAATTACGCAATGTATATTGTCTTACATGAAATTATTTTACACAATTTTTACGATTTTGTGATAAGAAACACTTTTAAAGTAAACATAGTTTTATCTAAAAAAACAGTATAAAAAACATATTCTTCATAATTCCAATAACAATCGTTCACAGTACATCACGCGTGATAGCATTCAAATTATAATTCACCATGGCGTTCATATTAATATCCCGATCTGGCTCGAAGCCATTTCTAAATGAACGTTTATCTTTGTTAAATTTACGCACAGGATAAAAAGATAAATTGTAAGTTTGAGAACATCTCGCCGTGAGAGTCATGTTACCAGCGACGCGATTTATGTTACTGCATCGTGCTGACCCTTTTGTTGGATATCAGACAACTGGCCGCTGAGAAACTAGGTTTCCTTTTATTTGTATGCTGATAAGCAACAGTGTGTCAACCCACCAAAAGTCAAATCCGGAGATATTGATGTATTCTGATAATACGTCACCGGAAGTCATATAAACTAAATAAGTACGGAAAAAAGTTTCTTAATTAATTGGTTCGAATTCCAAGTGCGTTCCATATTTTGCAATTTATACGATAATCTCAAATATTTGAAAAACTTATTATTATATTACACATTAAATATATCAATATGTTTTTAAATCATTACACCTTTTATCAAAATAGAAAAGAAAAGATTGGATATTTACGTTTTCAAACAAACTGATTAAGAATAGGTTTGATATCTTTTCTCAAAATAAGGTCCACAGTATTGTTTATCATCTATCAACTTTGGTGAAGTTATTTTTTGAATGAATTCAATGCTAAGTTTTAGATACAAGCTGCCCGCGACTTTTTCCGCATAGGATTAGTAACTCAAGTAGTTTATTTTCTTTTACAAGGTCCTATCTGTCTTTATACGAAAATTCATCAAAATTGGTTCTACGTTTTAGTCGTGAAGACGTTAGACAAAGTTATTTTGAGAGACTCTTGATCAAGATAAACATTTCCATATACATTGAAATAAAACTATTTTAAACGGATTTAAATCGCGTATATTAATCATTTTTATCATCCCGACGTTTCGAGCACTTGGCAGCGTTCGTGGTCACGGGTAGACTAAGGTGACATTTGTCTATTTGAGGCTTAAGAAAAATATTATTTACTACTACCGCCAACGGTTTCTTAGTTGGTGTCTCGAATAACATTCCGGTCGCGTGCAACAAGCAAAATAATTAATATTTTAATCCGCGCGATTTAAATCCGTTTGAAATAGTTTTATTGCAATGAGTAATAATCGCGAAAATCTAAGACAACGTAATTTCCATATACATTACAGCGCACGCCAGAATAGCTACCAGAGGGTACAATTTTTACTATTTACTTGACACTTATCGTTATATTTTGGACTATTCACACGATATCTTTATAAATTATAGCCTATGTGTTATTCTAATGTATAAGCAATAATATTGTAAAATTTCATTAAAATCCATTTGGTAGTTTATGCGTGAAAGAGCAAAAAACATCAGTACAAGTCTTATAGACGTTTTTTAAAATTCCTCCCCTAAGATCGCGATTTAGGGTTGTAATGAGTCGGGGCCAATAAAACATACTTAATTAATTTAAATACTTAATTCGTATACTATAATTGGATACTGATAAGCAATAATGTGTCAACCCACAAAAAGTCAAATTCTGTAATATTGATGTATTTGATAGTTCATATATTTAACATTATTCAAAAAATTATTATACTAAAAAAGTTTCTTAATTTTATGTTGAGAACATTAAAGGATGTTCCATATTTTGAACTATGCAATAATCTCATGTATTTGAAAAACTTATTATTAGATAAGAATCTTTACAATAAAAACCTGCTTTTAATTCATTATACTTTTCATTAAAATAGAAAAGAAAAAATGGAATAAATACTTATTCAAACTAATTTATTATGAATGGATCTGACATCTTTAGACGGCATTTTCTCAAAATTAAGTCCGTGTGGCTTGACACAGTATTGCTTATCAGCGTCCAATTATCAGTATGACGTACGCACTCGGTTATGGCAGGTGACAGTTGCATAACAATGTGCTTGCGCATACACTACAAGGGTCTAATTAAATCTGTTTGTAAAGCGGACGAAGCCGGGGCAGGTCGCGTGTTGATGTATGTACAAATGTTTTATTGTCCTAAACTTGGGGGCGTTTCGCCCACTCTAGCTTTAAGTGCTCATCAAACCAGCGATTTATATTGTGATCACTAATACTTGGGCTTAGTATATGCTGAATTTCGTACAGGATAAATAATTAATTTTTAATCATAAACTGTGTTGTACTTACAATATTTTAAAAGAGTAACTATCGAGTTTCTTGCCGGTTCTCTGAATCTGCGTTTCGAACCGGTGGTAGCTTCATTATTTATGTTTTTTTTTGTTATTTTCATGTATGAAGATTCAAAAGTGCTCGTAAGAGCCTACTTGAATAAAGTATATTTTGATTTGATTTGATTTGACTAAAATCTAGTAATAATATCAGTGCTTGATGCAATTCGAGATATTTTCATAATGAGTCGGTTCTTAAACCGACTTTAAAAAAGGAGTATTAGATACATGTATGTATGGTGCGTTTTTTTTTTAACTGAACATGATGTTTTACTATATAATACATTAGGACGACGTTCTGGTGTAGTGGTGCTGATTGTATACCGACGGATGCGGGTTCGATCTCGCTCGGGAAAGATAATTATATTTGTATAAATATTTGATTCTAGGTCTGGGTGTTTTTTCTTGTTTGTCTCCCCGCCGTGCCTCGGAGGGCACGTAAAGCTGTCGGTCCCGGTCGTTATCACAATCACCTGATAATGATCGTTACTCTTAGTGAAATTATTCTAGTCTAAATGATTACTGGCTTGCCTTCAGAGGTTTTGGAGATGGTAATCGATCTGTGTAAAAATCAGTAACTTGTCAATATCTGGACTAGAATAGAAAGCAGGTCCTGGTATAACCGGGAAAATGCTAGGCAGATGATGATGATGATATCATAATGTATGAAAATCTTCGAAGATATATAAACGAACTTACACTATTACTTATAATAACTAACAGTATATGACCCGCGATCTATGAATACAACAATAATTCTCTTTAGCGTCGTTTTTGTTTCTGCAAAAACAATTATTTTAATAGGAACTTGTCTGAATTATGTTTCTATATAACGGTTAATTAATCTTCGTTTTGTTATACCACAATAAGGATTTAAACAAGATATCTTTACATTAAAACAATCGTTTGAAGTACATTATAATTACAAACGAAGAACAAAGTAATTACTTCAAAGTTGAGCTTGATGGGCGTGACCCAATTTTGTGATACTTTGTAATGAGATGAGGTAAACGGCTAATCGCTTAGGGCTGTTCTCGATGAATCCGGTTCTACTAGATTAAGACATGAGTTGAATTATTTTTTTTTAATGTTCATAAAATTCAGATTTTATAAACATAAAAAAAAAAAAATTATAAACTAAAATATGTAATTTCTAATATCATGTATTAATATGTGAAGCAAAAACTTCACAAAATTAGGTATATTTTTACGAAAATAGCGCAGACGGAGGAATATGTAATTTCGTACACTACAATATATATGGATGCTGATATGCAATACTGTGTCAAGCCACACGGACTTAATTTTGATAAAATGGCGTATAAAGATTTCGAAACAATTCTTAACACATCTCTTTGAAGAAGCATATATCCATCTTTTCTTTTCTATCTATTTCGTATTTTCCATTATACGAAAATTTTTCAAGTCATTTGAACTAAAAAAGTACGGAAAAAAAGTTTCTTAATCAAATGCTTAGAATATTGAAGTAAGTTCCATATTTTGGATTTATATTTAATGTATTATATATATATATATATATATATATATATATATATATATATATATATATATATATATATATATATATATATCTATCTATAAAAGCGAAAGGTCACTCACTCATCATCAAATCTCAGGCACTATAAGTGTTAGGAATTTCAAATTTTCCATAGGGGTCCTTTTTAGGACGTAGGTGCTCACTAAGACTGGATTTTACAAAATTCGATCCCTAAAGGGGTAAAACGAAGGTTGGAAGTTCTATGTAAGTCGTTTTTGTTTTTGTTAAGCGCGAGTGAAAATGCGGTGGGTCGCTTGTAGTCATATAAATAAAAACTGACCAGCTGACATATTCACTGACTGATCGATCTTGTATTCTGTTACACTTAATATATCGATTCCTAAATTCGCAAGCTATTCGATATTACTGAATTTTCAGGCGAAAACGACAATTGTTATCGTACCTTTGAAAGTACTGAATCGTTTTCATGAATTATTTTTACGTTGGATAGACCGTTTATGGGTACAGGTTATAGGATATATGACGTCATGCTACGTCTCTAGTCACTACATAGTATAAAACAAAGTCGCTATCCGCCGTCTGTCTGTCCCTATGTATGCTTAGATCTTTAAAACTACGCAACGGATTTTGATGCGATTTTTTTTAATAAATAGAGTGATTCTTAAGGAAGGTTTATATGTATAATACATGCATAATATAGTAGAGAAACGCTGATAAATTTAGAGGTTTCTGATGTGATGTCGTAAATAAGCACGTTTTTTTACGCTTATATTGCAAACGCTGGCTGAACCCTACGAGATAGACCAAAATAATGTACTACAGTATTGTCCCCCTTAAAAAGTTCAACAAAAACGTCCGCGATGGTATATGTCTATCTCTTAGGGATAACCCACCATAACCATTTTTTATCCTTTACTAAAAAAATGGTTATTTACGAAGTGATTTTAAATAATACAGCATTAATCCTTATCCAATTAAGTACCTTAAATAAATTGTGCATTTATTATAGATCAATATGCTTTTTACAGCATGTAACTTAAGTGAATATTTCCGAAGATATTACAAATTTAAAATGCAGGGACGTAGTTATTGCGGCGCCGCGGCGGTACCGACCCGCGGTAAGCGCGTCGATGGCCGCGCTTCGCCCTATAGCACATCATGATTTGCAGCGATCGCACGCGTTTGTCGGAGCTCTCTTGCGAGGAAAATATTAATCTATATCTATATCTATACTAATAATAAAATTCTAACGGGTCGCTGTCTGTACGTGGAAGATATATGAAAAAAAATATTATAGGGGGACCTTTACCAACGCAATATAACCCAAAACAATGATTTTTAGAATTCTTATCTGTTTGTCTGTTTGTCTGTTTATGTGTGCGTTTGTGCACGCTAATCTCGGAAACGGCTTATCCGATTTAGATGCGGTTTTCACTAATATATTGTAGTAAGCTTCACTTAACATTTAGGCTTTGTTTCATGTCAATCGGTCCATAAATAAAAAAGTTATGTCAATTTAAGGAATCACGTTGAACATTTTTTTGTGCTTATCACTAAATGCATGAAAGTATATACAGTAATTACATCAAAAAATACATTTTTTTTATTTTTTCTCTGTCAGTCTATCCGTCTATCTGTTTGTTTCGACTAATCTCTGAAACGGCTGAACCGATTTTGATGGTACTTTTACTTGCAGTTAGCAAATGTTAGGGGATGTCCGTTAATCACGTGAAGCCCAGAGGAAAGGGGATGGAGATAAAAATCACGAAATATCACAAAGTCTAAAAGTTCTTAAAAACATTACGTGATTAGGCTACTTTTATTTAAAAATATATTTATTTTAATGAATAAAAGTAAAAAAGAGAATTACGCGATAACAAAATATTGTAGAAACCAATAAAAAAATGAACCATTTCCGATTTAAGAAGGGAAGGTATACATCTATACAAATAAATAAAATTGGTGTATCTGTTTGTAATTTTAAATAAATGCATAAGAAAGTATACACGGTACTTACAACAAAATTACCACTTTTTAAATTTTTATCTGTCCATCTGTCACTCAGTTTGTTTTGGCTAATATTTGAAACAGCTGGACCAATTTTGACGAAACATTCACTAGCAGAAAGCCAATGTTATAAGGAACAAAATTCAAACTAATGAAATAATGAACAATATCTGATTCAAATAGGGAAGATATATCTATACTAATATTATAAAGAGGTAAGATTTGTTTGTTTGTAATGAATAGGCTCCGAAACTATTGGACCGATTTCAAAAATTTTTTCACCTTTGGAAAGCTACATTATCCCCGAGTAACATAGGCTATATTATATTAAAAAAAATTAGGGATCCTTACTAAAACTCTAATTATGTAACCCAAGGTGTAAAAAAATGACCTGAAAATTTCCTTACGTCGCGTGCGCTGCGAAAACTATTGATGATAGAACAAAATCATTTACTACGACTTTGCAGAACTCATCATTATCTACAAAAAGTGTCGCGACAGCATATGTCTAAATATTATAGTTATGTCACAGTAAGCGGTTTTTTGTTCTAAAAATTTAATTTATATGCCGCTGCTTGAAAAGGCTCTTTATTTGTACCTTGGTATTAAGCCTTATCAAAATAAATATATTACTTTATATTCATGACGGCTTCAATACCTTTTTATCACTTTTTGAATTATTCAATTCGGACATTTCATTCGGAAGATATCTCGAGTTTAAAAATGCAAGTATTAGAAAAAAGTCGCGTGGTTGCCGCTCACCGCGCGCAGCTAGCCAGCATGCGATGTAGGCTCCATGTAAGCGTCACTGGGGTACGGGGGAGAATCAATGTAATAAAATAAAGTGCCGCGAGTACATTAATAAAAACTATGAATAAAAAAATCATATAAAAAAAATTCAAACTTCCTTTATAATTTTACTTTTTTTTTTAAACCCGACGCAAAAAAGAAGGGTGTATGTGTGTGTGCGCGTGTGTGTGTGTGTGTTTATGTACCCGTGCGAAGCCGGGGCGGGCCGCTAGTATATATATAAAATACATTAAATATAACTAACACACACGTCTATATGTATACTGTTTTGGTTTTTTATGTTTGTGGTTAAATGAAAGAAAGAGTTTATTGCTGGTAATTTTTTTCCTAATTTTTGACACTCACAGCTTTCGTAACTTACTACGTATCTGTTACTAAGTTATATAGTTGTTTATAGTTCTCGGCTTAGAAAAGTAATTAATATAATCTAAAAGGTTGTCTGTTTATTTATTTTCCTATGACCTTTTCAAAGCTATATAACAGCAATTAAGTTCTCTTGGTAATATTGTGTTATTATTATTATTCACAGGAAAATCTTATTTAAGTTTTAAGCATATCAAGGACGCTGTAATTTGTAAGTATGTGACCTATAGCTTAATGGCATTTGGTATGAATGACTAAAGGGTGCGGGTTCTCATTCTGTTTCGTCTCTAAACCTATTACTACATTTTAGAGTCTCTTATCTTGGGGTTCTACGGAACCCCTTGTTTGTTTGTATGCTATTTTTAACCGACTTCAAAAATAAAAGAAGTAAAGTGTAAAGCAAAAAATAAATATTTTGAAGTCGGTGCTAGTAAATAACTCGTAAAATGTTGAAGGAATTTAGAATATACCCTTTCAAAGAAAAAAAATTAAAATCCACTACAGCGACAGGTCCACAATCAGCGAAATCAGTGAACAAACTTAAAATGGAGGAGGTTCTCTTAAAAACATAATTAATAGACTGATTCGAAAAATTCACTTATAGAATATAATATATTTAATAATAATAATAATGTGTATTTATTTTAATATAGCCACTTATGTCAAAATTCTCCCAAAACCTTACGCAAGTCAAGTAAGAGCTCATTTGAAATATAGCTCTATAGAAGCTTAAATATGATACAATAACTTAATTAAGCACCCGAGAGATGTTGGAGAAATGATCTTTCTTCTATAAAATTGTACCAGCGTAATTTATTTCATTAATTTATGACACGAAGTTCGTTAGCTTCGTTATCGACACCCATTAAATTTCTTATTTAAGAAAATTGGAGTATTTAAATATTTTTTTTATTATATGACATGATTGTGGAATATTTATCGTTATTTTATGTAAAAATATATAATTATATTAATTTATTTGGTTGTTATATTAATTAATGTGATGTTTTAACAGTTATGGGTTAATTAAATAGAACATAAATATTTCAAACGAATCGAATTTTAAAATGATTTAATTTATATTTTAAATTATAACGTGATATGAAAGTAGAATTACATTTTTAATCGACTTCTAAAAGAGGAGGAGGTTCTCAATTCGTCGAGGATTTTTTAAATGTATGTTTACAGATTACTCGAAAACTACTAAACTAATTTGATAATTTATTTTTTTGTTTGAAAGGGTATAAGATATCGATTGGTTCCATAGAGTTTTATCAAAATCAGTTTAGAAATTTGGTTTAAAAATCAAAATGCAATAAGTTCGAGCAAACGAAATTTAGTGTTTTGTTCCTATTGAAATCAATTGTTTTAATTAAAATTTAATCCTTTGCTTAAAAAAACATTCTTGTATTTTCTATGGTAAATGAAAAACCTGCCCATAAGTTATCGTTGAAGACGATTAAATTTAGGGATATCATTTTATTGTTGATGCATTATTTGTAGGTTGGCACAGATTCTATTAATATACATAGATTTTTTTAAATATAGAACATAAAATACAATAAATTGAATTAAAGTTTTTTAATAATAATAGATAGTTAATTAACAAAATATAAATTTTGTTTATTGTAAAATACACACTATGATGTTTTAAAATTATTTGTAAAAAATAATTAGTGATCATAGATTATTAAAACGATTTTTTTTTTCATTATAAGCCCTATAATTGAATAAGGTGAATTCCATACAAACTAAAACTCGTAACATCAACAAATAACAGCTTATTGGTGATTGTGGTAAAATACGAATATTATCCTTTCAGCAGTAAACTAATGAAAATATGGTTACGTTTACGACATTTCTAACTCGTTATTCTGTGACAATTGCTGCGATATGGTATTGATGGTAGCTTTTCATTAATTTAAGCAACTTTTATTTGTTTTGACGAGCAAAAGTGCTTTTAAAAGTCTACTTGAATAAAGTATTTTTTTTATTTTTTGATTTTGATATTGTTAACCGACTTCTAAAAAAGGAGGAGGTTCGCAATTCGTCGGGGATTTTTTTTTAAGTAGAGTAGTAAATAACACTTGAAACCTTTTACTTGACACCGACTTCGAATGTTTGTTTGGCACCGACTTTAAAATGTTGTAGAAAATATTTATGTTTTGCCTTTAGTATATGTCTTCCTATTAAATTAATTTTTGAAGTCGGTTCATTTTTATTAAAAAAAAAATTATTGACACCCCATGACTGGTATCTTTGACAAATTGTGAGAGCCTCGTCAAAGACATGGATGTTATAGTGCAAATATTTCATTAATATTTGGATGCTGGCATACAATGATGTGTCAGTCCGACCTATAATGCGTCACGTATTTAAAATTATTAAAAAAAATTCAAGTCATCTAAAGTCAAAATCAAAATCAAAATATGCTTTATTCAAGTAGGCTTTTACAAGCACTTTTGAATCGGCAATACAGAAACAAAAGAAAAAAAAACAGTTTCTACCGAGAAGAGCCGGCAAGAAACTCGATAGTTACTCTTTTTAAAAGTTTTACGATGGGTACATACATTTATGAGTTACAAATATATTAAATACCCTGTGTGAATCCAGCTTATACTAAATCCAAGCATCTTTATCATCTATATAATCTTGAACAGAATAATATGCTTTAGCTACTAAGGATTTTATAATATGTACTAAACTAAATAAGTACGGAAAAAAGATTATTTTGAATGTTTCTAATGTTAAAGTGTGTTCTCTATTTTAGATTATGCAATAAATATTAGAATTTTTTTTATTATATCAATCAGCTTTTAATTCATTATACCTTCTATTTAATATGACGGGTCTTATCACGATAACTAATGGTAGTAATACCTTTTTATTGCCCGACGTTTGACGAAGTTGCATTAGTCGTGGTCACGAGCTGACTGACCACGACGAATGCAACTTCGTATTAAATATGAATAGTATAAATCGCGAAAGTTAGAAATATTATACCTTTTATCAAACTCAACTTTACTAATAATTACTAACTTTACTCAAACTAGAGAAGAAAAGATTGAAATACGAAAACTTCACAATGTAGGATCCTTACTGTAGTTCGGGAGACCCGGAAATCGAACCGACCCACCTGCGCAGTCTTACATAAAAATGCTTTAATCAAGCATATATTCATATATATTGTAATACGAGTGGCACGGAGACCGCAGCGACCGCTTGTTGATTTAACCGCTAATTGAGCGTGATAATGAGAACAAAAGTTGTTTTTGATCTCGTGTGATTTGGGTGCTGATAACCAACAATGTGTCAACCCACAAAAAGTCATCGTCGTCGTCAAATCGTTTTTAAAGATATCTAGTTTTTTTTAGAAAAACATTTAATTTAAAATGTAAATAATTTTGACATTATTTATTAATTATGAAAAATTTTAATTTAATATTTTGCAGGATAAACTTTAAATTATTTTTTTATAATTAAGTTAATTTAAAAATGTTGTTTAAAAATTAAGATGTGTTTTGTTTCTGAAGTCGGTTTCTTTTTTCAACACTTAATTATGTATCAAAGCGAAATAAATCAACTGTCAAAATGTATCGCGATGCGACATGATACGATTTATCGTCCCCGAAATCCCCTACGTACTAAATATCATGAAAATGAGATTCAGATTATTTATACAACATTTTCCCGTTTAATGATGTTATATAATGAAAACTTTCAAATTAAGACCACTGTGCGAATAATATTTAAAAAAAAATGTTTTTAAACCTTCATCCCTTAAAGATAATCACATCTGGGGCGATCAGTTCTCACGCGTCAAAGCCATAGCAAAAACTACACAAATTTGTCACAGTATCCGTGGGCGGGGAATTAATGATGCTCTGGGCTATGTGCGAATTGGGACGTGACGAATTGCTGCCTATTAAACATTATATAGCCTTATTAATAGATGCGAAGTAATTTTGATGTAATACGCGTGGGCTACTTTCGAATCCCTTCAAAAGGCTAGCGCTTCACAAAACATTTTAAACAAATAATTAAAAATAAATTGTGTTATAAGACCATCTGCAGTCAGCAGTACATTTGAAACATCAGTTCTGTCTATAAGTGAGAATCGTTACTAACCAACATCAAATCGCTATACATCCTAAACAGTTATTTTGATTTAAAAACGATATGAGAGACTTAAAAATGATTTTTAAAAATCAATTCAACGATACTCGGCATAGTTCGTCAATTTTCATTTGTTTTCTTTTTCACATTTTTTTTTAATTTTTATGCTTTCACGCTCACGCATTCACGCTCTCATGAAGAATCAAACGACGTATCAATTATCAAAATCATACTTAACTGATAAACACATTACCCTCCCATGAAACCGACTTCAAAAGCGAAATACGTGTATTATATGCGTAAATCGTCCAAAGGTTCGTAGAGCATCGGTAACTTTGGTTGGTTGTGACTACACATCACGGAAAGAACAATTTAAATGTTAAAATTGGTTTATTTGGTTATTAATGACACCAACAATTAATTATAAAAAGAAAAACTCTTCAAAAGCAAAGTACGTAGTTTCGTTTACTTAGTCCAGTTATTTTGATTTTAAATCAAACTACTGAACCGATTTTGATGAAAATTATATGGGACCAATAAGAGATTATACTCTTTCAAAAACAAGATAAGAATGGAATTGGTCAAGCCGTTTCTATAATATTTAGAGATATATTCAGCGAATTATCATTATTAAAAGCGAGAACATTAATATAACCATTAAATAACATCTGTATTTTAAAATAGAATATCGCATTATATATCCTCAAATATTTATATATCCAGTAGACCACCATCTTTATTCGGAGTGAGGTAATTCATGTGTCAAAGTATGTAATTAGGCAAGTCCGATTTAATTACTCATGTTAGCTGCTTGTCAGCTTGTTTTTACGTTCGTTGATAACTCCTTAACGTTGTATGACAGGTGGTTTGAAATGTAACGGATTCTTTAATTTATTTATCAATTTTTTTTATTTCAAAATTGGTGTTATAAGTTTAGAAACGACTTATTTAATGTTAATTGAAATGGATAAGATTAATGATATTTAAATAAAAAATGGTATGTTTTTTAATAAGTATATTATTAATTTATTAATATAAAATTATAGCTTAAAAATATCCTAATCAAAATATTAAAAACATTAACAAATACAAATATTTCTATTAAAAATAAAATGAAAGAGAAATTAAAAATAACTATATTACACCTCAGTAACTATCGATGTCACAGTGAGGCAAGGTGCCCAAAACACTGGCAGCATAACCTCTTTATATGGCCAGACTGATATGCTGGCCAAGGTAGCCGCCAGCCCTTCGGTCACCTGTAGTTTCGACGAAGCGGGAAGACAGCTCTTTATATTATTTAATGTTATAAATATATTTCTATTTTAAACTTTGATAAGTTTGTCAGTCGTCTTGCAGGTCCAAAGAGACTCTCGCCCGTTATATTCAATCGCTAGTTGGTTGCTAGGCAACGTCGTCCAAACTGAGTGCCATATTTATGGTTATATACTATCACTGGTAGTTGTGTAAAGTATAATAAAACGTAAATTAATGCTTTATAATAACATTAATGTATAGGTGTTAGTCATAAAATTGAAAATAAATAAATTTATTGAAGGTTTTTAACATAATTAATTACTTTCTTATTATTTAATAAATGATAAGCTTCCCCTTTGGGTGGCATTAAATGAATGCCGCCTGTTCACTGTCCACCTTGCCAATGTAAATGGTTATCACATATAAAGAAAAGGTGGAATGAATTAATATAAAATATGGGGACTTTGTATAAAGCTGTCATTTATTTATTTTTATCGCTATATTTGTATAAAGCGAAAAAGCTGGGAGATTATTGTAGGCTTTATACTGACTGATTATTACGTCTTAAGGTTTACAATAAAAAAAATTACGTCGACTCTAGATGTGAAACTTTTTGTATGACGAGAAATACATTTATATGTTTTGCGCTTACAATTTGTTTTTCATTGCTTTTTTTTTGTCGTTGGGAAATGTTTTATGCATCCCACCCAGGGATTTGGGTGGGTATGTGAGACTCCTGCCACGTCATAGTGCGACAGACTACACACTAAAACCCAGCGGTACCCTCGTCGTCGTGCCGTCGTCGTTAGCCCGCTAATGCGAGCCATCCTCGCCTGGACAGTGTTCACAGGTACTATGCACACTCTCGCGGCCTAGTGACTAGAAGAAATTTGCCTCTTCCTGTCAGATTACTGTTTGTCATTGCTTATTCTTTGAAAAAATTTACTGACTGTTGATAAGTTAAAAATATGTTTTATATCAATTACAAACGTTATCGTAAGTTGCATGTAATTCTCGCATAAGACTCCGATGGTCTTTTTTTTAATTCCTACGATATGTCCATTTAATTTTTTTGGCTAATTTATACACGTCAGTAAATCTTGCGATAATAATAATTTCGTATTAAGGAAATAAATGTAAAAACGAAATATAATTCAAAGGAAAGTTTCTATGACATCGCTTTCTTCACAAAACCGTAAAAGAGACATAAAAGTCCTGACAATTTTATAGTTAGTATAACGTTCAGGTAGTTAGCGCGCCATCTTGGAATGTCAACCGTTTTTTTTATCTCCGACTCAATGGACGATTTACGGTAGACATCGTGGCAACAAAAAGAACCTAAACTTTTTTTTCATTTTCAAATACGAGCATGACTGGTCATTCATAAATTGTTCCATTTTTTTACAGTACCATTCTTTTTTTAGATTTTATACTTTATTGTATTGATATAAGGTTTATTTTGTAAACGTCGATATTGTTGGTAGTTTATTTAGGATCTGTAGTGATGCGTCAACGGTATTGTTCCGGCGTTTAACTGAATTATCCGTGATCGTTCGGTTTCGGAATTTTTGAATTTTACGCGAATCATACCAACCGCTAGGTGGTGTACAATTTTATGGTATCATTATTATTGATTGGGAACACGTTTTTACATTCATTCAAAAATAATTTAATGAATTTTTGATTTTTATTTGACAATTTATAATATCTATGGATATGTTATATCATTTGATCAGTATTAGTAACGGTCAATATCCACTTTAATTATATAATGCTCGTTTTATTGCGATTGCGTAGGTTCCATTCTAAAAAGATGCCTTTCCATCCAACAATGATGAATGATGGGAACAGACATTAGTTGTAAGATGGCTTAGTACAGTCACTTGTTAGACTCACCTAGAAAGTTTTTAGTTAGTTTTAGACGCGCCGCCATTTTGGAAAAATGTTGACTTTGAGGCGCTAAAAACTATACATATAGAAATAATTTTAAAAAGTTTTATTTTTCTTTCTTCTTTTCTTTTTCTTTGTTTCAACTTCATCCGATTTTCTCTGAGAGACCCAGTGAGCTGTAGTCAGTAAGCCACAGTTAGGACCTCAGAAATATTTGTGGAAACGTAAATTCGAGGTGTCGTCAGCTCTGGCCAGCTTACCCTAAAAATACAAAGGTGAACAAACCAAATGATGCCCGGTGATTTAATTACACTAACAAGTTTTACGAGCCGAGTGTAAACGGCTCACTGTAACAATGTAGTGTAAATATTTGTCAGTCCGTTTGTCTGCCCCCGGTTATCTGGTAAATAGCGGATCTGTAAACATTATGAATAGTATGACTGTTTCATATCTGGGATTTATTATATTGATTTATTGGTAGAGATAGTTTTTTTAAGCTTATTGGTAGAGATATTTTTTTTATATTGTTATTTATTTGATTACCAAGTGAACCTTTAGTTTTTATTGGATTTATTTAATTCTATCGTTTGAAAATTATGTTTATTTTTTTTTTGTGTAGATTATCCGTAGCTTAATGTCAAAGCGTCCATTATGGATTTAGGATTGAGTTCTGTTATGTCTTAATTTTTCCTTACGTGTGCAGGCAATGAATAAAATATGACGTTTTGCTATAAGTTCGTTTCTTGTCAAATAATTTTACTTTATGTAAATATTACTATCTTATTGTAATTTTTCAATCAGATCGTTTCGAAAGTTTGTGAAAATGGATATATATTTAGTAGCAATGGACGTTTGTTCATATTTCATGCAAAAATTACTGAGATTTTGATGAAACTTTGCACTGATATAGGTTACAATATAAGTTTATAATATAAGAGTGGTAGAATCATCAATTTGTACATTTCTTGTTTCTGTATTGAGGATTCAAAAGTGCCTGCATTTATTAACATGCGATCTGTTATACCCGGGATATGCATTAGAATTTGCATCACTTAAAACCGAGCTGCAGATACAGCAGTTTGGCATCAAGCCTTAGAATCTGTTCCAATTCGTAGTGAGTTGGTATCTATCCGCGCACGGAAACAGTTGCGGAAGGGTCCAATACCTTGTTTTTCTCAAGTGATATCCAATAAAATAGTGTGAATTAAAAATCCTTTTTTTTTACCATTTAATCCCGAACCCTATAACATTTTGGTGGCAGCGGCGGGATACGGAAATCCCGAGTATAGCCTTATAGAAGTGAAATAAAGGCCAATAAATTAACTGGCATTAATAAAACAAGAGTACCGTGTTCCGTGCTAAAGCCCTGAGCGGAAGTTAGTTTAATATGAATAATAGTAAAATAATACAGATAGATGTGTGCTTAAGAAAGCAGAAAATAACATTTCAAAAACAATTTGTAACACAAAGCGAACGCACGCCGCTTGCAAGAGATGAGGCACTGCGCATGCAACTAACAGTTGGACTAATTCAAACAATTCAGTTATAGTTGTAACGCAAATGCTTTGTATATCTCGGATTTGTTGTTTCTGTGTTGTTTATTTAGTGCTTCGTGAAATCGGAACAATTTGATCTGTTATTAAGTAGAAACATTTTTTTTTCATTACGCATTAATGTGTCTTTAAAATAAGAAAAAAATAACGTTCGTTCGTAATGACATCTTTTATTTTAAGAGGTTCATCATGTTAATTGCGGTGGGCTACCGCTATCACAATGTGATACATTTTGACAGTTGATTTTTGATTTTTGTACTAAACGAAATAAATCAACTGTCAAAATGTACTGCATTGTGATAAAGGTAGCTCCGCGTAATAATCCTCTAGGATTTAAAAATGGTCGCTTTTTTATTCTAAAGTAAGGAAGATTTTTGCCAACATACATATTTTAGAATAAAGTAAGCAAGTGTCCTTAAAGGAACTTTATTGGAAAAGTTGAGTTATTTTATTTATGTAGCGTAGAAATCTGTTTCTTTTTTTAATCTATAATAAACGTTTAACTAGCAGTTACATTTTTTGATAAACATTCGTCATAATAAGGTGCGGAACCAGAAAGAGAAACGAATAGAATTCCTTTCTTAAACATATAAATATAAACATTTCCTCAGCTTTAAATCAAACGAGATTAAAGTAAGAAGTTTTTAACTATTTATAAGTCGGCCATCTTGCCGGAATTTATAGTGACGGACGAAATGGGATATTGTGTAAATACGATGTTTTATGCTTTCCACAATATTAAAGCCGGTATTTTATCTATTTAAATATACCTGTGTTTTGAATACGTCTATATACTAATTTTATTTAATTAATTTGTTTGTTTGGACGTGCTAATCGAGTAACCAGGGAAATAATTGAATAAAAGTGTCGCTATTAAAACTTGCTACATTTTTACAGTTAAAGGCGTATATTATAATGACAGTTTATAGACATATACTTTACTATACTCACTAGATATACGTACATATGTTTAACAAGGACGGTTATAGGCTATAAAATATCACGCTACGATTCATAAGAGTAGTAAAAAACGATAAGGCAAGTATATACCGAAGTATAATTTGTTAAAACTGCTAAAAACAGCGATTTCATAGACAATTAAGAAAGACTGCCCTTTGCCTAAGATCATAAGTTATCATTTACATGTTAAATTCAAATTCAAAATATACTTTATTCAAATAGGCTTATTTACAGCACTTTTGAATCACCAAGTTGCAGGTCCATTGGTTATAGATATTTTTAAGCTACCACGTTACGAAAAATTTTAATTATTCCGAAACAAATTTTGTTGACAGACGTTTTGAAAGCTCATATTAACAGTTTATGGATACGTTTTAGTATATAGAAAATAAAATATTTAAGATATTGCATGCTTTAATAGCAGAAGTTTTCAACAATTAAACTTCAGAGTGTTGTAATATTGTTTCTGTGTCATTCGAATCTTTTTATTTTTTCTGTGATTTTCGTAATCCGTCAAAATGATAAATGTATTATAATGCCCAAAGGTCCCTGGACGTGACGTGGACATATTGTTTTAGGACAGGATTTTAAGGGACATAAAAATCTGCACTCAGAATACTCCTTGTTAGAATTTCATAAATCTTACCCCCATCTACAATACACAGGGGAATTTGAACCTAATAATGTATTACATAAAACTCATAATTGGTTTTATATTATGTTATGCGAAAATGGTTCTTATTACAATGTAATAAAGTATGATAGATGCTCAATTGGCCGGAAAGACAGATGGTTTTATAATCGCGTATCGTTATTGTGGGAAGCATTGTGATATTGTTACAATTGATGACTTATTGTCTTGTAATTAGTTTAAGAAGTTTAAGATTTATTGTTCGCTGCTTGAATCGAATTCAACTTCTGTGTACTTGAGAAGGTCAGTTTGATTTGATTAAGTATTATGCGATATTTACATTTGTACGTTTACTCTCGAGAGGGATGTAAAACGTTCTACCACGTTACGAAAAAAAGCGGTTTTCGGTCTTGCAACTTGGTAAGGGATACGACGTAAATATTTATGAAAACCGTGAAGGCCATGAGAAGGCACTGATAGTAAATTAAAAAAAAACTTTCAGGTTTAAAGTAATGAGAAATAATTAATGTAAATCTTTATGAAAGTCGACGAGTAAAACTTATAAGTGTAATTCTCGCCTAACAGCAAATTTTATGTTAATACTATTTTTAAACTTTAAAAAGGAGAAGGTTCTATGTTTGGCTGTATGTATTTTTTTTACTTGTTCGACGATTTCTCCGCCATTGGCATTGTATATCCCATTGCCATCAGAATATGATTTAATTATCAGTCAGAATATGATTCTGGAATCCCGACGAAATCGAAGGAACTCTTCAAATATTTCAGGCACAACTATACTGATTTAGGTATTTTTTGTAATAATTCGTGCATTTGCTCTCAGAAAGCCGCTTTATTTAAAGACCAAATAAAGTAAAAACATTGTCTCAATCCACTTACCATATATATTTGTTTAATTAATAAGTAAACCTTACTTGATTTTCAAAATTACATAGATTAAGAACATTATCAGCAATTACAATTTTACGAATGTAATTTTTTCTTATAAACCGGACAAGACAAATCGCATCTGAATCTTGCAGTATGTCATTACGATACTAATGATACGGGCTTGTGACCGCGCCTTGACACTGTAGCGACAGCAAAAAAAATGTATTGCCAATATTTTATTATGTTTTATGAAAATTAAAGATACCCTAAATTTGTTAAGTGCAACACTTATAAAAATAATTGTGAGTTAAAAAAAATCTCAGTGGTACAAATCTTTGTAAGACGTACATTATGTTATACATATAATATTTTATTATATCAATTACTAGCTTTACCTGGTATATATTGCAATGCTGTCTAATATATGTATATAGCTCTTTTGGGGTAAAAACGCTCGGGGGCATACAAAAAAACACCCTACCAAAGCTTTGTCATAACACGATCAATGATTTCGGAACGCATAGAGATCGAAGATGTATATGATTATTATTTATTTTATTTTAAGCACATTTACAACATATATTTTAACAAAATAATAGTAAAACAATAATTTTCCTAATATACATATCAATTACAAGTGTACATAGCATTCACTGTGGTTCATAAAATTTAAAGTAACAACAGAATAAAATAAAATTATAAATTAATTTAATTATTTCATTATTACAATTATCAAAACAATATTAAAATTATTTATATACACGTGTTGCATAAGTAACATATTAGAATACACTCACTAGAAGGTGATCTGGTATTGAAAAGGATATACACTTTACACACAAAGACACTTAGATGACACAAAACATAAGATAAAATGACCACTACATCAATAATTTGTTAATGGTTTCCATCAATGGCCTATGCAGACAGCCTTTGTCTACGGGATTTTCGATCGTCACGGAACAACGACGTCCTTCGACTTTCGAGGTACATTTGGATACTGATAAGCAATAATGTGTCAACCCACAAAAAGTTGAATCCTGATATATTGATGTGTTCTGTTAATACGTCGCGTATTTAACATTATTCTAAAATTTTTCAAGTACTTTAACTAAATAAGTAGGCAAAAAATTTCTTGATTTAATGTAGCGAATATTGGAGTGCGCTCAATATTTTACAATATGCAATAATTTAATATATTTGAAAAACTAATTATTAGATAAAACTTTTTATCATACCAATCGGCTTTTAATTTATTATATATTTTATCAAAATATAAAAGAAAGATGGATATATACATACGTCTTCAAACAAAATTGTTAAGAATGGGTTTGACATCTTTAGACGCCATTTTCTCAAAATGAAGCTCGTGTGGCTGGATACAGTATTGCTTATCAGCGTCCATTTAATCTCTCGGTTGAGTAATGCGATTCAATTCTATACGGTAAAACTATCCACTCGTAATATTGACTCTCGTATGTGCCTTAATACAGGTTTAACTGATTTCTAAAAAAGGTGGTGGATTTCAACATGCGGGGGATTTTTTTATATAAATTCGCAGATTATCGGAAAAGGACTTGACTGATTTCATTAGTTTTTTTATTGTGTGAAAAGGTCTCGGATTTTGTCCATAGAATGTTTATCAAAATCGGTTCAGCAGTTTTGTTTTTAAACCAAAATACCCATAATATTAAAGTAAACTAAATTACGTGTATAGTTTTTGAAGTCGGTTCCCTTTTTTTATCGTATCAGTACAGATCAGATACAGTCCTAAACGTTAAATTACGACCGCCAAAAAAAGTGAATGAATTTTTCTGTTGACGCTCCGTTCCGCTCTGCCTGTAATGACACTCAGGCAATTTCGTCTGTTATTATACCGCTGGCGATGCGCTGGCAAAAACACTAATAACCCATTGTATTGTGAACGAGACAATCATTCACGAATCATTCACGAATCGAATCGGCTTTACGATTGTGATTGTTTTAGACGTTAATTCTATGTTCGATTAGACTTTTTTGATTTTATTGGTTGAATGAACTGGTATAATTTCTCGAAACTTTAATTATAGGATTGTTGTTTAATCGAGACTGTTTTGTAAATAGACTTGGTAAGTATAGCTAGAAACAATGGCGTCTTATGACACATTAGCTTTTGCTGGAAGTTTCGTATGCGTCGAGTTTGATTTTTCCATACAAATGTTAAACCTCTATTTCATATTTTTAGGGGTTCATTTTGGAAAATCCTTTTTTAGGGAATACCTACGTCGTTATAGCGATCTTCGTGTCAAATTTTAGCGCAATCCCTTTAGTGGTTAGAGCTATATGTTGATAGATGAGTTAGTCAGTTACGATTCCTTTTTTATACTGACTAATGGTCACTCATTCATATTTAATATAACGGGTCTTATCGCGATAACTAATGGTAGTGATACATTTTTATTGCCCGACGTTTCGACGAAGTTAGTCAGTCAGTCGTTATATTAAATATGAAGAGTATAAATCGCGGAAATTTAAAATATAGAATGGTCACTCAGTGATCGACATTCGAATATAATTAATTTAAATAATAAGTTTGAACATAAACAAAAGAGTATACATACATGCATGGTAGTGTGTGTAATGTTTTTTTAATTGATTTAACTGAATTTTCTTGAAAAGGGTACAAAGTTTGTGCTTCACGTATTAATATATAAGTTATTATTTTGATGACGATGTCGTATTAAACTATGTCGAGTTTAGTTAAGGGCATTGGATAACTTAGTTTTATAGACTTACTAATAATATTTTACATACGACGGATATTAGAGATTTAACTCCATAATTTATTTGAATTAAAGTTAACTGAAAGAAGCACACAACGTGACAGCACAACTTTTTGTGGTAACTAAAGTTACTTTAAAAAAAACCTCGTTCTTAACCCGTGCGCACTCGGGGTTCCTGTCGATATTTTTCGATATATACACTATTATTATTACTATATGTATTGGTTGTTTATGTAAGAAGTTTGCGTTACTTTTTTAATGTTGGTAAAGTTTTTATGTGAAGGTTTTTCTTGAAGTAGTTTAAAAACAAAACGTGCCTGATATGGATCATTTATTGCATCAAATATAATTATGATGTTCCTGCAACGGGGTCATCTTGATTGTTCTTATGACGTAATAATTTTATTGCAAATCCTTTTAATGTTGTTATACGGCGTTTGTAAAACTGCTGTTTAATTGTAGTTATTATTGACTTAAAAATATTAGAATCTTTTCCAAAGTTACGTACCTAAAGGGTGCTCACAGGACATTGCTAAGCCTCCGCTGTCAGTCTGTCCGTCTGTCCGTCCGTTTGTCAGCAGACTGAATCTCATGATCCTTAATAAGTAGAGAGTTAAAATATTCACAGAATCTGTATTTCTTTTGCCGCTAAAACTATTAGATAATCGCTTACGAGGGTTTTACATTATGGTTCTTTTATATGGTTCATTTAAAAAGGACGCAGTATTATCTTGTAAGGTGGTACGGAACTCTTCATTTATTTACCATTTACGTAAGCCAAGTTCACTTCACAATATATTTGCTTTATTACAGTATTACAATGAAACTGATCTAATTAAAAACTTTGCAATCAGATCGAACAGTGCTAACTATAGGGTGTCCTTGCAAAGGCGCTAAACTGATCGGTCCTTTTTGATAAATATCGTATATACGATAAGACGTTAATTTAACTTTGAATAAGGGACGTTTTCTTATTAAGGTTGAGTAAAAGTTGGATCAAGCTTAGAAGCGCATTGGCAATAATATTTTATAAGTATCGGTTATGTTCATACTATTTGCTATTTAAAATCTGTACTCATTTTTAAATTTGACAAGTTCGTCAGTCGTCTCGTCGGCCCAAAGATACTTTCGCATGTCAGCGCTAACATAAATTATTACAGACTGAAGTCCCATAGTTGGTTCAAAGTTTGAAGAACATTGGTAATTATGTTGCTTCTAACTACACATTACGGGACGAACGATTTAATCACCAATATTGGTTTATTGGTTCTATTATTGGTAAATACACCAGCAATTAACAAATTAGTTTAAGCCTTACAAAAAACACCTTCAAAAAGAAACTACGTAGTTTCATTTACTTAGATTATATACTTATTACAGCTTTTTTGATTTAAAAACTAAACTTCTAAATCGATTTTGATGAAAATTCTTAGAGACAAATCTGAAAGCCTTCAAAACAATTTCAAATTATTAAACGATGGAGTGCTGAACAAAATTTATAAAAAAAACTTACAATACCAAATTCAGACCTTTTTTGAAGTCGCTTAAAAAAACCTGTAACACTTTTACAGCATGTGAATATTTTACTTCTGTATAAATATCTTTTATCGAATAAAACCGAGATGCTTTTATTAACCACAGTGCACCACTGCTGTTGGATATACTTATCACAAAAAGTCTATACATGCAATTTTCCTCACGATGTATCACAGAGAAATCCATACACTTTTGACTAATGCCACCGTGTCAAAGCTATGCAATTCACGAGAAAATGTATTGAAATTTTTAAACGCCACGTCTGCTGTCACTTAGCGTAAATGAAAACGCGTAGCAAACAGAGAACAGCCAAACGTCGCGTTAACGGTAAACGAATATTACGCGGTATTCACTTATTTCCGCGTCGTGACAAACAACCGGACAGACGTCACACACACTCATTATTATCTGTGAACTGCTGGTTGAAAGTGGTCCAAGAGGGAAAAGTTTTTCACTTATAAAAATTATCACGTAGTCTCTGCAATATTCAAGAGTAAAATTATATTCTAGTGTAGAAGATTTCGTACCTGAATTAAATACCTTATGCATTTTTTTATTTCATAAAAAAAAACTGTTTATATAAACAGACTAATCATAAGATTGGTCTAAAAATATTTAAAAAAAGTGTGTAATTACAGATCATATAAAATATAAACATACAGCCAATTAAGCCATAGGCTTTGAAATAAGCGCGTAATTGTTTTTATACACCATGCCTTTAAGGGTTAATCATGATTGTAAAATACAAATCTGGAGTCATCCAAGCGGGAATAGATAGATAATCGCTGAACACTATTGCTATTAAAATATTAAACATTTTGACAGTCACTAGCGTTACTTTGTACTAAAATAATAGAAATGTGTGATAGCGATAATGTTCGACAATTAGTCTAGTGAACACGAATTTCTTTGTTAAGACATTCTGCTATCTTCATACTAACAACTGCTCCCGCTACCTCTTATGATACAGACACAAAATACCGGTACGTTTTTGTTTTGACAGGTGTCATTTCACGCGGCATGCCGAATCGGTCCCATATATTTTTTTATTCCGCGTTTCTGTTTTATTTAACTCCTAAACTCTTTAAATGTTTGAACATGTGGGTAGATCAAACAATTGTAATTCATTCTTGTAAGCCATATGCTGATTTAAGAGCTATACCGTGTAAATATTTCGAAATATTAATAAATTAAATATTCTTAATAAATATATATTTTTTTATTTTATTGATTTTGATTAAAATCTATCATGTTTTTTTTTAATATAAAAAGGGGGGCAAACGAGCAAATAGTACCTGAGGTTAAGTGGTTACTATCGTCCATGGACATCTGCAACACCAGGGGTGTCGGGGGTGCGTTGCTGATTTTAGATTTTGTTTGTTGGGAAAGAAAAATTTTGTGGAGAAATCAACGCTGTGAGAATTTCTGAGATATGTGTGTAAGTATGTCTGCCTACGTATAAGTAGCGTAGTAGACGTAAACCCTCTTCTCAAAAGTAAATAAGGTCAATGTTCAACAATGAGATTTATTCATGATTTTAAACTTAACTACATTATATACTAGGCTAGGTAGCCAATAAGCTTTTTGGCTTATGTATGGACGCTGATAAGCAATACTGTGTCAAGCCACACGGACTTCATTTTGAGAAAATGGCGTCTAAAGATGTCAAACCCATTTTTAACAAATTTGTTTGAAGAAGTATATATCCGTCTTTTCTTTTATTTTTTGATAAAAGGTATAATGAATTAAATTCAGACTAATATATTTAATATATTATCTAAAAGTTTTTCACATATTGTAGTTATTGTATAAATTGCAAAATATGGAACGCACTTAAAATTCGAATCAATTAATTAAGAAACTTTTTTCCGTACTTATTTAGTTTATATGACTTGAATGTTTTTTTAATAATGTTAAATAGGTGATGCAGTATAAAAATACATGTATATCTCAGAATTTGACTTTTTGTGGGTTGACGCATTATTGCTTATCAGCATCCATATGTCGATCCGATAACTTCCAATCTTCACAGGATCACTCACTGGGCTCATCTTAAGACGGTCTAAAAAGTATTCTCCACTTTTTGGAATCTACAGCGAACATATAAACATACGTAGATGTATTAAGTTTTTAAATAAGTATAAAATATAGATTATATTTTTTAATTAATTACATAATATTACTATGAAATATTGTTAACAATTTGTTTTTTTTTCAGGTAATGTTATGTCTATCTGTCAGCAGTTGACGTCAACGTGTTGGTGAGTTTAGAATATATTGCTGTAAGTGTTGACACATACATACATTTGGCTTGGTACCAAGAGTGAATTAATACGAATGTTCAAAAAATATATGTATATACAATATTATTTACTAACAGCAATATTTCCATTTAAATCAGTATTCCTCGTGTAAGTTTACGTAATAACGTTTAAAGTCAAATAAAACCACGTTGTCGCAAGTCGCAAATTTTTCTATAATTTCCACAACACCTTAGCAGTATACACTCAGGGACGTAACTATAGGGCGGCAGAGCTGACAAAAAGCCACAGGCCCCGGACACGAGGGGGCCTCGCCTAAAAGATCTTATTAAAATTAAATTGTTGTTTCATTATAAATATATATAAACCTATGATCTTGAAAAGAAAAACTTATCAGATATTTAACTTCCATGCACACAATATTTTTAATAGTTTTGGGTAACTACTTAAGTGGTTCATCAAAATTAAGTTATAACATGACGATTTTTACTTGGAGGCCTTATCTAATGAACTTGCCACGGCCCTCAGATGGTACAGTTACGCCTCGTTGTACACTGTTAAGGTGTTGCAAAAATTATAGATATAATTGTTTATTAGTAGAAAAAAAAAATTGTACCAAGTAAGCAAATTAATTTAATATGTTTATGATAAATATTACGCTTCTGTAAACGCTTGATTTAGAAAAACAATTAATGACTTATAATATCTTTAATACGAATATATATGTACCTAAATATAAAGCTGTCCTTTGCGGTTTCATTTGCGTCTGTGATTACAGCTTCACTTGTATGAATCGCGCGATGTAATATAGCCTATGACCTTCCACAGCAAACGGGCTTTCCAAAACAAGAAGAATTTTTCAAACTGAATCAGTAGATTCAGAGATTTTTTAATTTGTATGAAATTAAAAACAAATTTTACCTCTTTATAATTTTAGTATTGTATATCTATTTGAGATGACAATTTTTATTCAAAGTTGTTTCTAATTCGAATCTCAGACGGACATTTTTCTCGCGGGAGCGGCGTTGGTGGCTGATTAAATCTGTCATCAATGAGCTTGTACTGTGTTACCACCGGGGTTATTTAAGCCAATGCGGCTAAAGAAGGGTTGAGAGTCTGAAACTATTTTCAAACTATTTTGAAAATGATAAATGAATATAGAGACATGTTTTTTATAGCTATTACATTATAAATACTAGCTGTCCATTGCGGTTTACTCGCGTTTATGGTTATTGCTTCGCTTCTATGAGTCGTAGCGTGATGTAATATAGCCTATAGCCTTCCACAATAAATAAACTATCTAAAACAAAATATTAAATTCATATTTTTTCAATCGGAACCAGTAGTTCCTGAGATTAGCGCGTTCAATTAAACAAACTCTTCAGCTTAATAATATTAGTAACGATTAGTTAATTCGTGCTTTATTTTTTTTAAGGAGGTTCTTTATGATAACTTTTTGTAAAAGTAAAGTGAAGAAAATGTCAATAAATACCTTTTTGTGTTTATTAAATTGACAATTTATTTATTTATTTTTTTTTTTGAATCGGAAATGAAATAATTTTTAATACGCGCTTAAGTTTTAAACTATTTAATAGTCCGGAAGTGTAACATTCTATTCTTTGATTCATTTAATTCGTGCATTGTCGTTACGTACTGCAGAGGTCAAATTAATAGAAGCTATTAATGATAATACTCGTACTACTTACGTACTTCTCTCATGTCAAATTTCGTTACATTTGATTTTACATTTAATTTAAATTCGTTACAAAATTACCTACATAAGGTTGAAATTGCACTAGTACGTTTTAGTATCGTAACTCATATAAAACAACTATGTAACCTAGTAACAGTTACCTTAAGTAAGCTGTAAATTTCATTAAATAAGTTACTGACATATTTTTTTTAGGTGTAGAAGCAATGATAAACAATTTACGTAAATCTGTGAGCAAAACTTACAAGTGTAATTCTCGCCTAATACAACTGTTTGTACATCTATATTCAAATACTTAATCACACATGTAATTAATTTATTCAAACTGTAAATTAATTAACTACGAGCTACAGATGCGAAATATTGCATCTAAATACTGAAAATCTTAAAATACATTCTCTCTAGTGTCCACGAATGTGACGTGTCATTAACACCTCATAAACTGTATCGAATAAACATTTTCCCTGCAACGGATTTAGTGGATCGTCTCTGGCTATTTATAAACGGCCAGTCAACCAAATACAAGAAAGGAGGTTCTCATTCATTGTACACGTTTTTTAAGCCTTAGAACTCCGTCATCTCTTAAACGGTTATAATTTTTTTTTATTTGTTTAGAATTATTATCATAATCGATTCAGTATTTTGGTTTTTAAATCAAAATGATCAATATCATTCAAGTAAATACAATTGCATGTTTTTTTTTTGAAGTCAGTTCCATGTTTATAATAAAATCTTAGTTATGAATTTAAACATTCTGTACACTTAATCTCATTAAAACATTCTGTATATTTTTGATTCAACTGAAAATAAAAATAAGAATAAAGAGTACCTACACTCAATTCTTAAGCTAAATGGATGCTGATAAGCAAAACTATGTCAAGCCACATACACTTCATTTTGAGAAAATGGCGATTAAACATGCCAAACCTATTCTTAAAAAATCTGTTTAAAGAAGTATATAAGTCTTTTATTTTCTATTTTGATAAAATGTATTATGAATTAAAACAGATTGGTATAATGAAACGTTTCATCTAATAATACGTTTCTCAAATATATGAGATTATTGGATATTGCAAAGTATTGAACTAATTACAATATTCCATTAAATTAACAAACATTTTCCATATTTATTTAGTTAAAATGACTTGATATTTTCTTAAATAATGTACAATAAATGAATATTTGGAATCATCAGAATACATAAATATCTCCAAATTTGCCTTTTTGAGGGTTGACACATTTTTGCTTATCAGCATCCATATATCAATGTCCTAAAACCAAATATGAAAAAGAAAATAAAGGCTATAATTACAATCAGTGTACCTTTATGTTTCGCTACAATTCGTCAATATTCCACATAATTAAGCAAGTCGATGTATTCACATCGAATTTATGTTATAAATAACTCGACATTTGATAATATCGACAAAATGAAAAAAAAAAAAAATGATTATCATTGGCCGTTGACATTGCACGTGATTAGTGTATAAAAAGCATTTTTTTAATAAGGTCCTTTTCATGTCACGGACGTATTCAAATATAATGAAGCCTCGCACTTGAAAATACCCTTAAAAATATGTGCACTGCTCATTTATTAAGATAGCCACACACGTTACACTATAGCGTATATACTGGTGCAAGCATCTTTTTGAACAAGTATGTTTTTTTTAATGAAAAAAGGAGATACATTAGTACAGGCATTCGATGTTAAGTAATTACCGCCGCCTATGAACATGTGCAACACCTGAGGAGCCCCACGTTGCTAGCTTAAATCGGCACGAGGAATGAAGAAGAATACGAAGTAATGGGGATGGAGAAGGATGTTAGTCTATATTTACACAAGTTTATATGGAATGGGGGAAGAATTGCGCTAGCTTACTTTATGTTCTTATAAATATAATTAAATTAGCGAATGTTGTATTATCATAAAATAAAAGAAAACACTATTGAGAGCTATGGCGCGATCAAATGCTAGAATTTTTATAAATAAAAAGATAGAGCGTAAACTTGCGCAAGTATATCTTAACATGTGTGGCTACCGTAAATGATAATGCATATAATTTTAAAAGGTCTTTTCATGTCGCGGTGGATGACGTTCAAGAAAAAAATAATGATCAATATAAAAGACCCAATAATTTTGCAATCGTTACTATATTAGTGGTTATTTTTAAATTTTGCTTAAGGTTCTTTTCATGTCGTTCAACGTTCAAGTATAAAAGAATTTTCTTAATAAAAGACCCAATAACTTCACTATCGTTACAATATTGCAAGTGTTTTTTTTATTTTGCTTTCATAAGCAATAATATAAAACATCTTTATGGCTTTTAGTATAAAAAATGATATTACGGAATTTTATTTTTCATTTTTATCTGCATAAATATTATACAAAGACATCGTTATTTATTAACATTGCATTATCAGGACGAGGCGCAAAATAGGGGGATATTTATGTTATCTGTGCAATATAAGGTTTTGTAATATTTTAAATGATTGTAATGATTCATGTTTATTGTGGAATCATAATCTTTTAACGTGTTGATTTATAGAGATTCTTTTAGGAGTTATGCTGTCTTGGTAGGTGCACATTGCAAAAGTTTTAATTAATCATACTGTGGTTTTATTATTAGTTATTTTAGACAGACATTTTTTTAATTACATATAATGTTAATATACAATACAAACTACTGGTGCTCGCGACTTCGTCTGCGATGTCTGATGCCAACGTCTACCAAAGCTTTATGCATGCAAAGTCTTAGCCCAAACAGTTTACAATTGACAAAGTTTCATAAAAACTTTCATCCCCTATTTTATCACTTTGAGGGTAGAATTAATCAAAATCATTTCTTAGCGGATGCCTACGTCATAACATCTACCTGCATGTCAAATTTCAGTCCGATCTGTCCTGTGGTTTGGGCTGTGCGTTGATAGATCACTATGTCAGTCAGTCAGTCAGTCACTTTTGAGTTATATATATTTAGATTTGGACATGAATATTAGTTTTCCACCCTAACTAGGTACTTGTTGTAGTCGATGCGTGGGCATCACAAAAGGAGAAAATTTCGGAAATGGTGAGTGAGTGAGATAATTAATAGAATTTCTCCAATACTAACTATATCTTTAGTGTTACATATGTGTTAATCTGGCATATAATCTGTAGTAAAAAAGTTAGACACATATTTTCTTGTAAACTTTGACATAATATTAGTTCTTACTAAATGTAAACACTTGATCATTGATAAAACACAAAAGGTAACTAATTAAAATATAAATTATCGAGTTCTCGGAATCGTTATCGAAATAGAATCGAGACTTCTGTTACGAATCGATCAATCGCTTCAGAAATAGCACTTCTTTGATGAGGACGGCTGCGATTCGATCAAAGCTCCCCAACTGTGCACGTTGTTTTATTGAGTTACACTGCACCGCTGCTCAAATCTTGGACGTGTTCAAATAAATAGAATTTATTTTTGAATAATATTTTCTTAGTAGACTCTGCCGTGAGTTTGTTTAGGTTTGTGTGTCTAAGAAGTATCTAAAGTAATTTTTGTTTTCCCTTTCTCTAACCCCCGACCAAAAAGAGGGTTGCTATAAGTTTGACGTTTGTATCTGTGTGTCTGTCTGTGCCATTTTCCCCCTAACGAATGGACTGATTTTGTTGTGGTTCCTTTTGTTTGAAATGTGATGTTGTCGGAATGGTTCTTAGCTATAATTTGTTGTTTAAGTTCGGTCTTTTATGGTTTTTGAATGGATCTGAGCGTTTTCTACTGGTATGATTGAAATATACAATACTGTTACTTCAATGATACTGAAATGACACAGTAACGTAATGTCAACGTGATGCTGCAGCGTGGATATGCAATGTCAGAATTTCTGCTGAATGATGAATACTTTTTCCATTTCTACCAATCATTCAAAACTTTAGAAATAAAAGCACTCTGCCCATTGGTAGATAATCATTCAGAATTCGTCTAACGTATGCCTTGATATTACGGTGACTTACGGTACTTTCATGATATTTTGTTTCACACAAACACTTAAAACAATTATTCGTCGAGATTTTAAGCTGTTACCAAAAAGTTATACATTCCACTGAAACTATCTCAGTTCGACTATAAATGACTCTAAGTTTTTTAAAACATGGCACACTTTAAGCAGGAAAGTGCGTAGTTAAACTATAAGTTATTCGCCCGAGGCCTCGCTCGCGGAATCTTCTTTTACTATAAATTACACCCAACAAATAGGTTATATTGCAATTTATTACATTACATAGAAATACTAGAATTTACAAAGAAATAAATCTGTCGAATTGACTAACGGCCTGCGTAGGTGAGGGACGTTTTGTCTCAAAGTAAATCCATTGTTCGGGAGTCATTTTACGCGTTATTTTTAATTCCCCGTGTTAATTTCTATGTCAGTATTTCAAAAATCATCGCCGTTCTGTTTGTCTACGCAAGCCTGTAGCTTGATTTTTTACCATATACATATATGCTAAATTCCTTAGACACGAAAAGTATTTTTTTTCCTTTCTGGGGCAAGGTATCCGTTTGTACAATAAAGTACCCCGGAAATATTTGCTATTTTCAGTGAATAGATTTAAGTCATATGTTAAAAGGTCTTTAATCGCTAAAGCATATTATTCTATTCAAGATTACGTTGACGATAAAGATCTATGGTTTTAGTATTTACCCTGATTTTCATTTAGGATGTTTAATGATTTTGTAATTTATAAAAAATTGTATTGACTTAATTTTGAAGTAACTATCGAGTTTCTTGCCGTATCTTCTCGGTAGAATCTACATTCCGAACCGGTGGTAGCTTCCTTATTAGTGTGATAATAATAATATTATCATAATTTTTTCTGTATTGACGATCCAAAAGTGTTCGGTAGTAGGCTCACTACTTGAATATAGTATATTTTGATTTTGATTTTGACAAACGTACATATGTTTTACATACTAATTGAAGCTATCAAATTAGCGAGCTCAATCCTTCCAATATCGCATAGGTAAGAATGCCAGCCTTAATATACACAGATTACATAAATCTTTGTTTGAACGCACTAATCTCGGAATTCACAAGTCCGATAAAATTATTTTGAAATAGGATACCTTGTTTATTGAGGAATATTATAGGTACCCATTTGAAGAAAAATTATATTTATATAACGTTTACCTTCCCTACTCGAGTCGAATATTGTTTAATTTTTTTTTTATTTTCATTTTGTTTTAATTTGTTAATTTAAATATTTTGTTTAAAAAAATATATTCCTTATAATCTTGATAGCTGTGAGTGAAAGTCCCATCAAAATCGGTCCAGCCCGAAGAAACAGACAGATAGACAAAAATTAAAAAAATGTTTTTTAATGTAAGTACCGTATACTTTCATATGCATTTAGTTGAAAACTGTCAATTGATTATTACAAACATACACTTCACTTCAATTTTATTTATTTGTATCGAAAGAACAATACCCTACGACAACAGGAGTGAAGCAGTAACCATTAAGCGGATAAAGCCGCCTTGGACGACTAGTCGCATTCGACATGAATGCCGGACGATGTTCTGGGGTATAAATCTGTCGATGACAATTAATACACGCATTGAACTAAATAAATTATAATTTAAAAGGAAACGTTCCGTTATTTATTGGTGTTTAAATTAGATTACTTTGTAATGCAAATGACGATTCGAACAATGTTTATAGAGTTTAATTTTAAGTACATTTCGATTCTCGCTCTTCAAAATATTTGTATACGTCAAGTTGTAGTACAAGCTTATGTATTTTGGCACACTTTGGAAATGGGTACAAATTAACGTCAAATAATATAACGTAACATATTTAAAGTTATAAAGTAATTATTTACAATTTTTATGTTTTCGTATAAATATAAAAATAAATACTATTTAATTTTAAAAAATAATATCGATAAAATCATTGTCTATATCATATAATTACGTTAGCATCTATACATATAAATTACTTGTCCCGATTGACTGACAGACTGACAGACTGATTCATCAACGTAGAATCTAAACCGGGACAACAAACTCGAAATTTTGGCAATTGATACTTCTTATGTTCTATGCATGCACTAAGAAAGGATTTTTGTAAATGTTACCCCTTCAATGGTTAAATAAGGAAAGAACGGTTGTATAAAAGTCATTTTCAAATTAAAAAATACGAAATTTAATATGGTTACTTCTGGTTAGAAATAATAAATAAGTGCATCGACGTTTTATAAATTTCAGCCCTGAGCGGGTGAATAATGGGTTGTACATATATATGTAATCCGGGCGAAGTTAGTGCGGGCCGCTAGGTTTTACATAAATTAAAAAACTCGCAATTTAAAAATACAAAGCTATTAAAAAATATATCTATATATATATAATAAAAATTTATATCACTAAAAATATCGTAAACAGTGACGCAAAAGAACAGAAGAAGCACAGAAATGACATAAATACCAGAACAAAAGGAATGTGAATACCATTCGAGCGCTATCGCGACAATTAATCGCTACACACGCGTCAACTTATCGCGCGACAAATCTGTAACACAGGTTTTATGATTTCATTCGTTTGATACGACTTGACACTTTCTTTGCTATATAATGTACCCTTGTCGTGTGTCACACGGACGCTACATTTAGCCTTTTAATGGACCTTTTTTATTGATGATGATAGTCAATATGTGGTATTTATATACTGGCTCGAGGATTTACTGGCGTTGATGTGTATTGTATTATTGCGGACGACTGGTTGAATTCAATTTTTTTTTTATTAAGGAATAGTATTTTTTACTCGATTGTTGGGAGCAAGGAAGGGTAATGTGTTTATCAGTCTATGTATGTATGTGGGTATGTTTGTGGCACTATTTGGACCAAAGGTATGAGCCGATTTTGATAAATGACGCGTCGTTTGATTCGTCATAACGAATGTTATAGAAAGTATAATAAGTACAAATTTACCTACTAGCTTTTTTATCTATGTCCTTTTCTATATTAATGACAACGTTTATGTGAGATTGCATCATAATCGATTGAGTAAATGAGGAGTGAAACCGAAACAAACACATTCGCATTTATAATATTAGTTCGTATGTGGTATTTATTGTAATTCTTGAGTGTGTAATCACTATGATACACTAGCTCCAACTCGCGGTTTCACTCGCGTTTATGGTTACTGCTTCGATCCTGTAAGTTTTAGAATGATGTAATATAGCCTATAACCTTCCTTAATAAACGAGCTATCTAACACAAAAATAGTTTTCAGAGATTACCCTCTAAATACAAACTTACAAACATATAAACTTATAAACAAATTTCACCTCTTTGTTATATTTGAATAGATGCGCCGTACGCCATATGCCTTATTATTAAATCTATGTCATCTGTCTGTCAGTTTGTCTGTCTCTTTGTTCGATATTTAAGGGGCTGTATCTTTTAAACCGTGACAATTATGCGGTTGTAATTTTTATTTATAGTAAAGTAAATTAAATGCCTGTAAATGTTCCATAGCTGGGCCTTTTCTTCTATTAAGGAGAAGGTTAATCCACCACGCTGCTCCACTGAGAATTTCTGCCGACAGGTGTGCAGGATCCTCAAGATGTGAATTTAAATACAAATTTAGTACTTAAATATTCAGCGGTGATAACCGGTGTTTGAACCCGCGATCATCCTTTGAGATGTATTCTAACCGCTATGCCATCTCAGCTTATTTTTATTAATAACATAAATGAATTGTAAATAGAATGTAATATATTGAAAAAATTCAGATATCTCGTACTTCAGAACCGTTAAGTTCGATAAACTCGACATTTCCAATCCATTGGTCTTGACACTCATTATTTAAAAGCTTTTTTAATCGTAACACTTATCGTGCAACTTTCTTCTTAATGTGTACGAAAAAACGTTTTAAGTCGAAAAAAATACTATTCATTTTTAGCAAACAAAATTCAGCATAAAAAATTATTTATTTTAAATATTATTACCAGTACATTCTAATTCAGAGACCTAACTATACTATCTCCAAGTAAAAATTGTCACGTTATAAGTTAATTTTAATGAACCACTTAAGTAGTTACCCAAAACTATTAATAATATTGTGTGCATTTTAGTAAAATATCTGATAAGTTTTATTTTCAAGAGCATAGGTTCATACATATTTATAATGAAATAACAATTTAGTTTGAATAGGATTTCTATTCATAAAATTCATTTAGGCGAAGGCCCTCTCGGTTAAGGGGCCCATGGCTTTTTGCCAGCCCTGCCACCCTAAAGTTACGCCACTTTTCTGATTACCCACTTTTTTATTTAGATAACATTCTTCCTACGTCATTGAGATTTAAAAAAGTTAATTAAATATCGATTGCTAAATTTCATGTATAACCCCATAAAGTATCTATAATTTTTATAGTTATCTTTTACACATAAAAGTAACATATAATACTTTATACATTCCGTTGTTGAAACGGTGGAAGATTCCTAACTAATAATCTATTTAAATAAAAATAAACTAAATTTAAATTAACGAAGCCACAAGAAATTTTATCCATTTTGTATCTGTGATATTCTAACGCCGCAGTTTAGAACTTTCCCGCCTAAATAATGACAGCTGGCGTGTGATTGATTGGGCTACCATAGATAAAGTTTTTTTTTTAATAAAAGATAGGCCGCGGCTTCCATTATTGGGATTAATGATTTTAACAATTAATAACGTATATGGCTCAAAATGTTTTATCTCATTTAAAATTTAAGAATCAACCTAATATTATAAAATCTATGTACGAATGTAAGTTTATTTGTTTGTTACATCTTTACCCTACAAATACTCCACGCCGACCATTATGAATTTTTACATATATGTACGTTGTCTGGGATACAGAAAATTACATATGGTACCTTACACTCAAAAGGCTTTGCTTTCGAAGGTGGATTTTTTAAATCTTACATGCAATAATGAGCCAAAATGGCCTAGTGATTAGAACACATCGATCACAACCGATGATCGTGAATTCAAAATCCGGTTGTCACCGTTGAGTTTTCAAGTCCTAAATTTGTGTTTCTATGGTGGATTAAGCTCTTAACTTTCTTCTTAATAGGACAAGAGCCCTTTGCCCAGTAGTGGGACATTTACAGACTGTTCCTTTACTTTACTACTTTACATGCAATAATAATACAATACCAATTAAATACCATTCTATGTTTATTTTTAACCCGTGCAAGCATCGTGGACAGTAACATAAAGCGAGTGGCCACGTTTGATTACATCGCTGATAAATACGCGCCCTGAGAATGCAACTGAATTTAGCTACAAGTATTTATGTGAACCCTAGAACAAAACGTTAGTTAGAAATGGTAAGACCATGGAATTTAAGCTATCTTAATAAATATAATTTTCAGCTTTAGGTTTAGGATGGGATATTTTCAAAAAAATGAGGAGGTTCTTAATTTATTGTGGGTGTTTTAAAGTTTTTTAACTTATTAATCAATTTTGAAAACTATTTTAAATCTCAGATTGGTCACACATAATTTTCATAAAAATCGGTTTAGTAAATTTTAAAATTCGAAATCGAAATAACTGGAAGAAGTTTGTCATTTCAATTCTTTTTTAAGTTATAATAACTATGAAATTATGTTATTTTCTAATGTTGTATTAAAAAAAGTTAACAACTTTATGATAAACATTAATTCATAGGTAGGGCTGTATTGTTACTGATGTTTATTTATATAAAAACAAACAGTGAAAACTTAACACATGACCTAATTATCTTGAAACGTTTAAATCCATTTCCATTTTATATAGAAAATTGTTTAGAAATTAGTTTATTCATTAGAAAGGTAAGATGTGATAAAGACTTTTCCAAAAGAAATTTACATAATTTAGATTTAATGAATGAATGAATGAATACTCTTTATTGTACACCAAGTAATACAAACAGAAAATTAATATGAAAGAGTAGCAATGTTTATGCTTTTAAATATTTACAGTAATATACAGGTGTCAACTGGACATGTGTTGGACATTTAACAAACGTTACCAGAATTTAATACTTAAAAGTAAAAAAAAATCTGTTTTCATAAATGATGTCTATATCTGTGTCTGTGTTTCCACACTTACAGGTCCATGGGTTATAATTTTTTCTAAGCTACCATTTTAATTTCAACTCCTATTTGTCATGTTATTTCAAAACGCAACGAGAACACGGTATTATGCCTTCTTCGTCAAAAATGTCTAAAAAAACACGAAGCTCCCACGAAAAATCGTGGTTATAGAATTAAATAACTATTATTAAAACGTATTTGAAAACACGCAACAAAAGTTATCCTAATAATTTCTCACGAACTCTTTTATATCCTTAGTATATTTTCGAAAGAAAAAACATAATTATAACCTCATTTGTCATTTCCGAACAGTTAAACAAGATGCCGGGGAATTATTGTCATTCGTAGTTGTCATTATTATCTCCTTGTGTTGCTAACAATGATATAACTATAAATACGTAAATCTGTACCCATTTCTAACTTTGACGAGTTCGTCAATTGTTCTGTTGCCCCAAAGATAATCTCGCCTGTCATACTCAGTCGCTAACTGGTTGCTAGACGCAACATATCTACCTAGCTACTACTGGTCGCCTAGCGGTCGGAATTCGACCGTAGATCATTAAATTTTTAATTGATTTTAAGATTGATCATAGATAATCATTTCTCAATTTGACCACAGACCTCAACAATGAAGAGACACTAAAGAGTGTATGTCTTATTTAATACTCAGTAAAAGTAAAAAAGTAAAGTAACAGCCTGTAAATATCCCACTGCTGGGCAAAGGCCTCCTCTCCTATTAACGAGAAGGTTTAGAGCTTAATCCACCATGCTGCTCCACTGCGGATTGGCGGATACACATGTATCAGAATTTCTCCCGATACATGCAGGTTTCCTCGTGATGTTTTCTTACACCGAGAATTAAAACACAAATTTAGCACTTGAAAAATCAGCGGTGCTAGCCGGGGTTTGAACCCGCGATCATCGGTAAAGATCAATGTGTTCTAACCACTAGGCCATCTCGGCTCTCATAACATACAATACTCAGTAGTGTAATGTTTTTTAATTATTTAATGTATTTTTATGTATAACTTAAAAAAGTATTAGTATTTTTCAGTCCTCTATATAAATTATATGTGTAGAATTTCATATTCCTCTGTTCGCTCTATTTTTGTAAAAAAAGTTTTTGATTCACGTATATTAATAAATAATATTAATAATATTAATTATTTATTAATATATTGTTTTAGTAATATAATATCATTGGTCGCTAACTCGTTATTGGTCGCTTGTATTTTATTATTTGTGATTTACAATACACACAACTAAAATATTAAAATACACATTCTCGTCGAATAATACAAGCAGTCGAAAACGATCGAATTATTTTAAAAACTGTGCGTGTGTCGCCCTAAAGATCCAACGATATTTAGCTGTTGAAGACACGAATTAAATAAATCGACGTTCTTCCGAGTATTTGGTAATTATGTCACGGGAATTACAAAATTACTTTTTTGTCTTGTAATGAAAACTTCTTAAGGCGCATTGAACGATTTTTGGTGCGGGAAAATCTTATGGGATCGAGGCCTGACTATTATTAAGAAAGCCATGACCGTCGAAAATTGAGGATTTTAATATATATTTTTTGTGATTGTTATTTTCATAGTTTGAATGTAGAATTCACGACTGTCTGTCTGTAGAGGTATATTTTAAAAGAAATACATATGAACGATGTTAATTTAAATTATATATCATTTGTGAATTGTTAAGGTTCTATATCAATACACACAATAAAAAAATAAGAAAATAAAAAATCTTTACGTTTTGTTAAAAAGTATATTAATAATAAAATTTAGTATTAGGTACCTTAATATAGTTTTTTACAAATTCATTCATTTAATGTACAATTTGAAAAAAATCTACGTGTTTATATATATAAAAAAATGACAAAACCAGTCTGATTTAACAAATTTAGCCGTAAATTATCTCAAAAATATCGTTTTATAAATAAAATTATATTAATGGAGCTAATAAAGCTGAGAGATATGAAAGTGTAACGTCGCGTCGGCTTTAGGGAAACCGGTTTAATTACATTTTGTTTTCTTTTAATCCTATTTAATGCGGAGCACGCATGTGTCGCGAGCATTAATTTGTCTTTCTGTCATCGCTATTATACCTAAAGGTTTAGGTGATAAGCGATAGCGTATAGTTAAAATGTATTTAAAATTTAATGTCTAAACATATTGGATATTTTCATCTGTGTTAACAGCTGGAAGAAAAAATAGTACCATAAATTTATTTATTAATGGAGTTGATGATGGTAATACCAAATAATGTAAATATAATAACTTTTAAAACGCTAAAATTTTCGTCGAATGAGCTTAATGGTAGCTGTATTGGACAGATAGGTTGGCGCAGTGGTCACTGACTGAAGCGCTAACGGTCGCGGGTTCGATCCCCGCTCACGGCAAACGTCTGTATTGACCATATGATTATTTTTCGATGTCTGGGTGTTTGTTTTGGTGTTGAGTATTCCGGGACCCCCGACACAAGGCCATGAGATCTTATGGAGGGCGTTGAGTGTGATGCGTTTATTATTATTCGCATAGCATAAGTTTAACGTGATAAAATTTACCAAAGTTTACATAGGTACTTATTAAAAATGTTTACTATCATACTTGCGCAAGTCAACTTGATTATAAACTTGCGTATTAATACGTGTGGCTAACGTCATTTTTGAATGTCAATTTTGACATTTTATGACTTAAACCCCGTTGCACAGATTAAATACACCTATTTTAAAGCAAACGATTCAACTATTCAACAAGATCCTAACACAACATGCAGATATATTCTATAGCGAAATTACAATATTTTAACATAATGTTTCGAGAAAGATCTCCTAAGTCGGACCACTGGCTCCCCTGCGTGCGTCGTTATGATCTACAGACAGCGCTGCCCACTCGACACCTGGATCGTGAATTATATTTAAAATATGCAGTCGCTAGATATGTTTATCAGTCGAATTTACGATCGCTTGAAGTTCCCTTCAATGAAATTTCACAAAATATAGATCCTTTTTTTGTAAAAAAAAATTTAAACTAATTTTTTCATATAGTTGTAATGTAAGATTGACTAATAATTATCATTATTTTTAATAATCTCAACGTTTTGAAGATGTGACAAATAATATTGTGTTTGATAGTTTTTAGTGAAGCTTACATTTAAAATATTACAAGATTTCCTAATTATATTTCAAATCGGTAGGTTTATTTCAAACTAAAAAAGGTTTTTTTTAAAATAATTATTTAGAAGTTTTAAAAAGACTTTAAATTTCGCTTAGAATTTAATTTCAATGAAATGGTGCGTCTTCTTCAGTTTTATACTAGCTTTTCATTATAATCAATTTCGATCAGAATGTTTTCTTTAATCTAATTTTAATAACTCGAACTGTCAAAACATCGCGCCAAAAATACTCACCAATGTTGCCATTTTTATTTGTTCTAAAAAAAAAGTCAATTTAAATTTATCAAACCATTATTCAAAGGGCTTGTGTTTCAACGTAATTGAACACGATATGAACAAGATTTTACGAAATAATTCACGAATTTCACGTACATTTATCCAATTAAAGTTCTCCGGACACATGTTCGCTGCAAGGTTCAGGTGTTGGCACATTAATGGTTTCGAATTGACGCGTGACGTTAATTTAATACGATCCTGTATCAACATTTATTCGGAAATTTCAAATTTACTGCGATTCTAAAATGTTTGTTTATAGTTTTGTTTTTTTTTTTTAGTTGAAAGGCAAAGGAGCGACTAAGTTCTGCTTACATTGCGTGCGGTTTCAATTGAATTTTGTTTGTTATTATTTCCATAATCCTATCTGTTTTATAATCCTTATTCATTAGCATTTATTAAATTAATAAAAATTAACGTTCAACGGAAATAAAATAAATCTTCGATAGTAGCTACATATTAAGCTAACAAATGATTTTTAGTGTCGAATAAAAATACTTTAACTTAAAAACATAACAACAAATTTAAACCATTATATTTTAAACAGCTGCTATACCATCGGGCTTAAGATCACAAAAAAGTTTTGTCATTGTAAAAGAATTGCATTACGCCTTAAACCTGCTAAATAAAAAAAATATACAAATTCACTTTATATTTGGACGCTGATAAGCAATACTGTGTCAAGCCAAACGGACTTCATTTTGAGAAAATGGCGTCTAAAGATGGCAAACCTATTCTTAACACATATGCTTAAAGAAGTATATTTTTCAATATTCATTTTTTCTTTAATTTTTTGATAAAAGGTACAATGAATGAAGGAATGAAGGAAAAATAAATCAGACTGATATATTTAATATACTCAAACTCAAACTCAAAATATACTTTATTCAAACTTAACAGCACTTTCGAATCGTCAAGTTACATGTCATATTTTCATTTTTAATTTTTATAAAGCTACCACCGGTTCGGAATGTAGTCTCTACCGAGAAGAACCGGAAGAAACTCGATAGTAACTCTTTTAAAATCATTTATACATAATGTATTTTTATATTATCTAATAAAAAGTTTTCCAAATGTTTGAGATTATTGTATAAATTGCAAAATATGTAACGCACTTGAAACTCGAACCAATTAATTAAGAAACGTATTTTCCGTACTTATTTAGTTCATATGACTTCAATTTCTTTTTAATAAAGTTCAATAGGTGATGCAGTATCAAAATACACCAATATCTCCGAATTTCTGTTGGTTGACACATTATTATAAGCATCCATTTGTAAGTTAAAAAAAACAATATCGAAAAAGCAATGCCACTGCAATCCATTAGACAGGCGGTGAAACAACATTCGGCTATTGACCACAAACAATAATATTGTCCGTCCGTCCAAATAGTGCCAAAGGATATATTGTGTTTTTATTGCGTTACAACTATATTGGTTTTCGATATATGGAAATTGGAATTGGTTAAGGGTTAGAGTAAGGTTGACTTTTTACTATTATTATAAACTAGCTGTCCCTTGAAACCGTCACTCTCGTTTATGGTTACTGCTTCGATCTTATGAATCGTAACGTGATGTAATATAGCCTATAGGCTATATTACATCAAGGTTATAACCTTCCTTAATAAATAAACAAACAAACACAAAAATAGTTTTTCATTTCGAACCAGTGGTTCCTGAGAACAAACATACTATATTATAATGCTGAAGAGTTTGTTTGTTTGAACGCGCTAATCTCAGGAACTATTCGTTCGAATTGAACAATTCTTTTGTGATAGTTTATTTATCGAGAAAGGCTATAGGCTATATAACATCACGTTACGACTCATACGATCGAAGCAGTAACCATAAACGAGAGTGACACCGCAAGGGACAGCTAGTGACTAGATAATTATCAATACATTATCAATGACCAAACAATACAATATCACTGATCATACAACGTCCTTTCCTTTAGCTAAATCCATTTTTATGTGTATCCAATTCGATTTTAAAATATTGCATATCCTAAGATTGATGTCTTCTAAAAAGCTACCACAATTAACTCTATCAGGACGAAATCTAGATAAAATCGAACGCTTAAAACTAAATTATACCCTGTTTTATCTGTTCCAAATTTTTTATCTGTGCTAGCGGGACTAAATACCGGTATTGGTAGTCGGAGGGCGTGATCCTTATTCAATAACATTCAATTAAGCTCTCCCCGCTATTATACGCCGGCCCTTTGGATACGAGGCGCTATGAAACTGGATGGGCTCTTTTTAATCAGCCATCAAATCTATACTAATAATATAAAACTGAAGAGTTTGTTTGTTTGTATGTTTGAACGCGCTAATCTCAGGATTATATCAGATACTCGTCCGAATTGAAAGATTCTCTTTGTGTTAGATAGTTTATTTATTGAGGAACTCTGTAGGCTATATTAAATCACGCTAAGATTCATAGGATCGAAGCAGTAAACATAAACGCGAGGAACATCCAGTTATTTAATACTAGCTGCCCCTTACGGAGTCATTCGAGTTACTGCTTCGCTCTTGTTAGTCGTAGTATGTAATATGGCCTATAATATCACTCAATAAACAGGATAATTAATACAAAAATATTTTTTCAAATCGGATCAGTAGTTCCAGAGATCATCTATTATATTTAAATTAACAAACTCATTTTACCTTCTCATAATATTAGTTTAGACAAGGTCTTGAATTTATACAAAAATTCCATAGAAAAAGGAACGTTCCGTTTTGCTAATTAGGGCTATTATGCATAATTTAAAACAAAAATTAGCTGAAAGCCCATTCATTCTCAAGTGACGCTTAATAACGAACATCATTTCAGTTTATTTTTTTTATAATATTATATTAATTGTGTTTTAACTTAACCTAGATGTATATCTGTACGTTTATAAAAAATGATTTCCATTTCTCTTTCCTTTTAACTTTTACACTTTTCATCATTTCAATATTTTATATCTAATCACGTGATCTTCTTATGTAATTTTTAAATAGTTGTTCCTATTTATATGTATATTATTGTGTTCATCAATCACCACACAATTTAAACTGTGGTTATAATTGTCTCTAAAATTTTATTTTTAATGTTAATATTACTTTAAATGGTTGTTAATTTCATTATTTTAATTTAAATATCAACAGTGTTTGTATATTGTGTTTGATGTTTATAAATTCATCTTTTAAATAGTTGCCCAAAACGCGAAAATCGCTGTTCTTGTCTTTTCAATGTCCTTTTCATTATAAATATTTAACGTTATACAATTCTTTAAAGTAAAATATAACAATCTCTACGTTTCCTTCGCGTTTGTCTCATCTAGTGTCTGTATTCATAAGTCAGCTCTCTGTAACAAATTGTTATGTCATGTTTTCTGTAATTTAAGCGTTATCTTGAGTTATCTACTGATTCTCAAACACGATTATTAAGAAGAACGTGAAAGATTTTAGACGGAAGTGTTTGACTATTTTTATTTAACACACGTTTTTTCTTATATCTTCGCTTGCGTTAATAAGTTTAAAGACGGGTCTGAAACAATTGTTTCTGGTTGGTACGACACGCGCGTTATTAGAAGTTAATTAAACAATACCTATAATCTTTTCACACGTAGACAAAGTTTTATCGCAGATTTTTTATACCCACTGGGTATAAAAATTAAGTTCAGTAAGTCTGTACATCAAATAATTTTCAAAAATATTTTGAGGATAAATTCTTTCCAAATTACTTTTATATTTTCTATTTGTAATCTTTGTAACAAAATATAAAAAAAATCCAGGTCAAATTTATTATATCGTTGATATCTAAGATAAAAAATGTAGACACTTACAGTATAGTAAGCTGAAATGAAACTATTTTAAACGGATTTAAATCGCGTATATTAATTATTTTTATCATCCCGACGTTTCGAGCACTTTGCAGCGTTCGTGGTCACGGGTAGACTAAGGTGACATTTGTCTATTTGAGATTTTAGAAAATATACACAGTATAGTAAGCTCTTAAATCTAGGCTGTTATTTTTAGTTTCGTCGACCACCTATAAATTATTATTACATGTATTTTAAATATTATATTCAATATCATTTAAACAATTAAGTTCTATCTAACGAGAACTCAAATGTTTTTTCACTAAAAAGCACACATCAAATAAATAGTCCTCCCTGTACATGTAAAATACACGTATAAAACTCGAAAACATTTTGAAATGAGAGATCTTGAAAGGACACCGCCATCTCGTAATATTTCTCCCACTGACCTTTCTAATGTTTTTATGAACGAATCCCAGCGGAGACGGATGCGACAATTCCGAGAAGACTTAGTATTAAAAATTCTGCCCTGTAACGGAACGTTTTGCGCATGCGCATGACCACAGATCAGATAACAGTAATGGCCGACGATATTGTGGTTTCACGCTTCGTTTGCGGGACGCAAGTCATGTATTAATACGACAATTGAAATTCGTGGTATATAATTAAGGACACATTAAGGCTTATTAAAATAGGTCAATTCGGTAAGTTATGGTTATTTATATAAATAATTTTTGCCTAAAATTAGATTTGTAAGTTTTACTCTCGTAATTGATATAAAACAACTCTGTAACCTGGTAACAGTTACCTTTACAAAAGCTTTGGTGTCTAAAATAAAGGCACTGACGGTAAATTCTTTAAGATGTAAAGCAATGAAAAACAACTTATGTAAATCTTTATGAAAGTCTGAGAGCAATATTCATAAGTGCAATTCTCGACTTCGTATGATGTTGGGTTTTGTTGGGTGGGTTATTTTTGGTTACGGCTGTTCTAGTTGGATGCTGATAAGCAATAATGTGTCAACCCACAAAAGGTAAAATTTGGAGATATTGATGTATTTTGATTCTACGTTACGTAAATAACATTATTAAAAGAAATTCAAGTCATCTAAACTAAATAAGTATGGAAAAAAGTTTCTTAACTCTATGTTTCGAATTTCAGGTGCGTTCCATATTTCGCAATAATTTCAAATATTTCAAAACTTATTTTTAGATAACATATTAAATAAACCTATCTGCTTTTAATTAATTATACATTTCATCGAAATAGAAAAGAAAAGATGAATATATACGTCTTCCAACTAATCTATTAAGAATAGGTTTGGCATCTTTAATCGCCATTTTCTCAAAACGAAGTCCGTGTGGCTTGACACAGTATTGCTTATCAGCGTCCAGTTGATATAATAATTATATTAAATTATGATCGTTATTCGTTATTTCTTCGTTGTTGTTTTGGTAAAGTTCATACAAGTAGCTCTGAATAAGTGTTAGCCCGCAATTAATGTCCTTCGGCATTTATCATTTATTGAGAGCTTATATGTTCAAATTGAAATACTAAAGAGTTATTCTTCAATATATGTATATGCTACCTAAGTTTGCCCAGTTTCAAGTAGACTTATAGAAATGCAGATAGCGACATCAGACACTAAGATATATACAAGTTCGTATCACGACAACGAGAACACTACAAAATAAATAATTAAGATGTCCCATATAACACATCTTAATCCGGATCCCCAAGAAACTAATAATTTTATGCACAATATATTTCAAGAACCAAATATGGTTGACTAATGAACAGTTGAGAAACTTTCGGAGTCCATAAACCATGATCTGATACCGTCCATTGCCAATTAAAATGTTCAGATCTCCGATAATTTAACGAGAGGTTAAGTGATTTTGAAACTTGCTATCTTTTGAATTTTTAAAAAATCTCCATAACATTATGCTTGAAAACCTCTTCGGATATTAAGAATATTTGCATAATTGAATAATGACCTTAATGTTTTATAATGACAAGTATAACTAAATATAAAATTATATGTCTACCTACTTCTTTCATCTCTTTCTTTCCTTGCAAAAAGCCCTTCTTACCTCATTCTTTTAAGTCAGCTATGTACATATGACTGCACTGCTGCAAATATTGATAAGCTGTGGTAATCAATTTACATCATGTCCTTGCGTAGTATTTAAATGGCCAAATTCAAAATCTGTATGACACGTGTTAGGTAACTTCGTAGCTTATTTTCGTATGATGGTGTGTTTCATAATTTATGGCTCTGAAGAAAGTAAATGATTATTTTATCAACATTTTGCAATATTAAAGTCTAAAAAATTGGATGAAACCATCCTTTTAAATTCTCGATGTTTTGCAATTTTCTGCTGATACGTTCTAGCATTTTTCAAATTTATCTGATCAGCGTGAAAAATAATTTCACGATCTTCTCCAACTTTAATCTCGTTTAAGTTCACATAAACCGATGGAAAAATTGTATAGAATCTTTTATTCTTTGCCATTGAAATCCACGCTCCGTCCGATCAAAAACAAAAACCTCTGTCTCCGTCCGGCGTAGCGAGTATTTACATCGCATCGTGATTCGATTGTCTCGATTCACGATTTATTCGATATCCGAATCGATAAGTCAAGCGTGAAGAGTTGAAGAGTTCCTTGTTATTTCAAATTGAGTTATATTCTGTTATCGGAAACGTGCGTGCAACACGAATTTCGCTGATAAAAATTAATGCGAGTGTCACTTCTGCTGCAAATTTGAAAGTTTTTTTAAAGACTTGGTTTCATTTGTTCGGATAAAATGTCTTGAAATTTTTTTTATCATTTTTTGTGTTGATGAAATAATTCAATTAGGTTTTTTATCTCCTCTTTGTAGCCGTCTATTTACGATATACCATGAAATAAAAAACTCATTTATGAACATAAGACTTTTTTTTATAATAATTTATGTAACGTATTTTTTTAAATTGAAGTTTAAATTCATTCTACACGCGAATAAAGTAAACAATGAAAATAGTAATTTTCGTAACATCACCTTAGACACAATGGCGAATCAATCTGACAAAGAAGACAGACAGACAAAGCACGATAATGAAGCAATAATCAATACACTCAAGAATTTAGACAGACCAGTTTGCGTGTGGCCGTCTGTACCGTATCTTTTTCAACAACAATCAACTTTCACAACAAACCTCTCTTTACTTTCATTGTTTTATCTAAATATATTCCTATACAGACCATTACTTACCTTACTGTCTATACAATAGAGCCTTCGATTGAATCAACAATAGTAATTGAACATACGTGTACCCATTGCTAGAACATTGCATTCGACATTATCCATTTTTACGACGGTACCTTAATAGAAGCGGGTGTTTATATGTGTTATATCTTTACTAAGATATTTCGAAAACGTGGTATTCGATTTTAAATCTTAACGGTAAAAGAATAGATGCTATTAAGCTAGTGAAGATCATGTAGCGAGTATTTCGATTAGCGAGCTTAATAGTATTCAGAATGTTTTAGAGTTAAACCAATATTTTAACGATTTTGCCGAGGAGGAAATTTAATTTAATGTCTTAACACGAAATATTGTGCTAGTTGATTATTTTCTATTTGATTTTATGACAGCTATCATCACTGGCAGGGTAATTTATAGACTTGCTGAGTTTACAATAATTCGCTAGTAATTCAATTTATAACAAATATTCGTTATATGTTAAGTATTTCTTATACTTTAAAACTACGAACTAAATAAGAAAAAAAATTACAGATTTTTTTTAGTTATTTATTATAACGTCATTAGTAATTATCTAAATACAAAAGTGATAGTCGCTTCATAACTGGGCGCTGATAATCAATATGTCGAGCCACTCGGACTTCATTTTGAGAAAATACCGTCTAAAGATGTCAAACCTATTCTTAATAGATTTTTATGAAGAAGTATATGTCCATATTTTCTTTTCAATTTTAATATAAGGTAGAGAGAATTAAAAACAAAAAGGTACAATATTTTTTTTTTATATAATTATAAGATTTTAAATATACGATATTACCGCACTTCAAATTTCAAGCATTAAGTTAAGAAACTTTTTTATTACTTATTTAGTTTAGGTGACTTGAATTTTTTTTGAATAATGTTTAATAGGTAACACATTATCAGAATACATCAATATCTTCATATTTGACTTTTTGTGGGTTTGACATTTTACTGCTTATCAGCATTCAATTTTTCCTTTCAATATTATTATATACTGTATCTAAAAGAATTAATATATAACCAAATAACCCAATATTACCGAGGATACGGCTAAACTCATAAATTAATTTCCAATATAAGAAAACTTCTGAACCTCAAAAAGCAATCGAAAGCAATCGACTTTCCACTCGTTGAATAAACTCATTCAGTTCATTCTGAATATTAAAGGACGAAATTGAAATAGTTTCCGTCCAATTTCGTTTCCTTATATCAAAAGCGAATTATTGAGTCTTTATGAAATTGCGATTTGCGGACCTAAACTAATATTGAAGTAAAACCTTGGAGTGTCCCTCAAGGCGCCGTTCTAGGTCCACGAGCCTAATTCATATTCGTCGTAAAGGCGTATTCTGACAAACCCGGTATTCGCTACGTCAAAAATATCTCCAAGCGTTATCCCCTTGGGTGACTTGAGTGAATCTGGTACGAGCAATTATCGTCCTGCTAGGCGTTTTTTCCTGTACTTAAATATGAAAAAGGAACTTTGGATGCATTCTTAATTTTGATTGGCAATGCAACTGTGATTTTCTGTCTTCTGCTTTTTGAATATTGATAAAATCTATGCAATCTATGCAATAGTAACAAATAATTATTATAAGAAATACAGATGTTTGTGATTTAGTATTTCTATACATTATGTAGTTACTTCTAAATGCTGTATCGGGTAAAATTTAAAATGAAGATAGCTTACATTAGAGTTTGATACATGGGCTACTTTTTATTCTGCGAGTGAATCCGCAGGGTATACTGAGTGGGTAAATAAAAGTTATGTAAAGTAAACAATAACAGCCTGTAAATGTGCTGCTCAAAGGCCTCCTCTCATACTAAAATGGTTTAAAGCTTAATCCACTACGTTTCTCGATATACATGTGTTAGATTTTTTCCGACTTGCAGGTTTCCTCACGATGTTTCCCTTCGTGCACAAAATGAATTAAAACATAAATTTAATACTTGAAAATCAGCAGCCGGGGTGACCTTGCGATCGCCGGTTGAGAACGACGTATTCTAACCATTAAGCTCGGTTATAAATGTTATTTTTGAACGAAAAAAAAAAAAAATAGTTCACTCATGCGAATATCGCCACCCGTAGGTTTATGCCGCTCGTATCTGAATAGGCCTCAAGGTGTAACGCCGCCTTTAAGCCATGCAATCATATCATCTCCAGCAGTCGCTGTTATTTTCTTTGTAGTGTATATCCGCCGCGGGGCGGCAGCACCGACAAAATTATCTGCTCAGATTTCCTTAGCTATTCCACGCTTTATTTTGTTACTGCCATGTTTATTTGATATATTATTTCGACGGTCCATATTACGGGTTTACGGTAATCTTTATTGTTATATTTATGTTTTGCATCGCTCAAACCTTTCAAATCTACTGTAATATTTCATTCAAAAGATTACTCGTTTGATAGGACAATTGTCTGTTTGTTTATGTAAATGGTTATTTAAAACCTGATAGATGTAGTAACCTGTAAGAATTTTGTCACGACGGACACTCAGATGCATATATGCTTTATTTAATAGCTTAATGCCTGTTATATTATGAGTTTTGATTTAAGATGTATTGATAAATATATACTTATATAATATTTTGATATATACTTCAGATAAATTAGTAATTATTATTTTAAAAATGTGTGAACCCACAAAAAGTCGACTTTGGAGATATTGATATATTCTGATAATACGTCATGTATTTAACACTATAATTTTTTTTTCAAGTAATCTAAACTAATTAAGTACGAAAAAATAGTTTCTTAATTTAATGTTTCAAATATTGAAGTGTGCTTAATTTAATTAAGTTTGACATTTTTAGACGCCATTTTCTCAAAATGAAGTGCGTGTGGCTTGACACATTATTGCTTATGAGCATCCATATAAGCCAAAAATTTTAAACATTTACAAAAAAGCAAATTCATTATCATATTATTATCATTAGTAATATGATGTTAAATACCACAATTGCATCTCATTACACGAAGCGTTTGAGGTTTTGAATTTAAAGTCGATATATTTAGTTATGCCAAATTATTTTACTATGATACCTAACCCGGAGTTTGGCTTAATAATAATTAGCTCATCGCTGTTTACCATTACACAATTATTAGGGAACTAGCTGACCTTCGCGGTCACACTCGCGTTCATGGTTACTGCTTCGAGCCTATGAATCGTAGCGTCATGTAATATAGCCTATAACCTTCTTTGATAAACGGGTTAGGTGTTTCAGAGATTACTCCCACATACAAACTTACAAACAAATTATACCTCTTTACAATATTAGTATCTATACTTTATGGTTTTGTATTTGTCTTTTTTGTTTTTGTAGCATGTTTTATTATTTACAATTATTTATTTATTTGGATTTATAAATCTTACAGATTTTTAAATTAATTTTTACTAAATGATTGTAGTGCTTCAGATAATAAAGTATTTTGATTATATTTATTATTTACTGTAGTATTTATAATGTTACGTTCATCATCGTCGTGAATCTGTGGCGTTCTAGTTGCGTCGCCCGCGGCCTCGGCTTAACGTACGACGTGCCTTGGCTTGACGCTGGCTGTGTTTATGTTCGTAATCTATTTTTTATTTACGTCCGTTCAAATTGTGGGGTTCGAAATTAAGCCCTTGTCAATACCAGTTGTAGGTAGTTTGTTGCTACTTTTTCAATTTGGTGAAAATATGTTATATTAATCTGTGTAAGATATGTGAAAAATATTATGTCAATATCGTATATAAATAAATAAATAAATAAACGCATCACACTCAACGGCTTCCATTGGGATCTAATGGTCCTGTGTTAGGAGTCCGAAAACACACAGAGCACAAACACCCAGACCACGACAAAGATCTGTATAGCCAATACAGACCTTACCGTGAGCGGGATCGATGTCGCCACCGTTAGCGCTTCATTCAGATACAGTGACCATTGTGCCAACCAGTGTGCGAAAGTGTAATTGTTCGAGTAAATATTTTATTAGTTGATCGGCATGCAAGGGAGACATCTAGGGAACGCAAACTATAAAGTTCGCTATAACAAAAAGTATGGAAAATAAATACTTTCGTTCGCTATCTACCATTTCCATATGAATTAGTACTTCTTCTTTTTAAAATGACATATTTTAACGAAGGTCGGTGATCATCATGGCTACTTGAGACTCAACAGCTTTAAACAGTTATTGGATGCTTTTTTTGGATCACTTTGGAGATATTGATATATTCTGATAATACGTCATGTATTTAACACTATAATTTTTTTTCAAGTAATCTAAACTAATTGAGTACGAAAAAATAGTTTCTTAATTTAATGTTTCAAATATTGAAGTGTGCTTAATTTAAGTTTGACATTTTTAGACGCCATTTTCTCAAAATGAAGTGCGTGTGGCTTGACACATTATTGCTTATGAGCATCCATATAAGCCAAAAATTTTAAACATTTACAAAAAAGCAAATTGATTATCATATTATTATCATTAGTAATATGAAGTTAAATATCACAATTGCATCTCATTACACGAAGCGTTTGAGGTTTTGAATTTAAAGTCGATATATTTAGTTATGCCAAATTATTTTACTATGACACGTAACCCGGAGTTTGGCTTAATAATAATTAGCTCATCGCTGTTTACCATTACACAGTTATTAGGGAACTAGCTGACCTTCGCGGTTTCACTCGCGTTCATGGTTACTGCTTCGAGCCTATGAATCGTAGCGTCATGTAATATAGCCTATAACCTTCTTTGATAAACGGGTTAGTTGTTTCAGAGATTACTCCCACATACAAACTTACAAACAAATTATACCTCTTAACAGTATTAGTATCTATACTTTATGGTTTTGTATTTGTCTTTTTTGTTTTTGTAGCATGTTTTATTATTTACAATTATTTATTTATTTGGATTTATAAATCTTATGGATTTTTAAATCAATTTTTACTAAATGATTGTAGTGCTTCAGATAATAAAGTATCTTGATTATATTTATTATTTACTGTAGTATTTATAATGTTACGTTCATCATCGTCGTGAATCTGTGGCGTTTTAGTTGCGTCGCCCGCGGCCTCGGCTTGGCGTACGACGTGCCTTGGCTTGACGCTGGCTGTGTTTATGTTCGTAATCTATTTTTTATTTACGTCCGTTCAAATTGTGGGGTTCGAAATTAAGCCCTTGTCAATACCAGTTGTAGGTAGTTTGTTACTACTTTTTCAATTTGGTGAAAATATGTTATATTAATCTGTGTAAGATATGTGAAAAATATTATGTCAATATCGTATATAAATAAATAAATTAATAAACGCATCACACTCAACGGCTTCCATTGGGATCTAATGGTCCTGTGTTAGGAGTCCGAAAACACACAGAGCACAAACACCCAGACCACGACAAAGATCTGTATAGCCAATACAGACCTTACCGTGAGCGGGATCGATGTCGCCACCGTTAGCGCTTCATTCAGATACAGTGACCATTGTGCCAACCAGTGTGCGAAAGTGTAATTGTTCGAGTAAATATTTTATTAGTTGATCGGCATGCAAGGGAGACATCTAGGGAACGCAAACTATAAAGTTCGCTATAACAAAAAGTATGGAAAATAAATACTTTCGTTCGCTATCTACCATTTCCATATGAATTAGTACTTCTTCTTTTTAAAATGACATATTTTAACGAAGGTCGGTGATCATCATGGCTACTTGAGACTCAACAGCTTTAAACAGTTATTGGATGCTTTTTTTGGATCACTTTGGAGATATTGGAGCCAAGATGTTCTTCTTCGGTCTACACTTCTTTCTCTTGTATTTTTAATTTCCGACACAAGAGAGGTGTAATAAGTTTGACCGCTATGAGTGTCTCTGTGTCTGTCTGTATCACCGTAGCTCCTCAACGTGTGAACGGGTGATGCGGTTTTTTTTTATTTGAAAGGGTATTTTTTAGCGATGGTTCTTAGATATGTATCACCAAAATAGGTCCAGTCATTTCTAGATCATGAGCTCTTTTCTTCTTAGCTGCGATATGAATCTTAGGTGCACAATACGTAAATTTTAAACACCTATGCATGCAACATAACTGTGCAAAATTATGGAATTCTTGGTCTGATGCTATAGTCAGAATGCTGTAGTCGGTAATTTTTTTTAATTTTCAATTTTCGTCAATAATTTGCAATATTCGTTAACGCAAACGTAAAAGTCAGCGTTTTCAGTTTACCTTAAAATTTCCCTTGACGCTACTCTACAAACGGATGAAGAAAAATAAGTTAATGTGTAAGAGGTACTTTATTAAAAGCGGAATATAATTTTTAAAGTAGGTTCTTTTTAGATTCATCGTTTTTTCCTCGACTTATGCTTGGAGCTAAGTCTGACCTTTTGAAACTTTAAATGAGTACTATTACGATTAGTGGTTCTTTATTTATTCTTTAAAATTGAGGAATATAGTTTGCTAGAATTTGTATTTTATTTTTTTGATGATCAGAAGATATTGTAGCCAAATCTTTGTTTGTATTAAACGAGTCTAAAATTGTAAAAATATGAATGACTTTTTAAGAAACAGTAGTGTTTTTAGTAGACATAAATTAGGCCTTGGAAAAGGAAATGTGTTACGTAAAAGGAAATGTGTCACATAGGGGGTGAAAATTTGTATGACCCATCATTTTTCCATGAATGAGCCATTTGAAGTAATTTTAAATAATCATGAGGAAGTCGCGGAAGTAACTAATATAGCCTATTTGATAAAGCCTATATATATATATATATATATATATATATATATATATATATATATTTGGATATATTATTTACTTTATTGAATATCTTTTAAAAATGCATTATAGCACAAGACGAGCTTCAGGCTGTGCAAGAAAAAAAGTAGATGCATACATTAATTTATTAATACAATCTTAAATCAAAACAGGCATATTACCATATCAGGTACTATTAAACAATAATAAGTCAAAGCAAAACCTGCTCAAGTGATATAACGTATAAATACTATCATTATAAATGCAATAATGTCATTACGTAATGCGAAGAATGTGGAATTCTTGCAAATGATTTGACCATTATCCAGGCATAGTGAATTGTCTCTTAATTTATTATTAGTGTCTGTTTTATCTTTTATGATTTAGTATGGTGTTTGGTGTGTCTCTCTGTCAGTCAGAGCCAAAGTCTAGTGCTAAGTACGTCGATGTCAACCGTTGATCGCAAACCCCGGCTGAGTTTTCAAGTGCTAAATATGTATTTTAATTCATTTTGAGCTCAGCACTGAAAGAAAACATCGTGAGGAAACCAGCATGTACTGGAAGAAAAAGATATCATCAAAAATATTACAGCAATCATTTTTTACATATATGTTCATACTATGTTAAAAATACGTTAAAAATCTATTTCGAACTTTGAAGCTTATCAATTGACTAGTCCAACAAAAGACATTTTCGTCTGTCATACTCAGTCGCTATCTGGTTTTAAGAGATCGGCATTCTGGGTGCCAAACCTCATGATCTAATAATATGTAGATATACATATATAATGTCATAGTAATACAGTCTTAAATTAATACTTATAAACAAACTTCAGATAACGTCACACAATGGAGTTCGTGAATTCGTTAAGTTAACTTTTATCTGTGTCAACATACTTTATAATCTGTTCCCTTTGTTCCAGGTAAAGCGAGTTCTGCTAGGAGATAATAAAATTACGCTGTACACAGCTTCGGTAAGATGAATCTTATTAACGTGTGCTCGGGGCCTTTGAGGTTTGACTCAAGTTGAAACATGTATCATTGTAGATGGAACCACCACGTAACTCATCATGGGAAAATGTGTGTGATAGTGATATTTAAGGGAGCTATTAGGTAGACCGTATTAGAATAGAGCTTTTAGTTTTAAAATATATATAACTAGATGGTGGTAGAATTATTTACCCCTATGATTTTTTTTACCCCTATTTTAAGTTTAAACGTTCTCATTTGCAATATAAGTAAGTTCATTGAAAAAAAAACCTTTGGTAGAATACTAGCTACAATAACAATTGTCCCTCTCTCAATGCCTAAAATCATATCAGGCTTTCGCCTTTATTTGCACTTCAAAATTGAATCCGCACTTATGTATCATTAAGTAACTAATAACTCACTCTGTAAATGTATTTAATTATTATCAAAAGATATATTACAGCAATTAGCCATAAAAATATATTAGTCATTAAAATGTTCTCTTAAAACAAACAGCTTAATTTTGTAGTTGTAATAATTCTTCACAGTCATCGATAAGCGCCATATTGAGATCTTGTTTATTGTTTGTATACCTTCTTTATATCTGTGTATATCTATAGCAATATTATAAAGAGTTTGTTTGCAATGAAATGCTTTGAAACCACTGGACCGATTCGAAAAATTCTTTCGCTATTAAAATCCTACACTATCTATGATGTATTGGATTATGGATTTAAAATAAAACGACATATTTCACTTGAACGATATTAGCAGGGATTCCTATTTTTTTCTAGCATTTAGTATAGCCTATGTTACTCAACGTGAATGTAGCTTTTCAATAATGAAAGAATTTGTGAAATCGGCCAAGTAGTTTTTGAGTTTATTCATTACAAACATACAAAAATACAATTTCTCTTAATAATATTAGTGTAGATTAACACTAGGAAGTTACAAGAGTAGACGTTAAACATTTTCCTTAGTATGACAACCGCGCTAAAGTATAAACATTACACAGATTATATAAGCATAGTGAATTAGTCAAATTCACAACTTATTTATAGAAGATTAATTTTTATATATTAAAGTTATAATATCAACATGAACATAGTCTATAGAAATGTGTATATATTATTTTGTTAAAAACTTATCGGCGGATCGCTATCAATACATAAAGCTAATGAGTTTTCTTAACTCATTAATACCAAAATTAACCCGTTTTTGAATAAAAATTCTAGGAAAATTAGCAGGGTTTTTGTCCTCTGTAACAATTGTCATGTTAACACTCGTTAACATAACAATTAAAGTTATAGTTATTGTTATAGTCTTATAAAAATTTTATAATCTTTAAATTTTCTGCCTAAAATACACGAGTTTCATGTTGCATTTCATGAATTTCATATTTTCTTTATGGCTCTCTTAGCTGGAAAAAAGAGTGTGCTATAAAGTCACATCACTTTGCTCGTTACGATTTCTGTTATAGAGAATCATGGCCCACGTTGATCATCTGGTTAAGTGATGCCGACTATGGATGGTTGAAGCACCAGACGAGTTTTCGGTTATCAGTTTTAAAAGGAGTGAGGGATGAAGGGGGATAGGAAGTAAGACAAGGAATAGAAAGAGGGTTAGATATCTTGTTGTATACGCAGTACAATATTATATTTACCTTTAAAAAGCATTTTGGTTGGCTATATGCAGAAGTAACACATTACATACCTAATTACATTTTTTGGTTTGAAAGTATTTGTAAAAGATTTTACCTGACACCGACTTCGAATATTTTAAATAAATAAATAACGCATCACACTCAACGGCCCCCATTAAGATCTCATGACTTTGTGACGGGGGTCCGGAAACACACACAACACTAACACAAACACCCAGACCACGACAAACATCTGTATGGCCAATACACATGTTTGCCGTGAGCGGGGATTGAACCCGCGACTGTTAGCGCTTCAGTCAGTTGCAGTGACCATTGCGCCAACGTGTCTGTCAATTACTACTTTTATTTTGCATCGCATATTTTAATTATTTCTACAACATTTTGAAGTACTTTTATATAGCTACCAAATTTTTGTTGCTTTTTAGTTTACTTGTACCTATTAAATTCGCCATATAAGTCGGTTCATTTTTATTTAAAAAAATCTATTTTTTCTACACTGTTGAGAATAAGATGAATTTAAATTTTGCACTTGACAATCTTGGCCTTGATTTACAGTTGACCTTCGGTTAAGAACCACGTGTTCTATTCAAATCCCTCTTGGCACATTATGATAATTTGAAATGTAAAGTGGAAAATTTTAAATATGATTTATGAGTTCTATGTTTAAATTGTGTCGATGTTACCCTCTTGTTAAGTTATGACGTCGCGTTATAAAAATCTACGTGCATTGTAAATGTACACGACGCGACGTCGCATGGATTTGTGATATTCCATCACGACAACGATATAACGTTTCAACTTTGTGTTTTGGTTACATAGGATTGTGGACTGTCAAATCATGAACGCAATATTACCAGTATCTAAATAACTATTTGACTTTACGGCGTCAGCAAACGCTTTCTAAAAATACGTGAAAATCTCTACATAGAAAAGGTTTGAATTACGTCATCTGAAGACATAAACCGGCCGTTAAATGACAGGCAATGTCATTTTATGAAACTAAAGCTTAACGTGCCACGACGTGACATCGCAACGTAGTCGTGTTTTATGACCGCAAGACGAGTATCATTTTGCGACAATTACACTTGTAAGTTTTGATTACAGATTTTCAAGACAATCAGGTCCCGACTCACGTCCTTAGAGATTGTAGACTCTAAAGTAATTTTTTCATTTTAGAAGCTGGATCCCCGACACAAGGTCATGAGATGTTAATGGGGGCCGTTGAGTGTGATGCGTTTATTTATTTATTTGTTAGTAACTAAGTTACAGTTTATAATAATTACGGGTGTAAAACTTAACAAGTATAGTTATCGTCGTACGTTAAAACCGATGAGGCTATAGACTTGATATTTTGGCAGTTACTGCATTATATATTGTAAGCATACAATAAGAATTTTTGGAAATTTTACCCCTAAAATAAAATAAAGGATGAACAGTTGTAATAAAAAGTCATTTTTAAACTAAGTAGCACGAAATTTGCTGTGGTTCTTAGAAATAAATGCACAATCGATGTTTTCTATTTTAAATTGTAACCTGGACGAAGCCGGTGCTAGTTATTGATAAAACATCGGTTTTCGGTTGAAGTGATAAATGAATTTTAAATAATAACATTCAACACAAAGCGTAAACATTTCGTGTGGTATTTAAAGGATTGTTCGACGGGAAATAATTAAACCTTTGATGCGAAATTAAACGCAACAAACCGTTGGTTTATTTTAACGTGTTAAAACATGTTTAAAGGTAGGGTCAATCGTTTATTGGGAAAACTGTGTTCAATATGATTTTGAGACTATTCTTTGTGGTTTTAATAATGATATGTTTGGTCTGCGATATATATTTAATAAAATCTTAAAAAAATATATTTCTATGAGTTAAAATATCGATCCTATTCTAAAAAAGCATTTGATATTTATTTCTTTGATATAGACTATTTTTTAAATTAAAATTATAAAATTTGTCCACACAAAACATGCGCGATTCAGAAATGTCATGTGGTCTAAACGAGAATTACACCTACATATTAGTTTTGCTGCAAGATTTTCATAAGTCGTTTGTTTCATAAGTAAAGTAATGACACCTGAAAAATCAACTGTACCTTACTTTTGACTTGCACAGATTAGGTAACTTGCTTAGGAATAGAGTTGTTTTATATTAATTATGTTAGTAAAACTACAGGTGTAAATATCGCTTAATAAACGAAACATCGGTTCCCATAAATCTAAATTTTTGGTGAGCATCTTTATAATTCATATTTAATATAACGGGTCTTATCGCGATAACTAATGGTAGTAATACCTTTTTATTGCCCGACGTTTCGACGAAGTTGCATTCGTCGTGGTCACGAGCTCACTGACTGCTGCCTGCTACATTAAATATGAATAGTATAAATCGCAAAAGTTTAAAATATACCATCTTTATGAGTTTTAAAATCTTATTGCAAAATGAATGGAAAATTAGTAGGAACAAAATACGAATTAAATTAAATAAATAAATAACAGAAACTATTGATTTGTGTAGATATCTACACAGAGTTTCATTAAAAAAACTTAAAGCGTAAATATAAAAATATAATTAAAAAAAAAACATATATAAACTTTAATAATCTTTGTAAGTTTCTATTTATTACAAATTTAAAATACTATTTCTAATTTGCCAAACCAAACAACAAAAGTAAACAGTTTAAGACAAAGCCTATTCAAATGCAATCAGCCATCTTGAATGCGCTACCATAAATCTATTTTGACGTATGGCAACACATAACACTGACGTTTAATGCCAAGGAAAAATACTTACCTGTCGCGTTTAATACATCTGCTATATTATTCAACGCTCCCAACATTCTCATTTTCATCCATCAGGTGCAATCTTCAATCTGCAGTGTTCTGGCATAGAGGCTAGAGCACCCACTCGCTTTTGAATTGTTTGTTTTTTACAATGAAATGGCGGGAAACGACTCGCGGTAACTTTTTAGAGGACTTTTTTTTACGAAATGGCGGGAACGTAACCACAGATGTCAATATTTTCGAATGAGGTTTTATATGTGAAACATTGGTGAGGTGAGGTTTTATACGTAGAATGAACTTCTTCGACCGAAAAAAAAAATCATCAAATCGATCCAGCCGTTATCGAGGAAACGGCGAAAATACATAAAAAAGTGTGTAAAATTTCATGTTTCTAGATCGCGCGGTTTCAGCTCTGCGTTGATGTCAGCCAGTCAGTTTTTAATTTTTATATACATATAGACTTTTTGTTGGCGATTTACGTATATTGCCAGTGTTTTTGGTTAAAAGTGGGTATGTAAAATATATAAATCTAAATGTTTAGTGTATTAATAACTAAAAACTAATTATCATTTATATAGTTTTCGATAAAACTTACCTTACAATCTTATAAACAAAGAAAATATTAACTGGCTATTCATACGACGCCATATTTCAAGTCCATGACAGTTGATATCCAAAACAAGACTATTTTTGCACACGAATACGATCTTTATTTAATTGTAATAAAAACTATTTTAGCTTAAAACTCTTTACTGTCTATGGGTTTCGATTTCACAATAATTCTTTCATTCGTTTCATTCACGAACGCGCTAAATACGATATAAAAACATCCATTTATTCAGATTTTATTCAATATGAACGAAGTTTTTGTTGATCTACCTAAATAGATAATCGCTAATACAGTACAGTACTACGTACTTTTTAATCGGTATAGATTTTTTGTAAGTAATTCTTTGAGTCTTGCGATCCTGTTATGACTAGACTTTTTTATAGATATAAAACTATATCTCAGTGTCGAAATGTTTATTAATTTTTTTTAATTTGTCTATTGAGTATTTTATTTATTTGTTGGTAAATTCATACATACATACTGCTAACCATGCATAAGAGTTACGAGTTGAGAAATTATCGATCAAATTATTGAACTGGATCATTTTTATAATGAATAAAAATTATAATGTCAAATAATGTTCAAGAATTCGTGATTATCATTCCAAGTATTGTTACTAAATGATACTAGTAAAGAAAAATAAACCATCCAAGTGTTTAACTGTCCTTACTATTTTCTTCTGGTTTTTGTTTTAATAAAGTTATAATAGTTTTGTAATGGCGGAAAAATTGTATTTTAACTAGTTACACGTTGATGTACACGTGATAATGATATTATATAACTATAGATGTAAGTTCATGCACTGGAGGGGCAGCGGATGCGCATGCGCAAGCGATCCCGATGCCTCTCCATTTCCGTGGCGAGACAGGCCATCGCAGGCTTTTAGTGGGTATAAATCGCCACATAACCCGATAAAACACGCGTAAACAAAAAAAAAGATATAAGTTCATGGATTTTGTTAGCCATAAATCCCAGAAAACCGAAAAATTTGGATGTTGTTGTTGGATCAGCTAGCCAAAGAGTGTGACATGCGAGAACATCTTTGGGCCAACAAGACAATTGACAAGCTTGTCAAATTTAGAAATGGGTACAGATTTTTTACGTCAAATATTATGAACATAATATACCAATATTGATACGTATATGTGTTTGTGTATAATTCGTGGGCCCTTAAAACGCTGACTCTTAGACTGTTGAAATTTTGTATAATGGATTGTCGTAAATTCTACTTTTGAATCTCTCATTTAAACTGGAAAAAAACATTTTTTTTTATTTTTCTAATATGGACAAGAGTCATGTAACGTGGTCACAAGTTTCATTGTCTTACATAAATGAAATGGTGTATGATATTGTCAGTTTATAAACCAAACATTGTAAGAAGAAAGCCGTGAAGTTGGGTTTTGTATTGCGTTTAAGCCGGTTTGCAGATCGAACATAAAAGTCCAAGATTTCGAAATGATTATTCAGCCGGCTGTAAATCTTCGCAATTTCCATTGATTTATAGCGGTTTTAAAATATTTATCGATTCTGCAATAACTATGTCACCTATTTACGAGTGCAAGAAACGGTCACATGAATGGACGACACTCCTGGTGTTATTTAAGAAATTGAAATGAAATTGGTGAGGCGCGATTTGGATTATGCGTTCTGTAGCATTTCCAGTAATACTTTTATCTCACCCAGCGTTACAATTGTTGGACATACATGTTGGCAACTGACTGAAGCGCTAACGTGGGTTCGATCCCCGATCACGGCAATGTACGTAACGTCTGTATTGGCCATACGGATGTTCGTCGTAGTCTGGGTGTTTGTGTTAGTGTTGTGTATATTTCCGGACCCACGACACAAGGTCATGAGATCTTATTGGGGGCCGTTGAGTGTGATGCGTTTATTAATTATTATTTATTTATGATAATACCGGCACAAAATGGAATTTCGATTTATAGGTCGTTAAATGCGTTGCCTGGTTAAATGTCCTTTTAAGGAGAAGGTGTGATAATGAGGAGGAAAAAGGTGGAGGGAATTAGGAGTTAAGGATAGGCGTGGGAGAGGAGGTGTAGGCTTCTGACTTTCAAGTTTACCGTGTAGCAACTCTATACTAGTTACATCGCACTGCTTTTCTGTGGTCCTGCCCGGGTCGAGTCAACAGAGGACCACTGACTCCTAATTCACGTCTGGCCAGTTTTATTATTTGAACTTTTTGAACCGGAATTTAAGTAAATAATAAAAAGCCACAGGCCGTTAAAGGTTACATAGATTATGTAGATTTAGTAATGGGATCTTGTTGGCACTTTGTGCGAACGGAACCCTAAAAATTTAAAAGAAGAACGCGACCACAGCGCCGCTTAAGATGACAGCTCGAATTACGACCCGCGCATGCGCGGAGTAATGAGCTCATTTCGCGCCTTTTATAAACAATTATTTATAACACACAATATCGTAAATATACTTCATAGCAATTTGTACTCTTAATTTATTGTATTTTTCCCAAGATATATGTTCATATCATTATTATGATAAAAAATCTCATTATATACATATATCAAATTGTCTGTATATAAATAAGTAGCTTAGTACCTTTTCTCCTCTTTTTATATATAATATAGTGCTGTCGAAAGAGCACTCCTAATTCCTTTTTAAGATGGCAAGACATTTGTGGCTTTTCTGTTGCTGAACATGCTCATGGTCAGCGGTGATCACTTAACATTAGTGTCCGGCCTGTTAGTTTGCCAGGTAGAAGCTCGTTTTTTATAAAAAAAGGAGAATAGGAAATAAAAGAGATGAATAGGAAATATGAGAGGCTACTGGCTCACTAACTCACCGTACAAAATGCAGCTATAAGCAACATTACACCGATTATCATTTATGTAATATTTCCAAGATCGAGCCGGCCTGTACTCGAGCTGTAGTTGGGAGTGTAGTCTCCCACGTGTGTGTGATAGTGTCTACCACGATGTTTACAAGATTCGACATTTAATAATATGTATTTTTTTTAATCTGTCTAAAATTTCCTCCTCAAAAATACTTTTCGTTTCACATTTCTCCGTCTTGCCAAGCGGCATGTCATTGTTTTATTCTTTCCGTTTCACCGATTAGGCACGCGGAGTTTTAACAGCTTCACACAAATCCATTGAAAATTGGACATTATTTTCAATAAAATAAAGTAAAATTTTAAAAGTATACTTCATAAGTAGATTACAAAGGATCGCAGGCAGATTCGCTTGAACAAAACTCGGTAGTTAAACCGTTGAAATACCGTCACGGTGCCGACGAGTTTACCGTCGAACGTAACATGACGAAATGGAAAAGTAAAACGCTTTTTAAACGACGAGAATTTTTCAACAACGAATTGAAATTCTCAGAATCAACGGCGATTAACGATTACCATTGTCCGGAATTTGCTCGAAATTCGCCAAAATTCGCTCTTTATTATATAGGGCGTTCAAATTTTAATTTAGGTCCTTCAAATGACAATTCTATAACTCTAACACATCTCATTTCGCATAACAAAAATGTTTTTTTTTTATTAATAAAATACATACTTATATTTTGTATTGTCGCGGTATAGATTTAAACTATTGTAGTATGAGTTAACTCTGTTAAAGTAAATATTAATTATAATTATCTCTTATGTAAACTGGAGGTATAAAATGTGGTAATGCTGTGTATACCTGTAATAGTAATTAATACTGTATAAGACGACATATTAAGTGTATGCTCATATTAATTGCTGTTGGTATATCAAATAAAATAAATGCTGTTTAAATAATCGAATAACTATCGAGTTTCTTGCCGGTTCTGAACCGGTGGTAGCTTCATTATTGATGTAATTTGTTTTTTCATGTATGACGATTCAAAAGTGCTCGTGACAGCATACTTAAATAAAGTATTTTTTTAAGTTTCATTTTGTTTTTGATTTAATAATAGTTAAATATTTTAATTATTGCTTTTGCTGGTAGTATAGGTAGGTACGTTGCACGGCTGCGCGCGAGGCACAAGTTAAATTGACTCTTAACTCGTAATAAATTAGAGAAAACCATTAACACTTTATAATGAACACACTGGCAACGAGAGCGCGCGAAAGACAAGCGAACAAAAAAATCGGATTTTTCTTATTTCACTGTCAATCTGTAAAGATCTTTAACACATTATCATATCTTTACATAGTAGGCATACTCCCCACCGTCCGTACAATTATATCTTTAAAACTTCGAAACGGATTTCAATATGGTTTTTATCAATAAACAGAGTGAGAAACTCGTAAAATACTACATTGCATCCATGCGAAATCGGGGCGGGTCGCTAGTTCATACTATATACTCTCTGAAAAGTATTATTTGAAAAGCATTTATGTCGGTTAATAATATATTTGTACTTCTTGTAACTTATTCAATGATATATCGCTAATTATGTCATTATATCCATAAGCCCATACAATAGATTAAAATATATGTCAATAAATAATTAAACGATAATGCGATTTTTGTGTTATAAAATAAAATAAAGTAGCAATAATGAATCATGACATCTTTCCCCTTCGCGCCATATTGGAATAATTACAGATCCATAAATGAAAAAAGGTTATTTTTCATTAAAAAGTAATGGCAGTATCACGGTAATATATATTTTTAGCTGTTTATATAGAAATCAATAGCCGTGCATTAGTCTTGAAAAAAAAAACTTTTTTTTGCTTCCTTTGACCGATTTCAATTTTTCTTTTTTGTTTTGTTCGCTGCAATGCTAGGATGGTGTAGAAAAAAATTTGGAAAACCCAACTTTCGAAAATTCGAAACAATCGAACTTGGTAACTTTTTAGGGATATTTTCAGTTCGGATTATTGATAATAGATGGCGTTTTTAGTATAAAATACGAAGTTCAAAGAGGCACATAATTTTTTTAAATCAAACTTTGATATTACATAAGATTTCAATAATAGTTAAAAATCTAATCTCCATAATCTTTGAACAAAGTTTTCCGAGTTTTAGCTTTCTTCTTGAAACACACACAATTCATTTGTGTGTGTTTTAAGAAAAAAAGTTGAATGTTAAAATTCATTAGAGGCAGTCTTTATTATTTCTCCTTTTGTTTTCTTAATAAATTCATTCATATTCTTATTAAAAAAGACTTTATTTCTATTCACATAATAATTAAAATAATAAAAAATCAACATTTAATTGAATAGCGAAATCAAGACAGAGTATAAAACTCAAGAACGCACCGACAATCATTAATAAGCTGTTACTTTATACCCAGAAGCGTTGGATCCCTTTTAACATGAAAATACTCAATCTTAAAATGAAATACATGTATAGCCCGCGGCGCTCCTTGCTGGAGAGCAGAGAAGGTTAACAATATTAGGGTCGGTTCTGCATATCGATCGATAGGTGCATTTCGCCCGCGGCTGCACTTAGGAAAGTTTTTGAAATGTTTGATTGAAGAACCGTGTTGAAAACAGGGAAGTTAAATCTTCAATTTGTTTTTTAAGGTTTAAGGAATCTAAGAGTTTATTCTTGTTATGAAATGAAATGATTAATAAATGAGCATGAACTGATGGTTTTGAGAACCTTAAAATCTTCTTGTCCTTCTGAATAAAGTATTTTCATAGCGAAAATTTTCGGATTTCAGATTTCAGCAAAAAATTACTTTTTGATAGGCAATCCGAGTATGTCAAGTGAACACAAATAGTGGCTACGTGGAAGAGTGATTTTATATTGATTATCTATACTAATATTATAAAGAGATTAAATTTGTTTGTATATCTCTGAAACTACAGATCCGATTTGATAAATTACACAAGTAAACACGATTTTTGAGTCTGAGTTCTGTGGTGCTGATTTAGATTAATAATGTCTAACTTAACAATAAAAAAATACTTTTATTTGATAAAGTTTGCTTTTGTAGCAACCAGAACGCAATTTCTAATTTTAAGAAAATCTTATTTTTTTAATTCAGTAGAATACAAAGGCAAGAAAAAGAACTTTAATTTATATGTTAATCACCTTTATTTACAAAGAACAATAAAGATAAATCTCCAAATACATAAAAAGAATCAGTAAGAAACTTTAGAAATGAATATTTTTTGTTTTTCTTCTGTGTGAGTAGGAACCTTCTCGTATTAGACTCCAAATGTAGTCACCCATCATATTCTCATTATATTGTCCTTGATAACGTTGTTCAAAGTTTATCATATCTTGGTGAAAGCGTTCTCCTTGCTCTTCTGAGTATGCCCCTAAGTTATCTTTAAACTGGTCTAAGTGAGCATGTAGCATATGTACTTTAAGGGACATTCTGCATCCCATGAGTTTGAAATTCTCAAGCATATTAGAAATGAGCTCTTTATAATTTGCAGCTTTTTTATTGCCAAGAAAGCCATGGATCACTGCTTTAAGGCTGAGCCACGCTTGTTTTTCGTGAGCGTTCAGTAGCTCTGGGAATTTTTCACTGGCCATTATTTTCTTAATTTGTGGACCGACGAAAATACCAGCTTTAACTTTAGCCTCTGAAAGTTTAGGGAAAAAACTCTTTAAGTATTCAAAAGCTGGAGAATCTTGACGAAGAGCCTTCACAAATTGCTTCATGAGGCCTAATTTAATATGCAATGGAGGCATCAAAATATGATCGGCCTTCACAATCGGTTCATTCTTGACATTATGTTTTCCTATCTGGAACTCGATCCGTTCTGGCCATAACTGCTGCTTGTAGTGAAGTGTGTCAGCTCTACTGTCCCATAAGCAAAGATAGCATGGATATTTAGTGTATCCGCCTTGCATACCCACCAGAAAACCTACCATCTTGAAATCCCCTATAACTGGCCAAGCATACTCTTCATACTTTAAAGTTTGAAGCACCATTTTAACGCTTTCGTAATTTTCTTTGAGCATTGCAGAATGAGCCAAAGGTAGTGATGGAAATTTATTTCCATTGTGAAGGAGGACTGCTTTTAAACTTTTTGTAGAGCTGTCGATGAAAAGACGCCACTCAGAAGAAACACAAGGGATTCCGATCGCATCAAATAAACCTTTCACGTCATTGCAATAACACAGTCCGTCTTTCTTTGTAAAAAATCCAGAAAATATTTCATGACGCTTTCTTTGATCACTTATATTAACATCCTGCTTGAGCAAATTCCACTGTTTTAGCCGTGAAGCTAATATTTCTGCTTTAATTTTAGGTAGGTTTAAGTCTCTTACTAAATCATTAAACTCTTCTGAATTAATAAGATGTGGTTCAACAGACACTGATTTGATTAAGAATTCGCTGCCTTCGCTACTACTACAATCTTGTGATAGCGGGAGCTCTTCCTTCAAATTGGAACGAGAAGGCACAGGAAAATGTTCACTGTGGGGTACCGGAGCGGTTGTTGATGGCAATTCTGGGTACTGAATCTTTTTGGCATTTTTGCCAGCCCGACGCTTACGTGGATTGACAAGACAAAAGTAGCAATCACTGATGTGATTAGTGGGCTCCCTCCATATTCTTGGTACTGCAAACTTCATACTTTTTTTTTCTCCTCGATACCAAGCTGAAAAAAAATAACATACATATAAACGTATATACATATACACACAGGTTATAACATATCGTACTTTTCTTGCGATTAGTATCCTTGAAAGTTATGATGTACTCTCTTACCTTCTAATGTGTTTTTGCAGTAACTACATGAGAATTTAGGTGCCCATATTTTATCTTGACTTCGAATGGGAAGATTAAAATAAGCTTCATAAGCTTCACAGAGTTTTACATTTGACGACAAACTGAATTTCATAGCTCTTACTTTAATGAATTCGCCGCAAATATAACAAAAAGAGTTAACGTCATTTTTACACTTTTTGGAAGCCATTTTAGATTTCGCGCCACACAAATAACGTCGTTTCTTGGTAATGCTCACGCGCATACTACCGAGACTACCTGCCGGTCCCCGCTTCACACCTGTAACCCCCCACCAACTCCGTCTCTAGCGTGTTAAAACCCTTGCACCTCAAACTGTCTGCCAAAATATTAAAATATTTATTTTTCATCGTAAATTGTACAAAAGCAAACTTTATTTGCAATGAACGAAGTTTCTGGTTACTTTTAGTTGTAAAAAATCAGAAAATATTAATTTAATAACAAACCCAAAAAAATTTTTTTTTTTGTTGACTTGTGTTATTTTTGCGTTGGATAGCCTGTTTATTGAGGAAGGCTATACTACATCACGCTTTGACTCAGAGGAGCAAAGCAGTAACCATAAACGTGAAAAACTGCAAGGGGTAGCTAGTATGAAAATAAAATATTGACTGGTGTCTTGCATTCGATGCTGCAAAAGTACTTCCATTTGCGCCGCGCCTTAGTTCAACTGTGAGGTCTTTACGTAGGTATGGATCATGAATAAGTTCCCGTTATTAAGTAGCCTAAGAACTTGTAATTTTTGTACTTAGAATTTTAGTTAGATCTTATTGTACATTAGGGTTGTTGCGAAATACAATTTGGCGTACTGGTCAGGGGTCATGGCATCTCGAATTGATATATTTATACGTCCAACGAGAAGTCGACTGGGGACTAATTTTGATAGATAAAGGCTTCCCAAAGGATTTTAAAACTAAATTTTAGAACCAATTTCAATAAAATATGGGGCCAATTTAAAGGATATCTTTAGAAAAAAAAATTTCAAAATCGCTTTAGAAGAAATGACGGAAAACCGAGAACCTTCCCTTTTTTGAAGTTGGTTGAAAATAGATTAGTTAAGAGTTGATCTTACATCATTTCTGTGCTTTTGACTCATTTAACTTTGTCTAGGGACGTTGGAATAAAAAACAAAAGCATATATAGTATTATTTTTAAATATAAACACTAAAAGAAAATAATAAAACGAATCGTAAGATTTAATAGGAAAATAAAATTATTTAAATCTTCGACCAGTGTCAATGATCCGAGAAATCTGTACTTATTTATTGCCGTGATGTATCCTTCGAGGACATTCGAGAAGATTTACGTTCGAATTCGTCTGAGAATAATAAACGTAAAGGCGAGTTCACAGCATCGTATTTTTTGCTATGTTAAAAACAATCAACATCGAACCTTTTAAATATGGACTGATTTTGAACATTAAAGAAATGTGTTTATACTTCGTCACTATTATAGATATAGGAAAATTAAGATGACAAAGCCTCCTATTAATTATAAAGATAGTTTTATAAAGACTAGTTTACACCATTCTTAGCCTTTAATGATTTCGACTAAGTGTACTTCAACTAATTTAGTTCATTAAATCTCTGTAATATTATGCCCTGCCCTTTTTTACCAATTCATACTAAAATCGTCATTTCAATTGTAAAGGCCTTTAGCCTGACCGCAAAGCGCAGCCGCACTTCATCAAGATTAGCTGCGCGTGAGTAATTTTCAGCGATATTCGAGAGACGTTGATCAATCGATACTTACATGCAAATCAATACTGTCTGCGGTTATTCGAATCAAAAGTTCAAGACTATCAAATTTAACTAAATAACAAGTAAGAAGTGAAGATGTCCCAATTGTCGGAACAGGTGGTATAGCAATGGCTAAAACTCAATCAAGTACTTTCGCAGTTTACAAGTGGGAAATTCATTTATTTTGTATAACTAAACTCTTAGATCTGTACGCGGAAAGAACGTCATCTACAAAAAAAAGCTGAATATCATTTTCATCATATCATTTTTTATGATTTTTATACATTTTCACTAATATATAATTGAAATTATGAATCTTAACATAATTTTATTATATAGCATAAGCTCTATTGAATATTAAAGAAAATGTCGTAGAGAAATCTTCAAGTTTTCAAAATTACTAGGAGCAATGGAATAGTGAGGATAGATTTTCCTTTGTTCTTCTGTTTAACAGAGATAACGTTAACTCTCTTGTGACTGACTTGACTGACTTGTTAATTACATATAAAGCCTTCTAGTGTCATGTTTTAGAAGTTTTAGAAGGGCCTGAGTTTGATACGGAGTGTTATAATCAAATTAACCTAACAGTACCTTCATTCAAAATTTCTAAGACTAAAATTTTGTTACAATACTACAAGCCCTGCGAAAAGAACTGGGATAATTGATAAAAATAAAATATACTTAGAAATTTTATTTCAATTTGATAAGAGCAAACTTTTTTCGTTCCTGAACATCGAGGGTGTAATTCATTTCGGATTCCGTAATTCACGCCTCATCGCCCAGACATTCGGAATTTACTTAAGCCTTTTCAAGCGAATCGGGGATTACTTTGACTTAATCTTTTCCTTTATTTCAGTGGCATGTTAAGATGGATCGAGGTTCGGTTTCTCTCTCAGATTGATTTAAGACGGCAATTTGCATGTTTTTTTAGATTGGTTTTGAATCGATATTGATTGATGAGTTTTTGTAGGGTGGTTAAGAACACTTTTGCGTGCTTAGTTTCTCGATTATATTTTCATAATTGAATGGTGAGATTTGGAATTATAAGTTTTTTGTTAATAATAAATTTAATTAAATGAATTTTTATGTTTCAATTAGTGTAAGAAATGCTGAAATTAATTATTCGCTGCCACTATGATAACACAATTATTAGGCTGAAGAATTTTAGTCTTGTATCTAATCAAATTTCGAAATCTAGAATATTGTTAACGATAATGTCAAAGTAAAATTATGTTAAGATATACCTAATAAATAATTTTAATTTTAATTCAACGCTGTAACGAAATCTCATCGGGTTTCGAGACTTTCGTGAAGTGGGTAACGGTATAATGATACTTGATTCGAAATCACAACAGAACTTTGAAATCAAACCCGAATTTTGTCTCGAGAGAATACCTTTTTGAAACGTTATACTTTGCTAAGTGTTTAAATAAATATGAATAGAATAATATTTTTTAGCAAATTCTCTTGTGTACATTTCTTTTTTGTAGAGCACTTGTCCTTAAATGAAGTTTTAAGGTTCTTTGATACATATATGTACAACAGTAACAGTTCTTCCTAAGTTTTTGAATTTCCATAACTTACTATAATTTGTACATGCTTCAATATTTCAATATTTTTGGTTTCGTCACAATAGCCGACAAACAAGCAGATCATCTAATGTAAAGAGATTATCCCCGCCCATTAACATTTGGAGAATCATAGCAGCACCAAATACTTTCCTGGCTTAAAATGAATAAGAGATGAAGATACATTAATGTGATATAGATTTGATGAAATCTAAGCATTTGTATTTTCACAATCTGACCAAGGTTGTAGAAGATGATAAAAAATGAAGATAAATATTATTGAAACTGGGCATGACACTAGACATGATGTTAATACATTAATAATTTTTATCCATGAAGAACTCCTAATGTAAACCCCGTATTTTTCCAAAATAGCTGTGCTTATTACCAAGTTAACTCACGGAAAAGGACAAATATACGCTAATTCTTTAATGCAAAGCCCAAGAAACCTTTCCAAATGACTCAATTTGTATACAAACAGATGTGATTACACAGGCCTGCTTTGAATTTGCACCTCACTGGGTCGCTAACGGATTTTGGATGGAATACGTTGGTAGAATTTTTGCTTCATACGGTTCAAATGAAAATGTATTTCAAAATGTTACGGGAAATCGTTATGAAATAAGCTTTACTTTTCTTGGACAATTGAATTGTGAAGGACATAAGGCTTGTGTAACGAAGTTAATATGATTTATTTAAGCTTTTATTATGTCGTCTTTGATTTGAAGTGCACTTAAATTTGGTTTCACGTATTGTTATTTCAGCAAGTTTTACTAGCTTTTGCTCACTATTTCGATAGCGTTAATGAAGAATTTGTTACGTCAGATGACAGTCTACAATTTTTCTGTCTTAGTTGATAGTTGATATAATTTGTTAGAAATAAAATATTTGTTAGAAACGATATATTTGATTTTTTATATTATGCTAAAAAGTTAAAAAAGTTTTATCATAATCGGGTTAATGGCATGGCAGTGCATAATATGTAAAAAGAAGAAACAAATATAAACTTTGATACTTTTTATTAGATTTTTTTAAAATTGGAAAATTTTTTTGGCGTTTTTAGATTTGGAATCATTCCACATAAAGATGGTAATAATTTTGTCATTACTGAAGTTAAACAGGAACGTTGGCTTAATGTACTCTTTAAGTATGCTGAGGAGTTGCAGACAGCATTCAGATAAAATTATGTGGCTAAAATCAATATTTGTGTAAGGGGACTTCGATTCAGTGATCATTGATGCTAAAGACCGCTCCGTGAATGCGACAGACCGTTAACAAATCTTTTTCGGTTTATTTCATTAGGGAATGTAAATAATTCTGTTTTAGCTAATATTGTAAATGCGAATTTAAGTGTATTTCTTACGGGTTTACACTTCAACTACGAAAACAACCCAAACATTTTACAAACACGTTGTTATGGTACACCTTTCATACAGAAATAGTATTTTCGTGGGATAGGAGCCATTTCTTTTTAAACGGGAAACATCATCTTCTTCGACTTCAAAAGCAAAGTACCTAATTTTGTTTACTAGAATAGCATACATAATCCATTTAATTTGTGTTTAAAATCAAACTAAATAACACATTTTGGTGAAAATCCAAAAAAAGAGTGAACGAAATCAGTCAAGATTTTTTTAATATCCGCAAAACATACATAAAAAATTTAAATCAGTTAAGAAGTAACTTTTAGACGGTTGTAGGGTATAACTAAATCTACATAAGCACGTGTGAAGCTAAATACAAAATCTAGACAATTATATGTTTTTTAAATTTCTTAATATAGTTACTAACAAATTGCAACAAATATGAGCCATACATCGTCATTCTTGCTATATTACGTCATTACCGAATCAAATGAGTTCAATCTCATTCCGCACCTGTCATTCCCGGGAATGATAAGTCATTCCGCTCATTACGGTCGCATGTTAGGGTTAAGTAATTTATTTCGACGGTCGTTTCGACCCCGACATAGGGGTTCATACATTTCCCCTTACAAATGGACTCGTAAAATTTCTCATTACGATTGTAACTTTCGAACAACGTTAATGTGACGTTCTACAAGGTAGTGTTAACGTTGTTTTACGTTCTAGATTTTAAATCAAAATATGTTTAGGGTTAGTTAACATGACTATATGGTTATGGTATAATATAAATTGATCTTTTTTGTCATATCCGTTTCTATAATATATATTGTAAACTATTAGTAGTCGCCTAGAGGTTGTAATTTTACCGGAGTTCATCAAATTTTCAATTTTTTTTATCTATTTATTTTTATTAGAGGGTTTTTCTTAAATAAAGAATATGCCACCCTCATATTAGTAACAGTATTTACATTCTGCGCTTAACTCATATTTTAACCATATTGTATAGCATCTTAGCCTCAGTTGAGTTCGGTGAAGCCAAGATACACGATGCAAAATCTAGGAAATAAGGTAAAACAACTTAAATTTGCTGCTTCCTTCCGTACATATTCCATCAATATGTAATACGTATCTTCTATGGTTCCACATTCGCTACAATGCGGAGACTGAACTCTCTTCATAAGGTACGCAAAACTGTAGAGGGGGATGTGTCCGGATCGAAGCCTGAGTGCAATTAAATTATCTTATATCTTGTATATTTGTCTGTTTTATTATCTATCTCTATGTATTTCAAGAACCATTACATCTTTAATTAGATTGTATAAGTTTTTTTGCTTAAATAATTTCCTAAATATTGTTTATATTAAGAAAGCACAAATTCATATGTGTAATGTTCAACCACGTACAACGGTCTTGTAAACAATTTTCCAAGCAATTTATATTATTTATAACATGTTAATTAACCAAAACACGTACAAAACACTAATAAGGGACACTTAAACTTTAATAAATACTACATTTTATGTTCAACTATATATAGTAAGTAGGTAAAAAGACAAAAATATGTAAGTCGTAAACTGAGCACGCCCACTCGGCGAGTTGACTTGACTGATTACTTCCGCGGCTAATGGAGGCGCAGTCACGGTATTTTGTATGCCATGGTAATGAGGTTTATACGTGATGGGAATTAGGTGTACAATTAAGTATACAACACGTTAATATGTAAAGCTGAAGAGTGTCTTTAATGCATTAATTATTAATTCTATCAGTCAAATTTAGGAATTTTTTTTAGTAATATTAAAGACTAGATGCTATCGGGGTTTTACTCGCGTTTATAGTTACTGCTTTTGCGTGAAGTTGTAGCATGACGTAATATATTCTATATACCTTAAAATAAAGATACCAATAAGAAGTGGAGTAGCGTATATATTAAATACACTATTTCCCACAACTTTATCAGGAATTGACACATATTGGGAATGTTCTAAAATAAACTCCGGCAAGTCACTCTTCCAACTTGCATGGACCTCAAATTACATTATTTAACGTCCCTTTTACGTAGAAAAATCATTTCCATATCTAGCAGTACAACACATTAATTATAAGGTAGTGTGAAAATTGTCATACATCTAGTTACAATCACGTTTAAATTAAAAGCGATTCAAATTACTAGAATCTCAATTATCAAAACGAAAACTACCATTCCTGGTAATGACAATCAAACCTGCGGGCGATAAAATAATTATACTACCATTTAAACGTTTATCGTAATAGAGTTTTACAGTGTTATCAATTGTTTCGTTACGTGTTTACTGTTATACAAATATTCATATAATGCTCCAATATCTGGTAACGATGTATAATTTGAACGCGAATGGTCGAAGGCGCCGCGGGGCTCGGTATTAATTGTAACTGCCGATTCGCTTATTAGCCGATACGGAATGGGTTAATTTTGTTTTTTGTTTGCGTATATTAATTTTGTTATTACAAATATTGTTTTCGGTTTAAAAAGGAAAAATTGTAATGTTTAATATAATTTTTTTTTTTGAACTCGAAGTGAAGAGGCGCAAGTTTAAGAGATCATCGACGCAAATAGAGATTATCATCATCATCATCATCAACCTAGCTCTTTTCCCGGTTATACCCGGGTCTGCTGACTATTCTAGTCGAGATTTTGCCTGATATTTTACACGGAGCGATTGCCACCTGACATCTGCAACCCCGGAAGGCAAGCCAGTAACCAATTAGACTAGAATAATCTCCGTACTAAGAGTAACGATCATTATCAGTTGATTGTGATAATAACCGGGGCTGACAGCTTTACGTGCTCTCCGAGGCATGGTGCGGAGACCCACAAGGACAAACACCCAGACCTAGGAACAAATATTAATACGAATACAAATATAAAACAATAATAATACTATATGTCCCGAGCGCTGATCGAACCCGCGACCGTCGGCTTTAAAGTTACCTTCAGCACCACTACACCAGAGATCGTTTTATTTTAACTATCAACAGTTTAAAAGGTTACCAGTATCCTTAAATTTCCTTGAAAATCTCAGCGTTTATCATCAATAAAGACCGAACTTCGCGTGTGGCCGCCTGAAATAACTGAATATTAAACTGCAATAATTACGTTCAGGTTAACTCGTAAACAAGCCGTGAACTCGTAACGACGTGGTTTTTCTCCGTAAACTAACTGTGAATCAAGAGATTATAACGTGTTAATTTAACTATATGTATAAAATGTTTGTATGTATGTTCCTTATAGAATATAAATTATTTTATGTTTTAAAGTTTCTCGGTAAATGACAAATTTATGAATTATATGGAACTACTAGCTGGTGCTCGCGACTTCGTCTGCGCTGTCTGTGATGAATACGTCATAGTATCGTTGTCTTAGACTTTCGCGATTGTTATTCATTGAAATAAAACTATTTTAAACGGATTTAAATCGCGTATATTAATTATTTTCATCATCCTGACGTTTCGAGCACTTTGCAGCGTTACCCGTGACCACGATACTCTTATTTTATATGCGCTTTTAAATTAATTCCTCAATATACTTATGTATATATTTATTTGTATGTATAATCTAAATCTTGAAAAATTTAGTATGTGCGTGGTTTCAGAGGCGTTAAAACGATCTAGCTAGATTTCACTTTTAGGAAACATCGTTTTGTCCTTTTTCAGGCAATGAAAAATTACTAATAATTTATTTTTATTTACTTCTAAATCTAAATATAATTTTAAACTGAACAAAGCTCTGTTTTCTAAGTATTTTGTATATAAAATACAATGGAATACAGTAATATACTCAATAATACAGCTATTAAGCTGATAAGCAAAGTAATATGGCCTCTACATTATCTGCACCCTCAGGGAGTCATAATTTTGCATTGAAGTGAAGTCAAACAAGAGGGTTTATCTTGGTCCTTTCTTATTGGCTTGCTATCTGTATTTGCCAAACATCGGACACAATGCTACCCCCAACAGGGGTGGCTTTTATCATTTAACGGATAAGGTGTACTTAAAGATGCATTTTGATTTTGAATATTTGATATTTAAATTGTTTTGACTTTCTCTTTTTACTAGTTTCAACATGTTTTATGTATCTTGGTATGTAGCAATGTAATTTTGTTTTTTCGTAGAGGATAATATTAAAAGTTCTTTATGGCTGTCTATATTATAGGATAGTTGCTGTCTCTCGTTTCTCTCGCTTTTATGGTGACTGCTTCGCACCTATGAGGCGTAGCGTGATGTAATATAGCCTTGCCCTTCTTCAATAAACGGGATATCTATCGCAAAAATAATTTATCGAATTTGATATGGAGTTTCAAAGATACAAACCCCTACATACAAACTTACAAACAAATTTTACCTCTTAATAATTTAATTAGTAAAGAAGTAAGAAATTAGAAAATATTTTAAGAATTTGACAGACACATTGGCGCAGTGGTCACTGCAATTGACTCAAGCGCTAACGGTCGCAGGTTCGATCCCCGCACACGGCAAATGCCTGTATTGGCCATGCGGATATTTGTCTCGGTCTGGGTACTTGTGTTAGTGTTGTGTGTGTTTTCAGACCCCCGACACCAGATCACGCGATCTTAATGGGGGCCGTTGAGTGTGATGCGTTTATTTATACATAAACTCGTACATATATACAAACATATAATACAATACATACATTTAACTTGATACTTTAATACGTAAATAATATATACGTATATAAGAACACGAGATTCCCAGCATCTGTCATGTCAACTTTATTTATCTTCATACGGAACTCCAAACATGTTACACACGGAACCCACAGCGTGTCTATCAATCTTGATATCAAAATGAAATGCCTTGTGTTTCTGTCTCTTTCTAACTCAAACAGAACTACATATAGTTCTCTCTCTCCCACATGTCATGCTGCGGCACAAGTAATAATTCTGACACTTTCACCGGTGACCCGTGGGTCATTAGTTACAATGGCCGGGTCGGGATATCTTCATTTTGATTGTGTTGGAAGGTTATTCGTTATTTTATGATGTTTTTCCTTTTAAAAGTATCCAATTTGTTGCCTCAAGACTAATTGGATACATTTAATGTAATAAATGACGAAATAAAAAATAAAAAAAGTTTTTTTTTTTATTTATCAGACGTAGGATAAATAATGTATTTAGCAATATATTTTCTATCTGTGCATTTTCAAAACGTTTTGTGGTATGTATTCGTATTTTGTAAGGGTTGGGTTGACATCTCGTGTAAAATTTTAACTTGCAACTTTTTTTATGATTTATGTTTATAATTAAAAATGTATATATAGTTATAACTATTAATAAGTGATTGACATGTTTTAATTATACATATTATAACTGATTCAAAAAGCAAAATACACAATCCAGTCGTTTTGGTATTAAAACAGAATTACTGAACTATTTTGGGTGAAAATTCTAGGGAACCAATATATCCATTTAAACAAAATAAAAATAATTAACCAAATCAGTCAAACAAAAATATATAAAATAAAGTCCCTGACAAATTAAGAACCTCCTTCTCTTCAAACTCAAACTTAAATTCAAATATACTTTATTCAAAGAGACCTCTACAAGCTCTTTTGAATCGTGAATTTACAAATTTGTGATGTCAGTTCCACGTGAAGCTACCACCGGCTCGGAGTGTGGACTCTACTGAGAAGAGCCGGCGAGAAACTCAGTAGTTACTCTTTTAAAAATATTTTTGTACAAACTCTTCTTGAAATAAAACTATTTTAAACGGATTTAAATCGCGTATATTAATTATTTTTATCATCCTATGTTTCGAGCACTTTGCAGCGTTCGTCATTCAGTCTACCCGTGGCCACGAACGCTGCAAAGTGCTCGAAACGTCGTAATGATAAATAATAGTTAATATACGCGATTTAAATCCGTTTAAAATAGTTTTCTTTCAATGAGCAATAATCGCGAAAATCTAAGACAACGTTACAATCTCTTCTTTTGGAAGTTTTGGAAGATTTTTTATATAATCTCTTCTTTTGTAAAAATCTTCTAGAAGTCGGTTAAAATTTAGTGTCAGCTTAAAAAAATCTAAAATACATGACCTGTAACTTTACGATTTGAAAAGTTTTAATTAGTATGTGGTATTTGAATAAAATATTATATGAATGTGAATTACCTACCAATTCTTAATAGATTGCGCAGAAGTGGTACTTTTGGGTGAGTACTTAAATACCCGAACGATCACAACGTAAGAACTCTTTTTCGGTAGACTTTTAGTCTTTCATGTGCGTTATGCGATTCAGTTCTAGACGACATATTTCGGGGACAAGAAACTAATCTTCGCAGGCCTTAAGTCTAATTATAATGTTATAAATAAATAAATAAACGCATCACACTCAACGGCTCCCATTATGATCTCAAGATCGGGGGTTCCGGAAACACAAACAAATGCCCAGACCACGCCAAACATCTGTATGGCCAATATAGATGTTTGCCGTGAGCGGGGATCGAACCCGAGACCGGTAGCGTTTCAGTTGCAGTGACCACTGCGCCAACCCGTCTGTTAAACAAAAACAGTAATATTAATCAATCGTTCCATTATTTTAATGTTATGCTAAGAGCGGATTAACAATTTAGTACATAGCTAGCTGTGCTCGGCGGTTTTACCCGCGTTAACTAGAAAATTATATTTATATAATATTTACCTTCCTAGCTTAAATCGGACAATGTTAAATATTACATTGGTTTCAATTTGCTTTTAGCATATTAAAAAAAATCAAAATAAACGTGGCCTACGTTATTCCTTATAACATTACCTGTCTGTGAGTAAAAGTCCTATCCAAATTGGTCCAGCTGTTTCAGAGATTGACCGAAACAAACAGACTGACCGACAGACATAAAAAATGTGTACTTGATGTAAGGACCGTGTATATTTTCATATGCATTCACTTAAAAGCTGTTAATTAGAAATTACGAACAGACATTTCAATTTAATTATTTGTATAGATACCAGTAACGATCTAACTTCGCTTGTCAAGTTTCGGTTTAGCAATTAATATAGCGGTTGATTCCGTCACGGGACAGACGGACTGAGACAAATCAATTCTCAATGGTAATACGATTCAGTAATATAAAAATATAAAGCTATCTACAACGTGAAATGCTGTTTCACTTAGACTAGCTTATGTACTAATTCAGTATATAAGTTATGTGTATTAAAATTGGTGATAATATCGGAAAAATTCGCGGAAATTTAGTTCTACGTTTTTAAATATACAAAACGCATTTAATGAAATTATCCAAAAATAGTTTATTTCTTAAATAGCTTCATTGTTTCGCTGTATTAAATTGTTTGTATACACATAACACTTTTATCTATGCATATGAGCAGCGAACATTTTATCACGTTAATACCTAATCACAAAATCACGTTGCAACGTCACGCCGTGGCACGTTCTGACGTCGACGTTGTGAAAATTACGGCATTGATCGGGAAAATCTACGACCAGCATTTTAAAAATCAGTAGGCGACATCTTATAATGAGTTGTTATGTGGTTTTAAATAAAGTATCATATCTTCGTACCACGTAGTATTATCGCGCGACGCTTTACGATGCACTTCGTAAATTTTGACAACGCGGTGACTTAACTTTTCATGGCGTCGCGTCGCGTCGCATCGGATCGTCGTTCCAACCACCAACCACGTTCCGATGCGCCGCGACTGTTTCTGTTTTGGTCCTAGACCGTGAAGAAGTAACAAATATACATAGATACTCATAATTTTAAAATTTGTAGTATTTATTTGATTGTTGTAAAAATATTTTTCGAAAAATGTTAATGATATTATAACTATGCAACAAAACGAGAAAACTATGTTCATTATTGTAGGTTTAAAGTATTTGTTAGACATACGTCTCAAATACATAAAAAAAATATGTAACATAAAATTCCAATTACAATTTTCGAAAATATAACTGTCTTTTAAATGCTTAGAAAATACCTCTACAAAGTTGTTACGTGATAAAAACCTAACACTAAAAATTACAAATCAATCTGTCCTTAGAAGTCGTCGCGATCGAGATTCACATAAAAATACAATAAATCGTAGAAACTGTTCACGGACGGACAAGCTACAAGTCAACTCTTTATTTGGTAGTAGTCCGCTTTCTTAATGATTGGTATAAATTAAGACTCGCTTGGAGATAGAGTACGTCGTAGCCAGCGGATATTTATAGCTTTCGATGTAAATAAGTAAAATGTAAGGAAAATGGAAAAAAAAGAATAAATTTCCTATATTTTTGAAATTCCTCCTTTATTAATGAAATTAAGTGAAGAAAAAATTTTGAGTCAAATTATTAGCGAAATGTTACGGGTATCTGAAACTGGCGCTAAATGACAGCCAACATTATTATAAGATAGCTTTCCTAAGCTAAGTAAGAACTGCTATAAAAACTTTCATGCTTCTAAAACTGACGTAACAACATTTAAAAATATATTTGAAATTTTAAACATTCGCGATTTATATTCAACGAAGTTGACTTGGATAACTTGGTCGAAACGACGGACAATAAAAAAACTATTATTACGATTAGTTAACGTATTTGGACCCGTTATTTAAAAAAAAATGTGTCAATTTTCTTTATATAGCTTGTAGCAGTAACGGTGACACGACACTGGTTAATAGCCGGCACGGCACGTAAACAAATTTGAAACCTGTCGACTCTGGCGCATCCCTAATTCTATTTCAGACATTATCCGCCGCGCGCTTTACGGCCTCGTAAAACGTTCACCTGCGCCCGCGCACGTACTGACGCCAAAACAAGTGCCAAGTGTTTTTATTAGGCGCCTAGGATTATATTTTTATTACTGTCTTGTATTTATTGCTGTTTTAGTTGTGATAATATTTTATTTATTTTATGATATGATGATGATATAGACGTTGTGTTTGGTGTATGTTTTATTTATGACAGTTATTAATTTATGTAGGGCGTTATAAGTATATGATAGAAGAAATTATGAAATAGTTTGGCTAGATTAGTAAATTCATATGCGTCCCACTCCTATTCTTATCAGTCATATTTAAAAAACTATTTGTCTTATGTACAGTTAACATATTCGTGACTTTTTTTTAGAATACGAATTCTGAAAAGTTTGAATTGAAATGAATTATATAAAGTCGAGTGTACTTTTCTTTTTAATAAAAAAGCCAAATTTCTACAATATAAAATATCGCTTAACATAAATATACATATGTATACAATATAATTTCACAAATTATGAACTTTTTTTTAAGTCGATTAAAAACAAGAATTTCGGTCAAGACAGTCCTGTAGACAAGTGATCACATACTTTACAAGCCGTGGTTACTTCCTCGCTCGCTTTAAATAGTCTGACGAGATCGGGTTACACGTTGACGGCGACTGTACCTCGAAATGTTTTTGTCTTGTTACAACGACCGTCCTTAAGGTGAGGTGCGCTTTATATGCTGAAAAACGTTTTGTACAAATGTACGTATTTTTAACTTATATGTATATTAATAAGGTATTAATTGTTGTGCTGAGAAGTACCCTTCGCGGTTTCACTCACGTTTATAGTTACTGCTTCGATTGTATGAGTCGTAGCGTGATGTAATATAGCCTATCCTGAGAGATTACCCGCATCAATCAAATAACTCTTTATAATATTAGTATGGATGATATTAGAATTGATTTTGAAAGAAAATTATATTAAAATTTATGACGTAATAGGAACTGCTTACCTTACCCCCTCCCATTCCTTCTCGTCAATTTTTCCGTTGTAAATTGGCAACGACGGAGCGACCATTTTACATCGATCAAAAAACAGATTTTTTTTTAAACGAATTGCAAATTGTGTACAACTATGACCAATTACTCATTTCTTCCAAACTCAATAAAGAGAGTATGCAAATTGAGTATATACTAACATTCTGAGATGTTCAATCAACGTTAATGTATCTAATTCATCTGTAGGTCAACAGTTGAGTTTTATTACACTTAGATCCTAACGAATGGATCCTATTTACATAGTTTAACGAAGCGTGACTCGATACTGCAGGAGACAGTACGTTGTAAGTCCTTCCCGACATCTTATTACTATGAGAATAAGATCCAGAATCGCGTGAAAGCTTTATAACCAATTTAATCCAATTATCGTTTGATTTTCAAACGTTTCGTTTCGGTTTCTCAATGAAAGGGTAAGAGTTTCGTAACTGTGATTTATTTTATCAATTTCGCGTTGTATGCGCGCTGGTTTTCATTTGTTAAATTTCTCCTAAAGTGTGCTGTTGTATGGAGACATTATTTTTTGTTTATAAAATTAGATTGGTGATAGAGATTTTTAAACGCAAAAAGAGGTTATAAGTTTGACCGCTCGCGCTGTGCGTCGTTGTCTGTGGCACCGTAGCTTTTAAGCGGGTGAACAGATTTAGATTTTTGATTTGAAAGAAGGTTTTATAGCGATGGTTTTTAGACATGTTTTACCATACTACCATCTACAATTGTTTACTGAACAAAAGTTTGTAAAAGTTTCTTTAAGATCATCATATACCTAGCATTTTTCCAAGTTATACCAGGGTCTGCTTTCTATTATTTGCCATCTGACTTCCGTAACCACTGAGGGCAAGCCAGTAACCGTTTAGACTAGAATAATATCCCTTCTAAGAGTAACGATCATTATAAGGTGATTATGATAACAACCGGGACCGACGGCTTTGCGTGCTCTCCGAGGCACGGTGGGGAGACCCACAAGGACAAACACCCAAACCTAGAAACAAATATAAATACAAATATCTGTCCCGATCGGGGATCGAACCCGCAACCGTCGGCGTTAGAGGTACATTCAGCACCACTTCATCAAAGCGGGCATCTGTTGGAAATGTTGAAGAAAAATCATATAAACTGAGATCTTCACTGCCGTGCGCCGCGTAAGCCCATAGACTTATACATTAAGAATGTGTTACTAGATTGTTCCCATTTACAAGACTTAACTTAAAAATAGAACCGACTTTAAAATCACAAAACGTAATTTCCTTTATATGGAAGACATATTTATTCCAGTTATTATTATTTAAAAAAACTGCTGAACCGATTTTTATAAAATTCTATGCGACCAATGGGAGAGTACCTATACTCTTTGAAATATAAAAAAGAACTTATAAAATCGGTAAAGTCGTTTCCGAATGATCGGGAAACTAGCATACTAAGAAAAATCTGTTGACGAAATCTACATTAAGGCTGGGGACAAATCTGGCATGAATATATAATCAGAATCGCATTCAAAGGTGGATCCGGGGGGGGGGGGGGGTTCATGGAGGTCATGACACTCCCTGGGCCGGGTCCAAGACCTAGGTAAAGCACTAATTATAATTGTTAAACATGATGATAATTAACATGATTTTTATTTTTTTTTGTCACGATATATGTATACATATATTATGTAAGTAGGTACCTTTAATATTTAATTAATTTAATATAATTTGTATGATTGAAAAACGTTTCACCGGTCTGGCACATTTCCACGTCCATAAAAACGTACCCATCGAAGAAGAAGTGATACCTTTTTACCTGTATCGATTATTATTAAACTTTAATTATTACTTCTTGTGACTTGACCAAAACTAGGTGTTCCCCCCCTAGCGGCGAAGCTGGATCCACCCTTGATCGCATTTAATTTAATACACGGTATGATTAAAAAAACCTATCGATAAATATATAATACTATGTGTACCCGGTATGCGTTGCAATACCACCTAAAGTGAATAGATTTTTGGACCAAAAACCCTCGTGAATATTCTACCAAAGTTAAATCACAACACGATGAATGGATTTGGAACACATAAGTAAACGTCGGACAAACATACTGTCGCGGACAATAATTCGAAGACCTATACGCGACGCAAGCGTTGTATTGCGTTGTTAGGCAAGCGGGCGTTGTGTTGACAGCTCGCGCCTCGGTGTATTATATATATATATATTGTAAATTTCGAATTGTCATATTAAAATTTTCTTTATTTTATCTCAGTAAAATAATTAATTTATTTAAAATTTGTAAATATATCTTGTAAATCACTAAAGGTTATTATCATTGATCCACATTACTAACGATCCCCCGCAATACAAACATTTTTATTTATATAAATAAAAAAACGTATCACAATCAACGGACCCCCATTAGGGTCTTATGATCCTGTGTCGGGGGTCCGGAAACACACACAATACAAGCATATACATACATATATAGATTATCTAATCGTTCTCAATCAAATCTATGTATAATTATTTCAACAAAAAACATTAAAATCACAACTCTGTGTATTTTAACGAAACACAATTAACTTGTTTCTCTTAAAATTATTTCCGAAACGGAAGCAAAAAACAACAATTTACTGTTATTAAAACATTGTACACAAACAAAAATTCAAATTAAAGTAATGTTTACACAAACGAAGTATTGGTTGTGAATGAAATGATATTTGCTCATTTTGTTTTCGTTGTATCAAGTTGTAAGCGACGAGCGATTTCGTTTTATGTTTGCCTGGTAAATATTGTACATAAAAGTGTTCGCGTATTTTTTTATTTTATTTCATTCATTAACCAACATAAATATTTTTTTAAATAAACGTGGCCTAAGCTACGTTATAACATTAGCTATCTATGAGTGAAATTCCCATCGAAATCGGCTCAGCTGTTTTTGAGATTCGCTGAAGCAAACAAACAGACAGACAGACAGACAAAAATTTTAAAAATTGTGTTTTTCATGAAGTACCGTGTATGATTATATTAAAATGAATTGAAAATATAAATCAGCCAAGTGCGTGTCGGGCCACGCACAATGTAGGGTTCCGTAGTTGTCAGAATTGTCAAGATCGGTCAAGCAATCTTCGAGTACCTATTTTCGTAAAAATGTTTGAATGTGAATTATACTAACGATTTTGAACATTAAATGTTCGTCGATTATATATTATTCTAACACTTGTAAAATATACTTAGCGCCGATAATTTTCCTTCCTGATTAGCGCCTATGAAATCTATGGTGATTTGGTTGAAAACTTCATAAGCGCGATTCAGAATCACTCGCGACATGTTTTATTGAGACATTGTTTTATACCTTATTTTATATTTTATTTTAATTTAAACTTATTAAATATTTATTTATTTATTCATTTAAATTCATATATTAATTTAAAATTATTAATATTTACATAATGTGATGCTTTAAAAAGTGAAATATTTATTTTTACTTAGATCATCTATAACTCGATAACCATAAGAACCAACATAGCCGTGATAATTTTCCTTTTAAATTCATTATATGTACCGCTATCGTGAATTTTTTCATATTTTTACGTATTATTACAGTGGTTTTGTAGCGCTCCTATGGGACGTATCCTAGTATTATTTATACATTAAGCGTCTTTTGTCGTATGACAGTTATAGTTTATATAGAGAACGAGGGAGGAAGGCTAATATTTCGCATAAAAAATACATAAAACCAATAAAAAACATTACACACACTACCATGTATTTGACACACAAGCAAATACTCTTTTGTTTATTAAAGACTGTGATCGAATTGAAAATGGTTTATTTGTAGTTAATCTTGAAATCGGTTGAATATTTAGAAAACTGCGTTTAAATTTCGATTTTTAGGCGACATAATATTTATTGTATATACTAGTATATAATATCTTTATATATTTACAATGTAAGTATGTAGGCTAAGGGGAATTTATTTAAAAAAAAATCTCTTCCAGTGAACCTGAGTGTTGAAGCCAAAGTTATTATAGTATGATTATAAACTATAAATTTATTTAATAAAATGCTATCTAAAAAACTCTTGAGCTCATATCTTATCTTTTTACTATCATAAACGCGAAAGTTTGTGCAAATGTATGCTACTTAAAAAAATACTGAACAAATTTTAATGAAATTGTAAAGTTATAGCTTATACAACAAAACGATACACAGGCTACAATTAACAATATAGAATAAGATCTTGTGATAATCGGTTAAATAATAACAATATTTACAAGTCGGAAAAATCTTCTTAAAAGACGATCGTTTTTATAGAACTCGCATAACAATATCTCAACAAAAACGCTATTAACCCCTATCTCGCACCCACCGCACGTTTAATCTCTGTTTCGGCGAGTCCTTTGAAGTGGATGCTGCATATTAAATCCTCAGTCGAGATCAAAGCGCGTAATTATTTTAATTCTCAAAAGCTGTAAGTATCACAGCATGACAACGCACTGTGGCTTTATTATTATGCTTGTTAATTACGTTAACTGGCTGTCAGCTGTAATTGTTTGAGATCAAAAATTATGACATCGTTTAATGCTCTGAATATTTCTCTGATACTTTTTCGGGTCTCCAAATGGAAAGATATCAGAAAGATTTGAATTAATTTGCTCAGAAAACATCTTTAGTGTAAGTGAAGTTGTATATTATGTGAATGAAATGTGGTTTTTTGAAATAAAACAATTTTCAAGTTAATACAGATTTCAGAAATTAAAATCCACGCGTTAATCCGAGAAATAATGTGTTTCCATTCTGAATTTCAGTTAAATCCGTTGAGTCGCTACAGTTTGATGAAGTAACAAAAATATAAATATGCTTTCGCATTTATATTATTAATTTGATGGAAACCAGATAAAATATAAAGATCTTACATATCGTCGCGTAAATCCTAACAGCGTAAATAAAAATTAGCAATCTTTAAAGTAAAACAATACCAACGACAAGCTTCTTATCTATACACTAAAATTAATCGAAAAGTAAACTTCTATGGTATGAACTTGTATAATTGTAAGAAAACGATTAAGGACTGGTTAAAAACATTAGATTACTATAAAACTGAAAAACTAATGGAAGTATTGGTATAAATATGACCAACAAAATATTGTACAACACATTCTAACACACGACATGCACTAATACACACGCACACTCATACACATACACACATACACACACACACACACACACACATTCAGACAATTTAACTATGTATTTAATTTAATTGTTACTGTGTAAAAATATTCACGGATGAGTGAACTCTTGAAATTATTCTAAATATTCTTCTGCCTTGATCTACCTGTCTAATGTGGAAGAGCGGGGACTCCTAGCACAAGTTAATACCATTACTTAAAAGGAGCTCCTCAGCTGTATCTGTTTGTATCTAGGTATAAGTTACAGAAATAAAGAATTTTTATTTTTTATTTTATTTTATTAAAGTGTTCTAAAATTGAAACCATTATGAATCAATACAAGATTAAATTAAAATTAAAAAAAAAAAAAACCTGACAATCTTCTGAGACCATTAGAACAAATCCCAACAGAATATTTCTGCTATGAGCTGGTAAGGAATTGTGTTTCTTACTGATTTCGGATTATGCTACAGCATCAGGACCAGGCTTCACAACTTAACAGAGTTGTTTTTAACACCATAGAAGTGTATGTAAGTAAATTTCAAAACGATCTCCATTCGAAACTTCTGTAAAAGTAGCAAAGTGAAGTAATGACCTGTAAATGTCCCACTGCTGGGCAAAGGCCTCTTCTCCTATTACGAAGAAGGTTTACAGCTTAATCTACCAAGCTGCTCCACTGCGTGTTGGTGTATACATGTGTCAGAATTTCTTCACATGCAGGTTTCCTCACGATGTTTCTTTCACTGCCGAGGTCTAGATGAATTTAAACACAAAATTAGCACTTGAAATTTCAACCGGTTTGAACCCGCGATCATTGGTTGGGTTCGACGTTTTCTAACTACTAGGTCATCTTGGCTCCTCGTCTGTATAAAATCATTTCGATTACATTAGATTTATAACAAACAAAAACTAAACAAAATTGATTCATCCATTAGAGCATAGAACACTCCTCTTTTTAAGTTGGGAGTTAAGGCTATTATTATAAAATGGAATATTTTATACATAATATAAGATTAATTGTTTGTATTAAATATCGTCTACGTAAATTTATCAAATTCGTTCTCCTTTAAAGTTGTTTACCTTGTGTTTGAACTCAAATAACAATTACGTAACATATGAATCAACAATTTGCTGAACTTTACTGTAGACAGATTTGGGTTAGTATAGGATTACTGGCTGCGTATTATCCTTTATCAAAAGGGAGATTAGCGTTAGAGGACTTAGCGACGAGCATGAAAAGTCCTACACGAGCCGTGTGAACGGAAAGCTATTTTGATCCTGATAGATTTATTCACCCCATAACTCTAGCTATATAAATAAATAAAATTGAAGTGTCTGTTTGAAATTTTAAATAAACAGCTTTTCACTAAATGTACTTAAAAAATCAATTTTTCTTTTGTTTCGGCTAAGTTTAAAACGGCTGGATCGATTTTGACGAGACTTTCATTCGCAGATAGCTATTGTATAAGGAGTAATTTAAGCTAATTTTGTTCTAGGAATTTTATTTATTTTAATTAATAAGAAAATCCTACTTTCTTGAGAGGAATTAAGAGAAAGGCAACGCAGATTACAGCCTTTCTTTGCACGAGAAATGTCAAGCATCCTGTGGTCCACGCGAACGCAGTCTTTTAAGAAATAAAACATGATCTGATTTCGGCCAAACTCCACTAATCAACCGTTTGGTTAATCTGAAGATTATCGAAAATTTTTCATCTTTACTCTTCTTAGCTCTGGCTCTAGTCCATAGGGACATACATACATTTATATACTGATATATATTTTTCTGCATGACAAAACATTGAACTTAGAAGCGCTAACTAATTTAACTTAAGATTTGCGTGATGCTAGTTAATCTAGAATTATATAAATAACGATCTCTCCAATTAGTTTATAGTGCTCGGTTGAAACAACAATAAATCCATCGTTTAGATTAGCTTAAGTAATAAAATACTTCAACACCGATTAAGGCAATTTAAACTAACTACTGACTGTGGAAATCTTACGGCGAGAATTACGCTTATAAGTTTTTCTCTCAAACGTTCATAAGATTTACATAAGTTCTTCTTTTTCTTTATTTTCTTTTGGTAGCTTTTAGTTGTGCCAACTGTGCACATATTATTTCGCCAATGTCACGTGGAGTGGAGAAACCACGATGGAAATTGTTCGGTGGGGTCGAGTATCCAACCTTATTTACATAAGTTGTTCATTGCTTTACAACTGAAAGAATTTGCTGTCATTTTTGACATAAGCTTTCGTAACTACTTACGACGTATCTCTTGCTAGGTTTCAGAGTTATTTTATATCGCTCTTGAAAATAAAATTCACTGTAATTTTTTGCTTATTTATACGAAAACCGTTACTTAATTCAAGGTCTAGAATTTTCACAATTATATTACCATAGTTAAATTTATCATGTTATATAAAATAAAGAAATCTATAAATATAAAAGCGAAAGGTCACTCATTCACTCATCACGAAATCTCAGAAACTACAAGTGCTAGGAGTTTCAAAGGTTGCATTAAGTTTCTTTTTAGGACGTAGGTGCTAAGACAGGAATTTGCAAAATTCGACCCTCTAAGTTAAGTCCTTTCTTAAGCGCGAATGAAACTAATGTACTATGTAGCTAAACAATCAGTTAAGTGTGAGGTAGACCTTGGTATTATTTGTTTTTTAGCGGCAATATAAATAGACATTATATAAGCCACTAACATACAGACAAATGGACAGATGGACACATAGACGGAAAACGGAAACTAAGTATTATTCGCTCATTGCGTACGGCACTCCAAAAATGGACGCCATATTTTTATTTTAAAAGGTTTTATTTAGTCAGAAAAAAATCGAAATATATTTAAATGAAAATAATAGTAGGAATAGAGAAGAAAAAAGACTGCCTTAAGGAACAATTAGCATAATGCTGAACTCTTGACTGAATCTGTTTTGGTTTGAAAATTATGACGCAATTTTTTTCATATTGAAATGTTTATTATCTGTACTATTACACAAATTTAATGGTGCCTTGTGACGTGATAAAAGTAATATTGTTTACACAATGTGTATACAATATTGTTGTAAACGTAGTTTTATTTTAAATCGTATATTTTTGTCTTAAACGAAAGTCGAATCTCTTTGCAATATATCAACTGAGTCTTATTATTTTGAAAAATATCGGCTTACTTTGTTTCTACGTCTGAATGATATTATATAACCATGGATATGTTATAAGATATGGGTTTTAGCATCTCGAATGCCGACTCCTTTTGCAGTGACTGAGTGTGACATTTGGGCAGACAATTATCGTGCTTGTCAATGTTGAAAATGGGTATATATTTTTAACGTCAAATAGTATGAAAGTAACATACCATAACGTAACATATATATTTGACAGACACATTGGCTCAGTGGTTTCTGTAACTGTCTAAATCGCTAACGGTCGCAGGTTCGACCCCGCTCACGGCAAACATCTGTATAGCCCATACGGATTTCGTGCGTTTGGGTGTTTATGTTAAGTTACAAGGCCACGAGATCTTATTGGGGGCCGTTGTGTGTAATGCGTTATGATGTGTTTATATTTTATTTTGATTAATTACATATAGTTATAAAACATGACTGCCTTTACTTAATTTTGATTTATGTTATCAATAATCAAAATTAAATTCTTATCAATTACAGTATAAAATATTATTTTATTGAAAGCACGTTATATTATCTGCGAGTTAAAATTATCGCACCGGAGACACTCGTGAACAAGGAAGTTTATTGCACGTTAAAATGTACAGTCAACAACACAATACGTAGCTTTTGTAAATATATATTATTTTTGTACACGGTTTTATTTATTTGATTTATACGTATGAATAGCATTTATCAATTCAATTATCCTTATGATGACAATTTAATAGTTATTTAAAAAAAAAATCAATAAGAAGGTCTTTTTTACATAAATTAATGTATGAGCGTTACGGCTCTTAGCAATTGGCTTTTTCTTATGACGACGATATAATAATTATTAATTTTTGGAAAAAAAATCAAATATAAGCGATTAAAAATATTGTATTTTTTACCTATATCTATTTATGAATACAATGGCACTAAGCAATTCATTTTATCTTGTGATCACAATATAATAATTATCTCTTTTTGAAGAAAAGCAAAAAAAAGAAATTCAAAAGGAGGAGATTGAAAACATTTGTTTTTATCTAAATCAATGTATGAATGATATGGCATTTAGCAATTCACTTTTCCTTATGACGACAATATCATTTATTATAAAAAAAAAGAAAAAGTAATTTTTGTAAGGAAAAGGTTCAAAAATATCTTTTGCTTTTATTACCGAGAGAATTAGCAAATTGAAATAATTCTTCATTTACAAAGTAATATAGTATTGTATAGGTATAAACATAAATACGTTGCTATTCGTAACAGTTCTGCGGTGGGTAAACGAACAAAATTTACAAACATACATTTAATATATTTGTAAATTTTGAATACATTTTCCCATATATTTCCGATGTTCAGAAAACATCCGTTTTCAAGGATATTAAATTACACAGCGATTTTCGTTTCATCTCGATTCACTCGTTCGTAATGCGTTCAATGATTATTACATTACTTTTAAAAAGTAAAAAAATAATTGAAGATAGCTTCATCAAAAGAACGTGAGTTATTTTTCTTTGTGTTTCATAATTAGCAGTAGCTAGCGGCGTTATGATAAATTGGGATTATTTTTATAAAATCTTATTGAATACTCTTTATTGTACTCCAACAAAACATGTAGAAGGAGTGATAGAAAAAATAATCTAAATATATATAACTCAAAGGTGACTGACTGACATAGTAATCGGGATGAAATTTGGCATACAGGGAGACGTTATGACTTAGGCATCCGCTAAGAAAGGATTTTGATTAAATATACTCCCAAGGGGATAAAATAGGGGATAAAACAATTGAAAGCTACTATGACGTAGGCATCGCAGACGAAGTCTCATATTAAAAAGAAATAATTTTTATATTTGTGTAGGTTTTTAATAAATATTTGTCTTCTTTTTTAGCAACTATTTTATTTTATTAGGACCCTTAAATAAAATACCAATATATAAAATAACTGAAGTATTTTAAAAGCTAAGGAAATTTGGCCGTGTATATGTTATACTACTAATAATAAAGTAGTTTTATGAAAATACTAGCTGTCCTTGCGGTTTCAATCGCGTTTATGGTTACTGTTTCACTCCTATGAGTCGTAGCGTGATGTAGTATAGCATATAGCCTTCCTCAATAAATAAACTATCTAACACAAAAAAAAATTATTCAATTCAAACCAGTAGTTCCTGAGATTAGCGCGCTCAAACAAACAAACTCTTCAGTTTTGTAATATTAGTATAGATTGAATAAAATTTTTACATTTTAAAATATATATTTTTATATTATTATAATTTATCTAATAAAAGTTGTAAATATTAGCTGTGATACGAAATTAAACCACGATATGTCAATATTTATTTAGATGAATTTTCTTTTCAACTGTACATGTACGATCGTAAAAGGCATTTTTACGGCTTGTTGCCGTAAACAGACAAAAGTTAGAAAATTAAATGTTATTTTATATGAGACACGTTTGTGACTTCTTTCGTTTGTATAGACGGTTTTTATGTATCCTCTACACTTTCTTTTCCCGGGATAAAGGCCATTTGAGAAGAATATTACCAGCACGGAGATGTTCATTAAAATCCATTGAGTCACTTTTTATATGCGAATAAATATAATAGTAAAAACAGATAATTTTGATTGGTTTTAAAGTTTGGTGGTTTTAAAGTAAATATTATTCGAAACTAAGTCATAGTCCATTAAATTTTTAACTACATATATTTTTGAGGTCATCTATATAAATATAAGGTGGGAATTGCACATGTAAATATACATCTTTGTAGTTTGGTAACAATTACCTAGATAACGTTACGTAGTACGTGAATCTTAATAAATAAATCACTACAACTGCATTAGATACTTATTTTTTTTAGTCGTTGAAGAATTCGTAATCAATTTATTGAAATTCTATACAAATTCGTAAAAAAACTTACAAGTGTAACTCTTGCCTTACATCATTTTTTGTTTTCTGTATTTCTTCTCTAAAAAACCTTTACATCCAGAGTTTTCGCTTTACATATTTATATTTATACTAGATTCTATTATCTACAACGCGTACAATTTTTAAATTATTCTAATTATGTTGAGGGTTAACTAAAGCTGTTTTTACACAGGTATAACTGTAGCTTTAAATAAAACATGTCCTTGTGAGACATTACAAAACCTACATGTGTAGGATAAAATTTGAGACACGTGTATCTGCCAATCCGTAATTTTATACTTATATTCTTCTCTTTAATAGGAGGAAAGGCTTATTCCCAACGGGACGTGAACGTTTCACTGTGGTTGTATTTTGGCCCTTAGACCACAAAATGCAATATACAAGCCAAAAATATAAACATGTATTCGAGAGCTAGTTTCATTTAAGCAAAATTTCATTTTGCAATAATCACATTGAATTATTTCATAATAATATGTACAATTTATTTATTCATGCGGAATAATGAACGAATGATTCAGTTTCGAATGAACGTCGAATGGAAATCATCAGAATTACAATTAGCGGGAAATTGAATGATGAATGAATGCAAATCAATTATTGTATTTATCGGTGAAAATTAATACAATATTCATTATTGTTGAAAGGTAATTGAATTGTAATTTTATCGTCCGTTATATTTCAGTGGAATATTGTGTTATTTATTTGAGAAAGTATAACGAAACTTGTTTGAATCGGTTTTTGATTTTCAATAATCTTGGCAATATACATAAAATCATTAAATATGTACGTACATAAAATTCGAAATCTTTAAATAGTTCGTGTTCGTATTGCTTCATCCAATTTGTTTTATATTGTGAATATAAAAATCTGACACCTTTTTAGAGATTGCCTCCGAACAGATTTCTCTAAAATGTAGACATCATTTAAGTTCTTAGCTAGTATGTACATTATACACGTGTTGTGCCCGCGACTTCGTTCGCGTGGACAGAATGGCATATTCCGTACAAAGCAAGGCTATGCGCTGTGGTGTCTCTGAAGAAAGGAGCATTTTACTCGCATTAATTAATAGTATTTTGTAAAAAAATCGCTTTTTTTTAGTTTGCCGTATACTATAACTTCCCGGAATTCGATTATCATACGTGAGACTATTAGAGGATGTAGTAATAGAAAATGTGTTTTTTTTTTCGAAATTGTGGCTAGGAAAATAAAATTTTAAAAATAAAACTAGCCTAAGTTACTTTTTATAACATTAGCTATCTGTTATTGATAGTTCCGTCAAAATTCGTTTAGCCGGTCCAGAAATTAGCGAAACAAAATACGGACAAAAATTTAAAACTGTGCCGTAATTTTCGCGTAATTTTTAATTTTATTGTATTCTTTAACCAATATTTTTTTTCTAAGTAAAGGTAGCCTAAGCTACTCTTTATAATATTAGCTATCTGTGAGTGAAATTCCCATAAAAATCGGCCCAACCGTTTCAGAATCCTGCCGGAATAAACAGACTGACAGACAGACAAAAAAAAAATGTTTTTTGATGAAGTACCGTGTATACTTTCATATGCATTTAGCTAAAAACAGTATTTATGAAATTACAACCAGACACTTAAATTTTATTTATCTGTATATTCAGATATAGATTTACACTTAACTGTGTGTGTTTTTTTTTATACAAACAACTGGCAAACGAACAGGCAGAGTAGTTGATCACCGTCGCCTATAAACATTTGCATCACCCGGAGAAAAATGCATTGCCATTTTAAAAACGGATAACAGATAAAGAGGAAACTCATCGAAATCTACTAATTACTTAACACACATTTTCTGTGAGAATGTGGTACTTTCCCGGTCGAGGCTCGAAAAATTTTGACTTAACCTTGGACCCAAAATCGTAAACCCAAATAGAAAGTGGTAATAAGCGTCTTCACGTGCAAATAATTGTACTTAGTCGACATACGTAGGACTGTTTCTCATACAATATTTATAGCTTGCGATAATCGGCCGGCGGACTTGTAAAAGGAATCGATGTGTTTCGTAGAAAATTAGGCAGCGGTAATTGTTAAGCGGAGCGGATAGCGGTTTGCATATGCATATAATAAATACAGTAAGTTATAGAAAAGTAAAATAGAAAAGTCAATTTGATCATTGCTGAATGGGTTTTGATATTTTCTGTATGGTATTATGTATTTATTAGTATTACACACATAGATATTACACATACATTCCAAATATGTATGTGTCTTGGATAACAACATTGTTCTTTTTATCTTTTATGAAAAATTTATAGTTTTTAAATTGGCTGTTGTTGCAACCGTAAAGCATTTTTATTTTATCAAATGATTAAATGTAATATTTTTATTGATTTCTTGTTATTACATTTTACTTCCCTACGTCACAAATGCGATAAAATACGAAATCAGGTTTGTCAATTGCATTATTTAAATGGTAATAATGATTGATTGATATTAATCTGATCCCTTAAGATGTCAATCTTTGTTACAGTAGACTTTTTGCTACTGCTTATTTTTTAATAAACCGATATAAATTATTATAGTGATGTACAGCTTAGCTTATTTAACCTAGCTTATAACCTGTTGGCCTGAGTCGACCGTAGCAGTACCTCCCTATGTTAGAATCGGACATGGATAGCACATGGAACTATGTTTCGTACGATGAATGAGAGGGCCGAAAGCTTAACCACCTCACCGATCCGTACAACCCAAAATTATCAATTACAAGTATTTCGATTTTCGGCTGTTCCCTTGGTTTTTTTCTTATATATATTTTTTTTTACATTACGCCAGTACATATAAAGTTAAAGATATTTTAAAAAATCAAAAGCGGTGAGCCATTTTTTTTGTTTAGTTGTTATAAACCACTATATATAAATCTTTTTTTCATTATTTAGTTTTTACGACTATAATCACTGAATATCAGATGATAAACCGCTACCTTAGTTAAAATACTTTAGTTTCCATTTAGTAAGAAATAACCTTAAAACCTAGAACAACCTGAAAGATCAAGGCTGAAATTTTTTTACAGTTGAAAGTTTGTTAGGTATGATATTTCTAAGTATGTACGTGCGAAGCGGCGGGGAACTGCTAGTTAAATATAAATATCATTTCCGCTTCTTAATACTATGTCCCCACCCATCTGCATTCGCTACAGTGGTGTGTCCAATTGTAACATGTTTTATTCATCTGAAACGCTCCGCTATTCCGCGGGGAGCGCCGTAACTTCGCATACTCGCGATTGGATTGCTACGTACAGTATAAAAAATGATTTTATTGTTTTAATTTGCTTATACATACATATGTCTGTTTTTAATTTGCATCGTTTGTTTCAAATTGGTTCATTTGTAATAACTAGATAATAAGTTTGTTGTCTGGATTCGTTCATTTGCAACAAAACAGTTGTAACTAAATAAGAGCCTATTATGTGGACGCTGATAAGCAATACTGTGTCAACCCACAAAAAGTGAAATTCGTTGATATTGACGTATTTTGAAACTGTGTTACTTATTAACGTTATTCAAATAAATTTATGTATGTATATAGTGATTATAATAAATTTTTATATAATAACGTACGTTTAAGAAAAAGTGTTGATTTGCATATTTATTCGCATACTGTTAATTTTAAATTTTCGTGTTAGTTTATGTCGATTTTCATAATGAAGGAATTAATGATTTCCGCTCGGTGCGAACAGGTTGTCTTCCTTGGCCCATCGGTGGGCCGAATGGCGTTCAACGTGTTATTATAGAATAGTTTTATGTCTAACAATTATTTTTCTGTCTACTATAATTATACAGAAATCACCGTGTGATTCTCAATGATTATAAACTTAAACTTGATATATTATCGTTGGCTTAACATATATGAATTTTTAATTTTAAATCTGGTAATGATCAAACGAAATAAATTTGCATTCTCATCATTCACGCCAACGATTTATCAGGCCGAAAACATAAATCTAACATGTCAATTATAAAACTTAACAAACCAATCAAAGTAATTACCATTCCTGAACCATCACCTCATCTGCCCGGAACCCATATCTCACAGTTCCAATCTAGGATTAGGGCGTCTTATACCTAAGTCACTGTCAAATAGCAATCTGTTGGAAAATAAAATCGGAAATTTATGATTATAATTATAGATGTGTTATGTTCATGCTATTGGACGTGAAAATCTGTATCCATTTCCTACTTTGATAAGCTCCTCAATTGACGTTTTGGCCCAAATATACTCTTGCCTGTCAAAATCTGTCACTAGCTAGATAACGTCGTCAAAAGTGCTCAGCATTTTGGGTCTCAAAATTCATAATATTGAGAATATCATATCTATATTTATTCTAACAGTTCCCCGCAGTTTCGCCCGCCTCTTTTCCTTTTTTAGTGCACAATATTTAAGGAATGTTTGTGCAAAATTTCATGTTTCTAGACCCATTAGTTTAGGCTTTGCGTTGATCGGTCAGTCAGTGAATATATCAGTTAGTCAGTTTGGATTTTTATTTATATAAATAATATCATTACCGTAAACATATAACATGACTGTATATTTTATTACAATTTAAACAAACTAATCAAAGTTATTACCGTGCCTCAACCATCCTCATCTGCCCCGAACCTATATTTCATTGTTCTAATCTAGGATTAAGGCGTCTCATTCCCATCTCACTGTCAAACTCGATCGATTGGAAAACAAAACCGTAGATCACTATTTAGATCCGCAAATAGTACGTTTAACAATACAATTGTATTTAAGCTTGGCAGGTGTCCATTTAAGAAGGGTTGTCAGATATATATGTATTATTTCTGGGACAATTCTAGGGTCACGCCGTGAACCAAATGCCAATTTTGAAAACAAATTAGGTGAATTATATGTAATAAAGTAGTATCTTTGCAAAATCTATTTTTAATTAATAATTACTTTTATAGAATATCATTAACTTCAAACAAAACTATTGTTATATACAAAGATATACAAACGCACCAACCACGGATCATTTGCCGTTAGTAATTGAAGAGTTCCATTTTTTATCTCCGAAGATCTTCATCAAATTATATTATATTCTAAGACTTTCCTTAAAAACTATGCATTTAAATAGCGAAAATGCTATTAAAATCAGATGAATGCTTTTTGAGAAAGGTTCGTCTATACAAGCTTATATACATAGCTTGATACATACATACGGATCGAATACAAATCCTTCTTTTTTGAAGTCGGTTCCAAAGAAAATTTACAACACGTTTAATTAAAGGAACAATGTTAAATAACATTATGAAAAAACATCGTTATGAAAAATTTTTAGGAATTTGAGACAATAAAACTAATAATTGGTTACGAGATAAGATGCACAATTTATAATTCCCGGATTTCCATTCCATTTGGCAAGCCTAGTCAAAGTGAGAGATAGAGACCTGTTGGCTAGAGTCATTACTGGATTAGACCGGATATGGTAGCGATGAGATATGGTAATGATTACACAAGTGTAATATGTATGGTATAATCGATGTTATTTATATTTTTATCATTCCCTTCCGAATTAAATTTTCGTAATCTCAAATACATATACATCCAATATATAAAAATCGATACCTGTTTGTTTCGGTCGTCCACTAATACTATACCATACCGTTAATCTGTTTGCGATAAGACTGCCAATAAAATCTTTTATGGAATGATGGAGTTCTGAGCTAATAAACATAAAAAAGCCTTTTAAACAAATTGAGAATCTCCTCTTTTTTTACCCCCGACGCAAAAAGGGTGTTATAAGTTTGACCGCTATGTATGTCTCTCTGTGGCACCGTAGCTCCTAAACGGGTGATCAATTTGCATGTGGTTCTTTATTTGATAGAGGTTTTACTATCGATGGTTCTTAGACATATTTTATACAGAAATCTATCCGCCATGTCAAGATGATGAACTCTTTTCTACTTAGCTGCGCTAGGAATGTTAGAAGCACAATAAGTTATTAGTTTATTTCCAAACATAATTTTGACCTAAAATTTTAAGCACTGCATGCACCAAAACGATGTAAAACTATGGAATTCTTGATCTGATGCTGCAGCTAGGATACACAACTCCTCACCAATTAACAGCAGAGGTATCGTGTTGGTGCTCGTTGAAATGGAATTTTTTTTTTTAATTTTTAATTATAGAATGATTGACAAAATCTCCATTAAAGCGAAGCCGCAAGCAAAAGCCAGCCTTACTTAAATGATAATACACATTTTAATAATATTTACATAAATCATTACAGCGACGTTCAAATTATCCGCCCTCGTAATCAGTCATCGGTTCAACGCTCACAACGACGCTGATTGACGAATGAGTTCACCTGGAATGAACGACTTGACGAAATATTAACGAATGACATTCAATTTTTTTATGAAAAAACGTCGCTGAAAAATCGGAGGTGTTTTTTGATAAAATAATTGTTTTCGTAGAAAAATATCACCGATTTCATAGTTGATGTATATGGTCTATTTTTATTTACTTGTCCTTATTCGGTAACAATACCCCAAACGACGAATTTTCGACTAATTTTGTTTCGTTATAATTTTACATTTTAAAAAATTATTCAGTTCATTCATTCATTCCATAATTTCTTATCTAACTCTCATGTGTGGCTAGAAATACGCCATATTTGTTTGTTAAATAAAAGTAAAGAAAAATAGACTATAGTAATGCGTCTTTTATGGGACAAAGTATACGCTTCTATAATAAAATCCCGGAGGCAAGATTCAAAAATTTAAAGTTTATATTAAACAATAATAATAAAAGGCATACTTTTCAGTATACATTAAGGTTAAAGCAAAGTTGGATAATAGTGCGTGGACATTACAACAATATTATACAAAACATTTTTAAAAGAGTAACTCCTGAGCTTCTTCACCATAGCTCCAAAACGGGTGAAACGATTTAGATGCGATTTTTATTATTTGATAGAGCGTTTTCTAGTAATGGTTCTTAGACATGTTCATGGACTCTTTTCTCTACTATTTAAAGGTTTTCGTGTCGATGATTTCTTAAATTTTACATTTTCATTTGAAGTAAATTAACAAATATCGCCTCCATTAAATTTGATACACGGGAGTATCAAAATTAATTACCCTATCTGATGTTACCTTCTCAGTAAAGTACTATAATATAGGGATGAATTTAATTAATAAACTCGTTACGCTCGACTGGCAGTTTTAACCCTGGGGTACTTAATCTAAATAATGTTAACGTCTGGCAATATCCGATTACTTTGTCAGAGTTAATGTGAACGTAATTCTTATGGGGGACTTATGTGATCGATACATCTTATGGAGGGCATATTTTGTGGATTTAATGGGTATTAAACGTAGTAAATTAAGTTTGTTATTTGTGTATTTTATACAAATATGTGGAATCTTGTAGTTTTAAATAAAACTTTTTTTTTTAATTAGTTCAATTTGTAAGTCGAATTGAATTCAAAGTATAATTTGAATTTAAAATAAATGGAATATCTCATTATTGATTTGTTTCTTATAGTATTTTAAAGGTACCTTTAAAAATTTAATTTTTCTAACAAAACAGGCAAAAGTAATTGAAGCTATTTCTTTCGAAATAAAAAAAAATATTAAAAGGTACTTAATGTACGTATAACGAATCTTTTAATAAGTGCGAAAAGTCACATTCTAAGCGATGAAGCGTAAGACACACGGCGCAAATTAAATTATAAAAGTAATTACCTAGAGTGGTAATTACGACCCTAGCGCTCGGCGTCTGGGTGTCGTCGATTATTTTCCAGACGTACAGACGGTATTTCTTAAAGAGATTTATTACAAACAGGAGCTGTAAAAGTATCTACTTGTTGGTATTTTACTAGAAAAAAAGTTCAATAAAAAATTATGATTGTGATTAATTCACTAAGCTTATATAATCTGTGTAACAATTATATTTTTAGACTGTTCACAATTTGACACTGAAAAGCAACACTATGTCAAACCACACAGATTTCATTTTGATAAAATGGCGTCTAAAGATGTCAAACATTAAATCTAATAAAAGTGTTTGAAGTATACATCCATCTTTCTATTTTGATAACAGGTATAATTAAAAGCAGATTGATATAATTACAAGATTTTCAAATATTTGAGATTATATTCGAAACATTAATTTTTTGATTTGTCTAAATCAATTAAAAAGATTCCAATGTGTTTAAAAACACATTCACGATATAATTACAAGATGTATGTATGTAAATAATGCATTATTGAAAATTCAGTACACAAAAACAGTATTTACATTAATGGGATGCTACCACCGGTTCGAAAAATAGATTCTATCGCGAAAAACCGACAAGAAACTGGATAGTTATTTCATATAACGTATTGTCTAAACTGAATGGTCCTTTGAAAAATTATCTTCGACTATTTTATCAAATTAAAATGGCACCACTTATTTAAATGTGCCCACACAATTTTTTTGTTTTTATTATATGACTATGACAGCTACTAAGTTTTTGCGAGAATTACATTTGTAAGTTTTACACTCGTAATTGACATAAAACAACTCTGTAACAGGGTACTCTGTAACAGTTACCTACGTAACATTACAAAAGCTTTGGCTGTCAAAAATAAAGGCTCTGCATTCGCATTCTGAATTATATCTAGACTTTGGAAGAACTAAAAGCCATTAACCAAAGAATTGAATTGAATTATATCTACATATCTACATTCATTCAAGATTAAAAAGCTCTATGAGCAAACCAATTGGGACTATTACTTTAAAAAATTTATTTTCAACTTCACGATTTTCATAGAAAACGTTATCGATTTCGATTCACGCAAAAAAACTACATTTGAAAGCTTGTAATGGATTTATTTTTAACGTCTCCGTTACGAAACTCGAAATCACTGGTTAAAGCACGTTTCTCATTATAAATTAAGGGTCTTTTAATTGCAATGGTTATATGGTAAGAAAACGTTTCTTAAAGGTGTTGTCAAAAAAGAACTCGACAATCTGTTAAGACTATTTCAACGAGCCCTAACACGATACTTCTGCTGTGAATTCGTGAAGAGTTTTATATCCTGCTGATATCAGATGATTCTGCAACATCAGGTCAATGTTACGTAACTATTTTATTTTGATATCATTCACAGTATATTATATTTTGATCCGATTAAACCAGTAGACGTTGCTCAGATAGTTTCAATAACTAGAAAAGAGCTGATCACCTTTAACCGTCTAAAACGATCTTCATAAAATATAGCTAAGAACGGAAATGCTGCTAACAAACAAAAAATCGTATCAAAATTGGTCCATGTATCATGGAGCTACGATACCGCAGACAAACACACAGATACACGGATCAAAAATATAACACCCTAGTTTTTAGGTGAGGGGTTCAGAATTCTTAGTAAAAAAAGGACGATCTAAAATAATGTTACATGCACTTTTTATTGAATTTCTCGACATTTCTTTATTTTGTTTGACTTTTATAAAATGTAGTTAATTTTACTATATACTATATACATTTTTATTTAATTTTATCCTTATACATATAAAAAAGAATAATTCACAACATATGGATGCTGATAAGCAATAATGTGTCAACCCATAAAACGTCAAATTCCGAGATATCGATGTATCCTGAAAATGCGTTACCTATTTAACATTATTAAAAAAAATTCAACTGCCCTAAACTAAATAAGTATGGAAAAAAGTTTCTGAACATTAATCTTATTTATTTGAAAACTTATTATAAAATGATTTTTTATTGTACTAATCTGCTTTCTATTTATTATACATTTTATGAAAACTGAAAATAAAAGATGGATGTATAAACATTTTCAAACAAATTTATTCATCCTCGGTTTGACATCTTCAGGCGCCATTTTCCCAAAATGAAGTCTGTGTGACTCGACATAGCACTGCTTATCAGCGTCCACATATACAATACTTAGCACCACACCCACACATAAACAAAACGATTTCATCACAGAACCCCAACACAATCGGAAGTAAACGGCCTTTCAAACCAACTACGTACTTTCTTCAACATTCATGGTCACGCACGTCCGTGGTATAGAAACTAGTGTTGTAAAGTAGGGACGGGAGTTAGTCGGCACGTAGAGCGCACGTGAGCGAAATGGGTACGAACGTGCGAACGGCTTTTTTTCTGGTCAAGCTAATTGGACGTTGATAAGCAATACTGTGTCAAGCCACACGGACTTCAAAGGAAAATTGCGTCTAAGGATGTCAACCCTACTCTTAACAAATTTGTTTGAATGAGTTGGATGTTGATAAGCAATTATGTGTTAACACAAAAAGTCGAATTCGGAGATATTTATGTATTCTGATTATGCGTCATTTACTTTACATTATTAAAAAAAAAATTTCATGTTCTTAATTCAAAATTTTCTTAATTTAATGTTTCGAATATAGGAAGAGTGCTCAATATTTTGCAATATATATGAAATCTAATATATTTCAAAAACTTTTTATTAAATAAAACTTTCTATTATATCAATCGGCTTTTACTTAATTGACGTTTTATCAAAATAGAAAAGAGTAGATGGAATTACGTCTTCAATCATATTTGTTAAGAATAGGTTTGACATTTTAGGACGCTATTTTCTCAAAATGAAGTCATGGCTTGACACGGTATTGCTTATCAGTGTCCAGTTATAAATTATCATTGATTGCTAACAAAATAGCAATTCTTCTAATATCACGCAAAGACATATTTTTAGGTTTAGAGAGAGATGATTTATTTCATTAAGAACAAAGTTCACTTTAGCGACATAATTGTAAACACTTAAATTAGTATAAGGTGACACTATACAACATAAAGCTAAAATTATAAATTTTCACAATAGTTTTTTAATTTAGTCTTAAAGTTCAGAAAAGATTTATCATTAAATTTTTTTTAGGTAGATTATTATACAGTAGCGCTCCCTCAAACTGTACAGTTTTATTGCCATAATTTTGTACATAAGGTATTTTTATTTAAACTCCTCGTTAACAAAACATGTATGCATTAAAAAGCGATCTATCGTATTATGAAAAAGTTATTGTGCAAAATAAAGTAAATAAAATTATTCGCGTTAACGTATCCGATCTTTAAACTTAACTGATAATAAATCAAGTTGCAGAGTGCACTCGAAGGCTAACTCATCAATTTAGCGAGCCTTTGGAAAAATGATCGCTCGCACGAATGAAGTCGACGGGCACTTGGGTTATGAATAATGACATAGGACTCGTGTACAAACATTAATCCTGTCCTGTATTAGACTTCAATATTTACTTATTATGTTTTAGAAATATATTGTATGGTATAAAACTATGCTTGATTAGATTAACATAATTCGTATGCGTTGTTCGCCTATAATATGCAATATTTTTGAGTGTGATGCGTTTGAGTGTCATGCGTTATTTTTACTTTCAATAACAAATTAATTAATTAGTGTTTAGTTTTGTTTTGTTTTTGTATTGACGATTCAAAAGTGCTTGTAAAAGACTACTTGAATAAAGCATATTTTCATTTTGATTTTGATTTCGAAAGACCTAAAAAAAAAAGACTATCAAAATACGAAATTTCGTTTATTTGGATGAGATACTAATTCTAATTATTTCGTTTTAAGAACCAAACAATTTAGTAAATCCGATTTTTATAAATAAAAATATGAAACTGATCTGAAAGTATACTTTCAAATTAAATAAAAATGTACACTGCAAATTGACAAAACTCCTTTTTTTAAGTCGGTTAAAAATTAAAAGATACCCAATGTAATAATGTTAATTAAATTTAATTCAAATTAACCCATTGAGGCGCGGAGCCTAAAGCTTTTGACCTACCCTGACCTTAGCACAAGTTTAACGCAAGTGAAATCACGAGAAAAAATTCGCAAACTACTAGATAGTGAAGCAGAATATCCCATGCAATTACAAGGGTAATGTTAATCAAGCAAGTCGAGAACGAAGTTGCTTTTATTATTAACGGGGAGCGAGATAGTGTTTATCTCCAGGGAATTCTTGGAGCGTTCCCGGAATGAAATGTACGTACTATCCTAGCATGATACCTTATCCTAGGATAAGTCTCATTAATGCTATGTTCGTTTATGTTATTGTGAATTAAATTAACACTTAAATTAAATTAAAAAAAAAAAAAACTTACTTCTACGGCGAGAATTACACTTATATTTTTTATCAAACTTTGACTTTCGTAAATATAATTTGTTTCGTAATTATCGTATCGTTTTTCTTTGACTTTCGTAAATATTTACATAAGTTGCTTATCATTGATTTACATCTGAAAGAAAATACTGTCTGTGCCTTATTTTTAATACTTACAGCTTTCATAAGGCTATCTAGGTAACTGTTACAGAATTATGATGTATCAATTACGATATTAAAATTTACAAGTGTAATTATCACCTACAATTAAGATGATAAACCTAATAAACATGTGAATTTTAATGTATCAAACCGATTAGACTCGAGCGGGTTTAAACCTAGATACATATTTATATATCAACATACGAAATACACTATTATGAACCTACCGTGGGTCTTCTTGTATCGTCTATGAGACACGAGACATTTGTAAGTTTTACTCTCGAGAGCGATATAAAACAATTTTGTAATCTAGCAACAGATACGTCGTAAGTAGTCACGAAAGCTGAAGTCAAAAATAAGGCACTGACAGTAACTTCTTTCATGTTTAAAGCAATGAGAAATAACTTATGTAATTCTTTATGAAAGTCTGAGATCAAAACTTTAAAGCGTAATCGTCGCTGTATGCACAGACTAAGTAACAGAAATATTAGTAAAAAGTTATTTCGCTTGCGCCGAAGCTTTTTTTCAGCCCTTTTACATTTTATTTTGACGGAAAAATGGCTGTATGTGTAAGGCTTTGAATGGTGGTTGAAATTTATAAAGGGTAAAATATTAATAATAAAAAATTAAGTTAAATTATCCCATGCAGACGAAGACACGGGTAACATTTAGTCTATATATATAAAAGTCAAAACTGACTGTCTGACATATTCACTGACCGATCAATGCAGAGCTGAAACCGCTGTCTTAAATATTATGCACTAAAAAATGATTTTTCAAAAATCGATCCACTAACATTTTGAAAAGCTTGAAAGTTTCTTAGGTATCAAATTCCTAAGTATACGCGGGTGAAGTTGCGGGGAACTAGTATAATATAAAGTTACATTTCAGTACAACATATAAAAAAATAACATATATAAGTTAATAATACATAATCCATATAAATATTTTCACAACAATAGACATAATAACATCCGTACGAAGAATGTGAAACAGATCAGTACAAAGGGACGTCCCGGCCATCTGTTCCTAGGCGCATCAGCCGCAGATCACGTGATGACAGTTTTATGCGCTGCGCACGCGCACCCAGCCTGAATTATGACTCGAGCTATGAACGGCGTATCCTCATAAACTGGCGCGGATTATACTTAATCTGCATAAGGTTTTGAAGATGAAATAGTATACTGTTATGTAAATAAGTGATTTATTTCTATTTCGTACTATTTTATTTTGCAATTTAAATAGGTTGTCAATTAGTTTTCTCGATTTGGTTAATAAAATGGCGTAAATGAAATTATGATTCCTTGTGATATTTAAACATTTAAGCGTAGATTATTTCTATAACATGATAATAATATATAATACATGATAAAAATATAACATAATTTTTTCAATAAACTTCATAAGACGGAGGTTCTTGATTCGTAGTGTTTCTTAAAATGTTTGTTAACTCCATTATTTCTTAACCGATTTTTTTTTTATTTCAATTAGGTACGTATTCAGCTTTTGATAACAGTTATTTTTTAAATGTTAATTATGTTCAATACAAAATTTTAATGCGTTGGTTGATGCGGTAAATTTTTGATTTCAGGAACGGTTTTAAATTTAAAGACACTACACAAACAAGTAAATTTAAAATTAATAAATAAAGAATATGTGCATATATATATACGATGTATGCCTATACTAAATACAAGTAATATAATGGAATAAGATTTTCCATGTAAACGTTTTTACCCCTTTTAGGAGTAGAATATCGAAAAATCCTTTCTTAGTAAATGCTTACAGCTTAAAAAGCACTTGCTGCCAAAATTTAGGCTCTGCGTTGATGAATCAGCCAGTTAGTTAGTCAGGACAAGTGTAAAGATATAACATGTATAAAGTAAAATTAAAGTAACAGCCTGTAAATATCCCACTGCTGGGCAAAGGCCTCCTCCCCTATTAAGGAGAAGGTTTAGAGCTTAATCCACCACGCTGCTCCACTGCGGGTTGGCGGATACACATGTCAGAATTTTTCCCGACACATGCAGGTTTCCTCACGATGTTTTCCTTCATCGCCGAGCTCGAGATGAATTTAAACACAAATTTAGCACTTAAAAAATCAGCGGTGGGGTTTGAACCCGCAATTATCGATAAAGATCGACGTGTTCTAACCACTTGGCCATCTCGGCTCATTATAAATGTATATATAGATTTAAATATGTAAGTATTTAATTATGTATATTGATTTGTGCAAAATGTATAATTTTACAGTCGATTAAACTTGCGCAATTATTCGTATATCGCCGTGTGTCGCTACCATTATACTTAAGACACATATTACATCTACCCAGTCGATATGAATGATACAAGTCGTTCTGACATCATTTCCGCTTCATATCGTTAGCAATGTCTCAATTACGTGTGATATCAATTATGGCATGTCATATGGGTTAGAACCAGTTTGTTCAGATGTCGGAATGTATTGAAATTTTTATCACTCATCGTACGATATGTGGGTTGAAATGTTTGTGTATTATGTAATTTGTTTTGGACAGCTTGTAATGTAGGCTTTATTATTCACGCCATTTTAATTTTCTCCATACAAATTCTGAGCACCCATTTCACCCCTTAATGGGGTGGCAATTTCGAAACTGCATTTGCGTATACAAGCTGACCACTTTGGCCTTGTGGTACTTCTGACGTCAACTGCAGGTTCTCTCGGGACCTCTCCAGAACACCCTACCAAAGTTTTATCACAATTTGATCAATTGTTTCGGAATGCATAGACGACAAACTACAAACATTTATTTGCCTAAATCAAATGATTTCGAAGAACAAAAAAAAATTTAAAAAAAAGTTAAAGAAAAAAATATTAAAACTACCAGAATAAAATAAAAAGGCGAGAAACAAAGAGTAGTATGAATCTTACTTAATTAAAAAAAATAATAAAGTAAAGGAACAGCCTGTAAATATCCAACTGCTGGACAATGGCCTTGTCTCCTATTAAGGAGAAGCTTTAGAGCTTAATCCACCACGCCGCTCCACTGCGGGTTAGCAGATACACATGCCAGAATTTCTCCCGGTACATGCACCTCACGATGCTTTCCTTCACCGCCGAGATGAATTTAAATAGAAATTTAGCACTTGAAATCATAGCGGTGCCAGGGTTTTAACCTGTGATCACCGATTGAGACCGACGTGTGTTCACTAAATCACGTCGGCTCGTACTTAATCTTAAGAAAGAGAATTTTACATAAAATGTGATGCACAAATTGATAAACCACTCATTTGTATAGATCAGTATAGTTGGATGCTGATAAGCAATACTGTATCAAGCCCCGCAGACTTCATTATGAGAAAATGGCGTCTAAAGATGTCAAAACTATTCTTAATACATTTGTTTTAAGAAGTATGTATATGTATGTTTAATGATTTAAAATCAGATTGATATAATCAAAAGTTTTACCTAAAAAAAAAATTTCAAATATTTAAGATTATTGTATGAATGAATATATGAAACGCACTTGATATTCTAAACTTTAAATTAGGAAATATTTACTCGTACTTATTTAGTTTAGATGACTTATTTTAAATAATGTTACCTGAATAGGTTACGCAGTATCAAAATGCAACAATATCTCCGAATTTGACTTCTGTGGGTCCACATTTTTCCTTATCAACATCCGGATTTAGGACAGATTAATACAAATTTCCCTTTAAAGTTTAACCCATATACATTCTAGAACATTCGAAGAAATATTCTTATCACGAAATGGCAGAGCACCGAGCAGCGTCCGCATAAATTAGCTATAGGTTAATCTTAAAAGGCGAACAAATGCAGCGTGAGTTAATGAGGAACATAGACATGTGAAAGTGAGGTCTCTGCTAAGGTTACTCGGTACTTGTATTATGCGACTTGGTTTAAGAATATAAAATTAGTTTTTTCTTTAAAACTTACAAAGAATATTAACCCATTAAGAGCCAAATCTTTTATTTTCTAATTATTGGTGACATATTTCAATACAAAAGAAGAAGGAATGTTTTCCTATTATGCAGTTTTTGAAGGGTGTACTGGCATGAGTACAGCGGTCACAAACTTATTGAATCATCAGTATGTAAACAGATACAGATAGGTAACAAAAATCAATTGTACTCAAACAAGTACGGCGGCACTAAATGGGTTAAAATCTAAATTCGAATCGTACAATTAAAGTAATAGTATTTGGGTGACGATGTTTTTTTTTGGTAAATCGTTTTTTTTGGAAATTATATTTAGATTTAGCAGTTTTTAATAGTCGGAAAACACGGATAAAATGAAATATTCTAAATATGAAACCAGATCGATTTATCGCTCCCTAAGCCTCCAGTATAAATTTCATGACAATCGCTGCAGCCGCTTCTTAGATTCATTATATACATATATGCAAGTATACATAAATACAAAAATTGCTAAAAAGTATTATATAAATAGATATTTATTTTTATATATAACTATTCGCAATTGTTTCATTTAATTATATTCATAGAACGATTACAAATAACCGTCTACACAGGGTCCAAAAGTACAATAATAAATAAATACATCACACTCAACGGCCCCCATTACGATCTCATGATCTTGTGTTGGGTGTCCGGAAACACACAATACGAACACAAACACCCAGACCACGACAAACACCCGTATGGCCAATACAGACGTTTGCCACGAGCGGGAATCGAACCCGCGACTGTTAACGCTTCAGTCAGTTGAAATGACTAAATTTACTCCTTCCGCGTAATTTCCGTAAAAAGGCGTACAAATTTATTGCTTACGTATTAATATATAGATAACATCATTGCCCTTAGGTTAATCAATAAAAAAGTAATAAAAAAAATTAATCTACTTAAAAAAATAATAAAATATTTTTTAACAAACCCACGTTAATTTGAGTGGCTTCAACATCGGTCCCGGTGTGTGGAGTCGTAATCGGAGAAGCCAGACTGGTATTAATCGCGCACATTTGCACGCGACGTGTGCAACAGTTGGCTAATGCGCTCATACGTTATCCTCCCTGCAGTACCGCAAGGCCATTTGTCCGAATAAACATTATTAGTATCCAGTAAACATCTGTATGAAGAGATTAACCTATGGGCAATGATGTTATCTATATATTAATACGTGAAGCAATAAATTTGTACTCATTTTTACAGAAATTGCGCGGACGGAGTAAATTTCGCGCACTTATAGCTTTTATACAGAAGGAGTGCAGAATGCTAATATTTTTTACAATTATGAATAAAAGATACATTAAGTTACAAAAAAAACACTAGACGCACGACCATATATTTGACACACACGCAGATGTTTATTGTTAAAGTCTGTGGTCTAATATAGAATAGATTATCTGTGGTCAATCTTGAAATCGATTAAAAATGTAATGAACTACGGTCAATTCCGACAGCTGGGCGACCACTGGTAGATACGTTACGTTCGACTATTTAACAAGTTGTTGAAAGAAACTTGTTGAAAGAAAGTTTCTTTGGCATATTTAGCATTTTCGTGGCAAAATCTATTAACTTATAACATATCTATAATTATATAATATCATCGCCTATAGGTTATTTTTAATGAGAAACTTCAATTTGTGTGAAATACTTGGATGCAAGAAATTATATAATCATTAAAATTTATATTGTATCTGTGGGTTTTTGAGTGATTTTCAGTCGTATTAATAATAAATTGATATTCGAAAACAAAAGTCAGTTCAGGTTAGTCAGAAAAGGCTGTATGTTAAGTTATATTAAACAAAAAATAAAAACCTAATTGAATTACAATTTATGGTACTCTAATATTGAGAAAATTCTAAGAAAATAAAACTTAATAAACCATTACCAATTTATATTTAATACTTTATTAAATAACAAACAAGATAACAAATTCTAAATTAAAACCATAGACTAAATATATATTTTTTTTTACAGAATGTAATTGCAACGGGCACGCAAGACGATGCCGTTTCAACATGGAGCTTTACAAGTTGTCTGGACGCGCGAGTGGCGGGGTTTGCCTCAAATGTAGGCACTATACAGCTGGTCGCCACTGCCACTACTGCCGCGAGGGTTACTACAGGGACCCAACCAAACCTATCACACACAAGAAGGCTTGCAAACGTAAGTTAAATTATGATTAAACTACTTGGCGTATCATTCGTTATGTAATATAGCTTGTAGCCTTCCTCAATAAACTATCTAACGTAAAAAGAATTTATCAAATCGGATCATACGAGTAGTTTCAAAGATTACCCCTACATACAAGCTTATAAAAGTACAAACAAAGTTTACCTCTTTATTATATTACTAGCTGCCCCCCACGAGTATAGTGGCGTTTATGATTACTGCTTCACCCTTGTGAGTCGTAGCGTCATCTAATATAGCCTATATCCTTCCTCAATAAACAGGCTATCCAATGCAAGTATATTTTTTGTTATGGGATCAGTATTTTCTAAAATTACCCCTACATACAAACTTATTAACGTACAAACAAATTTTATCTCTTTATAATATCACTAGCTGCCCCTCGTGATTTCATATTAAACATTCTGTATGAAATCCAGCTATACTAAATCCATACATTATTATCATCTATATAATCTTGCACAGAATAATATACTTTAGCTATTAAAGACTTTTTAATATACAATTTAAACTTATTCATTGAAAACTGCAAAAATTTCTGTGGAATTTTGTCATAAAATCGGATACCTTGCCCTAGAAAGGGAAACATTTACTTTGCGAAGTCGACAACTTATAAGTGTAATTCTCGCCTATGATCAACTCGTAGGTACCAACTACTATGTAACAAACTATTTAGTGAGATAATTATAGCTTTTTAATAATAATAAATAAACGCATCACACTCAACGGCCCCCATAAATAAGATCGCGTGACCTTGTGTCGGGGGTCCGGAAACACTCACAACACTAACACAAACACCCAGACCACGACAAATATCCGTATGGCCAATACAGACATTTGCCGTGAGCGGGGATCGAACCCGCGACCGTTAGCGCTTGAGTCAGTTGCAGTGACTACTGCGCCAACGTGTCTGTCAAACTTTGTCAAAGCTAGTTACATAATTGCATCCCGTGTAAAGCTAATCATAATTTGTAATATATTACGCACGGAATTATATTAAATTAACAGATAAAAAATGTTTTAAGGCGCTATTAAAATCTATTTAAAAAATAACCGTTTTAAAGAATGCTGTGTCATAAAATCCTAATTAAAATATTGTATGAATAAATATTTTTAACTTTTATTGCGTTTTATGTGTAATAAAAGGGTAAAGTTGTTAACCAGTTATTTTATTAAAACTATAAACTTTATTTAAATACAAGATTTAAATAGCTGTAACTTATATAAATAATTAAGATATTACCAAGTTTAAAAATAAATAAATCGTAAAAGTTTAACTTTCGAGTCAATATAAACACGGTTAACGTTTTCTTCTCTTCTTTGTTTCAAATAAGTTTTTTAGTTATTTAACTGACTTTATTTTACTCTGTCCTGATTTAAATAAAAGAAAATGATGGTAAAGTTAACGGTTAACAATGATATTATATAACCATAGATATGATATAAGCATATAGATTTTGACAACCAAAATGTCGTCTTTTTTGGACGACGTTGCCAAGCAACCAGCTAGCAACTGAGTATAACATTCAAGAGCATCATCATATTATAACTTAATGAAGACAATTGACAAGCTTGTCGAAACTGGAAATGGGTACAGATTATAAACGTCAAATATATATGTATGTATGTATAACTGTATATACAGTTGGCCATTTTACCATCGTTATCAGAATCGATATTTTAAAGTAAAAACATTAAATTATTTTTTTATTGTTTTTTTATGTATGATGTCTTCACTGTACGAGCCTACAAAAACCTGAAACGTTGGATAAAAAAAAAAAAAACTTTTTTTTTATCAAAAAAATTTAATTAATTTTTTACTTTTAAATATAGATTCTGCTGCTAGTAAAACGCCCACCATATGCCCAGTTGACACTTGTATCTATGAACGTAATATATAACGTTGTAAAATATGATTGACAGTTTCATACATAGTTAATCTGTTGCTTTAGGATCTCAACACACTTTCAATTAAAACTTGATTAGAACTGTTTAAAATTTGCATTGCAAACGTATGACATTAATGTATTAGTACCTGTGTAAACTAAAATTCAGTGGCGCAAATTCTCATACACCTTTAACACATTTATGCAAATGCAAATATTGCGCAGTTTAAGTGAACGTGTGTCGCTGTTACTGTTTCGTGTGAGATATGTTTAACCTAAAGCCAAAAGCTACAAGTGAATAATTGAAAAAATTAAAAACTCTACTGTGTAACAAGACCATAGAGAATTAACCTTAAATTGTTGTAGATTCTAAACGGTAATTCTGATTAAAAAATGTTATAAGAAAGACATCGACAAACCATTATAATTTTTTTCTTTTTCACAGGATGGCGTCCAAAATTGGCCATTTTGATGACGTCTATGAAATTTGCGCCGTTATGATGTATGAAAGAATCCATCATTTCTCAAAATCCGTCCATGCGTTCGGTTTAAATAATGTAGCAAATGTACAAACCCACATACATACATAGAATGATAAACACATTCCCCTTCCTTGTGACACGCAGTCGGGTAAAAGGAAAGTGTTACTTATATCTTACTTGGATATTTTTTTTATTTGTGAAAGAGATTTGAAATCAAATATTGGAGATCAGTATTTCCCGTTCTTGCGGAAATTCCGCGAAATAAAACACACTTTGTCAAAAACACTTGCCTTTTTGTGGGTTGACACATTATAGCTTATCATCGTCGAATTGATATATACCTTTAGATTTGTTACGTATCGATATTTCAGCCTAACGTTTCTCACACGTCTATCACAATATTGACAGCGTTATTAATAGTGTTGATAGTATCGATAACATTGAATCGATAGTTCACTCGACACTTTCGCAACGTTATTTTTATCTCGCCTATATAATATTGTTTGTTAATAGTGTAAATTATTTTTAGAGGTTGTCCATTAATCACGTGGTATTTTTTAGCAACTTTTTAGACGCCCCTCTCCCTGGTGTTCGTGTTGAGGTATTGTGTTACTCCCCTCACCTAAGATAACGTATACTTTTTTGTACATACAGTTAAAAAAATGCTCATCTTTTAAAAATATATAATCGAATTGAATTCTGAAAATTTATGCAACCGTATGTATTATAAAAATGTTTAGTAAATAAGTACACCCCTCTATCTCCCTTGTGATTTTTGGTGATTTTCTTCGGACCCTCCTCTCCCCTCGCCCCTTAGGGCCTCGCGTCATCAATGGGCAGCCCCTTGACCTGAGGTCCGATTATGTAAAGCTGTCGCTATCAAAATATATATTCTGAGAGTGGATTTCTGATTTTTGTACAGAAATGCCTCTTCTAAATGTGTCATTTTTAAATGACGATAATTTAAAACACTTATATCTGCTTAAAGGTTATTTTTTTGCTCATGACTGTATATAGAGATTTTAATTGTTTAACTATTATGTATAACTAATTAATATATAGCATTCATAATATGCGACACGTTGACGGAGTGGTTACTGCAACTGATTGAAACTATAAGAGTCGCGCATTCAATCCCCGCTTACGGCAAACGTCTGTTTTGGCTATATGGATGTTGGTCGTAGTCTGGGTGTTTGTTTGTGTTTTGCGTATTTTTGAACCCCGACTAGTTAAATATATTTTATACGTGACTTATTAACTACCAAAAAGATATTTATAGAAAGAACGATATTAGTTAAATCAAAATGAATCGAAACTCGAAATATTATTACATTATTACTTATAATTTGATATTCAACTAGTTGTCTCTCGCGGTTTCACTCGCGTTTATGGTTTCTGCTTCGCTTCTACGAGTTATATCGTGATGTAATATAGCCTATAGCCTTCTTCAATGAACAAACTATCTAACACAGGAATAATTTTTCAATTCGAACCAGGATTTCGTGAGATTAGCGCGTTCAAACAAACAAATTCTTTAGCTTTATAATATTAGTATAGATGACTTACATTTACAATTGTACATAGCTCTAAAAGAAATCGAAAGTAAAGGGTCAAGCGACCACACCGCCATCCAATTATAGGATCCCAGGAAAGGTCCAGGAAATTCGTAGAAACCTCAAGATACATTTATTTTTAGTACTGCCAGTGTTACGTGTCATGGTTTCGGTCTTTCTGGGTCATTTGCTTAACGAAACGATGAAAACAGTATTAATATAACGAATTAGACATTTGTTAATGTGAAGAGCGTGTTAAAACTTTAAGAGAGTTTAAAAAATTGTTATATTTTTTTTTGTTATTAACCTTTTTAGCTTTATACGTTATAGTTCTCTTTGTTTCAATCTATACTAATAATAAAAAGAAGTGAAAATTGTTTGTAAGTGTGTGTCTAAAACTAATGATGCGATTTAAAAAAAATTGTATACGAAAGCCCGTTTATTTAGGTTATAGGCTATATTACACATAGCGAAACAGTAAGCATAAACGCCGGGAGAGGCCGCGGACGTGCCTGCGAAAGCGTTCCCGTAGCCTCTCCGTTTTCCGTGCTGTGACCGCCATCGCAGGGTTTTAGTGAGTACAATCTCACATAACCCGGTCTCCCCCCAGGAGTCGGGTATCTATGAAGATTTACCCTGCGTCAACAAAAAAAAAGCATAAAAGCATAAACGCGAGTGAAGCCGCGAGGAGCCGCTAGTACTAGTACTTTTGCGATTTGTAATATTCATATTTTAGATATAGAATTTAATCGCAATAGTATATGTCGATATACTATTGCGATTAAATTCTGTATGTTGTATTTTTGATGTTTTATTTTTGATGACGCGCGATGTTTCAATAGCCAATTATTTAATACTCACAAAATTTAATAATAAAAAAAAATATATATCTGTAAATTTTTCCGTAATAAAATCTTTAGCACAGTATCTTAGTTTATTAACTTCTAAATATTTTACAGCTTAAGGTCAATAGGATAAAAATTCTACCCAAACGAAACCCAAAAAAATTAGATCAGTGATTTGATCCAAGAAAGCAAAAACGTAAAAAACATTTACAATAGAAAATACATATCAGAACACAAAGCAACATTGTCAGCAAGACTATTTCACAATGTAATTCTAAAACTCAATCCGTTGCCAGCGACCCGTGCCCTTATAAAACTCTCCGGAGACCCATTCCGAAGGTCCCGTAAAGGGTCTGCGAAGTCGTTCGACGATTTCCGGGACGATTTTTATGTGAAAACTATTCGTTCAATGTCCGTGTCCCGCTTTTATACGTTTACAACTGGCTTTCTGGAAGTTACGATGCTATTCTTTGACCGAACTATTTGAAAACGGGGAAATCTTGTTTATTTTTTTTTTTGCTTCGCTTTGTTTTTTTTCGGTCGGATTAAAGAGGCACAGATCGTGATGATTCAGCCAATGTTGTCTTATGTTTTTTACAGAGCAAAACTGTAAAAGTGTATGTAGATTTATTTTGAAGTATATTGGTGTTTTACTACTTTTTCAGTATTTTAATGTTACCTTACCTTAAAATACTTATTCATTACCAAACTTCAAAAAAAAAATTCTTTCTTAGTGTTTGATGATCGAAATGATAAAAGAATTGCACGTACGTATGAAAAACGAGGAACAAAAAATGTGAAAAAATTTAGGGCACCATCTGATGCGTCCAAAAGGCTCTATTACGCTTATTACAGTCAGTAGGTGACAAAATCTGACTTTATGTACGATGTATCATTCCAATTGCATATCAAAGACTCGCTTCCCTAATGAGAAAGCTTTAACCCAGCGTCTATAGGATGCAGTCCTTTTTGTGTCAAAACGTTACATACCAATGTTCCTTTTGAGATATCAAACAAGAAAATGTTTCCAACACATTTTAGCAAGGCTCATTTTGACATTCCTCTGCTCTTATTACGGCCTAGAATGTAGACAATATGACAGATTTTGTGATGCAAGAGTCAGACATATCAGGTTATAATATCTGTCAAATAAATAAACCACACTCTCAGCCCCCCTTTTCAGATCTCATGATCCTGGGTTTGGAAACACATAGTAGAAATACAAACACCCAAACCGTGATAAACATCCGTCTGACTTATATAGATGTTTGCCATCAGCGGGGAACGAATCCACGATCAGTTAGCACTTCAGCCATTTGCAGTGGCCGATTTTATACGCCATAATGTGAAAAAGAAAAAAATGAAATTCGACGAATTGAGTCAAGTAGAGTAACATTGAATGTGTATTAAAAACATTTTTAGGTTCCTTATATAATTTCTCTGTTTGGAATGTACTACGATTAAAAGTTGGTAGTAGTATTAAGTAACGATTTTCTGTGGTCTTGTTACGCAGTCGGATTTAATGATTTTTTCATCATTTATAATGTAAATTCAATAGTTCAAATGGTTGTTCCAACAGCGTGCGATTGCCACCCGGTCGGGGCGAGTGGTAAAACATGTAATCAAACAAGCGGACAGTGCCCTTGTAAGGACGGAGTGACGGGCACGACCTGCAACCGATGTGCCAAGGGCTATCAGCAGTCTAGGAGCCACATCGCTCCATGTATACGTGAGTATAGTCTTCCAATCACGAGAACCATTTTTGTTTCTAAAATTTGAAGTAAAATTTAGGATTGTTCTTAGAGTAGAATAGCTAAAGTGTATAATTATTTTATATATTAGACGTATGACTTGACATAAAATTCAAATAAATGTTTTCATTTGATTAATTAATTCGGCTTATCTTTTTCTTAACAAAAAAGTTGCTACATTTTATTACGTTAGCAGCATTTGATTTTCGATTTATAAAGGTCGTTTACATTTCGCATCAAATTATAACAAAAATAGTTTAATATTGATAAAAGCATGTTTAAAGTTTTTATTCTACAATATGTTCCAATCCATTTTATTTCTATATTTTCGTGTATGGTAAATCCAACATTATAAAAAAAATTACAATTATTAAATCATGGAATTATAGCAAGAATCTTAACAGCATTCCGTTGCAACTTCTCTATATATTTCCAACTATTAATCCATCAATTTATTCCCAGGTATACCCCGTGTAGTCACAGCAGTGCAAGCTATGGAGGCGGTGGACGCCGAGCCGGGCCGCGGTAAGTAGTAAGTGGACCTTCAAGCACTCTCGCCTCATCACACTGCATGCTAGATCTCTTCACGGTATAAACTAACTTCAGTTACCTTCCCAATTGTCCTGACAGACCGAAGATGCAAAACAGATTTTAAAAGAATTTGTGTGTCAATCTCTATGTGGCGCGTAAAAGCGTTAAGAGCTAGGCTAATTTGTTCATGAATTATCATGATTAGTAAAGAATTGGGTATTAATGTAGAAGTGGGATTGGATGACATAATTATACCAGTCGCTTTGATTAAAAAACGAAATTACTAAATCAATTCTATGGGACCAATATAAAAGTATACCTTTTCGGATAAAAATATTTTTCAAAATAAGTTAAAAAATGAGCTCTGAGGTCAAAAACTTATAAAAACAAAATATAAATACGTTATGAATTAAGATTTTTCTCCTTTTTTGAAGTCAGTTGTAAAAATCAGCAAACCGAGCGAATTCAAGGCGAGCTAGTAATGGATACAAAGATATCTTTGCATCTATTAAAGATAACCCAAAGATAGCGCAATGAAAGACTTTTCATTTAAATCAAAAGAAATAAAAGTAAAAAGAAATGAAAGTCAGAAAATTTTCCACTCGATTCCTTTTTCTTCTGATATAAAAGTTTCAATAGTTCATATTTCTCATTCAGTATCTCGATCCTCCGGTAACAGAGTACTTTCAAACGAGTTTTATTAAAATAACAGATATGAATCATAACGAACTCAGTTGCACAATATTGATGGATGCATCCGGATCATTATTAATACAAAAATGTACTCATATCAATAACTATGGCTTAATATTATAATTTCATTAGAACTTGTACGAGAGACTACAAATTAACTGACTTCGTCTGTATATAAACAGAAATGTTCATACATTATGAAGCCTTTGTTCGTGGATTGTGATAAAATTTTGTTAGGGTATTCTGAGGACGCCCAGGAAGGTCTGAAACTCTATATACCGAAGGTGGCATTACAACGCATGCCGGGTACGGCAAGTGTCTTTATAAATAGTAGTTTATGTTATTTTAAAGTATAGGGTATATTACTGTTAAATTATGTCGAAATGTTTTAGTAGTTTTTGCAAACATGTATCATGTAGGTTGAACTTTTGTTAATAGTAGTATGACAAACAAGCCTAAAGCTATAAAAAAAACAAATTAAAAACCACTTTTCTAAAAACTTGAAACAAATTTTTGTAATTCAAGACATAATAAGACTACCCATGATCTTTACTGTTATTGTAATAACGAATACTGCCTTTGTAAACTGTAATCAAGAATCATAGATTCAACCAATAATACGAAATTGTCGTTAAAAATTTTAAAAGAAATGTGTTCAAAAACATTAGGTCTAATCTTAGTATCTAATCACCAACCCTTTAAAGGTACACAAACCTTTTAAAGTTAAGATAAAATAATTTTAAGTAAATACTAATATTTCTACAAACAATTAATCGAATGAATTTTTCTTTTCACTTGTAACCCCATTGCTTATAATAACATTATTTATTAATTTCATTGTTAATCAAAATATTAGTTTATACCGTGATTGAGTGTTATCAAGAGTGAATGTATTTTAACAGCAAATTTCTTTATTATTAAACAAAAAATATTTCCCTGAGAAATATTATCAGAATAACATTGTGTAAATCTATGCGTTTTCTTATTTTAAATTCATTCAATTCTACAAAATGTCAAATACTTCTTAAAAACAATCTTCTTGCGCGAGTGCATCAATTCGTTCATCAATCAAATTATCAATATGTTAAATTACATTCACTTCATTTATATTAATTTGCACCTTATAATTATTTCAACTGTCCATGTTGGTTTAACCGTTTCATATAAATTTTATTTCCAGGCTTGCTTTATTGTTCATCACCAAACTCATAATCCTTTTTTATTTTGTTTTTAATCAACATTCTGTCGTAAGTGCGAAGAAGGTAAACGTTTTCTGTAGTATTTCCCTTTTTATCTATAAACATAGCTGTACCATTAGATTTATTAATTGATTAATTACTTCATTTGACTGTAACATTTATTGATAATTTACTGATTTAGTTAATCATGTGCCTATTAATTAGTTAACTGCAGATTCCTATCTTTGAAACTATTGAAATTACCACATTGGATAAGATAATTATTTCCATCAAATCAATCGATCGATTCAATTTCTTTTTACAAATTATTTTTAATTGTTTCAATAAGAAATTTTGAAGCTAGATTTACTTTAGTAAGTTTTACTCTCGAGAGATATAAAACAACTTTGTTATCAAAGCTGAGTGCTGCCAAAAATACAGCCCCGACAGTAAATAATTTTAGGCGTAAAGTAATGAGAAATAACTTATGTAAATCTTTATGAAAATCTGAGAGCAAAACTTATGAGTAACTCTTAACTAAGGCTGAATTTAAAAGATAACATATTAAAAGCTTAAGTAGGCTGTGTGAGATTTGTATTGGATGTTTGGGTATAATCTGACTCGCGACGTCTGTACGACAGCGGACCAGTGCGGGCGGTGCCGCGCCGGCGCACGAACTCTCAACCTCAACAAGTTCTGCAGCCGAGATTACGGTGAGATTTTCTAATTATGAATTAATATAACATTACTAGATTATCATTATGAATTCAACAAGTGAATTTACTTAATTATAACGAAAAGTTTTAAGATGTTTAAGAACTTTGAAGAGATGATAAAGACACTGGAAAAATATTTTTTATTGATCTCAATTGGTGGTGTAAGTTTAAATTCGGATTAGCACTTCTGAGTTTTCAAGGTAAACACTGTTAGGAAACCTGTATATACCGGGAGATTTTCTGAGAAATGTTCGCATATCAGTGAAGTGTTAACAGCAAGAAGATACCTTTGTGCAGGATACTTTTCGGCTGTTATTCTGTTGTTTACTAATCCCCATTTAAGCATGATTTGCCTTATTACTAGAAGTCAGCGCAGCCAAATTCCCATTTAATTTACTCAGGGAGTGAATTTTTAAATATTCTAAGTGCATAACTTTTCTGTTTAGACTCACCAGATTAGGTCAGAGTTAGAATTCAATTGACTCCCATCAATAAGCTCGTCAATTGTCTTGTTGGCTCAAAGGTTGCCTATCATACTCAGTTGCTAGCTGCTAGGAAAATGTCGCCATAATCCATTATCTTATAACATACCTATTTATAGTTATATGGAGGCTGATAGGCAATCCTGTGTCAAGCCACACTGACTTCATTTTGAGAAAATGGCGTCTAAAGATGGCAAACCCATTCTGAATAAATTTGTTTGAAGTAAAAATCTTTTCTTTTCTATTTGATAAAAGGTATAATGAACTAAAAGTTTTATAATAAAAAGTTTTATCTAATAATAAGTTTTTCGAATAGATGAAATTATTATATTTTGCAAAATATGGAACACACTTCAATATTCTAAACATTAAATTAAGAAACTTTTTTCCGTACTTATTAGTTTAGATGACTTGGATTTTATTTATTGTTTTTTTGAATATTGTTAAATACGTGACGCTTTATCAGAATACATCAATATCTCCGAATTTGACTGTTTGTGGGTTGACACGTTATTACTTATTAGCGTTTATATTGAGTTAGATGGTATTTCACAGTCATAATGGGTCGAGTGGTCGGTCGCGAGGCGGCGGGCGGCGCGGCGGGCGCGACGGACGGCTGGGTGCGGCTGGCGCTGAGCGTGCAGGCCGTGTACAAGCGCGCGCCGCGGAGCCGACTGCGACGAGGCGCCGTGGCGCTGTACGTGCGCGCCGCGGACCTCGCCTGCAAGTGTCCCAAGATCAAGATCAATAAGTGAGTTTACAATTAACACGAGATAGAAAGATAAACTTACAACACCTAGATTTCGACTTCGCAAAGTAAATGTTTCCTTTCTGGGGCAAGATATTCATTTGTATAATAAGATCTTCCAGAAATATTTCCTGTCTTCAGTATATTTAAATCATATGTTAAAAATCCTTAAAAGCGATAGCGTGGATTTAGTTTACGTTGATTTTCATACAGAATTTTTAATAAATTTTTTATTCATAAAAAAATTGTATTGACATAATTTTAAAAGAGAAACTATAGTTTCCAGTTTAGTTCTTCTCGATAGAACCTACATTCCGAACCCGTGGTAGCTTTCATTAATGTACATATTTTTTGTGTATTGACGATTCTAAATTGCTCCTGAGAGCCTACTTGTATTAAGTATATTTTGATTTTTATTTTATAGTAATTGCCTGTAATATTCTTAATACTAGATTTTCCTAGCAGATTATTTCGCGTTTATGGTTACTACCCAGTAGGATGTTTTATAGTTTATACTTTCTTCAATAAGCAGGCTATCTGACGCAAAAAGATTCTTTTTAGATCAGATACGACGTTTCTAAGATAAGCGCTTTTAAATGAACAAACTTATAATGTTAGTATAGAATAGGTTGTAAGATAAAATATTCCCTATAACCTGACATCACCGCTTTCAAATTTCGAAAAAAAAAATTAAAAATAGTCAATGACCCTCCTAGCGTAAATACAAAATAAGCGATGTAACATAAATGATAAAACCTCCCTAGTTATTTTCGAGTTACAATTAAATATTCATACATACTATTTACATACATAGATTTTGCTGCGCCATAGTCGAGTAAAAACGAAAATTTACTTTGTCATTGAATTCGAATATTAAAGTGTAAATATTTCCCACACAGGTCCTATTTAATCCTAGGAGTGGAAAAAGAGGGGGCATCGTCTGGTTTGCCGGGACTGACGGTAGGGGAAAGGACTCTTTTACTGGAGTGGCGAGACGACTGGCACAGACGCATCCGTCGCCTGCAACGGCGCGCCATCAACTGTCATTAGCGGACGCCAGCGACGCCATCTTGAATTAAGCCAAGGACCCGCGATACAGCCTAAGAGCATGAAGGCCTATTCAAAGGAGTTTGTAAGGTATTCCGTCTATGTTCCGTGCATTGAAAGGATAGAAATATAACTGCCATTAACGCTGTTTAAAATAGATTGACCTAGTCGCAATTAAGAATATACAATAGTGACGTGTTAATTGATAATTGAATAGTTAACTTTGTAACTTTGGATGTTGAATTCAACCTTTTGAGATTGTTATTAAACCTTAACTCTTTTCATCTTAATCTTCGATATTTTTTAATCGTGACAGTTATTGTGACTTAATTTCTACCTTCCTAGGATTTTGTTATCGTGACGTTAACAACAGAGTTTTTTTTTTCACAATTATAATCATTATTTTAAAATTATTTATGAAACTTTGTCGTTAACTGTACCCTACTCGATTTATAAGATTATTTATTTAAATCTAGATGCTAGGACTAACTGAAGTTTCGTTCCATTTTATGCATTTTTGTATAATTGTTATTTTATAATGAAAATGCGTATGTTGAAATTGTTTTTAAGTACTGGCAACACTGATTGTGTCATGTGTCAAAAATGACGCAACACGTTTTAGCGGCCTTTTTTGACATATGATATTATTTATTGTAAAATATAGATTTAGGTAATTTTGAAGATGTTTCATCTCCACAAAGCATAGTCATAATGTTTTAACGTACCTCATTTATTAAGAAAACATTAGATAAGATTAATTGTCTATTTATTTAATAACTCCTTTTAAAACTTGTTATTCATCGATTCTTTAATATAATCATTTTTCACCTTTTTTTTAATGTAACGACATTTCTTGCCAAAGCGACTGTTTCGAAGTTCTCGAACGAGTACTTATATTTCACGAGAATGTTTAGAAGTAGTTTTTTTACGTAATCTTTTTTCATCGCCTCACTAAAGGTATGTACAGTATTATTAGCTTTACTAAAATATATATTAAGAATTACTGAACGTACATTTGACATCGACTTACTAATATTTTTAGGCTGTACGAGTATGTCTCATAAATTATATCATAAAACAAATCGTTCGAATTTCAAATTCAATTTACAACGTCGAATGTCTTAAACAAACGTCATACAGCACAATTCGAAACTGACAAAAGGGAACTATTTCAATATGAACAAGTACACTCATGTAATCATGTACAATTGAGCCGTCAAAATTACACGTTCAGGTACAGTTACAGATAGGGTTGCCATCCATCCAGTTTTCTCAGGATTTTTCTACTTTAAAAGGCCTCCGAACATCCAGACAGAATTTGGTTTACAGTTCACGTTTAAAAGATTTATTCCGTTTTAGTTACATAAAATGTTTCACAGCTAACAGTTTCAAATACCTTTGAAAATATTCTGTTTTTTTTTTAATATCTTTTTTTAATTAATTTAATTTTTGTTATTTTACTAAGTTTTCCTTAAAATTTTGTGGCGAGGATTCTACGTTTGAAACTATTGTCCTGGTTCCCAGACTTTGTTTATGGCAACCCTATACAGATAAAATGCAACAAATCATCTCGCAGCACGATGGAACAATTTAACAATAATCCATTGTTGCTATTCTATCGCCGTCGGACAAACAAATATGGCCGCGTAATGGACGCCGTGGGACGATCAAAACGAAACGAAAATACGTGCACATTTTTCATTATACAATTTAATTGAGAGTTGATTACTTTGTTCTGTTCGTTTAAATAAAAACATTGTATTGATTATTACTTTTTTTTTAAGTTCCTATTTTCATTTATTACTATAATCATAACCCAGCTTTGAACGCATGTAGTAATTTAGTTTTTTTTTAACGAAAATTTTTTACTTTTACCCACAATTTTCAAAAATTTTTTTGACAAAGACAAAAAAAAAACGAAATAGGTATTGTTGTGTGCCGTTTCGAAGTGACGCGCAATTGATTAATACATGGAGATACAATATAAAAAAAAAACAACTACTTTTTAATTTCGGTGACACAATGGTAACAATCAAAGATTATACAGCCCAGTCGGTTGTCAAATGTATGTTTTTTTTTATGATTAAAAAAATAATCGTTTAGATAACATATTTATAACTTAGATATTTCGCTTGAGTGTATTGCGGATTGTAAAAAGTGTATTTAGTTGTAGATCTATCTATTAACCTGTTTCTAGTTATGCATATCTTTAGATTTCGTAATTCGTATAGGGTTATATATTTTTGCGCGCCTATCTGTTTTTTTTTTTAATAATTTCATGCAAAGGCGTGCAAAAAGTTTAAAAATATATAATATAGATGACAAATGGTAAGTGTATAGATATAGACAGTTTGTACTGTAATATGTGAATATTGTTTTTTCCAAAACAGCGTAGTAATTAAAAAGTAACAATTTAAAAATCTTTATTTAAAAAAATACATCACACTATTTATGAACGAAAATTTATTTAAAAAAAAATAATTCGACGCACAATTAATTTTTTTTCGCTCTCCGTAAAATCGATTTTTTATGTGTTAAGGCAGCGGTTATTTTTAAGCTATACTTATTTATATTGTAAGGAATGTCAATTGAATTTAAGGCATGTGAGGCATGGACGCATGTCTCGGAACCAGAGACAATTAAACAAATATTGTCTTTGATTTCGACGCTACGTTCAGAGTGTATTGCGTAATTGTGTTTTTATGATACCCTGCTCCTGTGATGTAATAAATGTTATTGGTTATATTTATTTAAAATAAAAGTACATTAATATACGATATATGTGTTTTATTTATTTAAGTACTTAACAATGAGTCATCCTCTTTATGTACCATTTTTTTTTAATTTCTCTAACACCAATATTTTTTGAGTGATTTACAAAAAACTATACCCCCTTTTTTCTAATGTAGGGCGAAGCTTTTTTGTTTAAAATTCATCTAAATGCGTATAGCATGTAATCATGGAATCGATCGGTCGCTCATTATTTACACACTTAAAAACTAGTAATTTTTTTTTTATCAAGAAAAAAGGAATAAAGGGAGAATATTTAAGAGTATATTTTTTAAATTTACTATTTGTATATTATTATGTGAAGCAAATACCTTGGATTAAACACATAATCCTAGTATACATATTAACTAAACTAACTTCAGCTTTGGTATATTTAAATTCTTGATTAAAGTGAATGGACAATGAATTACTATAAAATAGAAAAAAAGGAACAATATTAGTCTAAAACAAGAATTACATTTTTAAGTTTTCGTTTGGTAATTGATATAAACAACTCTGTATCCTGGTAGCAGTCACCTAGGCAGCCTTCTAAAAGCTGTACCTGTCAAAAATTTACTGCTGCTACTGTGCTAAACGCACTGACAGTAAATTCTTTCATTTAAAGCAATGACAAACCTTAAGGACTAACAATTAAATTCACACTATTTTAGGTCGTTTTCAAAATTAAGTTAAGGTTGGATTATCGACCCCACCGATCAATCTCCATCGTGTTTTCTTCATTCCACGTGACTTTGACGATAAACCATGGCACAACTAAAAGCCATTAACCAACATATTTAAATCTTAAGTCTGAGAGCAACACTTTTAAGTATAATTCTTGCCTAATAATGGCGTTTCAAATAGGATGCCTTATGCAAAAGCTTATTTTACTTATTGATAAATCTAGTAGGAACTGGTAGTTACTTCTCTTTCTAAAGAGAATAGTATCTAATGATACTATTGCAATCCTATAACACGTACGCCTTAAACAAACATCCCCTGTAAGACAATAAAATTCACCCTGTCATCGACCTTCCATTTCATGATTTCCCTGAGGACTCAACCCCTGATATCCCACTTAATATAGGTATTTTTCTTGATATATTGATACAGACTTGGAGGAAACGTAACGGAATGTTGTAAAATAATACAAAATAGAAAATAAAGCGTTTTTTACCGACTTAAATAAAAGGAAGTTCTTGGATTGGTAGATATTGTGAAGTGAAAACTTTAGCGTACTTTAGCGCCTTGAGCATCACCGTCACGCTAAAGATGCGTACAAATCGTAATATATTTGAAACTGTAAACATCGCGATGAAGAATTTAAGGGCTTTCATATGTTGTCATGGCAATATTGAATTTGATAAGAAAATTAACAAAATAAAAGTCCCGCTGAATTTTTTTCGTACTTTTCCGAAACCGTGGTAGATTCATTTTCTTGACGTTCAAAAACAGAATGTAAAATTCCTATTTTGAATAAAATTACTTTGATTTTTAACGTATTATTACGAGGTCGCTTAGTAGTCAGAATTCTACCGTAGTACATTCAATTTGCAACCGATTTCAAAATTGATAATTTATTCTCAATTTGACCACATTTTTAACTTTAAACAAAAGAGTATTTGTTTGTGTGTCTAAAACGCAGTAGTTTATGGAATGTTTTTTTATTGATTTAATGTATTTTTATGCATAATTAAAATAAGCATACCTCTCGCCTTCTCTATATAAATTTTAAGTGTGCGAAATTTTATCCGACAGCGCAGTTTTCGTAAAAGTTATTGCTTCACGTATTAATATATAGATTTTACTATAATTGGATGCTGATAAGCAATAATGTGTCAACCCACAAAAATTCCAATTCGGTGATATTCATGTATTATGATAATGCGTCACGTATATAACATTATTAAAAAATATCATATAAACTAAATAAGTACGGAAAAAAGTTATTCATCTGAATGTTTCGAATTTCAAGTGCGTTTCATATTTTTCAATTTATAAAATAATCTCAAATATCTGTAAAACTTTTTATTCTATCAATCTCCTTATAATTCATTGTACCTTTTATCAAAACAGAAAAGAAAAGATCGATATATATGTACGTCTTCAAACAATTTTTTTAAGAATCGATTTCACATGTTTAGACGCCATTTTCTCAAAATAATGACTCTTTTAGCTTGACATAGTATTGCTTATCAGCGTCCAATTACGCCCCGACGCAAAAATAGGGGCATTATAAGGTTTACGTGTGTTTCGGTCTATCTGTACCTACACAGGTACTATCTGTCTGTAGTATCGAAGTTCTCGAAGTAATATTTAATTGTGCTGTTTTTTTTATTTGATAACTAATGAGGTACTTCTTAAATATAATTTAAAAAAATCAGTTTGAATGTCATCCGCTCTTTTCTAGTTATTATAGGAGCGATGTTTCCAATAAATAGGTTGTCGGGATTCTTAAATTTTTAATTTAAATTATTAGTTTTCAATTCTATCCGCAGTTTCATTAACTGACTATTTTTTGTGTGTTCTTAATGATTGTAAATCGATTTGATATTTTTTTTTCGTTGAATATGTTACATTGAGGTAAGACTGAGGTTACTATGGTCAAGATGCGATAGTTATTTTCAAAATTAGAAAATTTAACCACTGCGTCATATTGTCGTCAATTATAATGTAGAATATATATACTAATATAATAAAGCGGAATGATTTGATTGTATGTTTGTTTGCATTGAATAGGTTTCGAAACTATGGGACCTTAATTTTGAGAAATTGAATTTAGAATTCACCTTTATGTTATAATATTCATGTGACTATTTAATATTGGCAAAGAAGCCATTCGCCATTCATAGATTTTTTTATTAAGAAGTCCCACCTCTTCTTACGCAGTATCGAGAACAGCGAGCAATAATGTCAACATTCTAAAACTAGAACAAAAATATTTACATCATGTCAACACAACGACGTTACACGAACTAATTCGACGTGGGCGAAGCAGCGGGTAGCATCTAGTATGACTTGAAACATTGTAATTTCCGAGATTTACCATTAAAGTCCATTATAATTCACTCTATCGGGTTCCACATGCAATAATTATCATAAAGCATGCCTTAGTTTCTAGAATAACTCAACAATACATAATAAGATCCACATTCCAGCTTGGATCCGAATCTATAGCAACTTGCATTTCTCGAGACGCGCCAGATCACGAAGGATAAAATAAGGCTGCTTGAACACGCACGACAGGCTTACTGCATTAGCAAATTTACGAAGTACTTGCTGACCCGACAGACTTTGTTTCGTTTAAAAAGAATTACGTGGACATTTGTCTATCCTAGTTAGGTAGTCTTAGTCGAATAAGAACCCTATCCTTTTATACCCGACTGCGCGACGCAAAGAAGGGTAATATATTTATTAGTCTATGTATGTGGGTTTGGATATTTTATAGAAAGCACATAAATTTTGAAAAATCAAAATGGCCGATTTTGGACGCTATAATCAGAAAAATAAGAAAATAAAAAACGATGAACTACATATATCAAATGGGGTACCGTTGAATAGGTATTTAAAAATCATTTTTAGATTTCTCATATCGTTTTTCAATCAGAATTATAGCTTAGGATCTATAACGAACAAAATAAACTTTAGACAGAACTGATTTAGAAACGGTACTGCTGACTGCAGATGATACTGTAACGGAGCCGGGTTTTTGATTCTTTTCAATTAATTAATTTATTTATTAAAGTTCACTCAAGCATTTTGTGTGTTCATATAGTACCCTTAATATTAAAATGATCGAATTCAAAATAACTGGTCAAGTGCGAGTAGGACTCGCGCACCGAGGGTTCCGTACAAACTTATAGAAATCTATATAAGACTAACCCATCTACGCCATTTGTGGTCTTCATCATCAGTTCCAACATAAGTTACTATCAAAAATACCTAAATCGGTATACGCTTGCCTATAATATTTGAGGAGTTCCCTCAATTTCTCCAGGATCCCATCATCTGATCCTGACCTGAAGACAATGGGACCACCTTGGAAGTATACCTTTTCAAACAAAAAAAAAATTTTGAAAATCGGTACCCAAATGGCGGCGTAATCGGCGAACAAACATAAAAAAAAATTAAATACAAGGTCGAATTGAAAACACTCCTTTTTAGAAGTCGCTTAAATATAATCAAATATTATGTAAATATGGATCACGTCCCAAAAACTATTTTGAAACTACTTAGGAGCACTTTAATTTAAAACACGATCATGGATGCAATCCATGGAAACACAAAATTTTATTTTAAGTACTAATGCACCTTATACTTTCAAAAAAAAAAAGTTATAGCGCGATTCAGGATACACCTAGTGCGGAATCAAATCTCTTGACAATTTCAATGAACTAACTTGTTGACTTTGACATTATCAACATAATTATATTATATTTTATTCTCGTTTTATTTTTATTTATATTCTACTACACTCCACTACCCCTGCACTACGTTCGTAAAATATTTAGATTTACATTATCAATCAAAATATCGAAATATATAGTTATAGATTAGTGTTGCCAAGAAATTTTTTATTAATCGAGCAGAATTATATCACAGTTAATGTCATAATGTTGTAATAGATGGCATTAGCTGTACGCTGCATCGCGCTATCATCTTGTTAGCTGCGATATATAGATTGCATTGCGTTGTTTATAAAGGTTTGCTGCTTTTTAATGTTTTCGTATTGATACAAATTTCTTCTCAGTGTTTGTAAAATTGTTTTTTTGACCATGGTCAACTTCTATGTTAATTTGTTACAAGTACATATAATTTTAATTCTAAGATTAATATATTTTCCGCTTGATCAATTTACAACTTGATACATTTACGCGTTCCTGAGAAAAAGGTTGAAAGACAGACGTATAGACTGACAGACACACGAACAGAAATTTACAATTTTCGGATTTTTTCCTTTATGTATACTAAAGGACCTTGCTCCTGGCCAAATTTCATAATGCTTGGTCAATGGGAAGTACCCTATAGGTTTTGATTCCCTTGCGAAAACGTTAAAAACGCTATCATACTTAAAATATGTGATATAAATGACCGTATCTTTTGATTGCGTTAACTTAGAAGTTTGATTTTTTCACAGCTCTTAGTAATTACAACTCTGAGTACTTGACGTTGATAAAAATTTGTTACCTTCACGCGTTTCTGAGAAAAAGGTTGAAAGACAAACTTACAAACAGACGAACATACATACAAAAATTTACAGTTTTCAGATTTTTTCCTTTATTTGTACCATAAGATCTTACTTCATGCCAAATTTCATCGTGCTAGGTCAATGGGAAGTACCCTATAGGTTTTGATTCCCTTGCGAAAACGCTAAAATGGTCAAAATATACGACATATTTTCCATTATCTTTTGATTACGTTGACTTAGAACTTTAATATTTTCACGGCCGCATGTCATCGTAGACTTGAGTATAAGATATTAATTTCAACATGATACGTCTATGCATTTCTGAGAAAAAAGGGTTGACATCCCGACAGACAGACAGACAGACAGACAGACAGACAGACAGACAGACAGACAGACAGACGGACAACAAAGTGATCCTATAAGGGTTCCGTTTTTCCTTTTAAGGTACGGAACCCTAAAAATCATATTTTTCATGGTCACTTGGTCATTTATTTAGATTTATCGTCTCAAGGTCTCATAATCAAAATCAAAGATTAACCACAGAATTATATATAAATTTTAATTAAGTCATTTCACACATATTTTACATTTCGTCACTTTAATACTAAGCGATATGTAAACAGCAGGAGAGGTCACCTTCGTCCTGCAGACACAGGCCGTCACTTTACTTTCTTTAAAGATAAAACTTGTAAAAAAAGGTCGCAGTCGAAGTTCATAGCCAGCCTTATGTAAACTTGCAGTTCATTTCAAACAAGCACAATGGTCCCTAATAAGTTTCTCTATTGATATATAAGCGCACATATTTAATAATGCATTGTCGCGCACTGTTGCGATGTCAGCACAATGCGTATGTATTTCAATTTGACAATCATCTTCTATTCAGAATAACTCTTATTTTATACAATGATAATTTATCTATATATTAATGTTATCAATATATTGTTTTTGTACTGTTTATGTGTACTCTTTATTTAAAAGATTATTTGTCAGTTTAGATATAGTTCTTTGCCTCAATAAAGAAAAAAAAAACATGACTCCATGTCATGGATCTGGAAAAATGGCGCGAAGAAAAGCGCAATAAAAGATACGAAAAAGTGATCCATGAGTTGGTGTGTTTATGAAAATGTTAAATAATTATAAGATATAAAATAACGTGTAACATTATTGACGTGTGTTGGTAATATAAAGCTTAAAGAGTACGTAATATTGTTTTGTTTTAATTCATATTAATAATTATTACTTACAAATTCTAGAAATATAAAAATAGAATAAAACCTGGGCCTGCATCCTGCATTAATGTGTGAAGCAAAATATTTTTACACCTTTTTACGAAAATTGTGCAGACGGAGGATTATGAAATTTTGCACACTTAGGTATAGATTATAAAGAGGAGTGCTGAATGCCAATATTTAAAAAATATATATATTAAAAAGAATGTCTACTCATTTGCCGAATATCTTCATTTAAACAATTGTACCTACCGTATTCTTTTTAAATCTAAGGTTCTAAATATTGAATTGATGATTTAAGATATGGGTCTCTTAAGACGTGTCTTTCTATACAAGATTCAAATGTTAATTTTCATTATAGCTATAATATATGTATGTATTTAAGTATTTATGCGTAATTTTTAAATGTTTGTATTACTGTTTTTTGTTACGATTTCTTAATTCTGTACGACTTTGCCAGTCTACATTTTACATTTTCTGTTAACTTAAATTCTTTATCGGGTGTGCTTTAAAAAATCTCTTTTAGGAATAAGTATACTATTCAAACTTTGTTTTTCAGTGACTTGTATATGTTTCTGTATAATGTTTCTGCCAAGTATTTAATAAATAAATAAATAAAGCATATTATACCATACAAGAATATTTTGACGACAAAGAGGCGTGGATTTGATACGCGTTGATTTTCTATCCGGATAACATAATTAAAATGTAATAAAAATACATTATGTATAAATGATTTTAAAAGAGTTACTATCGAGCTTCTTGTCAGTTCTTCTCGGTAGAGACTACATTCCGAACCGGTGGTAGCTTTATAAAAATCTAAAATTAAATATGACATGTAACTTGACAATTCGAAAGTGCTTTAAAAGCCCATTTGAATAAAGTATATTTTGAGTTTGAGTTTAAAATAATAGCTATTGAGAGAGATGTACCTAATCGGCAAGAGCTGATACTCAAGGCTAGGTGTGGCAAGTCGGGTTTTATCATCAAAACGTTTCATTTCCATTTACGTCATTACATTTTCGCCAATAATTTACGTATAACTTTATATATTAAAATTAACTCATACATAGGTACTGAATTGACGACAGTTTGACGTAATGGTCACAGCAAATGACTGAAACGCTAACGGTCACGATTTCGATCAAACATCTGTATTGACAATAAGGATGATTGTCATGATCTAGATGCTTATGTTTATGTTGTGTGTTTCCCGATACAGGATCATGAGATCCTAATGGTGGCCTTTGAGTGTTGATCGTTTGTTTAATAAAAAAACTCTTTACAGGGAAGAAAGGAGGTATAATTCGCTGTATTACACTTTTAAATTGATTTTAAAATTTAAGATGTATGAAAATTGTTAATGTCGAAAGTTAACGGAAATCTTATCAGACCCGCGACATAACATAATAATTAAGTTGATGAGTAATTGCTGCTTATAATCTGTTTACATAATGGAGTTAAATATATTTTGAACGCGCAGTTAGCCGACCGTAAACTTGAAATAAGATGTTATTCATAGTAAAGTATTGGCTTACATCTTACCGTCGATTGAATGTTAAACAAACTGAGATTATTGTTATATCCATTATTTACAATATATCGACATTTTCACTTCCGCTCGATAAGGCAGTTTATACTGCGCGTGCGCAAACATTACCGATGTTTACCTTTTAAATTATAACAAACTTAACGAGTTAACTTCAAATGTTTATTATAAGTTATTTGTTGGTATTTAACGAAAATATCCTTTCTACCATTATAAATCCGAAAGTTTGTCTGTTACGCTCTGGTTTCCTAGTACCAACTTCAAATTATGAGTGCAATGTTACCGGTTTAAAAAAGTCTGACTTTATAGTGTCAGCACGCTTTCTAGGAAACCGTGTTATACTGCTACTTAAGCTATAATACAGTAGTAAAGTAACAGCCTATAAATATCCCACTGCTGGGCAAAGGCCTTCTCTCCTATTATGGAGAAGGTTCAGAGCTTAATTCACCACGCTGCTCCACTGCGCTTAAGCTATAACTTGCCGCTAAATAACAGACAACATCATATTTCGAAACCAAAGGTTTTGTGGTTTAATGGCTGATACATATATATATGTTGGTGGAAATTGCGAAAAATAGTAATAAATGGTAGAAATCATTAATAAATATGATGTTTTAATCGTTATATAAAGAAATATAAAAGGATTACTAAATACATTAAAACATGCATATGTACATGCACTAACAGACACAGAAACAAACACAAAACATAGGAATATATAGGGTTAAATATTTTTTTTCTCAAAAATATAATTTAATGAAATTTACAGAAAACATTGACATGATATAGCTTAATATTGTATATATTTTTTAGATTTAATCGCAATATTTAGTGCATGAAAATTATTGAATTTTTAAGGTTCTGTTTAATACCGAAACCTAGAGTGAAAGCTATGGCAAAAAATATTTCATAAGACTTTTGTCTAACTGTTATGTGTAAAAAATTAACCAAACTATCGGTAGGGAACATACTCAAAAAAAAATACAAACCTACTAGGAGTAATAGTAGAAGTGGATGCTGATAAGCAATAATGTGTCAACCCACAAAAAGTCAAATTTGTAGATATTGATGTATTTTGATACTACGTTACCTATATAACACTATTAAAAAAATTCAAGTCATCTAAACTAAATAAGTATGGAAAAAAGTTTCTTAACTCAATGTTTCGAATTTCAGATGCGATCCATATTTTGCAATTTATAAAATAATATCAAATATTTAAAAACTTATTATTGGATAACATATTAAATAAACCTATCTACTTTTGATTCATTATACATTTTATCAAAATAGAAACGAATAAATGAATATATACGACTTCAAACAAATTTATTAAGAATAGCTTTGACATCTTTAGACGCCATTTTCTCAAAACGAAGTCCGTGTGGCTTGACACATTATTGCTTATCAGCGTCCAAGTGTCATTGCTGTTGTTAAGAAATGTTCATAATATTATATACATATTTGTATGCTGTTTATTTATTTTAATAAAATAAAATAAACAACATTTGAATGGAAGTGTATTGAAAATCTTGAAAATCCGATTATTATAATCGGTAATCAATTGTGTAGACCAATAGTGACTCACCGTCTTTGCACACACCATGAAAAAGGACAGAAACAACAATTTACATTTAGCAGGAAATAAAAAAAAAACATTATTTTATTTTAATTGAAAAATAATTATACTCTTCTACAAGTAGCCCCAATTAATGAAGTCATCTATGAGCCCTCGAAATATATGGTCATATGCTTTATTCGGACAGTATGGCAGCTCCGTGAGAGTCAGATTCGCCAAGTCTAACCCAGTGTCCGGTGCGAACATCACTAACGACGCAAACACCGTCATCAGCAGTCCGTAATCCAGCCACTCAGTGTAGACCTTCTCGAACTCCTCTCTCGGATACACAGTCTCCACGTCCATATCGAAGTACTTCAAGAATCTCGACAAAGTCTCGAAGTAGAACTCCTTAACATAATTCAAGTGTTTTCTTCTAAATTCTTGATCTGTTCCAGAGAATATAAAGAATAATAAATCTCTGATTGGACATCCGTAATCCATGAGTTGATAGTCGACTGGCACAATTTCTACTGGCTCACCGTCCTAGGACATAAAAAATTATTGTAAACTAGCATAATGTTTTGATGCACCTAAGATATCAATTAAAATTATCGCCTGTTACATTCCATTAAACGCAATCAAACTTCAGTTAGCTGGCATTTTTTTTTTATTTAACAGGAAACCAATAGCAGCCATAATCGCTTCACTGTGTCGTGAAAATTTGTTCAATTCTAAAAAACAATTTAGATATATATGCTATATATACTATACAATATTATTGAATATAATATATATAAATATTTTAAACATTTTTCCGTACAATTGAAAAAGCAAATTAGTTTAAAGAATATGTTTCATTTCCCCGAATAAGAATATCCTCAACATTAAAAGCTAATATCCCTCTGGCGTTGCCAAAATGGCAGAAATATGCCAGAATTTCACTCGATAACCACCGAGCACGAGATAAATTCAAATAAATTTAGCACTTGTAAAACGCAGCGGTGCTAGCCCAGATCAATGTTTTTTATCACAGCTTTTCATCAGCGGGCCCTATTGTTTAATTGTTTTAAGACTATGTACATCTTGCCTTAAATAATACTCACTTTCAAGCGTACCAACATATTGTTCTTTTTATAATCTCCGTGCGTCAACGTACATCTAACGGTTGTTTGCTCACTGTAATATTTTGGCAATTTTTCTATAATAATCGGCAATAACTTTTCCACCTTTTCTTGTTTTTCGTCACCGTCATACAGTCTCACTACATGTGCACAAATGTTTCGTATCATTGCTTCCCAGTCCTCATCAAAATTAAACGCACACTTTAACACTTTGATCTTATTGTTGTAATATTCCGGCATTCTATGTTCAATGACAAAAGTAAGTGCATGAAACTTAGCTAGTTCTTGAACGGCCAATTCTGCGTATTTAATCGATATTGTTTCCGTTTTTTGAACTGTCGTAAAGCCTCTTTTAGATAAATTTTCGAGTATTAAACCGTTGGTATCTGTTTCATCATAGGCCTTTACAATTCTGTACCGATCTTCTTGAGGTACATTTGCTTGATTTTGTAAGGACGTAAATACTTTTGACAAATCGTTATAAACGAATACTTCGTTTATATATGAGTTTGCAACTGATATTAATTTGAATTTTTGCATATCAACGGGCTGTTTTACAAATATATTAGTTTCCTTTTTACATTTAGCTGTGTCACCAATGATATCGATTTCGTAAAGCTTACCCAAGAAATTGTCGCCGCGTGTGTCGAAGTCTTTTAGTGTCGCGTTATATTTTATATACTTTTCTTTTTCTATAATCTTCTTTATTGACTCCTGTAATGCTGGAGTTAAAGTTTGTAGACCAGAGTCCATTTTGTTATTACCTTTATTCGACGTTTCCACCATGTTCAAATTTCCGTATGATTTTTTTACAATGGTACTCAATTTAATCTCACTCAAGTTTATTCTAAGAATATAATCTTATTGTTTTATATAACCTTTATATATTAATTTCCAAGCCTAAAGAGGAATTCACATTAATAACATATTTTTTAATAAAATATTTATAAGGAACCGTAGCTATTAGTGTAAACACTAGCTACATAACTCGACGTCTTCGTACGTCGTCATCGAAGTGTTGAAATTAATTTTGGAAAATAGGTGGTCATAGACTGTGGATATTTTTTGTTTTTGCAGGTGGAATCTTTGAAAAGATATCCGATACAGGGAGATCGGATTAAATATATTTATACCCACTAAAATCTCTGCAATGGCGGTCCTCAGCACTGAAATGGGAAGGCTTGCAGTTCTAGCAAAACTGTAGTGTTTTAGTTTATATTTCTAGAAAATTGTATTTAGGTTCTTTATTATTTAGATGGTGTGTGCAATTGCGAAGTCATACAATTTGGTCTCAGTTAGTAAATTAATTTGATGAAATACAAGATTCCTTTGAGATTTGATATCGGTTAACAACATATTATTAAATGTGGCAGTTTTTCCATGCGCTCACTCACCGGTGATTCAATCGGCCGACTCAGATAGCCGACTGGATGGACGTTAGGCGAGAGTACCGGTTTCTTGTTAGATTGGTCTACGTTTATGGTTATTACTCCGCTTTCAGGAGTCCTGACACAATTTTGAGTCCATTTTTTTTTTCAATTTGCCTTATTAAATACGCTAACGAGTGAGTTTTTTATAATATTGCTATCTGTGATTATCATTTAAAAAACAATCACGCTGTTTAGATTAATAAATTAATATACTCGTTTATATTAACATAATTAGGTACATAGTTAGAATGACATCACCTTATTAAAAGAATTTAAGTACACGTTTAATTAATTATCATTATAATATGCATTTTTTATTAATTGGCATTGCTTAAGATGTGGGTATTGAATCGTTTTCATACGAAAAAAATACTTATATTGTAATAATTATAATTAGTAGCGTTACGGTCCGACGGGCTACGTAACAAAATATGTTATAAAAAAATTTATTTCACATGTTTTATAAGATGATATGTCTCATTAAAAGAGGTACGTTCTTGTTGTTAGAATATTATTAAGCAATGTTAAATAGTGTTGTTTGCAGTCCAAAAACCTTGATGTGGTTGTGAAAAAATTACTAAAATATCTTCTCATCTAATTGCCTTCACTAGTGATAGGAGGGCTGCCGCATTTTTCGCCTAGAGAATCGGATTTGCATAAGGTAACTTTTTTATAACATCTTAGTTACTCTAGACACATGATTACAGGCTCTATCTTCTAAAAACAAAAGCTAATCTATACTAATGTAATATGTATGTAATGTCTATAACTACTAATGTGATTTGAAAAAACCTGTTTTGCGTTGGATAGCTCGTTAATTAGGGAGGGTTATAGGCTATATTACATAACGCCACGACTCATAGAAGCGAAGCAATAACAAATAAACGCTAATGAAACTGCGAAGGCCACCTAGTATAATATATAAATAAAATATACAAAGACTATAATTTCCCTATTGGTAAAATATCTATCGTAGACATCTTACCTATAATTTTTTTTTCTAATATTGTCAGTGCACCTTATCCGTACCGCACAAGTCTACTCAATTTTTTTATGATTTAGAACAAACGAACGACTCAAAAAACTTTGGCGGGCTACTGACATTTACTATTTTAGTCCATTTTAAGGGTATTGCTATAAAAAAATTAGAAGGTTTTTAGTGCCAAATAAGAAATTTGTAAGTATGTCCCCATGTCATTGGTATAAGGTACATAATTGATACAATATGATTTCTGGGATTGTTGTAACATTTTTGTATTATGTTAGGCATAGTATAGTAAGTACTAGTATAGTAAATAATTTCTTTTAGTAGTGTCAATTAGACACATGTTATTTCGCCAATGTCACACGGAATGGAAAAAACACAATGGAGATTGAGTATTCAACTTAGCTGCAATTTTCAGGCTTGCTTGCGCAGGTCATTTGAAAACAGAACTTAACAATGAATTGCTTGTAAAAGGACGAAATTTTTATTTTTTATTTGCTTTATAAATGTACTAAGCGTGTAATCCTAAAAATTCTTACAGGAAAACCTTGTTTGAATTTATTTACAAACGCCTGTTCTAATTATGAAGCAATTATTCAGTGACGCGCAATAAAAATGTATTTGTAAAGGTTTCATATTTTTGAAACAAATAATGAAATAACTTTATAGACTTTGTATTTCAATTATTGTTTTAATTATATAAAATTTTATAAAATTTTACTGTACATTGAGGAGCTACTTAATAAATTAGATCGTTTCAAATCCTTGTAATTCAATTTCTTTAGGACTTATGTAAGTATGACCACATTTCCGCATTTCATACTCAACTTAAATGGCTCCCGCTTTCGCTGTAATAAACATATTCTTTCGATTCTCTATATGATTTCAAGCAATGAAAAATAACTTATGTAAATCTTTATGAAAGCCTGAGCTCCTAACTTATAAGTGTAATCTCGCCTTATATATGGATGCTGATAAGCAATAATGTGTCAACCCACAAAAGGTCAAATTCGGGGATATTGATGTATTTTGATACTGCATCACCTATTTAACATTATTAAAATAATTGAAGTCATATAAACTAAATAAGTACGGAAAAAAGTTTCTTAATTAATTGGTTCGAATATCAAGTGCGTTCCATATTTTGCAATTTATACAATAACCTCAAATATTTGAAAAACTTTTTATTAGATAATATATTAAATATATTAGTCTGAATTTAATTCATTATAACTTTTATCAAAAAATAAAAGAAAAGATGTATATATGTATACTTCTTCAAACAAATTTGTTAAGAATGGGTTTGACATCTATAGACGCCATTTTCTCAAAATGAAGTCCGTGTGGCTTGACACAGTATTGCTTATCAGCGTCCATATAACCTTAAAATAATTTCTTCGTATGAAGATAAAATCAGTACCAAAAACTAAAATAATTAATAAAAAAATATATATAACACATTATTTTTTTTGATAAACAATTGAATGTATTATTCAAATTCTTTTAAAAATACTACGTCATTGTAACTACATGTGTACGTCATAATGCAAATTAATACGAGTGTTAATTTACTAATCTAAATTGCATGGTTGTTTTTTGAATAACAATAATAATATAATAATAACGCATCACACTCAACGGATCACCCATTAAGATCTCATGACCTTGTGTCGGGGGTCCGGAAACACTCACAACACTAACACACACACTCAGACCACGACAAACATCCGTATGACCAATACACACGTTTACCGTGAGCGGGGATCGAACCCGCGACCGTTAGCGCTTTAGTCAGTTGCAGTGACCATTGCGCCAACGCGTCTGTCAAACTTTGACGTAACAGTAAACGTTCTCTAGAAAACCATTCCTATAAATCAAAACTTTACCGCATCAACTAACCTGCCTTCTAACTGAAAAAATTCATTGCACTTAATGGAACGCAACGGACTACAATTTTATTCAAAAATCAAAATCAAAATCAAAAAATACTTTATTCAAGTAGGCTCTTACGAGCACTTTTGAATCGTCATATATGAAAATAACAAAAAAAAATTACATAAATAATGAAGCTACCACCGGTTCGGAACGCAGATTCTACCGAGAATAACCGGCAAGAAACTATTTGATTGATTATTTGCATCGAAATATTATTCTGGGACGGTGACCCAGTAGAAATTGTACCAATCGACTATCAACTCATTGATTACGGATCTCCAATTAGGGATTTACTATTCTTTATATTCTCCGCAACAGATTAAGAATTTAGAAGAAAACATTTGAATTATATTAAGGAGCTCTACTTCGAGACGTTGTCGAGATTCTTGAAGTACTTTGACATGGACGTGGAGACTGTGTATCCGAGAGAGGAGTTCGAGAAGGTCTACACTGAAGGGCTGGATTACGGACTGGTGATGACGCTGTTTGCAACGATAGTGATGTTCACACCAGACACTGGGTTAGACTTGGCGAATCTGAGTGTCGCGGAATTGCCATTCTGTCCTGATAAGGAATATGAACATATATTTCGAGGGCATATAGATGATTTCATTGATTGGGGCTACTTGTAAATGAATATAATTATTATATAATTAAAATAAAATAATGTTATTATTTATTTACCTGATGATTATAAATTTTTTTTCTGTTTCTTGGCACAGACGAACAGTCACTATTTTCAACACTTTATTTTTGGTCTACATATTATTTTGATTACCGATTATAATAAAGCAAATTTCAAGGTTTTCAATACACAATTTATTTATATAAATAAATACAATTGAAGTTTATATTTGTAATTACACATTGACAGTTTCACTAAATGCCTATGAAAATATAAATATAGGGTACTTACATAAAAAAATCGATTTTCAAAATTTTGTCTGTTTGTCCCAACTAATCTCTTAAACGGCTTGACCGATTTTGACGGGACTTTCACTCACAGAATCGTAATGCTGTAAGGAATAATGTAGGCTAGTTTTATTTTAGAAATTTATTTATTTTAATGAATAAAAAAGAGTACTTATAAATCTATAGTACGAATGGGAGAATATACCTCTTCAAACGAAAAAAAGAATTATCCAAATTGGTTTAGCCATTTTACTCAATAAACCACCTCCTTTTTTGGGAGTCGGTTTAAAAAATAGCATATTGCACAAAGATCGTTTTCGCAGTTCGCACTAAAGTCATAAATACAAAAAAATGTAGCAAGAGCCGCGGGGGCCGTAGTCCTGTGATAGACAGCGTTACTTTTGAATTGCCGAAGTCAAGCCCGTATACAAGGTCTAACTAGTGGGCTACAGATGGACTCTAAAGTAAAAAAAAGTAAAGTAACAGCCTGTAGATATCCCACTGCTGGGCAAAGGCCTACTCTCCTATTAAGGAGAAGGTTTAGAGCTTAATCCACCACGCTGCTCCACTGCGGATTGGCGGATATACATGTATCAGAATCATCTCCCGATACATGCAGGTTTCCTCACGATGTTTTCCTTCACCGCCGAGCTCGAGATGAATTTAAACACAAATTTAGCACTTGAAAAATCAGCGGTGCTAGCCGGGGTTTGAGCCCACGATCATCGGTAAAGATCGACGTGTTCTAACCACTAGGCCATCTCGGCTCTTTTTGATGGACTCTATAGCAATGAAATTTCCTGTTATTGAAACAATAATTAAATTGAAGAGTGTTATTTCATTATTTGCTTTGAAAATGTTAAACCTTTATAAATACTGTTTTATTGCGCTTCATTAAATAATTGCTTAATAAGTTTTAACAGGCGTTTTAAAATAAATTTAAACAAGGCTTTCCTATAATTTTGGAATTTCACTTTAAGTGTAGTCGTCATTAAATTGCATTAAAATTAAAGCCTTTTTGTGACAATAAATCTTTTGTTAGTGGTGGTAGTTCTATTATGTTAACAGATGTAATGATGGAGAAAAGTATATTTGTGTTTATGATCTAAAATATAGATTATTATACTTTAATACGTACATATACATAATTACATACATAATTAGCACAACCGGGCCTGTGCATATATATATATACATACATGCATATATAATTTTATATATATATATATATATATATATATAATAGCATTTGCTCGCGGCTTCGCCCGCGTAAATTTTGGAATTTGATAGAAGCAATTAAAAAAAACGGGTAAAACACCTTGAAGGGATTTCAATACTACACGCGTATATATAATAAATATCTACTTTAAAGATTTTTTTTTTCAAATATGTAGGGGGAAGTCCCCTAAGCCCGGACATCTCCCAAAGCCGGACAGAATTAGAATCGGTGCGAAGAAGCGCGCCAATTTATTGTCTATACCACAATTAGGAAGCTTGTCGCAAGTGAAGTGCGAGAGGGGAGTGCAAATAGCCAGTGCCGACTCGTTCGTCGTGGAGCGTGGTGCAAATTTTGAGGTTAGTAAAAATTTTGTTCAAACTAAATTTCGTAGGGTCTGTAAACAGTGTTTTAAGTATGAGATGATGTTCGATGTTATGAATTGTTATTGCTATAGTACTAATCTGATTAAACTCATGCGTTTTTTCGTGATTAAAAACATACAAAGTGTATGAGAATTTTTCTTGTAGGTACTTAGGGGTCCCTAAGTTCGGACACACTTAAAGTCCCCTAATGCCGGACAGTTTTAGAATAAGTTTGTTTTGGTGGTGTTAATTTTTTAAATTTTTTGTTTTTCAGTTTCAACATGAGTAAACCTAAATCAAGATGTGTGGATACCCACAAATATGAAACATTGAAGAAAGCCATTGATAAAGTGATGTCAAAAAAAATTTCTGTTAGAAAGGCTTCTGGAATGTACAATATACCAAAAAGTACGTTATTTGACTATGTAAAAAAATTACAACGAGGAGGAGAAATAGCATTACCACTCAAAAAAGGAAGATTTAACCCAACTTTTACTGATGAGTATGAAGAAGCGCTAGTTGCACACGTGGTGGATATGTCAAATAGGTGCATGCCTTTAACTAGAAAAGAATTTCTGAAATTGGCTTTCGATCTCGCGGAGCAATTAAAACTAAACCATCGCTTCAACATGACAAAAAAAAGTGCTGGTAAACATTTTTATTACGATTTTATCAAACGTCATCCAGATCTTAGCTTGAGAAGACCTGAGTCAACGAGTCTGATGAGAGCTGTCGGTTTTAATAGGCCTCAAGTTGAACGTTTCTTTAATAATTTACAATGTATGTATGAAAAACTTAATTTTGGGCCATCAGACATTTACAACTGTGACGAAACAGGGGTCAGCACAGTTCAGAAACAGGCTAAAGTAATGACGCTTAAAAGTAATCGTCAGGTTGGTAAGTTGACTTCTGCTGAAAGAGGTAGAAATGTGACAGTTATGTTCTGCATGAGTGCTGCTGGGTATTTTATTCCACGACTATTTATTTTTCCCAGACAGAGAGTAAATGAAAGGTTGATGATTGGTGCTCCGTCCGAAAGTGTAGCATTGGCACAGCCAAACGGATGGATGAATACAGATTTTTTTCTAAAGTGGCTTAAACACTTCATAAATTTCTAACTTTCCAACTAAAGAGAAGCCTGTGCTTTTGATCCTAGATGGTCATAGTAGTCATAAAGATCTTGCTGTTATAAGTTATGCTAAAGAAAATCATGTGCACATGTTAAGCACCCCGCCACACACAACCCACAAACTGCAGCCTTTAGATAGGGTTTTTATGAAGCCGTTCAAAGATGCATATTATGAGGCATGTGGGTTGTGGATGAGGGCAAACAACTGTACAAGAATAACAGAACATGAAGTGGCTGGTTTGGTTTCGCAAGCTTTCACTCGTGTTGCGCGTTTGGATCTTGCAAAGTCTGGATTTCAATGCACAGGGATTCTGCCTCTTAATTCAAATATTTTCACGGATTTAGATTTTCTACCATCAGCTGTAACCGAAGTACCTATGCAGTCTCATACTGAACTACAGCCCCAGTTTGCAGCAACTGAAATAAATATTGAGAATGATGCAAATAAAGGTACACTCGATGATCCGGCTCAGAATCTTATTGACGGCAATGATAAGGAGAATTTTGATATTATACCGTCAACAAGCAAAGATATTACCACTGTAATTCATCAGCTTTCACCAGTTCCAAGCGCTGCAGCAAAGAGAGCCATGAGTCGACGACAAAAAGCCGAGAAAAGTGAAATTTTAACATCGTCTCCCTATAAAAATGCGCTTATTGAAAATAAAGCGTCAAAAGATAAGCCTCCTGTAGTCAAAATGCAAGAATTTAAAGGCAAAAAAACTAATGACCTGAGAAAAATAAAAAAGACCAAAAAATCAGCCGCAACTCCAAAGATCAAAATCAAATCTCAAATCTCAACATCATCGACATCGGTGACTGAAAAAACATATTGTTTAATCTGCCAAGAAGATAATGATGAAGATTGGATTTGCTGTCAATCTTGCAATGAGTGGGTGCATGAAGCGTGTGCTGATATTGAACAGGGCTCATTGAGTTACATTTGTGATTTTTGTAGGTTGTAGATCACTTTAATACAGAGGTTTTGTGATTTATAAAAAAATGTTCCTGATCATTACCAAAGTTTATCATAATTATGACTGATTTCCACATTTCTTAGTGATTTTTTTATTGTTATAATGATTAATATAAAATCGCTTATAAAAGTTATATTTTAGTTTAAAAATGAACGAAAAATTCACTGTCCGTCATTAAGGGACCTTTTTGAAACTGGCCATTGTTCTTTGTTAGTTATTTCCTAATATCTAGTACATTTGAAGTAACATTTGAGATTGTTAATATATATGTGTTGATTAGTTATATAGTATAGAGTCGATTATGAAGAAATAAACAAATTAATCTATAACACCTTTTTTTTCATTTTCATTATTCCTTAAGTGTCCGGTTCTCGGGGACCTCCCCCTAAACTAAAATATCGAAAAGGTTTTTTTTAATGCATCCCTTTGTCTTGATAGAAATACGCTGCTAAAGTATATATATATGTATATATATATATATATATATATATATATATATATATATATATATATATATATATATATATATATATATATATATACACATATATAATGATGTAAGTCTATGTCTAACCTCGGATTTCCCATCCATTCAAATAAATAAGCGAAATACAAGTCACTGATTATATATGTATATAATGATTTTACTTGGAAAAACCGTTACGCTACTACATAATTATAATTATTATAAAAATATTTAAGTAATTTTTTCGTATTAATAAGACAATTGCCTATAAGTAAAACAATGGCATTCATAAAAAACTACACAACATTTTTTTTTCTTTTCGTTGATAAATAATTAATTATTTTATTAATCTGAAGACCTTGTTAATTTTTTAAATAATAATCTAAGGAAGTAATCTCTTAAAAAAATTGCCCGTTAGCCGATTTAATAAAGGAAAAAAAATAAATAAATGGCTACAACATTGTGCTACAGTTCCTGAAAGCGGATCAATAACCATTAACGTTGACCAATATAACGAGAACCCGGTACTCATCGCGGGGGAACTGCGAGACACATCTACTATAATTGTCAGTTTAATTTGGTATTAATTTATTTATATATACCTTATTGTACACCACAAGAATAATGAACAGGACAATATTAATCGACAGACACGTTGGCGCAGTGATCACTGCAACTGACTGAAGCGCTAACGATCGCGGGTTCGATCCCCGCTCACGGCAAACGTCTGTATTGGCTATACGGATGTTTGTCGTGGTCTGGGTGTCTGTGTTAGTGTTGTGTGTGTTTCCGGATAATGGTGTTTTATATCGCTCTCATGATTAAGACTCAAAAATGTAATTTTCGCAACAATCATAAAGGAGCTGATAACCATGAAACGTGTAAACTTTTATAAGTTCTTGACAGCTCAAATTTATCTCATTCTGATTGTTTTATCATTATTCTAACATAACAATATACATATGGGGCGTAACTATAGGGTGGTAGGGCTGGCAAAAGCCCCCGGCCAAAAATAATTTTATTGATAAAAATCGGATAATTAAAACTGAATTGTTTTTTTTTTATTGTATTTAATATAACGTCATGAGTTCGTCGTGGTCAGGTGCTGACTATATACGAGCTGACGTCGTGACCAAGACGAATGCAACTTCGTCGAAACGTCGGGCAATAAAAAGCAATAAAAAGTACAATTAGTTATCGCGATAAGACCCGTTTTATTAAATACTAGCAGTTCCTGGCGGCGTTGCCCGCGTATTCTTTAATACCCCCTAGAGTCACTATAAGGGATGATTTCGAAATTCTGGGATACATATATTTAATTATTCTCCCAATGTAATGTTTGTGCTAAATTTAAGAATAATCGGCCAAAAAAATATGATTTATCCATACAAACTTTACTACCCCCTTGCACCCTAGTGTGTAATAATAGTACCCCGTTTTCTATTTTATATTTCATTACTATCACCCAGAAGTATGTGTATTAAGTTTTAAGTTAATACGACCACGGAATAAGATTTTGCATACAAACGTTTTTACCCCTTTTCACCCTCTTAGGGGTGAATAATCAGAAAACCCTTTCTTAGTGGATGCCTACAACCTAAAAGCCATCTATTGCCAAAATTTCGAGTTCGTAGCCCCAGCGGTTTAGGCTCTACGTTGATGAATCAGTCACCCCAAGTGATTTTATATATATAGATGAATAGTAAAAATCGCGAAATTGTTATTTCATTATAAATTTGTATAAACCTATGCTCGTGAAAATAAAACTTATCGGATATTTACATAAATTACGCACAATATTATTAATAGTAATAGTAATATATATAATAGTTTTGGGTAACTTTTAAGTGGTTCATTAAAATTATGTTTTCATCTTTGTCACGGGTTTCTGATGGTATAGGTTACGCCTCTACATATATCTGGTTTAAATTAAGAGTTTTGGTATCTTCAATAAAATGACTTTAATAACTGCAAAAACAAACAAGATATTTTATTTAAAAATATGTTATATTATTTCCTTGTACGAAATTATAAATTAATGTAAGTCTAATGATTTTTTTCAGAGCGCGGTGACGTTAACCTCGGATTTCCCATCCATACGAATAAATAAAATTAATGTGTCCGATTCTAATTTAAAATTAACAGCTTTTCAGTTTACTTCACACATACGTAAGTTTACATTGTATTTAGATAAAGACTAGTATATATTTTATTAGTGTAGATGGAATAGTTATAGCTCTTTATCCTAGTATAAAACGATGTTATAGAATAAATATACGTGGCAGATTTTGAAATCCATGCAAAATCTGTTCATAAAAGAATTAACTATTATTTTTTAAGGGAAAAATATAACAGACTTCAATCAAAACTTTTATGATACTAAGGTCTATTTGAAATTTCTTAATTTTTACGCGTAGAGGTAAAATAATGTCAATTGAAACGTGACTAACTTTAAATGGATTCAATTAAAAAAAAAATTAAAAATTTTAAAATAAAAGCAACCCAATTTACTCCTTATAACAATAGTTATCCGTGAGTGAAATAAGATTAGTCGGAATAAACAGACAGATAGACAAAATTTTGTTTCTAATGTTAATAATATATACTTTCATATGCATTTAGTTAAAAGCTGTAAACGGGAAATAACTAACAGACAATTCAAATTTATTTTTTTTGATAGATTTTAGATTTGGTACATTGTATGATAATGAAATATGTTTATATTTTTTTAACATCAAGCTTTAAAAACTAATGGCATTTTCAAATAAACCGTTAGTGTTGCACAGCGATTTAAAAAAAGATAAATTTATTTAAAGTTGAGATAAGTGAAACTCTGATATTTGTATATCCGCCAACCCACAGTAAAACAGTGCCTTGGATTGAGCACCTAGCTTTCTCCTTAATAGAAGAGAAGACTTTTAGGAGGAGGCCACGCAGGGGACACCAACAGAATATGACTAACAGGAGTCTCCGGCCACACTGCTTGTAATAATCTTAAATTTCTTATGAACACATTCGTTAAGTCTCATGTTTATTTATTAATAGAATATGTAAAAAATAGAATCGAGTGTAAAAAATTGTTACGCTCTTTTTGTTTCCCATTATTCAAAAAACACATACAGACTTGTTAATTACAAATTAACTCATTATATCATAAACAAGATTAGCTCGAAGTTTTTCCTATAATAACACGTACATGGCGTATAGTGAGAATATTGTAAAATAAATTCGGACGAGAACGGTATTCTTTACAATTAAAGAATTTACAATATTTTTGTACTCCTTCAAAATGACATCTGAAGCAGTATTAGGTGATGTATTGAATGAAATAAATGCAGATATCCAAGCTCTGTCACCGGCGACACAGAGATCAATTAAGAATATAATAGAAAAGGAACATTGCACACAGCACGAAGTGATAGTAAAAGACTTATTTACACCTGGCGAAAACTTTACAGGTAAATTATATGAAATTGATATAAAATGTAAAACACCTGAAAGTGAAAAAGATATAAACATATTTGTGAAAGAGAAAATAAATTTGAAAAACTTGACTATTGTGAATATGGAACAATTATATACGAATGAAGCGTTAATGTACAAACATTTATCAAAAATAATAACGCGTCTACAAGATCAAGCGAATGTACCGCCCCAAGAGAGGTTCAAAATAGCGAAAGCCTATGACGAAACAACTAATGATACAATTATACTTGAAAATTTGCGTCAAAAAGGTTTTAGGATATATAATAAAACTGAACCTGTTTCATTGAAATATTTCGAATTAGGAGTTCAAGAGCTGGCCAAGTTCCACGCGATGTCGTTCGTTATTGAAAAAGAATTGCCGGAATATTTTAGAAATAATTTTGCAGTGCTAGAAAATGCGTTTGTTTTCGATGAAAACTTTAGTGGACTGATGCAAAATATCTGCAAATACATAGCTAATCTGTACGATGATGAAACTAAAGTAAAAATTGAAAATTTTGTACCAGTTTTACTAGAAAAGCTTCCTAAATATCATAACGACAGAACAAATGTATGTACTCTATCGCATGGAGACTATAGGAAAAACAATATAATGGTGCGGATGATCGTAAGTACTTCATTTATAAACTTCCTAAAATAAAACTTAGTTTTTTTTTTATAATTGATATTACAATGTACCTTATATTTATTTTTTTTTTTTATTTTAGTAAGAATATTGAAAAATTAATACCATAAAATTAAGTATAGTATTCGACAATAATATTATAAACAAACTCAGTGAAACACAATAAAATTAATATTTCAAAAGTGAAGAGTAATAGTGAATGATAAATAATAATAATTAATGATCCTTTACGACGCAATGTAACAAATAAAAATAATAAGTTCAGCTTAAGAATATAACAATATTTTTTATCTGTAGAATTTGAATGAATGAATAACACTGCTAAAGCCCTTGCTTTTTCAAATGAATTAATGTAGAACATTGTTTTATGCCAGGATGGGGAGCCGGTAGAAATCATAATAGTTGACTATCAATTCCTCGATTACGGCTGTCCGATGAGGGATTTACTGTACTTTATATTCTCTGGAACAGACCGAGAACTCCGAAGAAAACACTTGAATGACCTTAAGGAGTTGTACTTTGAGACACTAGCAAGATTTCTCAAGTACTTCGACATGGACGTGGAGACTGTGTATCCGAGAGAGGAGTTCGAAAGGATTTACACCGAGTGGCTGGATTACGGAATGATGTTGCCGCTAATTGCTATGTTCGCTATGTTTGCACCAGAGACTGGAGTTGATCTTGAGAATAATGCCCTTACAGAACTTCCGTTCTGTCCTGATAAAAAATATCATTATATTTTACGAGGGCTCATAGATGATTTTGTTGAATGGGGATATTTGTAATGGAATCTCTTTTCAGTAATAAGGTAAAGGCACCAGATTCCGCAGCCGTTAACCGTGTCTAAGGGTAGAGCAGAGCTACTTTCTTGAAGATTTCTATTTAAAATTTCTAATTCCTGCCTAAAGTTTCTAGAGCCTGTAGATGTCATAGCAGTCGATTGTCAATTCCGCGATGTCCGCTGAAGGATTTATTGTACTTTATATTCTATGTTACAGCCCGAGGACTCCAAAAAGCACTTTAATGACCTCAAGGAGTTGTACTTAAAAAAAATAGAAAATAATGTCATCATTCGAATTTCTTCGCATTTATTATTGTAAGCTAAATGGGGCGAAACAGACGGACAGAACCAAAGCGTTATCTATATTTGGAAAATTCTTAAAAAGGTGAACCTATTTACATTTTTTTAAGTAAATCTGGGTTTAGCGACTGTAATGTTGCGCCTGCAATTAGCGTTGCAACATCATGTTTTAATTTCGTATGTTTAAGTTTTGATCGTTTCTTCGAAGAAATTTATTAAGTCTTAATAATTGTATGAATGTAATAGCATTTTGTACAAAAATAGCCTTTTCCTTTAGTTCGCCATATATGATTACTTCCCAGAAATTGATCTTTATACGTGACACTATTTAGATGATGTAATAAAGAATGGTTTTCTTTTACAAAATAAGCAGATTCGATTTCTGCCTATGAAAAATATTTTTTTGAAAAAACTGATATTACCATATTATACTAGTTCTTTTAAAGTAAAATTAGTATTTTTAAGTTAGTAAAATTCAATTTAAATTTTACAATGCGCTATCGTATTAAATCTTTAGTATTCTCTTATTTATTTTAAAAAAATATACGTTTTTTGCATTAAACAACATTTTTTTTAAATTTATTTTTTAATAATCTAAAACAGGATCACCCGTGTTAGTGTAACGCTGATAAAGGCGGCAAATAACGCTTCTGTTGACACCAAAATACCGAGATATCTGAGATTGATTTCCTTCTGTTGCATTCCTACAGTTCTTTGCATTTCATCTGCGTTTAAATGACGTCGCTCCGTGACGTAAAATCAAATTAGTTTAAAACATTTTTTTAATTATTTTTAGGGTTCCGTACCTTAAAAGGAAAAACGGAACCCTTATAGGATCACTTTGTTGTCCGTCTGTCTGTCTGTCTGTCTGTCTGTCTGTCTGTCTGTCTGTCGGGATGTCAACCCTTTTTTCTCAGAAATGCATAGACGTATCATGTTGAAATTAATATCATATACTCAAGTCTACGATGACAAATATTAAAGTTCTAAGTCAACGCAATCAAAAGATAATGGAAAATATGTCGTATATTTTGACCATTTTAGCGTTTTCGCAAGGGAATCAACTTACTGGGTACTTCCCATTGACCTAGCACGATGAAATTTGGCAAAAAGTAAGATCTTATGGTACAAATAAAGGAAAAAATCTGAAAACTGTAAATTTTGTATGTATGTTTGTCTGTTTGTAAGTTTGTCTTTCAACCTTTTTCTCAGAAACGCGTGAAGGTAACAAATTTTTGTCAACGTCAAGTACTCAGAGTTGTAATTACTAAGAGCTGTGAAAAAATCAAACTTCTAAGTTAACGCAATCAAAAGATACGGTCATTTATATCACATATTTTAAGTATGATAGCGTTTTTAACGTTTTCGCAAGGGAATCAAAACCTATAGGGTACTTCCCATTGACCAAGCATTATGAAATTTGGCCAGGAGCAAGGTCCTTTAGTATACATAAAGGAAAAAATCTGAAAACTGTAAATTTCTGTTCGTGTGTCTGTCAGTCTGTACGTCTGTCTTTCAACCTTTTTCTCAGGAACGCGTAAATGTATCAAGTTGTAAATTGATCAAGCGGAAAATATATTAATCTTAGAATTAAAATTATTTGTACTTGTAACAAATTAACATAGAAGTTGACCATGGTCAAAAAAACAATTTTACAAACACTGAGAAGAAATTTGTATCAATACGAAAACATTAAAAAGCAGCAAACCTTTATAAACAACGCAATGCAATCTATATATCGCAGCTAACAAAATGATAGCGCGATGCAGCGTACAGCTAATGCCATCTATTACAACATTATGACATTAACTGTGATATAATTCTGCTCGATTAATAAAAATTCTTATTTTAATTATTATTTAAACGCGCTAAAAATTATAAAATAAACTTTTCATTTAAAAGTTTTATCGTCGATTTATAACGTCATTACGTAATTAACATTCAATATAAGAGCTTCACGCGATTTGATTTAAGTACTCGTATTGACTTAGTACGAAAATTTTAAAATTAAATTTAAACAGATCGAGTTATTTAATTTACTTATTTATCTACACATATAAGTCTTCTGGTAATATAATTAGTTATTTATAAATAAACAATTAGTTTTGTTCGAATTAAGGACTAATTATTTTCGTCTTGGCAACACTAATATATATTTCGATATTTTGATTGATAATGTAAATCTAAATATTTTACGAACGTAGTGCAGGGGTAGTGGAGTGTAGTAGAATATAAATAAAAATAAAACGAGAATAAAATATAATATAATTATGTTGTTAATGTCAAAGTCAACAAGTTAGTTCATTGAAATTGTCAAGAGATGGCGCTAGATGTATCCTGAATCGCGCTATAACTTTTTTTTTTGAAAGTATAAGGTGTATTAGTACTTATAATAACATTTTGTGTTTCCAAGGATTGCATCCACGATCGTGTTTTAAATTAAAGTGCTCCTAAGTAGTTTCAAAATAGTTTTTGGTACGTGATCCATATTTACATAATATTTGATTATATTTAAGCGACTTCTAAAAAGGAGTGTTTTCAATTCGACCTTGTATTTAATTTTTTTTTTTTATGTTTGTTCGCCGATTACGCCGCCATTTGGGTACCGATTTTCAACATTTTTTTTTTTGTTTGAAAAGGTATACTTCCAAGGTGGTCCCATTGTCTTCAGGTCAGGATCAGATGAGGGGATCCTGGAGAAATTGAGGGAACTCCTCAAATATTATAGGCAAGCGTATACCGATTTAGGTATTTTTGATAGTAATTTATGTTGGAACTGATGATGAAGACCACAAATGGCGTAGATGGGTTAGTCTTATATAGATTTCTATAAGTTTGTACGGAACCCTCGGTGCGCGAGTCCTACTCGCACTTGACCAGTTTTTTTAAATTATAAAATTAATAAAATTCGAAAAAATGCATTCGCTTTTGAATTTGCGAAAAAAAAAACAAATTCTATTCGATTTTTTTTTTACTACCAGCCAGTATGTCCTCTAGATCAAAAACGTTTATATACATAGGTATTACCTACTTGGTAAGAAATGATATAAAAATTGATTAATAATATGAAAAAGTATATGTTGCTTTGACTTTTTCGTCGTGTGCATTATACGTATAAATATTTATTAAAGTGTATAACTAAATATGTATATCCCAGAATTCCGAAATCATCACCTAACAATGTATTATGGGGGTACTATATTCTAAACAGAAAAAAAATTCGTTATAGATCTATTTATATGAAATTTTGAATTATTGACGTCGGGATCAATTCGAATTTAATATTTCAGCCTGAAGGAATGCCATGTGTTATAAACGTATGTATGCACAATGTAATTCTGTGGTCATATTTACTTAAAACTGAATACATATACTTTTTGATGCTAATTATAAAACGTAAAACACAAAACGCAGTATTTTATCAGTTTTCTGAATCGCTTTCTTCAAATTCCAAAATATACGCGGACAAAGCCGCGAGAAACTGCTAGTTACTTATAGTTTCAAATTTAGCCTACCACGTCAAGTTAAAAAATGTATTATATTAAATTTCCTGTAAGTGTCCCACAGCTAGACAAAGGCTTTCTCTCCTATTAAGGAGAAGGTTTAGAAGTTGATCCGCTGCTCCACTGCGGGTTGGCGGATATACATGTGTCCGAATTTCTTCTGCCCCATACAGGTTTCCTCACGTTGATTTCTTGAAATGAATTTAAACACAAAGTTAGCACTCGAAAACTCAGCGGTGCTAGCCAGGGTTTGAACTTGCGATCAAACGTTGTAATCGACGTGTTCTAACCGCTAGGCCATCTTGACTCTTGTTCACTATTTCGTTTGCTTCATTGTTTTCGTGTAAGCCTCTTTTATTTATTAATTAAAATATATTTTTTTAACAAAAGTAGCCTAAGTCATTCCTTATAAAATTAGCTTTCTGCGTGTTCGATAAAGTGTAAATAGAATTTTATTTTCTAAGATTTTAAGAAAAAGTCAACAAAAATCTGTATCGCCATGATCCGTGTATGGAATTACTTTAAATAATAATTTACACCTGAATACGGTAATTTATATAACGAAACTTTTCTTCAATGATATGATATACTATACATAAGTATAAAATCTATTCTATTAATTTATCCAATAAAAAGTAACAAAACTAAAATTATTTTTAAAATTTCCAAGTACGATTGCAACACCGTGTAGAGTTTCTTCGTAAATATTAAAATGCAGTTCCAATTTCAAAATTCCGTGACATGGTTCCTTTCAACAAAATTCTTTAGGTCTCATAGTTTCAGTTTTCTCTCTACTGACCCATCATACTTATACACATACAGATATTTTCTACATCCACGCACATTTATTGCAGTTATTATTTACAATAATTGTTTAAATTAAAAAAAAAAGACTGAGATTGTAATACCTACTTAATTGTTAAAAAAAAATTAAAATATATAAAACTAGCAGTTCCTCGTGGTGTTGCCCGCGCATACTTTAAAACCCCCTAGCACAACTATAAGGGATGATTTTTGAATTCGGGATATTTATTTATTCACCCTAAGAAATATTTATGCTCAGTTTAAGGATAATCGGATAAAAAACTAAATTTTGTGTATACAAACTTCACTACCCCTTACAGTTCAATAAGGAATGGTATTCGTGCGTTTTATGGTTCACATTTCGTTACTATCATCCAGAAGTATGTGTATTAAATTTTAAGTAAATATATATAATACTCTTTATTGCGCTGAGAAATTTTACATAGTAATTTTACACATGAAATTATTGTTCACAATGGCGGGCTTATTTCTAAGAGAAATTTCTTCCAGCCAACCCACAGCTGTAAGAGATAGTGTTATATAGCAGGTATAAATAGTGCAACTTTGGATACTCCAAATAATATTATACATATATAACAATTTTAATATAATATGGAATATAACCACGGAATAAGATTTTTCATGCAAATGTTTTTGTCCCCTTTAATCCTCTTAAGGGTGGAAAATCAGAAAACCATTTCTTAGTCAATGCTTACACCGTAAAAGGCATCTACAGCCAAAATTTCAAGTTTGTAACCCTAGCAGTTTAGGCTCTGCGTTGATGAATCAGTCAGGACAAGTGATTTTATATATATATAGATATAATCAATTATCAAAATCAAAATACACTTTATTCAAGTGGGCTCTCACGAGCACTTTTGTCTCGTCTATACAATATAAAAATACATTAATACGGAAGCTACTACCGGTTCGGAATGCAGATTTTAACGAGAAGAACCGGCAAGAAACTCGATAATTACTCTTTTAAAATTATGACTATATTTTTTATGAATTACGTGTACGAAAATGTATTGAACAACTGTATGAAATTCAGCATATACTAAACCGATGTATCTTTATCGTCAACGTGTAGATGTTTAAATTCGAATTCTACCATTCGATTCGTTTCAACTGGTGCTACAAAAGTTCGAAGGTAGCAGTGACACTAAAATCAAGTGCAACTGGTGCCTGATTTAGGTCACTGCTGCCAATTTGTCCTCATATTATAAAATAGAATATTTATCTAGGAAATAGAAATTTTAAACTTCGTTTATTCCTTTGAAAATAAAATAGCAAACATTTCAATATATTTTCAAAACAGTCAGGTTTTACCATTACATTGACATTTGGATGCTGATAAGCAATAATGTGTCAACCCACAAAAAGTGAAAGTCGGAGATGTCAAAGTATTTTGATACTGCATCACCTGTTTAACATTATTAAAAAAAATTTAAGTCATATAAACTGAATAAGTACCAAAAAAATTTTCTTAATTAAAAGTTTCGAATTTCAAGCGCGTTCAATATTTTGCAATTTATACAATGATCTGAAATATTTGAAAAACTTTTCATTGGATAATACATTAAATATATCATTCTGCTTGTAATTCATTACATCTTTTATCAAAAAAATAAATGTAAACGTGGATATATACTTCTTCAAACATATTTATTAAGGATAGGTTTGACATCTTTAGACGCCATTTTCTCAAAATGAAGTCCGTGTGGGTTGACACATTATTGGTTATCAGCGTACAAATATAATGTACGAACTAAAGTATTACAGTCGTGTCCGCCCATTTTGATTATTGTCTTAAAAATAATACATTAAAGAGATAAGAAGTGTTATCGAAGGTCATCACAAAAAAAGTTATTCATTGTTGTTTAAAAGGAGTCTTCACATATTTTTTTATTTTTAATGTACTTCAACCAAGGCTGAATTTTGATGTCTGGAGGCACTGAGCAACAAAGAAATTGAGCGTGCTAATTATTTTCCGAATAAAATGATTTCTTTTTTTGTAACAAATAGAAACTTCTAATCAGGGCCTTATGATGTTTTATAAAAATAATACATATAACAACATAAATGTTTTTACACGCATTTTAAATAAAACTGCACAGAAGACGAAATTTAGAATAATTTGAAAGTTTCCATTTCATGGCTTTCTTGTGAAGGCTGTATATTGTTTAGTCCTGCATACCATCCTCTAAATCCGGCCCTGACTTCCATTGACGTAATATTACAGTTAATTTATCTTGTTTTATGCTAAGTTAGAGAACAGACGGAGGACACGTCAGTGAAGAATACTATTTACATTATATGTATGTATTTCAAGACAAGAGGAAGTTATCAATTAAACTGGCTTTTGTGTGTTTATGTCACGCAAATTCTTCGTCAATTTTAAATAGATTTTAATAATTCGTTTTTAAAATTAAGAAATGAAAATTAAGAAATTATTCAATAAAAAAATATTACATATACAACCATGTATTTGCCACACAAACGCATTTATAAACTTTTGTCTGTATTATATATGTATAGATACTAGCTTTACCCGATACGGCCACCTAAAATATAAAGATTTTTTTTTGCCTCGCCCCTGTGGGCGTCCCCAAAACACCCTACCAAAGTTTCATCACAATACAACCATCGACAACACAGATCAATAAACACAGTCTTTCTGAGGGCAAATATCGGTATTTCTTATAATATATGAAGAGTTTCCTCGATTTTTCTAAAATTCCAGCATCAGATCCTGATGACAATGGGACCAATTCGAAAGTATACTCTTAAAAAAAATTAAAGTCGGCCCATAATTAACAACGAAATCGATGAACAAAATAAAAATAAAAAACATACATAACATTAAACCTTTTTCGAAGCCTGTTAAAAATGCTCTGTCCTGACTGGCTGACTGACTGACGAATCAACGCACAGCCTAAGCCGCTGATAGTAGAGACTTGGGGAATATGTTCTTTGTACGTAAGCAGCCGATAAGATTTTTGAAGGAGTGAAAATTGGTTAAAACGTTTTTAATTAATATCATATTTATTCAAAACTTAGTACAAATATTTCTGGTTGCTAATAACGGAATGTGAAATACAAAACCTATTAATATCATCCTTAACCGATTAACTTTAAACTAAGCATAAATTGACGCTGATAAGCAATACTGTTTCAAGCCACTCGGATTTCATTAAAAAAAATTGCTTCTAAACATATCAAGCCTATTCTTAGTAAAAGTTCTTTAAAGAAGTATACATCTTTTCTGATGAATAGTATAATAAATTAAAAACATATTGAGATACTTAATGTGATATCTAATAATAAGTTTTTCAATTATAATATATAATATGGTTTTATTGTATAAATTGCAAAATACAGAATGCACTTGAAATTTTAAACATTAATATTTTTTTCCGTACTTAGTTTGATGACTTTGAATAATGTTACATGGGTGACGCATTATCAGAAGACATCGATATCTCCGAATTTGACCTTTTGTGGGTTGACACATTATTGCTTATCAGCATCCAAATATTTCTCGGGGTAAATAAATGAATAAAATCAAAATATCTATCAAATAACTTGAAAATCATCTTTTACTAAGGCACTGGTGGTTGTCAAAATATTTTAAAAGCCTATTTGAATAAAGTAATTTTTTCAATTTGAAAAAGAAAACATTCACTGGTGAATTTATGTAGCTGAAAATTTGACTAAATATGTATAAGTATATAATATAAGTGGAAAGCGACTACGCTTCTTAAAAAAGTATACACCAATACTAAATAGATGATAACTTTTCCAGTATTCTAAATCGCGTCTACCAAATTTCAAACTATACGCTGTTGAAACCGCGAATTGCTAATTTACAACAAACGCAAATTATAATTACTTATTCTTAGGTGAGAATTATGGTTATAAGTTTGGCTCTCAAACTTAAAAAAAATCATAAGTTCGCCATTGCGGTACATCTGAACTTATAGTCAGTGTCTTATTTCTGACAGAGTCACAGTTTTCTTGAGGTCAACTAGATAACTGTTACTAGGGTACAGAGTTGGTTCATATCACTCAAGAGAGTGAAACTTACAAATGATGTCTCTTTAGAATATTTAACGTGCGGCCCTGTGATTTTATTACCGCAAAAAAACTCGAAAATATAATTTTTATTTTATATATATTAAAAAATATAATGATTTTATTATATGATAATAAAAAAAAATTATATTTTTTTATAAAATTTCGAGAATCGAAAAAGTAAAGGCGATTTTGAATTAACCATTTAGCGTTGCACTGCGATTTAAAATTGGATAAATGAATTGAGAGTTGACATAAGTGACATTTTAAAATTTGTATACCTTCCAGAAGCAGTGCGGTGGATTAAGCTCGAGTCACTTTTCTTAATAGAAAAGAAGGCTTTTAGGAGGAGTCACGGGGTCATTAACACTAACAGACTGAGAGAAATCTTCGATCTGAGCTTACGATTATCTGTTTCTGGTAAATCTGTAAATTTGAAAGTTAAATTTCAAATGAACACATTCGTAAAGTTAAGACATGTAATTTATTTACGAACAGGATCTATTCAAAAATATGATCGAAAATGCGCTTTGTACTTCATATTATACGCAAAAGACATACACACTTGATAAGTGCATATTAATTTACAATGCTATGTACGAGACTTTAGCTCGAAGCTTTTGATATAATAATACAAACGTTGCATTTAATGAGAATATTATAAATTACATGTGATTAAGAGCGGACGAGATCCTTTTAAATTAAATAATTTATAATATTTCCGTGCATCTTCAAAATGACATCTGAAGCAACACCGGGTTATGAATTAAATAAAATAAATTCAGATTTTGAAGGACTATCACCCGCGTTACAGAGTTCCGTTATGGAACTAATAGAAAAAGAACATTTCGCACAGTACGAGATGACAGTAAAAAAATTTAGTTCACATGGCGACAATTTATTGGGTAAATTGTATGAAATTGATATAAAATGTAAAACACCTGAAAGTGAAAAAGATATAAATTTATTTGTCAAAGAGAAAATAATTTTGAAAAATCTGACTATACTCAATATAGAACAACTATATGCAAATGAGGAGTTAGTGTACAAACACTTATCAAAAATAATAACGCGTCTACAAGATCAAGCGAATGTACCGCTCGAAGAAAGGTTCAAAATAGCGAAAGCCTATGACGAAACAAGCAATAATGCAATTATACTTGAAAATTTGCGTCAAAAAGGTTTTAGGATATATAATAAAACCGAACCAGTTTCGTTGAAATTTTTTGAATTTGGAGTTCAAGAGCTGGCCAAGTTCCACGCGCTGTCGTTCGTTATGGAAAGAGAATTACCAGAATATTTTAAAAATAATCTTGCAGTACTAGAAAATGTTTATATTTTCGACGATAACTTAAAGGATCTGACACGAACTATTTTGAAATACATAGCTGATTTGTACGATGATGAAACGAAAGTAAAAATTGAAAAATTTGTACCTGTTATCCTAGAAAAACTTCCTAAATATCAAAAAGACAAGACAAATGTATGTGCTCTATCGCATGGAGACTATAAGAAAAACAATATTATGGTCCGGATAATCGTAAGTACTTCTTTTACAAACTTTTTAAAACAAAACTTAATTAAAAATAATAATACAATGAAATAAAATATAATATTCAATAATTAATAAATTACTTGTAACATAAACAAAACTCAGAACACAACAAAATTGTAAGTAAAAAATAATCAGTTCGCCTTAAAAAGTTGCTATACATTTTTATGTATAGAACTTGCATGGATTAAAAACTCTGCTAGGGCCTTCGCTCTTTCAAATGAATAAATCTATAAAATTGTTTTATGCCAGGATGGAGAACCGGTAGAAATCATAGCAGTCGACTATCAACTCCTCGATTACGGCTGTCCGATAAGAGATTTACTGTACTTTATATTCACTGGAACAGACCGAGAATTCCGAAGAAAGCACATGAATGACCTCAAGGAGATATACTTTGAGACTCTAGCAAGATTTCTGAAGTACTTCGACATGGACGTGGAGACTGTGTACCCGAGAGAGGAGTTCGAGAGGATTTACACCGAGTGGCTGGATTACGGACTGATGTTGCCGCTAATGACCATGTTTTTTACGTTTGTACTAGAGACTGAAGTTGATTTTGAGAATAATACCTTTGCAGAATCTGCGCTCTGTCCTGATGAGAAATATCACTATATGTTACGTGGAGTAATAGATGATTTTGTTGAATGGGGATATTTGTAATGACATCCCTTTTCAATAATATGCTATAGGCACCTAATTCATCAGCAGTTTCTCAGAATATCAAATGAATTTTAAATTTTAAGAATTAACTGTATCTTTCTAAAGGTCTACTTGTTCTCGAAGCTTGGTTCGTTATTTTAGAACATATAGTTAAGACATATTATTATCTTTTTAAACGAATAAACGAAGTTTAAAATTTATATTTTCTATGTAAATTTTCTATTTCCGCAATATTTTGTGACTTTTTCTGGGTCACTATCATTTTCATAAAAAACAATTGCTCATGAGACCAGTGACCCTAAAATCTTAAGATATACTGATTCACTGCTGCCCTCGAACGTTTGGAGTACCGGTCGAATGTCTGATGGGAATATTCGAATTTCATACTCGACAATAGCTTAATGAAATGATTACTTAAATTTGTCCAGATTTTTATATTTTCACATTTACGTCGTCATAATGAATAAAACGACGTCTCATTTATCAAAATTGGCCCACACGTGTTGTCTGAATACTACCACAGGTACAAACCTCCATACAAACATAGGCTGATAAATAACTAAGCCTCCTTTGTATCGTCCGCGTCGGGTAAAAATGATAAATTTATTTACTATAATAATTATCAGGTCATGAAACGACTTTGTTTTATCATAATTCATAATCTGCCTAGAACTGTACACAAGGCTCATGTTAGCTGGAAAATCGTGGCTCATTATCACTCGTTTCTGCGTTATGAAGACGCGCGTTTTCGATTGTTACGATTTTTGTCGTAGAGAATCAGGCGCTGGTGTGAGTATCGAATGAATCCCCGAGGAGCCTTTGAGCTGCGTAATCCCGCATCGCTAATACCGCGGCCGATTGCCGGACGATATAAATCACGGTAAGTGTTGGAGCGGCGATAACGTCCCAGCGGGACGATCAGGGCTGCCTCTCGAGAACTTTACTGCTGTTTGATGAAGGAAAACATTGAGAACTGTTTTAAAAGTCATCCTTTAGTACGTTAGCGAATGGAATTGCTTCTGTAGTTAGTGTCTGTATGAATCTGTAGTTATCTGTAGTCTGTAGACAAAAAATCGTTTTTGTAAAAGTCCCTTGGTTTCTGAGATAGAAGCCAATTTTTGAGATAAATTGCAGATTCTGTGTAGTACATTTTTTTTGTGTGAGTTCTCAAGTATAGTGATGCAAAAGACAAAAACCTTTAAATTGAAATTCAAGTGACTTTTTTTCGCACATGATAGACTTAGAGCTATGAAATTTAAGTTATATTTGATAAATACATTATTCAGCTTTAAGAAACAGTAACAACGATTGAGAAAGGTTTAAATGGCAGTCAAAAAACCTACTAAAGAAGTCATTTTTCGTACTTTTCACGTAATATATATATATTTTTTTTTTTTTTCACGTAATTGTCTAAGGATTTCTAAATTAAACTCTATTACGCAAAATTGCTGAAATAACTTATATATAATTGGTACATCTAAAAGCAACTGATCAAAGAATTTAACTGAATAGAATGAAATCATCGTTATAAGTTCAGATTATATCAACCCTGCCCAAGAAAAACATTTAGGAAAAAAACAGTCGAATCTAACTCAGCGCTAATGACGTATTAGCCGCTTCCGCAGGTTCTGCCCGCGCCATTTATTTTATGGACTCTACAGAGATTAACGACTACGTATTCCGTTCATTCCATTGAATTTAATCTTAAAATAGGATACGAATTTTAGTTTTATGAGGTTCGCGAATATTGTGTATACTAATATATATACGAGATGTATCTTTGTAGGTAATCTCAGTTACTACTGATATCGAGCTTGATTTTATAAGTTTCTATGGGTGAATCTTTTGACAGGACGTGGTATGCCATATCCAAAATTATGAGGAATAGCGAAAAATACGTAAAGGACCCTTGTGGGCGATTTTGATGAACACTTAAACTGCATCATTAGTTTTAAAAACAGGCAACCTATATAATGCCACTAAATAAAAGCGTTACTTAAAGGAGTATATATATATATATAAATTCATATGAGTACCCTATCAAGTTATAGTCGTATAATAACATTTGACACAACTTTTAAAAATTTTCATATATCGTGGGGGAAAGCACATTTCATAATTTAACTGCTCTAACGGTAAATCACGGTAGCAGTGTAAATGGTTTCTCGGTATTACAAATTTAGCATCCATGGTCAATTTATATAATGACAAAATTACATTAAATAAATGAAAAAAACATTACAGAGACTACCACGTATTTGGCAAATACGCAAATATGGACGCTGATAAGCAATAATAAGTCAAGCCATATGGATTTCAATGTAAGAAAATGGCGCCTAAAGGTGTCAAACTTATTCTTCATAAACTTGTTTGAAGATGTAAAATATATCCATCTTCCCTTTTGTATTTTGATTAAAGTTTTATGAATTTAAAACAGATTGGTATAATAATTTTTTTTCAAAAATAATAAGTTTTTCAAATATATTATATCAGTGTTTCCCAACCTGTGGTCGACGGACCCGTAGAGGTCCGCGGTGTCATCTCTGGACCATACATAAATACTAATTGCTCGTAATCGCTACTTAGCATGGCGAAGTGCGTCAACGTGCGTTAAGAGAGACTGAATGAGTAATGTGAAATAAATAAGTGCGTGCGGGCGCCCGGCCGTGACTCTTAAACAGTTATAAATACCTATTTTGCATCTGTAATAGCAAAAAAAACCTAATACGGTATTTTGCTATTTATTTTATTAAGGGGTTCCATGAAACTGTTCTTGATTTCCTAGGGGTCAGTAGCTGAAAAGGGTTGGGAAACACTGTTTTTAATTATTGCTTATTCTAGAATATTGAACACACTTAAATATTTCAAACGATAAATTAAGACACATTTATTCGTACTTATTTAGTTAAGATGACTTTAACATTTTATGAGTAACGAAAATATAAAGATAAGTGTCAAATAAGTAGGAAAAATCTTGTCATCAGCGAGTTATTCTGGCATGCGCTGCAAAAACCGTTAGAATTACACCTCTGTAATGTACAATGAAAATGTTTATCTTAAACTAGCAGTTGCTCGCGGGTACGCTCGTGTATATTTTGGAATTTCAGCTAAATAAATCTATCATACCAAATTGTGATCCGTTCCAGGATTTATTACCCCATAGCGTCATTTTAAGGGATGAATTTGTAATTCTGAGATACATTTATTTTAGGCAGTTTCTCTCTAAGTAATGTTTGTGCTGATTTTAAGGATAATCGGCCAAAAAAATATGTTTTCTCCATACAAATTTTACTACCCCTTTGTTTTCTATTTTATATTTCATTACTATCACCCTGAAGTATGTGTATTAAGTTTTAAGTTAATACGACCACGGAATAAGATTTTGCATACAAACGTTTTTACCCCTTTTCACCCTCTTAGGGGTGAATAATCAAAAAAACCCTTTTTTTGTGGATGTCTGCAACCTAAAAGCCACATACTGTCAAAATTTCAAGTTCGTAGCCCCAGCGGTTTAGGCTCTGCGTTGATGAATCAGTCACCCCAAGTGATTTTATATATATAGATGTTCCTACAAGCTGTGACAGAATACATATTTTATGTGTAAGCCATTATCGTTAAAACTAATCCTGCACAGAAGTCGGGAGCATCAGCAAGTTTATAGTAAACGTATAGTCTAGTTTTCTTTCCTTGTCATTATTTGGTAATAATAACCTGAATGAAAATCATGAATATTCGAACAATTATTTTTCATTATAATTTTGCAAATAAAAATTGATTTAGTTCTATGATTTAATCGGTGATTTTTATCTCTTATATGTGGCTAAAAGTAAGCTATATATGCCTACTAAATAAGACAATGACAGAAAAATAGACTTAAGTAAGTACTGTTAGGCTAAGGCCTCCCGATTAAGGAGAAAGTTTAAAGTTGAATCCACCACGTTGCTCCACTGCCAGTTGGCGGATATACGTGTGGATGCTGATAAGCAATAATGTGTTAACCCACAAAAAATCAAATTTTCTCCAAATTTATGTATTTTGATACTACGTCACTTATATAACATTTTTCAAAAAAAAATTCATCTAAAATAAATAAGTATGGAAAAAAGTTTCTTAACTCAATGTTTCGAATTTCCAGTGCGTTTCATATTTTGAAATTTATAAAATAATCTGAAATATTTAAAAACTCATTATTAGATAAAATATTAAATAAACCTATCTACTTTTGAATCATTATAAATTCTATCACAATAGAAAAGAAAAGATGAATATACAGGTCTTAAAACAAATTTATTAAGAATAGGTTTGACATGTTTAGACGCCATTTTCTCAAAACGAAGTCCGTGTGGCTTGACACAGTATTGCTTATCAGCGCCCATGTGTCAGATATTCTCTCGGCACATGCAGGTTTCTTCACTATTTTTCTTCACCGCCGAGCTCGAGATAAATTAAAATAAATTTAGCATTTGAAAACTCAGTGGTGCTAACCGGGGTTTGCACCCGCGATTACTGGTTGAGATCGATGTTCTAGCCACTAAATCACCTCGGCTCGCAATTTAAATGTAAATAACAAAAACTAAAACATTAATAAACAGCAGAAGAATGAGAACAAAAAGTTTTGTTTTTGTATTTTACATACCAATAAAAATATTTATTTCTTTGTTTGTTAATTTTTACAACGAATTTAATTCACAATATGTTGATCAATTTTTTCTTACATTATTGAAATATGTATGACGTAGACAAACGTAAAACTAACGAGGTAACTTTGTTTTGTTTAGGGTTCCGTACCCAAATAGTGCTAACCATATCCAATCCTGGACGTCGCTAAATCTTTCATATGGGATGGGTACTTCTAAAGTAAGGTCCGAAGGGGGGGGGGGGATTAAGTATAAAATGTACAAAGATAAACTAGTTTTATCCGGGAATTACGCTGTAAGAGGGTGTGATTCTAAATGCTTATCTCAGTTATTTAGAAATGATATAAAGCATAGTATAAGTCGTATACTAATGGCCCCCCCCCATTAGTATACCACTTCATGCTTCCATACCACCTTTATACACGTCCATGGACCCTATTACTAATCCTCCGCTGTCCGTCAGTCCGTCCGTCTGTCAACCAGTATCTCATGATTCACAGTGGAGTTGAAATTTTCACTGTGTATTTCTATTGCCGCTTTAACTACAGTTAATAAAAATCGGTCAAGTGTGAGTCGGACTCGAGTGAGAATTACTTTTGTAAGTTTTACTCTTTCAAGTGTAAAGCAATGACAAACAACTTATGTATATATTTATGAAAGTCTGTGAAAAAAAAATCTGTCATACTACAAAAGACGCATTAAAACTATGTTGAACACGTGTCTAGCTAAACAGTGTTTAAAAATTAAACATTGCTTAAAATATTATCTAAATTGTTATACGTTACACTTGACAGCTGAAATACGTTTAAGACATCTATTAAACTCACTTAAACGTATGTTAATCTATATCTAAAGCATGTTTAACTCAAAACTGTGCTTAGAAGCGGATTTGTAGTACGGATTTTTTTAAACACGCGTTTAACGTCTGTTTAAATCTTTTGTAGTAAGGCAGTAAAAGTTTAATTTTACCTTATAGCGTCTATCTTGTTTATTTTAGATACGTAATTATTTAAAAGGAAACAATATTACATCTTGTAGAATGATACGGAACCCTCCTACTAGTCGAACTACTAGTTCGACTCTCACTTGACTATTTTTATTTTTTCTTATAATGCGTCAATCTTATCAATCAATCTTGGGAACTGGCAATCAAATTTGAATGTTTTATTTTACGTTAGATAAGAGTATCATATTTAAAAGCAAAAATTAAGATTATCTACATAATTAAAAATCAATGTATTTATTTTAAACGCGTTCCGAAACAATTGTCTCGATTTCGATAGTGAAACTTTGCTGGGAACGCTCACGACGGTTCCTGGCACTAAAAATCTATATATATTTTAGTTGGCATTCAAACGCATGGCAGGTACAGCTAGTTCATTACACTAGTATTAACTCAATAAAGTACTTAAAAGCTAAAGCTTTACAGCATGTCAGTTGATCTGGATTCTAGACGTCCAATCTATACATATTAAAGCGAAAGGTCACTCATACACTCATCACGAAATCACAGAAACTACAAGTGTTATGACTTTCAAATTTCGCATTAGAGTTCTATTTAGGACGTAGCAGCTTATTAAGACGAGATTTTGCAAAATTCGACGCTTAAAGGAGTAAAACGGGGTTTGAAAGTTTGTATGAAAGTCCTTTGTTAAACGCGAGTGAAACCTCGATCTCGAGTGATCTCGATGTATAAAATACCACTCACTAATTAATTACGAAATCTCAGAAACTATAACATTTACAAGCTTAAAATTTGCCTGGTAGGTTCCCTATAGGGTGTAGACATCCGCTAAGAACGGTTTTCACTAAACTCCACCCCTAAGGAGATGAAACGGGGAAGTTTGTATGAAAGTCCTATGTTTTTGAAATAAGACTTGAAATCTAAAATGTATGATCTATAGATGGTGTAGACTAATAATGTATTTAGAAATCAACCATTTGTAATGTTATGTCGTAAATAACAACTTTGAACCGTGCAAAGGCGGGTCGGATCGCTAGTTATTCATCGAACAAGCTACGAATTATCAGTCTAAATTACGTTTAAGCGCTAGTTAACTATAAAACAGGAGCACAAAACAAGCGTTTAACGTGTTTGTGCAGCTCTAACGACTTTTTCTATACAAATAAATAAAATTGAAGTATCTGTTTGTGATTTTAAATTAACAGATTTAAACTAAATACATATGAAAGTATATACGGTACTTACATCAAGAACATAATTTTGTAAATTTTTGCTTGTCTGTTTCCTTGCTTCGGTTAATCTCTGAAACGGCTGGACCGATTTTTATGGAACTTTCACTCACAGATAGCTATTATTTTGAGGAGTAACTTAAACTACTTTTATTTAAAAAAGATTGGAACCAATGAAATAGTGAACAGTATCCGATTCGAGTAGGTAAGGTTAACATAATTTTTTCTCTGCGTGTGAAACCATGGGGCACAGCTAGCTTAAAATAAAATATAGCTGGCAAATGAGCGGGTGGTACACCTGACGTAAAGTGATCACCGCCGCCCATGAACATTTGTAACATCAGACAGGTTGGCGCAGTGGTCACTGCAACTGACTGACAGCCACTAGTTCGATCCCCGCTCACGGCAAACGTCTGTATTGGCCATACGAATGTTTGTCGTGGTCGTCACAAAAACATGTCTCGACAAGACCACTAGGTCCTAATAGAAGCCGTTCAGTGTGATGCGTTTATTTGTCATCATAGAAAACCAAAGCATAAGTAAACTAGCTTGACAGTCACTTCGGGCCTTTTAGAATACACATACAAATTATTATACAATACAATACAAATACAAATTGCGCATTGCATTTTTTATATCGTTCTTCCTTGCTCCACTTTATAGATTAACTAGCAGTTCCCCGCCTCTTCGCCTGCGTATTCTTAGGAATTTGATATCCAAATTCCAACCTTCTTTTTAACCCCTTAGGGGATAGATTTTCAAAAATTCTTAGTGAACACTTACGACATTTAATTAACGTTTGTGCAAAATTTCATGTTTCTAGACCCAATGTTAAAAATATAAATATGGCATTTAAGTGAACGAAACAACGTATTTTGAAGTCGGTTTTTTTAGGTCTTAGTTATTTTATTTTAAGAATAAATTTCAAGAAAACACAGATTTATATCCAAATTATTGTTTAGTATTTCATTGACGATTTAAAAATAAAACAATTTAACTTGAAATATAACCTCAATTTATTCATTTTTATTATATAAAATCCCATGTTTTACATAATAATGGACTCACATGTAAAATTCCGCGAAATAATTCACAGTTTTTATTTTTATATTTTTATTATTATTTATAAGCGTTTGTTCACAGTATTATGAAACTGTAAATTTTAAAATTATTTTTTTAAGCTCCGATGGTTGAGATGGATGTGTGGAGTGACTATAATGGATAAGATACAAAATAAACATCTCAGAAGCAGTTTGAAAGTGCCACCAGTGACAGATAAAAGTAAAAAGTAAAGTAACAGCCTGTAAATATCCCACTGCTCTCCTATTAAGGAGAAGGTTTAGAGCTTAATCCACCACCCTGCTCCACTGCGGGTTGGCGGATATACATGTGTCAGAATTTATCCCGGCACATGCAGGTTTCCTCACGATGTTTTCCTTCACCGCACCGGAACATGTTATGCAGACTCCAAAAAGAGTGAGACTAGGACAAGATGATAAGGACGATTATGTGCTCCAAGAGTCAGTCAGTAGAGTAATGGTGTTGGTTTTGGCACGGCTACCTCGCTGCTGCAGGCGATGCTCTGCGCACTACTCTTGCGTGTTCTGCTAATCATGTCGGGAAAGCGGTGTGACCTTAAATTTTAAACAAACATATTTGTTATGTAAAAGAACATTTCCTGTTTGTGGGCAGGATCTGGAAAATTTGGGTTTGAGCGTACAAAAACTCTATGCTTTCTCTGTTTCACACCTTAAGAACTAGCAGCATTTTAAACAAATTTTATTTTCTAATTATTAGTGACATATTTAAACGTAAAAGCAGGAAAACAGAAATTTTGGAAAGTTTTAGTAGATTTTAAAGCACTCTCTTTCTATGCATATTTGAACATACGTTATGATACAGCATTTACATTGCCACAGTTTTCCTCAAGTTTATTTAAGTTTTTAAGGATATCGGCCTAACCCACTGTTTGTCAAATACTTCATCAAACAGTTTCATACAAAATATATAATAGTTTCATACAATAATCATAACGTGTCATAAATTATTCAATCTTTGATTAGTGGTTTTTAGTTGTGCTAATTATACATATGTTATTTTGGCAAAATCATAAATTATAATAAATTACACTTATTTACAGTGGCATGATTCAATTCAATTCTTTGGTTTATGGCTTTTAGTTGTGCCAAGTGGCATGATTTCTTGTCAATAAACAAAGCCAACTTTAACGCAATTTCTAATCTACCCTCACACGATATTCATATTTATATACATAAGTAATTCTTTAAGAATTAAATCTAAAATTAAAATTACACCCAGAAACTTTTTAAATCATCCAAATGAAAAAGCTAGATTACACAAAACAAAAACGAACTATGAAACTCAAACAATTACGGTGCTTAATGGGAATTGTGTGAACGAGACTTTAGCTCAAATTTCTATAAAATTATGTACATAGCTGTCACTTATAATATTCCGAATGTTCCGTTTAGACGAAAACAGTATTCTTAATAACTAATAGAATTACAATATTCTTGAACCTCAAAATGTCATCGAAAGTAAAATCATGTGATGAATTAAATCAAATAAATTCAGATTTTCAAGAACTAAAACCGTCAATACAGAGCTCAATTAAAAAAATTATAAAAAAGGAACAATTCACACATTATGACGTGACTGCAAAAGAATTTAGTTCAAACGGCAACAATTTTGTAGGAAGACTATACGAAGTTAATATAAAAGGTATAACACCTGAATGTGAAAAACATATAAACCTCTTTATCAAAGAAAAAATAATTTGTAAGAACTTGACAACATTTAGTATAGATCAGACATTCGCAAATGAGGAGTTTGTGTATAAAGATTTATCAAAAGTAATTACATATCTGCAAGATCAAGCAAATGTACCGCCTGAAGAAAGATTCAAAATAGCACAAGCTTATGACGAAACAAGCAATGATGCAATCATACTTGACAATTTGGGTCGAAAAGGTTTCACGACGTATGATAAAGAAGAATCTGTTTCATTGAAATATTTCGAATTAGCCGTGCAAGAGCTGGCCAAGTTTCATGCACTGTCATTCGTTGTAGAAAACGAATTGCCAGAATATTTTGAGAAGAATATCGTAGTGCGAAAAAACTTGATTAATTTCGATGAAGATTGGAACAAACTAATGCGAAATATATGCAGATACGCAGCTGATCTGTACAATGATGAAACAAAAACGAAAATTGAAAAATTCGTTCCAGTTTTATTAGAAAAACTTCCTAAATATTATAAAGACAAAGCGAATGTGTCAACTCTGTCGCACGGAGACTACAAGAAAAATAATGTTATGGTCCGATTTATTGTAAGTATTTGTTTTGTATACTCACGTATTTGAAATATAACTTACTTTATTAATATAGTATTATATACCGTTGTACATATCAGTAATGATGAGCGCTCTCAATTTTTTATATGTATTAAGCTACAAAAATAAACAAATTTTAATTAAAGTAAACATGAATATAATTATACTTGCATTGTGGATATATTAAATAAAAACCCAGAATATAACAAAATGAAAACAAATTATTTATTGATGATACTTCACAGCGTAATGTATATTCCGTTTATTTGGTTTGAGTACTTTTTTTATTTTTATCATCTTACTTAACATGGATTACAATATCTGTCAGGAACTTTATAAAATCAATCTATCTATAACATTGTTTTCTTAATTGTGTTATAAACTTGTCGTGTGTTTCTGTGTCAGATGCACACACCAAACTTATAATACCTCTCCCCCTACACCTCCTCGTCCATCTGTTGCATCGTAGTTCCCAAACGAATGGACCAATTTTGAAGCGTTGTTTTGTTTTTGATAGCTGATGTAATCTCGATAGTTTTTTTCTATAATCAATAATTATTAAAACGTTTCAAAGTTCTCAGCTCTTTTTAGTTATTAAAAAGATTTTACCAACTGCTACTAATCTAATCGGTTCTAAATTTACTATAGTGTGAATGATATGCCAATAACTTAGATGCTGCAGCATCATATGGAATCACTAGGATACATAACCCCTTACCAACTTACAGCAGAGTTGTCTTGTCGAGGCTCGTCAAAATGGTCTCAATGAGTAGATCGTCGGATTTTTTAATTTTCAATTTTTTATTTATTTTAAACTGTCAGCTCGTGACCACAATGAATGCAACTTCGTCGAAACGTCGGGCAATAAAAAGGTATTACTACCATTAGTTATCGCCATAAGACCCGTTATATTAAATATTTAACCCGTTATATTAAATTTTTTACTAGGATGGGAAACTTGTAGTTTCGAAAATAACCAATTTATATTACATTTTTGATATACTAGGATGGTGAACCAGTGGAAGTCATACCCATCGACTACCAATTCATCACTTACGGCTGTCCAATGAGGGATTTCCTGTACTTTATATTCACTGGAACAGACCGAGAATTTCGAAGACACCACCTGAATGATCTCAAAGAGCTGTATTTCGAGACATTATCGAGGTTTCTGAAGTACTTCGACATGGACGTGGAAACTGTGTACCCGAGAGAGGAATTCGAGAAGATTTACACTGAGTGGCTGGATTATGGGCTGATGATGACGCTTTACATTTCCGTATATGTATTTGCACCAGACGCAGGGTTGGATGTAGAAAATCTAAGAACTTCAGAATTACCGTACCGTCCAAATACTTTTTTTCAAGAAAGACTTAAAGGTATGATAGATGACTTTGTACAATGGGGTTATTTGTAGCCATAACAAAATAACTCTTTGTAAATAGACTGAAGACTAATACTAGAGCCTGGATTTATTCCTGGAAATGAAACTCTTACATAGATATCGTTTAGTCATAAAAATATGGGGTTCAATAACTACTTACGATAAACGTCGGTATTGACCATAAATTTAACAGACCCTTAACACAGATTCATGAGATTCTAATGGGGTCCGTCGAGTGTGATTCGTTTATTTATTTATTATATAAAATGAGATTGTGATCGTATATTGCGAAGAATCATAGATAATGTTGTTCAACGAGGATATCTGTATTGGTGACGGTTTTTAATAACAATAAAACTTAATTAACATTTTACTAGTTGTTATTTTCTTCATTTACAAGCCTAGGTGAAAAGATTGTGCAACAGTTACGAGTGGCTGACGCATTGTAAGTGAATTTATTATAATTCGACCAATCAGGCTCTTCTTCTTTCTGCTTCCACTCTTGAGACGTTGTACAGCATGTACTTCTCTTCCACTCTCGTCTATTAGACGTCATCTCAGCAGTTTCTCCTTTCTTAATCATATCATCTTTCACACAGTCCATCCATCTCTTCTTTGGTCTACCTAGACCAACATATCCTTTAACATACCAAACGCTCAATCAAACTTTAGTTTGAATTTAAGTTGAAATTACACCTAAATAGTTTTTCCATATTCCTATAACAATGAATCACGTCAGAGAGCACTAACCTTGTCTTTTTATTTCTTGTTTTGCAAAGATATCAATGTCGCAGAATTGTTTAACAAAACGCACCTGGTCACTAGTTGAAAAAATTCCATTCCGGATTTGGCTTTGATTCGGATTTGGAAGTTTTTTTTTACAACTTAGATCTTCGAATTTGTGTCAAATCACACTTTTGAATAGAAAAGATAATTTGTGTAAAAATCAACACAACACGCAACAAAAGCTCTCTAAAACAATAATTTATCCTACAGCCTTCCTCGATTAATGAATTATTCAACACAAAAAGAATTTTTCAATTCGAAGTAGTTCCTGCGACTAGCCAATTCAACAAGCTTTTTAGCTTTATAATTTTAGTGCAAATTTCCTAATCAACTGAAGAACATTATGCATGACAAAATTATGAAAATGACATTATGATGCAATTTACTTAAAAGACCTAGGTATCCTGTTAGATTTCACTCTTCTTTTAGGAAACCGTTATCTCTGAATATCTTACAAATTTGGCCTTCAATTCTGTGGTTTATGTCTTTTAGTTGTGCCAATTAGACACATGTTATTTCGCCAATGTCACATGGAGAAGACACGATGGAGATTGATCGGTGGGGTCAAGAATCCAACCTTAACTAAATTTTGAAAACACCCTAAAATCGTGTGAATTACATTATTAATCCTTTACCTAGAACAACACAAAATAAATTTGGCCTTAACAATTAAAACTTAGCAAACGGAAATGATTTTAACAATGATGTTAATTTATTAGATATTTTCCAAAATAATTGTCATATGTGAGCTAAAATAATATTCAAAAACATTTGCTACATTTACATTGGAATGTTACATATAATTAATTATTCCAATGTAGAAGTTGTAGTCGTAGGGGAGCTCATATATCTAAATTTGGATTTACTCGAGCGTCGTAAAGACCTATTAGACCTTGGTGATTAGATGCTGAAAAGAAAAAATGTTTTATAACGTATAGCCGTTCATCGGTGAGGTAAGCGTCTATATAATTTAAAAAAAATTGTAAAATGGACATTTTCGAGGGCGTTAGACATTGATGCTATGAATGCTCAACGTATCTTATATAATAATGGAGGTTGCTTAATCTACTATTTTGTACGGTGGGGGTGACTGGACAAAAAAGGTTGAAAAATGAAAAAAAAATACTCGAACGTATCAGATTACTTAAGTGGATGGCAAGTATAACCAAACGTTTGTGTTTATTGGACGTAACGTAGACTCTGTGATTAATGAAATATGAAAAAAAAAATTTTTGACATTTTCGAGCTGGTTAGATTACGATATAATTATATGGTTTACCTTTTGATTATATATTATCTAGATACCGCATCGCCATACAACGGTTACCATTTTTATGACCATCTAACACTAGCGCCATCTATGTTTGTGCGCCTGCAAAGGGTTATCAGCTTATAACATTTTACCAATAAAATAAGGAAATTTCTGGGTGCAAATTGAATAATATTCGAAAAGTTAGTTAAATATTTTGTTTTATATGGATGATCTTCAATATGTTTTAACCGTTATATTGTCTAAAAATATTTACAAATTAAGTTTACTTTTGAAACTGTCGCTTAAGCGGAATTAGTTCGTGGTTTGAAAGATTAAAACACAACGTCAAGCAAAATTAATTAGTTTTTTTTACTAATTAATAATATATTAAAGAAACAACCACAGATGAATAAACTATTTAGCTAAACTTTTTTTTTAGTCATGGCTATTGGCTCTATTCACAAAAATAGACACGCATGCAAAAGAAAAATATTATTTTCTGAATTTATAATCTGTCTTAACTATTCTTAATACATTTTTTTAATTTAATTCTTAGGTAATTCGTATCAGTTTAAATGAAACGATAATAAGCCGGGTTTACTTCGATATAACTAAAACTATTAAATTTTTATCATACACTAATAGATTAATTAAGCGTTTATAGATTAATAGTATATTTAATGTATTAAATTGTGCATTTTAATATTTAAACATCAAAAAATTTAAACACACGTTAAACGCGTGTCTATAAAATCCTGTACTACAAATCCGCATCTAACGATAGTTTTGAGTTAAATATGGTTTGACATAGTTTAATTATGTATGAACATACGCTTAGGCATTTTTAATATATGCTTAAAACTGACAAATTACTTAAAACTGAAAAAAATGAAATTTTAACTGACAAATATAACGTGTGACATTTTATTAACAAGCTTCTTTATAATTTTACACGCAGTATAGCAATTTTGACAACATTTTAAACAATGTCTAATTTTTAAACACTGTATACTGCCTTACTAAAAAGATTTAAACAGACGTTAAACACGTGTTTAAAAAAATCCATACTACAAATCCGCGTCTAAGCACAGTTTTGAGTTAAACATGCTTTAGATATAGATATACGTAGATGTCTAAAACCTATTTCAGCTGTCAAATGTAACGTATAACAGTTTATCAATAAGTTTTTTTATGAGTCGCTGTTAAGCAATTTAGCTAATATTTTAAGCAATGTTTAATTTTTAGACACTGATTAGCTAGGCACGTGGTTTTAATGCGTCTTTTGTAGTATGACAGCAAATATTTACTTTATTTCATAACAGCAGCCCAAACGAGCTGATAAAAAGTTTAGCTTCATAAATCATTCAGAAAAGGGAAATGTAATGCAACTATATTGGCAACACACTCAAGAAAAACGTCGTCTTCATAAATTTCAACAAAATGTAATTATAAAAATTAATTTAACAACATATGTAAATAAAATCACAATAATTACCGACGGATTGTAATGTTCTTTGTTTTATCCATTTTATCTGAATACTTTACAAAATATAATTGCACAAGACGCCATTTTGAATTATTTTGGCGGGAGCAAAATCTCGTGTTTACTGTTTGGCGCGCTATATGTTCTGACAGCGATTTTTTGCGAATGTGGCAATCTTGTTAGAAGTGCATTACGACATTTGAAAATGTCGGAATGGGTATCTAGACAATATATAAGCAAAGGGTTTATGTCCTAGACGTTTTGGCAAATAATGTGACTGTTGACAAATAGTTTGATTATTTGGTGGAATTTCCTTAATCTGCCAATTAAAATAGATATAAATTTAATAGTTCCATTTTGCGCCGTGAAGCGCAAAATAAAATATTTTTAAAACGTTATTCTATTATCTAGTATTTTATTTGAGTTTTACTGATTGCAAGGGTAATTATAATATTATTATTGTACCAAATTATATTACTTTTTGAATGTTATAACTTTAATTTAAAAATTTATAAAAGAAATACATACAAGTATCCGGACCATAATATTCTTTTTCTTGTAGTCTCCGATCAGCGTACTTGCATTTGTTTTTTCTTTATGATATTTATGAAGTTTTTGTAATACAACTGAAAGAAAATTTTCAATTTTTATTTTTTTTTCATCGTCGCTCAGATCAGATCTTATCACTTTCCAGACTTCATAAGACAAATCGAATGGATTTTCCAGATTATTTTTGAAATATACCGAAAATTTGTTTTCAATAACGAACGAAAGCGCGTGCAACTTGGCCAGCTCTGGAACACCTAATTTAAATAGTTTAACTTAAACACCCTCAGCTGAATCTTATATCTTCACACCCTTTTGACACAAATTTTCAAGTATACCAATAATTGCATAGTTACCTGTTCTTATGGTGTTTTCAACCTTTCTTCTGGCGGCGTTAATGCAATGCTATGAAAAAACGTATTGTTTCAAGGTTTTAAAAAAATATTATTTTTAAAACAAAGAGGTTTGTAGCTTTGTCACAATCAGGTGGAAGAAATGTCACCACGCATATTTATATATTTTTCTCTATCACCTCGTATTTTGTGAAATGTATCTTTTCTATTATATTTCGGTAACGCGGGTGATAATTTTAATTTTTATTTAATACGTCACATGAATTTACTTTAAATAACATTTAAAAATTATTATAAAGAATACTGTTCTCGTCCGAATTTATGTAATAATAATCGCAATATATGCAACGCATGTTAATATACCTAAAACTTATCGCGGAAGTCTCGTTTACATAACAATTAATCAAAATGAGATTAATGACTCTGTGTATTTTTTCGTATACTGTGAAACGGACAGCGCATAAAATTTTCGTGGAATTTACGAGAATATATAAAAAGATTAGATTTTACTTTACGGATATTCAAATTGAAATTGTATACATATAATTTTTATGTGAAAGAGATATTCTGAGCTAAGGACTCGTATCGTTCTTTTTCTATTAATAAGTTTAATCATGATTACATTTTATTGAGTTATCGTACCTCTACTAAAATTCTGCTTAATAAGCATTTACGGATCAGGATTGCTTGTAAGTTGCTTTCCTGTTTTCAATCATATCTACAGACTATTCAAAATAGTCATCAGTGGTCACAAGTACACCTGCTTGGCTACAATTACCAATGCACTTTAATATCTTCATAAATACTTAACAGAGTATTTTTATGCAAATGATCTAAAAATAATGAAATCCATTGATAACAGCGATGATTTGTATAAATTACAAGAAGATATCAATAGATTGACCTACTGTTGCCATCTGAATAAGATGTCACTTAAGACTATACCTCGTTTCACGTAAGCGAGTCGGTCTGAATACGAGGCGAGTCCGAACTCACGCGTGGTACAGTGGAGTAAACAACTTAATGGTCTAAAGTAACATTGAGACATTTAATGTATATGATATTGTTATCAACTTATTGAATATTCTCAGCCGTTAAGACATTTATAATCTATTATAACTATTTGACTTATTTAGTAACTAAATACATGCCGGAACAAAAATCACGACTCTCCGAATAATTACACACGTTCAGTGTTAATGTTTTGAATTATATGAGAAATTCATCCGACATAAATTGCAGACCACTATTAATTGATGATTTACACGTATTAATTTGACGTATATAATTATATAAGATGCGTTTAATAATTAAAATTAAAAAAAAAAATGTCTAAACGACTGTCCTGGTGCCTAATTTTGTGGTTGCTGCGCAGCGTAATGCGCATAGTTCAGACCGTCACACTTACGTTAAACGAGGTATACCAAATGTTATTTTTTGCACGATCAGTATTAACGTGATCGAATTCAAAATCTGTGTCAAACGAGTCAGCTAAGATAGTTATCAAAACTTAGTTTCATATAATTCTGTGGTTCACAATCTAAGATTTAGAAAATAATAAAAAAACTATTCTATCGCCATTCTGCGATATTAGAGTCTAAATATAAGTGTAAAATGGGTTTTGCGTTTTGTGGCCAAAATAGGAATTTTCCAAATTAGATCACGTTTTATAGTAAGCGTTCGTTATATACAATTTACTAACAAATAAACCAGTCCGAACAAATATTATATCAATTCCCATTCCAATTGCTCAGTTAAATACAATAAGAAACTTTGGTATAACTCTTGACTCAAAAATCCACGATACAGTATATTGTACAATCTATCGAAGAGATTTAAAATGCTGGCATCCTCCTTAGAAATAGTACAGAATTGAAGAAGTCATTAAGTACAATAAAATTAACACACTTGTTAGTCCTATTCTATAAAAGAATACAGTAGTATGATTTAGAAACATTACGACATCTACATCAAATGATCCGAAAGCGTTCATTTTCTCTATCGTCTTTCTCGTAGTAAATAGTGAGCTCAAACATTACCAGATGACTTCGTTATCTTATGCTAGAAGGGTATTTTATCTTTTTGTATAAATCACGTCGAGTAGCGGTTTTTCAATTAAATCTGTACAGCCCTTTAAAATTTATGTGCACAGTTGCGTAAAATCATCAGATATCGTGCTATTACTATTTCCCTGGATCCACACAAAATTTAAAATTGTATACAATTTATGGAAGTCAGGAGACTAATTTAAAATAACTTAGCGGACCGTAAGTTGAGTATAGGTACCCGACCGCAGTAATACCTATTTATTTTTCGGATTATAAATACATTATTAATCTTAAAAATGCCATCTTTAATTACAATGTAATCTCAATTTTATGCATTTATTATGATGTCCACTATATATTAAGAGGTTATTAAAAGCACATCCTTATTGTTATTTAAATTTTACATTGATTACAACGCAAATAATTAATAAGAAGAAAATAGTGAAACGTTCTATAAAAACACCACTTAAATTCACAATGGAATTAACACCAAATAAAAGCAAAAATGAAAAAAGGAATCTTCAAATTCTATCAACAGAATTACAGAATTCTATCAGAATCATTATAGAAAAAGAAAAGTATGTAAAATATGAAGTAATAATAAAACCTTTTGATACGTGTGGTAACAATTTTTTCGGCAAGCTTTATGAAATCGATATAATCGGTGAAACAGATGAAAGTAAAAGAAAGGAAACAAATATTTTCGCGAAACAGAGTGTAGTGATAAAGAAAATGAAAACCGTATCAGTAGCGGAATATTATTATAAAGAGCAATTTTTTTATACAGATTTATCTAAAATTTTAATGTATCTGCAAGAACAAGCGAATGTACCTCCTAATGATCGGTACAAAGTAGTAAAAGCTTACGAAGAAACAGATAATAATGCTGTAATACTTGAAAATTTATCCAAGATTGGCTTTAGGACGTATGGAAAAAAAGAAAATATATCGATTAAATTTGCAGAATTAGCTGTTCAAGAACTGGCTAAGTTTCATGCACTTGCGTTTGTTATTGAACATAGAATGCCGGAATACTACAACGATAAGATCAAAGTGATGAAGGGTCCGTTTTGTTTTGATAAGGACTTTGAAGGATTGATACGAAATATTTGTGCACATGTAGCGAGTCTATATGATGGCGACGTAAAACAGAAAATTGAAAATTTCGTCCCATTTTTTATAAAAAAACTTCCAGAATACTATGATGACACAACAACCGTAAGATGTACTTTGACGCACGGAGATTATAAAAAAAATAATTTGTTAGTACGCTTCGAGGTGAGTATGAATTGCATATTTTTTTAAAGATATAGAAGATATAAGTATAAAAATATCCAATCTATATTTTTAATGCCCGTGATTTTCGCGATTACTGAACGATATAAATTTTATCATCTCGACGCGACGTTTTGAACAGAATAGTATATCGCTAAAGTTTTATTTATTCATTTTTATATATTTCTGTAATTTACTAATGCCATATTTAACAACAATAACAAAACTTTATAAAAAGTCGATTTTTTATATACTAGGATGGTGAGCCAGTTGAAGTCATACCAGTCGACTATCAATTCATGAGTTACGGCTGTCCGATAAGGGATTTCCTGTACTTTATATTCACTGGAACAGACCAAGAATTTAGAAAAAAACACACAGCCGGACTTAAGGAGTTATACTTCGAGACGTTATCGAGATTCTTGAAGTACTTTGACATGGACGTGGAGACTGTGTACCCGAGAGAGGAGTTCGAGAAGGTCTACACTGAATGGCTGGATTTCGGGCTGATGAGCACGCTCTTCGCGACGATAGTGATGTTCGCACCGGACACTGGGTTAGATTTTGAGAATCTGTCTCTTAGAGAGATACCATACTGTCCTGATAAAAGCTATGACGGTATACTTAGAGGACTTGTAGACGACTTTATTGAATGGGGTTATTTGTAAATAATTATAAATATGATCCTTTTTTTCACATTACATTATTAAGTATTTTAATAAATTCTATATTAAAGTTTATTTTAAATGCATGTATAAAACAGACAACTGGCTAAATTGGATGGATTGACTATTCCTAACCTACTCTACAATAATACACCCATAAAATTCAGCAGCAGTGTCAAAGACCTCGGCATTATCATTGACAGTAAGCTCAGTTGGAACGAACATGTCAAAGAAGTCGCTCGTAAATTTTATTCTCGCATGCACTCCATGATGCGATTAAAAAATTTCTTACCTATAGCAACTAAAATCCAACTTGTCACTACGCTCTTGATTCCCATACTAGACTACGGCGACTCGTGCTATCTGGATTTGTCGGAAGAACACTTAAATAAGCTCGACCGTCTGCTAAATTCTGGCATTCGGTTTATCTTCGGATTACGCAAGTTCGATCGAGTTTCCCGTTATAGGGATCAGCTGCGCTGGCTCTCTATACGGGAACGTAGAAATACTCGCATACTCTGCCTTCTTTACTCCATACTTACTGATCCTAACGCTCCTACCTATTTATCTTCCAAATTTTCCCTTCTATCTTCTACTCATGATAAACCACTACGATCTTCTCACTCACTTACTCTCTTCATTCCCTCCCACAAATCCGGCTTCGTATCCAACTCCTTTGCCCTTGTTGCTGCCCGACTTTGGAATGCTCTGCCTGAGTCCATTCGAAAAGCTCCATCGCGTGACTCTTTTAAGCGTCAAGTAAAGGAGTACTACCACAGTGACAACAATGTAATGTGAAATGTTCTGTCGTCAATGAATTCATATTTTTCTATATACTATATAATATGTTATTTATCTATTATTGTATATATATTTAATTTATTTTATATTTGTTTAATTATATTTATGTATGTATAGTTTAATGTAATATATGTATTATATCTTTTTATTTATTTTAAAATAATTTACGTATCTGTTGTTATTTATTTATTTTACATATATCACTAAATGTGCACGCCTACTAAAAATTTCTCTTGTACATTTCTGGGTTGGCTGGCAGAAAATGCTGTAGTAGCGTTAAGTCCGCCCTTTGTACACTGTTATCTTTGTGCAATAAAGAATAATAATAATAATAATAATAATGTATGTATGTGGTAAAAAAGTGTCTTTATTCCCCGACTGAAGGAAGGGTGTTAAAATTTTGACACGTGCATCTGTAATATGTGACATCGTAGCTGACTAACGAATAGACCAATTTTGATGCGTTTTTTTTAAAGCATTAAAATGTTTCAAAGATCTGCTAAGCAACTTCTGGTCTAATCGAACTGAAATTTACTATAGATAGTGCGACTTTAATGATACTAAAATAAAGTAGTTACATAATCTTGACTGGATGCTGCATAATCATCTGAAATCAGCAGGATACACACCTGATCTCCGACTTACAATAGAAATATCGTGTTGGGGTTCGTTGAAAAGGTCTCAATGAATTGATTGTCGGAGATTTTGAAAATTTCAATATTATGACTATTATACATTGTGCTTCCTTTTCCAAAACGTAACACCTTAGAATAGCTTTGTATTTTATTTTCTAATAATAATAATAAAAAAATTACAGTAAAAAAATCGCCAACAATGTATCCCTCCTGTATTACTTTAATAATACGACAAAGAAATAATGAAGATAATTGTAACATAACTTAACCTTTTTGACAATTTTTAAAATTTTGTCTGTCTGTCCGTTTGTTCTGGCTGGTCTCTAAAACAGCTAGACTGATTTTGACAAGACTTCTATTTACAAATAGCTAACGTTATAAGGAGAAACTTAGGCTACTTTTATTTTAAAAGTTTTATTCATTTTAATTAATAAATAAAAAATACTCTCTGTATTTCGACAAAATTAAAATCAATTGAATAGTAAACAATATCCGATTTAAGTAGAGAAAGTAAATATTATATAAATATATTTTTACCTCGAATTAACGCGGCTGAAACTGCGGGATACAGCTACCATAGTACATCATAAATCTTAAAAATGCCATGTTATTTTTCAATGTAATTACAATTATATGGATGTATCATTATTTCCACTACATAATTATATATAGGCTTCTAAACGTTCATTGTTGTTTAAACTTAAAGTTGGGGCGAAGCATTTATAATAATGATTTTTCGATGAAGATAAAATTTTATGAAGTTTTTTTTTACGATACAAGAAATTGAAAAGAAGATAACAATGAAACAGCTGCATGCTTTATAATAAACCCACTTAAATTCACAATGGAATTAACAACAGATAAAAACAAGAGTGAAAAAATAAATCTGCAAATTCTTACTCCAGAACTACAGATAATATAACCTTTTGATACATGTGGTAACATTTTTTTCGGATTTTTGTGAATTAGAGTATAGTGATTAATATAATTATTTTTTTCAAAAAATTCAACCGACTTCAAAAACGAGCATAAGAGATACAAATAAACTAAAATGCATAAAATAAATGTTTTCTAAAATATTATGAACATTTGGCGAAGTGAAACTGATGATGAAGATGCTAATGTATTTATGTTCCTCACAATACTTATGGTAAAGTGGACCTGATGATGCGATACTAACAGAAATCATCGGGGAAGGCAATATTTTGTAAACAGCGATAAGAAGTTGACAGTAGGCTTTTGATAAATCTAAGATAAATCACAAAATTTCCCTTATCATTTATATTCGCAACTTAAAAGTGTGAAATTAAACATAAAAAACTGGTCAAGTGCGAGTAGGACTCGCGCACCGAGGGTTCCGTACAAACTTATAGAAATCTATATAAGACTAACCCACCTACGCCATTTGTGGTCTTCATCATTAGTGCCATTTCACCAAGTGATTTTCTGAAGGTTAATATATTAGTTACTATCAAAAATACCTAAATCGGTGTGCCTATAATATTTGAGGAGTCCCCTTAATTTTTCCAAGATTCCATCATCAGGTCCTGACCTAAAGACAATGGGACCACCTTGGAAGTATTATCTTTTAAAACAAAAAAAAAATTGAAAATCGGTCCACAAATGGCACCGTAATCGGCGAACAAACAAAATTACAATATTTAAAAAAAACGCGGTCGAATTGAGAACACTCTTTTTTTTGAAGACGCTTAATAATAATCAATTATTTTACACATATGAAAACGTCCCAAAAATTGCTTTACAACCACTTAGGAGTACATTAATATAAAAAGATAATAGGTGCAAATTATGGAAATATAATTATTCAATAAGTACTAAACACTTTATACTTTCAAAAAAGCAAAGTTATAGCGCGATTCAGGATACACCCAGCGCCATCACTTCTCAATTTCAATGAACTAACTTGTTGACTTTGACATTAACAACAATTATACTATATTGTATTCTCGTTTTATTTTTATTTATATTCTACTACACTCCACTTCCCCAGCGCTACGTTCGTAAAGTATTTAGATTTACATTATCAATCAAAATATATATTAGTGTTGCCAAGACGAAAATAAGTAGTCCTTAATTAGAATAAAACTAATTGTTTATTTATAAATAACTAATTATATTACTAATAACCAGAAGGCTTACATGTGTAGATAAAGAAGTAAATAAATTTAACTCGATCTGATTGAATTTAATTTAAAACTTTTCGAACTAAGTTAATACGAGTACTTAAATCAAATCGCGTGAAGCTTTTGTATTTAATGTAAATTATGTAATGACGATAAAATTAACGATAATTGATGATAAAACTTTTAAAAGAAAAGTTTATTTTATTATTTTAAGCGCGTTTAAATAATATTTTTAATTGATTATATCTTTATTCTCATATTTAGAATAATTTTAACTAACTTTTTCATGAAAACAATAAGATTAAATATTTATTTGTTGATAGGCTGTTTGCTTATTGTCAAATTAATTGTTATTTGTACTTAAAATATTTGGAAAGTTTTAATTAAAATTTTAAATTTTTAAAATGATGTTACATCTGGTAACATTATTTCAAAATTTTATCAATGGAGCAGAATTTTATCATCGGTAACAATAATATTGTCAAGAGATGGCACTGGCTGTACCCTAAATCGCGCTATCGTTTTGTTAGCTGCGATATATATGTAGATTGCATTGCGTTGTTAATAAAGGTTTGCTGCCCTCATGTTTTCGTTTTGATACAAATTTCTCCTCAGTGTTTGTAAAATTGTTTTTTTGACCATGGTTAACTTCTATGTTAATTTGTTACAAGTACATAAAATTTTAATTGTAAGATTAATATATTTTCCGCTTGTTCAATTTACAACTTGATACATTTACGCGTTCCTGAGAAAAAGGTTGAAAGACAGACGTACAGACTGACAGACACACGAACAGAAATTTAAAGTTTTCGGATTTTTTCCTTTATGTATACTAAAGGACCTTGCTCCTGGCCAAATTTCATAATGCTAGGTCAATGGAAAGTACCCTATAGATTTTGATTCCCTTGCGAAAACGTTAAAAACGCTAAAATACTTAAAATATGTGACATAAATAACCGTATCTTTTGATTGCTTTGACTTAGAAGTTTGATTTTTTCACAGCTATTAGTAATTACAACTTTGAGTAGTTGACATTGATAAAAATTTGTTACCTTCACGCGTTTCTGAGAAAAAGGTTGAAAGACAAAATTACAAACAGACAAGCATACATACAAAAATTTACAGTTTTCAGATTTTTTCCTTTATTTGTACTATAAGATCTTACTTCTCGCCAAATTTTATCGTGCTAGATTAGTGGGAAGTACCCTATAGGTTTTGATTCCCTTGCGAAAACGCTAAAATGGTCAAAATATACGACATATTTTCCATTATCTTTTGATTGCGTTGACTTAGAACTTTAATATTTTCACGGCCGCATGTCATCGTAGATTTGAGTATATGATATTAATTTCAACATGATACGTCTATGCATTTCTGAGAAAAAAGGGTTGACATCCCGAAAGACAGACAGACAGACAGACAGACAGACAGACAGACGGACAACAAAGTGATCCTATAAGGGTTCCGTTTTTCCTTTTAAGGTACGGAACCCTAAAAAACAAACCGAACCTTGCCAGGTGCCAGTAAATAAAACGTAAGAGTAATACTTCGAATGTTTACTTGTCATCGACTTCAAAACGTTATAAAAAATATTCATTTTTTGCTTTTTAGTTTACTTGTTTTATTTCTTTTCAGTTTTCATCATCCGCTAATCGTATAGCCGACAAGAAACGAATTATGGTCATGGATATATATGGTCATAAATATGTTAATAATGTGTGCGCAAAGTACATTTCATTATATTAATTAACACCATCAGATATTTAATTGTTCACGACAATAATGTATACGAGTGTTCGCATCAGTGGCTGGATGTGATCGTGATCTTGGAAATGACCCTCACAGATTCCGTTCTGTCCTAGTAAAAAGTATAATAATTGATACATAAATATAGATAAGATAGTTATCATATAAAGTCGGTTTCTAATAACAATAAAACAGATATTTAAAACGCTGTTTTTTTCCCGCAACTTCGTTTACACGATGAAAGACTCGCGTGCATAACTGTATCTACTTTTAAAAATATACTTACAAATATAATTTTACCAACTCTAGATAAATGTTCTGTAACAGATGAAAGATAATCTCAGAAGGAAATCGTGTCAAATTATACAAATCACTCTAATCACAAATTAAAGTTTATTTATACACTCCTTTACAGTTGACAATTTAAAAATACATCAACATATTTTATAATCGTCTTTCAAATCATATTCCGCCATATTGTTTTTTTTTTCTTTTTTTTTTTAATCCAGAAAAATATAGTACTATGACCAGCATTCCAAACAGCTGTTACACAGATTCGTAATACGATTCCCGTAAGAAACTAACAACCAATATGTCGTTTTAGTTCTAATTATAACATAAAGTCAATCAGCTCGTGACCACGACGAATGTAACTTCGTCGAAACGTCGGGCAATAAAAAGGTATTACTACCATTAGTTATCGCGATAAGACCCGTTATATTAAATATGAATAGTATAAATCGCGAAAGTTTAAAATATATAAAAAATATATAAAGTAAATAAAAATAAATTAGCAATTTTTCAGGAGAGCGAAAAGGCTATTTTACGTCGACAACATTATCAATCCGTTATGAGTTAGTACGGCGTTTTGACCAACGAATAAAGTAGTTGTTATCTAAAATTGAAAATTAAAAAAAAGAGAGATATTATTTATTGAGATCATTTTAAGGGGCTCCAACACAATTCTTCTGCTGTAAGTTGGTGAGAAGTTGTGTAAACTGCTGATATCAGATAATGCTGCGGCATAAGGTCAGGATAACTGTGTTAATTTAGTATAATTAAAGTCACAGTATAGTAAAGTTTGAATCGGTCGAACAAATTCAGTTACACATACAGCAAGTTTTTTTTCAAACATTCTTTTATATTAGATATTCACTGTCATACTACAAAAGACGCATTAAAACCATGTTGAACACTTGTCTAGCTAAACAGTGGTTAAAAATTAAACATTGCTTAAAATATTATCTAAATTGCTTAACAGTGAATAAACTCATAAAAAAACTTATTGATAAGATGTCATACGTTACATTTGACAGCTGAAATAGGTTTTAGACGTCTTTTAAACTCACTTACATGTATGTTAATTTATATCTAAAGCACGTTTAACTCAAAACTATGCTTAGATGCCGATTTGTTATATGGATTTTTATAAACACGCGTTTAACGTCTGTTTAAATCTTTTGTTGTAAGGCAGTTCTTTGGTTTCTCCGTGTTAGAATTGGTTTAAGATTAACGTTTACAAGACTTTTAAAAGCAAAATACGGTACAATACTTCGATAAATGTTATACTAAACACAAATTACCATTATTATTTTACCAATTTCGATAAATTTCTGTAGGCCCAATCTAGATGCAAATCTTTTAAAAGAACAAAACATTTTTCAACACAGTTAAAAACGACGAAGCAACGAGGTAACAAACATTTAAAAAAATATGTTACGAATTAAAAAAACTCCTCCTTTTTAGAAGTCGGTTTATGAAAAAGCTTGACTAGTGAAAGTCAAGTAGCAAACCACGAAAAAGAGTCAAAACCCAAGATGGCGCGAACGTCATAAAACAATACTAGATGATAATTAAAACTTGGTCTGACCATGAATCCAGGAGGTAAGAATAAAAACTGCAACAAATATCTATTTCCAGACATTTTTATGTATTTAAAACTTAAATTTGAAATTAATATACACGCGCTGAATAGTCTTATCTTTTTTACATGGTCAGAATCTAGAAATATTTGAACAGTTTTTTCACATTATACAAAAAATACACGTAGAGTCATTAATGGCATGTTCCTGTTGTTGATGATTAATTCTCATGTGAACGGAAAATCTGCGCATATATTTTCAGTACAATAACATGCGTTGCACAAATTAAGACTATTATAAAATAAATTCGGACAAACACGGTATTCTTTATAATTAATTAAAAATGTCATCTAAAGTAAATTCATGTGACGTATTAAATAAAATTTTAGACTTCCAAACACTATCACCGGCGTTGCAGAGCTCAATTAGAAAAATAATAGAAAAGGAACATTTCACACAGTACGAAGTGACAGTGAAAGATTTAAATACACGCGGCGACAATTACTTGGGTAAATTGTACGATATTAATATTAAATGTATAATACCTAAAAGTGAAAAAGATATAAACCTCTTTGTTAAAGAGAGACTTTTTTTTGAAAACATGAAAACAGTAAGTGTAGAACAAATATACGCAAATGAAGAGTTGGTGTACAAAGATTTATCAAAAATATTTACGCATCTTCAAGATCAAGCAAATGTACCGCCAGAAGAAAGGTTCAAAATAGCGAAAGCCTATGACGAAACAAGCAATGAAGCAATTATACTTGAAAATTTGTGTCATCGAGGTTTTAAGATATATGATAAGGCAGAATCGGTGCCATGGAAATTTTTCGAATTAGGCCTTCAAGAACTGGCCAAGTTGCATGCTCTGTCGTTCGTTATTGAAAAGGAAATGCCAGAATATTTCAAAAAAAATCTTGCAGTGCTGGAATATCCATTAAAATTCAATGAAATCTGGATCGGAGTGATACGAAATACCTGCAAGTATGTAGCTGATCTATACGATGATGACACAAAAATTAAAATTGAAAACTTTCTGCCAGTTTTATTAGAAAAACTTCCAAAATACCATAAAGACAAAAGAAATGTATGTACTCTGTCGCATGGAGACTACAAGAAAAACAATATTATGGTCCGAATCGTGGTATGTATTTCTTTTATAAACTGATTTAAAATATTTTCTAAAACTGTTTTTAATTTCAGTTACAATATTTAAAAAAGTACTAAGTACTAAAATTTAGTTGTCGTGTTTTAAAAGAAACGTAATATAATTTGATTTAATAACAATGTAATTCTTGCTATCTGTTCAATTCTATTATTAACAAAATGGTATTATTAAACTGATTTCATATACGTACTATTATCATTATGTACAAATACAACTTAAGTGTCTACTCGTCACCTTCTTGTTCATTATTCATATTGTCTCCCAAAATAGTTCTAATATTTTAGTTAGTCCTTAAATGTATACTTACCTTTCTGCTCCGAAAAGAATCTATTTTAATTTTAATTAAAAGAAGTTTCGTATTTGTGCTGTTTGCCGTTGAAACCATGGGGTCCTGTTTTTTAAGCAAACAAGTTTTTCAAAGAGCTGTCTTCCCGCCTCGTCGAAACTACAGGTGACCGAAGGACTGGCGGCTACCTTGGCCGTAATATCAGTCTGGTCATTCAAAGTGGTTATGCCGCCAGTATTTTGGGCACTTTGCCTCAGTGTGACAACGATAGTCACTTAGGCTTAATATAGTTTTTTTTTTTTAATTTCATCTTTTTATTTTTAATAGAATTATTTATTTATATTAGAATGTATTGTATTTAATTTATTGCTTATTTAAACCAATCTGTAATATATATTTTTATATACTAGGATGGTGAACCGGTTGAAGTCGTCCCTATCGACTACCAATTCTTCGACTACGGCTGTCCGATGAGGGATTTACTGTACTTTATATTTACTACAACAGACCAAGAATTTAGAAGAAAACACTTGAATGATATCAAGGAGTTATACTTTAAGACGTTGACAAAATTTCTGAAGTACTTCGATATAGATGTGGAGACTGTGTATCCGAGGGAGGAGTTCGAGAAGATATACAATGAGTGGCGGGATTATGGGCTGATGATGACGCTTGCTGTTGCTTTCATTATTTTTTCACCAGACACCGGAGTAGATGTTGATAATGAAACCCTTAAAGAGATGCCATTCGCTACAGATGACAAATATGTTCGTATATTACGAGGACTTATAGATGATTTTGTGCAATGGGGATATTTGTAATCTAATTTTCAATGATGATAAAACTTTTTGACATTTCCTTTTTCAATCACTCACCTCGTTGCTGTTCGCAATTTGTTCAAATATAATTTTTCCAACTCGACGTCAGCTTACTCGCGCGGCGCTAACTCGAGATTTCTTATAAAATTCTCTCTCGACGAGTAAGACTTGAGGTGGTTCATACATAACAATCCTGTACATCATGACGTTATAATACATGCACGTAAGTAAATTAAAAAAATAATTTGATGGATTTAATTTTGCATCAAGTTTATGTTGTTGATGTTTGTTGTTATTTTACTTTTTTTAAATAAAAAATATTTCATACGTAATGATTGTTTCCTTAGTATCCATTTTAGGGTCCCTCCAAATTGTAATAATTTTAGTTATTTTTAATATCGATTCGAACGAACACTATCTCAGAACTTTCACCATTAGGCTATTATCTAGTTTCATTCCTTATTGCAAGAGTCCACTCGAACAAACATAGTTAATGTAAGTGTAAGATATTATTACGCCATCGTACTGCACTAGTAATTGTAATACCATCATGTTATTTAATGTTATGTCGTAATTAAGTCTATAATAATTAAACTATTTTTGTAAATCTGTAAATGCGAATGATATTGTTTAAAAATATTAATGTTATTGTCTAAACGTAATAATAGATGGCGTTCTTTGCAAATCGTTAAATTATGACTGTTTGTAAAACTTTGAATGTAGATGGCGTACTTGTAAACTGTCGATAACAAATTTCGAATTAACGAATACCCGGAGTCTATAAATAACATGTACAAGTGAATTATACTCTCAATCATTAAACAGAAGTGTAGAAGTAAACTGCGTTTTATTACCACGCCCTAACATTACATATATACATTGCAAGTTAAATAAAATAACACAACGCAATGCATGTGGAAAATCAGATTATAATAAAAATTAAATAGATATATTAATGACTTCTAATGGTTTTGTTGTATAAGTAGGTAATGGTAAGGTAGGTAATGATAATTAAAAAATTAATTTAAAAAATAATTTATTCTATATTTATAATATAAAATAAATTATTACATTTCAATCGCATAATAAATGCTTTCATAAAGTCTCGTTCACACCACACAATGTGTTATAATAAGTCTGCAATTTTGCATGTATTATCTGTATGACGTGAAACGAACACAATTTTTATAGACTTAATCCCAGTTTCCTAGATCTTCATAGAGATCCATAAAAAAGAAATGAGGTTATACTTCATTTATTTTAATAAGTAAGAACAATATTTTTATTTTCTTTGTTTAATGTATTATATATATTTTTGTTCATGATACTTTTAATTTTTTTTAATTATTTGGTTTGTTAATAGTTAGTTTTTTTCTGTTTCTTTTTTCTTATTATTTTTTAGTTTAATTTTGTAAATACGCTTACTTTTAGTTTACTATTTTGTTTTATTTTCACTTTTCATGTCTGCATCTGTATGTTGTCCTGAATAAATGATTATTCTATTATATTCTACTTAATGAATGTTTGTTTAAAGTTGAAGTTTTTCTTTGTACCGTGGCCACATGGTACGTATGTGGTACTTACGTCTTTTCGCTGTGCTCCAGTGAGATATACGCAGCTATGCCACATTTCATCTACTCTCTTTGAACACACCATATTTAAACGGTTAATTGATTGAAAAAACCATAACAAGACCATAGAGAATCGTTGCTAACCAAATTTAAATTGTTATAGATTCTAAACGGTAATTCAGATTAAAAAATTATATAAGAAACCTAAAAATGATTTTTAAATATCTATTCAACGATACTCCACTTAACACAGTTCGTCGATATCCATTTATTCTTTTTAATATTATGGCGTCCAAAATCGACCCTGGTTTTTTTATTATTATACTTTCTATAATATTCGTGCTATTATGACGACTAAAAATATATGTCATTTATCAAAATCGGCCTACTCGTTTAATCTAATAGCGCCACAAAGGTACAATCTCACATACATACGTACATGTGTACATAAACTGATAAACACATTAACCTCCTTTGGTAAATATGATGGCAGGTTGGCGCAGTGGTTATTGCAACTGTAACACTAACGGCCGCGGGTTCGATTCCCGCTCATGATAAACATCTACATAGATAGATGCAATGGTCTATGCCAAACAGATGTTTAGCGTAGTCTGGGTGTTTGTGTTTTTTGTATGTTTTTCCATACTCCCGATACGGTGTCATGAGATCCTAATGATGGCTGTTGAGTTTGGAGCGTTTATTTTTTTTAATATATTTCTAAATTATGTTCATTTTAATAATGATGATATCGTGAGCAACGACTTTAAGTCTTACTATTTTTAAAGATTGAATATTATATAATATTTTAGTTTTATCACATATATTAATTAATTATATATGTGACTCCATTATAATTTTGTAAAATATCTGTTTATAACAGAATAAAAATTAATAAAAAGTGGTTAAAATCTTATTAGTAATTCGTCAGCTAGACCAAACACTAGAAAATAATTTGGACAAAAGCCTTTGTCTTGATAATAATTCTTGACATAAAAAAATATCTAGAACGATTGACAACTGATTAAATATGAAGTTCTTCCCCCCAATATTCAAAGCCCAGGTAACATGAAGTTTCTTTTAACATTGGTTTTCTCTGCTTTCATTAAGTATTTAGTTAAATTTATCAAACGCTATAAAATAAAATTATAAGTTTATGTATTTTATATAACAGTGTGTAGAGTTAAACGCTGATTTAATTCATTTGATTTCATTGTATTTTTGTATTGTTGAAGATTTGTAGCAGTTCATCTCCATAGTTTCTCATCACATCATTTGGACTATCAAAATTTTTTATAACTGTTTGGACTCCTTCGTGTCTTCTCCAACATACGTGACAGTGGCAGAATATTTTGCGCATAAGTAGCGCGGATGCACGCCATACTATAAGAAAAAAAAAACTGTGATTAATATGTATATTAATAATTTCGTCAAGGGTTACGGTAGACTCAATCGAAACCTTACCTGAATAATGAAACAAAGAATTAAAGATTTCGAGTCGACGACTTATATCCGCAGTATTCGGATAGTCGAGTATTTTTTTTAAATTCTAATGGCAATGACAGACAAATCACAATCGCCATATTGGTCACTCTATTGAAACGTCACTGACACATAATGACATCTTGAGTAGATATAAAACGTTCCGTTTCATACTAGCTAATATACGCCATCCATTTTAGAAACAAAGACTTGTGACTGTGTAAAACGAAACATTGAGCGAATGAAAAAAATATTTTTATGTTGGTCAGATTTTTATAGGATATACCCTGTGTTATGTGTTTTTTTGTAATCAGAGATTCGCCGATTTCCATGACGTACCCAAAGAGTAAACAATAACTACGTAGAAGAGATGGGGATCCAAAGATAAAAACCTATGTATGAAAGTGGGCTAAACTTTTTTACCAATATTAATTTTAAGGTAAATAGTGGTAAATGCACACATAAACGATATAAACACGCAAGAATATAATTCAGTTAGATTAAAAACTATAATATTAATTTATTTCATAAATTTATAAAAATATATCGTAACGTGTGTCGTTACCGTAGATGTCAAAAAATGCTGTTTACTTTATAATCTTTGCCTGTCATTTTATATGGGATAGAAAAAAAAATTAGAGTTGTAACGTTTTTTTATTAAATTATAATAATTTATCGATAATATGATACTTATATAAATCAAGAATTAATACGATCTGTGTAATATTATAATTTAAATATTTACATTCACATTTAGTTAAAAACAATAATATACTATACTGACTTTTTTTTAATTAACTGATCTTCACTGAAGATTACAAGATGTACATATCATTACTTCACGAGAGCTTACTTAAAAAAAAATTAAAAGACAATTTAAATATGCACATATAAAAATCAATATAAAAATCGATATCGATATTTGCCGCATGAAGCACACACTATTGGCTCCTATTAATATAGTCTTTTTTGACATTGAAATTACTATAATTATGAACAGTTTTGTAAAACTTTCATGAAATTAAATTGAGAATTATGGATTAAATGGCATTATAAAAGCTTCAATTAAGCACTTTTCAAAAAGTGGCTAAACTCCAATTGACTCATAATATGAGATCTCGCGTAGATTTAGAGTTTTCTAAATGAGTATTGAAGGTGGATCAGCTAATGAGATGATGATGACCATATTGAACTGACTCTGCGATGCATAGTAGACAATTCAATTGTAGACCATATTATTGGTATGTCCCTTGACAGTAATGATTATTACAGTAGTAAGTACCTTCTTACCTACCTCCAAAATAAAGAAAAAGACTGAGTGCTTGAAACAGAGAGAACAAAGACTAAATTAAATTAAAATTGCGTGCCAGTGAAGAGCAGATTATGGATGGACTCTAAAATAATAAATACCGTATTTTTTACCTACCAATGAATGGTCTTGCAAATAAAGTATTTAAATTTGAATATGAATTTCAACAATATCTGTACATAAAAAAAATATTAGCAACAGAAACAATGAAAATTATTTTTAAAACTTTTGTCTCTCTCTCTGTCTTTATTTGTACGCACATCTCTACTGCATGAAGTTGGATGCGTTCAAGGGGCCAGCACCAACCCCGCGCCGGTGTCAGTGCTGGTGAGTCTACATGCTATAGACTATAGATAGACTTTTCTAGAATTGTGCAATTTATACAATAATCTTATATATTTGAAAAACATATTTTTAGATAAAACTTTTAAGTACACGAATCTGCTTCAATTCATTATAACTTTTATCAAAAAATGAATGATAAGATATATTCGTCTTCAAACACATTTATCAAGAATAGCTTTGACATATTTAGACGCCATTTTCTCAAAATGAAGTCCGTGTGGGTTGACATAGTATTGCTTATCAGCATCCATATATTAGTACTGTATTTTTACGCGCATCACGTGAAACTACCGTATAAAGTTGGATGCGTTCAAGGGGCCAGTACCAAGCCCATGTGATGTATCAGTGATGGTAAGTCCACATGATATAGACGTCAGACAGACTTTTCTAGAATTTCAGCGAATGTCTGTATCGGATAGGCCTACCTTTACACGCTCGGTAGTAGTAGATAGTGATATTACTACTACCTCGGTAGTGATATTACTTTCTGGTTTGACGAAATGAAGGACTGATACAAGCTCGTACATCCTAGTAGGAGTTTCAATAATTTTCGACAACATTAATTTAATTTTGTGTTATTTGATTTCTGTTTAAGCGTATTACTAAAAAGAATTTGGTTTATTATGTTTTACGATATTCTAATATTTAATACCCCACTGGAGTGGAAAATTGGTATACCAATCGGAATGCAATAACGACTATTCCCCCTATTGTGGATACTTTGTAGAGAATAAATGGAATTATCCCCGTTATTCAATAACGTAAGGAGTTAAAATAAGTAAATTATTAAAACTTATACCCAGGTTTTAATACATATTTTACAGAGCTATACTATATTGTATATTCGTGTAAATTCTATTGTTTTGTATCAAAATATGAGTACATTGTACTTGTTGTATCTTATCTGATCTTGTAAATGAAGTGATCTCAGACGGTATTTTAATAACAATGATTGAAATACATACCTTTATTAATAACTTCGAAATCAATCATAATTATGTTATCATAATTATGTATATTATTTGAATACGTGAAGGAAAAACTTTATACCTCTTTATATGATAATACATATATTTTAATTAAACATAAAAGCACATTGAATCAATAAAAAAAATACACACACTAATACATGTGATTTTACACACGCACACGCACACGCATATTCTTTTTACTATAAGCGTTTTGTTCCGTTCCATTTTGAACAGCATCTAGCTTATTCTGTTTCCCTAGTAGCGAAAAATCTGAGTCAGGCACGTATTGCGATGTTGGCGACGATAATCATACATTTTTTTCTTTATTTTGCTGTTAAATAATGTGTTGGTGATGTATGCACTATACAACTAACTACAACTTCGATGGTTCAAGCGTTTGTCCGGCGCGCGCAACTGTTTGTTATATGCACTCCTGGTACATTACACTGATATAATGTTGATTATAAAAAGCCCCCGACGAATTGAAACGATCCTCCTTTTTTGGAAGTCAGTTAAAAATATCCAAAAATAGTAAAGTTTTTTTGGAATTTTGTAATCAATAAACACTTTCTGTCATACTACAAAAGACGCATTAAAACCATATTGAACACGTGTCTAGCTAAACAGTGTTTAAAAATGAAACATTGCTTAAAATATTATCTAAATTGCTTAACAACGAATAAAATCATAAAAAAGTTATTAATAAAATGTTATACGTCACATTTGACAGCTGAAATAGGTTTTAGACATCTATTAGACTCACTTACACGTATGTTAATCTATAAAAAGCATGTTTAACTCAAAACTGTGCTTAGACGCGGATTTGTAGTATGGATTTTTTAAAACACGCGTTTAACGTTTGTTTAAATCTTTTGTGGTAAAGCCGTTTAACTCTTAAGATATTTTGCTCTCATAGTAGTAATAATTGGACTTGTTAAGGAAAATATTTTTAATATTTTTTTTAAAAGAAAAGTAAAGTGTAAACAGTAAAATAAAATAAATGTATAATGTATCTGTGTATTGATCTTAAATCAACATAAAAAAACTATTATGTCCTTTTAATTAGAGCTATTAAAATATGTCCCAAAGAAACTCATGTTTTGGCTTATATTTAAATAATTCATATAATAAATGCAAAAGTTACTACTCGCCTATCTACTCGTTTGATACGTTTTCTAATATAATAAAAAAACTGCGGAACCAATTTTGATGAATTTTAGTAAAGAGGTGTGATAGAACCTAAAAGAAAAACAAATTAAGTGAGGGGTGAAATTTTCTACGCAGACGAAGTTTAAAATATCACCTGGTAAAATATACTAAAATTAATAAAGTTTCACATTGACTAACGATTGAAACAAAGACTTAAAAAGATAACGCATTTATTATAAAACAAAAATTTACACCATAAAAATCAACATGTTTTTGGCCTGCGAAATCTTATTTAATGAGCACATTAATCATTTTAATGAGCTCGTATCAATTATATTAATCACATAATAATTATGCGAATATAAAGACCATCTTAATACAATACAATTTAGTTTTGTAATTACCGTTAAACACAGTTTTAATTTCAATTTAAAAATCATTCACGCAGGCTATGTAAACGTATTTTTAACTTCTATAAATTTTATATAAAGGAACATGTTAAACACGATCGAGATTAGTAACAATTCTGTCGTATTAAAATCAAAGCGGTGTAATTCAAAATGTTGGAACCAACACCTAACGACAATAACACAGCGAAGATAAGTCTTGAAGCTCTGCTTCCATCATTACAAGACTCAATCATAAATATTATCGAAAAAGAAAGCTATATAAAATATGATATGGTAATAAAAAATTTCAACACACAAGGGAACAATTTTTTAAGTAAACTTTACGAAATCGACATCAACGGTGAAACGTCTGAATGTAAAAAGGATACGCAGATTTTTGTAAAGCAATTGGTTTTAGAAAACTGGAACTTATTGCCAATGCCAAACTTATTTACTAGAGAGAAATTCGTTTATACAGACTTATCTAAAGTATTTACGTCTCTGCAAGATCATGCGAATGTGCCTCAGGAAGATCGGTACAGAATTGCAAAGGCCTATGATGAAGCACACGATAATATTATTATACTTGAAAATTTAATTAAAAAGGGCTTTAGAACGTATAAAAAGACAGAAACCATATCGATTAAATACGCTGAATTCGCTGTTCGAGAATTAGCCAAGTTTCATGCTCTTGCATTTGTTATTGAGCATAAAATGCCGGAGTACCATAACGATAAGATCAAAGTGTTAAAGTGTGCGTTTAATTTTGATGAGGACTGGGCAGGATTAATACGAAATATTTGTGCTCATGTAGCAAGACTGCACAATGATGAAGTAAAAAAGAAAATTGAAAAATTCGTGCCGATTTTCATAGAAAAATTGCCAAGATATAGTAACGATCGAACAACCGTAAAATGTACTTTGACGCATGGTGATTATAAGAAAAATAATATTTTGTTTCGCGTAAAGGTGAGTACATATTTTTCATGTTTTGGAATTAAAAAACAAGGTAAGATATTATATTCTTAAATCAAAACAGTCTCAACGTACATTAAATTTTAATTTTGTGTAAATCCATTACTAAATATAGCACAATTTGGCAAATGGTTTGTTGTCCCTTAGAAATCAAGAGTCAAATTCTATACGTTCTTTCTTAAATTTTTTAACTTTTGCTTTTCGTTTTTTTTTTTTTTTTTGTTTTATATATCGAGGTAGACTAGGCATTTCTGTCACATAGATAAAATATAAAGAATCCGAAATAGAAGAATAAAGGTTGTACGCAGATGAAACCCAAAAGGCCCAATAATTGTTATTTATTATTTAATAGCTGTGCCCGCGACTTCGTTCGCGTGGATTACAGAATGCTTGGCATGTCTCCTGCAAATCAAGGTTGTAGTCTCCGGTGTCTCTCAGGCAAGGAGCTTTTTACTTTGGATTTGGGAACTTTCTGGTTGTATTTATGAGCAGACACTAACTCAGATACGGAATTCCTTCACGGGTTTCACTATAAATGTTGAAGAAAAGTGTTTTGTGCACAGTATGTTCTCGCTGAGGTTCTCCTTGTAATATATATGGAGTGAATTTTTAACTGGGCTTTATAGACCTAATCCCGGTGGATTTAGAAAAAAAGTCTGCATTACTTCGAACGATTTGTTTATATCAAAATGCTAGTCACCTACTAAAGTAAGGAGGAGTGCGAACAATACAATCAAAATATATAAAATGAATAACTCACAGTAACTTCTTTTATGTTTGTCTATTTTTTATATGTGAGCTATACAAATTTGATAGAATGTAATGTTTGGTCTCCGTCACCTACTCCGTTATCTAGGTCATTCTTAAAAAGGTGGTTGAATTTATTGAAAATCTATATTTCACTGGACTCGGCTATTGTACTTACCCGCTATTAGCGTTACAACATCGTTTTAATTTTAAAATTTCACTTTTATGTATGATCGTTTTTTTTTTTTGAAGAATTACTAAAGATTTAATTAATGTATGAATTTGATAGAATTTTGTAAAAATTGCCTTTTCTTTTTGTTGCAGTTAACCATATACTATTACTCCCGCGAAGTTTATCCTTATAATATGTGACAGTATTAGATAGTAAAATAATACAGAATGTTTATTTTTTTCAAAATCATCGTCTTCATTTCTGTCTAGGAAAACTTAATTTTCCAAAGACTAATGATGCAGTTTTAGTCTTTATCAAAATCGACTCTGAGACTCCTGTTATTATTTTTCGCTATTCCTTATAGTTTCGGATTTGGTCTATCACATCCAGTAAAAAAAACACCCAGTAAATATAATTGTTTTTTAAATTATGATATTTATATAATATATACCTTCCCTGTTTGAATCAGATATTGTTCACTATTTCATTAGTTTCAATTTTGTTTTCGCGTAACGCTTTTATTTATTAAATATAAAAAAAAATCTAAAATTAAAGTAGCCTAAGTTACTCCTTATTAAATTGGTTTCTGCCAGTGAAAGTTTCGTCAAAATCGGTCCAGCCGTTTCAGATATTAGTCGGAACAAACTGACTGACAGATAAACAGACACATTTTAAAAATCGTACTTTTGATGTAAATACCATGTATACTTTCATATGCATTTATTTAAAAGCCGTTTATTTAAAATTACAAACAGACACATCAATTTTATTTATTTGTATAGATGTATACCTCCTCTTCTTGACAATTACACACTAAATATCGTTGAAAAAAAGAAAGAAAACAACAATACAAATTTATAAAAAAAAAAGAGAAAATTGCGAGTAAAAGTCCCATCAAATTCAATTTCGCCGTTTAAGAGATTAGTCGTAAGCAACAGACTGAAAGATAAAAAATAAAAAAAAGGATATTTGATGTAAGTATCGTATACTCTTTCATGCATTTAGTGAAAAGCACAAAATAATGTTCGACGTGAACGCTTAAATTAATTAAACCAATTGACATGAAACGAACACTAAATGTTAAGTGAAGCTTACTACAATATGTATATTAGTGAAAACCGCATTTAAATCTGATTAGCCGTTTTTGAGATTAGCGTGCACAAACGCACAGATAAACAGACAAACAGATAAGAATTCTAAAAATCATTGTTTTGAATTCTATTGCGTTGGTAAAGGCCCCCAATAATATTTTTTTTCATATATCTTCCATGTAAAGACATCGACCCGTTAGAATTTTATTATTAGTATAGAGATAGATATCATTCTTAATTACACACAAGAATATATTAAGAAATACATTAAAATAGAGTGCAAAGTCGGTCTTATATATTATATCTTATACTGGTAGTAATATTGTACAGACAATTCTGTATGCACAGGAAACCCACCACATATACGAGTACCATGCAGGTGCCAGTAAACTTATCAAGTAACGGCTAAAACTTTCTAACAACACTGTTTTCAAAAATTCATAAAAACTGTATGATAAATGGATGCTGATAAGCAATAATGTGTCAACCCACGAAAAGTCAAATTCGGAGATATTGGTGTTTTTAGGGTTCCGTACCTTAAAAGGAAAAACGGAACCCTTATAGGATCACTTTGTTGGCCGTCTGTCTGTCTGTCTGTCTGTCTGTCGGGATGTCAACCCTTTTTTCTCAGAAATGCATAGACGTATCATGTTGAAATTAATATCATATACTCAAGTCTACGATGACATGCGGCCGTGAAAATATTAAAGTTCTAAGTCAACGCAATCAAAAGATAATGGAAAATATGTCGTATATTTTGACCATTTTAGCGTTTTCGCAAGGGAATCAAAACCTATAGGGTACTTCCCATTGACCTAGCACGATGAAATTTGGCAAGAAGTAAGATCTTATGGTACAAATAAAGGGAAAAATCTGAAAACTGTAAATTTTTGTATGTATGTTTGTCTGTTTGTAAGTTTGTCTTTCAACCTTTTTTCTCAGAAACGCGTGTAGGTAACAAATTTTTATCAACATCAAGTACTCAGAGTTGTAATTACTAAGAGCTGTGAAAAAATCAAACTTCTAAGTTAACGCAATCAAAAGATACGGTCATTTATATCACATATTTTAAGTATTTTAGCGTTTTTAACGTTTTCGCAAGGGAATCAAAACCTATAGGGTACTTCCCATTAACCTAGCATTATGAAATTTGGCCAGGAGTAAGGTCCTTTAGTATACATAAAGGAAAAAATCTGTAAACTGTAAATTTCTGTTCGTGTGTCTGTCAGTCTGTACGTCTGTCTTTCAACCTTTTTCTCAGGAACGCGTAAATGTTTCAAGTTGTAAATTTATCAAGCGGAAAATATATTAATCTTAGAATTAAAATTATATGTACTTGTAACAAATTAACATAGAAGTTGACCATGGTCAAAAAAACAATTTTACAAACACTGAGGAGAAATTTGTATCAATACGAGAACATTAAAAAGCAGCAAACCTTTATAAACAACGCAATGCAATCTATATATCGCAGCTAACAAAATGATAGCGCGATGCAGCTAATGCCATCTATTACAACATTATGACATTAACTATGATATAATTCTGCTCGATTAATAAAAAATTTTATTTTAATTATCATTTAAACGCGCTAAAAATTATAAAATAAACTTTTCATTTAAAAGTTTTATCGTCGATTTATAACGTCATTACGTAATTAACATTCAATATAAGAGCTTCACGCGATTTGATTTAAGTACTCGTATTGACTTAGTACGAAAATTTCAAAATTAAATTCAAACAGATCGAGTTATTTAATTTACTTATTTATCTACACATATAAGTCTTCTGGTTATTAGTAATATAATTAGTTATTTATAAATAAACAATTAGTTTTGTTCGAATTAAGGACTAATTATTTTCGTCTTGGCAACACTGATATATATTTCGATATTTTGATTGATAATGTAAATCTAAATATTTTACGAACGTAGTGAAGGGGTAGTGGAGTGTAGTAGAATATAAATAAAAATAAAACGAGATTAAAATATAATATAATTATGTTGTTAATGACAAAGTCAACAAGTTAGTTCATTGAAATTGTCAAGAGATGGCGCTAGGTGTATCCTGAATCGCGCTATAACTTTTTTTTTGAAAGTATAAGGTGTATTAGTACTTAAAATAAATTTTTGTGTTTCCATGGATTGCATCCATGATCGTGTTTTAAATTAAAGTGCTCCTAAGTAGTTTCAAAATAGTTTTTGGGACCTGATCCATATTTACATAATATTTGATTATTTATTTATTTATTTATTTATTTATTGAAATAATTAGAACGGACAATATCCAATTACACTAATTATTAATTATTAAATTAAGAAAATTATATAAATGCACAAACAAAACACTAATTACATACACTAAATACAAAGCAGAATGAAACTAATAATAAATATATAGCGCACTTGATTTTTAGAGTGTCAATTTAAAAACATAGTACAATTATATCGTTCACAAAACTGCAAACATTGATTGACAACAATGTTCCAATGATCTGCAAATATGTCACAGTGAGGGGTCTCTGTCAGAAGGGTGTTCAATGCAGACAGTGTGCGCGGTAAGGGAGATCGAGCACGGGATACTGTGCGGCAAGAGAGGATAAAGAAGAGCTTACGGCGGCGACATTGCCGTAGACTAAAATTATTAGGCGCAAATAAACAACACAACTTGTTATGTAGCTCAATGCAATCTATTCTACCAGTGAGAACCTTACAAATAGTAACGAGCTGGCCAAAAGCTCGTCGTGTTTCCAGGGAATTGAATCCTAAGTGACCTAGCAAAAAATTAGTTGGGTAGAGATAAGGGTAATATCCATGAAGGCGCTTGTATAAGTACCTAAGAAAAGCTTTTTGGACCTTTTCTAATAGGAGAGCATAGGTACTTTCGTATGGATTCCAGATACAAGAGCTGGTTTCCAATTTGCTTCGTACTAGCGAATCATATAAGAGCTTTATAGTGCGGCGGTCATGAAACTCACGGGTATTGCGCAGCACGAATCCCAGACGCCTAAAAGATTCTGCGGCGAGCGCAGATATGTGGCTATGGAAAGTTAGTTTGGGGTCAAACATAACACCTAAATCCTTTGTAAGAGCCGCCCTAGGTAACGGGTTTTGACCTAATTTGTAGTTAAAATGGATTGGATGCTTGTTACGTATGAAAGTCATCATCGAACATTTATTAATATTAAAATCCATTTCGTTGACCGCGCTCCAAGCTTTCACAGCGTCAATATATTTAAGCGACTTCTTAAAAAGGAGTGTTTTCAATTCGACCTTGTATTTAATTTTTTTTTATGTTTGTTCGCCGATTACGCCGCCATTTGGGTACCGATTTTAAATTTTTTTTTTTGTTTGAAAAGGTATACTTCCAAGGTGGTCCCATTGTCTTCAGGTCAGGATCAGATGATGGGATCCTGGAGAAATTGAGGGAACTCCTCAAATATTATAGGCAAGCGTATACCGATTTAGGTATTTTTGATAGTAACTTATGTGGGAACTGATGATGAAGACCACAAATGGCGTAGATGGGTTAGTCTTATATAGATTTCTATAAGTTTGTACGGAACCCTCGATGCGCGAGTCCTACTCGCACTTGACCAGTTATTTGATACTGCATCACCTATTTAATATTATTAAAAAGAAATGGAAGCCATATAAACTAAATAAGTACGGAAAAAGTTTCTTGATTAATTGGTTCGAATTTCAAGTGCGACATATATTTTGCAATTTATACAATAATCTTAAACATTTGAAAAACATTTTATTAAATAATACATTAAATATATCACTCTGATTTTAATTCATTCTACCTTTTATCAAAAAATAAAAGATAAAATTGATATATACTTCTTTAAACATATGAGTAAAAAAAGGATTTGACATCTTTAGTTGACATTTTCTTAAAATGAAGTCCGTGTGGCTTGACATAGTATAGCTTATCAGCGTCCAAATATAGCATTAACTTAATTCCAAAATCTGTATATTTATAATAATTTTGTTTCTAGGATAGCGAGCCAGTGGAAATAATAGCAGTCGACTATCAACTCATCGATTACGGATGTCCAATCAGGGACTTACTCTTCTTTATATTCTCTGGGACAGACCAAGAATTCAGAAGAAAACATTTGAATTATATCAAGGAGTTGTACTTCGAGACGTTATCAAGGTTCCTGAAATACTTCGACATGGACGTGGAGAGTGTGTATCCGAGAGAGGAGTTCGAGAAGGTCTACACTGAGTGGCTGGATTACGGGCTGATGATGACGCTGTTTATTTCGGTAGTCTCTTTTGCACCGGATACTGGAGTAGATTTTGAGAATCTGCCTCTCGCGGAGATCCCGTACTGTCCTGATAAAATATATGACGATATATTGCGAGGACTCATAGATGATTTTATTCGATGGGGCTATTTGTAAGGTAGTGTTTTTTTTCTTTTGAGATAGTAAATATTTTTTGGTTCACATGAATAATTTACGATGTATAATGTTATATTTAAAACAATGAAGCCAACAAAATTCTTGAGATAGTTCTTAAATCACTTAAGGTTTGCAGATGACATAGTTCTTCGAGGCGTGGAAGTCATTTTGACCTTTTAAACGTATTTTGAAATCTAAAATTGATGTAGCGTTAAAAAAGAAATTATTGAAAAACCTAACTTAGAAAATATGAACAAAATTACAAGTCCTCCAACGAGTGGCTGAAAGATGCATGCTGGGAATAAAATTAAATGATATAGTTAAGAATTCATTCATTTGTATTCAAAGACGAAGATTACAAACCATCTGAAATGGCGCTGGATAGGACACATAGCAAGGACAACAGATGACCGATTGAGTGAATGTTTCTTACATAGGTATTCCAGCGATGCACGTTCTTCAAGTCCAAGACGCAGATGGCGAGATGATATAAAAAAATCATTAATAGAAAAAGCATACTATTCAGTATATGACTACATTAATGATAAAACCGCGTGGAATAATAGGGCGTTGATATTCTCGCAGGATAACTGTAGCTAATTGTATCAAACAGTATTGTACAAAAATATTTTTTAAAGAGTAACTACTGAGTTTCTCGCCGGCTCTTCTCAGTAGAGTCCACACTCCGAGCCGGTGGTAGCTTCACGTAGAACTGACATCACAAATTTGTAAATTGACAATTCGAAAGAGCTTGCAAAGGCCTATTTGAATAAAGTATATTTTGAGTTTGAGTTTGAGTTTGATATCGTGCTTACAACGGGCAGTACCTGGCCTGGCCACGACAGACAAAAAGGAAATAATAGCACAAGATAAAGGACGCCTATGCCCGAAAATGGGCAAACCAATAGATTAGGCACCAAATAAAGTAAGGATAAAATTATGTAATTTGTATAATAGCTTAAATTTTTGCATATGGTTGTGATTAATACTTAGTTTATAGTGCTAAGAATATGTTATAAGAAATGAAATGTAATATTTTTGTAATAATCTTTTGGAATAAAAAGCTTGTATAATAATTATTATTATATAATTATAAATACTAGCTTTTGTTCGTAACTTTGCTCGCGTTAATGTATATTTTCTTTTAATACATAAAATATAGCCAATAATCATCTGGAATAATGTATGAGTAATGTACCAATTGGTTCCATGATTATGAAAATAGGTTCAGTGGTTCCAGACTTAACTTCCCACGTACAAAATTAGCTTCATTAGATTCATTATAATTTTATTATGTACAGGCTAGGCTATGTGTTATTTACACGAACCAACTCAGGCCATTTTCTATCCCTCCATAAATCTTTTTGTCCTATTCTTGAAATTTTGCTTGGCTCATAACACTCACTTCTAATTTCTAAGCTCTAAATTTAAATAAGAAACCTTAAACTGTTAACCGATTTGAAAATTCTGTGGAACCAATCGGAGAATATACTCTTTCAAACAAAAAAATGATTAACGAAAACAGTCCACCCGTTCTCGAGTAATTGGTGAACTTTAATAAAAATGTCAACGACGAATTTAGAACCTCCTCCTTTTTGGAAGTCAGCTAAAATATAATTTGTATTTCAAATTGCGATTTGAGAATATCATTCCTAAAAGTTCAAGGAAATAATTTTGGGGCAATGCCTCTAATTTCTAAGTGTTCTCAAAACTGCTGTGGGACTGAATCTTTAACTGCCTTAATACAAAAGATGTAAACATATTTTTAACGCGTGTTTAGAAAAATTCGTACTGTAAATCCACATCTAACGATTGGTAATAAGCAATAATGTGTCAACCCACAAAAAGTCAAATTGATGTTTTCTGATAATGCGTCATGTATTTAACATTATTCAAAAATGTTTCAAGTCATCTAAACCAAATAAGTACGAAAAAGAATTCTTAATTTAATGTTTCGAATATAAGTGTACTCAATATTTTGCAATATACTCTAACCTAATTTCTTTGAAATATTTACTATAAGAAAACAATTTTTATTATACCAATCTGCTTTTAATTCATCATACCTTTTATCAAAGTATGAATAGATTTGACATCTTTAGATGCCATTTTCTCAAAATGAAGTCTGTGTGGCTTGACGTAGTATTTCTTATCAGCGTTTAGTTTTGAGTTAAACTCCCTTTAGACATGGTTTAATTATGTATAAACAACGCTTAAGTGAGTTTAATAGATGTCTTAAACTCATTAAAGTTGTCAAATGTAATGTGTACCATATTATTAATAAATTTTTCATAATTTTATTCGTATATAGGCAATTTAAACTAGATTTTAAGCATAGATTTATTTTTGCACACTGTTTAGCTAGATAAGTGTTGGGTATGGTTTTATGTCAACTTTTGTGGTGTAGCAGCAGAAATTATATGAAATCTAACAACCATCATTAACGTAATCTAGAAACTAATATAATTACTTAAACGATGCTCAAAATAGACATCAACATTGGAATTAAAGCTAAAGTTTTTCTTGATTACTTCGTACAAGGAAGTAATAAATGTTTTTGTGAATATAATATCTTATTAATTTTAGCAAACAATTTTATTTGATTTTACGTTAGGTACGTCGAATTATATACGAAATATATAATTATACTATACGAAATGAAATAAGTCGATTTTTTGGGCCATTTATATATATACATATATGTATTAGGATAGCTTAGTCTGTTGTGAGGATAGAATCCATGGTTCGAATGAAAAGGCGGGAAAACTTAGTAAAATGATTTTAAAGTGTGTTTATTTATTTATTAAACATCTTAAAAAAACCATTAATTTGATAAAGTATTCGGTAATGTTTAATATGCTTCTATCGTTGAAATAATTTAATCACTAATTAATATACAATAATTTTGCCTTCTCTAACCTCTTAAATGAAATGCGAAAATCCACGCCCCTACTACCTCTATACAAAATAACAAAAATTCAATTCCCATGAAATTATCTATGTATTTGTAGCTCCTATGGTGCTGCAAGTATCCACACGCGGCAGTGATTGCAAAACGTCAGGTGATCCCCCTATTTGTTATTTTTACAAAAAAATCGAATTCTCGAGTCTTAAAATAACCCGGCATCTTAAATTTGTTTAATTGAATACGAGTCGCATCATATGATAAATCCGTAGTATTGTTTATTTTTATTAAAGATTCACTTTTAGGTCTTTGAAAACGTAAATATTTATATAAAGTGGCGAATTTTTACGACAATCACCAGGGGAGTCGAAGACACGGCTGTATAATGTCAAAGATAAAAACAGAGAATAAGAAAGTTACTTAAATTTTCTAAATTACACTGGTTCTTATAAATTAAAGATATAACGACTCCCTTACAAATAACCCCATTGAATGAAATCATCTACGAGTCCTCGTAACATATGATCATATTTCTTATCAGGAGAGAACGGAATCTCTGCGAGCGTTTGATTTCCAAAATCAATTCCAGTCTCTGGTGCAAAAACGGTTACTGAAACAAACAACGTCATCATCAGTCCATAATCCAGCCACTCAGTGTAAATCCTCTCGAACTCCGCTCTCGGGTACACAGTCTCCACGTCCATGTCGAAGTACTTCAGGAACCTCGATAACGTCTTGAAATATAACTCCTTGATATTATTCAAGTGGTTTTTCCTGAATTCTTGATCTGTTCCAGTGAATATGAAGTACAGGAAATCCCTGATGGGACAACCGTAATTCATGACCTGATAATCGACCGGTACGACTTCCACCGGCTCACCATCCTAGAATAAAATAATAATGTCAGTTAAAGAGGAATAAGTCAGATATCTATACTTATAATAAATCTGTAGAGAGGTCAATTCCAGAGGTAACTCCTGATAGCTTAGCAGTTCGGAGCATTCTGATTATATTTGTTTACTCTTACGTTTATAAGACTCTCACTCATCCCTAATTTAAAAAAGTTAACATTATTACCTATTCAATAAAAAAATCATAGAAATCAAGTATTGTGGATTGACATATTATATTTCCCTACCAAAATACGATCTGTCTGTCACATCAAAACCACTGAGCCCTGAGGAAGGACATACGCTACTTTTTTATGAAAAACGACGAAAACGCGGACGAAGTCGCAGGCAAAAGTTAGTTTTAAATAAGATCCTTAGCAGACATTAAAGAAGAAAAAAAACTTAATTAAAATGACAAAAAAGGAATATTGACATAATTTACGAATCATGAAAATATGTATATTCTATTCCGTAACAGAATTAACGCTCAATATTTTAATGTTTTTAATGTGGTTCTAATTAAAATTAAAACTTTAGATCATCAGATAAGAATTCGTATGTATAAAATATGTACTTACGATCGTACGGAACATAACATTGTTTTTTTTATAATCTCCGTGTAATAACGTACATATATTCGTTTTATCTGTTTCATATTTTGGTAATTTTTCTAATATAACTGGTACAAAATTTTCGATTTTCTTTTTAATTTCATTGTCGTATAAGTTAACTATATATCTGCAAACATTACGCATCAAAGCTTGCCAGTCTTCATCGAAATTATATACATTTTCTAAGACCTCAATTTTCTTTTTAAAATATTCTGGTTTATTATATTGAATGACGAACGAAAGAGCGTGAAATTTAGCCAGCTCTTGAACTCCTAATTCCATATATTTTAATGAAACGGGTTCAGCTTTTCCATATGTTCGAAAACCTTTTTTACATAAATTTTCAAGTATAATTGCACCATTATCGGTTTCTTCATAAGCCTTTGCTATTTTGAATCTATCTGCTGGTGGTACATTAGCTTGATCCTGCAGAGTTGTCAGTATTTTTGATATTTCTTTATACATTGTCACTTCATTTTCGTATATGTGTTCCAAGTTTACAAATTTTACTTTTTCAAAATTTACTTTTTCTTTTAGAAATAGATTTATTTCCTTCTCACATTCGGGAGTTACACCTTTTATATCGACCCCGTACAATGTATCTAAAAAGTTGTCGCCGCGTGTATTCAAATCTTTTACAGTCACTTCGTACTGTGTAAAATTTTCCTTTGCTATTATATTTTTAATTGAGTTCTGTAGTGCCAGTGATAGTGCTTGAAACTCTATTTCTCTTTTATTTAATTCGTTGCCGAATTTTATTTTAGACGACATTTTGGAAGCTTACAAAAATACTCAAATTCTATAAATTTTAAACGAAACTGTTTTCAGCTGAACTTATTTGATAATGCTGTCAATAATTGCAACGTTTCTATTATATCAAAAACTTCGAGCTAAAGTCTAGTTCACATGATAATAAATTAATGCAACTAATATCTATATTATATTTTTTGTAGACTATTCCTCAACATCTAGCTTGTCCATAAACATAGGAATGAGACTAATATTACACGTGCTATATATTACGAATATATTAATTTCAAATTTAATTTTTAAATATATAAATTGGGTGTAATAGAGAAGGCACTGCTACACCAAACTTTATTAAGAACTCTTCCTCCATAAAGAATATCATTAACAATGTAACTTTAATATTATTTATTGTGACAATATCGTAAACAAGGCCTTAAAGATTAATAAAATGCAATGGAAGATGAAAAAAAATAAAAACATCATGTTTTTTTCATTGCACTAATTATACGTGTGAATAAATTGTAATTACTATGTACAATGTAAAAACGTATGTTTTTATCAAAGTGAGACAACGAAAAAATCAGACAAGTGTAAGTACCTCTTGTACAATCAGTGTTCCTTACTATTTACAGACGCGTTGGCGCAATGGTCACTGCAACTGACTAAAGCGCTAACGGTCGCGGGTTCGATCCCCGCTCACGGCAAACGTGTGTATTGGCCATACAGATGTTTGTCGTGGTCTGGGTGTTTGTGTTAGTGTTGTGAGTGTTTCCGAACCCCCGACACAAGGTCATGAGATCTTAATGGGGGCCGTTGAGTGTGATGCGCTATTTTTAAAGCAATTATTACATAATAAACATCTACTATTGAATCTTTAGTTCTTAACCATCTGTACCCTATATCCGTAATCTTTTCAGATTTTTCTCAGGAAAACATTCCAAGATAGTCCAGTAGGCAGTAATATTTTCATAACTTAACAAAATAAAATGCACAAAAATGAATTAAATATTTGTTTGATCCAGGGAAATTGAATCGTAATGTGGCGTTACTTTGATTAACCAAAAGACCAATAGACAAGTGAATAACTTTGGCTCATAACATATTTCTCTAATCAGGGTGAAGCTTAATTTGTAACTATTATTTCTTTTTAGACCCTCAAAATTAACGCCTTCAGACAAAAGTTTCTACTTTAAGTCCTGAATCAGAATTACTTAAATTCTTACTTACTTCGAAGTTAAAGTCATTAAGACAAGGCATGTAATACCCGTACAGAGTTTTAAAGATCTATATCAAATAGTCTTTGAAAAAAACTTCTGTAAACAACCAAACCAACACCGAGTCTATTGCATAAGTGTTCTGTTTCTCGAAATACGGAACACTAAAATATTCATTACAGTCAAGCAGTCAGTATTTCCTTATGACAATAAAAATACTTTATTTTTATAATAAAGAACTTCCAACACACATTATATCCCTTAGGGATCGAATTTTGCAAAATCTCATTGTAGTGAATCCCTACATCCTCAAAAAGAAAATTTAATAGTTCATTCTTTTGAAAGAAGTAGAGATAAACATAATATTAACACGAGAAAGAAAGATAAACTTACAACATCTTGTTTTCGACTTCACAAAGTAAATGTTTCCTTTCTTGGGCAAGGTATTCGTTTTTATAATAAAATCCCCCAGAAATGTTTGCAGTTTTCAATGAATAGATTTAAATTATGTGATTAAAAAGTCACTAATAGCTAAAGCATATTCCTCTATACAAGATTACGTTGACGATAAAGATGCGTGGGCTTAGTATATGCTGAATTTCGTACAGGATAAATAATTAATTTGTAATCATAAACTGTGTTGTATTTACAATATTTTAAAAGAGTAACTATCGAGTTTCTTGCCGGTTCTTCTCGATAGAATCTGCGTTCCGAACCGGTGGTAGCTTCATTATTTATGTTTTTTTTTTTTGTTATTTTCATGTATGACGATTCAAGTGTTCGTAAGAGCCTACTTGAATAAAGTCTTTATCATTTTGATTTTTGATTTTGATTTTGAGCACTTGTATTGCCTTAGATTTCTTGATGAATGAGTGACATTTCGCTTTTATATAAAAACTGGCTGTACCCGGCGTGTATTACAATACAATCTTAGTATAGCGGTGAAAAAAGTGGTTTTATAAGTTGAACATGTTTATATGTATATCAGTGTGTCTGTGCATCGTAGTTCGCTAACAAATGGAGCAATTTTGATGAATCTTAGTTATAATATACTATAGAAATCAGTTCAGACGTTTGACCTTTATGGTTATTGAAAGGATCTTAGCAACTTCTATTGGTCTGATCGATTTGAACTGATGACTGAATAGTATAACTGGATGCTGATATGCAACACTGTGTCCCGGTCATTACTCTCTCTGATGGTAGTGGTCGCCACAACATAAACCATGTCAGCGGCGGAATGGCGGTTCATGAAAGAACACTAACACCAGGGTTTGCTTGGTAGGTAAACTAAAGATCCCACACCAAGTAGGTATTTTGAACTTCTAGTTCAGAAATATTTTAGTAGTTGGCAGAATAGCTTTTAGACATTTTTTTTTTGACGCAGAGTAAATCTTCATAAATACCCGACTCCTGGGGGGGAGACCGGGTTATGTGAGATTGTACTCACTAAAACCCCCTGCGATGGCCGCCACAGCACGGAAAACGGAGAGGCTACGGGATCGCTTTGGCAGGCACGTCCGCGGCCTCTCCAGCTTTTAGACATATTAGACTAAAATGACGTGGACCCCTCTGAAATTCTACCTATGGCAAAGCATATCTTTATACTTTGGTAGATCATGAGTTCGTCGTTCGTTAATCCAATTTTGACCCAAACAAATAAGAATAATAGTTTTAAAAACTAAAAAACACGTTTTTATTACGCAGCGTGGGGCGCTTCTTAAGAATTGACATCCATATGTAAATAATATATAATACCATAAAAATTATAATACATATAACCCTATCCTAACATGTTCCGTGCGTCGATATGACGTTTCGGAGATCCGTAAGAGAAATTCTGAGAAAAGTACTTGAGTAATATATCATTGCGTAAACGAACAACAACAGAACAAGTCTGGGTGCCCCCACGCTTTTTTACAAAAATTATTTTCCACTTTATAGTTTCTTTCATCATTAAAGTGTGTTTTTTAGTTTTTTAAACTATATTTTTATTTTATACTTATTAGTCTTCTTATTATTCAAACTTAATTTACTATAAGTCACGTGACTATTTTTTTCGTATTCCTGACAGCAAACCCTTCCATTTGATACCCATATCATGGAGGTGCATTTCAAATAGCCTGTCCGCCATCTTTAACGCCCGCCATATTTGATTTGAGCCACGTGACTATTCTTTTCGTATTCCTCCAGCAAACCCTTCCATTTGATACCCATATCATGGAGGTGCATTTCAAATAGCCTGTCCGCCATCTTGGAGAGGCCGCCATATTGACAAATGACGTTTCTTAGCTAGTCATGTATTGTCATCAGAACTCAGAACGTGTGCAAAATTTCATCCTAATCAAAGACCGGGAAGTGGGTCAAATTAAGATTCCAAGATTTTCTTACATAGTTACAAGTGAAGCTACCCTCGTCATCTGCGCTCCGCACAGCGCCATCCTCAACTCCGACGACGTTCTAAGCGTCCATTCTGAGCCCCAACGGGCGCTCCCAATTTCAAGGCTGAGTCACAGTACTCCCCCCGCCCCCTGTGACGCTGTCAAGGCCAGTAGGGCCAACAGCTATACATATTCAGAAATAAAAAAAAAGTTAAGCTAAGCTAAGCTTGTTAAAAAAAAACAATTAAATACCGTACGGGTCGAGCCGTTTAAAAAAAAAACGTAACAACCTCATGCTGCAGTATCATCTGGAATCAGCAGGAAACATAGCTCCTCACCAACCTACAGCAGAAGAATTGTATTGAGGCACGTTGAAATGGTTCCAATGCATAAAAATTTGTTAGTCAAAACGCCTTATCTCAGCGGATTCATAATGTTGTATATGTAAAATAATAGCTGTTTCACTTTCCTGCAAAATTGCTAATTAATTTTAGCTTGCGTTATGTTATAATTAGTACAACGATGAATTGGTTATTAATTACTTACAGGAATCGAAATAAATTTCGCAACAGTAGGAACACTGTTATATAAATGTTAATACCGTATATCAGGACAGACCGGAATCTGTGGGGTTAATTTCTAAGATCACACATCCAGTCTCTAATCCGAAAATACCTTATTGTAGTAAACAATAAAGTCTATGATGATTGTTGTAACTATTAAAATGGAATATATTTTGCGCATAGATTTATTGTATTACGAAAATGTTTAATTTGTCGGTTCTCGAAATTTCTGTTTATATCCTCGTTGCAATAGTCATTGAATCTAGAAAAAAATAATTAACAGACTTGGCGATGATTCGATAAGCGGATGAGGAGAACTAAGAAGAAAATACTGAAGACGCATCATATTTCAGAACAATTTGTTACACATACAGACAGAAGAAAGATATGATGTAGAAATAAAGACAGCTATAAAAATGCAATGCAATCTTCGTTTATCATATATGGTCAGGGAATTGTTATATCATCAATCCTCTTTCAAAATGTGTATGTGATTCGTGGCACCTCATTTGCTTATATGGATGCTAATAAGCAATAATGTCCCAATCCACAAAATTCAAATTCGGAGATATTAATGTATTTTGATACTGCATCACTTATTTATTTAAATTTTCAAACCTTCTAAACTAAATAAATATGGAAAAACGTTTTTTAATTTAATCCTTCGTATTTCAAGTGTTTTCGAATTTGTAATTTGTAAAATAGTCTCATAAATTGAAAAAATATGTTATTAGGTCAAACTTTTAATTAAATTAATCTAATTTTAATTCATTATACTTTTATAAAATAGAAAAGTAAAAATGGTCATATACATCTTCAAACAAATTTAAAAAATAGGTTTGACATATTTAGATACTATTATCTCAAAATGAAATCCGTGTGGCTTGACACAGTATTGTTTATCAGCGTCCATTATATACTTTCAGGTTGGAGCCTAGCTGTATCCCAGCGACGCCTAGCTGAATTTCTGCCGTAATCGACATCTTAGTTAGTCGACTTAGTTGTTAGGTGACTACTATATACCTTCTACCGATTCTCCATCCTAATGTAAAACGTTACGAATCTGATTTTAAAGAATAATATCTTAGCAAATTTTGTACTTCGTGCAAAGTCTTTTGATAATAAATAGTTATATGAATTATTTTTATTTCTAAAGTGTTCATTTTTTTTGTGTTGCCGGTTTTTTAGGTTATTTCTTTGTTAAGAATAACAGTTATATTATCTGAGAATAAAATTTATTGTAAAAAAATATCTTCATTAATTCGATGTATTACTGCTAAAATTATACAGATGACGAGAATAGATACATTGCTAACATTAGCATTTTCATTTTAATGTATTTTTATTATTATTAATTAATACAAAGTTCTATTAATTACTAAGGTGTAACATTTTGGAAAAGGAGGCGCAATGTATAACATGGTCGACGCTATATAGCTTGAAGCGAGATTTATTTGTGTAGATAAACAAGTAAATTTAATAAACTGATCGGTTTGATTTTTATATTTTCAAACTAAGTCGATACGAGGACTTAAATCTTGCGTAACTTTTTTTAAACTTTTATTTTATTCATAGTTTAACAGACATAGCTAGCAACTTTGAAATATAACATGCAAAAATTACCTATGGGAAAAAAAGATTTCTTTAACCAATTTTTTTATTTAATAAACACAAATATTTTTCCTTTCGAAAAAGGAAAAATGCACTGGCGGTGTATCCATTTAACTGAAATTTTGCGAAAACAATACTCGAAAGGCGAGAAAGACTAAAATGTTAGTTCGCGCATCGAGTAAAAAATATGGCGCTAATTGAAATGCAATGTTCGGAGTTATAATTTAATATCTTATTTTAATATCAGACACGTTGGTGCAGTGGTCATTACAATTGACTGAAGCGTTAACAGTCGCGGGTTCGATCCCCGCACGCGGCAAACGTCTGTATTGGCCATACGGATGTTTGTCGTGATCTGGATGTTTGTGTTAGTGTTGTGTGTGTTCCCGGACCCCCGACACGAGGTCATGAGATCTTAATGGGGGCCGATGAGTGTGATGCGTTTATTTATTTAAAGTTTCTTTAATATTGAATTAATTTAATATAATTTGTATGATTGAAGAACGTTTAACCGGACTGGCACTTCCCCACGTCCATAAAAACGTACCCATTGAAGTACATGAAGTGATAACTTTTTACCTGTATCGATAATTATCAAACTTAATTTATTACTTCTTGTGACTTGACTAAAACTAGTTGACCCGCCAGGGGGGGTCGAAGCTGGATCCGCCCTTGTTTAAGATCTGATACCTATTTCATCTCGATACGCTGCTTAGAATTCAGAAGTTAACAAAACATTAAAAATAAAATAATTGCAAACGTATTTCAATCACGAAATTAAGTTGTATTTATCATTGTGACATTTCGTATACTTTACGGCAATTGTGGTCACAGAACGTCACAAATTGGAATCAAACAGGGGACTGTCTTTATAATCGAAATATTCTTTGTAAAAACTATTCTTCTTGGTCAAGCGTGCATTAATAAAATTGGCAATTTGCTTTGAGTGAAGTGGCTTAGTTTAAATTAAGGATCATTTAAATTTTAGAAATAGACTGGGCAATAGTAATCACACAAAGATATTTAAATAAAATATGAAATATTTTTAATATGTCCATCTATCTGTCTGTCTGTCTCTTCGCGGTTAAGCTTAGTTATTCTTAGGTTTTTTTTTTTACTCTAATTTAGCATGAGTAAACGTATGCCGGCAAAATGATAAAATAAAATATTGAAAGTGGAAACGAATTTTATTTATACTTTAAAATAACTAAAAAATACACTATTTTAAAGTAACAAGTCACAATACAAAAACTAAAGTAACAAACTAACAATCTAATTTAATATAATATGTATTACTTGTGAGATTTATTGTGTTTTCATGCGATGGCCAAGTCAAACTATTAATTTAAAAAATAAAAAGTTTTTAATGTTGGTACTGACATTATGGAATCAACTGGCCCTGACTTTAACATCAATAGAGGAGTGAGACAGGGCGACCCATTATCTCCGAAACTTTTTATTGCAGTATTGGAATTAATTATAAGCAAATTAGATTGGAAAAATTATGGCTTGTATATAAAAGGAAAATATCTTAGTCATTTAAGATTTGCAGATGATCTAGTATTATTATCAGAAACCGGTGACAGCCTAGAACACATAATACAATCGCTATACGAAGCTAGCAGAAAAGTCGGATTACAAATAAATCTTACAAAAACAAACATCATGACAAACAGTTATAAAAAAACCATACCACTAGAAAACACATCAATACTGTATGTGAAACAATATACATATCTATTTAGGAAAACAGATAACGTTGGATAGCAATAGCAATGAACAAGAGGTAGAGCGCAGATCAAGAATTACGTGGAATAAGTTCTGGAGTTACAAGGAAGTGATGAAAAGCAATATGCCAATAGAGGTGAAAAAGAGAATAATGGACACTTGCATTTTACCATGTCTCACATAAGCTTGCCAGACGTGGAAATTCACAAATAACATCAAGAATAAAATAATAACGTGTCAGAGGGCAATGGAACGTTGCATGCTCAAAATAAGAAAAACAGACAGAATCCGTCACACAAAAATTAGAAGCATAACCAAATCAATAGATGCAATCAAATATGCTCAAAGATTGAAATTCCGGTGGGCTGGCCACATAGCACGACTTAAAGACAAGAGACGGACATCTGAGATAACTACATGGGACGGTCCCCAGGGCAAGCGGCGCGTGGGTAGACCATACACGCGCTGGGAGGACGACATCAGAAGTGTCGCTGGACCGCATTGGATTCAAGTCGCCAAAGACAAAAACAAATGGAAATGTTTGGAGGAGGCCTTCACCTGAGAGGGGTCCATGCATAAAAAGAATAATAAAAATTATAATAATATTTAGTTATAAAAATAAATACATGTAAATAATATTTAACAATAATAATTATCTACTCGAACAATACATTTATAATTTAATAACAACTGTGTGTTACATATTGAAATTAAATAGAAATTATTATTTTTTTAATATAATGTAATAAGAATTCATAATAAGTTATTATCATATTAAATAAGCGAAAGAAAAGTTCATTATTATTGAAGTTGTTTTTATTTTGTTTGTTGTTCAATTTTAATTGTTTTTTTTTTTTTACAAGAATCGAAACAAATTTAAAATTAAAACCACAATACACTGACGTAGACGTAGCAAAATTATATTTCAACAAAATCATAAATAACAATTCGATATATGTTTAGAATGTAGAAAAATCAGAATAATTTTAAATTGTTGAAAGGCAAGTCCATTACAAGTATCCCCATTGAACAAAATCATCTATGAGTCCTCGTAATACGTAATCAAATTTTTTATCAGGACGGAACGGAGCTTCTTTAAGGTATTGATTATCAAGTTCTACTCCGGTGTCTGATGAAAATATAACTAATGAAACAGCCAACGTCATCATCAGTCCGTAATCTAGCCACTCAGTGTAAATCTTCTCAAACTCTTCTCTCGGGTACACAGTCTCCACGTCCATGTCAAAATACTTAAGAAACCCCGATAACGTCTTGAAGTACAAGTCCTTGATATAATTCAAGTGTTTTCTTCTGAATTCTTGGTCTGATGTAGTAAATATAAAGTACAGTAAATCCCTCATCGGACAGCCGTAGTCGAGGAGTTGATAGTCGATAGGCACAATCTCCACTGGTTCATCGTCCTAGAACATAAAAATATATATTACAGATTAGTTAACTTGGATTAGAAAGGTAAGCATACGATATTAAAGCATTTTAAAACAGTTAATAAAAAGTGGAAACTATACATAGCATTTAAGTGGTTCATATAAGTGTTTGATTGCACGTTTAGTACTATTATTGAACAACGCAATTCAATAATTTGGCCGAATGCCTGATTAATGAGTGCCTTCAATAATTTCTCTGAGTATAAAAAACATAGCTTACACCTTTCGTTATAATACGTTATATATTGTTACCGAAATTAAAAACAGTTTTTGAAAATAATATCAGTTTATAAAACAAAATACGTACAACAATCCGGACCATAATATTGTTTTCCTTATAGTCTCCATGCGACAGAGTGCATACATTCGTTTTGTTTTTATGATATTTAGGAAGTTTTTCTAATAAAACTGGAAGAAAATTTTCAATTTTTAATTTTGTGTCATCATCGTACAGATCAGCTATATATCTGCAAGTATTTCGTATCACTCCATTCCAAACTTCATTGAAATTTAATGGATTTTCCAGCACTGCAAGATTCTTTTTGAAATATTCCGGCAAGTCCTTTTCAATAACGAATGACAGCGCGTGCAACTTGGCCAGCTCTTGAACGCCTAATTCGAAAAATTTCAATGAAACAGGTTCTGCTTTATCGTATGTTTTAAAACCCCTTTGACGCAAATTTTCAAGTATAATAACATCACTAGTTGTTTCGTCATAAGCTTTCGCTATTTTTAACTTTTCTTCAGGCGGTACATTTGCTCGATCTTGAAGATGCGTAACTACTTTTGATAAATCTTTATACACAAACTCTTCATTTGCGTATATTTGTTCTACATTTACTGTTTTCAAGTTTTCATAAATCATTTTCTCTTTAACAAATAGGTTGATATCTTTATCACTTTCAAGTGTTTTACATTTTATTTTAATTTCGAACAGTTTACCAAAGAAATTGTTCCCGCGTGTATTTAAATCTTTTACTGTAATTTCGTACTGTGTATAATGCTGCTTTTCTATTATTTTTCTAATTGAACTCTGTAATGCTGGTGATAGTGCTTGAAAATCTAAATTTACTTTAGATGACATTTTTTTATCAATTATTAAGGATACTGTTCTCGTCCGAATCTATCTTATAATAGGCTCAATATATGTATCACGATATGGTACCAACAACTTCTAGTGAAAGTCTCGGTGTAAACGTCGGTGAATGACCGGCCCCTGCTCAAAGATATTATTGTCGTCGACCACAGAATGGCGTCCACTGAGAATAAGACCATAGACAAACGTCAAAGACTATATTCGATTAAGAAACTGAACCAAATATTATGGAAATTTGTGTAACCAAATATTAAAAATATTGTGCTTATTTTTTATAAGCTCAATATTTTTAATTAATAATTATTGTAAAATAAAACACCATAATTAATTAACATTCAATTAATCTTTATGTATCTTTATATAATGTGAAACAGATAACACACAAAATTTCCCTATACTCTATTCCAGTATTTCTAGATCCCAACAATAAAGAAAGGTGAGAGTGAATGATGTATTTTCGCTACTTTATAGACTGCGTGTGAAAAACTTAAATGGAAGTCAGCAACACGTCTCCCGCACTGCTTTAAAGAGATAGAACTCTATCAACTCTATTGATCTTTATCAATTCATCAATTATCAATATCTTTTTTTTCAATGATTCAATGTGGTCTTTTTCTTAGCATTTTGGATTCTACATTAAATGCGCCAATTTTTCAGATAACTTGCAGATTCTGTGTAGTAAATTTTATTTTAGTGTGAGTTCTCAAAAGACAAAAACCTTTAAATTGAAATTCAAGTGACTTTTTTTCGCACATGATAGACTTAGAGCCCTGAAATTTTATTTATTTGATAAATACATTATTTAGTTTTAAGAAAAAGTAACAACGATTGAGAAAGGTTTAAATTTGTAGCCATGGCAATCAAAAAACCTACTAAAGAAGTCATTTTTCGTACTTTTCACATAATGGCTCCTATCTCAGAAACCAAGGGACTTTTACAAAAACGATATTTTGTCTACAGACTCGTTATGACCTGGCCTATATCCCATTTCAATTTAATCGTTGACTTTCGAGACACCTGTATATATACATACATATAAAATCACTTGTCCTGACTGATTCATCAACGCAGAGCCGAAACTGCTGGGGCTACGAACTTGAAATATTGGTAGTAGGTGGCTTTTAGTTGTATGCATCTACTAAAAAAGGGTTTTTTGATTATTCACCCCTAAGAGGGTGAAAAGGGGTAAAAACGTTTGTATGCAAAATCTTATTCCGTGGTCGTATAAACTTAAAATTTAATACACATACCTATGGATGAAGGTAATGAAATATAAAATAGAAAACGGGGTACTAATATCTCACACTGGGGTGCAAGGGGGTAGTAAAGTTTGTATGAAGAAAATATATTTTTTTTGGCCGATTATCCTTAAATTCAACACAAACATTACTTGGGGAGAATAATTAAATATATGTGTACCAAAATCTCTAAATCATCTTTAAAATGACGCTAGGGGTTAATAAATCCTGAAACGGTAATAATTTTACAGGTAGATTTATTTAGCTGAAATTCCAAAATAGACGCGGGCATAATTGCGGTCAACTGCTAGTTTGAATATAAAAGCTAAAGGTCACTCACTCATGATAAAATCTCAGAAAGTACAAGTGCTAGGAGTTTCAAATTTTGCATGAGGCTTCTTATTAGGAGGTAAGTGCTCACCAAGATGGGATTTTGCAAAATTCGACCCCTAAAGGAGTAAAATGGGGGTTGAAAGTTTATTCAAACACAAAAAGACAAATTTGGAAATTGATGTATTCTGATTCTGCGTCATTTATTTAATATTATTGAAAAAATCAAGACATATATTTTATATAAGTACGAAAATTATTAATTTAATATTTCGAATATTTAAGTGTGCTTCATATTTTGCAATTTTATTCAGCTAGTCTATATATATATATGTCCTGACTGACTGACTGACTGATTCTTTTATATAGTAAGCGTCCATAACGAAAGGATTTATATAAATTTCACCCCTAATGAGGTAAAATAAGCGATAAACGGTTGTACGAAAGTCCGATTTTATATAAGACAAACTAATGTGTGAGAAAATGATTTCAGAACGAGAACTCTAATTTAAATTACGAATACATTAAAAGTACATTTGTTTTGTATTTCTTTTCGTGTTTTTTCGTTTTTAGAAGGTTCTTGAACGGCCATTTATAAATACTGAGAATATATCTATATTAACATAATTATATTTCATTATTAGCATATAAATGAATCGAACCAAACGCCATGGTCATGATTTTTTTTACCTTTTTATTTACATTTTTATTTTACATGTGATATTATGTATATAATTCAAATTGGACAAACGATGATTCGAATGATTGAATGATCGACAGACGCGTTGACGCCGTAGTCACTGCAACTGACTAAAGCGCTAACGGTCGCGGGTTCGATCCCCGCTCACGGCAAACGTGTGTATTGGCCATACAGATGTTTGTCGTGGTCTGGGTGTTTGTGTTAGTATTGTGAGTGTTTCCGGACCCCCGATACAAGGTTATGAGATCTTAATGGGGGCCGTTGAGTGTGATGCGTTATTTATTTATATATGTATTGATAATAGCGATAGTATAACATAATTATCCCGTTGTTATCAAGAGTGTGATTCCATTTGTGTTTATGTTGTTATTAATTTTATGCTATTACTTTCTCTGTTCCTCCCTCTGCGGCCGAGAGTGAAAACACGATACTTTAAGGATACTTATATTTGAAACTAGTTGCTACAACATTATATTGCTTTCATCGTTATAAACCTTTTTTTTATTGGCACTACAAGTAACCCCATTGAATAAAATCATCTATGAGCCCTTTGAGTCTTTCTTCAACAATTTTGTCAGGACAGAACGGCAATTCTGCAAGACTAAGATGTTCTACATCCAGCCCAGTATCAGGTGCATACAGAAATACTGAAGCGAAGAGCACCATCATCAGCCCGTAGTCCAACCACTCAGTGTAGACCTTCTCGAACTCCGCTCTCGGGTACACAGTCTCCACGTCCATGTCGAAGTACTTCAGGAACCTCGATAACGTCTCGAAGTACAACTCCTTCAGGTCATTCAAGTGCAATCTTCTGAATTCTTGGTCTGTCCCGGAGAAAATAAAGAAGAGAAAATCCCTTATTGGACACCCGTAATCTAGTAGTTGGTAATCTACTACCATAACTTCTACCGGTTCACCATTCTATAAAAGAAAGTAAAATATCACCTTTTACTTCAAATCGTTACTCATTCACTCATATTATTATACTCGTGCACAATTGATAATATCTGCAAAAAATTTTTCTACATAATTTATTATTAGATAAAATTTTTTATGATACCAATCTGCTTTAAATTCATTGCATCATATATCAAAATAGAAAAGGAAAGATGGATTATACACTAACTCAAAGAAATATACTTAAAGAAATTGATAAAAAATAGGTTTGACTTCTTAAGTCCGTTTGACTTGACATAGTATTGCTTATAAGTAAGGCAATAATGTAAAATACTAGGAGGGCGACAGTAATTCTATGTATCGGTTTTGATTTCAATATCAAATTGTTAATACTAATAAAAATGTTGTAATATTTGTTTTCGAGTTAATCGATACTACAGCGGAATTCTTCGCAAACTTAGGTTTTTATTGAACTTAATAACTAGTTGAAAAATCAAAAACCTGACTGCGTAGAACTACTATCAGCTATTAGCAGTACTGTATCAGTTCTGTCTAAAAGCCTATAAATGAGAATCGTTACTAACCAACTTTAAATCGATATAGATCTTAAACGGTAATTCTGATTGAAAAACGATATGAAGAACCTAAAAATGATTTTTAAATACCTATTTTACGATACCCTCTCGACAAAGTTTTATTCCATTCAATTTTTTTATGTTTTCTGTTACACTCGCGCTATTATGACGAATTAAATGACGAACCATTTCAAATCGGTCCACGCGTTTGCTCTAAATAGTGCCACAAAGGTACAAATTCACATAGATACATAGGCTTATAAGCACATTACCCTCATTTTGGTCGCGCAGTCGGGTAAAAACTTTAAATAGATACTTACATGTTCTCTAACAAGCACATTGTTCAGCCGATAATCTTCATGTGTTAAGCAACATTTGACGGTTGGATTGTAACCGCCAAATTTGGGAAATTTTTCCAAAAAATGTGGCAGGAATTTTTCAATTTTCTCCTTAATATCATTATCATACAAATTCGCTAAATACACACATACATTTCGGACCAAACCATTCCAGTCCTCGTCGTAGCAAAATGGATGACGCATGGGCTTAATTTTCTTGTTAAAATATTCCGACATTTTATTTTCAATAACAAACGACAGCCCGTGAAACTTGGCCAGTTCCCGAATAGCCAATTGTACGTATTTTAAAGGCATCACATCCATTCTGTCATACGTCTTAAAGTGTCTTTTTGCTAAGTTCTCAAGAATAATTGCTTTATTGCTTGTTTGGTCATATGCCCTTGCTAGTTTAAATCTATCTTCTGGCGGCACTCCCGCTTGATCTTGTAGGAATTTGAAAATTTTGGAAAGATCACTGTACACGAAAGCTTCTTTTGAATACGCTTCTTCAACAGAAACAAATTGTATTTTATCCAAAGTGATTATCTGTTTCATAAATATATTCGTTTCTTTGGCACCTAAAGCTGTTTCACCTTTGATGTCAACTTCGTACAACTCTCCTAGAAAACTACCACCACCCGAATTTAAGTTCCTTGTTTCTACGTTATATGTTATATAGCCTTCATCTTCTATGATCTTTTTAATCGAATTTTGTAACGATGATGGTAAAATTATGAATTTTTCTGTTTCTAGCGTCTTCCCACTGTCGGTAATATTAATTATTTTTTGCATTTTCTCTGTTCAAGTTTTAAACTTATATGGTATGATGATTATTTTATCGGTTCATTTATAGAATTTTACATAAATTAGCATAGCTAAGGTTTCGTTCATATTAATAACACAGAGCCAAATTTTAATATCACTGAATTTTTTTACTTAATGCATGAAATTTATTGCAGACATTTTATTATTTCTTATTTTTCAATTTTTAATATTTAGAGGAAATATCCGGTTTCTAATTATTAATTAGTAGTATATTGTCAATCATAGTTTTTCGGTGCCGGAATCTTGAACTATGTACTAGCCCTAACTATGACTTTCAACTTGCATTGAAATATATTGTATAAATAATGTCATTAAACAAGATAATGATTTGATGTATGACGTATTGTTTCGTATTTGGATGAATTTAGCAATTAAACGACGACATTGCTAGTTTTCCTAAAGTTCATCGCTTGAGTAAACTTTTTTGTAACAGTATCGGCTCGTAAACATCCCACTGCGGGCAAAAAGTCTTTTATTATATTAAATAAACGCATCACACTCAACGGCCCTCATTAAGATAGCGTGACCTTGTGTCAAGGGTCCGGAAACACAACACTAACACCCAGACCACGACAAACATCCGTATGGCCAATACAGACGTATGCCGTGAGCGGGGATCAAACCCGCGACCGTTAGCGCTACAGTCAGTTACAGTGACCACTGCGCCAACGTGTCTGCCACGATATACAGTATGAGTGATAAAGATGGGTTTATAGGAAGAAATGTAAATCTGTAAGAGCTAAAGAAATTTGTAAAAAGAATCCCTTTAACCGATTTTGAGGTTAAGAGTGCATTCAACAACAGGTCTGCTTATTGAATTGATACAAAAATAGAAAAAAAATACATTTTCTCATACGTGTTAACCATTATACAAAATAATGTTTTGATTATAATACACGTTTTGATTCTGAGACGGTATGAAGTTCGTCGTGACAGCTAGCTTGACGTGTGTGTAGGTAAACCAGGTAATTAAATAATTTGATCTGATTGATTTTATTTTTTTTAATTCTCAAACTAATACGGGTTCATAAATCTAATGTCAAGCTTTCATATCCTACTAGCTGTTTCCCGAAACGTCGTCTGCGCAGGATTAGCACATCGAATAGCTTATTTTCTTCTCCAAAAGAGCTCATCTATCTTTATACGAAAATTCATCAAAATTGCTTCTGGTTTAGTTCTGAAGACGTAACAGACAGAGTCACTTTGAGAGAACCTTGTTTTGATTTAAGAAACATGCATACCGAATTAGAAGATATAATCACTTTTTATTATACTCATCATCGACGACAATGGCTTACACATAAAATATATATGTCGTGGGTTTTTTTGTAGGAGTATTTATGATAAAAATGTTCATGATATATTATATAATACTAACGGTTTTTGCAGCGCACCAAAGATAGCTCGCAGTTTGAAGAATTTTTTCGTACTTAATTGACCCTTATCGTTATATTTTGGACAATTTACACAATATCTTTATAAATTATAGCCTACGTGTTATTCTGGTGGATGAACTATATATATTTATATTATGACTTTAGTGTACAAAAGTTAACCTTCAATAAATAAATTGTGAATGGGACTAATTCACTATGCTTATACAATCTGTGTAATGTTTATAATTTGGCGCGCTTCGCGGTTTTCATAATTAGAAAAATGTCTAACATCTCTTGTAACTTCGTAGTGCTCATATAGATTAAACACAATATCGTCGAAGTGAAATGTTGAATTTTATTTTAAAGCCATAATGTAATACTATAAATGGATGCTGATAAGCAATAACGTTAAACAAGAACATTAAATTAAGAAATTTTTATTTAGTTTGACTTGAATTATTTTTGAATAATGTTAAATAGGAGACGCAGTATCGAAATACATCAATATCTCCTTATTTGAGTTTTGTGGGTTGACACATTATTGCTTATCAGCATCCAACTATTAATAGAAATTTGTTTTATTCTTTTTAGCGCATTTAAATAAACGAAACTGTTTTTCTTACTTTTCATTTATTTAAAACTCTACATAAAATTTGTCTTACAAACGGATGAACAGACGAAATTTCATTATATTGTTTTAGGACGAACTATTATTTTCAATGTCAAATAATTGCATTTTCATTGTATTGGTTCTGTGATACTACGTTTTATATTTGTTAGTTAAATATGTCGCGATTGAGAGACGTTATCGTAGTTGATTATTTTATTTACATATAGGTCGAGATCCTACTGCAGACTTTTGTGTTCATGTGTTAATTATTCAAAATAGGAAAGACCTTTTTTAAACACACGCACGAATTGACAACATTCTAATTTTTTTAAGTCGGTTCGATTATAATCTTTAAAAATAATTATTTTGTACATCTTCTTAGAGGGTTGCCCACTGAAATTTTAGTCACATTTTAACTAATTTTTTTTAAATGCATTCACTTCTAATTAAAATAATTTATGATTCTAAATCATTGTGTTTAGTAATAACCAGTGAACTAAGAAAGCGGTAGGATCTCGGTATAGAATATTAGAATGTAATAGTGAAAATCGTAGTAAGAGTTGGTATATAGTGGTCTGTATCTACTATTTTATAGGTAGATTATTTTTTATAGATTTTCAGTAAAACAAACGAATTAGTATAATCGGAAGCTGATAATCAATAATGTGTCAACCCAAAAAAAGTTGAATTCAGAAAAATCTATGTATTCTGATAGGCGTTAAATATTAATTAACAATATTCAAAAATTTTCAATTTTCATCTAAACTAAGTTTTTGTTATATCAATTTGCTTTTAATACATCATGCCTTTTATCAAAATAGAAAAGAAAAGATGGATATATACTTCTTCAAATAAATTTATTACGAATATTTCTTGCATCATATACATCTATAGACGCAATTTCCATAGAATAAAGTCCATGTGACTTGACACAGTATTGTTTATCAGTCCAATTATGGGAAATTTCCGAAATATAATTCAGCACGCTGATCATTTTATCGACACGTTGCATCGACGCTGAATCGCGCTGTTGACGTCACATTAGGCGTGGAAAATTTCAAATTTAAGTTGTCACATCATATATTATGTAAATGTTTCAATGATTACAAGCGAAAGTGCGCCAGTGCAATATGTCGTCATACCTGAAGTAGTAGAAGTGATATTCGTATAGTGTTGAGTTCTTTTTTATCCTAAAAATCTATCCTCTTTAGTCATTAGTTTTTTATGTAATTTAATATGGTTGACACGATTTTTTGCAGTACCATCTCGTATATTCAAATACATAATGAGACGAAAATACTTCATATAACCATACTTATTGGGGCATTTTTGAACAGCTGAGGACTAGCTTATTAAATATATTAATATGAATAGTGAAATTTAAAATAAACAATCTCGCATGTATTTATAATATGAAAAGTATGTGAAAATAGATTTATATCGAACGTTTAGTATTAAAGTGACTAAATTCAAAATTAACATTTTTGGGAAATCACTAAAAGTTTTGCACTTGGGACTATAGGCAGTTTTTAGTGTTTAATTTAATGGTACATGATGTTGATAGAACAGTTAGTTCTTTTTTTTTTCAATCATAGATAGTCGTATATCAGCTTACTTAATTCGTTTCAGATTTTTATCCACTTTAAAGTAAAGTAAAGTAGTAAAGTAACAGCCTGTTAATATCCCACTGCTGGGCAAAGGCCTGCTCTCCTATTAAAAAGAAGGTTTAGAGCTTAATCCACCACGCTGCTCCAATGTGGGTTGACAAATATACATGGGTCAGAATTTCTCCTGGCACATGCAGGTTTCCTCACGATGTTTTCCTTCACCGCCGAGCTCGAGATCAATTAAAACACTAATTCAGAACTTAAAAATTCAGTGGTGCTTGCCGAGGTTTGACCCGCGATCATTGGTTGATCGACGTGTTCTAACCACTAAGCCATCTCGGCTCTAATAACATTTTATTACGGTTATGAATGAGCCCTTATACTGATCACATTGTTTAAAAGGTTATAAATGATAATGTATGTACTACTTATTTATAAGATATATCTGATATTACAAAATGCAAAGTCCAATAAACGTCACTGATTCAAAACATGAAAATACCAACATGAAAGGTTTTCAACTTTTATCTCCATCATCACAAGATTCGATTAAAAAAATAATAGAAAATGAAGGCTATATTACGTACAGCATACAAACAAGGAAATTTGATTCATGTGGTAGTAATTTTATGGGCGAATTGTTTGAGGTTGACATTGAAGGTGAAACGGCTGAAGGTGCAAAGGAAACAAACATATTTATAAAACAGATAATTACTTTGAATAAAATAAACATTGTATCTGTTGAAGAAGTGTTTTCAAAAGAAGTTTTCGTATATAATGATCTATCAAAAATTTTTAATCATCTACAAGATCAAGCCGGAATACCAGCAGAAGATAGATTCAAACTACCAAAGGCATATGACCAAACAAGCACTGAAGCAATTATTCTTGAAAACTTAACCAAAAGACAATTTAAGACATATGACAGACTAGACGTTATGCCCTTAAAATATGTCCAATTGGCTATTCAAGAACTGGCCAAGTTTCACGGACTGTCGTTTATTATAGAAAATAAAATGCCAGAATATTTTAACAAGAAAATCAGGTCTATGCGACCACCGTTTTCTTACAATGAAGATTGGAATGGATTGATACAGAAAGTATTCGCATATTTGGCAAATTTGTACGATGATGAAATGAAGACTAAAATTCAAAAGTTCTTGCCAATTTTTCTGGAAAGATTTCCAAATTATGCTTATAAATCATGCTTCAAATGTTCTTTGACACATCAAGATTATAAGATCAACAACGTGCTTGTAAGAGAACATGTAAGTATTGGCAATACTGAAATGCATTTCATTTTTTTTTAATATTGCGCCTTATACTTTGTGAAACAATATATAGATATATTTCTGTATATTTATTACTGTTTTCACCGAAACCTCTCTAACGATTTGTATAAAATTTTACAAAATATTTTATTTTCTGAGTTTATAAAGATTGGTCTTCTCCCTACGAATAATTATTTTACACAAAAAAAATCCAAGAGACGGTAAACGAAACAATGGGCACCTGCCATTTACTTATTTCATAAAAAATTTAAAAAGTGACACATTTATTTGGGTAGACGCAATAGCAATAAGATTTAGTACCGATCAGTAAAGAGTTTAATAATTTTTGTTTAAATTTCTAGAATGGAGAACCGGCAGAAGTCATGGTAGTAGACTACCAACAGCTAGAATACGGATGTCCAATCAGGGACTTTCTATTTTTTGTTTTCTCTGCAACTGATCAAAAATTTAGAAGACAACATTTGAATGACCTCAAGGAGTTATACTTCAAGGCGTTATCGAAGTTCCTGAAGTACTTCGACATGGACGTGGAGACTGTGTATCCGAGGGAGGAGTTTGAGAGGATTTACACTGACTGGCTGGATTATGGACTTATGTCTGTGCTGTATGCTTCCGTATTTCTATTTGCGCCCGAAAGTGGATTAGATGTACAGAATCTTAGTCTTTCTGAATTTCCGTATTGTCCTGAAAAAATTGTTGAGGACAGGCTCAAAGAACTCATTGAAGATTTTGCAGAATGGGGTTACTTGTAATTGTAATAAGGAAATAAATATGACTTAGTAAAGATTGATTGTTATCATATACATTATAATTGTGTGCTAGTCAATAGCAAAATCAAATAAAAACGATGATAAGTAAACTTTATATTATTATTACGTAGATATTGTTTAAACATAATTATAAAATTGCTCAACATTATTAATATAATGCGTAACAGTAACTAATCATAAATAATTGAAAAAAGTAATAGTCAATAGATAAAAAAATTATAAAAATCGCGATCTAAGTACCCCCGAAAGACGGCAGCCAGGATGGCCTCGAAGGACGGCAGCCAGGATGGCCTCGAACTGCCGTACGCACCAGCGAGGGGTGTGAGGGCTAGACTAGACTTTACCCTCCTAAGACGAGCTCCGCCAGCCACGAGCGAAGCGTCGCACGGGTGGGGGGCGACGAGGCGAGTCCGAACTCGCTCAGGGTAGTCGAGTAAAATGAATGATCTAAGATAAACAATAATTAAAACATTGAATGTATCTGATATTGTTATAAACTTATGAAATATTCTCGGCAGTTAAAAGACATTTATAATTTATAATATCTTTACACGACTTATTTAGTAAAACACATCCCGGAATTTTTGAATAATTACACATTCAGTATTCATATTTCAATTATTTGAGAAATACACCCGATATTTGCACTAAAAATTACTATATAATAATTATTCCAACCCATTGATCTCCTATATATAATAATATAAGGAGCATTTAATAATTAAAATTATAGAAGTATGTAACCGACTGTCCTGGTGCCTAATTCAGTGTTCATCGCAGCATCATTCGCATTATTCAGACCGATACACGTGAAACGAGGTATACCTAAATTCATATTATAATTCATTCTAGCATGAGTGTGGCTATTCAAGGAGTCAGCAGTGTGGTGCCTTGGAGTGACTCCAGTACCATTGATAGCTATTTGGGTTTCATATTATAATATGTAGATATTATCAATATTAACTTTTTTTTCAAGGTTTTTTTTCTTTCTTTCTTTTATTGTCTTGTATATTGTACATAGTATAAGTTATTCAATTATATTATATACGTCATAACATATATGTCAGTAATGAAACTTAAGATAATTTTGATTTAATAAACAGGTTTGATGTTATTATTATGCTTATAAACACTTAATATATAACACGAAAAAATATAATGTATCTATTTGCGTCAATTTTTTTCTAAGTTTTCCACGTTTTGTATTCACACTAGTTTGGACTTCGTACAGATTAGGTTTGGTTATATTTTCAACCGACTTCACAAAGAAAGAGAACCCATTTATACACGTGCAATATATGTCGAGCCACACGGACTTTATTTTGAGAAAATGGCGTCTAAAGATGTCAAACCTAATCTTAATATATTTGTTTCAAGAAGTAGGTATACCCATAAACCCATTATTTCATTTCTTGATGGATAAAAGTTATAATAAATTAATAGCAGATTGATATATTCAATATATTATCTAATAATAAGTTTTTCAAATATTTGAGATTATTGTATAAATTGCAAAATATGGAACGCTCTAGAAATTCGAAACAATTAAGAAAGTCTTTTACGTACTTACTAAGTTTATATGACGTTATTTTTTAATAATGTTGAATAGGTGATGCAGTATCAAAATATATCAATATCTCAAAATTTGACTTTTTGTAGGTTGACATATTATTGCTTATCAGCATCCAACTATGATTTAAATTATTTTATTTATATAAAAAAAATTGATTTAAATTTATATTATTTAAATTGTGTATGATAATATTATACATTAGCAGATATAAAATAATTTTTAAATTAAAATTTTTGACTAAAACAAAAATTTTGGTACTTGTAACGATTATAATTTGGCAATAAGAAAACAGGCTAATGAGAAATAAATTGTTAATCTATTTGTTTCCATGAAAAAGTTCGTTTAAAATTATTCTAAATATGAAAAGTTTATATTTTATCTCTTTCTTGTAACAGGATTTAGTAAGAACGCCGTTTGTATGGTTGTAATTTCTGACAGAAGATGACTTGGTCTAATTAACCGTCTAGGACTTTCTCCGATTACTCAGAAACGGCTCAACCAAACGGAACGATTTATACTATTCATATTACTACCATTAGTTATCGCGATAAGACCCGTTATATTAAATACTAGCTTCCGCCCGCGACTTCTTCCGCGTGGAATAGTTACTTTGGGCTAATAATGCATTATTTGGGCTAATAATTTGGTTAGCATAAAAAAGGTGAAAGTGAGCTAACCTTAACATATAGACATATGCTGTCCCGGACTTTTTTTTATAACTTTTAAAGGGGAAGAATTTTGTCGTACATGATTTTTGCGAAACTTTAACCGTTTACGCAGTGCACGCAGCGTAAGCTCTCTCTCAATAGGAAAATATCCCCCGATTTTGAAACATTCTTCATTGGTGCTCCGCTCCTTTTGGTCTTAGCGTGATAATATTTAGCTTATAGCCTTCTTCGATAAATGGGCTATCTAACATTGAAAGAATTTTTCAAATCGGACCAGTAATTCCTGAGATAAGCGCGTTCAAGCAAACAATCAAACAAACAAACAAACTCTTCAGCTTTATAATATAAGTATAGATGAACAATTATTTTTTTGTTTCAAGAAATATTCTCAAAGCAATATTTTTATCAAAATCGGTTCTGCAGTTTTGTTTTAAAATCGAAATAATTATAACTAAGTATTCGGAAAAACGAAATTACGTGTTAGTCTTTTGAAGACAGCTTCCCTTTTCTTTGAAATTAAAAACCCTTGTTAACATTCCTACAAGTTTGTACGAAACCCTCAATGAGCGAGCTCTCAAGGTTCGTTCGTCACACGTTTTATTTAGGACATTAATTCAAATGAATTTCTTAACGAACACTAATAAAATAACAAAAAATATTACATTAAGAAAATAGTATAATAGTTAGAAACATGTAAGTAATTGTTAGCATGTTCACTTAAATTTTTCCTGTTTTTATTTTCATTACTTAATTAAATTGTAGTTTGTAAGAATATTATTGTTATTACAATCATTTTTAACACCCATTTACATACATTATACGGTCACTGATTATTATTTAAGAATTTGTGCAAAGACTTAAAGAATACGTAATGTGGTTTTATTCTCTGTTCATTTCTGTAATATCTATATTCTAACCCGACGAATCCAAAAAGAGGGTAAGGTTTTTCGTGCACCTATTCGTAGGTACATATGTTCGTTCATTGTGACCTCCTGTAGCTTAAACGGGTTGACCGATTTTAAGTGTATGGTATCATTAGATTTGTATTCTTCCGTGACCTCTTGTATAATTACATTAAGTATATAATTATATTGAATAGTTTAACCGATTTTGTAGTGCGAAGTGTTGTTATTAGTTGGGTTTTTAATTTTATTTAAATTAAAGTCTTGTTTATTTAACAGATATTTCGAAGAAAATCCTTTGTACTTATTGGTGATGTGTAAAGTAGCTGGTGAGGACTGGCTTTATTGTTTAGTAGTGTTTTTTTTCGTCTTCTTTTCTGTCATTATATAAATAAATTAATTGAAAAAATCAAAAACCCGACTTCGTTATAAGACCATTTGCAGTCAGCAGTACCGTTTCAATATCAGTTCGGGTAAAAAAGGTATAAGTGAGAATCGTTACTAACCAACTTTCAGCCATTATAGATTCTAAAGGTTAATTCTGATCGAAAAATGATACAATCATTTTGATTGAAAAACAATATGAGAAACCTAATAATGATTTCTGAATACCTATTCTATAAAACTTGATATAGTTCATCGATTTTCATTTTTTAGGGTTCCGTACCTTAAAAGGAAAAACGGAACCCTTATAGAATCACTTTGTTGTCCGTCTGTCTGTCTGTCTGTCTGTCTGTCTGTCTGTCTGTCTGTCTGTCTGTCTGTCTGTCTGTCTGTCTGTCGGGATGTCAACCCTTTTTTCTCAGAAATGCATAGACGTATCATGTTGAAATTAATATCATATACTCAAGTCTACGATGACATGCGGCCGTGAAAATATTAAAGTTCTAAGTCAACGCAATCAAAAGATAATGGAAAATATGTCGTATATTTTGACCATTTTAGCGTTTTCGCAAGGGAATCAAAACCTATAGGGTACTTCCCATTGACCTAGCACGATGAAATTTGGCAAGAAGTAAGATCTTATGGTACAAATAAAGGAAAAAATCTGAAAACTGTAAATTTTTGTATGTATGTTTGTCTGTTTGTAAGTTTGTCTTTCAACCTTTTTCTCAGAAACGCGTGAAGGTAACAAATTTTTATCAACGTCAAGTACTCAGAGTTGTAATTACTAAGAGCTGTGAAAAAATCAAACTTCTAAGTTAACGCAATCAAAAGATACGGTCATTTATATCACATTTTTCAAGTATGATAGCGTTCTTAACGTTTTCGCAAGGGAATCAAAACCTATAGGGTACTTCCCATCCGAAAACTGTAAATTTCTGTTCGCGTGTCTGTCAGTCTGTACGTCTGTCTTTCAACCTTTTTCTCAGGAACGCGTAAATGTATCAAGTTGTAAATTGATCAAGCAGAAAATATATTAATCTTAGAATTAAAATTATATGTACTTGAAACAAATTAACATAGAAGTTGACCATGGTCAAAAAAACAATTTTACAAACACTGAGAAGAAATTTGTATCAATACGAAAACATTAAAAAGCAGCTAACCTTTATAAACAACGCAATGCAATCTATATATCGCAGCTAACAAAATGATAGCGCGATGCAACGTACAGCTAATGCCATCTATTACAACATTATGACATTAACTGTGATATAATTCTGCTCGATTAATAAAAATTTTTATTTTAATTATTATTTAAACGCGCTAAAAATTATAAAATAAACTTTTCATTTAAAAGTTTTATCGTCGATTTATAACGTCATTACGTAATTAACATTCAATATAAGAGCTTCACGCGATTTGATTTAAGTACTCGTATTGACTTAGTACGAAAATTTTAAAATTAAATTCAAACAGATCGAGTTATTTAATTTACTTATTTATCTACACATATAAGTCTTCTGTTTATTAGTAATATAATTAGTTATTTATAAATAAACAATTAGTTTTGTTCGAATTAAGGACTCATTATTTTCGTCTTGGCAACACTAATATATATTTCAAAATTTTGATTGATAATGTAAATCTAAATATTTAACGAACGTAGTGCAGGGGTAGTGGAGTGTAGTAGAATATAAATAAAAATAAAACGAGAATAAAATACAATATAATTATGTTGTTAATGTCAAAGTCAACAAGTTAGTTCATTGAAATTGTCAAGAGATGGCGCTAGGTATATCCTGAATCGCGCTATAACTTTTTTTTTGAAAATATAAGGTGTATTAGTACTTAAAATAAAATTTTGTGTTTCCATGGATTGCATCCATGATCGTGTTTTAAATTAAAGTGCTCCTAAGTAGTTTCAAAATAGTTTTTGGGACATGATCCATATTTACATAATATTTGATTATATTTAAGCGACTTCTAAAAAGGAGTGTTTTCAATTCGACCTTGTATTTAATTTTTTTTTATGTTTGTTCGCTGATTACGCCGCCATTTGGGTACCGATTTTCAAAATTTTTTTTTTGTTTGAAAAGGTATACTTCCAAGGTGGTCCCATTGTCTTCAGGTCAGGATTAGATGATGGGATCCTGGAGAAATTGAGGAAACTCCTCAAATATTATAGGCAAGCGTATACCGATTTAGGTATTTTTGATAGTAACTTATGTTGGAACTGATGATGAAGACCACAAATGGCGTAGATGGGTTAGTCTTATATAGATTTCTATAAGTTTGTACGGAACCCTCGGTGCGCGAGTCCTACTCGCACTTGACCAGTTATTTTTTATATTATGGCGTCGAATATCGGCCATTTTGATTTTTTCAAATTTTTTGCTTTCTATGACATTTGCCATCATGACGAATGGAACGTGTCATTTACCATAATCGGCTCACGCGTTTAGTCTAAATAGTGCCACAAAGGTACAAACCCACATACATACATAAGCTAATAAACACATTACTCTCCCTTGCTTCGGGCAGTCGGGTAAATTGTCAGAAGTGCCAAGTACCAATAAAGAAAGAAAGAAACGCTTCTTTTTGACAAATGTCAATTCGACGCCGATAAGCAATACTGTGTCAAGCTACACGAACCTCATTTTGAGAAAATGGCGTTTAAAATGCCAAATCTATTATTCATTTAGTTTGATGAAGAATATATGCATCTTTTCTTATCTATTTTAAGAAAAGGTATATTAAAATTAAAACAGTTTTAAATCATAAGAAGTTTTATGTGAAAAACATTTTTCCATTAAACGTGATTATTGCATATTATAAATATTAAAACTCAATTCAATAATATTTTATTACATAAACATTAAATTAATAGATTTTTTTCTATGATTATGAAGTTTAGTTTACTTACATTTTTTTAATAATTTTAAATACATGTGTAACGTATTATTCGAAGATATCTTCGGATTTGACTTTTTGTGGATTGACACATTATTGCTTATCAGCAGAAATTCGAAACATTTTCAAAAGTATTTAACAATATTTATGTAGCTTAGCGCCATAACAAAATAATAATTAAACTTCATTTCGGTTCCCACTCCTCCGCTGATAAAACAATTACATTGTTTTTTTTAATTACCATAAAATATAGAAGAATTTTTGGAGGTTATGTTGCATGCATAATTAATTACCATACTTTAAGGCGTTGTCTACAATACTTTGAAAATTATCATATATAGCATGCAACTCGCGTTTTTACTCATCTTTATGGTTACGCCTTCGTTCCTATGAATCGTAACGTGATAATATACATAGCTTATAACCTTTCGCAATAAACGGGTTAACCAGCGCAAAAAGAATTTTCTGAGCCTATTCAATGCAAATAAAGAAACAATCAAATCTTTCCTTTTTATAATATTAGTGTAAAAACGGTTAATTAAATGTGGTGTACACGAGACCTTAGTAACTAAAATCCATATAAAACATACACACTGATGTACCTTGTGTATTACAAAAATTTAATTGAAAGAGAACGGTATTATATCATTTGAATTGTGGTTTATTTTGAAGATGACACCCGTTGGAAAATTAACTAAAATGGGAACAGATATTCAAACACTATCATCAGCTATACAAATGTCAGTCAAAAAAATAATAGAAAAGGAGAATTTCACACGATACGATGTGACAGTAAAAGATTTAAGTACGGATGGCGATAATTTTTTAGGAACGTTGTACGAAATCGATATTAAAGGTACGACGCCTGAACGTGAGAAGGAAGTCAATTTATTTGTAAAAGAAAAATTAATATGGAAGAACATTACGTTGCTAAAATCGGAACAGCTATACGCGAACGAGGAGTTTATGTACAAGGATTTATCAAGAGTATTGATATCTCTGCAGAATCAGGCGAATATACCGGCAGCGGACAGATTCAAAGTAGCAAAAGGGTATGATGAATCGACTAATGATGCTATCATACTTGAAAACATACGTAAAAAAGGTTATCAGAGAACCGAGAAAAAAGAATTAGGTTCATTAAAATTTTACCAATTAGGCGTTCAAGAGGTAGCCAAATTTCACGCACTTTCATTCGTTATTGAAAAAAAGATGCCGGAATATTTTAAAGAGAAAATTGTAGTACTCGAAACGCCATTTAATTTTAACGATGACTTCTTCCAACTGTTGAGAAAAGTTTGTAGATATTTAGCTGATTTGTACAACGATGAAACGAAAACAAAAATCGAAGATTTAGTGCCAGTTATCATAAATAAGTTACAAAAATATCAAAGCGATAAAACAGGCATATGCACTATAACCCATGGTGACTATAGGAAAAGCAATTGCATGGTCCGTATGAATGTAAGTACTACTTTAACGTGTTTTAAAATTAAAAAAAAATTAATAACCATTGTAACATTTATCAGTAGCCAAACTACGTTACTACTTAAGTTATTGCTCTTAAAATTAGTTTTAACTGAATTCCAATAGAGTGTATTGATCAAAGTAATGTAAAAATTTTTTTCTGGGTATTTATAGGATGGCAAACTTGAGGACTTAATAATGATCGACTACCAGATAATGGATTATGGATGTCCGATGAGAGACTTATTACTATTCCTCATTTGTGGCTTAGACAATGAATTTAGAAGAAAACATCTAGATGATCTTAAGAACTTATATTTCGAGACATTATCAAGATTCCTTAAGTACTTCGACATGGACGTGGAAGATGTGTTCCCGAGAAAAGAGTTTGAGAAGATATCCAAAGAGTGGATGAAGTATGCGTTGATTATGTTCCTTTATTTTTCAGTGTTTACGTCAACGTCGGACGTAGGTTTCGATATAACCAACTCGACACTGAAGGATTTGCCTTATCATCCCGATAAAGATCAAGAGGAAATTATTCGCGGGGTGATAGATGATTATGTTAAATGGGGATATTTGTAAGATTTTTAAATAAAAAATTAAGGTAAAACGAACAGGTCAACTGAGCGTAATGTTCACTAGCGGCCTTGAATATTTGTAGCACAAAAGGAGACACAAATGCGTTGCTAAAAAGGGGCATGAGGGATAAAGGGGAATTGTTAGGAAAGAAAGGAATTGGCTTTCGGCTCTTTCACCCACCTTACGAACCGCAGCTATATTAATTACATCACGCCGACTTTTTGTAATACGAGCAGAAGTCAGTGGGTCACAGCTACACTTCACCATAATATCCAAGAATTCATTTGGATGCTGTTAAGCAATAATGTGTGAACCCACAAAAAGTCGAATTCGGAGGTATTGATGTGTTCTGTGTGTCATATATTTATTCAAATATTTTCATGTTATCTAAAGTAAATAAGTACGGAAAAAAGTTTCTTAATTTGATGTTTCGAATGTTGAAGTGTGTTCCGTATATTTCAATATGGAATAATCTAATATATTTGAAAAACTTATTATGAGATAAAACGTTTTATTATATTATTATAATAATCCAGTTTTATTTCATTATACGTTTTATCAAAATAGAAAGAGAGGGATATATACGCCTCCAAACAAATTTGATAAGAATAGGTTTGACATCTTTAGACGCCATTTTCTCAAAATGATGTTAAGCTTGACACAATATTGCTTACCAGCGTCCATTTAATTAACAAATCCAATTACTATTGTTGATTAAAATAATTGCTAAACACTTTTTATCTTTTAAAACAACGGTGACGCTATTTGTAATGAAATTTCAAAGAATTATTTTTTCCAAACACTTATGTCATGTTTTTTGTGAACTTCTTTATTATTTTATGTTAAAAACGTAGAGTATACATTTTAAAGTAAATTTATTTCAATATAAGTGTTTGTGGAATTATTTATTTTTAGTTTATAAAGTAGATTTTACAATGTGACTGGTTTTGTCCTATAGACTTTGAAGTCGTTTTGGAGAGCAATAAAGGGTTAAGAATTAAAATAAAAAAGCTTCATTTGTAACAACAACCAAACTGTGTTTAATTTTCAAATATATTTATGTATGACTTCCCATCTTCATTTATAAAATAATCAGCTCTGTTGAGAGTCATCCCAACGCTGAATTTCAGTAGCCACCGTCGTTACGACTGTGAACTGCATACATATATGTACAAATATATTAATGAAATTAGTATTCAAAACCATATTTTAATACCTTTATAAAGACAATAAAAAGTAATCCCAATTATATTATTCTGTAAAAAACAAATGAGTTTTTGATAGTAACGCATTAGTGTATAAGAAAATTAACACGATCAAATTATATTAAAAAAATATATATTTTAAAGTTGGTGCCACGTAACGGTGTTATCGTAAAAGGATTTGTAAAAAAACCGACTTCTAAATGATGTAGGAAATATTTACTTTTTGATTTTTTAGGTCACTTATTTCGTTTTTGAAGTCAGTTTTTTTTAAGTCTTTATGATAATAATATCAATTGAGCTTGTCGTAATTTTTTTACGTTTGTTTTTATTATCTACGGAAAATAATGAATGAATGATATTTATTTTGACGAGGCATTCTATAGTATCATGACTAAATTAATTGTATATCGTAAATTTTCACATTTTTTTTGCTTGTTTATCATGTTACAGATTAGCTGAACATAATTTATGATAGTATGAAAGTAATACAATTAATACAAAATAAATTTTAAATATAGTACGTTATTATGATAAATACGTTATTATTATAATACATAAAAATAAATGAAAAAGTACAAAAATAAGTATACCAATCGCGTGTCAGCTAGACATGACTGAATTACTATGTTCATATTGTGCAGTAAAGTAAAGTAATGTCCCACAGCTGGGCAAAGGCCTCCTCTCCTATTAAGGAGAAGGTTTAGAGCTCAATCCACCACGCTGCTCCACTGCGGGTTGGCGGATATACATCTGTCAGAATTTCTCCCGCCACATGCAGATTTCCTCACGATGTTTTCCTTCACTGCCGAGCTCGAGATGAATTTTAACACTAATTTAACACTTGAAAATTCAGTGGTAGCCAGCCGGGAGTTGAACCCGCGATCATCGGTTGAGATCGACATGTTCTAACTTCTAGGCCTTCTCGGCTCACGCAGGAAAGGATGCATTCGATATAATTATCTACATTGATACCACCACGCAATATATATGACATTTTTTCGTTTTTTTTTCTTTTTTTTTATCAAGCGAAAGAATACATAAAGTGAATGATTTGTCGACACGTGAACATGCCACGTACAACTCGCGGTATAACAACCAGATGAACGTATCTACAAAATATCGAAAATCTTTTTTTGAACTGAAACCGTTGTAAATGTTTTCTATGAAATGGCATAACAACGTAATTTAAGATTTCACTAATTCCAAAAAAACGTTATATTATTATTACAACCACTTTTCTATAGAACCAAAAAAACTATATTATGAGTACTGCTAAATTAGGAAAAAGTAAAATTTTTAAAACGTAGATACGTTCATCTGATTCTTATACCGCGAACTGACCATGAGAAAAACATATTTTTTTTAGTTAAGACCGCAAACAATCAACGATTGGCCTTGTGATTTTTTAATCGTCATGGCAAAGGCAAGAGAAATCGTTAACTGAATTCGTTAAAATTCAACAATACTTTATTCAATGTCAGTTTTGCCAAATGGACGCTGATAAGCAATAATGTGTTAAGCCACACGGGCTTTGTTTTGAGAAAATGGCGTTTAAAGATGTCAAACCTATTCTTAATAAATATGTTTGACGACGTATATATTCATCTTTTCTTTTCTATTTCGATAAAATGTATGATGAATCAAAAGCAGTTGGATTAGTTTAATATGTTATCTAATAATAGGTTTTTAAATATTTAAGATTATTTTATAATTCGAAAAATATGGAACGCACCTGAAATTCGAAGAATTGAGTTAAGAAACTTTTTTCCATACTTATTTAGTTTAGATGACTTGAATTTTTTTGAATAATGTTAAGTAGGCGATGTAGTATCAAAATACATCAGTATCTCTAAATTTGACTTTTTGTGGGTTGACACATTATTGCTTATCAGCATCCAAATATAACAATAAAAAACACTGATTGTCCAAAACAACTTGTAATCGTCTGATTTTTTCGCTGTCTTACTTCAAGAACAAATACGAGTATATGCTGTACATTTTATCCATCTCATTACAATGTATTCACACATATAATTAATGCAGTAAAAAATTGTTTTTTTTTATTTTTTATTGTTCATTAAATTTCATCACATTCTAGGGCTTTGTTCATAATATCGAAAAAAAGAAGGAAATTATTATTAATTTTTAACTAGCAGTTGCCCACAGCATTGCTCGCGTATTTTAAGAATTGGATATCTAACAAACTCAAACCTCTTTTTAACCCCTTAGGGGATGGATTTTCCACAGTCATTTCTTAGTGCACACTTCCTTAAGGATACTTAAGGATGATCACGTTTTGTGCAAAATTGCATGGTTCTAGACTCAGCGGTTTCAGCTCTGCGTTGATTGATCAGTCATTGAATATATCAGCCATTCGGTTTTTATTATTATATCAAGAAGTATTTCAAGTCGGTACAACAATAGAACAATACAATACAATAATTAGAGCTATCTCGCTGAAGCACTGCGGGAGACATCTTGCTCACGCACGCAATTCTATAAAATAGCGAAAATACATCCTTCACTCTCATTTTTTTATGGTTGGGATCTAGAAATACTTGAACAGAGTGTACGAAAAATGTATGATTTTTTATATATAAAAATATCTGACAAACGAGCGGCGGAAAAAGTGATCACCGCCACCTATGGAAATTTGCAGCACCAGGTAATCCACGAATGCATTGCCAGCTAAAAAAGGAATGTAAGATAAAGGGAATAGTACGTAAGGAAAGGATTTGGGGAAGGGATTAGGCTGCCGCTATATGTTTCACATTATACGAAAAAATAAATGCGAATTAATTGGACGTTAATAAATTGTGGTGTGACCGAGACTTTCGGTTAAATTGGTGGTATATAACGTGCGTTACACATATTAAGCCTCTTATGTGGTACAATTGGACGAGAACAGTATTCTTTATAATTAATTTTTAAATGTCATCTATAATGCATTCAGATTTTCAAGCATTATCACCAGCATTACAGAGCTCAATTAGAAAAATAATAGAAAAGCAACATTGTACACAATACGAAATTACAGTAAAAGATTTAAATACCCGCGGTGACAATTTCTTTGGTAAACTCTACGAAATTAAAATAAAATGTATAACACCTGAATGTGAAAACGATATCGACCTATTTGTTAAAGAGAAAATAATTTTTGAAAACCTGAATACAGTAAATGTAGAACAAATATACGCAAATGAAGAGTTTGTGTATAAAGATTTATCAAAAGTAATTACGCATCTTCAAGATCGAGCAAATGTACCGCCTGAAGAAAAGTTAAAAATAGCGAAAGCCTATGACGAAACAACTAGTGATGTAATTATACTTGAAAATTTGCGTCAAAGGGGTTTTAAAACATACGATAAAGCAGAACCTGTTTCATTGAAATTTTTCGAATTAGGCGTTCAAGAGCTGGCCAAGTTGCACGCGCTGTCATTCGTCATTGAAAAGGATTTGCCGGAATATTTCAAAAAGAATCTTGCAGTGCTGGAAAATCCATTAAATTTCAATGAAGTTTGGAATGAAGTGATACGAAATACTTGCAAATATATAGCTGATCTGTGCGATGATGAAACAAAATTAAAAATTGAAAAATTTCTGCCAGTTGCATTAGAAAAACTTCCTAAATATTATAAAGACAAAACAAATGTATGTACTCTGTCGCATGGAGACTATAAGAAAAACAACATTATGGTCCGGATTGTTGTACGTATTTCGCTCATAAACTAATTTTACTTATTTTCTAAAACTGTTTTTAATTTCAGTTACAATATTTAAAAAAAAAGTATATAAATTATTTAAAAAATTACTACTAATTTTAGTTACAATTACAAAAATAATCGATTTTCAACCAAAGTTAGAACTGAGATTTGTGAATGCTGCTGTTTTCGCGTTACCTTTGCAAATTGACATTTTATCGTAAGTCCAAAATGTACAAAGATAATCTAGTTATTATCCGGGCATTACGCAGTAAGATGGTAAGAGTCATTGCAACTGCCATTGCACCAATGTGCTAAGTATAAGTAAGTCTTATACTAAACGGGGGTCGCCGAGCTCCCTAAACCCCTTCCCTTCTCCTTAAGGACGCCCGTGAATGTAAAGAGTCCACTTTTAATTAACACTTATAACAATTTGCTTAGACTTTTATAGTGTATACTTACCTTTCGGATCTAAATAACTAACCTTTACTTTTTATATACCAGGATGGTGAACCGATGGAGGTTGTGCCTATAGACTACCAACTCCTCGACTACGGCTGTCCGATGAGGGATTTACTGTACTTTATATTTACAACATCAGACCAAGAATTCAGAAGAAAACATTTGAATTATATCAAGGAGTTGTACTTCGAGACGTTATCGAAGTTTCTGAAGTATTTCGACATGGACGTAGAGACTGTGTATCCAAGAAAAGAGTTTGAGAAGATTTACACTGAGTGGCTGGATTACGGGCTGATGATGACGTTGGCTTTTTCATTAGTTATATTTTCACCAGATACCGGAGTGGAACTTGATAATCAAAGCCTTATGGAGAATCCGTTCCGTCCTGATAAAAAATTTGATCATGTATTACGAGGACTCATAGATGACTTCGTTCAATGGGGATATTTGTAATGGACTACTTCTTTAATATATATATATCATTTTGAATTTTTCAAGTTTCAAACACATATCGAGTTATTATTAATGATTTCGTTCAAATATAATTTAGCTTTCAGTACATAATTGTACTTGAGCAGCTCCAGTTTAAATTTGATTTGAAGACCATTTCTAACCAATTTTCTTCGGTGACTATCACGCTCTCCGCTTATTTTTGCTGTCAAGTCTTGGCGATGGAGTCCCCATGCAGCAAAGTGGCTGTGTCGAGGGACGCGTTACTTTTGTGGCAAATAAAGGATGAGGTATTTATTAAAGTAGCCATGCCCGGTAACCTGAACGTCAATTCTATCTGCCTGCGTCTATATGTCTGCGTCAATTCTAGTCTTTAATTTTTAATTGGTAAGTCAAATGACCCGCGATTGATTTCGTATGCTACAACAGTTCTGTTTCAAATCGGTTTTTTTTTTCTACAACAACGATTATTTATTAAGGATTATTTGCTTTAAGTTTTCAATGTAATAATTAAATTACTGTGTAAGATACTGTGTTTGTGTCTTATGTGGGTCAAATAAAAAAGGTCTAGTAATTGAAATTTTATGTTCTTCGGTTTGACCGATTGATCTGAAATATTGGACACACCTTTAGTTCTGGTGATAAAGCAATTTATGTGTATTCAATATTACTGTAAATCCTGGAAGGCCGCCGCAGAAAATAGCGGATTAAATTATTTATATTCCGTCAAAATGGAACGGAATAGGCTTATTTAGATGATTACAATAAACCATAAAAAAATTAACATTTATGTCATTTTAGATTTGGAAGAATCTGCCATTTTTTAGTAAACTATATTTACGTATTTTTTTTTAATTCCCACGATATTGATTTCAAATAAAGGGCCTTATACAAACCTTCCTTTAAATTAAAAAAAGTCTTTACAAGTCTAACACATCATATTGCGCAGTAAAAAATAAGACTTTTTTTTTATTTTCTTTGTTTTTCTTTTACTCGCAATTGGACTCTTGGTTTGTGTGTTTATTAAAAAGTGTTTATATATATCTCTAATTTGATTTTTGATAAGAGTAAACTGAACTTGTCTATGGCGCAGCAGGTAGACCCTTAAAAAAATAAAACACCGACAGTTATAATTAAATTTATAATTCAGTTTCTGTACTTCACAGTCAAATCGGCACGACTAAACCCATTAACGAAAAAAATTAATTGAATAAAAAAATTATACGTTTGTATATTTATGTGATGCTTCCATATCATCATATCTTCTTACGTAGTATTGTAGACTCTTGGAGTACAAGGTACAAGAGCAGTGGTACTCAATTTTGAACTATTTTATAAGTAAATAAAAAATGTGATTTTTAATACGGGATGTGAAGTGTTGGATTTATAGAAGCAATAAACTCTCATTTGGAGGAGACTCATTAAAATTCAAACGCTATGTATTGAACATTCTAAATCTAAATCAAAATGAAAAAGAAAAAGGCTATGTAAGAAAGGGTTTTTGATAATCCACCCCTAAAAGAGTGAAGCTTACCCCGCAGCTTTGTATGCAAAATATTATTTCGTGGTCATATCACATTACACTCACAAGACAACAGCCAACAAAAATTAACACCACCTATCGCTACAGAAAAACAGTAAAGTTATATCACCAACATTTAACATAGAAAAGCCAAATAATTCCCCAATTATATCGCGAAAGTTAGAAAGGAATAAAAAAGACTATTTCCTCGTAATCACCGGACCGTTCAGCCGCCCGCCACATCCAAAATAACAAGGTGCACTTTTATTCCCTTCCGTATTACCTTTAGGGTGGATGTTACAAAATTGGGATACAGGGGAACGAATTACGTCAACGAACGCGACGTTTTTAGGGTTCCGTACCTTAAAAGGAAAAACGGAACCCTTATAGGATCACTTTGTTGTCCGTCTGTCTGTCTGTCTGTCTGTCTGTCTGTCTGTCTGTCTGTCTGTCTGTCTGTCGGGATGTCAACCCTTTTTTCTCAGAAATGCATAGATGTATCATGTTGAAATTAATATCATATACTCAAGTCTACGATGACATGCGGCCGTGAAAATATTAAAGTTCTAAGTCAACGCAATCAAAAGATAATGGAAAATATGTCGTATATTTTGACCATTTTAGCGTTTTCGCAAGGGAATCAAAACCTACAGGGTACTTCCCATTGACCTAGCACGATGAAATTTGGCAAGAAGTAAGATCTTATGGTACAAATAAAGGAAAAAATCTGAAAACTGTAAATTTTTGTACGTATGTTTGTCTGTTTGTAAGTTTGTCTTTCAACCTTTTTCTCAGAAACGCGTGAAGGTAACAAATTTTTATCAACGTCAAGTACTTAGAGTTGTAATTACTAAGCGCTGTGAAAAAATCAAACTTCTAAGTTAACGCAATCAAAAGATACGGTCATTTATATCACATATTTCAAGTATGATAGCGTTTTTAACGTTTTCGCAAGGGAATCAAAACCTATAGGGTACTTCCCATTGACCAAGCGTTATGAAATTTGGCCAGGAGCAAGGTTCTTTAGTATACATAAAGGAAAAAATCCGAAAACTGTAAATTTCTGTTCGTGTGTCTGTCAGTCTGTACGTCTGTCTTTCAACCTTTTTCTCAGGAACGCGTAAATGTATCAAGTTGTAAATTGATCAAGCGGAAAATACATTAATCTTAGAATTAAAATTATATGTACTTGTAACAAATTAACATAGAAGTTGACCATGGTCAAAAAAACAATTTTACAAACACTGAGAAGAAATTTGTATCAATACGAAAACATTAAAAAGCAGCAAACCTTTATAAACAACGCAATGCAATCTATATATCGCAGCTAACAAAATGATAGCGCGATGCAGCGTACAGCTAATGCCATCTATTACAACATTATGACATTAACTGTGATATAATTCTGCTCGATTAATAAAATTTTTTATTTTAATTATTATTTAAACGCGCTAAAAATTATAAAATAAACTTTTCATTTAAAAGTTTTATCGTCGATTTATAACGTCATTACGTAATTAACATTCAATATAAGAGCTTCACGCGATTTGATTTAAGTATTCGTATTGACTTAGTACGAAAATTTTAAAATTAAATTCAAACAGATCGAGTTATTTAATTTACTTATTTATCTACACATATAAGTCTTCTGGTTATTAGTAATATAATTTGTTATTTATAAATAAACAATTAGTTTTGTTCGAATTAAGGACTAATTATTTTCGTCTTGGCAACACTAATATATATTTCGATATTTTGATTGATAATGTAAATCTAAATATTTTACGAACGTAGTGCAGGGGTAGTGGAGTGTAGTAGAATATAAATAAAAATAAAACGAGAATAAAATATAATATAATTATGTTGTTAATGTCAAAGTCAACAAGTTAGTTCATTGAAATTGTCAAGAGATGGCGCTAGGTGTATCCTGAATCGCGCTATAACTTTTTTTTTTGAAAGTATAAGGTGTATTAGTACTTAAAATAAAATTTTGTGTTTCCATGGATTGCATCCATGATCGTGTTTTAAATTAAAGTGCTCCTAAGTAGTTTCAAAATAGTTTTTGGGACATGATCCATATTTACATAATATTTGATTATATTTAAGCGACTTCTAAAAAGGAGTGTTTTCAATTCGACCTTGTATTTAATTTTTTTTTATCTTTGTTCGCCGATTACGCCGCCATTTGGGTACCGATTTTCAAAATTTTTTTCTTTGTTTGAAAAGGTATACTTCCAAGGTGGTCCCATTATCTTCAGGTCAGGATCAGATTATGAGATCCTGGAGAAATTGAGGGAACTCCTCAAATATTATAGGCAAGCGTATACCGATTTAGGTATTTTTGATAGTAACTTATTTTGGAACTGATGATGAAGACCACAAATGGCGTAGATGGGTTAGTCTTATATAGATTTCTATAAGTTTGTACGGAACCCTCGGTGCGCGAGTCCTACTCGCACTTGACCAGTTATTTTAACGCGCGACCCAAGAAAGGAGGGTGTTATAAGTTTGACGTTTTATCTGTGTATGTAAGTGAGTGTCGTAACTACCTAACGAATGGATCGATTTGATGAGGTTCTTATTGTTTCAAAGCTGTATATAATCGGAAACCAGTCCGTAACCGTCCCGTAACCATAAGAACCATCTTAAAAATAATTTATGAATATCTGTTCAGACGTTTAAAGATTATCAGGTCTAGTATAGTTCTACTGGTCTGATCGAATTGAAATTTACTATAATTTTCCTTTAATAATACTAAAATAGCATAACCCTTATGTGATATTGCAGCATCATGGTATCAGCAGGATGCACAACTCCTGAACTTACAGCAAAAGTATCTCAAATCTCAATGAATAAAATGTAAGAGTTTTTTTTTTTTAATTTTTAATTTTAATCAATTATACAACTAAAACGCTTATCCAATCTAAATAAAAAAAATTTTGTCAGTGGTTAGTTAGTTTCGATATTCGCAGCTTTCGTAAGGTTACATACATGACTGACACCATGCTGTAGCGTTGTTTTAATTTCAAGAATAAAACTTACAGCTGTAATTCACGCCTTAAAATTGCCCAAAAGGTTGTATTCAAGTTTTATCAAGTGTGTAGTTGAATTTCTCTATTACGTACAATTAGAATGTGACCAGTAATTGTCTGTTAACTGCTACTTTGGCGACTATTTATGTTTTTTTTTTTATATTTTTTATTTTACTGAACAGAATATAAAGTAAAACTCTTACCAAAAAAGTTTTGTACAAATCAAAATATACTTTATTCAAGAAAGCTGTTTAAGCAGTTTTGAATCGTCAAAACGGAAACAAAAATATTTAAAATTTATAATAAAAATAAAAAGCCACCCATTCTGAATGTAGATTCTACCGAGATAAGCTCCGAAAATAAAATTCAAAATCTTTTTATTGGCGGTTCCAAACAGAACATCCGCCCGTGTCCCACCACCATCCTCCCCAAAATGCCGCCATAACTCTCCGCAATCACGACAAGACTTTATCAAATAAATATGAAAGGTGCGTTTATTAAAACACGGCCGAGACTCCAGTGCGCTCTGAATGGCAATAGCCCCACGGTTTCCGTAGATTTCATCCGTCATTACAAATTCTTTCTATTAATTCTGTCTGCTGAGCTTTTGAATATCTTGAAAGCTTTGGATGTTTTAGCATAAAAGGATATATTATTTACTTTTCATAGCTTTCCGTTTTATAAAGAATTGGGTAAATGTTTGGATTTTATTTTAGACTAGCTGCCGCTTGCGGTTTTTCTCGCGTTTATGGTTAATCCTTTGCTCAATAAATAAACTATTTAACATTAAAATAATTTTTAAATTCAAACCTTGGTAGTGGTAGGTCTTGTAATTAGCGCGTTCAAACAAACAAGAAAATCCTTCAGCTTTATAATATTAGTATAGATTTTCTGGGATTTAGTACATATAACGTCGTATGGTTTTGGGTTAGATGTATAATAGACGATTGATGACACACCTTGGGACTAATGCGATCGCCTCCAGGATGTCTCAATACATTTTACGTATTGTAACCAATAATGTCGTTGTTAAAAAAATTAAAAAAAAAAACCGCTGTGTTTCTTTCGCTGTTTCTTTTCAGGCCTGAGGTTATACTTTTCCGAAACCGTTGTAGATTCATTTTCTTGACGTTCAAACAGAGAATGTAAATTTCTATTTTGAATAAAAATGTTTCGATTTTGATTTTGATAGATTAACTAAATCCTAACAAAAAAATATATTGTACATGTGAAAGTAACTCTGTCTCTGTTCAGTGAAAGATTTGATATGAGGACCGTACATGGACAACTTTTTGTCGCGAAATGTTCGCGCGATGTTCTTAAGAGTGTGATACCACCTTGGTCGAACCTGTCAGTCGGCTAAAGCTTAAATTCAGTTATCTAACAATATAAACGTGTAATGTTAATAAAAAAGTCAACCAAATTCAAAAACAAAATAGTTAATTATCTATTAGGTAGTAATCTTTTGCTTGAATATTATACTCTACTGTTATTTCGATTTTAAACCAAACTACTGAACCGATTTTGATGAAAATTCTATAAGACCAATCTGAAAATATTTAAACAAAAAAAAATTAACCAATTCGGTTCAGCTATTTTCGAGTAATGAACATAAATAATAAATAAATAAATAAATAAATAAATAAATAAATAAACGTATCACACTCAACGGCCCCCATTAAGGTCTTGTGACCTTTTGTCGTGGGTCTGGAAACATACACAACACTAGCACAAACACCCAGACCACGACAAACATCCGTATGGCCAATACAGACATTTGCCGTGAGCGGGGATCGAACCCGCGACCGTTAGCACTACAGTCAGTTGCAGTGACCACTGCGCCAACGTGTCTGTCAAACATACTCAAAAAATTAAAAAAAATATGTCTCTCCTTTTTGAAAGTCGGTGAAAAATTATGAGAATATAAGGAAATGATGCATAAGCTTTCAACTCCACGCGGTGCTTGATTGATTAGTACTAATTCGTGTTTCATCGTTATTAACACAAATCTATATAAAATTACTAGCCTTCCCCTGCAGTTTCACTCGCGTTTATGTTTACTGCTTGGATCCTATTAAACGTAGCTTGATGCAGTATAGCCTATAGCCTTTCTCATAAATAAATAAACGCATCACACTCAACGGCCCCCATTAAGATCGCGTGACCTTGTGTCGGGGGTCCGGAAACACTCACAACACTAGCACAAACACCCAGACCACGACAAACATCCGTATGGCCAATACAGACGTTTGCCAAGAGCGGGGATCGAACCCGCGACCGTTAGCGCTTGAATCAGTTGCAGTGACCACTGCGCCAACGTATCTGTCGATTAATATTGTCCTGTTCATTATTCTTGTGGTGTACAATAAAGTTCCTCAATCAAAAATCAAAATCAAAATATGCTTTATTCATGTAGGCTTTTACAAGCACTTTTGAATCGTCAATACAGAAACAAAAGAAAACTAAACACTAATTAATTAATTAATTTACCACCGGTTCGGAATGTAGATTCTACCGAGAAGAACCGGCAAGAAACTCGATAGTTACTCTTTTTAAAAGTTTTACAATGGGTACATACATTTATGAGTTACAAATATATTAAATACCCTGTGTGAATCCAGCTTATACTAAATCCAAGCATGTTTATCATCTATATAATCTTGAACAGAATAATATGCTTTAGCTACTAAGGATTTTTTAATATGTACTTTAAATTTCTTTTTTGTAAACTGTAACACTTTCTGCGGAATTTTATTATAAAAACGAATACCTTGCCCCAAGAAGGTAACATTGACTTTGCGAAGTCGAAACTTCGGCGTTATAAGTTTATCTATATATAATAAATAAACTATCTAACACAAAAAGAATTTTTCAATTCGAATCAGTAGTGTCTGAGATAAAAAAAACAAACTCTTCAGCTTTATAATATTAGTATAGATATATATGAAATATCATCCTTAATACTGTGCCTAAATAATTGTTCGATACGTTTTCGTTCCAAGCCGAGAATTACGCTTATAAATTTTGCTTTCATAATGATTTACATAAGAGCTCTTGAATGAAAATGACCTTAATTGTAAAACATTATTTATCTGGAGGCACGTGTCGCATCATCGAGCACTGTTCTTTGCGAATAAACGAATGATGGATGTATAATGTGAACTAACGAGCTCGTCGGAATTAGAACGAAGAACGATTTTTATTCATGTTATTTTCTTTGCGTGGTTTCAGTCGATGAATTCATATGCGGACGCTGATAAGCAATAATGTGTCAAATTGGGAGATATTTTACATTATAAAAAAATCAACTCATATAAACTAAGTCTGTGCGGAAAAAAGTATTTTAATTTAATATTTCGAATTTCTAGTGCGTTAAATATTTTGCAATTTATACAATAATCTCCATTATTTGAAAAACTTTTAATCAAATAGTACATTAAATTTATCAACCTGTTTTTAATTCATTAAAGAAAGAAAGAAAGAAAGAACACTTTTATTTGGGACCGTACAACAAATATATAAGTAACTTAAAAATAAGAAAGAAAATATATTTAAAAAAAATAACCAAAAAACAACTTAAATTACTAAAACACTATCAACATTCACATGAAAAACAAAACAAAAAAAAAAACAAATTAACAATAAAACAAATCGATACGATCGATAAAAAAAGGTTAAAAGAAACAAAAAAAAAATACTACTACAATAAACATATAGGCATGACGTGTCCCAAATGGGTATACCATTCAGCAATTAATAGGCGTGGACACCTAATGCTGATTTTCAATGGTACCCCTCTTTGATAACAACTGACGGGCGGTGACCAAGTTATAATACTTAAATTAATATAAAAACAATAGAATAGACATTAAAACAATAGACATTACAACTTTTTATCAAAATATTTAAGAAAATAAAAATATGGATATATGTATATTGCTTGACACATTAACAGAATACATCAATAACTCCGAATTTGTACTTTTGTGGGTTGACACATTATTGATTATCAGCATCCAGATCTAAGAAAGGTAGAGCCTAACTGTAGCCTACTGAATACAGCTCGTATACGGGCTGACTCCGGAGTAGTACCGATGTGAAGTAACTAATATTATACAGCTAAATTTCGTGCGGTGACTGAGAGAACCGGAAGCCTAAACCCTTCCCTCATTCCTCTGGTGCTACAATGGGCTGTGATATTTTAACGTGCCCCGCCTACTCGTTTGCCAGCTATTTTTATAAAGATCGCCCCTGACTCACAAAATGCTAGTAGTCCTGCATCTCTATCCGTGTATTTGTAAGCTAGCATGGATGTATATAAGTAGACTGGGGGGGAGGGGAGTTAGTCTGGAATGTTTCGATAATTTCTAAATAACTGAGATTAGCATTAAAAATCATACCTGCGTAATGCCCGGATAAAAACAACTTGGGCTTACAGCCCCCCGCTCCCCTCTTTGGACATGGACGCTGATAAGCAACACTAGGTCAAGCTACATTGACTTAGTTTTGAGAAAATGGCGTCTAAAGGTCTCAAACACATTCTCAATAAGTTTTATGAAGTATACATCCATCTTTCTTTTCTTTTATTTTGATCAAAAGTATAATAAATTAAAAGCAGATTGGGATATTAAAAAGTTTTATCTAAAAATAAGTTTCTCGAGAAAAGGAAATTATTGCACATTACAAAAAATTTAACACACTCTAATATTTGAAACATCAAATAAATTTTTTTTTTTTCGTACTTAGATGCCTTTAATCATTTTTGAATAACATTAAACACGTGACGCACTGTCAGAATACATCAAAATATCCTAATGTGCCTTTTTGTGGGTTAACACATTATTGCCTACCAGCCCATATATGAAAGCTATATCGACAGTACAAGCTAGCATTGACACGTACCGCTCAATAGCACTCGAAGCTTGATTGATCGCTAATGCGCTCAACGCAACGTGTTCATTATTACTCATTAGTAACGAGCTGTACGCTAGCTAATGACTTGGTGGAGCTATGGACGATAAAGAGGCGTAGACCTAATGTCCCTTGATATTCTAACAGGATATCAAAAATAAATTGAAATAAAAATCCATTCTGTATGAATGATTTTAAAAGTTCCTATCGAGTTTCTTACTTGTTTTCCTGGTAAAGACTGCTGAACCATACATACATACATTTTGAACATTCCGTGGTAGTGGTAAAAAAAAATTATAACCAATGGACCTGTAACTTGACGAAAGCGCTTTAAAAAGCCTTTTGGAATAAATTATATAAGTATATTTTGAATTTGAATTATCAATGGACAATCTATACTTAATATTACAAAGCTGAAGAATTTGTTTGTTTGAACACGCTAATCTCAGGAACTACGAGTTCGAATTAAAAAATTATTATTGTGTTAGATACTTTATTTATTTAGGAAGACTATACGCTATTTTACATCACGCTACGACTCACAGGAGCGAAGCAGTAACCATAAACGCGAATGAAATCGCCAGGAACAGTTAGTTATGCCTAGACAATAAATTACATTAGGTATATAACTATAGATATGAGACGTTCATGCTATTTGACGTTAAAATCTTTACCCGTTTCCAACTTTGACGGGTTAATTGACTTGGCCTAATAATACTCTCGACTGTCACACTAAGTCGTTAGGCAACGTTTTCCAAAGTGGTCGGCATTCTGGGTGTAAAAATCCAGAAGCTGTTATTATATCTATATGGATGCTGATAAGCAATAATGTGTCAACCCACAAAAAGTCAAATTCAGAGATATTGATGTACACTGATAATTCGTTACGTATAACATTATTTAAAAAAATCAAGTCATTTAAATAAAATAAGTTCGGTAAAAGTGTCTTAATTTTATGATTACACTATTGAAGTGTGTTACATTTTTTGAGATATTCAACAATATTATACATATGAAAAATTAATTAGAAGATAAAACTTTTTTATTATACTAATCTGCAATTAATATATTATATCTTTTATCAAAAAAGTAATGAGAAATGGACACATATGTCTTTAAATCAATTTATTAAGAATACGTATGTAATCTTTAGGCGCCATTTTCTCAAAATGGAGTCCGTGTGGCTTGACACAGTATTGCTTATCAGCGTCCATATATACATTCTAGCGATGGTGTTTTTTGGTAATTAATTTAAAAGAAATATGGTTAATAAAAACTTACGTAAATATTCATTAAAGTCCGACGGCAAAGTACCTATTGTCAAAGAATTATACGTTTTAATTAGTACACATTGCAGGTCAACAAACTTTGTAATTTATTTAAACATTAACTTCTTTACTACATAAAATGAAATAAAACCATGTTCAACACGTGTCTAGCTAAACATTATTTAAAAATTATTCATCGACTCAAATATTATCTAAATTGCTTGACTAAAATCATAAAAAAAACTTATTAATTGAATGTTATACGTTACATTTGACTGCTAAAATAGGTTTTAGACATCTATTAAACTCATTTAAACATATTTTGTCATACTACAAAAGACACAAACCATGTTGAACGCGTGTCTAGCGAAACAGTGTATAAAATTAAACATTGCTTAAAATACTTTATAAATTGCTTAACAGCGAATAAACTCATAAAAAAAACTTATTGATAAAATGTTATACGTTACATTTGACAGCTAAAAGAGGTTCTAAACATGTATTAAACTCACTTAAACGTATGTTAATCTATATCTAAAGCATGTTTAAATCAAAACTGTCCTTAGACGCGGATTTGTAGTACAGTATTTTATAGACTCGCGTTTAACATAGGTTAATTTTTTTGTAGTAAGGTAGTAAATATCTAAAACCTAAAAACTTTGAAATCTTTCGCTTCAGTTTTTTCTAGAGATTTGATTGAATAATTCCAAACACACGCCAGTTTTAAAACACACGCTGTTTCGGTGTTCGTTATTCTATTAAATATTCATAGATTTGAATTTGGTTAGAATTGCAACTAGAAATAAAATTAGTGCTTTTCATTAAATTTTGTGTTAATAATAAATGGACGCTGATAAGAAATACTACACTGAATATCAAGCCACAGGGACTTCATTTTGAGAAAATGCCGTAAAAGATGTCCAACCTATTCTTAACAAATCTGTTTGAGGACGTATATATCCATCTTCTCTTTTCCTATTTGATAAAATGTATAATGAATTTAAAAGCAGATTGATATAATGAAAAGTTTTATCTAATAATAAGTTTTTCAAATATATTAGATTACTATATATTGCAATATATATATTTAGTTTAGATTTTAAGCATTTTTTAATAATGTTAAAAGCGTGACATTATCAGAATATCTTTTTACCTATATTTCTGAATTTGAATTTTTATGGGTGAACACGTTATTATTTATTCGTATCCATATTATAGTGATATATTGATTATAGAAGAAGATATAATGATTTACCGCACCGTAAAAAAACTGTAAAACTGATATTGAGATTGAATAGAATATAATCTTTTCCTTAATTTGTCAATTTTTTTTTGTCAAATTCTTACTTCATTGTTAGAATATAATGCTGTGAATATGAGGTCTCGGCTGACTACATTAGCGGTACTAAATTTTTGGTATTAAGCCGGTGATTGACCTAGAGCGTCACAATATGGATGTACCGCTATCAAAGCGCGATACATTTTGACAATAATATGGATGATTCCATTTTACCGCCCCAAAATATCCACATGTTTTGTGATATTAAAGTCTACTTTAAGGACACCGAATATTAATCTTTATTTATTATTTTCAAAATCACAAATTATGAAGCACAGAATTATATGAAACTAAATTTTAATTACTAACTTAGCTAACTCGTTTGATATTTTGAATTAGGTCACTTTAATACTGAGTTCTGTTTGAAAAATTGGAGAATAGAGCTCATGATCTTGAAATGGCTAACAAGAACATGTCTAAGAACCATTGCTAGAAAATCTATTTTAATTAAAAAAAAAACATCCAAATCAGTTCATTCACTTAGGAGCTGTACCACAGACAAAGACATACATAGCGTTCAAACTTATAATTCCCTTCTTTGCGTCAGGGTAAAAAACAAACAAAGCCGTTAAAACAGCGAGTATATCATAATTATCCTCATTATAAATGTGTTCCAGCGTCATTACTCCACATCACGTGCCCGGTAAACAAGAACGATAAATTTTCAAAGAGCACCTATCTTGTATACGGCCATTGTTTCGTATGTCTTTTGTCACGCGTCCAGCTTGAAATGACCTCTCTTCACTCGTCCAACCCTTTTTAGAATGTTTATATGCAAGTATAAAATTTGCATCTTTGTTTGCAGGTGTAATAAATTTTTTTTTTACTTTTTTTGTCACCTAAAGTCTAGTCAATTGTATTATTTTTGTGTGCCCAAAAAGCGCAGCTATTTAAGTTTTTTTTAATCTCACGAGCGATTCGTCCGATTACTAATTAGTGAAACCGATCTGAAATCTCAAAGGTAGAATAGCTAGCAGTTTAATGGGTATATACACTCATAACATCAGTATATATTCTAATTAAAAAAATCAAATTTTCATCGAAAAAATATGTGTAAAAAACCCAATAATACTCTTGAAAGATACCTTATATAAAACAAAAATATGTAGCGATTACAAAAACTATAATCTCCTACGCGATTAAGATACCTACTGTCTTTAATATCTTAAAACGTGCTTCAATTTTCCAAGCTATTCTCATAATTTGACTATGCACATAGTATGATCGAAAGAACGGACGCGGGGTTCATTTTAAATTGGTCGTGTTATACGTCACTCGAGCGCCCTCGCGTAAAGTGCACATTTGTGAAGGAGAGCCGTGGAGAATATTCGAGATGTTTCCGATAAATGCCACGTCTTTAATACATTTTATTATGAAATTCTTTGATTATTAAAAAAGTTATTGTCCTTTAACGAGAAATTCCTTTTGTCATTGGACACTTTATGTATCGTACAATTTTTAATCATCTATACAAATAAATGAAATTAATGTGTCTGTTTGTAATTTCGAACACAATTTACAGCTTTTAATTAAATTCATGTGAAAGTATAGACGGTAAATCAAAAATACAATTTTTTTAATTTTTGATTGTCTGTCTTCTCTTTGTTTCGACTCTGCAACTGCGGGACCGATTTTGACGGGACTTTCACTCACAGATAGCTAATGTTATAAGGAATAACTTAGACTACTTTTATTTTTAAAACTTTATTTATTTTAATAAATAAATAAAAAATTACCCGAAAACAAAACTGAAATCAATGAAGTGTTGAACAATATTCGATTCAAGCTGGGAAGGTAAATATTATATAAATATAATTTTTACTCAAACTAACGCGAGTAAAACCGCGGGGCACAGCAAGTATTACAATGTAGTACAATGTGTATTTAAGTTAATTTCATAATATGTTTCACTTAACATATTTATAGGATACTTTACATTATAACATGACTAAAATTAGTTGTAGAGATATGAACAGTCCATATAAAAATTGAGTCTTACTTTGCAGACAAAAATGGCGTATTTCTAGCCACACGTAAGAGTTAGATAAGAAATTGTAGATTGAAAGATTGAATTGAACCGGTTTTCTATGATGAAAAAATTTGTTCGGAAATTCGTGATTTTCGTTGGGGGTATTGTTACCAAAATAAAGACAAGTAAAAAAAATTGACTGGGATGGAGCAATTTTGATGAAATTTTTAGATAATCACAGATGACTTAGACACACAGATACGTAGTCAAACTTATAAAACCCCTTTTTTTAGTCGGCGATTTAAAAAAGTCCATTAATATGAGCGAAGCCACGAATGAAAAAAGTCTAAATATATACAACTCAAAGGTGACTGACTGACATAGTGATCTATTAACGCACAGCCCAAACTACTTGACGGATCGGGCTGAAATTTGGCATGCAGGTAGATGTTATGACATAGACATCCGCTAAGAAAGTGTTTTGATTAATTCTTCCCCCAAGGGGATAAAATAGGGGGTGAAAGCTTGTATGAAACTCAGAATAAAATATCATGAGGGATCGTTCTTATAAAAGAATAGTGAAAATGTATAGAAATTAATAAAAAGTGTCTTTAATTAGTACTTTTTCAAAATTTTGGCAGTAAGAAGAAGAAATAAAATATTCCGCTAATAGATGGCATCACAATCGCTTAACACCGATGTGTTACATAGAAAACATTTTATATAGAAATACTGTTTTCATTGTGATGACGTTGATCTAAAAAATAAGGAATTCTATAACATTTACCCAAGTGATTCCAAAATGATTGAACTCTTTTGTACGAAGCTATGATATTATTACTATAAATATTATAATATAAGCTCGTGGTTTAACAACCAGTCTGCCGGGCTATTTGGACGACGTAGCCTAGCAACCAGCTAGTGACTGAGTATAACAACTTTGAGCCAACAAGTCAATTGACGAACTCGTCAAATTTACACACAAACGTAACATATTTGTAGTTATACTAGCGACCCGCCCCAGCTTCACATGGTTATATTTAACAAAAAATAAATAAAATAATACTATAAGTTATAAGAATTATAAATTTGTATAGCCTATGTTCATTGGGGATAATGTAGGATTCTAATAGTAAAAGAATTTATCAAATCGCTCGTAGTTTCGGATCCTGTTCAATGCAAACAAACAATCAAATCTATCCTCTTTATATATTAGTACTGATTTTTGGTACGTAACACGAAAAAACAACATACTAAAACCATAATGCCAGTGGTCGAAATTATATTTTCCAACTTTACCAACTACAATAAACAAGCTCCCTTAATAACAACCGAGGCGTGGCTGTAACAGTGCTGTAAAGGACACTCGGTACACGATATCAGACTTACACGCTTAATATGAACCAAGGGAACTTAATAGTAACAGATTATTAAACTAGTGCAGTAAGATCAGCAGGGTGAGACCTCTCCCTTTCTTTTATAATTGAGAAAAATATATCTAGAATTGTATATGGATGTTGATAAGCAATAATGTGTCAACCCACAAAAAGTTTTTAGATGTATTCTGATAATGCGTTACTTATCCAACTTAATTAAAAAAAAAAATACAAATAATCTAAACTAAATAGGGATGGATAAAAGTTTCTTAATTTAATGTTTCCAACTAAACAAAGTATTGAATTAAATTGATAAGTTTTACATCTATAGTCGCCATTTCCTCAAAACGAACTCCGTGTGGTTTGACATAGTATTGCTAATCAGCGTCCATATATTAAAACTCAAAGTTTGTTTTTTGTCGGAATAAAATATTTCCCTTATTCTCATTTAATTTTTTTCAGAATTTTTTGTATTTTGATTTAAATTGAATTTATGAAATTTCAGCGACGAGCTAAATTTTCTTGTGCTAAATTTGTGTTTAATTTTATCTCGAGCTCGGTGGTAAAAGGAAACATCGTGAGGAAAGCTACATGTGCCGGGAGAAATTCTGACTCATGTAAATCCGCCAATCCGCAGTGAAGCAGCGTTGAGGATTAAGGTCTAAAACCTTCTTCGTATAAGACAGGGCCTTTGCTCAGCAGTGGGACATTAACAGACTGTTACATTACTTTTTTAACTTGAAATATGATAAAAATATTAAATAATATTTAAAATTAGTAAATAATAGTAATAATTACTAATTCAGCTAAACAACGACGACAAATACTACGAATAATACGACTATGTCAAATGCTTGGGTATAATTCGTGTCCACTAGTAATTTGGTTCACGTAACGCTACGTCGGCGCTACGCACATCCTCTACGAAGTTGCTACCATCGTTTGTAGAACTCACTTCGTACTCGCCGCCGAAAAAATGAATATTTTATTCTTATTATTAAAGTACTCTATTTCATTATTAAAATATAAATAATAATTCAAGGTGTCTGTGTTGGATATTTTACCAGCGCTAACAGAATTGATATTTAAAAGTAAGTTTGATAATATATAAATAAATAAATTTATTCAATTGGGCAGAAAATAATACTTAACCTTAGAGTGATACTATTAAAAATGTTCTTTATCCATTAAGGGAAAAGATACAGAAACATCATTCTCTATAGTTAAATACGAGACACTACCACACTCTCACACAAAATCAACTGAATCAAATCAAATCAAGGTGAATGAGAGCCGACGGCTTAATCATGTCCCCGTTCCTTTCCTTAGTTTCTTCCGCGTCATATCTTTTTAAGCGTCTATTTCTTTTTAAGCGACTTCCAAAAAAGGAGATTCTCTATTCGTCAAAGGCTTCTAGGTTGGCTGAATTCGATTTTCATCAAAATCTGTTTAGTTTGATTTTAAAATCATAATAACTGGAATAAGTATGTCGATAAAGTAGGGAAATTACGTATTATGCTTTTGAAGTCGGTATACCTTTTCTTAAAAAGTCATTGACGGCAATGATCATTTAACATCAAGTGACCTGGCTATTCATTGCCCGCTCATAGTACCATTTTACATAGGCGGATATACGAGAACGTGTTTCCGATTTTTTTTTTCAATAGTTCATCTAAAGCTAAGAACTCGATTCGAAGACAACTCGATTCGAATGCAATTGTAAACAATAGTAGTTATTAATTGGGCTGACCGAGCACCCTTGTAATCCTCGAGCGATGTTTGTCTAGTTAAAATAATTGCATTTTCTTGTCCGAAGAGTAATCATCATGATGTAAATGTGGGTAAACGCACACATTCATGTAATAAATGTATTCAAATATTTTATTCGTTGCACGGAGTAGTTTTGTTATTATTTATTCATTTATGAGTGAAACAAAGAGATATATATATTTTGAAGTTTAACTTTAACACACATAACAATAAAGGTTCCACTAATAATAATCAAATTTGGTGGAGAATATTATACAAAATCAGCAGATACCGTAGTAACAATTAAGTACGAATATACGATAAGAACCTTATTTACCTACCTTACAGAATTTAATGGAAATATCGATTTTGGCTTTTACTGAATCTATTTACTTATTTGGGCTAAAAGTTAGAGAAAGTAAATCGCTTTTTTAAGTTTTTGAATATCTATATACATTCATAATTGTATATAATTATTATTTCTTAAAGATATTTGTCCTATTGGTATGAACACTACATAATAATGTTGATACGCCAATTTTCGCTATAATGATAAAAATTAAGTTAATATCTCAAACTTAATGTTTTCTTAAAAATATTACAGTTTAAAATTATTTCATTACTTACTGGAATCAAATTAAATCAAAATATACTTTATTCAAGTAGGCTTTTACAAACTCTTTTGAATCGTCAATAAACAAAAAAAAATTAACTTATGAAGCTACCACCGGTCCAGATTTTAGATTCTACTGTGAATAATCAGCAAGAAACTCGATGGTTACTTTTTTAAAATTAGTGTAAACATTACATTGAAACTAAATTTAAATAATTTAAATATGAATTTTAGTAAACAAAGCAACGCTACAAATGAAATGTTTATATATAATTTCGAAATATATAGCACAAGCGAGAATCCGTTAACTTTAGCGTCCTTTGTCCATCCGCCCCCGGGCAGAGACCAGACAACTTTTACCCATAGACTAGAGCATTTATTATAGAACTGGCACTTCATCAAAGATATTATATACCAAAGATATGTTATTAGTACATGGATTTTGGCACCTAATGCCGACCACTTTGGACGACGTTACCTAACAACCTGCTAGCGACTAAGTATGAAAGGCGAAAGTATCTTTAGGCCACGAAGTCAATTGACGAGTCCAAATTGGAAATGGGTACAGATTCTGACGTCAAATAGTATGAACGTAACATCATTTAGTTATAACAATAACAACAACAACAAAACAAATACGCTTCATTGTACAGCAATTAAATAGAAGAATAATATAATAGAAGGAAAATGTACAAAGGCGGTCTTATCGCTAAAAGAGCGATTTCTTCCAGACAACCCTAACCCTAAGAAACAACAAAGTAAAACGGGGGTTTGGAGGTGTACAGAGCTAAGTTAAATTTCAGTATACTATCTTTTATAAACAAATACACAGCAATATACCTATATATATACAATAAAGAGTGTATATATATATATACATACACATTAGAAGACAATAAAATAAAATTACAACATGTAATAAAATATTTTGTAGTGGGCTTTCAGATTCCTTTTAAAACCAGCGTGGGATTGAGCTTGTCTCATATAGAGTGGAAGAGAATTCCATAAGCGAACGACTTTAACATAAAGGAATTAAGAATAAAAGGAGGATGTGTGAGAAGAAGTTTTTAAAGTAAGATTTAGGTTCGATCGGAGGGAACGTTCATGGGTATCGCAAACTCAAAACGCTGTTTAAGATACCGAGGTGTGTCAGGATTAAAAAGTACACAGTAGAGCGAGGAAAGGATATGAGTATTCCTCCGAAAGCGGATAGAGAGCCACTTGAACTTATCGCGAAATTCTGAGATGTGGTCGACCGGATCCGAAAACATTTTGGATTTGGCCTCTCTACGTGTTATAACTCTATGCTTTTAACGCGTATGCTCCGGGCCGTTTGACCTTTTGTGTATCTATGGTAACTGCTACAGATTATACAAAACTATTCAAGCTTAAGGCTATGGGCACACGACAAAAGTTTATATTTGAAATGTAATTATCTGTCTTTTTATATTCGTATAACCCTTTTTGACAATTTTTATTTTCTTGCAATAACTAAAAAGTAAAAATAGCATGAAAAGGTAAAGTAACAGCCTGTAAATGTTCCACTGCTGGGCAAGGGCCTCCCTCTCCTATTAAGGAGAAAGATTACATCTTAATCCACCCCTTTAATCTACTGCTGGTTGGATATACATGTGTCAGAATTTTTCCCGGCACATGCAGGTTTCCTCGCGATGTTTTCGAATGAGATTTGAGATCTTATCTTAGAATCTTAGAATCTTTACACAAATTTAGCACGTCAAACAATGCGGTGTTAGCCAGGGTTTAAATCGACAACGATGATGAGATCGATGTGTTCTAATCACTAGGCCATCTCGGCTCAAAAATAGCATATGGATACTACATTTGGGTGCTGATAAGATGACATCATTTTGAGAACATGGCGTCTACATATGTCAAACTGATTCTCAACAAATTTGTTTATTGACATATGTCCATCTTCTCTTTTCTACTTTGATAAAGGAATATATATTAAAAACAGATTGGTATAATATAAAGTTTTATATAATCATTAGTTTTTCGAATATATTAGATTATTGTATATTACAAAGTATTAAACACACTTCAATATTCGAAACATTGAATTAAGAAACTTTTTTCTGCACTTATTTAGTTTAGATGATTTGATTTTTTTTTAAATAATGGTATGTACAAGACGCATTATAAGAATACATCAATATCCGAATTCCACTTTTTGTTGATTGACATATTAGTGCTTTTCAGCATCCAATTATGTTAAAACTTCTATATGCACTGTATATGTCTTTGTACGCCTATCTAAGAGAAGCGTGACCAAATGTCTCCGATTGATTTAAGCTACACAAGAGACATAAAGACGTATATACAGATGTCACGCCGTATAGTGTGGATTGGATTCAGGGATGGCCATAGTGGACATTATGATATATGTAATCATACTCAAACTCAAACATTATAGATCTTGTGACCTTGTGTCGGGGGTCCGGAAACATACACAACACTAACACAAACACCCAGACCACGACAAACATCCGTATGGCCCATACAGACATTTGCTGTGAGCGGGGATCGAATCGTTAACGCTAGAGTCAGTTGCAGTGACCACTGCGCCAACGTGTCTGAGACAGAGTCAAGGGATGAATAGGAATAGGGCATAAGGAATGGAGGAAGAGATTATACAAACATATGTTAGCTACTTCATGCTGATTTTCATTAGAAAATGGAGTCTTAAGTTAAATTGACTACAGTTACTATTAAAAACAGAACCAATTCTGATGAACTTTGACATAAAAGCAGATAGGGCCTTGGAAAAGAAAATAGGATACTTGAAATACTAATTCTGCGCAGAAGAAGTCGCGGGCACAAGCTTATATTAAATATTATACAGTGTTGATATGTACTTAACTTGACTCCGAGTCAGCTCGTGACCACGACAAATGCAACTTCATCGAAACGTTGGACAATAAAAAGGTATTACTACCATTTGATATCGCGATAAGACCCGTTATATTAAATATGAATAGTGTTAATCGCGAAAGTTTAAAATATACAAATACCATATTTGGACACACAGACACGTTGATGATCACTGCAACTGATTGAAATGTTAACGATCGCGGGTATGATTATGTTCGTGAGCGAGGCTCACGGCAAACAGACTTTTGTCGTATGACCAATATAGATTATAGATGGCCATACTGATGTTTTTCGTGGTATAAGGTTTTGTGATGTATGTGTTTCCGAACCCTCGATAAAACAGTATAGGATAGAGGCCGTTAACTGCGATGCTTTTATATATTACACTTTGATTAATTAAACGTAATAAATAAAACATTTTAATAAAGTCAATTAATACAAAAAAATGTAAAAGGATATTTATTACTGTTTAGGTGAAACATATAAATACTCTTTGTAGCAACATTATTTCTTTTTTTTTCCTTATAGTGTGGCGTGCATCCGCGCTACTTATGCGCAAAATATTCTGCCAATGTCACGTATGTTGGAGAAGACATTTTAAATTTTAAAAAGCCACCGACAATCTATTTATTGCCTATTTTCAACGAGATTGGAAGTATGTATCCTACGGATTCTAGTTAATGTTGCAATATCAGGATCAAGTTTTGCAAGTCTATTATTTTAAGATCGTTAGTGTCACAGTATGGTAGATTTCAAATCAATCAGACTAGTACAATGACGACGACGTCATATTGGTTAGATCTTTTCAATATATAGAAAAGTAATTTCATGTGTAAAATTACTATGTAAAAAAAATTCTCAGTGCAATAAAGAGTATATATATATGTATATAAAAGAGCCACAAACGTCTGAATCGATCTTCATAACTTATAGTTAAGAATCAGACACGGCACAGTGGTCAGTGTAACTGACTGAAACGCTAACGGTCGCGGGTTCCATCCCCGCTCGCGGGAAACATCTGTATTGGCCATACAGATGTTTGTCGTGGTCTAGGTGTTTGTGTGTTGTGTGTTTTTCCGGACCCCCAACACAAGGTCATGAGATCTTAATGGGGGCCGTTGAGTGTAATGCGTTTATTTATTTATTATTATTTATTAAGAATCATCTCCATTACGTCAGCTTTCAAACAAAAACTACATCAAAATCGTTTCATTCTTTAGGGAGTCCTATTTCGATAAATAGACAGACGCATAACTACGAACATGTCAAAGTTTTTTTTTTTTTTTGTTTTTTTTTTTACTGACGACATCCATGAGCTCATGCCTTTTTATTGCCAATTTTTTTTTCTTTATAGTACTTTTTTTTACTGTGAAGATAAAAAAACATGTTAAAAATGGCGGGTGAAACATTTAATTCGACACCCGCGAAATTGGCGCGCGTGCCGCGTTTACGCGCCGCCCGTTCAGAAACGTTTTACATAAGAATTCGAATTCACAAACCACTGACTCGGATAATAGTGAGGATAATAAAAATAGGGCTTGCGTTTCTCACTTTTATTGTTATATCCCATAATAGAACTTTTATCAACGAACTTAAAACCAATTGAAGTCGCTTAACTATATAATACGTTTATTCAATTTGACATTATTTTTAATGTACACATTTTCAACTTTGATAAGGTCGTCAATTATTTTGTTGGCTTAAAGATACTCTCAGCTGTCATACTAAGTCCCTAGTTAGTACGTCACATCGTCTAAAGCGATCAGCATTCTGGGTGCAAATCTATGAATTGTCATGCATATAGTTATATAATATACAAAAAAGATACAAGAATGCTAGCAGTGTTTCCCCCTTGAATTGCAATTCCGATTCTCTGGGCGAAAATTGCGCCAGCCGTCCTGTCACCAGCGGTTGGCAATAAGACGAGAAGTAATATGCTTAAGAAATTTATTGCAATACTAGTCCAAGGATTAAACGTTATATAATATCATTGGATATAACATATTTTAAGCATTTATATTTTTGTCACTGGCAACCCTATTTGAATAAATTCTGTAGGATCACTGTCTACACTTGATTTCGGTACCAACTTTACAAAGGAAACGAGTGGAAAATCGAATCACGGCGTTCAATGGCGGGAAGTGGAGCAATATGTCAAAAGGTTTTGATCGATCGTCACTCGAACACTCTGGGGCCGTATAATGGATACGTAAAATGGGAAATGTCTTTGTCATCCTTTTATATATTTTATATCCAGATGCAAAATATTATTACCGAAGTATAATGATGGATGTGTTAAAATAAGACTTGTATAGTCTATATGTGACCTATGAAAGACTATGAAATTATTGGACGAAACATATTGTACCTTTGTCACTACTTTGGATAATTGACACAAAAAATATATAGGCATGTCTATTATTAATGTCAATATTTTAACCGATACATTTCAGTGCAAATTGCGTCTATTTTTAAATTAAAAAAAAATCACTAAGAGTATTGAAAGGATGGCTGAAAAATACTATTCAAACAATCTTAATATTTAATTATTTACTGGAAGTCACAATATTGTAGTAGTATAACATATTCTCAATGCTTTCTTATAATATTGAATGCCTGTTCCACGAATTGTCATCTATTTTAAAAGTGTCATCAGCCAGCTCGCGCGTTTATATTACAGCCAGTACTCATTTACTAGTCGCGCCTCCTTACAGTATATTACTAAATTTTTTACCAAATAAAAAAGATATAAATATAAACCACTAAGTCTAAAGCTTTAAGGCTTAAAAACCATTTACCATAAGCGTTGCAATTTAAAAAAGCAACGGCACAGATAAAATGTAAACAAGATTAATTCAAAAGTAGAATAAACTTAAATCCCCGTACTTATTTCCGCCTCGCGAAACACCGTTTGGAAACGAAGACGAATCAAAGGGACTCATCCTTTTCGATAGCAATGAATTTCCCGATTTATTTTGAGCCACGAAAAAGGTTTTTTATGAGTTCGTATAAAATTAATAAATTCAAATATTTTCTACAATTTTAACTGTGAATATGTTACGTTCACACTATTTGACTTTAAAGATCGTTACCCATTTCCAACAAGCTCGTTAATTATCTCGTTGGCCCGAAAATGCTCTCGCCTGTCATACTCAGTCGCTAGCTGGTTGCTAAGCCGTCCGAAATGGTCGGCATTCTGGGTGCCAAAATACACAAGCTAGTATATCTAAAACTATAATCTATCTATACATATATAAACGAAAGGTCACTCACTCATTCATCACGAAATCTCAGAATCTACAAGGGCTAGGAGTTTCAAATTTTGCATGAGGATTATTTTTAGGACGTAGGAGCTCACTAAGATGGTATTTTGCAAAATTAGACCACTAAGGGGGTAAAACGAGAGTTGGAAGTTCGTTTGGAAGTGCCACGTTAAGCGCGAGTGAAATCGCGATGGCCACTGTTTTATATACTTTGTATATAAGATGCAATAACTGCAAATTGAATTTCAGCGGTACACCTATTACATTTCGCACCGGAAATAACTCTATGATCGCTACGACAATGGCCCATCAAGCAACAGTATCCGCTTTTAGCGTCGCGGATATTTGTCTGTCTGCAATCCTGTCTTATAGGACTATTACTATTAAATAAATTACCTTTTTACAGTATTTACATTCTAAATATTTTTTGTCTTAGATTTTCGCGATTATTAGACTCTACCCGTCTACCCGTGACCACGAACGCTGCAAAGTGCTCGAAACGTCGGGATGATAAAAATAATTAATATACGCGATTTAGATCCGTTTAAAATAGTTTTATTTCAATAAATATTTTTTTCTTGGTTTATTTTAAATTTGATTGCCATTGTTTTAGTAAAAAAGTAAACATGTTATTTATTATCTGTGGTCTTCGTTTGGATTCCGCTCTGTCACAAATGTTTAAACAGTATTTTAAGTCGGGAATAGCTAGAATTTCATTTGTAAGTTTTACTCTCGAGAGCGATATAAAACAACACTGTAAGATAGTAACGGATATGTCGTAAGTAGTTACGAAAGCTGTGAATGTCAAAAATAAGGCACTGACAGGAAATTCGTTCAGATATAACGTAATGAGAGATAACATATGTAAATTAAATAACAAAATGTTATGTAAATCTTTATAAAAGTCTGAAAGTAAAACTTATAAGTATAATTCTCACCTAAGAATTGATTTGTGTAAGTAGAACAAAAGCAATCAGTCAAATTTCAAAAGTATTTTACGATGATCCGTGATTGTTTGATATTAATAACTTTAGGCATATTTTCGAGTTTAAATCGTAAACAAATGGTAACTAAATCCGTAGAATAATGAGCCGAAAACGAACTATATAAATACTTCGTCGACAGTTTCAGGGTTTAAGCAAAGACGAGAACATGGACAGTTTAATCGTAATAAAGGACACTTAATACTTAGATGGATTCTATTTACTTTACTCTTCTTTTTGCCTTTGTATGTTTATTTCCGCAAAATATAAATTGTCACACATCTTTGCATTTTTATAGCCCTATAGGCAAAAAAGGGTTGTTATAAATTTGACTACTATGTGTGTCTGTGGCACAGTAGCTACTAAACGGGTAAACCGTTTTGAATGCGGTGTTTTTTAATCGAAAAAGGGTCTTCTAGCGATGGTTGTTAGATAGATTATACCAAAATCGGTTCAGGCTCAATGAATAAATTATCGGGGTTTTTATTCAATTTCCAATTTTATTCAATTATTAGAAAATTATGTGCGAAAAATTCCTACGAAAATGGGAAGTTGATAACGTTTTGTGAAGTTAAATTTAAAATATAACTATTGCAGCGACTATCATAAAATTTTGTAAATAAGGCATTCTCAGTATTTAAGTTATAACATACAAAATCTGTGTGAAACGAGTTACCTAAGTTAGTAATTAAAATTTATTTTAAAATATTATTATGATTCATTCATGTATAATTTAATAAAAAAAAAAAGCAAAAAAGTACGATCAAAATTATTTGACATTAAAGTTTAAATAAACGGCCGAATTCTCAAGTGTAAAACGTTTTTTTGCGTTTTGTGCTCAAAAGTGTTTTTTTTTTAATTCAGTCACTTTAATACATGTGCAACATGTTGTCAATAGTACAGAAAAGAAAAAAGAATACCCAGAAAAAAGTTACTATTCTCAAGAGATAAGAAAATAACATTAAAACACATAAATGTCTACGTTAACGCGAATATCTAGTCTGTATATATTTCATATTATCGCTTCTTCAACTTATTTACCAGATAAAATCCAGACGAATAAATCTAATGACTCAGCTATTAGACGAAGCTATTTGCGTCGATGGCAAATTAAATTCATCGAGGTTTCATATCACGTAGCGACGCGATGAGGGTTGGGCCCGCTTCACTAATAAACCGATAGTCGATATTCTAACTAATGTTTCAAGTGATAAAATAGATTTGAACGCCTTAGCTGAATTAAATGTGTGTAATTATATATTGTAAACCTTCGCGATTTACACTATTCATATTTAATATAACTGGTCTCACCGCCGGAGGGCGCGCGGTACACCAGTCAGTTCGTGACGACGACGGATGATGACTTCGTCGAAACGTCGGGCAATAAAAAGGTATTATTACCATTAGTTATCACGATAAGACTCATTACATATAATATGAATAAATGTATGTAAAACTGAAGCGTAATTGCGGGTAATATTGCTTAATTAATATATTAAAAAAAAGAACCGACTACAATAAGAAAATGCGCAATTTCGTTTCGTTCACAAATTACTGAATCAATTTTGTTTAAAATCCTATGTTACTAAAGTTACCATCTTTCCGGGTTTAATTGGGTTTGTCCTAGTTTGGAGACCATCCGGAGAGCATCCGGGTAGGGCTTCGTTTATAGTCTGTGGTTAAAAAATTTAAGTTAATAAACAGAGGCGTAACTGCATCTGAGGCCCGTGGCAAATGCTGTGAATGGGTTCAGTGAAAATCGTCACGTTATAACTTAATTCTAATGAACCGCTTAAGTTAGTTATCTTATAAGTCTTATTATCAAGAACAGAGGTTAATACATATTTACAATTAAATAAAAATTTACTTTAAATAAGATTTTTATTAATAAAAGTCTTTTAGGCCGAGGCCCTCTCGGATCTGGGGCCCGTGGTTTTTGCCAGCCCAGCCTATAGCGTTACGCCCATGTTAATAAATAAAATGGACATTTATGCTGTTTTCATTTGTTTTATTTTCCTTTTTTTGTTTGTCAAAAAACCTGTTGACACATCCAGGTTCTGGGCTCTAAAATTCGGATATTTCACTTACATTTTATATATGGATGCCGATAAGCAATAATGTGTCAACCCACAAAAAGTGAAGTTCGGAGATATTGGTGTATTCTGATAATGCAACACCCATTTAACATTATTCAATAAAAAAATAAAGTCATCTAAACTAAATAAGTACGGAAAAAAAATTCTTAATTAATTGGTTCGAATTTCCAGGTCGTTCTTTATTTTGTCATTTATACAATAATCTTACATATTTAAAAACTTTTTATTAGATAATATATTAAATATATCCACCTGCTTTTATTTCTTGATACCTGTTATCAAAAAAGAAAAGAAAATATGGATAAATATTTATTCAAACAAGTTTATTAAGAACTAGTTTTTGCCTGCGACTTTGTCCGCGTTTTCGTCGTTTTTCGTAAAAAAGTAGCGTATGTACTTCCTCAGGGTTCAGTGGTTTTGATGTGACAGACAGATCGTATTTTGGTAGGGAAATATAATATGTCAGTCCACAATACTTATACTGTTGCGGGATAATTTTATCTAAAATATTTCTGTCATACATGATTTCAACGTAACTTTAACCATTAAGGCTGCATACGTGACGGAAGCTTAAAAATTGGAGTAACGTCTCCCGTTTTCCCAAAGTTTCCCTTCACTACTCTGCTCCTATTGATTGTAACGTCATAAAAAGTATACTATAACCTGCCCAGGAGTATGAAGAATAATTGTACTAAGTTTCGTTAAAATCCATCGAGTAGTTTTTGTTTCTATAAAGTACATACATACAGACAGACAGACAGACAGACAGACAGACAGACAAAAATTTTACTGATTGCATTTTTGGCATCTGTATCAATCACTAATCACCCCCTGATAGTTATTTTGAAAATATATTTCATGTACAGAATTGACCTCTCTACAGATTTATTATAAGTATAGATAGGATTGACATCTTTAGACGCCATTTTCTCAAAATGAAGTTCGTGTGGCGATAATATTTTTAAATTTTAAAGATGACAACTCTATATGGGACCAATCAAAAAGTCTATACTTCGAAATAAAAAAAATCCTAAAAATCAATTAAGAAATGAAGGAGTGTTGTGAGTGAGTGTACAAACATGAAAAAATATGTTATTAATAATGAATCTCATCATTGATTGAAAATATACCATCATTAAATTTTAGCTTTGAATGTAATTGGAGTACACACAAATGTTTAACCACAGATTATTACGTGTTCAAGCTGTGAAGTGGAGTTGTAGGTATTACAATGGCGGATGGACTTCCACCTCTCTTACCGTATAAAATTCAGTTTTAGTTACATCAAGCATATTTTCTGTGAGAAAGAGTAAGTAACACCATTCCTAGGACGAGTGCCTATAATTTTCTATATCGTAATTTTTAATCGGTATCCTTCCATAGATTGACTGACTGACTCAAATTACAGGCGCATTTCTTGTTAGGCACAAATTACACTTATAAGTTTTGCTCTCAGACTTTCATAAAGATTTACATAAATTGTTTATCATTGCTTTACACCTGAAAGTATTTACTGTCAGTGCGTTATTATTGCCATACGCAGCTTTCGTAACTACTTCGACTATTCTATCATTAGAATATAGAGTTATTTTATATCATTTAGAAGAGCAAAACCTTCAAATGTAATTCTCGCCTTTCGAGTGTATAAAAACTTCTCGACTTTAAGGTGTCAGAAAACGCTTTCTAGAAAGCCTTTTCTACAGAAACAGCATGTTTCTGTAGAAAAGGTTTGAATGACGTCATCTGAACACAAACTGACAGCTAAACGGAAATTCACGCCACCTTAGGAAACTAAAGCTTAAGAAAACTGACCGATAATTACGCATCGATCAACAGTATAGTCTAGGGTCACAGTTCTAAGACAACAATGATTTGAATCTGATGCATACTATAACAATGGCCTGTTTAATTTATTACAAATCCCGCGCCAAAGGCAGGTCATCATCATACACACAAAAATTGGAATGATAATCAAAAACTCTGTTATAAATAAATACATTTCCTAGCGAGCCCTAATAATCTCTTGGACCGTTCAACGAACAGACAAAAAAGAGAAAAAGATGGTGATTTAAGTGTATGTAAAACTGATACGTCATTGCGGGTGATATAGGTTACTTTATATTTTTATACGTCAAATAAGACTTTTTTTTAAATAACCGATTTCGAAACAAGATACGCAATCTAGACACGCGGCAGCGTGTCAAGCCAAGTTCAAGAAACAAAACTGGCGAGCCGCACCTTGTGTAATATTACACGAACCATTTAGAGCTACTTTTGATCCACTCATAAATCAAAAACTATTTCACATAAACGTATCAAATTTGGCTCATATATTAAGACTTGCGAGATACATATGTGTTCTAAGCTTCATAAGCTTATCTCAAACGGTTATATAGATATTAATGTCGAAAAGTCCTCATTTTTATCATTGACTGACTGACTGACTGACCTATAGACTAAAACTCTAACCCAATTCCAGATGACCTAGAGATTTAAAATTTGGTATGCAGATAGGTAATTAGATGAATACAAAGGAATAAATAAAAAAAACTGGCAATTTTTAAATAATTTCAATAATTTTAACTCATTCATATATGAATTATAGCCTTCGCCAGTTCTAAACCTACAAGTATTCGTCTGTTCTTACTTTATAATTCCGAAAATTTAGATTGTTGGTAGAACCTAGCGATCGAACATAATAATTCGTTGGTAGGTTTATAAAAACTAGCCAAGACAGACCTTAGGCAACAATACATTATCTAATGTTATAAGAAGATATGATATTTTATACTGTTACTTATAAATAAATTTCAGGACTGACCACTAAACTTGGCACCCATTTCGATCTCACTTCTTTTGTCGTTGAAATCAACAACCAAGGCATTTATCATAATGTTGAACTTGCCTCCCATTTCACATTTATGTTTTTGATTGTTTTTCGTTTACTAGGACGTTTAAAACTAAATTACTGAACTTATTTAAAAAAATGTATGGGACTAATTTGAAACTATAGCACTTGAAATAAAAAAAAATTCAAAATCGGTTAAGAAATGACATAGTTCTAAGGTAACAAACATTAAAGGAAATACGCTACGAATCTAAAAGTCCATTATAAACAAATATATTTCCTAACGAGTCTTAATAATCCCCGTGGACCGTTCAACGGACAGACAGAAAACGCAGAACAAGAACCGATGCTGATTTCATTAAAGCGAGTGAATCCGGCAATTAGTTAAGAGTTTTCACAGATTCCGATCCGTAGAAAAGATTCGATGTTAATTGCGTTCCGTTTCACGGAGCTATCGTGATTTATTTTTGTGTGTTTAAAGGATTTTCTTACGTGATTTATCTTTTTAAACGATTGTGTTAATCTGTGATTTTTTTTGGATGCAAATGTTAGTTTATTTATTACATTTATATTTTTATACACAATTATGTTATTGGGGTACAACAATTGTCATAACAGGAAGGGACATCTAGCAAATAATAATTATTATTATTGATGTACTCTCATTACTGATATAAAACTCTCTAACCTGGTAAAAATCACTTAAGTAACCTTACGTAAACTGTGAATTCACAAATACACACAATTTTTTTTTTTGTGTTTTTACACCTGCCAAGCATCCCACGACGATGAAATTGTAAAATCATTTCATTTTACCCAATCTGAACGCAAAACCTTAGCATGAATATTATAGGTCTCAAAACAAAGATTTAATTCGATTTCACTTTCAATTTCTTTACTTTACTTAAGGTTAAATAAAAAAAATACGCCAACGTCAATTTACACGATCAACACTGCATTCCACCTTTATCGTCACACCAAACGCAAACTTTGAATACAAACTCGAATCGATACCAATAAAATTGTCGTTCAATCTCCCATAGAATGTAAAAGTTTGCTAACAAAGAGGTTTTATTTAACATTCAAGATGCGTTTTGGGAGGCGGTCCCAATCAAAGTTGCTACGTAAAATAACCTAAAAGTCGGCGGCAAATTGAAGGCAGCCAGACCGTGTCACGTAAAGGACACAGGAGCTGGTTGAATAGATTATACTAATTTTTTTCATGTCTGCGTTTTTTTTTTAAATTTTACATTTGAAAATGTATGAGAGATATTATTTGCGTAGTGTGAGGAATACATCTAAAGGGTTCAGAAGTGAATAATAATGAAACATTAGTTTCATAGTCCACCTCTTATTTCTCTACTCTTGTAAGGCGTGCTTTCGTAACTACTTACGACGAGTCTATATAGAGTCGTTTTATCGGTCTCGAGAGCAAACCTTATGTCGCCAAAAGGATTTTATCTAGCTTCGCTTGGCGATATACATATAATGGGTAGATGTCCTAAGAACAGTGACAGGTATTGTGTAAACACTAGAAGAAAAAATAAACTTTTTATACCAAACTTTCGTCTCCACAAAGTTCATCGTTTCTGGGGTTTGGTATTCGCATCTTTAATAAAAACCCGCAAACAGTCTTACATTTGCCACTAATTAGTTTAAAGCCTACGTTAAAAAATCTTTAATAAATAAAGCACATTATACCATACAAGAATATTTTGACGACTAAATCTGAGTTTCCGAATAATCCAATGAACATTTACTACGCGTAACTTAATATATAAATAATATTACCTTCACATAAACCGTGTAGTAACACATTATATACCTGAGATCCAGAGAATGATCCAACGAACATTGCCGTGCGTAACTTATTATATGAATATTATCACTTACACAGTAGTAACACATTATTTTTGAAAATAATCATTATCCTATGAGACTATAAAACTCGCCTAAAATAGCTTGCCACAATTTTTTCCCGCGCTCTGACTCATTAAATTTTCCTCTTTTTTCACCTCTGTTCGGGATAAACAAAGGCCTATAAGCCTTGCCATTGGTTAATTATTTTTATTATTCGAATTTGTTATTTAAAGGTTAATCCTGTTTAAATGTATAATATCTTAGTAATGTAATATAATCTCAAAAATCGCGATTTTCGCGACGCCTTACGAATGTAATTCTCGGCTAAGAATTTTGTTGAAAAATTATATTTTGTAAATATAAATATTCTGATGAGTCCAACTTGCGATGCGATTACAAATTCCAATCGAACACTTAACGCATTGGATTCCTGGCAAAGAAGTTTATTTTTAAAAAATAGTAATTCAGTTTTAATTGACTGTGAGACTCTTCTAAATATTTTCGTTATTCACTATAGTTTTGGATTTGGCAATTTATTCTTAATTAAAAAATATATTCACTGACTACGGTTCATACATGGGGTGTATGGGCAACGCATTTGTCGCTGCAGCTAGTGCTGCAAACGTCCATTGGCAGTGATTACTTAACATCAGATGCTCATTGGCAGACCCGAGCAAAGCGCCGTCGTGTAAATGTCTTATATGCGCCTTTTTTGTAGTGGCGATATTAGTAAAAAATGGTTTAGTTCAATCAACAAATCTTCTCCGCAAAGTTTTTAATACGTAATCTAATTTAAATATTAAAAATTTAAAATTTTAAGTATAGGCCCGGCACCTTTTTGACTCGGCGCCATCGTGCGACGCACGACTTTGCACGTATGGACTGCGCGGGCCTGCTCATTGGTTGTCTATATTTATTAAAAACATAATCATTACTAGTATTACAAGCGCCAAAGTTTTTATGGAAGTTGTTACTCTTTCACGCAAAAACTACTGTAGAGATTTTGATGATTACATTACAGGAATATAGGTTTATATAAGAAAAAACAATGGCAATTTTTTATTTTCATTCCACGCGGTCAAAGCCGCGGGCGGGTGCTAGAATGTTATAGATTTTCAAACTTTGTCATCATATTTTAAGGATGTTTGCAATAAAACTCTAAAAGAAATATCTTCGATCTAAAATTTAAAAAATAACCATTTCAAATTTGAAATTCTTAGCAGTTGGGCTTGGGGTTGCCTGAAACTTTCTCCATAACATGCAAATGAGTAAAGTTTCGGCTAATTGCAACACTGACGCGTCTGAGCAACTTGCCCTGTGGAGTTAATTAAATCTATTTTAATGGGTAATACATTCGATTTTAGATTATCGTTTTAACTGTTGAACTTTATTATCTAAAGCGTATTTTTTTTCAGTACATATTGTGTAATCAATATCTATATCATTATACTAATATTATAGAGAATGTAAATTTGTTTGTATGTGGGGGGTGACTGCTAAAATTACTAATCCTATTGAAACATTCTTTTTGCGTTGGATAACCCATTTATTAATCAAGGTTACAGGCTATATTACATCACGCTACCACTCATAGAACCGAAACTGTAACCATAAACGCGAGTAAAACCGCGAGGAGCAGCTAGTATTTGAATTTCATACATAACACAGTAGCGAAAATATAGAACTAGTACATAGTAAATAGGTAACAATATACCTATAGAATGTATTAAATAGTTTGATCGGTTTTAAAAAATCTATATTAACGTCAACAATCAAAAGCTAGCCATAAACTATTAAATTCTACATCGTAAGCGACCTTTGTTAAATAAGTTAAAATACGTATTAACATTCAGAAAAATAAAAATATCAGAGGCAATTTAGCTCTACGTCAGCTAAATCGCCTCATGGTAATTCTTAAGAATATTTATTTTATACGTTATTTACGCTATGTTGCACTTGATAATTATTAATATAACATACTCGTAAATAAATAATTATTAAGTTACGAAAACATTCGAATGAAATATGTATATTTTGTATATGTGCAAAAAATTATAATAATCGTCGAAAAAATTAACACATGTTTTATAAAATGGCGGCAACAAAGTATAGTTTCCATTTTTTTACAGGAACAAAAGCAAAAACTTAATTTATAGTTTACAGAAACATAAATTTTAAATTGTTAGAAAAAATTATATTCCTAGTAAGCATAGAAATTTTAATAATTTATTTATTAAGTTTGAATATTGTGTAAATTTTAATAGAAACAACGAACGAAATTAATCTTTTTTTTTAAGATGTATAAATAATTATATAACCATTCCCTTATTTTGAATTGAAGGAGTAAAAAATATCCCACTATTCTGTATATATGTTAAGGAGAAGAATATGCACCTTGCCACCTACGGGTCGGTGGGTAGAAATGTGTCAGTATTTATTTCGACACATATAGGTTCCATCACTATGGTTTCCTTCAACGGCGAGTACAAAATGAACTTGTCTTTTGGTTTTGAACCAGTGAACATTTACTTAAACTCTACGTATTTTATTCACTTGGCTATCTCCTGGACTTATAACATATCGCCATTGCCTAACATAAGTGACACCCATATACAAGAATTTCATTTGTAAATTTTACCATCATAATTGATATAAACAACTATGTAACCGGATAACAGTTCCCTAGGCAACCTTACTGCTGTCAAAAATAAAGGAACAGTAAATTCATTCAGATGTAAAGCAATGACAAACAATTTATGTAAATCTTTATAAACATCTGAGAATAAAACTTTAAACCTAATTCTCCTCTTAGGATTGCACGAGAAGCATAGCTTCCTAAGATTACTAGCCAGAAAATCAGAATTCAATTATTGATAAAGACAAAACAACCTTTTTTATATTTCTGTTGAAACCAGATACATTTTCGTAAACTCTCACTTACAACTTGTGAACTCCCATATTTTGTTTACGCGCCAACGTCGACAGCCGTCCGCCTTTGACAATTAATTCGTATGGACAAAATACTGCGCCATCTAACGCGAAATGGTTGGCGTTTTATTTTGACTATAATAAATTTAAAACTTTATATACGTTATGTTGCACTTGGTAAATACCAATTTAACTTACTCGTAAATAAATAATTACTAAGTAACAAAAATATTCAAATCTATACAAATAAATAAAATTGAAGTGCCTGTTTTTAATTTCAAACTAACGGCTTTTAACGAAATGCATATGAAAGTATATACGCTACTTACATCAAAAACACGCTTTTTTATTTTTGTCTGTCTATTCATTCCAACTAATCTTAAAACCGGCTGAACCGATTTTTACTATCACTAACATATAATAAATGTAGTAAACTAACTAACTTATGCTACATTTATTTTATTTTAATTATATTATATAGAAATTTAATTTATTTTAATTTTTCGCAGACGAAGTCGCGTGCACCAGCTTGTAAGTTATATAATCTCTTTTTTAAATAAATACAGTGACCCCAGTTGGATGTCAATACCAAAACTGATTTTAAATTTGTTCGGTCATACAAAAGAAATTTATCTCTTTATTATTTTTATTATTTTTTTTGCAACGTAATATTTTATCATATATTGATTTTAATTATATCTTCGTGTAACGGAACGTAGCAAATAAAACGTTCAGAAATTTCACTTATCACTATAGATTCGAACGTATTAGTTTATTATTGAATACTCAGTACGTCATTTTAAATAATTCGCTTATCATTTAAAATATATCTTTTATTTAATTATCTTAGATAAGGATAGCAATTTAACTATATAACTAATGAGGTGACGTCTATGATGCAGCATAATGCGTACGTGTGTCGCAGTTTCAGAACGTTTAATGTCAGTCGTCAAAATCACTAATTGCGTGTGCCTAGCGTGAATTTTATGAATTTTTTTCTTAATTTTTTAATAAATTAAAACTTATCGTGACGTCCAGTGATGGCTGGGAAGCTGAACAAATTCGAAACTCCCAGTTCGGCTAGTTCGGATAGGTAAATCGTGTGCGCTAACCTTATATATTGTTTGTTTGCACAGCTGTCTCGTGTCAACAAAATTTTCGCTTGGGAAGGCTCTTATTTAGTGCGAGCTTCGACGCGGGCACGTTTAACCGTTGTTTTCACGTGCAGTGTTCTAGTGCGAAACAGGATCAATGCTGAGTGTACCGTAACATCAATCAGATGCCTGGAATCATAACCTCTGCATACACATTGTGATTTATTTTTAGACGTTCATTAAATACATTGGCAGCTTGCTTTACGCTATACGATCGCGCCGTGATATAGACACGTGCTCAGATACGATTGATATCGGAGGGCTCGTCTCTGATTGATGAAAACGACAAAATCTTGCAAGATATGGAACAAAGTTCTGTTATCTTCGCGAACCCGTAAGATATTTGGATGTTATTAAATTTAGTCATCGTGATTAGTCAACAGCTTTCTATTGGCTTTATGTGCTGTCCGAAAAATGCGATATTTTTTTTTTGCCGAAATTTTTTACGCACTGTTACATAAATAGAAACTGCCACAAAAATTGGTCATTGCCGAGAAAAGTAAGTAGTAAACAAAACATGAACATAAACTTGAATATATTTATGTGTTCTGATAAGATAAGCAAATCATGTGCGAGCACATCGGGATTGTTAACTCTATAAAACATGATAACTTTAAAAATAATTGATAATTTATAACATTCAATTTTCAAGCAAAACATTTTTTATATCTCATTTGTCTTACAAATTAAATCTAAAATATATTATTTTTATATATAAATATTGCAAAGTATTAACATCAAGTTCATTAATTAAAAGAAAACTCTTCATTTCACATTAATATTATCATCACACAAATTAAATAAAAGTGCACGACTTTTATACCCCATAAGTATGACAAAACAGTGAAATACATAATGTTTTAAAGGTTTTATTTTTACCATTCTGCTTAAATGCATTCCATTGCATAAGCATGATGCAAACTCAGACAATAATTAAAATGACACAATTTCAAACTATAAATTATAGTCTCTCAAAAGAATTACATAATATATTAATAATAGTAAGAATCATCACATCGGTATTTTTATTTAGTAATGTTTCAATATATTATTTTTAATTAATATAATAATTTGATTTTAATTATAATTAATATACATAAATCCTTAAAAACAAGCCATACAAGTAACCTTATAAAGATAATAAAATCATAATAAAAAAATATTCTATCTCTCTCATACAATACTGACCTTAATTTTTAGCCTTACTTTTATTAACATGGCCTTAACTAACAAGAAATTGCGAATTTATATAAGCCAATATAATTTGTTAAGTTGATTAATGGAATGGACATTTTTATGTGTTCTAGAATATAATCTATTACTTATTGAGACTAATAGGAACTTAGTAAGTTTCTGCGTTATGTAATGGCTAACATAATTAAAAATATACATATGAAATGAATTTTTTACTTTCTTTTTGTTTTATAGAATGAAATGGTTACTTCGCATCAATTTATCAAAGTTAAATGTAACAGACAAAAGCATTGCATTCATATTGTTACTAGCTGAATGATATCATAATAGTGCAAGCCTAGTTTAGTGAGGCTTTCCTAGGAAAAGGAAGTGTAATATTGACATTGACAGTCTCGAGGCAAGTGCAAATTTTGGCTAATTGAACTTGATTCTTCTCTTTTTTTCAATTCAACAGTGTTATAAAAAAAATAAGTTAAAATAAGTATTTTACTGTTCCTGTTGGCAAAGACCATTCGTAATTGGTAGTAACTGAAATAAATAACCCTCTTTTGAATTAAAGTTCATTTCATATTTAAATCTATTAGTTAATCATTAAAGCATTTCATCCTTATAGTAATACGATTATAAGTCCTATTTAATTTAAAAGAAGTAAAATGCAGTTATATAAATAATTCATTAAAAATAAAATTGTCGCTATTTCTAGAAATGCACAAGGAAAATCCTTGACAGAACAATACATGTACATAAAGGTCAGAATACTATTAAAAACCTTTAGAGATGTACAATTTAAAATTAAGGTCACATCTGAGATAAAACTGACATGCAATTTAAATGATGTTATTTAATGGTTTATTATTATTATAAGTGTAATTTTCCATATGTCATCTTTTCTTCTATGACATATTATCACTTAAGTTCAAAAACTAAGTTAAAATTAACTTTATAAGAGAGCAAAAAAACTGCATTATTTTATATGAATCAATAGTTATTAATGAAAAACTTATAAATACTGATAAGCTATAGTGTGTCAACCCACAAAAAATGAAATTACTGACATATTCCGATAATGCATTTCATATTTAACATTATACAATTTTTTTTACAGAATATCTGAACTAAATAAGTATGAGAAAAAGTTTTTTTAATCTAATGGTTAGAATATTGAAACATCACACAATTATACATAAAAAGTATTTACAAATTAGATCAGTACATTCAAAAAACTATTTATTGCCATATTTGTGTAAATTATTTTTTTTTTTGTTACTTCTTCTTATTATTTTTTTTCTGGTTATTGTTTTTCGTAATACATAAACAATACTTTATCAGATTAAAATAAGCCGAACAGATAAAAAGCGTAATTTTTATCTTTTTCTTTTGATGATTACAATTAATATGTTTTTATAATTGATTGTTTCTTCATCACTGAATGTTTGATGTCGTGTACATGTTAGTGCTATCTACTATCCACTTTGCACGAAATGTAGATGACCATGTGTTGTTATTAATAATTCTGCTAAAGCTACTAAAATTATGCAAGTGAAATATCAAAATAATTAATATACTAAAAAGGTATTTTGATGTTGGCAGAAAAAAAATATGGGTAATTTTAAACGAAAGCTACAATAAGTTGTTACAAATATACTATACTTAAAAATTTTCATCCATACAAATTACTATTTTCAACTTTTCAACTAGGCATTTGAAGCAGTTTTGAATCATCAATTTATAAGTATTTTGTAAGGATCATTCCTTATTTATTTAAAAGTATTGTAACTCTTTATTAAATATAAATAGTTCTTTATCATACACTAGCTGCCCTTGGCTTTACTCGCGTTTCACTACAGTTACTGCTTCACTCCTGTGAGTCGCAGTGTGAATCCTCTTAATAATCTTTCTCAATAACCGGAATGAAAGCCTCGTAATAATCTCTCTCAATAACCGGATTATCCAACCGAAAAGATTTTTATTAATCGGATCAGTTGTTAGAGATTATCTCCTAGTTACAAACATACAAACAAACTTTACCTCCTTATAGTAATAGTATAGTTATATATTTAAAAATTTCGTGATTTATACTATTCATATTTAATATATAATAATTAATGGTAGTAGACTCAATCAGTCAGCACGTGACCACGACGAATGCAACTTCGTCGGGCAATAAAAAGGTACTACTACCATTAGCTATCGCGATAAGACCCGTTATATTTAATATGAATAGTATAGATTTAAGTTTTAATTGGCTCTCTTCTAAAATTACCCACACGTAGGAACATTTTCCTTTTCAGCGTCGATACTAAAAACATGTTTGCACAAACTGGATTCGACTGGCGATAATTATTTGTTTACGATGACCTAACAACAGTTATTTCAAGGCATTGATCTGTCAACAGTGACACGGAATTGGCGTTGGATTTGAGCGAGCAAGTGTTTGTCGATGATGAGGACTACTCTCGCGCCCCGGCGTCGCCTACAACAGTGCCCAATGTTAGGCCTTACCGACCACCCTCTACAGGTAATGAACTTGAAATGAATAGTTAAATATAGGCTTAGTGGTTAGAACACGGGTTCATACCCCGAATGTCTTTGTGTTTAAATTCATCTCGTGCTCTGCGGTGAAGAAAAACATCGCGAAGAAACCTGCATGCGTCAGTTAAATTCTGACTCATGTATATCTGCCTACCCGCAGTAGAGCAGCGTCGTGGATTGATCTTTAAACCGTTCCAGCAATGAGACATTTACAGGCTGTTACTCCACTACCTTTTTTTTACTGATTAGTAATTTTTTTCTTTCCTTTCCAAGTATATCCCACCAAATTTTCAATGTCACACTATTATATCTATAAATTAATTTTCATATCGTATTCAGCCATACCCTTGCATCCCCCGAACATGCGAACGTATTTTATGTATCACTTCTTCTAAACAAAGTGACTTACAAAAACAAACTAAACGCTTAAAGACGATTGGTCGGATTTCAGCCAATCAAATTAATCCATTATATTGTCTTTCCACATGTCTATGTTATGCACTTTCTCCGAATCGTACTATATGTATGTACATTATCGAACTTTCGATTACACCCGACACCGTATCAACAAATAATCTAATCTACATTAGTATCATATATCGGAAACGATTTTGATTGACAATATTTTTCCACAATATTAACTGCACTCACAGCCTTACCGACACATTACTTAGTTCGTATCAAATATTAATATGCTATAAGTATCCATATTTAATATAACGGGTCTTATCGCGATAACTAATGGTAGTAATACCTTTTTATTGCCCGACGTTTAGACGAAGTTGCACTCGTCGTGGTCACGAGCTGACTTGTGTACCGCGCGCCCTCCGACGGCGAGTGCGCGAGTTTTCTTCGCCCACACTCACAATTTTGTTTTATATTAAATATGAATAGTATAAATAGCGCAATTTATAATATATAATGCTATAGTTATCTTAATGGTTACCGATAAGATCGCCAAAATTATTAATTCCTATTTTTTTTTTAATTAAGTATAAACATTATTAGGTTCAAATATTCTAAAGTCGCCGCGTGCTCGCCGAGTTCGTACCGCGTCTATGTCGCAGTCAAATAAACGCACAACAGCAGAAAGCATATTACATGCAGACAGACGAACGATTTATACCGCCGGTAGACCGCCTTGGTACAATTGCACCGGTGGGCAGGAAGTGGAACCATTTCTTATTGGTAAGTTAACTTATGTCTTGTTGTATCCTGTTTTAATATGATTATTTTACTTGTGTACTTATTATAAATGGACGCTGATAAGCAATACTGTGTCAAGCCACACGGACTTTATGAGAAAATGGCGTCTAAAGATGTCAAACCTATTCTTAATAAATTTGTATGAAGAGGTATATATCCATTTTTTCTTTTCATTTTTGATAAAAGGTATAATGATTTAAAAACAGATTGATATATTTAATATATTATCTAATAAAAAGATTTTCAAGTTTTTGAGATTTTTGTATACATTTCAAATATGGAACGCACTTGGAAATCGAAACAAATTAAATAAGTACGAAAAAAAGTTTCTTAAATTTATTATATTACTAGTTATTTAGCTTATATGACTTGAAAATGTTTTTATTATTGTTAAATCGGTGATGCAGTATCAAAATACATCAATATCTCCGAATTTGACTATTTGTGGGTTGACACATTATTGCTTATCAGCATCCACATATAAGAGCATTGTTAAAAGAAAACACTGATAATACATACAATTTAATGTACTACAATAAAATTTTAATTTATTTACATATTAGGAAAAAAAGCAGGCGTCAAAGAAAGTCATGAAAATAAAAAAAATTAAAAAAAATAATTTATGTATTCACTAGCTGTCACTCGCGTTTATGGTTACTGTTTCGCTCCTATGAGTCGTAGCGTGATGTAATATAGCCTATAGCTTTCCTCAATAAATAAACCATCTATCACAAAAAAAAACTTTTCAATTCGAATCAATAGTTCCTGTAATTACCGCGTTCAAACAAACAAACAAACTCTTCATCTTTACAATAATAGTGTAGATATTGTGTGTAATTATTTTGTGTATAATTTGAAATTGGAACATAAAACATAATATCGATACCTCCCACGTAAGTTGTTGTAACCCCAAAATTACAATTTTACAGTAGAGCACTTTTAATCCGTTTTAGTTTGAAAGTTACAACAAAATACGCCTTTTTTCAGGCGTATTTTGTTGTAACATTCCTTGAAAAAAAAAAAGATTTTTGGTATTTTTTCACTTTGAATGCATTAAGCAATGCAAATTCGTGTAGCATTCAGTAAAAACGCTAACGGCAATTTTGTGGCTTACAATAACTTACGTGGGAGGTATCGATATATATTTTTTTATATTTAAATTAATCATTAAATAATATTAACCGATCAGTACATACTCGAACAGCCAAACAAATTAATTCATTAATCAAGCAACGAAGTGCGGAATAATTTTGTTATTGTAAACATTTGACAACACATGTTGTTGTTCCCACGTCGTAAATGGAATCAATTTATCCTTATTCCTATGAATCATTTAATGGCGCGTTTTAATCAAATTGAAAAAGTTTCTACATGTGGGTAGTATAACAAAACGCGATTTTTTTAAACGCATCACACTCAACGGCCCCCATTAAGTTCGCGTGATCTTGAGGTCCGGAAACACTCACAACACTCACAAACACCCAGACCACGACAAACATCCGTATGGCCAACAGACATTTGCCGTGAGCAGGGATCGAACCCGCGAACGTTAGCGCTTGAGTCAGTTGCAGTGACCACTGCGCTAACGTGTCTGTAATATTGAGGGGATTGTAATTTAACATTTTTTTTTAATTTCAAGTTAGTTTTTCTATCTTTTTTATTTACTTGAGTACGGGGTACACTACCTCGTTATCGTTACGATAAATTAATATATTTATGTTGAAAAAGGATTTACCTATTTCTTTAAATTTTTTATTATTTTATATGGGCTTAAAAATATTTTTAAGTGATTAATTTTTTTAGTATAAATTAACAGAATAATTATTCTTTCATATGATTTTAGAACAAAAGCATAAAAGCAAGCTCATTAATAAGTTGATAATAAAATAATAAGAGTATAAAATTGTTAATAGTTGTCCTGTAATAATATAAGGAGCTTCAACTGATCGATCCAAGTTAATAAAATAATTATTATAATTGTATTATTCCGATGCACTCTCAGTATCAGATTTTTTTTTAATTTTCAAATACTCTCAATCCTATTGGCTGTTCATCATCACCATCGCAATCATCAGAGAGTGATCGTTAGTCTTAGTAGGGAGGTTATTCTAGTCTAAATGGTTACTGGGTTTCCCTGAAGTGTTGCGAAGGTTAGATGGCAATTGCTCTGTGTAAAAATCAGTAACTTATCAGTATCTACTCTAGAATAGTAAGCAGACCCTGGTGTAACAGTTAAATATGCTAGGTAGATGATTAAAGTCTTAAATTATATATATTTAGACTTATAGGTATGTTAAAAATCTGCATTCGTTTGTCAAACTCAGTCGCTAGCTGGTTGCTAAGTAACGTCGTCTAAAGTGTTCGGCGTACTGGGTGCTAAAACCCACGAGCGTATATTATAATTATCTGTAGTTATTAATGTCATTCCGCACATAGCCAGCACTAAGCGCTCTTATAAAAATTTAGATGTTTACATCAGCGAAGCATCTCATTGCTTACTTTTTTATCATTGACCTTGCGTAAACGCTCAAGATAATTAAAACTATGACATCGCTAACCTTTAATTTGTACGAGCGAATTTAGTGACTAATGTAATATGTATATAATGATGATGAATGATGAAAGATATTTTTTTGTTACAACTAAATAAATGTTAATTATTTTTATTTTATAAATATATATTAAAACTGCGTCTTTATTTTTTTTAATTTTATTTAAAAAATTCGAACTTGAAGACTAATTAAACACACTTTATCTAAACTTAACAAATATTTATGCTAGTCAACACAAGAAATATTTTGATTAATAAAAAACCACCACAATCAAAAAGATATAAATAACTTGCAGATAAAAAAAAAAGTATTTTCACTATCTCTCAGGGGCTGACCATTAATCACGTGAAGCTCAAAGGATGGAAGGGAGATCTGAGACAAAATCACCAAATATCACAAGGGGGGGTTTTCTGAGATATCACGTGCTTTTATTTTTGAAACTTTTCTAAGCGGTGGTAACTTTATACTTAAACTAGCTGGTGCTTGCGACTTCGTCTGCGATGTCCAATGCCTACGTCATAGTAGCATTATGCATGCAAAGTCTCAGCCCGATCGGTTTAAAATTGACTAACTTTAATACAAACTTTCATCCCCTATTATTCCCTTTGGGGTAGTATTAATCAAAATCCTTTCTTAGCGGATGCTTACGTTATAACATCTACTTGCATGTTAAATTTCAGCCCGATCCGTCCACTAGTTTGCGCTGTGCGTTAATCACTGTGAGTCAGTCACTCAGTCACCTTTGAGTTATATATATTTAGAAGACTGATTTGTAACTTGACAGCACTTTAAAACCTACTTGAATAAAGTATACGACTCACAGGAATAAAGCAGTACCTACTCATAAATTTTACTTTGCCCTTTGCGGTTTCATTCACGTTTACGACTATTACTTCGCTCCTGTGAGCGGTACTGTGATGTAATATAGCCTTTCAATAAACGAAGTATCCAACGCGGAAATAGTTTTACAAATCGAATCACTAGATTTCAGATATCACCCGCTACAAACAAGCTTATTTATAAATTTTAACTCTTTATAATATTAGTATAGATGTTGGTTTTAATGAATTTATAGAGAATAATTTGTATTAATAAATTAATAATATAACTATTCCCATAACATAGTTTAATATTTAGTTTTTATTAGATTTCCCTGACAGATTATTTCAATTGGAACTGGTAATTTGATTTAATCGACTTCCAAAAATAAAGAGGTACATACAAAATAACAAACATACAAACAAATTTTACTTCTTTATAATATTAGCATAGATGTGTCTGTTTTAAAGGTATTGGCGGCGCAAGCGCCTCTGGTAAAACCACGGTGGCGACAAAAATCATAGAATCTCTCAATATACCATGGGTCACCATTGTCAGTATGGACTCTTTTTATAAGGTAGGCAAAATGTATAATTTTTTTTATCTATAGTCTGCGTGTTTGTGGCATCGTAGGACCCTGAATAATGGACCAATTTTGATGCGATTTCTTTGTTTGAAAGCTTATGTAAAAGAGATTGTTCTTAGCTATAATTTATGAAGATCTGTTCAGACGTTTGAAGAACAACTCTTGTCTTTTTTTATATTTTCAATTTTATCAATTATCTTGTTTGATAGCAAATAGAACAAATTGCATATGGATTGCTGATAATCAATAATGATAAATAATAAACGCTTCACACTCCACGGCCCTCATTAAGATCTGGTGACCTTGTGTCGGGAGTCCGGAAACACTCGCAACACTAACACAAACACCCAGACCACGACAAACATCCGTATGGCCAATACAGACATTTGCCGTGAGCGAGGATCGAACCCGCGACCGTTAGCGCTTGAGTCAGTTGCAGTGACCACTGCGCCAACGTGTCTGTAATAATGTGTTTGTTAAGAGTAGGTTTGACATCTTTAGACGCAATTTTCTCAAAATGAAATCCGTGTGGCTTGACACAGTTTTGCTTATCAGCGTCCATATGTATTGTATTACGAATTATTATTAAGTTATTGATTTTCTCTTCGTCCCTTTTAACCTTAAATATACCATCTAAATGTTAAAAATAGCGTGTAGTTTTCTCATTTAAGCATAGATAATTTAATGTTTTTTTTATGCACCACATTTTAGGTTCTTAACGAGAAGCAGCACCAAGCGGCGATGCGTAATGAATACAACTTCGACCACCCGGATGCGTTTGACATAGAACTGCTAATCACAGTATTACAAAGACTCAAGGAAGGGAAGAAGGTCGAAGTACCGATCTATAATTACGTCACGCATTCGAGGGAGAACAGGACGGTAAGATTTTTTTTTTTTTATAATAACGCATCACACTCATCGGCCCCCATTAAGATCTCATGACCTTGTGTCGGGGGTCCGGAAACACTCACAACACTAACACAAACACCCAGACCACGACAAACATCTGTATGGCCAATACACACGTTTGCCGTGAGCGGGGATCGAACCCGCGACCGTTAGCGCTTTAGTCAGTTGCAATGACCATTGCGCCAACGCGTTTTGTCTCACTTCGATTGATCGATTTTGATGTATAAAGATGTGAAAAGAAAATTATAATAAATTATAAAGCCTTTATTGCTGTTTAACAATAATAAAAAAATATTTATATTATTATTAAATTTGTCCTAACGATCGCTTTTTGAATAACAGCTTGACCTTCGACATAGGCCTCCTCCAAAGCTTTCCATCTCTATCTCTTGCCATTCTAGTCCATTCCGGACCGGCAACTCTTTTTATGTCATATTCCCAACGCTTAATTAGTCGACCTTTACTTTTTCCATCTCTGGGGTACCACTCAGTTATTAATTTAGTCCATTATTATGTCTAACCATATGTCCTGCCCATTTCCATTAAGTCTTCTGCATACTTAATTCGCATCATTAAATTTGGTTACATTTTTAATTTTGTGTAATCTTATTTTATTTTTTCTTTTTACTCCGATGACGCTTCTCTATACTATTTTGGCATATGAAATGAAACTATTTTAAACGGATTTAAATCGCGTATAATTATTCAGCGTTCGTGGTCACGGGTAGACTCATGACCCGTGACTCAGTTTACCCGTGACCACGAACGCTGCAAAGTGCTCGAAACGTCGGGATGATAAAAATAATTATACGCGATTTAAATCCGTTTAAAATAGTTTCATTTCAATGAATAATAATCGCGAAAATCTAAGACAACGATATTTTGGCATATGTTTATTCTGAAAAGAAAAGTAACTGTAAATGTCACACCGCTGGGAAAGGCCTCCTGTTAGGTTTAGGAGCTTTATCCATTGATATGTATACCTCGATACCAATATTCAGCCAATATACGACTTACCCCAGCAAATCTTAATAAATTTCTTTCATAGTTTCATATTTCTCCCTACTGACCCATCTCACTGACCCACCCAACCTATACAGGAAAAAAGTAATAAAAAGTATTACTACCATTAGTTATCGCGATAAGACCCGTTACATTAAATATGAATAGTATAAATCGCGAAAGTTTAAAATATATAAAGTAAAAAAAAATAACTAAAACTTTTGAAAGGGGAAAAATATTTTTTAATTTATACGCTCGTAAAGATTCATGCAATCGTCATAATTTATGAAATGAATTTAAAAAAAAAAAACTTTTTTTTTTTACTTTTAAAAATCGATTCTGGTAGCAGTAAAATGTCTAATACGTGCCCAGTTGACACTTTTATAAAAATTAAAAAATTATATATATTTTATCAACAGAAATGGGAAAAATATATATTTTTTTATTCGAAAGTTAGATCTTGTAGGCTGGTACAAATTCATTCAATCGTCATAATTTATAAAAAGAATTAAAAAAAAAAACTTTTTTTTTAGTTTTAAATATCGATTCTGGTAACACTGGTAAAATGTCCAACCCATGTCCAATTGACAGTTGTATAAGAATTAAAAAATTATAAATATTTTATCAACAGAAAACAATGTACGGTGCGAACGTGATTATCTTCGAAGGTATTCTCGCATTTTACAACGCGGACGTACTGAAAATGTTGGACATGAAGGTTTTCGTCGACACCGACGCGGATATCCGTCTCGCCCGCCGGTTAAGGAGGTATTACACTTTATACATTATACTATACACGTTGATAAGCAATACTGTGTCAAGCCACACGGAATTCATTTTAAGAAAATGGCGTCTAAATATGTCAAACCTATTCTTGATAAATTTGTTTGAAGATGTATATATCCATCTTTTCTTTTCTATTTTGATAAAAGTTATAATGAATTAAAAGCAGATTGATATATTTAATATATTATCTAATAAAAAAAATTACAAATATTTTAGATTATTGTATAAATTGCAAAATATGGAGCGCACTTGAAATTCGAGACATTGAAGTAAGAAATTTTTTTCCAAACTTTTTTAGTTTATATGACTTGATATTTTTATGAATAATATTAAATAGGTGATGCATTATAAGAATAAATCAATATCTCCGAAATTGACTTTTTGTGGGTTGATTCATTATTGCTTATCAGCGTCCAAATATATTATTATTCTAAGCATGTAAAAAAAATTAGAAAACGAGTGATGCATATCAGTCATAATAAGAAATTATCTGAAACATCTTACGAATAATCTATTAGGGATCAGGAAATATGTATATATGTATACAGGGCGTTCGACTTTTAATTAAGGTCCTTCAAATGATCTCTACTATACTGAGTTTGACTTTAAGTGTAATAATATTATTATTATCATTTTTATAATAAAATAAAGTGAAACAGTAATAAAATAATAAGTTTAAACTTCACATTAAAAAGTCCTTCATAGCTAAAGCATATTATTCTGTTCAAGATTACATAGATGATAAAGATGCTTAGATTTAGTATAAGCTGGATTCACACAGGGTATTTATATATTTATAACTCATAAGTGTATGTACCTATTATAAAACTTTTTAAAAGAGTAACTATCGAGTTTCTTGCCGGTTCTTCTCGGTAGAATCTACATACATTCTGAAACGATGGTGAATTCATTTAATTATTTGTTTCTGTATTGACGATTCAAAAGTGCTTGAAAAAGCCTACTTGAATAAAGTATATTTTAATTTTGAATATAAAACAAGTACTTAAAACATATAATTTATAATGTCACGTTACTTTTAATATTCTCAGCCGTTAAAAGACATTTATAATTTATTATATCTTAACGTGACATGTTTTGTAAATTCTATATAATTATTTTTATATAGTTGTAAAATAAAACCATATGTAATTTATAAGATTAATAAAACATTCATGTAAAAAACTATATAAACAACATAATTAACCTTGACAGTTGACATTTTTATAACCGTGGTTAAAGTTAAACAATGGACTGTTATCGTAGATAAGCTAATGTTTTGTTTATAAGGATTTCTTTTAAAAAATAAATAAATAAGTTATAAAATAAATTTGCTGTACATATATTCGAAATTATTTCCACTTAATTATCAACCTATATTTCTCTAAGTTTCTAACTAAATTTAGGCCAACTTGGATGATATTACTATCGCAGGGCCGTAACTATAGGGTGACAGGGCTGGCAAATAACCACGGGCCCCGGGCCCAAGAGGGCCCCAGCCTAAACAAATTTTATTAATGAAAATTTTATTAAAAAAAAAGTGTATAAACCTATTCTCTTAAAAATAAAACTTATTAGATATAACGCAAGATATAGTCCACTTAGGAGGTCTACTGTTTATAGAGGATGCTGTTTTTTGTTTCTATGTCTCTAAGTCATAATATTGAGCAATATATTTAAAAAAAAGAAAAGTGTATATCCAAACACGGACATGGACTGAGTTTTCTTTTGAGGTCCATGAGGTATTTAAACAATTACTGGTCTCCTAGTGATCGAAAACCGTAGTTCATCAAATTTTCAACTTATTTCATGATTTACCACAGATAATCTATTCACAATTTGACCATAGACTTTAATGATAGACAACAGAGTATATAGGCGTGTGTGTCAAATATACGATAGTATGTGTAATGTTTTTTATTTGATTAAATTTATAAATAAATAAACGCATCACACTCAACGGCCCCCATTAAGATCTTGTGACCTTGTGTCGGGGGTCCGGAAACACTCACAACACTAACACAAACACCCAGACCACGACAAACATCCGTATGGCCCATACAGACATTTGCCGTGAGCGGGGATCGAACCCGCGACCGTTAGCGCTACAGTCAGTTGCAGTGACCACTGCGCTAATGTGCCTGTCAAATTTATGCATAAATAAAAAAAAAATAGCATTGTGCACTCCTTATCAATATAAACTCTAAGTATCCGAAAGTTCATACTCCTCCATCCACGCAATTTTTGTAAAAATGAATACAAAGTGTTTGCTTCACGTATTTAATATATAGATATATTGAAATAAAACTATTTTAAACGGATTTAAGTAGACTGTCTACTCGTGACCACGAACGCTGCAAAGTGCTCGAAACGTCGGGATGATAAAAATAATTAATATACGCGATTTAAATCCGTTAAAAATAGTTTTATTTCAATGAATAATAATCGCGAAAATCTAAGACAACGATATATAGATATATCTTTTAACTATATTAATACTTTTTAGGGACATCGTCCAACGTGGCCGTGATTTAGAAGGCGTGTTAAAGCAATACATGACGCACGTTAAACCAGCCTACCAGAGTTACATCGCTCCCAGCATGGCACACGCCGACATCATAGTGCCTAGAGGGGGTGAGAATCATGTCGCCATCTCTCTCATCGTCCAGCACGTGCACAAGCAGCTGCAGCTGGTGAGTACAATAACACTAGACAGAAAGAAAGAAAAATATATATTTGTAGATGATCATCTGCGCGAGACAGCATTAAAAAATACAATAAAAAAGTGAATATATAAAGCAAAACATAATAGAAAAAAAAATGGTTGCCTACATAACAGTTTAACGCTACAAATAGGAAAGTCACTCTGCTTTGCTGATTCCTTAGAAATCTCGAATAAGTAAAAAAATATTATATACTTAATAAAGTAAAATTTTTAACCAATAATCATTTACCGACTCCCAGAGACCCACAGTGATTTTTAGTGACCACCTTATTTAAAAGTCAATACAGGGTGTATGAACGCTGATAAGTAACTATGTTAAATGGTCACCATTTTTAAGAAAATGGCGTCTAAACATGTCAAACCTGCTCTTAATAAATTTGTTTAATGAAGTATAGAATTAAAAGTAAATTGGTATGACTAAAAAGTTTTATCTAATAATAAGTTTTTCTTATATATGAGATAAGTGTATATTTCAAAACAGCGTTGCCAGACGTCCCGATTTCGGCGGGACGTCACAATTTTTAGATCAAATTTAAAAGTCCCGCGCGGGACAGGCTCGCTCCTGCTCTTCGGAGAGAACTCGACCGTCCGTGACACGTACTATTATCTATTGTCACGTAAACGTAATTTTAAGTAAAAAAATGATAACGATACGTTTTTTTACTATGTCTCGCTTCTGACGGAAGAATCCCAATATTTTCACTCAAAAAGTACCAAAGTCCCGCCTTGGCAAAAAAAAAAAAAATTGGCAACGCTGTTTCAAAATATAGAACACACTTCACATAATCGAAACATTAAATTAAGGAACTTATTTCCGTACTTATTTAGTTTAGATCACTTTAAACATTTTTCAATAATGTTGAATATATAGTGCATTATCAGAATACATTAATATCTCCAAATTTGACATTTTGTGGGTTGACACATTATTGCTTATCAGCATCCATATAAGAACTGAGAAAGACAATGAGGTCTGCACTTACGTCCTTATGCCGTCATTCTTAATTAAGACCATTATGAGTTAAAAAAATTATTGTAAATTTGAGTATTAAAATAGTTTTTATAACGAAATGTGTAACTTTAAAGTATTAATAACTTAAAGGAATATTTTTTTCAGCGTGGTTTCAAAGTGAGGGAAAAGTTGGCGGTCGCTCACATCGGTCAGCCATTACCGGATTCGTTATACGTCTTGAAGGATACTCCACAAGTAAGTGACATTCGATATATCGTCGGTGATAGTGCAAAACCGCGTAACTAGCTTAAGATAATAATTATACTATATAGCTTATTGCAAAAATGAAATATCCATCTTTAAATCAAATGTTAAATTTCATTATTTATATAAAACAAGCGAAAGTAATACTTTAATTTCTTTATTATTACTTAACATAAATAAATTTTAACATATTGTAAGTGACTCTACATAAGTTCTTATTTTTATCAAATATTGTAATTTACTTTCTGGTTCAAATTTAGACTTTATAGTAAAAGCTAGTTACGCGGTTTTGCCATATCTCCGACGATATTATTCAAAATAACCTTTTTATTTGGCTTCTAAAACACGATACATTACGAATATATGAGTTTTAATGTTAATTCGCACTTTTTGAACCTCTGATGTTTCATGTCTCAATGGATAGATTGTCGAGTTTTTTTTTTTTTAATTTTTTCTTGTATCTAACAGGTACAGGGTCTCCACACGTTCATCCGCAACAAGGATACGCCAAGGGACGAGTTCATCTTCTATTCGAAACGTCTCATGCGACTTGTCATAGAATTCGCCCTTTCCCTAATGCCCTATTCCGAGCACACGGTGGACACGCCGCAAGGATTCAATTACACCGGTGAGGTATTTGTTAGCTATGATGTATGTTCATTATGTGGATGCTGATAAGCAATACTATGTCAAGCCACACGGACTTAATTTTAAGGAAATTGCGTCTAAACATGTTAAACCTATTTTTAGTAAATTTGCTTGAAGAAGTATTTATTCGTCGTTTCTTTTATATTTTTATTAATGGCGATGTTAATTAAAATCAGATTGATATCATAAAAACGATAATTATAAGACAAAAATTTTTCAAATATTGAAATTCGAAACATTAAATTCAAAAACGTTTTTTTCGTTCTTATTTAGTTTAGATTACTTGAAAATGTTTTATATAATGTTAATAAATGATGCTTTATCAAAATGCAGCAATATCTCCGAATTTGACTTTTTGTGGGTTGACGCATTATTGCTTATCAACATGCAATTATAACATGTATGTGCTATAATCTGAACTCAAATCAAAAGTACTTTTAATATAAATAATGAATATTAAAGGCAAAAGCTGGCAAATGAATTTAACTAAATTCTGAAATAATAGTTTGTACTGTCATTTCAGTCAAAATGACTGTTAAAAAGTCTACGGTATAAAATAGTTTTGACTGTAACATGTATATCGATACCTCCCACGTAAGTTGTTGTAACCCCAAAATTACAATTTTACAGTAGAGCACTTTTAATCCGTTTTAGTTTGAAAGTTACAACAAAATACGCCTTTTTTCGGGCGTATCTTTCCTTGAAAAAAAAAAGATTTTTGGTATTTTTTCACTTTGAATGCATTAAGCAATGCAAATTCGTGTAGTATTCAGTGAAAACGCTAACGGCAATTTTGTGGCTTACAATAACTTACGTGGGAGGTATCGATATGAAGAATAAGGGATGAACGAACGGTCGTTTAGAAGTCCGTCATGTTCAAAGTAATAAACAAAAAAATTAATATGACTACCTCGAGTTTTATACAAAGCTACATCGATTCCGAATAAAAATCGATATCATAAATTTCATTTTACAGGTCGCAAGTGTGACGTAGAGAAAGTATGCGGAGTATCAATCCTCCGGGCCGGGGAAACCATGGAACAAGCCGTGTGTGACGTTTGCAAGGATATTCGCATTGGCAAGATTCTTATACAGACCAACCAGCAGACTGACGAGCCGGAGGTAAGACTGGACTTATTATATTACGTAAACTATGGTTATAATAACAAAATTTGAGTCAAATATTAAATTTCATTATTGAAAATATGGTTTGTTTTTTTTTTAATAAAGTATTCATCAAATCAAATAAGACGAAAAATGGAAATTGAATACGTATTTACACAATTGGATATACAATTTATAAAGAGTAACTAAATACCAATTATAAGTTAATTTTTATTTGATAAGCAATAATGTTTCAACTCACAATAAGTTGGAAATATAGATATTATATTTGCTAAAAAAGCTTCTTAATTTAATATTTCAAATTTAAGTGCGTTCAATATTTTGCAATATATACAATAATCTCAAATATTTGAAAAACTTTTTGTTAGATAAAACTCTAATTATATCAATCTGTATTTAATTACTTATACATTTTATGAAAATAGAAAATAAAATATGAATATATATACTTCTTTAAACATATTTATTAAGGATAGGTTTGAGATCTTTAGACGCCATTTCCTCAAAATGAAGTCCGTGTGGCTTGACATAGTATTGCTTATCAGCGTCTAAATAATAATTAATAAAATACACGGAACGAATTAGATTTGACATTCGAATTGAACTATGAATTTTAAGCGAAATAGATAAAATTAAATTAAAGTGATTTGTCTAAAGGTTTTGATAGTGTCGACCATTAAATAGATGATATTTAACAATGTAATACATTCCGGTTTTTTTTAATATATAAATTATAAACAACTCTAAACTTGTCCCTATAGTTTAGTGAAAAAAATTAACGTCATCATAAATAACTTTAATGATTCCTTAGAGGTGTTTCTCAGGGACCAATTTTAGGACATATATTTAATATTATTGTCTCTTATATTATGAACAATTTTATTCATAAAATTGTGTTACTGGAAACAATTTCATTTTTCATTATTTATTTAAACATTCATCTGTAAAACAATCACTTGATGTTTTCCCATAAGATGACGAAACTCAGTAAATTAAAACCAATCAATTTAGGAGTAACAGACAGCGGCTGACTAAAGAAGTTGCATTTTTTTGCAGCTGTACTACCTGCGACTGCCGAAGGACATAAAGGACTACCGCGTCGTTTTAATGGACGCCACAGTGGCTACCGGCGCCGCCGCCATCATGGCCATCCGCGTGCTGCTCGACCACGACGTGCCCGAGCGCTCCATCAGCCTCGTGTCGCTGCTCATGGCGGAGATCGGCGTGCACTCCATCGCCTACGCCTTCCCCGAGGTACTCTACTAGTGAACGAGTGAACGAGTGAACTAGTGAACACATCCGCGTGCTGCTCGACCACGACGTGCCCGAGCGCTCCATCAGCCTCGTGTCGCTGCTCATGGCGGAGATCGGCGTGCACTCCATCGCCTACGCCTTCCCCGAGGTACTCTACTAGTGAACGAGTGAACGAGTGAACTAGTGAACACATCCGCGTGCTGCTCGACCACGACGTGCCCGAGCGCTCCATCAGCCTCGTGTCGCTGCTCATGGCGGAGATCGGCGTGCACTCCATCGCCTACGCCTTCCCCGAGGTACTCTACTAGTGAACGAGTGAACGAGTGAACTAGTGAACACATCCGCGTGCTGCTCGACCACGACGTGCCCGAGCGCTCCATCAGCCTCGTGTCGCTGCTCATGGCGGAGATCGGCGTGCACTCCATCGCCTACGCCTTCCCCGAGGTACTCTACTAGTGAACGAGTGAACGAGTGAACTAGTGAACACATCCGCGTGCTGCTCGACCACGACGTGCCCGAGCGCTCCATCAGCCTCGTGTCGCTGCTCATGGCGGAGATCGGCGTGCACTCCATCGCCTACGCCTTCCCCGAGGTACTCTACTAGTGAACGAGTGAACGAGTGAACTAGTGAACACATCCGCGTGCTGCTCGACCACGACGTGCCCGAGCGCTCCATCAGCCTCGTGTCGCTGCTCATGGCGGAGATCGGCGTGCACTCCATCGCCTACGCCTTCCCCGAGGTACTCTACTAGTGAACGAGTGAACGAGTGAACTAGTGAACACATCCGCGTGCTGCTCGACCACGACGTGCCCGAGCGCTCCATCAGCCTCGTGTCGCTGCTCATGGCGGAGATCGGCGTGCACTCCATCGCCTACGCCTTCCCCGAGGTACTCTACTAGTGAACGAGTGAACGAGTGAACTAGTGAACACATCCGCGTGCTGCTCGACCACGACGTGCCCGAGCGCTCCATCAGCCTCGTGTCGCTGCTCATGGCGGAGATCGGCGTGCACTCCATCGCCTACGCCTTCCCCGAGGTACTCTACTAGTGAACGAGTGAACTAGTGAACACATCCGCGTGCTGCTCGACCACGACCTGTTCAAATTTATCAAATTTACCTTGAAATTAGTATAAGTACATTACGTCAATTACATATAACAATATTACATTTCTAGTAACGACAATTACTTGTACAGAAAAACCCCAACTTAAACAGAGATTATTCGGGACAATTCAGTTAATGAATTACTATTTAAGATATTAAGAAATTCTATCAAAAATTAGACTGAAAATTCGCCATATAACAAATGTTACGAAAATTGTTGTTATCCACATCCCATCTACTCACATAACCAGAAATGGATAATTTTTGTGTTAAAATATATAGAAATCAACACAAGCCATTTCGTCCTCAGGTGAAGATCGTAACATCAGCTCTAGATCCAGAAATCAACGAGAAGTTCTACGTCCTACCCGGTATAGGAAACTTCGGCGACCGATACTTCGGCACGGAACCCGCTGACGACGAGTGAGATAGCACTACGCTGTATATAGAGTAAGCGAGACAGATATATATCGTGGTCGATGTTGGCAATACTGTAAGTAGTTCCTTTTTAAGCATAATCTTTTTAATTATAAGCACTGCCCAGTGTCGTTTAGAATTATTTTTTTCTGTTTTTAACCAACTCGAAAAAGGAAGAGGTTCTAAATTCGACTGATTTTTTTTTTCGTATGTGTTACGCGATTATATCGTCAATAATGAACCGGTTTTAATTCAGGTTGGTGACATTTCATTTTAAAGAAAACTTTCAATAAAACGATGCATAATACTGATTTTTAATTAAATTGTTCTTTTTAAAATCTGTTATATTTTTCTACAAATACACTATCTGTAATACATATATTTTATAATTCGATCCGTTGAGTATTTAATAAAAATATTGGTAAAGTTAGATACAAAATCCATATTCTGAGAAAAAAAATTACGGCCCTGGGTTCAAGCCCTTTTGAGCCAATAGTTATTTTACGTTAAAATTTTCTTTACACTGTGTTGCCAGCATCTATCAAATACCTATTTCATACAACCAAAAATAGACTGAATTTCATTAACGTACGTGCGAAAAATGCCCGTTTTGTATTTATTACGTAGATCTACGTACAGTCCTAATATTTTAATACATTTTAGAACGCTTAAATGTAAAGGATTTTAGAGTTAACGGACTTGTGTATAAGAATCGAAACGCTTGATTGTATCTTAATAATGCACTAAATATTTTGCTATGGTTGCGTCAATATGACAAAAAAATCGAAGGTATTAACTTTTAAAAAAATGCGTCTCATCAAAATAGTGTAGTCATAGGTGGTTGCATTTTTGCATTAAAAAATGACTAATTCTTAAAAAAAAAAAAACATTTAAAATATATATCGATTTAAATTATAATATTATTAATACAAATTACGCGAAAATAAGTGGTAAATTATTATTACTATGAACATCAAAACTTACAGACTGAAAATAAATATATTAAATATCGTTTCAAAAATTAAATAAAATCTAGTCGCAATATTGTGATCTCTTTAAAAAATACTAGGAATTAATGTACTTAATATTTTATTATAATCGTATGTATTGTGATTTCAATTTCCCTAGCTATGAGTTTACTTAAACATAGTAGTATAACATCAACGTCAAAATATTTTTAAAAAATTAAGGCGCTGCGCAAACGTAGACACTTTTTGTATCCAATACGAACACTTTTTGATCGGTAATCTTTGTGTCAAGTGGACACAAATAGTGGCTTCGTTAGCGTATAGAGTTGTTGATTTCATATTAATTACATGAAAATAAAATATTGACTTGTATTATACATGACACAAAGGCGTCTTAATTAGTGCAGTATCTAAATTATTTTCTTTAACTTTGCGCTAAGAGAGCTGCATGCAGTGCTAATACAAAAAATTCAATAGTCACATTAATTTATTCGTTAATTATTTATTTAAAGTATAACCTATTTTTTCTGAATTCTAGTTTTTTTTTTATTATATTACATTACTCTTTAGATTTAGGAACATGTGACATAATAACTTAAATATTGTAACAATCATGCCTTTCAAAATATAAAGTACGAAATAATAGTAATACTTAATATGGTTTAAATGAAATTTACAGTTTACTCTTAATTGTATCGAAGCTTTTATGAAATATGCCGTGATTCGAATTATTTCTATTTTTAATAGATTATGGGTTTTGATACATTAATAACGTAGTTTATGTATTTAGTTTATTTTAGTTTTATTTATAGGTATGTATACTATATATTCACCTTTATTCCTATTTAACTTATATTAATTTAAACCAAATTGTTACTTTTAAAGATTTTTTTTCTGAATTCTGCAATATTTTTTCATATAACTATGCAAGTTTTATTACCATTTGACAATGTTTTTTTAATAAGCTATCGCAGGCCTAATAAAGAATCTAAAAAGCCGCCTGTACCAATTTTGAATTTCGAACTAAATTTTTTTATTCGTTCTCAAAATAAAAACCTTTAAAAATATAGGGTCACACATTTACCAAAGATTTAACCGTTCCTATAAAATTTGTAAAATTAAACGAAATAGATCAATTGATTAAAACCAATGTTTTTTAACTAAATTTTGTTTGTGTTAGATGCGAACTGAAGTTATATCTATATTAACTATAATCTAATCAATATTAGTTATTATTTTAGTTTGACATCAATATTTAAAATTTTGACCTAATTATTATGTTTGTGAATTGAGTAATTTTGACCTAAAAATGATAAAATGTTTAAAAACCAGCTGAAATGAAGAGTAAACAAAATAAGGTAACAGAAAATATTAAACATTTTTTATAATTATTTTTATTTATACTGAAACAATTAAAGCAATTATATAATTATGTAATAAAACCTTAAAAGAAACAAATTTTATATTAAATTATTATCTAATTACATCTATGAGATTACAGAAAATATTACTTAAAATTGACAATTCAAATAACTAATGATTTATAATTATTGACACATCCATAGCAAATAGAAATAAATCATACGAACATTATATTAAATGAAAATATTGTACGCTTTTAAAAATTATACACATTTATAACCTATAAAATTAAACTTTTGCGCATCATTTTATAATATTATAGTTATCTCGATGCAAAGTGAGCCCCAAAACTTAATATTAAAATTATTTCTTTAAATAAATTCGCGCTCATGATAACACAAATTATTTTCAGTTCTCAATCGTCTACACAATATATGCACAATATTTTGAGTGTAAAGTGGTTATTTATATAAAATACATACAAAGATACGAATGTACTTCAAGTAGATTAAGCACAAAGAACAAAATAAACAAGATTTTCAGTACTTATAACAATATAGTAGAGATGTAATAGATATTCACAATAATCTTGTACCAGGCGTCCAGGCCGAATCTATTTATTTTTTATAACAGATTATAATTATATACACGCTGGAATTGCGCGGTAAAATTGACAAGTGACATAGATGATAAATTCAAAAATCATCGATTAAAAATATAATAATCTAATAATAATATTTAAGAGTTCTGGGATATATTATATTTATTTAAAAAGCATATAATAATTATTGTGACAATTTTTTTAAATTGTTTGTTTTATTTATAAATTACGCATGCATAAAACCTAAAATAATAATAATCGGATATCCGTTACATCTCTAGTACATGGTACTTATTTTTATTTATGGAATACAGGCTAACGAGTTATGTAAAATGATATACATATTAAAATTAACTATAAACGTTATACCACTTTCATAAATAACAATAAACAGTTAAATTAGACAAATCATTATTTTTATTATAACTTTTTTGTGTCTCAATAACACTTAAAAATGACTAACAAATCTTTAAATCGAATAAAAAGAAAAAATGTTGGAACTTCGTTGCATTTAAGTATTTTTTGTCGTTTACTATAAAAGATTGTTTTGAATAATACTATATGTATTTTACCAACTTTCTTATTTCCTTTTAATTGAAATTAAACACGATTTAATGTACACTAAGAACTTAATTGTTTTTTTAACTTTACAATACATACAAGGAAATAGATGATCTTTTTTGTATAATTTTTATACAAGGAATACATTTCATAAAAAAAAACTGTTTTACAAAATTTCATCATAGTTTATTGAGTTCACAGTTTATTATTTAACAAATCGAATCGAATTTGTCTGTATAAAATATGTACATGTAAAAATAACTTCCATATTTTCAAAAACTAACTAAATAGAAAACCGTGGTGCTTTTATACAAAAGAGTTCTGAATATATTGTAACTTTACAGCTACCGCCGACTATAGATTTTCTACTCGAATAATTTTTACGATCAGTAAGAATGATGTATGTACTTTTTTACGATTTTGTATCGGCTGATAAATAAATTTGATTTTTTGAATTTCATGTAAAGTAATTATCCGATAATAAACACCGAAAACTGAATTATCAGTTGGTTACTTTATTATGGCACTCTTATACATGCGCGTATTCGCCGATTGTTTAGTTGACCGATAGTTGATAGAAAATCTCTAGTCTGCGGGGGCCTTAATGTAGTCTACGCTCATTCCGACATATGCTGCCATTTTGGTTTTCGTTTTTTATTTGCAGTATTAAAATATAAAATTCAACGTAAATAATTTAGAATCTACTTTCTGTATATAGAATGGTTGATTTAATAAAAAATATGTAGTCTTTTTAACGATACGCCCTAAGTTTACAAATTTACTTTACATTTTAGTAATACATTTTTTTGTACTTCTTATTATTTATTAGAAAAATTTAGCTTATAATATTTAATTAAGGATAATTTCTCAATACTTAAAGTTAGTGCGTCGTTTGTTTTTTTATTTATTATGAATGTAAAATAGTGACGTAAGGTAAAAATATAAGTGTAAACAATATTAGATGTTATTATAGAAATGACTTAACTGTCGCCACGTATACACGATCTACTGTCAGCTTATATATAAATATTTTCTTAAATGCCACCACAGATTAAATATGTCTATATAAATTAACAGATAAAAAAATATAAGATTTTTTTTACTTCTATTTTTTTTATGGAGACAATGACAAATTTTTCAAGATTAAAGTAATATAATAAACTTATTTTGAACCACAATGTGTGAAAAAGTGCACATTAAATGAATGGAGATAAGCAATTATGTGTCAACCCACAAAAAGTCAAATTCTGAGATATTGATGTATTTTGATAGTGCATCACCTTTTTAACATTATCCAAAAAAATTTAATATCATATAAACTAAAAAAAAAATTGTTTCGTATTTCAAGCTCGTTCCGTATTTTGCAATTTATACAATAATCTTAAATAATTGAAAAACTTTTTAGTAGATAATATATTAAATATATCAATCTGCTTTTAATTCATTATACCTTTTATCAAAAAAGAAAAGAAAAGATAGATATATTCTTCAAACATATTTGTTAAGAAAAGGCTTGACATCTTTAGACGCCATTTTCTCTAAATGAAGTCCGTGTGGCTTGACACAGTATTGCATATAGCGTCCAAATAGAATCAAATGGCATTTTTTATTTTAGATATATTAATGGTAAATAGATATATTTAATCTGTGGTAAAACTAATAATGTCACTGTTGGAATGTTACTCTTAACTACACGATGTTTCACTCGTAATATGTAAAGTAGGCATCGAGTGTATCTTTTTGAGCACAAGTATTGTGTTTTTATTAATATAATAAGTTGCTGTGAATATATGTAAAAAAATACGAAAAAGAAAAAAGAAAATACGAAATAAAATAATTAAATATCTATGTCGATTTTTTTATTCTTAATACCTTATCCTATATTAATTTTTAGAAATAATTTGTACTAGATCTTTTTTTTTATTAGTTATATCTGATATTACTTTTTTATTTTATTTTTTATAAGTTTTTTTTTTATTTTTTTTTTTAAGTTTAACAATTACTTTTTCCTATAAATATGTTATAATATCACGCTTATATTAAACAAATATATTAAGATTTTTGGTATATTTTGTTACAGTTAACTACATAACTAATTTCGTTAAAAATAATATTACTTCCATCAGGAATAGGGCTGGTAGTAACTCAAACTATGAATTATAATTCATGCAGATAATAAATTACTACAAATTTTGAAGAGTTATGTAAGGCCTGTTCTATAAATACGTTTAATTAACCGATTTCATGAAAAGAGGATTATATTAAATCCGTATGTTTATAAGATTGTATAATTTCAAAAAAAATAATGGATTCTTTGTTAGTTGGGATATTTAGGGATTTTTCTTTATGCCATACTTTCATCATACAGAATTTTTAATAAGATCGGTTCAAAAAGTTAGTTGTGACATTAAAGTAATTGGAATAGATATGTCATCCAAACGAAATGACGTTATATACTCTTGCAGTCGATTATTTAAAAAAAAAAATCTTGTTTTTGCAAGCCTCGGGCTAGTAGTGCCAGAGATACTGACGTGATCAATCATATCCTGTATAGGGTAGTAGCCATTGTCACCATATTTATTGTTGTCTCGACCATTTTTTTTCAACACTCCTATGAGATATGGAGTCCAACTATATGTTTCAGCCCACTGCTGACCAAAGGTCTCGATCAGCGACTATATATTATATAGGATATTTAATTTGTCGTATGTCACTCCTTCTCAGAACTTGATTCTTCTCAGAAGTTGATTAGGAAAATAAATTTTTCAAAAACACTAATGATGCAGTTTTATTTTTCATTCCTTTAAATGTTTTTTGCTATTCTCCATGGTTTCGGTTTTAGTCATCCATCCATATCTCAAAATAATGTACAAGATTTTCGGGCTATTTAAAATGGTTTTCTATTCTGATGTCTACGATACGAGCAATTGTTTTATAATCTATGAATATTGAACACATGATGGTATCACAGATAATATGTGCGAGTTACAGAATAATTATCTTAATATAAACATAAATTAAGAATATTTATTATTTGTACTTTTATTTAAAAATGCAAATAAATTTAGGTAATAAACGTAAATCGCTTTAAGTACAGCTTAACTACTAGTTTTAATTATATTAATTATATAAACATCATCGTTCACACCTGCGATCTTTGTTGCATATAATAAAGGCTAGTAAAAGACACCAGCCAATAACCCTGTCTTTATGTCAATAACTAATCAAAGCCGAACAAAACCGGTCAAGGGCGAGTTGTACTCGCACATTAAGGGTTCAAAACGCACAAGATATAACATATATACAAGAAATAAGAAAGTCGCTACAACAATATATAAATAACCCTTGATCTGCGAGTCTGACTCGCGATTGACCGTTTTATTTTATTATTTGTTGTCTTAAGGACAATAAATATACAAAGTATTAAAATTTCAACTCTACCTATTACGGTATACGAGATACAGCCCGCTAGCAGACAGACGGACGGACAACGGAAGTTAAGTATTAGGGTCCTGTTGGAACTCTTTGGGTAAGTGTTATTTCAAACTTTTCAAAACCCACTAACTTCCCGCGCAAAAATGACTTATATGTTGACTTAACACATGCTCTAATATTGTATAGATATTAGATACTGCAAAACTGCGTATCTATCTTTTACTGTAAGTCTTAATTTAAACCGAATATTAAATTACATTATTAAGAAAAATAAGGACTTACGGGCATTTTCGATTACGCAGTGTATAGTAGATATTTGTAATATTACGACGATATATCAAAATGTATTTATGTTAAGTATTACTTTTACTAATATCGATTATATAATTCTGAGCTACCTTATTTTTTATTAATAATGAACTTTAACATTTGACTCAAATATTGCAAAAGCTAGTTACGTGGTTTTGTACTTTCCTCAAAGATATTAATTATCTATGAATAGATTTGCTCCCATATATCAAAAATGTCAGTATGTTCCCAGTACAGGTTTATTGTTTGTATAGCTTGTGGATGAAATCACATTGTTTTTTCAGTGTAACAACATGGAGGTCAACAATATATCAAACATGGTCGCAGGTGTCTAAGTAACGTTGAAACACCATATTGTAATGTTCCGATTTTGTGCAAGTTATTTCGCTGTGGACTTGATTTTTTCTGTAATTAAATTAAAAATCTACATCAAACATCTAATTAATAATTTTTGTGAAAAGTATTTTTAAAAAATCACTTCAAAAGCGGTTAAAAAACTATAGACAATTGGGTCTATTTAATTAGTAAGCTGTCTGTTTTTAATGACACGTCAAACGACTAGAATCCAGAGCAAATTTTTATCAAAAACAAAATCGTATACTACCTATGAGTTTAAAATATATTTTTAGTACTAATAGGATTTTTATTGATTAATATTAATGCCAAAATTTATTGAAATATGCAATAATAAAAGTAATGCTTTATGAAATATTTTACACGATTTATAAACTTTTAACTTACTTGTAAAATTCTTCACATTCTTCTATAGAAACATCACTGCTCATTAAGCGAGAACCGAAACCGCTATAATACGAAGCGTAGCGTTGCTAAAACAATAACCAAACAAACTAAAAATAAAAATTTCTGAATATAAAAAAGCAGAAAATAAGAGTTTAATTATTGAAAGTTTTTACTAACTAATATGACGGTACCTAAATAACTACTTTAAAAAGGGAAAACAAATGATTACCTGTAAATGTTTTACAAAAACTTGTTCAGAGATAACATTGCAAGCTACCCGCAGACCCTTCGCGAGAGCATCGATGTACTTGACTTGTGACGTCATTAAATCACGAAGGTCGCAGTCGCGTTTCGGAACCAGTCTCAGATTAATCCCACCAAGGGGCGCTGAACCCTGACGAAATTACTCTTAGCTTAGACAGTTATATTAAAAATTACAGACCAAAAATTCTATCAGCAAGGCATACAGATTAAATAAACTATAATACGACTTAAGTAAATATCGTCACATAAAATTTTGATAAAATTTATATTACCTATGTCACCCGGGCCATTATTGCGAATCTATTGACACATCATTCATTAAAATCGGTTCGGTAGTTCAGTTATTACTTGAGATTGTTAAGATATTTATAAGAGCAAAGACAAGAAAAATATGCTACAGAAAGACGGTACATAAATGATAAATACTATAAAGTTAATAGAAAAAAACTATATTTTTATTGTATATTCCCAACCAAGACTTATTGTGGGTCCTGTTTTAAAGGTGGTACGAGTATTTAAATTGTAGTTACTTTTTCTTGTTTTGTTTTTGTTTTTTTTTATCGCCCCAGATAACAGTAAAGTTACCTCAAAAACTTACAATGTATTTAATCCGTTAATACTAAAATGCAAACTAATTCATAAAATGAAATACCTGATCTATGATACATTTCATCATCAGTGTAGTGGTTTTGCAGTCGGACTGGTCGAATACATTCGTTATGGTGACGCCGCCGAACATGTTGTAACTGTTGGAGAATATAATATATTGTTTATTTTTTCGGATTTCATTTTGAGAAAATGGCGTCTAAGGATGTCAAATCTATCCTTAACATTTCTCTTTTCTACATCTTCTCTTTTCTACTTCGATAAAAAGTATAATGAATTAAAAGCGGATTGGCTGGTGAAGAGTTTTATCTAATAATAAGTTTTTCAAATATATTTTATTATTACATAATCCAAAATATGGAATGCATTTGAATATTTTAAACATTAGATTTAGAAACTATTTTGCATACTTCTTGAGTTCAGATGACTTGAACATTTTTTGAATAATATCAAATACATAATGCATTATCAAAATACATCAATATCTCAGAATTCGTATATCTTTTGGGTTGACACATTATTGCTTATCAGTATCCATTTCATAGTCAAGTTAAAAAACGTATACTTACACTCCAGCCATATACATGTGATGCCCAGGTGGGGTGCAGACTTTATAATAACGGTCCAAATTATGAAATTTCAAAAAATATAGACAACTCGTGATGTCCCACATATAACGGTTTAGTACATCCCCGTTCCAATTGTTGTGGGGTTGCCATGTCAAATTGCCGTAACTACCATAATTCCTCTCAAAACTACTATAATACGGCATTATAAGCAATTGACATTTGTAACTCAATCTATCTTTGTATTCGGCTGTTATTTTTAAAAGTTTAGAGAATAATTTTATTTCTCTGGCAACATCTGTTTGGAATATGGCGTTGTAGCCTTCTCTGTACGGCCATAATAGGAAACATTCAGCGTTCAAACGTTGTGACACTTCTAAACATTTCTTTATCTGTGTCGCGGCTTGCACGAACGTTGACGCTTCGTTACTCGTAAAAGCACCTGATATGTATCTACAAATAAAATCTTTGTTATTAATTATTTTAAAAAATGTGTATTTAATGTATTCTTAGGTGAGCATTACACTTGTAAGTCTTAGTCTTGCAATTGACATTAAAAAAAATCTCATATCTTATAACCTTACGGAAACTGTAACTGTCAAAAATAAAGCAAATGACACTAAATTTTTTCAGGTGTAAAATAATAACTTATGTAAATCAAAATGAAAGTCTGAGAGCAAAATTTATAAGTGGAGTTCTCGCCTTAAATTATTTCCCTAATTTATTCGCCTAATTAATTCCAATAATCACATCATAGTAGAAAATCTTAAGCTTGAATTTACTATAAAAGTCACTATATGTATAATAAGAAACGACAAGTCATATTTTAATTTAAGTATGTTTCATTATTAACTACAAAACTGTCGAAGGCAGTCATTCTTACATGTTATAGTTTAATTGCTCACCTCGGATGTGAATGCAAGTCAGGCGCCAACCACAGCAGTTTCATTTGACTTCTCTGTGACATTTCGCTTATGTACTCAACTATTTCATCCCAATTCGACTTGTTCTCCTCCCAGTTGTCTGTCTGTGGAACTAGATCCGTATCGAAAGCAGTCCAGTATTTGATGCCGAGCTTCGTGCAGAAGTCGTAGAACGCTTTGATGCAGCGTTTGTGATTGTCTATGGTGTTTGAGTTGTCGTCCCATGTACGGCTGAATGTTGGTCTGCCTTGGTTGTCTGAACCTAATAATTAAATAAATAAAGACAAGAAGCAATGATAGATGTTCTGAGTAAAACGTCACACGATTATTAATTAGTATTATTTTCAAAACGTTTTCCACGTATATAACACGCTCCAGCTATTTTTTTCAAAGTAGTTAATAAATTTTTACCTGTTTTTTTAAAGAGTTAACTTGAAAATCATTACTTTATAACGTTTGTGATTATACACAAAGCTCAAAGCAATTTAAAAAATGTCAGAAATAGAAAAAGAAAATATTACTCTTTTTATTGTGAAATAGGAGAGAACTGGATTTAATAACAATTCAAACTCAACGGCCCTGAATAAGATCCTATGAACTTGTGTCGGCGGTCCGGATTTATATAGAAAACAAGCACTCAGATCAAGACGATTATATATTTGGCCTATATAAGTATATATCATGAACGGGAATCGAACCCGCGACTGTTCACTTCAGTCAGTTACAGTGAGCACTGCGCCAACTTAACATAAATAATAAAGTATATTAGAATCATAAGATAATCAAATTTCGTATACCATTGTATCTGAACTCTGTGAAGGAAACGCTGTACTTGAGCCAGTCCTCCATGCTCTTGGAGTGAACCCTCTCGTTGCAGTTGTAGTAACGGTAACTATTCGTATCCGTCGATGTTGCCATGTTATTGTACTCTACTTTCTCTATGCCTAAAATATTGTTATTAAATTACTATTAAACATTGTTTCCCGAAATACCTTTTTTTTCAACTTTTAAGACGTGTCGAGTATTGAAGTAAAAATTTAAAAATCGATCTGTAAGTATAACATTACATCAAAACAACAAAAAATGGGGTCTACATTTTGAAATGTAGACTTTTAGAATCTAAAATTTTGATTAAAAAACATTAATTATACGAAAAAAACTACTAACTATAAGAACGAATTTTTTATACAAAAGATACATTTATAAAAAAAAAAAAAAAAACATTTTATAGCATAATAGAAATGTGTAAACAAATATATTTTTATTTCTATATTATATAGATCCGGCTTCAGATGGTCATGTTAACTTATAATAAACGATATACTAAAAATTATTATCTATAACTATAGTAACCTAGTAGTAAAATAGTAATTAATAAAAAATACAAAACCCCAATCCTTACCTTGAAAATAATCAACATTATCAGAGCCTCGTACTTCCCGAACCTTCATCCTCTTACCTCCAGGCTGAGCGTACGACATGGTGCAAATCTTTACAATTTTTTTAAACGAATTTTCTCTCATACAAATGTCCAACTGACAGACGGACGGATGCAACGCTATCTTTTATAATATCGCGTGAATAGAACCAGCAGAGCGGAATTGTGTCGGATTGCTTATTGTTTTAAACGTGATCGCATTTAGTACGAAAAACTAGTTTAAACAACGAATATAATATGAACCTACAACAAATACATACTTATTTTTGAATATACAATACAAAGGGAAAGGGTTATTTTCATTTTTGGTTTTCCTTGAATTGAATTACGTTTTGATGCGCATGTAGCGTACGCATTTTAATCCCATTGTTACTTAAATCTATACAAAGAAATAAAATTGGAGTCTTTGATATTTTTTAACTAAATGCATATGAAAGTAAATACGCTATTTACATCAAAAACACAATTTTTTAAAATTTTATCGATTTGCTCCGGCTTAATCTCTGAAGCTGCTAGATCGATTTTGACGGGACTTGCACTCACAGGTAGCTAATATTATAAGGAGTAACTTAGCCTAAGTTTTAGTTAGAAACAAAAAATTAAATTAATATATAAAAAAGAGGGTTACGCGGAAATCAATGCAATAGTAAACAAAATCCGATTCAAGTACGGAAGGTAAACATTGTACGAGTATAAACAAAATTTTTCCTCAAATTGCAATGCGTCTGAAACCACGGGACACAGCTAATTTTACATATATCTAATAGAAATTCATATTTTATGTCTCGTTTATGCTTTTATATATGATAAATATGTATGTAGTATATAATCTATGACTCGCGATTTCTCGCGATCGATTATCTATAAAATCTTATGTGCTAAAGGCATGTGTAAACTGTTAAGCTGTTTTAGCGTGAAGAGGAAGACAAAACAAACAGACCTAATTACAAACTTTTGTTATTAAAATATTAATTTGACTAGGTGACCTGTGAGAATATTTCGCACCAGTAAATTAAATTAATTTGTAATGAAATTATTTTCAGATGATTACTTAGTTAATTTACGTCATAAATTCGAAAAAATCTGTAAAATATCGTTTTTTACGTAATGTTATTAGAGACTAGCTGTCTGTTGCGGTTTTACTCGCGTTTATGGTTACTGCTTCGCTCCTTTGAGTTGTACCATGATATAATATAGCCTATAGCCTTTCTCAATAAATAAACTAAACACGAAAGATTTCAACTCAACAAACTCTTCAGCTGTATAATATTAATATAGATCAATGAAAGACATTTCATACCGAATAACTAATTTGAGAAATAATATGTTATACCTACAGATTTTTGAGACGACTGCTCTGGTGTAGTGGTGCTGAATGTACCTCTAACGCCGACGGTTGCGGGTTCGATCCCCGCTCGGGGCAGATATTTATATTTGTTTAAATATTTATTCCTAGGTCTGGGTGTTTGTCCTTGTGGTTCTCCCCACCATGCCTCGGAGAGCACGTAAAACTGTCGGTTCCGGTTGTTATCACAATCACCTGATAATGATCGTTACTCGTAGTAGGGAAATTATTCTAGTCTAAATGGTTACTGGCTTGCCCTCAGGGGTTGCGGTCGGATGGCAGTCGCTCTGTGTAAAAATAAGTAACTCGTCAATATTTGGACTAGAATAGAAAGCAGACCTTGGTATAACCGGGAAAAATGCTAGGTAGATGATAGTTGATGACCTACAGATTTTGAGATATATCCACGAGAACAGTGTAACCTATTTTTATAACGTCTTTTCAGTTATCTTACCTTAGGTTTATTAAAAAATGAAACTTGAAAAACTTTAGCTGTTAGTTTAAGGTATTTATTCTTTTCTTTGTGGTTATTGGACCATTGAATTTAGCCAATTATTATAAATTGCTATTCAATGATAACCTTAACATAATAATTATATTTTGAATTTTATCCTATTAGCAAACAAGAAATTGACCAAAACAGGTTTCTCTTTGCAATATCATAACTAAATGTTTTAATACCTAACATTTAACAGTAATAAAATGTGTACTTTTATATTTATTAACATTTTTTAAAAGGAATTAATTTAATTAGTTTATTAAAATAAAAGACAAACGATGAAAAAACAAGGTGTTCTATACAGGAAACATCAATAATTATATCATTTTATAACTCAAAATTTTTATATTTTTATTATTTAATAACACATTCGTATTAAATAAATAAAGATAAAATATTAAAATCTATAACAATATCACATACAACTACATTTTGCTCGCGACTACGCTTGCGTCAATTTTGTTTAAATATATCATCTAGAATAATTGTATTTTTACCAAACTCAAACTCAAAATATACTTTATTCAAATGGGCTTTGACTACATTCCGAACCAGTGTTCGGAATGTAGTCTCTACCGAGAAGAACCGGCAAGAAACTCGATAGTAACTCTTTTAAAATCATTTATACATAATGTATTTTTATTACATTTTAATTATTTTATCCGGATAGAAAATCAACGCGTGTCAAACCACGCCTCTTTGTCGTCAAAATATTCTTGTATGGTATAATATGCTTTATTTATTAAAGATTTTTTTTACGTAGGCTTTAAGCTTATTAAGTGGCAAATGTAAAACTATTTGCGGGATTTTATTATAGATGCGAATACCTAATCCCAGAAACGATGAACTGACTTTATGAAGACGAAAGTTTGGTATGAAAAGTTTATATTTTTTCTTCTAGTCTTTACACAATGCATGTCACTGTTCTTAGGAAAACCATCACTATTTTTAAAGATATATAAAATATTAACGTAAATGTATTGCGACGCAACCGTAAGAATATCTATCTTCTTAAATATATCCCTAAGGGAGTCTCGAGCTCCGAGACTATACATTGCTCGAATAGCTCTTTTTTGTAAGACGAATACAGTCTTAATGTCTGTGGCATTACCCCAAAGTAATATACCATGGGACATGACACTGTGAAAGTAACTAAAGTATACTAAACGAGCAGTATCAATATCAGTTAAATTTTTAATTTTTCTAACAGCATAAGCTGCGGAGCTGAGTCTTCCTGCAAAGTACAATAAGTTTTATAATAAGTTCAGTGTTTGCGGAATTTTCTTCACAGATACAAAATTCGCTCTCTCCCATAACAGTATAGATTGTAAAATCAACCTAACTATGCCTCCTAATAAAAACATAAAAATAGATATTAGGTCCGCCATCTTGTTTTTATTGATTGCTTGATACGTGACATTTCGCCATACCTGGTATCTTTGGTTTTTAGGGTTCCGTACCTTAAAAGGAAAAACGGAACCCTTATAGGATCACTTTGTTGTCCGTCTGTCTGTCTGTCTGTCTGTCTGTCTGTCTGTCTGTCTGTCTGTCTGTCTGTCTGTCTGTCTCTCTGTCTGTCGGGATGTCAACCCTTTTATCTCAGAAATGCATAGACGTATCATGTTGAAATTAATATCATATACTCAAGTCTACGATGACATGCGGCCGTGAAAATATAAAAGTTCTAAGTCAACGCAATCAAAAGATAATGGAAAATATGTCGTATATTTTGACCATTTTAGCGTTTTCGCAAGGGAATCAAAACCTATAGGGTACTTCCCATTGACCTAGCACGATGAAATTTGGCAAGAAGTAAGATCTTATGGTACAAATAAAGGAAAAAATCTGAAAACTGTAAATTTTTGTATGTATGTTTGTCTGTTTGTAAGTTTGTCTTTCAACCTTTTTCTCAGAAACGTGTGAAGGTAACAAATTTTCATTAACGTCAAGTACTCAGAGTTGCAATTTCTAAGAGCTGTGAAAAAATCAAACTTCTAAGTTAACGCAATCAAAAGATACGGTCATTTATATCACATATTTTAAGTATGATAGCGTTTTTAACGTTTTCTCAAGGGAATCAAAACGTATAGGGTACTTCCCATTGACCAAGCATTATGAAATTTGGCCAGGAGCAAGGTCCTTTCGTATACATAAAGGAAAAAATCCGAAAACTGTAAATTTCTGTTCGTGTGTCTGTCAGTCTGTACATCTGTCTTTCAACCTTTTTCTCAGGAACGCGTAAATGTATCAAGTTGTAAATTGATCAAGCGGAAAATATATTAATCTTAGAATTAAAATTATATGTACTTGTAACAAATTAACATAGAAGTTGACCATGGTCAAAAAAACAATTTTACAAACACTGAGAAGAAATTTGTATCAATACGAAAACATTAAAAAGCAGCAAACCTTTATCAACAACGCAATGCAATCTATATATCGCAGCTAACAAAATGATAGCGCGATGCAGCGTACAGCTAATGCCATCTATTACAACATTATGACATTAACTGTGATATAATTCTGCTCGATTAATAAAATTTTTTATTTAAACGCACTAAAAGTTATAAAATAAACGTTTCATTTAAAAGTTTTATCGTCGATTTATAACGTCATTACATAATTAACATTCAATATAAGAGCTTCACGCGATTTGAATTAAGTACTCGTATTGACTTAGTACGAAAATTTTAAAATTAAATTCAAACAGATCGAGTTATTTAATTTACTTATTTATCTACACATATAAATCTTCTGGTTATTAGTAATATGATTAGTTATTTATAAATAAACAATTAGTTTTGTTTGAATTAAGGACTAATTATTTTCGTCTTGGCAACATTAATATATATTTCGATATTTTGATTGATAATGTAAATCTAAATATTTTACGAACGTAGTGCAGGGGTAGTGGAGTGTAGTAGAATATAAATAAAAATAAAACGAGAATAAAATATAATATAATTATGTTGTTAATGTCAAAGTCAACAAGTTAGTTCATTGAAATTGTCAAGAGATGGCGCTAGGTGTGTCCTGAATCGCGCTATAACTTTTTTTTTGAAAGTATAAGGTGTATTAGTACTTAAAATAAAATTTTGTGTTTCCATGGATTGCATCCATGATCGTGTTTTAAATTAAAGTGCTCCTAAGTAGTTTCAAAATAGTTTTTGGGACGTGATCCATATTTACACATAATATTTCATTATATTTAAGCGACTTCTAAAAAGGAGTGTTTTCAATTCGACCTTGTATTTATTTTTTTACGTTTGTTCGCCGATTACACCGCCATTTGGGTACAGATTTTCAAAATTTTTTTTTGTTTGAGTATACCTTATACTTCCAAGGTGGTCCCCTTGTCTTCAGGTCAGGATCAGATGATGGGATCCTGGAGAAATTGAGGGAACTCCTCAAATATTATAGGCAAGCGTATACCGATTTAGGTATTTTTGATAGTAACTTATGTTGGAACTGATGATGAACACCACAAATGGCGTAGATGGGTTAGTCTTATATAGATTTTTATAAGTTTGTACGGAACCCTCGGTGCGCGAGTCCTACTCGCACTTGACCAGTTTTTCTACGTAGAACTTAATCGTCTATATATCTAATAAGAATCTGTCATATATTATAAATTGGTTACATAATATATTTTAAAAGTAAATTTAATATATTTGTAACTCTTAAATATATGTATTGTAAAACATTTCAATTGCGGTTCTTGCCGATTCATAATTTTTTACTTTTATTTCTGTATTGACGATTCAAAAGTGCTTCTAAAAAGGCCATTTAAATAAAGTATATTTTCATTTCGAAATAAAACTACAAATAGCTTAAAAAAATATTTTATTAATAAAATTAAAATCTATAACAATATTTACAAATATAAGAACATCCAGATCAATCTTATTAAAACCGCAAACAAAAGTATGACAATCGGTATCGGGACCGCCATCTTGTTTGTTTTGACACTTTGCCTGACACCTGACACTTCGCCTTTTTTCAACGGCTGTGCCAAACCTGGCATCTTCGGTTTGTCTATGGGCTGTCCCATCATAGAGAATTTCATTGCACTTGTTATTTTAACGGTCAACATTTTTCCCATGTATTTATCCTCTTTGGGAACTAAAACTTGCTCGTAGAACTCGTTGTGGGCGACGAAATAGTTTTTATCGTGGGAAATGTCAGTGACCAGTACTTCTTGTATCTGACCCACTTTGTGACCATACGGTTCGTACGATCTGAAGAAATCTGACAATTGCTTCGTACGTTTTTTCACTTCTTGACCTGGTACCTGGTGATTACAATATTTGGTTGAATTTTATGATCTACTTTCAAAATAGGAGAAGGTTCTTAATTCGGCGATCGAAAACAGCTGGACTGATATGGTTATTTATTTTTGGTTTTATAATTTATTTTCGGATTGGTTCCATACAATTTTTATTTATAAAAAACAAATCTTCAAAATTTACATTCTCTTTTTCTACTACGGTTTCGGGAAAGTATAACCTCAGGCCTGAGAAGAAACCGCGCGAAAGAAACTCAGCGTGACTTTTTTTTTCTTACTTAGTGTAACTAATATAAAACTGAATGGGGACGAAATAAGGGTTAAATGTTTCTACATAATAGAAGTCGCATAGAGCAACTACTTATAAGAAAGCTATAAGGCAAGAATTACATTTATAAATTTTGCTCTCAGACTTATATATTTACATAAGCTACATCTAAAAGAATTTACTGTGATAATCTTATTAAAATAGTTCAAAAACAACTCACCCTTTGCATTCTAGCCGCTGGCGTTCCAGGTCTAGGGAAGAACTGGTTAATGAACAGTGAAGGAAATTTGTACTTTTCGCATAGAGTCATAGTATCTTTGAAGTCCTCCTCCGTTTCCGTGGGGAAACCACAGATTATATCTGTAGCTATTGTCATACCCGGAACCCTGGATAGAGATGTTCCAATTTTAAAAGTTAAGTATAATAATATCCTTACTAATAATATAAATGTGAAATTTTTTAAGTGTGTATGGATTTTTGTTACTCTTCCACTCAAAAACTACTGAATGGATTTTAATAAAACTTTTCAATTCTTTATGTATAAGCTATATTAGCTTATACATAACAAATATACAAGCTCTAATTTATAAAGATATTGTGTAAAAGTAAAAGTAAAAGAATTGTCAAAAATACAATGATAAGTGTCAAGTAATTAGGTAAAAATTCTGTCATCTGCGAGTTATTCTAGCATGCGTTGCAGAAACCGTTAGGGTTACACATATATAATGTATAATGGAAATATAATGGACGTTGATAAGCAATACTGTGTCAAGCCACACGGACTTCATTTCGAGAAAATGACGTCTAAGCATGTCAAATGCTTAACAAATTATTTTGAAGAAGTATATATCCATCTTTTCTTCTCTATTTTGATAAAATGTATAATTAATTAAAAGAATATTGGTATAATAAATATTCTTATCTAATAATAAATTAAAAAAATAAGAATTTTGCATTAAAGTTAAGCAACGTTTTTCCGTACTTATTTAGTTTAAATAACTCGAATAATTTTTGAATAATAGGTAACGCATAGAATACATAACATCTCGGAATTAACTGCCTTACTGCAAAAGATTTAAACAGATGCTAAACGCGTGTTTAAGAAAATCCATACTACAAATCCGCGCCTAAGCACAGTTTTGAGTTAAACATGCTTTTGATTAATATACCTTTAAGTGAGTTTAACAGATGTCTAAAACCTATTTCAGCTGTCAAATGTAACGTATAACATTTTATCGATAAGTTTCTTTATGACTCACTGTTAAGCAATTTAGATAATATTTTAAGCAATGTCTAATTTTTAAACACTGTCTGCCTTACTACAAAAAATTTAAACATACATACGTTAAACGCGTGTCTATAAAATCCCGTGCTACAAATCCACGTCTAGAAAAGTTTTGAGTTAAACGTGGTTTAGACATAGTTTAATTATGTATAAAAAATTACGCTTAGATGTTATTAATATATGCTTAAAATCTATTTTAGCTATCAAATATAACGTGTGACATTTTATTAATAAGTTTCTTTGTAATTTTTACACGCAGTATAGCAATTTTGACATTTTAAACAATGTCTAATTTTTAAACACTGTTTAGCTAGACACGTGTTGAACATGGTTTTATTGCGTCTTTTGTAGTATGATAGAAAATGTTTTGTGAGTTGACACAATAGCAATATTGTGTCAACCCACATTCATATAGTACATATAGTATCCATGTACAATATTAGGTTTAACGTTTAAATATTTCTACTTACTTATCTCTAAGAAAATTAACGACTCTCTCGAAATCAGCTCTCGTGTATTCTCGCTTCATATCTGACAGCACTCGATCGCTTCCGGACTGAACTGGCACATGGAGAAACCTGTCGAAAAATTACAAAATCTACACTAATATTATACTAATTACTAATAAACAGGCAAAATTTGTTTGTATGTAGGGGGTACTCTTAGAAAATATCAATCTGATTTGAAAATTTCTTTTGGTATTGGATAGCCTGTTTAATGACGATGGTTTTAGGCTATATAACATCTCGCTACGACTCATAGAAGCGAAGTAGTAACCAAACATGCTGGAGAAACCGTGAAGGATAGGTAGTTTAATATAAACTTTTTATGCTTTATTATTTAATAGGCTCGGAGGATAATGTTTTTCGTTGAGGTAATTTTTTATATCTCTATTAAGCGAGAATTATACTTGTAAGTTTTCTTTACGTAAGTCCGAAAGCATAACTTACATTTGTTCTCATTTAATGCAAACTAAAACCATTCTTACTTGTATACTCTCGGATGGTGCATGATCTCAGCGACTTCAGCGAGATGTTCCAATATGTATGGTGGGTTTGTCATACCGAGTCGTAACCTGCAGCCTTCTGGTATAACCTCTACCAGCTTCCAGAGTAATTCGGGAAGAGTTGTACCGATATCTCGACCGTATGTACCTTGAAAATATTTTTTTTTTCATTTCAATATTTTTTTTTTTTAAAAAAGGGAAGCATAAAAGAAGTACATAATTTCGTTTACTTTGATATGATTGATGACATACTTATTCTAGGTATTTCTTTTTTTAAACCAAACTACTAAAGCGATTTTGATGAAAACTCAATGGACCAATGGAAGACTATAGCTTTTCAAAAAAAATAATTAACCAAATCAGTTGAGCCGTTTTTGAGTAATCGGGAAACATACATAAAAAAGTTTGATGATTTGATTCCGATGATTTGAGAACCTACTCATTTTATTGATGTTGGTTAACTTAACAGTCCCAATTGGGATACAATAATGTGTCAGAAAATTGTAATAAAAAGTTAAAGTGTTTTGGGAATACTTATATTATTAATTATTAATACTAATTAATCCCCATAAATCAATTAAAACTATACTAATGTTATAAAGAGGTGAAATTTGTTTCTAAGGTTGTATGTAGGAAGTAATCTCTGAATAATTTTTTTTTAGATTGAACATCCTGTTTATTTATGAAGGTTATAGGCTATATTACATCATGCTACTACGCATAGGAGCCAACGCAAAAGATACCACGACAGATACTTAGTAACAAATAAATAAATTAAACTCACCAGTATCTTCGCTAGTGAGCCATATTTCACAAACGCCCTCTTTAAACGATTGTCTAGCCCTTTCAACTATTTCCTCCGGGGGATAGCTTCCGAGTTCACCTCTCGCATGTTTCGTCTTACAATACGTGCATTGGTTCAAACAGCCTGTGTTGATTGGTATGATCTCTATTAGAGGATTCTTTCTTACTTTGGGCAGTAGCAGAGATGCTCCTCCAGCTTTTCTACCTTCGTCGGTTTTCTTCTGACCGAATAGACGGACTGTGTGACCTGAAATACACATCTTTCTATTAACAAAAGTATATCTATTAATTTCTATTTCTATGATTTAAGAAAGAGGAAATTATACTATTGATGTACAATAAAATAGTATATTATCACTTTTGGAATTTTCTATCAGGAATCTAGAACTGAATAGCTATTTTATAGTAGTACTGAACCCATTAATTTAGAGATTTTCCAATTACAAATAAATTTCCTATAAATAATACCCATATTGTGTATATTGTCTAATTTAAATATTTATTACAATCATTCAAAATGTTTACCTTACCTTTTAGTGTCTCTTCAACTATCTCAACAATTCTATCTATTTGTTGAACACCAACGACACTGAGTCCTTGCAAGTATGTTGCTCGTGGTGCTCCCTGCGGTACACAACCGGCTACTACTACATGTATACCACGACTTTGTCCTAGTTCTATTTCATTTCTAGAACCAAATATACAGTAATAATAGATAGATGAAACTTAATGGACATAAAAGAATGGCTCAAATTAGGAAAGACACAAAAATTGGATAAATTAAAATTGTATACAAAGATAATGATTGGATATTGTCAGGATAGTGCAAAATTGCATAACTAGCTTGTGCAATGCTAAAAAATTTAGATTTAATTATTGATCAATAAAAAGCCAGCTAAAAATTAAATATTCGATATTTATAAAATTAATACTTAACATAAATAAATTATAAAATATCCTCGGTAGCACTACAAATACTATACCATGCACAATGCAAATTGCCTTATTTTTATCAATTATGTAGTCCAATATTTGGGTTAAATTTAAATGAAAAGTTTAAGATGTGGTTTTGCAGTAATTCGACAATATCATTATATATATACATCTTTTGAAGACAAACTATGTCACTAATAAAATTTTTCATATAACAGTAAGCAGATAATATTTTTGAAGTATGTTGTTTGGGATATACTGAGACAACATAAGATTCAATAGCAACATAAATCAGTAATGTTTAGGTACAAAAGAAAATAAGGAAATTAATAAAATGTATGTTCTACTGTTTTCTTATCATAGAATACAATATAAAAGACACAAAGTCTTATTTAAGCACATGTCAAAGCTATATACTGTTAGACTTACTTAAAATGATCCTCTGCAGGACTTTTAACAGTGCAAGAGTTAAGCAACCACAATTGTGCTTGCCACTTATCTTCTGTAAGCTTGTATCCATGAGCGGCCAACAGCCCAGCCATGTACTCTGAGTCTGAGTTGTTGTGTGCACAGCCCCATGTTTTAACGTATATAGTTTGGGTACCTGAAAATTTAAAATAGTATCTTAATTTTTTTATTATGTGCCTTTTTTATAAGTTTTTTTTATTGTTAAATTCAATGTTTAGTATTTTAGGAAGGTAGTTACATCATAAATGTAATATTTACGCTAAGATTTTGATTGTTTGATGTTTGATTTTCGTAATGAAATAGACTTAATAGGTCAAATCAGGATATATTAAAAATATTGTTATTTTAAGTCTATGAACTAATCTATCCTGTATTTCAAATGAAATAACAAAAAAGAATTGTTTAGAAAATTTTAGGTTATACCTGGCACAACACTCTCTAAAATAATCTTATCAACGGATTCAGTTTCCTTATTTTCACGTTTCTTGGATCTGACGCTTACATTTTTTCTACTTGCATATCTCTCCTTAGGTGTAATATCCTGAGAAGATATTAAATCTTCTATATCGTCAATAAATTCAGAAACAGCGCCTGGCATTTTTAGAAATTTGACAGCGACAATTGACGTTGAACGTCCAAAATAAAAACATTCGTGAATACAGATAAAATAAGAGTATAGTGTATAATTTAAAAGGGGAAAAGGGTTTATGTAAATATATTATGTGATCTTTAATTGTAAATGATAAAACCATAATTATTATAAATAATCTCAATCACCTCTAGGATTTCTGGAAGAGCTTTATTTTAAGAGATTACTCATCCGATGTACAGTTTTATTTTTATTAATATTATTTTCTGTATATTTTGTTTGATACATTAATAAGTAAATAAAATAGACAATAACCCGATGACAATGACGAAGGTGTTTGGATCTAGAAGAATAATCTGGAAGAATCATCTCGATTACCTTGATTGTAAGATCATTTTAGTAAAATAACATAAAAAATGTAACAATACATACACTCACTATAAATTGTTACTTCCTCGTAATTGATAAAAACAACTGTATAACCTAGTAACAGATAGATAGTAAGTAGTCACAATAGCTGCACTGAGAGTAACTTCTTCCAGGTGTTAAATGCGAAACAACTTATGTAAATTTCTATGAAAGGATGAGACCAAAACTTATTAAGAATTAATCTTGCCATAGGTTACCACCTTCTTTCGAAGTTCGGCAATTATTAAGGCAACTTGGACTATTGATGACACGACTCTTAACAGGAACAAGTACTCTTACCAAACCATGGGCATAGGTTTTTAGACAAGATCTCCTCTGTCCTACACTTTGTTTTCTATCGATATTGCTTTGTATGGTTAGCTGAAACAATTCATACACATATCTTATAATTAAGAACCAGACCAAGTTATTCTTTTTTATTTAGTGAGTTGGTGTTATTGGCTATAATCATTATCTTATTATCCATTTTATTAGTATCATATAAGTATAGTCTAATTTTTTTAAATGGGCGCAATTTAAGCAACTAACTACCTAGCAGTATTAAACGTTACAACATCGTGTTCTAATTAAAAATTTCACTTTAAAGTTTTAATATTTTCTTTGCAGAATTAACTACTTACTTAAGGTTTAATTAGTGTATGAATTTATTAATTTTAGTAAAAAAGAATTGTATATGATAGCAACAACAGCCAAAGTTATATTAATATTTTTATTTAGCTGTGCCCCGCGTTAATTTGTGGAAAATTATATTTTTATAACGTTTACCTTACCGGATATAATCGGATATTGTTCACTATTTTATTGGTTTAGATTCTGTTTTCACGTAACTCTCTTTCTTATTCAATTATTAAAATAAATAGAAATTTTAAAATAAAAGTTGCCTAAGTTAATTGTTATAACATTAGCTATCTTAGAGTGAAAGTCCCGTCAAAATCAGTCCAACCGTTTCAGAGATAAGCCAGAACACCCGGACAAAAACTTTTGAAATTGTTTTTATTATGACGTAATGACTTTCATCTTTAGTTCAATTTAATTTATTTGTACAGATATTCAGATTGAGTTTAAAAACTTACTTATTTGTAATATACCTATATTTTTTTAATAATGAAATGGTATAAACCACATGTAAAAAATATATAAAAAGGGATACGTAGGTATTAAAAACATCACAATAGAACCCCAATAAAAATCGTGGCTTTCATTAACGCAAATGTATTCAAGTTGCAACATTATTACAATATTATTTTAAACCTTAAGCAAACTGCATAAAGGCTATTTTTGTATACATTTTAATAATAGGTGTTTTACAGCGTGACAATAGGTCGTACAGCTGCTTTGGTATGATACCCTTGGCCTTACAGCTCAACTTTGGCGCCTTTTATCCTGTCAACTCAATCGCAGAATGAATGAATATTGTATGTTTACAATATTTAATATTCTAGATTTCTAAATATAAACGCGCGTTGAGTTATAATTAAATAGAGTTGGTGCAATAGCTTTCTAATAAATACTATGTGTATTTTAAGAAAAAAGTTAAAAATAAATTAGACCAACTTAATTTATTTAGCCATTAATTTGAGTGAAATTATATTCTGACAAAAGCCAAAAAGAAATCAAAGAGCAATATCAAGTCGACAATTTTTCGAGTTTATAATAAAATAGTGTACTTAGACAAATTAATTTTATTTTTTTGTCACTATTTAAGTTTATCATAAATAAAATATTTTATTAAACAAAGAAAAACTAAATAAAATATAAATTTTATTAAACGATGTTAAGAACTATAATATAATCAATAGTAAAGTAATAATAATTGTTTACTAAAAATTATCAATTTCATTTTTATTTACAATCAGCCAGTCAATTCAATTTAATGAATAATCATTTAACGCATTATGAGAAAATAAAGGGTAATTTTACGATGCAACTAGCAATTCCATATTCCATTAATGGCGCCCGTCATGTCATTATTCCCGGCAAAACGGCTAACTTCCTTTAAATGTTTAACTCAGTGGCGCGCAAGACCTCGTGGTAGTTGGATGTGTGTAATTATTGTGTCAATGACTGTTATGTGATGTCGTAAAACTTATGTGATTTGTTAAGTTTTTTATTACTAATCATTTAAAATTAAGCGGTAAGTAAATTAATTATATTTCAATATTAGATATATCATAGGACATCGCAAAGTTTAGTTACTTTTTTCTAATATTTTAAAGTGTATTGTTCCGAACTTCCGAAAATGCAAAAGACGTGCTTGTAATGTAAATATTTTATTTGATTCATCTTAAAAAGTGAAATTGAATTTCGTTTCATTTGCTTTAAAAACTGAATAATCATTGTTAATATTATAACATTTAAATTGAGTATACGACGTTACTATATTATTTGATATAAAAAATTATGTATTAATTTTCTTTACTACATTTACTTATATGTACAATTTTTTTCTATGAATACCCGATACTTTTCTAGACGTCAAAATAAACCCAAAGTTTAACTGATAGTCACAAATTTAACTAGTATTTAATAATACAAATTTTGTAGTAGTAATACATTATATTATAATAATTTATTGTAATTCTTGTCTTGATATATTAAACACCAATTCCACCACCACCGAAAAATATTGATATATTAAGATCAATTAAATTAAATGTAACTATAGATATGGTATAATAAGCTCATGGATTTTGACACCCAGAGGTCGTCCACCTTGGACGACGTTACCCAAGCAACAATAACTTATAGCTAGCGACTGAGTATAACAGGCAAGAGTATCTTTGGGTCAACAAGACAATTGACGACCTTGTCAAAGTTCGAAATAGGTACCGGTTCTTAACGTCAAATAGTATTAACGTAACACATCTATAATTATAAAATATATTTGTTATTGTTGTATAACAACAAGACTATCAGCATTTTACCTAACATACATAAGACGTCATTCAATTACATGTTAATTTTACTATTATCTTTTCAACAACATAGAAACTTTTCCAACGTGTGTATATTTTTTTAAACCAAGGCCGTTACGCACAATTTACCACCGTATGTCATGACAAGGGATCCCTCGCTTGGCAGATCTGCGTCTGCCCCTTTGTGTCTTAAAAAAATAAACCGTGGCCCGCGCATGCGCACGCGCCACTGCCACCTGCCGCCATTATTGTCTATTTCGAACGCTGCACTTCCAAATATTACATAACGAGATAATTTATAAACTGATTTTTGGTGTTAATTGAGCGCCTGGTAATGGTAGTATGTTTATCAATTAACCTATACCGATTTATAAGTTTAGTACAGACACTACGATATCGGGAGGGGCAGCGGATGCGCGTGCGCAAGCGATCCCGCGGCCTCTCCATTTCCGTGCTGAGAAAGGCCATCGCAGGGGTTTTAGTGGGTATAAATCGCCACATAACCCGATCTCCCCCCCAGGAATCGGGTATCTTTTCGAAGATTTCCCCTGCGAAAACAAAAAAAAAAGACACTACGATATACTTATATGGAATTTCATATTGCTTGAGATTTTCTTTTTGTTACTTAACTCTTATTGAATGTTCTTGTTTTTATTACTTTTATTTCTAAGAATCTAATGCCTGCAATGCTAGTTATCCCGGCTTCCCATTCTAGGAAAATATAAAAAAAAACTTGTAGAAAACGATATTTAGTATAATATAATTTATTTTCCTTATAAATAGATAATCGAAACACTTTTAATTACAAGTAAATTTGATTATATATAATGTAATCATGCATTACTTACTAATGAGATATGTTAAATATAGGGTTTATGTTAAATCAATTCGAATTTCACTCAAATCTATTGAGTTAACAACCTAAAAAAACATACTCACACCCGCACTCGAAAACTATAGTATACATATATAAAATGGTGCACAAATCATGACACTTTTGTGTCGTGTGTCGGACACATCACACCAGTCAATATATTATCATATAATCAATATTAAAGCAACGAACTGTAAAGACGAAGCTTCTATTTGTGTCCAGTTACTTCCACTTGTTAAACGGATTGCCGAAGTCTTCGGAATAGGGAAACAAATAGTGTCTACGTTTACACAAGATTTATATTTGTTTGATAATAATTATTCTTATAAGGCGTGAATTACACTTGTAAGTTTTATTCTCGTAACTGATATAAAACAACTCTGTAACCTGATGACATTTTTTTAGGTAACCTTACGTGACCTATTTCACTCAGGTATGAAAGCAATAATAAATATTCTATGTAAATCTTAGAACTTACAAGTGTAATTCTCGCCTAATATTATAACCGAGTGCAATACAAGATTTTTCGCATAATTTCGACACTATATTATCTTAGTTCAAAAGCTATCAATTAAATGACCTAAATAAAGTGATGCGCGAAATGCTTGAATTTTATCGCATACATTAACATCGTTCCTTACTGTTTATTATCAGTTATTATTAATAATAAGTAATAATATTACTATTATTATAACATATGGTTTGTAGGTTTGAAAATAATCATTTGTGTATTAAATTTATGTGCGAAGTACAGACGTTGGAGACGCCAATAATTAGGCAAATTTTAAAAAATATTTTGTACGCGAACCAATGCAGAAAGTCCTTAATTTAACCCTTAAAAAAAAAACTATTATATAACAGACTAACAAATACATTCATGGAAAAATAGTAATAAAAATTACAGGTCATGTAAATATAATAAACAAATAATAAATACAGCCAAATCAGGCGTTTAATAAAATTTTTATTTGACAGTAGGCTTCGAAATAAGCGTTTCGTTTTTGATACACCATGCATTTAAGGGTTAATATTATAAACGCGAAAGTTTGTAGTCTATTTTTTTACTAGAGTTGATAACAATACCCCGAACGATAATCACGAATTTTCCAACAATTTGTTTTTCTTATAAATATTCATTATAAAAGATGATTTAGTTCAATAATCCATAATTTCTTATCTAACTCTTACGTGTGGTTAGAAATACGCCATATCTGTCTGCTAAATAAGACAAGGAAAGAAAAATGGACCATATTATGTATTTAGATGTCCGTATGTTTGTAACTCTTTCACGCAAAAACTACTGAACAGATTTTAATGAAACTTTACAATAATATAGCTTATATATCAGAATAACAACTAGTCAATAATTTATAGACATATAAAGAGAAGCGTGAATTATTCAAAATATAACGAATACTGTCAATAGTGATGAATTTTGGTATAAAGATAGTCCTATGGAAAAGAAAATTATACTAGAAGTGCTAAACGCAGACGTAGTCACGGGCACCGGTTAGTAATCAATAAATGGAATTGCTAATGTGTTTTACCATGGACTAGTGACCATTTCCCTCTAGGTGGCCTATTTGATCTGGTTAAACTACTAATAAATACGAATCATATTAATCCCGCCATGCGATCCCTGCTATACATAATACAATTGTGTTGTATGTCGATCAAGCTTTCTGTATATATTATTATAAACATCACAGTATAATTTATAAATAATAGTAATATTTAATTATTATTTAATTCTGATTGATATAAAACGTAGTACACTAAGTCTTTATAATTCTAATAATACTTACAATATTTTAAAATACAAATATAACAATATTTTAAAAAACTTTTCTTTATAAGTAAGTACCGACTTGAAACGTTTACATTCTTTAACACTAAGATATATAAAGTTAGAAAATTAGTTAATACAAATTTAATAATAAAAAGAATTCAATTCTTTGATTTGTGACTTTTAGAATATTATGACGTGAATGACACTCGACATAAAATAACATATAACTAAAGTTACTTGGACACTGATAGCCAATACTGTGTCACGCCGCACGGACTCCATTTTGAGAAAATTGCGTCTAAATATGTCAAACCTATTCTTAATAAATATGTTTGAAGAAGTATATATGCATCTTTTCTTTTCTTTTTTGATAAAAGGTATAATGAATTAAAAGCAGATTGATATATTTAATATATTATCTAATAAAAACTTCTTTATTATTTGAGATTATTGTATAAATAGCAAAACTTTTTTCCGTAATTATTTAGCTTAGACTTGATTTTTTTAATACTGTTAAATAGATAATGCAGTATCAAAATACATCAATATCTCCGGATTCGACTTTTTGTTGGTTGACACATTATTGCGTATCAGCATCCATTTAATAAAAAAATCAGATAACGATCAAATAAATATTAGTATAACTTGATGACTTCATTCAAAAAGCCATATAAGATATACCTATTCAAGATACATTGAAGTTTTTTATAATCGTTTATATTTGTTTTCCTCACCTTAAACTTATGTTAATTATCAGTAAACTTTGTCACCGATTACATAATACAATTATCTAGTATTAAGACGAATGGACTCTATGTATGTTAACGTGTTACGTCATCTCTCTATAACACTAATTACCGCGAGGATAAGTGGCCTAGATATTTTCAAACGACTATGTTTACGTTAATAGCTTGTATGATTAAAAAAAAAATATAAATCTGGGTTACGCTAGATCCAGAATGTTGTAAAAAAATTAATATAAGTTAGAGGTAATAAATTAAACTTGTAAGTTTTGCTCACAGATTTTAATAAGATATTATATTTAAAATAATTTAATATTAGTGCGTTAATTTTAATAATCACAGCTTTTGTAAGCTTACCTAGGTAATTGTTACTAGGTTACAGTGTGGCTTTATATCAGTTACAAGAGCAAAACTTACATGTGTAATTCATGCCTAACAATTAATTGAGAAATTAAGTAAAGAATTATATTATTGCTTTTTAAATCTTTTAATAATTCATAATACTTAATATTGCCTATCGTAAAGCTTGTTATTGGCTGCATTTAACCTTACGATTAACAGAGTAAGTTTTTTATAAGTCAAGTTCTAACGCGGGAATTACATATGTAAGTATTGCTCTAATAAGCGATCAAAAACAACTCTGTAACAGAAATGTCAAAAATAAGGTACAGACAATAAACTCTTTCAGGTGTAAAGCAATGAAAACTAACTTATGAAAGTTTGAGAGCACACTTACAAATGTAATTCTCGTCAGTTGAGTGTATACCATCAAATAAGATGCTCGTTTTAACGTGATCATAGGCAGATATTATCACCTCTAGCCTGTAGGTGTGGTGCAGCGTTTTTGTAAAGTTTATTACACTTTCATGTTTCATAACAACATTAAACAAGCGCACACTACCCCAGTGTTTGCTCAGGGCGACACAGTGCACGTAAAATAGGGTATTATAGAGCAGGGAGGGAAATAGGGATGGGATTTCTTAAGGGAGGATTAGTCAATCGATAATTTATTTCCGTTGTCGCGGATGTTTGGAGCTTAGAGTAAGCTTACTGGTTAATACCTAACAATTACCCTTACAATCAACAAGCGATTCTCGTCTTTTTTTAAATTTCTTTAATCAAAATCAAAATATACTTTATTCAAGTAGGTATGAGCACTTTTGAATCATCAATACATAAAAAAAAATTACATCAATAATGAAGCTACCACAGGTTCGGAATGTAGATTCTACCGAGAAGAATCGGTAAGAAACTCGATATTTACTCTTTTAAAATTTTATCAATAATAAATGTAGAAGGTAATAAACAAAATGTCGTAAAATGTTAATATGTATATCTTTTCGTTTCTTAATAATGTATTTAAACTAATATGGTTTTATGAAAGATTAACAGAAAATAATTATATATAGTTTAATTTTTTTCGTAAAATTGTTTTGATATATGGAAATCTTTAAAAATTTATAAAATAAAATGGCGGTCAATAAAACAAAATGGCCGTCGCTGACGCAATAGCTCAGACAGCTGGACGCTCGACAAGTGCTCGTATTTTAGTACAGAAGATGAATTGATCAATCGAACAGATACACATCGGTTTAGCGTTTCGTAAACAAAATTTTATTTTACTACAAATGTGAGACGAGTGATTTATTTTTACTACCATTTCTGTGAAAAATCTCAAGTATAATTTACTTTTTACGACTCGACGAGTAAGTATTATATGTAAAGACGCCATTCACGTGACGACGATCCCGTGGAGTCGCGAAGATCGATTTAAATGCAGAATTAGATTCGAGTAACTTAAAATTTAAGACACCGCTGACCAGAGATAATGTCAGCTAATATTAATCAAATAATGAAAAACACATAATAATTGCATAGAAACTTTTTTCCGTACTTACATAGTTTAGGTGACTTGGAACATTTTTAAATAATGTTAAATACATGACGCATTACATTGACACATTATTGTTTATCAGCATCCAATTATGGTATAACTTGCAAATCGTGAAAAGCACTTTTCGTGATGGAACTAGCGCTAAGAAGTGTGCATATACCTATTTGTTATAACTTAAAGTTGCTGATATAATGCGGATTTGCAATTCGACAGCAATTGTTGAGTAATCGTGTAAGTTCATATCAATACGGCGCTATCACGTCAGTGCTGACTTAAATATTCTGATTGTTTATTTTGAATTCAGCTCACTACATTAAACGTCGAATTCAGTAACGACCTTAATAACCACAAGTGACTGTATATATTATTCGTAGACGGTAACGCTTCTAATAACAAGTAAAGAGTTGCGTCTCCTGTGATGCAGATACGTACGACAGATTCGTTCGTAACTGCTGAAAATTATTATTTAAGATTAGCTGGTAAACGAGCAGACGACACCTGATGTTAAGTGATCAACACCACCGACATTCGCAGCACCAGAGAAGCCACAAATAGACTTCAGAAGGAATAAGATATGTTAAAGTGTGAAGCACCTTGCTTCATAGATTTCGGAAGGGGTGGGGTTTCCATATGCAATATATATATATATATATATATATATATATATATATATATATATATATATATATATATATATATATATATACATATACATATTCTATCTAATCTGTTAATTCTAAATTCTATTGCTACAACTTAACATACACTTAGTCTAACTACAGGGATATCTTCTGAAGTAGAAAACCAGCATGGTCAGTCTTAATGACATCTATTCGATATCGAATCGCATTAGTTGACATTGTTGTTCGCTCTTACTGCAGTCCAGCGGACAGCATCCAAACCATTTCAGAACAAATAGCTTAAATAAACCCTGAATCGCAATGAATAATACGTCGTTGCATGTATTAATTTTCAAATTAAATTCAAATTATACTTTATTCAAGTAAACTTTTAAAGCGTATTTAAATTGTCAATTTACAAATTAGTGTTTTTGATATAAACTACCAACGATTTGGAATGTAGATTTTACCGAGAAGAACTGGCAAGCAACACGATAGGTACTCAAAAAACCCGATAATAATTGAAGACATAATCAGCTCTGGGCCCCTAGTACGTGATTTCGGAACACACTTCTTGAACCAACCTCGAATCACACTCGATGACATCGTCTTTATAGTATTTTTCTTAACTTGTCCAACATTATTGAAAAATATGGCGTATTTTCTAATTAAACAAAAGAGTTAGAGGTGAGAAATTATAGTTCGAATAATTTAACTGAATCATTTTTTATAATGAAAAATAATATTCAAAAAAATGTGATTTTCGTTCCGGATAATGTTACCAAATAAGACAAGGAAAGATAAATAGACTATAGACAATTGTTAATACGAGACACTACCAACTCGTTTACTAGAATGTATTTCGGAACACACCCTTCATATAAATCCACCATAAATGCTCAAGTAGCAAAACAAATACGTTCACTTCACAATGGATGTTGTCCACATCCTGCGGCCATCGTAACGTGAATAGCCTCTTTTATTAATGTACTTACGATTTCATAATATACATGTGACAATTTTCGAACTACTTAAAACGAAGAGGTACGCAATTTGTGGAGTATGATTATTTTAATGTTTGTTACCTCAGAACTCCATGATTTTGTAAGGGTTTTGAAAATTTTTTTATTTAAAAATTTGCTTTCATTTTGATGTCAAAAAAAACTAGAATTACGACATACTGTCGTAGTTATTGACCGTATAATTCGAAGTTGAAATTATTATATAATATTAAAATTTCTTTATTTATATTTGTATATATTATTTTGAAGGTGTTTTATGTTGGTATATCTTCCCTAATACTGCAACGAAATTAACGTTTTATACGCCATTTTAATTACAAGGTTTTGTTCTAACAGAAAAACAAAAATTATGTTTTTATTAAAAAAAACACACACACATTAAATTCTAACAGTTATAATTATTCGCGTAGGTTACTCAGTAAAGTACTTATTTATTAACAATAATTGGTGTAGAGATATTAAATGATAAAAAAAACTAATGCCGAGACAGCACAGATAAAAGAAATTCTGAAACTAATTTTATTGTACTTTGCAAATAATTCCTCGCGTTTGTTACACGAGGCACAGCAAAAATAATAATTAATAACTACAATTAGTGACGTTTCAATACACATTATTGACAAGAGCTCTTAGCAAATTAGTGATGTCCGCAAACACCTGATGAAATTGAATTGACATCTGTCATTAACGCTATCGCGTAGTGTCGCGTTACGGAAACGACATCCCTAACACGGGGTCGTAATGAAATTATTTTATTAATAGATATTTTTTTTTGTTTATCAATATTGAAAGATTAAAGAGAAATCAGTAGTAGTTTTTGCAGTTTGATCTAACTTATGTCACGTAGGATAATGATCATAAAAATTATATGAGGTACTCGCTTGTGCTCGCAACTTCGTCTGCGATGTCTGTGATACGTCATAGTAGCTTTATGCAAGCAAAGTCTCAATCGGTACAAATTTCCATCCCATATTTTATCCCCTTGGGGTAAAATAATCATAATCCTTTCTTAGCGGATGCCTATGTCATAAAATCTACCTGCACGCCAAATTTCAGCCCGATCCGTCCAGTGGTTTGGGCTGTGCGTTGATGGATCACTATGTCAGTCAGTCAGTCACCTTTGAGATATATATGTTTAGAAGATTTTATTTTAATTCCTTGAGCTATTTACAGCGTGAAGAGGTTACCACATACATTTGCAAGCTTTATGTACTTACATTATAATATATGTAGGTTAAAAAAGCTTGTATCGTATAAGAGAATTGATTGTTTATATAAACGCTGATAAGCAATATGATGCCAAGCCTAATCTGAGAAATCAAGGACTACATTTTGGGAAAACGGCGTTTAAAGATGTTAAACCTATTAACAAATGTGTTTGAGTATATACCCACCTTCTTCTTTCTATTTTGATGAAAATAATCATGAATTAAAAGCTTGAAATATATTAGGTTATTGTATATTACAAAATATTAAACACTTCAATATTAGAAATATTAAATTAACTAATTTATTATTAGACATTATTTAGACTTAACAGAAAATGTTAAACACGTGTCGCATTATTAATATCTTCGACCTTTTGTGGGTTGACACATTATTGCTTATCAGCATCCATATAACCTACAATTGAAATAAAAAAATAGACACCTGGTCCAAAAAATGTATATAATTAAGGTGGCATTGCAACGCATGCCGGGACAGCTAGAAACTTATAAATTTCACTCCCACTTGTTGAAATATTTGAGCTAGATTTAGACCAAGCAGCGCTAGACTACTGATTAGTAATGTAATTGTAACAAACACAATTGGCGACGACGTTATACATATTTGTAAAGACAATAAGCCGACTCACATTTTATGCCGCTGATAAATTTATTATTATTCAACTAATAAATTTGATAAAAGGCAGGCTGGATACATTAATCGTCCAACGTACTATATTATACTATTTCTAATGCTCGACTTCGTTCGCGGTTAATAAGTATCGGATGTATACAGTTTTTTTAATATACTTTTATGTGCGTGACTAAAAAGAACAAAATTCAAAAGTAAAATTCGTAATTTCGTTTAATTTGATGATTTTTTTCCCATGTTATTATGATTTTGAACCTAAACTATAGAACTGATTTAATGTAGATTCTATGGGACCAATGAAAAAAGAAATCGATCAAGTCTTCGAGAAATCTGAACATGCAACAACAAAAAAAGAAAAAAGCCTGACGAAAAACTGAGAACCTCCTCCGTTTTTGAATCGGTTAAGAAGCCTCAAAATAAGTAGTTCCTTAATTATAAATATTACTTTCATTGGAAGTGTATCCTAGTTTTGTATTTTATTTTAATAATTTTCTTTAATACCTACAATCAATAATATTTTGTAACTATAATAGATATGTTACGTTCAAGCTACTCGACTTTAAAATAAAATAAAAAATTATAATAATAGGATAATAATATAATTGGATGCTAATAAGCAATAATATGTCAACCCACAAAAAGTCAAATTCCGAGATATTGATGTATTTTGATAATGTAACCTATTTAACATTATTAAAAAAATGTTCAAGTTATCTAAACTAAATAAGTACGAAAAAAGTTTCCTAATTAATTGTTTCGAATTTCAAGTGCGTTCCGTCTTTTACAATTTATACAATAATCTCAAATGTTTAAAGAACTCTTTATTAGAGTATATTACTTAAATATATCAATCTGCTTTTAATTCATTATACCTTTTATCAAAAAAGAAAAGAAAATATGGATAAATACTTCTCCAAACATATTTATTAAGAATAAGTTTGACGTCATTTTCTGAAAATGAAGTCCGAGTGACTTGACACAGTATTGCTTATTAGCGTAAAATTTTGTACCCATTTTTAACTTTGACAAGCTCGTCAATTGACTCATTGGCCCAAAGGTAATCTCGCCATACTTAGTCGCTAGCTGGTTGCTAGGCAACGTAGTCCAAAATGGCCAACATTCTGGATGACAAAATGCAATTCTGTATTATTTCCTGTTATATACATTTCTAAATTTTACCTGGTAAAGAGTATTTAAAATCAGAGCAAAACTTAACATACTCGCTTAAACAAACAAACAATGTATTTTATATAAAAGTACTTCATTATTACGTGTATTGATGTATGAAATGATTTTGTTTACATCTTACTTTAATGATCATAAAATATGTAATGAATGAACGAGTTTCATTCACATAATTCTTTATTTTATTTGTTTGCACGCTTTTGCCTTTCTGATGCGCTTCCGCAATATGATAAATTATGTAAAAACGGTAAAGAGAACAGTTATAGTTTTTGAGTTCATAGTTTCTTAGGTTTCTTCTCCGCCTGTTAATTTACCAGATATTATATATATATTAAACAGACATTAATTGTTACATAAATAATAAGATACGGCGGTTCCTTCCTTCGAAACCTAGAATGAGAGTTTCATAAAGCACATTAAAATTTGCTATTTAAGTACATAAATAGTTATGTAAAGAAATCTTTCTAACGTATATTTTACAAAGAATATAGGTAATTAAATACTTTACTAACAACACACACTATGAACCTTTACAAGTCAATAATTGAATAGTTGCCAAGCCTCGTTGAATGAAGAATACCTTGAATTGAAATTGAAAACTAGTTTAATTCATATCACAAGTATAACTAAAAATTAAGTAACAAAGTCCGATGCTTATATGTGTTTAATTCCGTCCTTAATTTTTAGACGAAAATTGGGACTCTTCCCTATTGATTTTATATATAATTTTAAACAAAAATGAGATGCGAGGAATAGTGATTTGAGTAATTTTTCAATATTTTTTACCGTATTTTTGTTTGAACAAATAAATAAACGCATCACACTCAACGGCCCCCATTAAGACCTTGCGACCTTGTGTCGGGAGTCAAACATACACAAACTAACACAAATACCCAGACCACGACACACATCCGTATGGCCAATACAGACATTTTGCCGTGAGTGGCGATCATACCCCCGACCGTTAGCGCTATAGTCAGTTGCAGTGACCGCTGCGCCAACGCGTCTATAATAAAAAATATAATAAATACTCTATAATATTTTTCCTCAGGCTTTTGTAGAAACTTATGTTTCGAGTCAGGAATTCTTCAGTGGCGAATTTCGTGCTCCTAGATCCATCGTTTTATGTGTTGTGTTTACAGTTTTGATAATTACTAGCAAAACAATTTTACCTGCATTAAATTCCACTTGCCACATTGGATGACGTTTATGTCCTATGTTTTTTTCCTTCGCTCGCTTGGTCGTGATGTCATATTGCCCATGATCTTCCTAAAACAGCTCATCTAACAAAAATATAAATTTAAAAATCGTTCTGGTATTTTTTTCAAAAGTACTTCAAAAAAAAAAAACAAACTGTGAAATGTATATAAAGATTTGGCAGTAGTTTAAATATACAGACAATTATAATTATAACTGGACGCTGATAAGCAATACTGTGTCAAGCCACATGGACACCATTTTGAGAAAATGGCGTCTAAACATGTCAAACCTATTTTTAATAAGTTTGTTTCAAGTAGTATAAATGCCTCTTTTCTTTTCTATTTCGATAAACGGTATAACGAATTAAAAGCAGATTGATATATTTATTGTATTATCTAATAAAAAGTTTTTCAAATATTTGAGATTATTGTATAAATTATAAAATATGGAATGCATTTAAAATTCGAAACACTAAATTAGGAAAGTTTTTTCCGTACTTATTTAGTTTATCTGGCTTGAATTTTTTTAATAATATTAAATACGTGTCACAGTATCAAAATGCATCAATATCTTCGAATTTGACTTTTTGTGGGTTGACACATTATTGCTTATCAGCGTCCAACTATATACATGCCAAGTTTAAACTATTCGACGTTAAAAATCTACACCCTTTTTTTAAAGGTCATCAATTGTGTCATGGCTCAAAGATACTCTCGCTCGTAATTCTCTGTCGATAACTGGTTGCTAGGCAACCTCGTCCAAAGTGGATGGCACTCTGTGTTCCAAAACCTGTGAGCATATAACATATCTATCATTATACATTTTAAACTTTCGCGATTTACACTATTCATATTTAATATAACGGGTCTTATCGCGATACCAAATGGTAGTAATACCTTTTTATTGCCCGACGTTTCGACGAAGTTGCATTCGTCGTATTCACGGGTTGACTGTCAAGTGTGAGTCAACTCGTGACCGCGACGAATGCTCATCGAAACGTCGGGCAATAAAAAGGTATTACTACCATTAGTTATCGCGATAAGACCCGTTATATTAAATATGAAGAATACCTATCATTGATCCCTACAGCTCAGTGCGAGTAGACGATATGCGAGTATATGACAGGGCTAAGGCTAATAAGTCGCTCATTATGGTGTTGTTAACCGCTATTTGTATGCTGCTATTGTTTGGTGCCCTCAACCGCTGACCTTGACTTGATGACTTAAAGATGATCGTAAAGCATCTTCGCACTCACGACTTGGAGAAATAAAAGTGAATTTTATATATGGATGCTGATAAGCAATAATGTGTCAACCCACAAAAAGTCAAATTCGGAGATATTGATGTTTTCTGACAATGCGTTACATTTTTAATATTATTCAAAAAAAAAAATTCAAGTCATTTAAATAAAATAAGGACGGAAAAAAGTGTCTTAATTTAATGATTAGACTATTGAAGTGTGTTACATTTTTTGAGTTATTCAAGAAAATCATATATATGAAAAACTTATTAGTAGATAATAATTTTTATTATACTAATCTGCAATTAATTCATTATACCTTTTATCAAAATACTAAAGAAAAATGTATATATACGTCTTCAAACCAATTTATTAAGAATACGTATGTTATTTTTAGACGCCATTTTCTCAAAATGGAGTCCGTGTGGCTTGACACTGTATTGCTTATCAGCGTCCATATAGCCTGATTTTTTTTAACTGGTTGGACAAATGGACGCTGATAAGCAATATATCAAACCATACAGACTTAATTTTGTGAATATTGAGTCTAGAGAAGTCAACTATACTCTTAATAAATTTGCTGGAAGAAGTATATATTAATATTTTCTTTACTATTTTGATAATAAAAGTAAATTACTATAAGAATACAATTTTAAATTGAATATATTTTACTTATTTTGGACGACACGTCATTATTATCAAAAATGGATGTATGCAAGTATACCGCTGTTTTATTATGTCATAGTATTATTTATACTAATGTAAAAGTAAGTAAGTAAAGTAACAGCCTGTAAATATCCCACTGCTGGGCAAACGCTTCCTCTCCTATTAAGAAGAAGGTTTAGAACTTAATCCACCACGCTGCTTCACTGCGGGTTGGCGGATTATTGATTTTGATTTAGATATAAGGTATAATTAATAAAAACAGATTGATATAATAAAAAAAATAGTCCAATAATAAGTTTTTTAAATATATGGGATTATAGTAAAAATTGCAAAATAGGGAACGCAAATGAAATTCAAACATTAAAATATGATTTTTTTTCCTTATTTATTCAGTTAAGATGACTTTTTTAAGAAATGTTAAATTGAGGTGATCAACATCTCCGAATTTAACTTTTTTCGGGTTGACATAATAAGCAATAGCTTATCAGCATCAAAATGTGTAACCATAATACGAATTACATTTGTAAACCCTCGAGTGTGATAGAACAGCTAAATTAGTAACAGATAAGTCGTAAGTATTTACGAAAGCTGTGAATGTGAAAATCAAAAAATACTTTATTCAAGTAGGCTCTTACAAGCACTCTTGAATCGTCATACATGAAAATAACAAAAAAAAAATTACATAAATAATGAAGCTACCACCGGTTCGGAAACTATAATAATTTACGCGTGTGATGCCGCGAGTAAATGCTTGTTTTTACAACCCTCTAAAAATAGAAATTCCAAGCACAATCGGAGTGCAATATGGACGCTGATAAGCAATACTATGTCAAGCCACATGGATTTCATTTTGAGAAAATGGCGTTTAAAGATGTCAAAAGTATTCTTAATTGTTGAAGAAATATATTTCCATCTTTTTTTCTATTTTGGTAAAAGGTGTAATGAATTAAAAGCAAATTGATATATTTAATGTGTTATCTAACAATAAGTTTTTCAAATATTTGAGATTATTGTATAAATTGCAAAATGTGGAACGCACTTGAAATTCTAAACATTGAATTAAGAAATTTTTTTCTGTACTTATTTAGTTAAGATGACTTAAACATTTTTTGAATAATGTTAAACATGTTACGCTGTATCAAAATACATCAATATCTCCGAATTTGACTTTTTGTGGGTTGACACACTATTGCTTATCAGCGTCCATATAATTACGGAAAGTAACGTCAAATGCAAAGCGAACCAAAAAAGTTTCTCGTTCAAGTACCTAAACGAAATTACATACTTAGCTTTTGAAGTTCTTTTCCCTTTTTTAAAAAAAGTTTTGTATTTTGACATGACAGAACACTGCAAGATTCGCCTGTCATCGCTTCGCACTCGCGTTCGCTTTGAATCGCCTTTCTAAGACATCGCCTTACGTCCTGGTGACGGAGCGCCCTTATACGTAGAATCCATATATTCGATGTTTATCTATGTCAATGGACAGGCGGACGAGCCGCAACGCTCTCCTAGCCCATGCAAGAGTCCGAGATATATTCAAATACATGTAAATCAACGATGTACATGCAAGAAGTGAATATTTTATGGATGGGTAGTTGAACGATCTAGATATACAATGCATACACGGGGAATGTATTGTAAGCATTATAACAACGATTTATTTTACTAGGTACTTTAAAATAAAGACTTATGAGGTTAAGTGGATATTGATGTATTCTGCGTATAATAATGTTACATACATTTTGTTGTGTTTTTTAAATTAATTATTAAAAAAAAAATTAAAATCATCTTACCTAAATAAGTATGGGAATAATTCTTAATTTAACACTAGATTTACCAGCTATTTAAATATACCTATTTCTACCAAACCAGTCAAAATGACTGGTCTGGTAATCTGGTTAATGTTTCGAATTTCAATTGCATTTCATATTACAATGTATAAACTCATATATTTGAAATCTCATTATTAAATTTACAGTTTTTATTGTTTTAAAAGTCTTTAATCTCTATCTTTAATCAAAATAGAAATGAAAAAATGGATATATATTAATCTTCAAACAAATTTAATTTATATAATTGGTTGATCTTTAGACGGTATTTTCTCAATATAAAGTCAGACATAGTATTGCTCATCAGCGTCCAAATTAACATTAGTTTAAAGACTCAACAGCTCATGTTAAACTCTAAAATTTCAAAAAAATATCTAAATAATAATTAATAAAGTATTATGGAAACTACATAAATGCAGTGGCTTAGATGAAGCCTACAATATTTCGCAATAAATCATCCGTTTTTTTTTTAATTATTGCATTTAATATTTTACTTAATTTGTAATTATTGTAAATATTTATTTTTAATCAATAGTGAATATAATATGTTCTTCGTCAGTAATAAATAAAAACAGAAAAAAAAACATCGACAAAATCTTACAAATATTATTTCTTTGTTTCAGTTTACAACATCTAAATGGAGTGTGAAAAGATTAAACCAAATTGTTTTTCATGAAAAACAATGACAAACGTGTTTAGTGTGGAACTAGTGACGTGCTGATTTAATATCGATAAATAAAAATGGATATAGAAATGCATAATTCAACGTTGGACACGATATACCCGCGGGAGGCGACGATAATGGCGGCTGCGTGTGCGTGCATCTTCAGCATAGTCGGCGTTTTAGGTGAGTGAAAAGTGAATTTGTATTAAACTACATTAGTAGTGGTTAGAACACGTCGATCTCAACTGATGATCGCGGGTTCAAACACCAGCAGTGCTAGGTTTTTCAAGTGCTAAATTTGTGTTTAAATTCATCTCGAGCTCGGCGGTGGAGGAAAACATCGTGAGAAAACCTGCATGTGTCAAATGGCGGTATACTTGCATACATATATTTTTAATAATAATGACGTGTCGCCCAAAATAAGTCAATATATTCAATTTAAAATTTTCTACTTATAGGTCCATTTTGATGCCCTAATTATTTTACTTTAGAAGTTATTTTTAAGTAAATTATGTCAATAAAATACGCCAAAAAGTCTTAGTCACTACAGTTGATTGAACTTCTGGAAAATCAACTGAACTCATATACTTAATTCTTTTAAATCCCAATATATTTTTGTTTAACAATTTCATTTATTATTTTATTAACTTCCAATAGGAAAGCTTCTCAATCCGTCAGGGACTATTTTTATGTATGTACGCCGACCGATTTGATTTAATCTATTTTCGTTGAAATGGTATACATACTTCCAAATGATCCCATAAAATTTTCACCAAAATCGGTTCAGTAATTTGGTTTTAAAATCAAAATAAGTATATAATTTAAATAAACGAAATCACGGTATTTTGCTTTTAAAGTCAGTCTTGATATTTTCTTCAACCATCTTCTTTACTTTCAACAAATAGAAATTCCGAGCACTATCTGAGTGTACACAATTACATTACGTAAAGTAACGGCAAATGACATAGATTACAATTTGATAAAGTGCACTTGCCTCTAAACGTAAGTTAAATATTAGCCCGGTATTGAATTGCTGATAACAATCCTTATTTACCCTGTTCATGACCTAATAGAGTACATAACGCTTATGTAAATTGGCCTTTAACGTAAATATTGATTGTATTGGAGCTAATAATATCGGATCTGAGTTTTTAGTTTAGCTTTAAGGTAACCGAACATGGTAACAAGATTTTGGTGAAGGGAGAGTCAATGTTTATTTCATTTTGCTCTAAAGTAGACTAAACTTTAATAAAAAATATATAGATATATGATGATCATTATATTTCCTAATAGAATCGAAGTTGGTATTGAAAAAATAAATAATCTAATGAAGAAAGCAAATATATTTTTTAATTTTAATTAGCTTGTCCTCTTAGCTATCCAAGCTTCAATTCAATTCTGTGGTTTATGGCTTTTAGTTGTGCCAGCTACCCAAGCTTTTTCTAGCTTTGAAAGTAATATTGACGACAGGTTGTCGCCGTAGCCATTGCAACTGACTGAAATGATAACCGTAGCGGGTTCGATCCCCGCTCAATTGAATTCTTTGTGGCTTTTAGTTGTGCATCCCCTCTCATGACAAACACCTGTATTGGCCATACGAACAAGTTCTTGTCGGTGTTTCTGTGTGTATTCTGCATATCCTGGTCCCCGGACAAAGGATCACTGGATGTTAATAGGTTATAGAATGTAAAATTTTATCAATTCTGTAAACATTAAAGGCAACTTGTTAGTCATAATTTTTTTTAACTTAAAATGTGACTTTTATATGGATGTTGATAAGCAATAATGTGTCAACCCACAAAAAGTCAAATTCGGAGATATTGATAAATAAATCAAAGCAATTTATACAATAATCTAAAATATTTGAAAAACTTTTAATTAGATAATATATTAAATATATCAATCTGATTTTAATTCATTATAACTTTAATGAAAAAAGAAAAGAAAAGATGGATATATACTTCTTCAAACATATTTGTTAAGAATGGGTTTGACATCTTTGGACGCCATTTTCTCAAAATGAAGTCCATGTGGATGACACAGTATAGCGTATCAGCGTCTATATAATGTTAACTCTTCAATAATTTAAACAAACAATTTGCCGTTCGTTTTAATAGTCCTATGAAAAAAACGATTCACTACGACGACCCTTATTTAATAAAAAGTAGCCTACTATAAATAAAATAAATATCAATATGTGATATCGATAAAAAATTGACGTTTATCACATAATGATGCGTTGTAATCTATATCTGTTTGCTCATCGATAAGGATCGTCCATCACTACCGGTTCGTAGAAGCGTTGTTTACTGCGCAGGCGCACATTGATACGAGACAATATGTCATAACAGACTCGCGTTATTGATCTTTCGACGGATCGATGATGTTGATTGATAAACAAAATGTTTATTACAGAAGAGTGGGAGAGGTATTTGTGGGGCTATTGAAAATTATCTATGTAAGGCGTGAATTACATTTGTAATTTATTCTCGATATAAAAGAACTCTATAACAGTAGTTACGAAAGCTGTGTCAAAATGTGAAAGGCACTGACAAATAAATTCTTTCAGGTGTAAAACAATCATAAATAACTTACGTCAATCTTTCTGAAAGAGAGTAAATCTTATTAGTGTAACATAGCTTAATGAAACGTTTAGAAAATGTAACGATTTTCGCCATTTTGGTAGTATGCTTGATTTGTTTACTTTTTACAGTAAATATAATAAACAAATATATAATTTAGTTCTTTCGAATTTCCTATTTCGTAATAACAATCGCCATTAACTGGTTATAGGAGTAATTTGAGTTTAATAAACAAAATGTCTATATTTTTAAGAACATTGAAATAACAATTTGAATTCGAAAAACTCTTCCAGTATTTTAAAATGTAAAAAATCTATTTTAAATCAATAATTCGTATTTTAAACACGATGCCCTCTTTACCTAGAAAAATCGCACGAAAATATCTTTCTAAATAAATAATGTATTAGGGACTCTACTTCATTTACTACATTTTCTATTCCACTTTACTTAAAGTTAGTGCTGTAATCGTTCACTTAACACATTGCGAGATAACGCCTGTCCCGTCCTGTCACTTTACGTAAGGTCTTGGTCAAACGACGGGCGGAGCTAGATGGCGACGTGACGCGTCCGCATTTTGTGCAGTTATAATATACTATTCGTATCGAAGTTGTCACACAGAGCTGTCACGCTCGGCGTTCGATCGACGATAACTTCATAAGGAAATTAATGACCTGCGCAGATTTTTTAAGCCAACGTAAATTCATACGTTACTATTGTTAACAATTCGCAGTTTCCAATGTTAAGAAAGCGAATTCACAGCATCCAACATCATCAAACTTTCATAATACCATTATTATTTGAGCCTTTTACGACATGTTTCGAATAAGTTTACTTTAAATAAAGGAACAAATAATTAATTAAAAAAATTAAAAACCTTACAGCATAATAAGACCATCGGCAGTCAGCAGTTCTGTCCAAATACTTATAAGTGAGAATCGTTACTGACCAACTTAAAATTGTCATAGATCGTAAAAGGTAATTCTGATTGTAAAGTGATATAAGAAACTTAAAAATTATGTTTCAATCCCTATTTAACGATACCCAACTTGACATAGTTCGTTGATTTTCATTTGTTATAATGACAATTGACGAAATATGTCAAGTTTAAAATATCTTGGCCTGACGTAATCTGTGTGTAGATAATACCACCGGCCAGCGCGTGTTAAATCGCATTCGCGTCGCGATCACGTCCCGCTCTGTCGGTTTGACTAAAGCTTTATATAAATTCATTCGTGTACAATTTATATATTAAAGTATAAACATACTATACATAGCTTTTATTATTCTGGTGTATTGTAGCTTTCTTTAAGTGACGATTTTTTAAATACAGCAGGTGAAAGAGGTTATCCCCAATAAACAAACAAATTCCATTGTAATATTAGTGTCACTTCATACAACCATAGATATGTTACAAGTTCACTGGCAACCAGAACGATGACCACTTTGGACGAAGTTGCCTAGCAACCAGCTAGCGACTGGGTACGATAGGCGAGAGCAGGCGCGGATCCAGGACTTTGTTCAGCGGCAGGGTCAATTTTTGTGGGATTTAGGTATACTTGTATAGATAGTATTTCAAAAAATTAATAAAAAAGTACTAATACGTATCAGGAGTATGAACAATAATATAAAATATCTTTATATTGAGCCAAGGGGGAGAGGGGGCAATTGTCCATTTAGCCTCCCCCTGTATCCGCGCCTGGACGAGAGTTTCTTTGGGCCAACTAGACATATTTTCGAGCTTGTCAAAGTTGGAAATGGGTACAGATTTTTAACGTCATACAGTATGAACGTAACGTACATGAAAACAAACCAATGAAAATAGCAACTTAGTTAAGATAATTACAATAGTTCAATAATTAACCCTGATTCAAACCAATCACGTGTTAATTAAAAAGTGTTCTCGTATTAAATTTGACGTCAATCCTCAATACAAAGACGTTAAATGATCGCAACGTGACTCAGTTTTCGAAATACGGATTATTAAGATTACAATGTATGGATTAGCATTCGGAATTTATCAGATCAAAATATAAGTACCTACTTTATTCGTGTTAAGTTATCTCCGGGGTTCTAGTTACTAGTTTATTCGTAATTATGAATATATTTCTGAGAGTAAAGACGAGCAATCTATCCTAGAGAGAGGGAGGGTGCGTACTGCCGATATATAATAATAACTGATCAACGAGCTACCATAGACAAAATACAGTACAATTCACTAACAATTCGGATCGGCTTTTATAATATCGTTTGAAACATATGAGACTTATTTTAGTTTAAGGTAAGAATCCCACTTATACCTTTTTAACAACCGAGACAAAAAGAGTGGCGATATAACTTTGACCGCTGTGTGTTTGTCTGTGGCACCGTAGCTACTAAACGGGTGAACCGATTTGGATGCTTTTTTATTTGAAAGAAGGTTTTCTAGCGATGGTTCTTAGACATGTTCTACCAAAATCGGCCCCGCCATTCAAGATCTTGAGCTCGTTTCTTAGTTGCGGTAGGAATCTTAGACGCACAACAATTATTTGATTTACCTAAAATTTTAAACGCCTATGCATGCAACATAGCTCTACAAAATTATAGAATTAGATGCTGCAGCCAGGATCAGCAGGATACATAACTCCTCACGAACTTATAGCTGAGGTGTCGTGTAGGCACTCGTTTTAATGGTCTCAATGAATCGAATTTTGTTTTTTTTTATTTTATTCAATTATAGTATCAAAGTTTCATAAAGATTTACATAACTTGTTCGTTACTTCATAAATACCTAGTTAGTACCATAGTACTCACACTAAATTATTAGGTATGGTAAGGTTAGGTTTTTTACAGACTCACAGCTTTACTAACTACTTAGGTAATTGTTACCAGGTAACAAAATTGTCTTACATCACTCTCGAAGATATAAATGAATTCAAAACTATTTTCATTAATGGATAAACTTGAATTATTTCAATTGAAATTCGAAAAATTAAGAAACTTTTTCCGTACTTATTTAGTTTATATGACGCAGTATCGAAATACATCAATATCTCTGAATTTAACTTTTTGTGAGTTGACACAGTATTGCTTATTAGCGTCCAAATATGAGTCTGTCTACATATTTCGTAAATTATAAGGAAAATTCATTTGTATGTTTAGGACTATACAATGACTATTTCAAATTGGTGTTAATATCCTAATCGAGAACAATTACAATGTACTTAGCGCGGTCAGATGTTATTGAAATTACAAATCTATCGATCGTTTTGAGATAAAGTATCAAATACATCAATATCTCCGAATTCGACTTTTCGTGGGTTGACACATTGCGTATGCATCCATAGCATCCATATGTGATCGTTCTAAATAATATAAACCAAAGCAAATAATTTAATACAATATAGCTGCATTTACCACAGATTCAGAATTATCTGCACGCTTAGACATGTGGCAAATCAATCAAGCAGACAATTTATCAATTCGCCCCGACCGGGGACAAATGACCTCTCTTATGGGTAAACAGTATCGATCAGCGCACTGGGAGCTAGAGATTGGCGAGAATTACACTCATAAGTTTTGCTCTCAGACTTTCATAAACATTTATATAAGTTATTTCTCATTGCTAAAGTAATATAATAGGTATGTAGGATGAGTTTTTTTTTTAAGGATACCTCTCACTTACGACGTATCTATTAACTAGGTTACAGAGTTGTTTATATCGCTCTCGAGATTAAAACTTACAAATATAATAATCGCTTTATGAATACCAAGTTTATACTAGCAGGTCCGTGCCGTCCATACGTGCAAAGGCCGGGTGTATACTTAAAATTTTCAAATTTTTATATTTACATTGGATTTCGTATTAAAAACTTTGCGGAAGAGACTTGTTGATTGGACTAAACCATTTTCTACTAATATCGCCCGTACAAAAAGGCGCATTTAAGACAGTTGCACGACGGCGCCGATTAGGCTTTGCGCGGGCCTGTATACTAGCCCGAATAACTGAAAATGGACAATGTTTCTTTGGAAACACTTATAGAGCATATGTTTGCTATATAAGTGTTTCCAAAGAAACTTTGGATCTTGTAGGCTCGTATATACGAGTTAGTTTACCATTTATGAAAGATAATTTTTAAAAAGTTTAGTTTTTTTTACCTTTAAATATCGATTCTGCTGCGGCAAAATATCTAACGCATGCCCAGTTGACATCTTGTTTAAGCTATATTACTGTAAAGATTTATCAAAATCTGTCCAGTAGTTTTTGCGTGAAAGAGCAATTGCTCGTTCTTTATTTCTCAATTGAGAGCAAATGTGATTTTCATCTAGGATCAATATGATCGGGCGACTTTGGCCTATCACGAGCAACTCCAGGAAAAACTTCGGCTTGTATACTAATCATCACTAACTCATTTCATTTGAGGTTCGTTTCCCAAAATACTATGGTAATTAAGATGATTAAATTTCTGTTAAATGTTCCACTGCTTACTTAAGGTACGCTCAAAATAGGCCAGCGGTCCACCTTTTGATGACCATGAGGTATTATACTCGTAAAAACAATTCGTAGTTGCCAAGTCATCAATTTGTATTTGAGACAGAACAAAAGACGCAAAAGCAATTAATATAAACGAATCAAAGGTAATAATTATATAAACTAGCATTTTTAAATACTCTCACAGCATCTTATCGCGTGTTTTCCTTTAGTTCAACAGCCCGGATGCAATCAATCATGGCGGCCGACGGCTCAGATTTCGCGTAAAAAATATAATGATCACTATCATATCTTAATTAAACACCATGTATATTCGGATCAAAGGGACAAGGGATTGTATTATGTCTTTCTAATTAACGTAATCTTCTATGCATGAGACAAGAATTATACTTATAAGCTTTGCACTTAGACTTTTATAAAGATTTACATAAGGGGTTGTACATTGATCACGTGATGTTATTTGACAACTTTTTAGATCTTATGTGACATTTGGTGATTTTTACCAGACCCCCTTTGTGCCACGTGCTCACGTGCATAATAGGGCAGCCCCTTTTTTGTCTCTGGAAAATGCTTTATACATACCACCCAGATTTGTGTTGGTATGTGAGACTGCCACGACATAGTGCGACAGACTACACACTAAAACCCAGCGGTACTCTCCTCGTCTCTTTTGGGCGTCACGGGATCGCTTACGCATGTTACCGTGACAATGGACAGACCCTAAGAATTTACTCTCAGTGCCTTATTTTAGACAGTAACAGCGTAAAGTAACGTAAGTAACAACTTACGTAAATCTTAATTAAAGTCTGAGAACAAAACTTATATGTGTATTTCTCGCCTTAAAAGAATTTACTTTCAGTGGCTTATTTTTGACACGCTCAGCTTCCGTAAGGTTATATAGGTAATTGTTACCAGGTTACAGAGTTGTTTTATGTCAATTACGAGAGTGAGACTTACAAGTGTAATTCTTACCTAAAGCATAGTGCAATAAACTTCAAACCAGGAAATATACATTTAATGGGCATAAATACTACATTAATGCATACAAATCCGCGGGCAAAAGCTATGATATATAAACTTGGACAATCAAAATTACAACTCTCCTCCTAAATTCGGATTCAGTATTTCTTTCACTTTCTACTTTTCGTGAAATGATGACGAATACCGGAATCTGTGGACACAGTTTCAAACCTTAGACATTCTTATTTGAGTCATAATCAATGACTAATTGTGATGACTTATCAAATATAACTCACTTTACTAAAAATGATTTTGTTGATGATTAAATGACTTATTTTCCTTTTATTACGAACCTACGAAATATAAGAAATTGCAGCTAAAATTCGTACACAACTAAATACATTTTAACTATTCCAAACGTGATTGTTATTTCACGTAAAATAAATAATGAAATTTAATTAGAATGTCAAATGGCTTATATAAAACAGATGTATTAGATATACTCCACACGACATTGGCGAAATAACATGTGAATAATTGGCACAACTAAAAAATACTGATCAAAATAATTTAATTTATTACTTATTAGTCAATTAATTAATCGCACTTTTCACTACGGGTGTTGCACATACAAAAAAATCTTCTTTATTTTAGTTTAATATAGATTCTGTCCTATTATTTAACCGCGAATATTTCTGGCCTGGCCTAAAAGAAGTATTACAAATGCATTTACACTTTTTATTTAAAAGTCTGGTCTTAAACCTTTGACTTAACACAAGGCTTGTCTTCTGTGATTGTATTACAATGTATTCGTATAAAATGTACACGTATATTTAGAAAATGTATGAGATTAAACCTATAAAATCATGTAACTATTAATAGAGAACGTAATAACATTTTCAGTGGCGCCGTTCATACTGACGGTACACTAGCTACATTAGACAGACGGACCACTCAGAGATATCGAACCGATAGGAATTTCAGGCGATGCGAACGAACATCGCTTTAATTACGCCAATTCATTCGACTGGATCCGTGACTCATGGTATGAAATGTTCAACAGGATATGATATAAAGCAATTACTCGAGAAATGCATTGAAAACGAGTTAGCTATATGTAAAAATTATAATTAAAAAATATTTTATTCAAGTAGGCTTTTAAAAGCAGCTAAATCTTTTGAATCATTAAAACAAACAAAAAGTACTTAAATTTAGGAAAAGCTACCACCGGTTCGGAATGTAGATTCTACCGAGAAGAATCGGCAAGAAACTAGATAGGTAGTAAGTAGGTAGAACTCTTTTAAAATTGATTTATTAAGTACATACATTTAAAAATTGCAAATGTTATATTGAACATCCTGTATGAAATTCAGCCATACTAAATCTACGTGTTTAACTTAAAGTAAAGTAACAGCCTGTAAATTTCACATTTCTGGGCAATGGCTCTATTGAGAAGAAGATTTCGAGCTTAATCCAACACGCTGCGACGCTGTGGGTTGGCGTGTTAGCTTTGAATTCTTCGTGATGTTTTCTTTCGCCGCAGAGCACGAGATGAATTTAAACACAAATTTCGCAGTTGAAATTTCAGCGCTGTTAGCGGGGGTTTGAAAAAGCGGTCATCGGTCGAAATCGGCGTATTCTAACCACTATGCCAGATCGACTAGTTCTTGGTTAATAGTAGAAGGTTTATCGTATCGCTATCTAAAAACAAAAGTAAGTAAGTTTTAAGTATTTTAGGCTATATTTTATATGGCAGAAAGAGTCGAAAGCTCAACGTCCTCTATTATTACTTTTTAATCTCATTCACCCTTATTCCTTTTTAACCCGCTATGGGCTAACTCCAGGGGACAGCGGGATCACTTAACATCATTTGACCTACTTTTTTTGCCCGCAAAATATGTAAAAAAATGACAAATAGCGGTCCTGATAAAGTAATGACATCACCGGAAATCGTGACAGAATTAATTGTTCATATATCAAAATATATTTTTGTTATGTTTTCAAAAGTGGAAAATTTTTCGAAAATTACTTTCAAAGTTAAACAATTGCTTGTTAAAAACTCTTTAGTTGCGCTTGATAAGAATATCTTTAAAGTTCTATTAGTATAGAAAATTCTGTTTTTTTTTTTAATTTTTTTCGTTAAAACCTTTCCCATAATTGGACGCTGATAAGCAATACTGTGTCAAGCCACACGGACTTCGTTTTGAGAAAATGGCGTCTAAAGATGTCAAACCTATTCTTAATAAATTAGTTTGAAGACGTATATATTCATCTTTTTTTTCTATTTTGATAAAATGTGTATTGAATTAAAAGCAGATAGATTTATTTAATATGTTATCTATACTAATAATAATATATATATAATAATAAGTCTAGCGGGTCGATGTCTGTACATGGAAGATATATGAAAAAAAATCTTACTGGCGGCCTTTACCAACGCAATAGAACCCAAAACAAAGATTTTTAGAATTCTTATCTGTTTGTCTGTTTGTCTGTTTGTCTGTTTATCTGTGCGTTTGTGCACGCTAATCTCAGAAACGGCTTATCCGATTTAGATGCGGTTTTCACTAATATATTGTAGTAAGCTTCACTTAACATTTAGGGTTTGTTTCATGTCGATCGGTTCATAAATAAAAAAGTTATGTCAATTTAAGGGTTCACGTCGAACATTATTTTGTACTTTTCACTAAATGCATTAAAGTATATACAGTACTTATATCAAAAAATACATTTTAAATTTTTGTCTGTCAGTCTGTCTGTCTATTTGTTTGTTCCGACTAATCTTTGAAACGGCTGAACAAATTTTTAATGGTACTTTTACTTGCAGTTAGCAAATTTTATAAGGAGTGACATAGGCTGACTTCTATTTTAGATATTTCTAATCGATACGTATAAAAAAAATCTAACGGGTCGCTGTCTGCACATGACAGATATATAAAAAAATATAATATTGGGGGCCTTTACCTACGCAATAGAACCCAAAACAATAATTGTTAGATATTTGTCTGCTTATCTGTGAGTTTCTGCCCGCTAATCTCAGAAACGGCTTATCCGATTTAGTTGCGGTTTTCATTAATATATTGCAGTAAGCTTCACTAAACATTTAGTGATTTTTTCATTTCAATCGGTTCATAAATAAAAAAGTTATGTGAATTTAAGGGTTCATATCGAACATTATTTTGTATTTTTCACTAAATGCATGAAAGTATATACAGTACTTACATCAAAAAACCCAATTTTTTAATTTTTTGTCTGTTTGTCTGCTTCTTACAACTAATCTCTGAAACAGCTGAATGAAATTTGATGGGACTTTCACTTGCAGTTAGGGGATGTCCATTAATCACGTGAGGGCCAGAGGAGGGAGAGGGGATGGAAGAAAAAAATCACGAAGTATCACAAAGTCTAAAAAGTTCTTAAAACATTACGTGATTAATGAACAGCCACTATACCTAGCTAATATTATACGGATTAACTTAGGCTACTTTTATTAAAAAATATATTTATTTTAATGAATAAGTAAAAAAGAGTTATTATTGCCGCTTAGTACGGGAAGCAATTGAAATTAAAAAACATAAAACCTTCAATCGCGATGACGGATTTAAATTGTCGACCGCTTGGAACCCGGTGATAAATAAATTTAACAAAAGTGAAGTACCTCGAACAATGTTCGCGCGAACCGATTGTGTTAGTGTGGTGTGCTCCCAGCATTATAATAACGGTAAAGACAATATTAATATTGTGAGGGTAGGCGAAGAAAACTCGCGCACTCGTCGCCGGAGGGCGCGCGGTACACCAGTCAGCTCGTGACCACGGCGAATGTAACTTCGTCGAAACGTCGGGCAATAAAAAGGTATTACTACTATTAGTTATCGCGATAAGACCCGTTATATTAAATATGAATTAATTAAATCTTTAGTAATTCTTCAAAAAAACGATCATACCTAAAAGTGAAATTTTGAATATTATAACGGGATGTAGTACGCTAATAGCGGGTGAGTACAATAGCCGAGTCCAGTGAAATATAGATTTTCAATAAATTAATTCATTTTTTTAGGAATTATCTAAACCTACTTCGGTAACGGAGTAGGTGACGGGGGCCAAAAAAAAACGTCACATTCTATCAACTTTGTATAGCTCAAATCGTTCAAGGTAATGCAGACTTTTTCCTAAGCTTACCGGGAGCCATGACTTAACCACATATTTGATTATGTATATTTGATATATATAGAACCGATTACTTAACTTCTAATTCATGTATAGATTTAATGTTATTTTATTAAAAAAGAAATCTTTTCCTTTAATTTGTCTCTTACTTTTACTTTCCGAAAGTTAATTCTTACAAGTGACACTATTAGGTAGGTGGTGCAATAATATAGAATGTATTCTTTTTTCTTTAAATTTGTGGGTTCAGTTCCTGGCCAGGCGAATCATGAAATCAAAAAAAACTTATGATGCAGTTTTAGATTTCTCAAAATCGGACACGAGACTCCTTTAAGTATTTTTCGCGATTCCTTAAAGTTCCGGATATGGCCTATTAAGCCCAGAAATTTTAAAGACCAACACCGAAAACTTTTCTTCAACATTTATAGTGAAAACCGTGGAGGAATACCGTATCTGAGTTAGTGTCTGCTTATAAATACAACCAGAAAGTTCCCAAATCCAAAGTAAAAAGCTCCTTTCTGGAGCAGTACCGCAGACTATTATAACCTTGCTTTGCAGGAGACATGCCAAGCATTCTGTAATCCACGCGAACGAAGTCGCGGGCACAGCTAGTATAATAATAAGTTTTTAAATATTTGAGATTATTTTATAAATTGCAAAATATGGAACGCACCTGAAATACGAAACATTGAGTTAAGAAACTTTTTTCGATACTTATTTAGTTTAGATGACTTGAAATTTGTTTGGATAATGTTAAATAGGTGACGTAGTATAAAAATACATCAATATCTTAAAATTTGACTTTTTGTGGGTTGACACATTATTGCTTATTAGCATCCAATTAGGGTACTCTAAATTTCCAATGAACATCTGACTCTTATTTTTAGAAAATAACTTCAAATTGATTTTTTCTAAATTAGAAACGAAGTTGTATAAAATCTTTCATCCCCTGTCTTAATTACCGATTTACTTTATTGACCGACTTCAAAATAGAGAAATGTTGTATGTTCGGCTGTATGTGATTTTTTCAGAATTTTATATTTTTTGTTGGAAAAGGTAACTACAAGACTGTCAGCTGGACATGTGTTGGATATTTTACCAGCGTTAGCAGAATCGATATTAAAAAAAAAACTACACTTTTTTTATTTAAACGTTGGATCTTGTAGGCTCGTAGATATATGTATAGGCATCGTTTATGAAATAGAATGAAAAAAAAATCAGTTCAGTTTTGTTTTACTTTTAAATATCATTCTGATAACGCTAATCTCATGCACATCCTGTATACTTCCTAGTCAGTTTAGGTTCTGCTGCGTAGATGGGACATTAAAACGCAGAAAATATTTATTTTTGCTTTTTAGTTTATTTGTATTAAATATTTTTTTTATTTTTTTTTTAATAAAAAAAAATTATAAATCAAAATTATTAGCTCGAAATCCCACCATTTCTACGCTTATCTATTTAATTTTTATGAATAATATGGATGATAAGCAATAATTAAGTCAAATTTGGAGATATTGATGTATAAAGTGCATCACGTATTTAACATTATTCAAAAAAATGTTAAAGTATATATATATATATATATATATATATATATATATATACTTTAACATTTTTTTATATATAAGTCTTCAAATTAATTTATTAAGAATAAGTTTAACTCTTTAGACGCCATATTCTTAAAACGAAGTCCGTGTGGCTTGACATAGTATTCAGAGTCCAATTATGTATAGCACATTTAGTTCCCGGAAATTTAATATTATTTATATCTTTTCAGGCAACTTAATAACCACAGTGGCGCTGCTGATGCATCCGAAGTTACGCGGTCACGTCACCACGATGTTCGTGTTGTCTCTCTGCGTGTCCGATCTTCTGTTCTGTAGCATCAATTTACCTCTAACTGCGAGCAGGTATCTTACAAGCTGACAAAATTTATAGCCTTGTGCCTTGCGATATGTTGATTGAAATATTTTTTTAGATACCTTACAAGATTACCAATGAATTTATAGCGTTATGCCTTTCGATGTGTTTTTTTTTTAATAAAGGAAAAATATTATTAATAATAAATCTAACTAAAAAAAGGTTTTTTTCATTCGTGGTGTATTTTTTTATGTTTATAAACCTCAGATCTTCGTCATTAAATAACCTGTTTTGAATTTTTTTTTTTATTCCTAAGAATATTTTCACATAACTCCCATAGAATTTTCATCATAATCGTTTCAATACTTTGGTTTTTAAACCAAAATAACTGAAGTTCTTATATATGTATGTCATTTAAGCAAACAAAAATTCGAAATTCGCTTTTTAAGTCTTGTTATATTTTTTTAAAGTCTAAAGTTTTTTATTTTCAGAAATATATATACATTTTTTTTAATTCAACATCATAATTCTCGCTTCATGTTAAATAATAAATAATGTTCTTTGCAGGTATATTCAACAGCAATGGGTGTTGGGTCCCCGGCTGTGTCAGATGTTCGCCTTCGTGTTCTATGGGAACGAAGCGGTGTCCCTGCTCTCCATGGTTGCGATCACCATCAATAGGTAAGGCACTCGACAAAATTCCTAGAAAGTATCTTATTTTTTTAAAATTATAAATATTAAACGCTCAGGCACTATTTGTTCGTGTACAAATTAATTTATATTTATCATCTTTAGGCGAGAATTACAATTGTAAGTTTTTCTTACAGATTTTCATAAGAATCATATCATTGTTTACATTCACAGCTTTCGTAAGGTTACTTAGGTAACCAAGTTACAGAGTTGTTTATATCGATTACGAGAGTGAAACTTATAAGTGTATTTCTTGCCTTACAATAATATATTATACTAGCTGTCCCTTACAGTTTCACTCGCGTTTATAATTACTGCTTGGCTCCTATGAGTCGTAGCGTGATGTAATATAGCCTATAGCCTTCCTCAATAAATAAACTATCAAACTCAAAAAGAATTTTTCAATTCGAACCAGTAGTTCCTCAGATTAGCGCGTTCAAACAAACAAACTCTTCAGCTTTATAATATAAGTATAGCCTACAGACGCTATTGCATTTAAAACGTAACTGTTAAAAGAAATAATTGTAACTAGTGGTCACCAAGTGGTTACAATTCGACCATAATTAATTTAAATTTTAAGTTTGAACATTATTGAAGTTCTCTTTTCAAATATTTCATTTGACCATAGACTAACGATAAACAAAAGAGTGTATATGAGTGTGTGTGTGTCAAAAAAATGGTAGTGTGTGTAATGTTATTGTTATGATTAAAAAAGATGTGATCAATCTGCACTCCTTCTCTATATAAACTATAAATGTACGAAATTTCATACTCCTTTCGACAATTACCTTATTTAAAAAACGCTTGAAAGATTATTTTCTGACACAAATTTATCCTCCATCATAACTTAATACTATTCCATGTCACACCTTGTGTATTATATAAGTATTGATTTGTGTATATATTTATATATGTAGTTATAAATTATGTATCTATATGTATGTTTATTTTAATATATTTGTATCTCCTACTTTTAGTAGCACTATGTTGCCCGCTTATTGATGTTATCACTCACCTCCATAGGTTGACTGGAAGAGAACTCTTACAGATAAGTCCACCTTTGCCTATATATTTACGTAATTAATGTATTTAACTAATTTATTGTGCAATAAAGAATATATATGATATGTAAGTACTTCTGCTTATTTCAATAAAACCCGAACACGATCAATATTGAAAATAGGCGACATATTTGCTATTATCTTTTGATTGCGTTGACTTAGAACTTTAATTTTTTCACAGCCGCATCGTAGACTTGAGTATATGATATTAATTTCAACATGATACGTCTATGCATTTCTGAGAAAAAAGTCTTGACAGCCGGACATACAAACAGACAGACAGACGGACAACAAAGTGATCCTATAAGGGTTCCGTTTTTCCTTTTAAGGTACGAAACCCTAAATACTTTTAACCGTCTTATCAGAAAAACAAAACATAATTAAAAAAACAATACCATAACAAAAAATTAACCCCATTACCTTATTAAAAACAAATTCAATAAACCATCCAACCAAGCGAAACCAGACACATCACAGCTCCACCAAAAACAAACACGAAAAAGAAAACCATAAAGAAACAGCACAACATCACATATCTCGTAACCATTAACCCACAACATTACAAAATAAGTGCCGTAAAGATGTCAGTTCCGAATATCCCGACCCGGAAGGTGTAAAAGATAAAAGAGATGCGCGCGCGCAAGATTGATCTCGTTCGTATCGTAAAAATAATACGTGGGAACGCTCGTGCGTAAACTCGTGGGCTATTTAGTGGTTTCACTTTTGCTGGTGTAGCTTTAAGTTCGCGTTTTGTAATTGTGGTCTTTAGATTTTTAAGTTATTGCGTTTAATTATTCTAACTCTTCACTTTTTTTTAAACTTTTTTTTTTAATAGTGTGATTCATACTAAACATTGTCCATGTAATGTATCTGATCTGTCTGTCTGTTATGTTTTAATGCTAATTTTTAATCCGAATACAAAGCTTAAAGAAGGTTAATTGGATGAAAAATTTTATGCACTCAAAGTTTCGGGAAATCTTGTACATTATAATAAAAACTATACAAAATATAAACCGAATTCAAAAACGAATTTAATAGATACAAATAAACTTAAAGGCAAAAAATACATATTTCCTACAACATTTTAAAGTCGGTGCCAAGTAAAAAAAGTTCCTGACGAATTGAGAACCTCCTCTATTATTGGAAGTCGGTTAAAAAGAGGTAAATGCCACTCGTTATTTAACCTAGATTCTACAGGCTTACAATTTTGTATACACGATCTATGGTTTAGTTAAAAATAATAGCAATGCGACGAGAACGCCTGTTCGTTTGAACGCTGTTTTTATTATTGAAACAAAAACGAAATTGCCAAAAAAATCCCTTGCGATAAGCATTATTATGATTGTATTGTTAAAACTAGTATACCCTTCTCCAAGATTCAATCTATATCTATACCAAAATTCATTAAAATTGGTCCAGGTTAAAACGGTAACAAACACACAGACCGACATAGTATAGTTACATATTTTCGCATTTATTAATATTGAAACTAATTCGATTACGCAAATCGCGTCATATGTTTTGGAGAAAAGCGATAAATCGCTCGTAAATCTGGAGTTTTCCAATGAGCAAATTTCAAAAGGGTCGTTGTGACGTCACATCGTTACATTAAGAATTTAGAATAACTCATTCCTTATTTGAAATATGCTTTATTTAAAATTTAAAGATACGATCAAGATGGTATTATTTTTAAACATTTATTGTAGGTTTTATAGTAATAGGACTGTATATAACACGAGAATTATACATATAAGTTATGATTTCAAACTTTCATAAAGTTTTACATTAGTAATTTCTCATTGGTTTGACACCTGAAAATTTATTGTCAGTATTTTTGACATTCACAGCTTTCGTAACTACTTACGAAGTATCTGTTACTAGGTTACAGAGTTAAATTTACAAATGTAATTCTTGCTTAAGAAATAACATATGTAAATAAGAAAAAAAACATATAGATTGATCCGGACTTATGTCCTTAGATGTTCTAAGCAAAACTCTAAACACCCATAAGAAATTTATTTACATAATAAAAAATTTAAATTGTAAAAAAGAGCATTTTTAAGTCTATAGATGTTATCTTATAAAATAATTGTGGGAGTGGAGATATGTTTAAAAACAGAACGCGACTGTTCAATAATTGTTTATTAGATAATCATATATTTACGCTCTTTCGGCATTTAGTTTATGGTCTGTCATGTGACTGTATAGTCTGTGGCATTAGTGCTATTGTGACTCTGTAGCATTAGAATTCATATCCGGTTCCTGACTCTCGCTCTGCGTTCATCCGAAGTGTGAACACAATGTTAGTTTCGATAAATCAGTCTGTTTAACAACATTTAAGCATTCCAGAAAGAAACAGAAAATTATACACTGATAAGCAATACTATGTCAAGGCACATTTCATTTTGAGAAAATGGCGTCTAAACATGTCAAACCTATTCTTAATCAATTTGTTTGAAGAAGTATATATCTTATCTTTTCTTTTTTAGGGTTCCGTACCTTAAAAGGAAAAACGGAACCCTTATAGGATCACTTTGTTGTCCGTCTGTCTGTCTGTCTGTCTGTCTGTCTGTCTGTCTGTCTGTCTGTCGGGATGTCAACCCTTTTTTCTCAGAAATGCATAGACGTATCATGTTGAAATTAATATCATATACTCAAGTCTACGATAACATGCGGCCGTGAAAATATTAAAGTTCTAAGTCAACGCAATCAAAAGATAATGGAAAATATGTCGTATATTTTGACCATTTTAGCGTTTTCGCAAGGGAATCAAAACCTATAAGGTACTTCCCATTGACCTAGCACGATGAAATTTGGCAAGAAGTAAGATCTTATGGTACAAATAAAGGAAAAAATCTGAAAACTGTAAATTTTTGTATGTATGTTTGTCTGTTTGTAAGTTTGTCTTTCAACCTTTTTCTCAGAAACGCGTGAAGGTAACAAATTTTTATCAACGTCAAGTACTCAGAGTTGTAATTACTAAGAGCTGTGAAAAAATCAAACTTCTAAGTTAACGCAATCAAAAGATACGGTCATTTATATCACATATTTTAAGTATGATAGCGTTTTTAACGTTTTCGCAAGGGAATCAAAACCTATAGGGTACTTCCCATTGACCAAGCATTATGAAATTTGGCCAGGAGCAAGGTCCTTTAGTATACATAAAGGAAAAAATCCGAAAACTGTAAATTTTTGTTCGTATGTCTGTCAGTCTGTACGTCTGTCTTTCAACCTTTTTCTCAGGAACGCGTAAATGTATCAAGTTGTAAATTGATCAAGCGGAAAATATATTAATCTTAGAATTAAAATTATATGTACTTGTAACAAATTAACATAGAAGTTGACCATGGTCAAAAAAACAATTTTACAAACACTGAGAAGAAATTTGTATCAATACGAAAACATTAAAAAGCAGCAAACCTTTATAAACAACGCAACGCAATCTATATATCGCAGCTAACAAAATGATAGCGCGATGCAGCGTACAGCTAATGCCATCTATTACAACATTATGACATTAACTGTGATATAATTCTGCTCGATTAATAAAAATTTTTATTTTAATTATTATTTAAACGCGCTAAAAATTATAAAATAAACTTTTCATTTAAAAGTTTTATCGTCGATTTATAACGTCATTACGTAATTATCATTCAATATAAGAGCTTCACGCGATTTGATTTAAGTACTCGTATTGACTTAGTACGAAAATTTTAAAATTAAATTCAAACAGATCGAGTTATTTAATTTACTTATTTATCTACACATATAAGTCTTCTGGTTATTAGTAATATAATTAGTTATTTATAAATAAACAATTAGTTTTGTTCGAATTAAGGATTAATTATTTTCGTCTTGGCAACACTAATATATATTTCGATATTTTGATTGATAATGTAAATCTAAATATTTTACGAACGTAGTGCAGGGGTAGTGGAGTGTAGTAGAATATAAATAAAAATAAAACGAGAACAAAATATAATATAATTATGTTGTTAATGTCAAAGTCAACAAGTTAGTTCATTGAAATTGTCAAGAGATGGCGCTAGGTGTATCCTGAATCGCGCTATAACTTTTTTTTTGAAAGTATAAGGTGTATTAGTACTTAAAATAATATTTGTGTTTCCATGGATTGCATCCATGATCGTGTTTTAAATTAAAGTGCTCCTAAGTAGTTTCAAAATAGTTTTTGGGACGTGATCCATATTTACATAATATTTGATTATATTTAAGCGACTTCTAAAAAGGAGTGTTTTCAATTCGACCTTGTATTTAATTTTTTTTTATGTTTGTTCGCCGATTACGCCGCCATTTGGGTACCGATTTTCAAATTTTTTTTTTGTTTGAAAAGGTATACTTCCAAGGTGGTCCCATTGTCTTCAGGTCAGGATCAGATGATGGGATCCTGGAGAAATTGAGGGAACTCCTCAAATATTATAAGCAAGCGTATACCGATTTAGGTATTTTTGATAGTAACTTATGTTGGAACTGATGATGAACACCACAAATGGCGTAGATGGGTTAGTCTTATATAGATTTCTATAAGTTTGTACGGAACCCTCGGTGCGCGAGTCCTACTCGCACTTGACCAGTTATTTATAAAAAGTATAAGTAATTAAAAGCAAAATGATATATTTAATATATTATCTAATAAAAAGTTTTTCAAATATTTGAATTTATTGTATAAATTGCAAAATATGGAACGTACTTGAAATTCAAAGCAGTTAATTATGAAACTTTTTTCCGTTTAGTGAATATGACTTGAATATTTTTTTTCGAATAATGTTAAAAAGGTGATGGGGTATCAAAATTCATTAATATCTCCGAATTTGACTTTTTGTGGGTTGACCTAATGTTGCTTATCGGCATCCGATTATATAGACAGGCATAGCTGCACTTTCGTGTGCGATCCGTTCTTGCAGTTCTCTTGTGTCTTAATGTATCGGATGTCTTGCTCAAAGCGCTCTGTCAATTAATGTGTTCGATGGTGAGTCATGGCAAATCTTGATGTTAATCCTATTCGATTGAAGCGAAGCTCTAAGGTTCTAAAGATAATAAAAATTGTCAATTGTAAAAAAGTGCAACTTTAAGCCTATGGTTGTCTTATTAAAAAGTTATGGGATTAAACATTATTAAAGAAAGACGCGACTTATCGTCTGGTCTAACTTGAGCTTCGTCGTTCGACTATTTCCGATTTATGTTCAAGTAGGCTAAGATTTTTTTATGATGGTCCAATTTTCATGTGTCTCGCAAACTATTTGATGGACATAATCGGACGCTCATAAGCAATACTATGTCAAGCCACACGGTCTTCAGAAAAAAGCGTCTAAAGATGTCAAACCTATTCTTGATAAAATTGTTTGAAGATATATGTATCCATCGATTCTCATCTATTTTAACAAAAGGTATAACGAATTAAAACACACATTTTTTATCTAATAATAAGTCTTTCATAAATATGAAATTATTGCATTTTGTAACGAACTCACTTTTATAATCGAATCATTAAATTCAGAAACTTTTTTCCGTACTTATGTATATGTTATATATATTATTTATATTTTAAACTTTCGAGATTTATACTACTTATATTATATAGCGGGTCTTATCGTGATAACTAATTGTAGATTACTACTACCTTTTTTGCATCCGTCGTGGTCACGAGATGAGTCAGCTCATGACCACGACGGATGCAACTTCGGACAATAAAAAACGTACTGTGGTTTAGATGACTTGAAACGTTTTTAAATAAAAACGGGGGTTGTTAGTAATGTGAATGATTATATTCTTTTAGTTATTTACAATATATGTTTAGAAAGTTTTACATGAATTATTTACACGGAACGAAACAAAGAAAAATTTAAAAGGAAAATTATATGACAAATCAAAATTTACAATACGTATAGCACACTGAGGCGCGGCTGTCCACGTGACGCCCGCTTGCCTAGTAACATAATACAACGCTTGTGCCGCGTATTCGTCATGAAATTATTGTCCGCCACATCATGTTAACCCATTTAGTGCCATCGTTTGAGTACAATTAGTTTTTGTAACCTAGCTTTTACATACGGACTATTCAATGAGTTTGTGCCTGTACTCGTGCGAGTACACCCTTCGAAAACTTTCCGTAATAAAAAACATTTCTTTTTCTTTTGTTTTTACATATGCCACTAATAATTAGACATTAAAGGATTTTGGTTTAAAATGCTGCAAGCTGAATTTTGACGCTTAATGTGTTTGGGCGAAGTTGACTTTCCGTTGGTTGGCACATTATTGCTTATCAATATCCAATGGTTCTATAGTTTTAATTTACCTGCGTATATATAGATACCACAATATAAATACATAAACGAGGTTCAAAATTCAAATTTCGAATAGGGTAAAATGAACTACACACAATTACCTTCTACTTTTGCGTTCATTGCGGAAGAATAACTTGGACTTCGCATTTTTCTTTTCTAACTTATATAGACATTAAATACTTCATGGAGGTTTTTATTATCATAACTTTGAATATAAAAGGGATATATAATCTGTGGCTGTTAAAATGTAAATTATAAAGGCAGTCCATTAAAAGACCCACATCTCGGCTTTAACGCGTCACTTGATGATGCGTTTCAATTTAAGTGCTCCTATTGTTAACACCAAAGAACAATTGATCAGAAGTGGCGTACGTCGAATGTTATACAAAATATGATTTACTAACTGTCTACTGTTACTGCTTCGCGCCTATGAATCGTGATATAATATAGCCTATAGCCTTTCTCAATAAATAAACTAACACAAAAAGTATTTTTAATTCGAATTAATAGTTCCTGAGATTAGCGCGTTCAAAGAAACAAATAAATTTTTTCGCTTTATAAAATTTGTATAGATTTGTATGCTCAATAATATAAATAGAGCATATACTTATAAAATATTTCTAAAAATTACTATTATTAACATATTAATAAAGTGTGCATTACTTCAAAATTATATAAGAATTAACAAAAAGAAAAAATATTTTTTTAAACGCTAAAACAATTTTTTATCAATGTTAATGTCTATTTTCATTTAACAAGTTTGGTAACGTGGCAACATTTGACAGTTTTAGTACAAAAATAAGAAATCAACTGTAAAAATATATCGCTATGCGATAACAGCAGCTCACAGTAATTGGTCTGCTATATAAGTACACAATTGACTTCGAAAGTACCTATATATATTTTTCATCGAAATCTGATCACATATGATTTTATTGTAATCTCCAGAATAAAAATCGATGCTTAGTATTGTTACAAAATCTGATACTGTATAATATACCATTTAACATGCTTATTAACAATCATTTACAAAATTACAGTTTTATTATATCTGTATAAAGAGAGAGAACGAATTTCGTATGTAAGAAGTAAACTCCGGAACTACTGAATCAATTTAAAAAAATATGATATCATTTGATCGTAGGCATTTTTTTGTATACACATACATATATACATGCATATATTAAAATAAAATCACAAACAAATCTAGTATCAAATATTTGGACCGGGACAAAGTAAAGTCGTTAAAGCCTAAAACGGGAAGATGTTTGAATATCCCTAAAACCACTTCCATTGCGATCTCTGTTCTAAGGTTATTATAACTTGTTTCTGGACGAGTTAAGTGCATTGTGCGGAGTGATATAAGCATTTTAAGTCACAGTTAAGTTGTGAAGAGTGACTAATAAAATAATAAAAATATAAAAGGGTTACATGTATAAGAGATTATACCTTACTACTTAAGTGATATAAATAAGCACTTATTTATATACGTGATCGCTAGAATCGGAATTCGACCGTAGTTCATTAAATTTTCAACACATTTTGAGATTGACCACAGATAATCTATTCTCGATTTGACAACAGACTTAAACAATTAACATAAGAGTATATGGACGCTGATAAGCAATACTGTGTCAAGCCACACGGACTTAATTTCGAGAAAATGGCGTCTAAAGATGTCAAACCTATTTTTAATAAATTTGTTTGAAGAAGTATATACCCATCTTTTTTCTATTTAAATAAAATGTATAATAAATTAAAAGCTGTTTGATATAGTTAAAAGTTTTATCTGATACTAAGTTTTTCTTATATATAAAATTATTGTATAAATTGTAAAATTTTCGAAACAATTAATTAAGCTATTTTTTCCGTACTTATTTAGTTTAGACGACGTTAAAAATTTTCGAATACTGTTAAATACGTGACGCATTATCATAATACATCAATATCTCCGAATTTGACTTTTTGTGGGTCCATATGCGTGTGTGTCATATCGTCGGGGATAGTGCAAAACCGCGTAACTACCTTTTGCTATAAGGTCCATCTTTGAATCAAATGTTAAATTTCATTATTGACAAGAAAACAAGTTAGCTAAAAATTATATAGTCGATATTTGTATAATTAATATTTATCATAAATAAATTTTGACATGACATCGTTGGCACCACAAATACAATTCACTGCGTCATGGCAAATACTAATATATACATAAATACTAATAATGCATTAGAATATGAAGTAGATACTCTATTCTTTAGAAATCAAAATGAAGTTTCTTTTTAATAGATTTCCAAAAAGGACGAAGGTTCTCAATTCGTCGGGGACTTTATGTATGTTTTTGACTTATTTTTAGGCTGTATTGAGTAAATTGATGAATAAACAATAACAAACATATGATAATATTATTGAATTAATATATTATAAATATCATTTAAATATATTTTAATGCACCGTGGATAACTCAATAAATAAAATATACCATCTGAAACTAATCACTGAGAAATTCAATGAGAAAATAATTCAAGTGAGTCGGAAAAAATCCTGCTCATGCGCAGAGAAGTCGCGGGCGGCTGTAACGAAATAGATGATTAATTAGTTTCAAATATTTCTATAATCCACTTTAATCGCTCCACGCAAAATAAACACCGCACTTTCTAAACATTTTTACACATAATTGCACGCCAGCAAATAAATACTAACTTAGTTTTCTAATACTTTCCTATTTCGAGTATTCGATTTTATTTCTTTATTTTCATTTATAATATTTTGATTACAATTAGCAGAGTCATACACAATCCTTAAGCTGATTATTCTGTAGCCTACGACATTTAGAGCCGAGATGGTTTAGTGGTTAGAACTCGTCGATCTTAACCGATGATCGGATTCAATCCCCGGCTAGCACCGCTGTGCTAAATTTGTATTTGAATTCATCTCAAGCTCGGCGGTAAAGGAAAACATCGTGAGGAAACCTGCATATGCCGGGAGAAATTCTGACACATGTATATCCGCTAACCCGCAGTGGGGCAGCGTGGTGGATTAAGCTCTATACCCTTCTCCTTAATGAGAGAAGGCCTTCGCCCAGCAGTGGGACATTTACAGGCTGTTACTTTACTACGACATTTTGAAAGCATCAGGATTAATTTTTTTGAGTATTTTTTAAACGATTTCCATTAAATTTGACAGACGCGTTGGCACAATGGTTACTGCAACTGACTAAAGTGCTAACATTCGCGGGTTCGATCCCCGCTGACGGCAAACGTGTGTATTCTGCCATACAGATGTTTTTCGTGGTCTGGGTGTTTGTGTTAGTGTTGTGAGTGTTTCCGGACCCCCAACACAAGGTCATGAGATCTTAATGGGGGCCGTTGAGTGTGATGCGTTATTATTACTTCGGAAGTTATGTTATAAAAGTTTTATGTCAATCTGATTGATATATTACTTTATACATTGTACAAAATAAGCAAACAAGCCTTTCATTTGACTATATGTATGTATTTACAGAATTAACTAATACAAGTGAATGTTTTGGTTTTTTTTTCGGATATGTTCTTGGAAATGTAGCGAATGGAAAAATCCGTAATGGCGTTTGAATCAGGGCAAGAGCATCCAATCAATTACCTCCCGTATTTAATCACTCGTGTCCCTTAATAGTAGAGAGAACAAAATTAATTCAGATCCGAATTTGATTCAAAGGGTAGTGGGATATTGGGGCATGAATTTGATACTAAAGATGTATAATAAATACATTCTAAAATAAAAGAAGTGAAAAAGATTAAAACACATATTTCTTTATTTAGAGAATTTAAACACAAATTTAGCGCTTGAAACACAGCGGTACTAGTCGGAGCTTGAACCCGCGATCGGTTGAGACGTGTTAACCACTAGGCCATCTCGGTTCCACAATTGATTGAATCCTATTTCTAATATTTTTTGTTCCTATATTTTTTATTGCAATGTTTATAACACCCCCTCCCCCTATTAAACACAGAATATTATATTAGTTAAGTTATCACTGGGGTTCTAGTCTCTAGTTTACTTGTAAATAGAATATATTTGTGAAAGTGTAGTCGAGCGATCTATCCTAGAGAGAGGGAGGGTGCGTAATACAGGATGAGTTTTTTAACTGGGTGTGGTAGGCCAAATCCGAACTATAAAAAATAGCGAATGCTTAAAGAAGTCTGGGAACCGATTTCAATTAAAAACTAAAACTGCACCATAAGTTTTTTAAAAAATTATTTTTCCTAGCCAGGAATCGAACCCAATGATTTCGATAAAAAATGGCACCTATATTATTGCACCATCAGATAGTGTTTCTTATAAGGATCAAATTCTGGAAAGTAATAGTATACGGCGAACTTAAGGAAAAGGCTTAGTTTTTACAAAATACTATTAATCTCATACATTAATGTATAGTTACTAACTGATGTTTACCATAGACAAAATACGGTCTATATTTACATTCATGATATATTCCTAACAATAAAAAATCTAGATGAAAGCTAATACAGAAACAGTGACACAGTTCTTAAGATTTATGGCGCATGAAAATCAGTTACATGAAGTTTTAAAAAAAAAATTATTATGCTCATCTATCATGCGTGTACTCTTCGTGAATATTCATGGGGCATAAAAAATTGAGGTTAGTGCCTGCGCGTTGAGAAGATTGCAATTAATAAGTTTTTCTGAATAAATAATAAAAATACTAGAATAAGTAAATAATGGTATTAATGTCAATGATATTTTATAACTGGATCCTGATAAGCAATACTGTGTTAAGCCACACGGATTTCATTTTGAGAAAATGGCGTCTAAAGATAGGACATCTTAGAAACCTTATTCTTAATAAATTTGTTTAAAGATGTATATATCCTTTTCTTTTCTATTATGGTAAAAGTTGTGATTAGTGTTGCCCAAATGCAAGAACAAGACGAGACTTAGCCAGTCTTGGTCTTGGTCTTGCGCCCATACACCTGGTCTTGGTCTTGGTCTTGGTCTTGCGCTCCCGGTCTTGGTCTTGGTCTTGGTCTTGCAGCAAGAGTCTTGCAAGTCTTGCAATTACCTATTAGTCTATTACTATTTATTAAAGTTTACTTTAAATGTTAGAAAAACGTATTAGAATTGGAACTTGGAACATTGTGAGCTTGAATTAACATAGCCATAGTAAAGATCAAGCAGATTAATAAATAACTGAAGATTTGATAAGAAATTCGAAAAATCAACTGACCTATATGTCGTTTTCATGGAAGTAACTGTTTCTTAATAAACATTTATGATTTATAAGCTTACATTTGCTACAACATGTAAAAAAAAAAATTAATTACAATAACTTGACTGTATTTTAAAGAACAATACTTATCTGTCTAGAAAGAGATTGAACCCTCAACTTATAAGAAATTTAATAAAAGAGTTTTACGATTTATCATTTATTTGAATAAAAAATAAAATACAACACAAATCAACAGCTTTATCATTAGGTTATGATACTTTATATCAATTTTTTTGACCAAGAATTAATACAAAGTAACCATCTGGCTGACTCATCACTTAACCTATTTCTATGTTTTCTAATTACTAATGATGCGTTAGAAAATAATCTCTCAGCAGGTACTGAAGTTGCCGGTATTGAGAGAAAATCACGAGCCATTTTCGATAAAATCGGATACTCTGTCTCATGCGTCCTCCACCAATCTAAAATGTCTTCCGAGCTGGCAGTTCTTGGTTTTCTCAGGTACTCCTCCAACTCGTCTATCACTAAGCCTTGAAGACAAGATCCAGATGACGTCGAGGGACATTCATAGAGTTTATCAAAGTCTATTACGTCTTCATCTTCATCACATACTTTATTTTCTTTTTCTGGTAATTCCAGAGATTTGTTCAGTGAGTGTAGACTTTTATATTCTTCATAAAGTTCATTGAACTTGCGCAGACTTTCTGTTTTAAGTTGCTTCCCCCACATTGTCAGGTCAAAAGTCTGAGCCTTATGCCTTGGGTCTAAAATTAAAGAAGTACAATAAATCCAGTTGCTCTTCTTGTAATGTTTAAGCATTTTGTCTCGAGCTGCTTGGAAAGCTAGAATGAGCCTTTCATCCACTTCAGATCGATTAGGTTTCTCATCTAACTGTTTTACCATGGATTCAATTTTATCTAGCAAGAGATTGAATGATACAATGACTAGCGGTAATGTAACATATTTGTCTCCACCAAGTTTTGTACTTAAAAGTTTAAAATTTATTAGAAATTTATGTAATTTTTCGAGTACCTGCCATTCATTAGCTGTGATTTGAAAATCATTTAATTCGGTGACAGAACTGCACAATATGTCAATGCCCGCTCTCACTTTTAAACCAAATCCAATCATATCATGTGTGGAATTCCATCTCGTTGGACAGTCAAGAATGGCATTTAGATTTGATGGCACGCCAGCTGCTTCACAAGCAGACTGAAACTTCTTCTTCACTATCTCACTTCTTTTTATTTTACTGGAAATGCTGCGTAACTTTGTTACAGATGTACGCGAGTCAGCAATATTTGGTGCAGATTCTTCATCTTCCTCATCCTCAGTTTCGTCTGCATAGTCTTCGTACTGCTGATCTTGCGCGTTAGTGTCAGACTCACAGTGTAATGCTAAGGTCTTTAATAAATCTTGTACACCAAGGTTTAAAATGTGAGCAAAGCACCGGAAATGTTGATTGTCTGAATCAAAGTGTTGCGGCAGCAGTTTGCTCAGTTCATACATAAATTTGGTATTTGCAGTTGCGTTGTCGACCGTGATACCTTGTATTTTATCAATTATGCCATATTCCAATAAACATTCATGGAAAATCGTTGCAATATCTTCCCCAGTATGTCGACCGCGTGATGGTATAAAATCAAGAACTACAGATTGATACTTCCATTCGTTGTCTATATAATGAATAGTAACCCCGTAGTAACTCCTACCAGCAATTGACGTCCACCCATCAATGGTAAAAGACATTTTAGATGATAATTGTTGAAGTCGTTCCTTGAGATTCAATTGGAGCTCTTCAAATCGCTCTTTGACTTTCCTTCTAAGTGTAGACCTTTTAGGAAACACCATATTAGGGCAAATACGTCGAAAATATACTTGTGTAGCTTCGTCATCGAAAAATGAGAAGGGAAGATATTTTTTCACCACCCAATCAACTGTAGCTGTCGTGATGTTGTCACTGCTGTTTTCCGACTGAAACAAAACAAGAAATCTTGTGTTATTATTTAAAACATACTAGGTTTGAGCGTATAAGAGGAGGAGGTTTGTTGTTGTTAAATCGAGAAAATCGTTAAATTGATATTTGTTATATTAAGGTTGCACTGTACTGTAATTTACCAAAATAAAGTACTTAGTTGTTACTGGCCGATTCAATGAAAATATGGGTGTTAGTGGTGTTTTCATCTAGAAACTTCATCTTTCATCGTTGCGACATATTAAGTATGTAATTATCGTCTAAAAAATATTTTAGACGATAATTACATACTTAATATGTCGCACCCCTAGATGAAAACACCACTAACTCAAAAATACTTACGTAAGTTAATGGCGTTTTTGAAAGTATCGCATGAATAGCTACGCGGAGTTAAAATTCTTTTAACTGTTAAAAAAATATTCTTACCTGTCCACTTCTTCCAGCGGTTACTAAAAAGCTTGTGATATCTCCACTTAATTTTGGTTTAACAGGAAGAAATATTTCTGATTCCTTTTTGTGGAAAGATATTAGATGTTTCCTTAAGCCTGAAGTGTTTCTGTTTTTCATTTTTATTTCAATCTTTTTATGTTGGCACAATTTACAGAAGGCAGTTTGGGATGCATGAATTATTTCGAAAAACTCTTCAAATTTGCTTTTGGGTCTTTTAGATCTGTGACTCAAACTCTCGTTACTCGGACTAGAATAATTTGAATCTTCGTCACTCATATTAAATTGTACACGTGATACGTTTTTAGAAAACAACGAGAATTAGTAAAAACAATTATTAAGTTAGACTCGAAGCACAGCTCAATTGGAAATGACTGGAATTAAAATAATTCCTTTATTTATAGTACGTTTCCTTGCTTTCTACCGCGCCGCCTCGCCACGTGCCGGCTCTATGAAAAGGATGCCGCCGCAAATGAAACAATGCCGCGTGCGGCGTACAAACACACACTAAATATTACCTACTTGTACAGACGCGACGCGTGAATAAAATATATGTAAAGAATTAGTGCCAATCACTATTCTTTACATATAAGTGAATGTTTTGGCGTACATCTATACTAATATTATAAAGCTAAAGAGTTCGTTTGTATGTTTGATGACAGAAGTTTTAAAATAAATAAATAAGTTCTGAACGTCACTATACCTCAAAGTTACTATTCCTCGTGGACGAAGTCGCGGGCACAGCTAGTAAATACTTACTCTCATCATCTCTCTCAGAGATATTCGGGCTGATAAGTAATACAAAACTCTTATCGCAGGCTTTTTATTTTATTAGTAGATAAGTACCTACGCTTTTTATATTATTTTATTAGTTTTGTAGAATTTTTTTACACGTTTCAAGTATATTTAAAAGCGGCAACAATATTTATTAAACGGGTGATATTTGAACACTTTTTTGCTATTTTTTCTTTTAAAAACTTAAGAAATATAATGACTAAATGTACAATAATAGTACCTAAGTAATTAGTTTAAAACCATATAAGTAATCAATATTATAATATATACTTACTAGAATGAATTAATATGACATCTACTACCTATCCTTACCATTTTATCCTAATCATAATACTACTTGCGTGATCAGTATAATGTATTCATTTTCATTCTAAGCACTCTGAAACTTATTTATTCTTTGGAACACCTGTAGGTACTCTTAAAATTCGAAATTATTTTGCATGAGTATACCTACGCCCTATGGCGGCAATCAAATAGTGTCAAATGTTATGATTTCGGCGTGGCGGCAACGATTGTTTTAGATTTCAAAAGAAGCCGCCGGCGCGTGTATCATAACCATGTACTTCCGAAAAGCGGCAAATTTCTTTGAGAAGTAAGTACAAAACCTTTGATGCCGCATTATCAAAGTGCCTATGGTTAAAACATAACTATGCATGCACTCAGTTTGATTTTAATAGATATTTTAATAGATATGTTTATGGTATTAGTCGTAATGCGCATAGGTCCAGTTTTTCATATTTTTTGATACAGTTTTTTGCGTCTCATAGAATTCCTAAGCGTACCTACCTATACACCGAACTGTTACACCTAACTACTCAGTGAAATAGCGCTAAGTCCTAGCTGCAAGACGCAAGAGTCTTGCAGGCTATGTCTTGTTCTCGCTCAAGTCTTGCACGGTCAGTCTTGGTCTTGGTCTTGCTAAAAATACGCGGTCTTGTTCTTGGTCTTGGTCTTGCAAAAACGCAAGAACAAGACCAAGACTGCAAGACCAAGACTGAATTTGGGCAACACTAGTGATGAATTTAAAGCATATTGATATAATGAAAAGTTTTGTCTACTAACAAGATTTTCAAATATGAGATTATTGCAAAATATAGAACACAATTCAATATTCGAAACATTAAATTAAGATTTTTTTTCTGTACTTATTTATTTTAAATAGCTTTAATTTTTTTTTTTTGAATAATATTAAATACGTGTCGCATTATCAGATTAAAATACTTTTTATAAAAAACTTTATGGTACCTATTATGTTTAGATGACTTGATTTTTTTGTTGAACAATGTTAAATACATAACGCAGTATGAGAATACATCAATATCTCCAAATTTAACTTTTTGTGGGTTGACACATTATTGCTTATCAGCATCCAATTATAAAACGCCATTGAATAATCCTATAATATCTGTTCGTAACAATAAATGTTATGCATTAAGTTTCTTTAAAATAAGAGCTACTTAATAAAATGCATCTTACGCATCTTAATAAAATCGATTAAAAATTGAATCGATATCACGCGAATCGATTCTATCGAATATATTAGTCGGTTTGTAAATCAATATGTCATCAGCATACATCATTTATTGTTGTGTTACTTTTGCTACAAAACTGTTTACATAGCAATAAAAATTGTGAACTAAATTCATAAATATCAATACATTTGCCTTAAGTGACAGGGTTTAGCGTTATAAGGCGAGAATTACACTTATATTTTTACTTTCATAAAGATTTATATACATAATTTGTTTGTCATTGCCTTACACCTAAAAGTATTTACTTGCAGTGCATTTATTTTTGACTAGCTATCTCTTGCGGTTTCACTCGCGTTTATGCTTACTGCTTCGCTCCTATGAGTTATAGCGTGATGTAATATAACCTGTAGTCTTCCTCAATAAATGAACTATCTAACACAAAAAGAATTTTTCAATTCGAACCAGTAGTTCCTGAGATTAACGCGTTTAAACAACTCTTCAGCTTTCTAATATTAGTATCGATAACCACAAATTTTGTAAAGTAACCTTGGTAACTGTTACTAGATTACTGAGTTGTTTTATATCGCTATTAGTAAAGTAACACTTGTAAATATAAATCTCGATATATTTTAAGAGAACAGTATAAATATTAATGAATTAAAAAAGTCAGACTCATTTTAAGTTAGACTTTTTTAAAACAAAAGAACTATCGTCAAAAGAAAAAAATCGCAATTTCGTTTACTTGTTTCAGTTATTTCAAAACCAAAAAAAAAATAACCGATTTTAATAAAAATTCTATGGTGCCTCCAATGCAATCTGAAAGCATACCCTTTTAAATAAAGAAAAAACTAATTAAACTTACTTATAAATAACAGAGTTCTGAGATACCAAACTTCTTCATTTTTAAGTCAGTTCAAAATCGCTATTAACCTATCCCTCGCACCACAAAGGTTTTACCATAAAAATAAACCCATTCATAAGAGCGGGTCAGTAGCCGCTGCATAAAGGAGTCTCTGTGAGTCGCCCTTACGACTTGCACCGTCTTGCATCCTATCGCCTCGTCTTGCTTTGTATTGCTCTATTTCGCGGAGTCACTTTCATCTGAGCGAACGTGCTAAGTGCCAATGATATGAAATTGTAACCTAAGATCACTTTATACGTTGACTAGTTCTGTTTCGTGGAATAATTTATGAATGAATTGAGGAAAATATGCTTTAAAATCTGATCATTTTAGATTTCTTTCTTGTACATGTTTTAATAATAGGATCTATTATTATTTATATCTTATTTTTTATAAAACTAGAAAGTAGAAGAGGATGTAAGTTACCTGATGTGAAGTAATCACCGTCGTCTGTGAACATTTGCATCATCAAAGGTACTAAGCTGATTGAAAAGGAATAAGGATGAAGTAGAATATGAAGTAATTGAAATAAATTGAGAATGAGTTGCTTTGGATTTTCTCACTTTCTGCATGAAATCCCCGATAGAGCCATCTCTTATACGAGCCGTAGTCAGTGTTCTACAGCTATCTACCACAATAACTAAATATACTAACAGTATTATGAAACTATTGAAATAAAACTAATTTAAACGGATTTAAATCGCGTATATTAACTATTTTTATCTTCCCGACGTTTCGCACTTAACCGCGTTCGGGGTCACGGGTAGACTACCCGATCAATACGCGATTTTAATCCGTTTAAAATAGTTTTATTTCAATCAGTAATTCGCGAAAATCTAAGACAACATTATTATGAAACTAGATCATTTTGTGTCACACAAAAAGCTATTTAACCATTTTAAACAACGACTAAAATGTCGCAAGTAAAACTAAGAGTAACCCAGTTTAGTGATCGAGTCAAACTTACAGAATTCATGCCTTATCTTATCCAAAACAAACAGCTGTTTCTCACGGTTGGAGAGTGCTTTTTAAATGCCGATAACATTTCAACTGGTGTTCGTGAGTTAAATCTATATGTATATGGACGCTGATAAGCAATAATGTGTCAACCCACACGGACTTCATTTTGAGAAAATGGCGTCTAAAGATGTCAAACCTATTCTTACTCAATTTGTTTAAAGACGTTTATTTCCATCTTTTCTTTTTTTTTTAAAGGTATAATGAATTAAAAGTAGATTGATGTATTTAATATATTATCTAATAAAAAGTTTTTCAAATATTTCAGATTATTCTATAAATTGCAAAATATGGAACGCACTTGAAATACGAACCAATTATTAAGGCACTTCTTTCCGTGCTTATTTAGTTTATATTACTTGATTTTTTTTTTTGAATAATATTGAATAGTTGATACAGTATCAAAATACATCAATATCTCCGAATAAGACTTTTTGTGGGTTGCCACATTATTGCTTATCAGCATCCATATAATAAAACTGTTACAGAAGTGTCTGTATGTGGAATCTTTTGATAAATAATTTAGGATATTGCAAGATATATGTGCTTTTATACGAACATAGGTATACTTTTAAGAGAGAAAGTAAATATTAAGAAGACATTAGTTTCATAATCCACGTCTTTATTTTCCAACTCTTGTAAATAACACTTGTAACTTTTGCTTTTAGACTTACATAAAGATTTACATAAGCTTGTCATTGCTTTACATCTGAAAGAATTTACAATTCAATTTCTAAAATTCTTTGGTTAATGGCTTTTAGTGCCATGTTATTTCGCCAGAGTCGAGATGGCCTAGTGGTTAGAATACGTCGATCTTTACCAATGATCGCAGGTTCAAACCCCGGCTAGCACCGCTGATATTTCAAGTGCTAAATTTGTGTTTAAATTCATCTCGAGCTCGGCGGTGAAGGAAAACATCGTGAGGAAATCTGCATGTGGCGGGAGAAATTCTGACACATGTATATCCGCTAACCCGCAGTGGAGCAGCGTGGTGGATTAAGCTCTAAACCTTCTCCTTAAGGAGAGGAGGCCTTAGCCCAGCAGTGGGACATATACAGACTGTTACTTTACTTTACTATTTCGCCAAAGTTACGTGGAATGGAGAAAACACGATGTAGATTGATCGGCGGGAAAGAATTTACTATCAATGCCTTATTTTTGACATACACAGCTTTCAAAACTACCAACAAACTAGGTGACAGAGTTATCTTATATCCCTTTTGAGAGTAAAACTTATATAAAAAACATACATAATATTATAAATTATTCTTTTGTATTTCAATTTATACGTAAAAAAATATTTCGTCAAAACCTTTATTGTACCCTTGGTAGTCGACATTAAAAACTACAATAATCAACCGTGACTGCGGGTATTGTTAAAAAATTCGCTGCGCTTCATTGTAACAACGTTTTTAACGGTAATACATTTAAGACGTATGTTTTCTTACTAACAACACTAATAGTACTAAAATGAAAAGAAACAAAGGGTACTCTTATTATTAGTATTTGGTTGACTTTTAAAGTTTTTTCAATGTACGTCTCATTGTACATTTGATGGTTCACTTTATAAATAAGATTGTTTAAAAAAAAAACCGACTTTAAAAGCAAAATACGCATTTTCTCATACTTGACTATATATAAAATCGAAATAATTGTTATCAGTTTACAATTATTTCGATTTTAAAACTAAATTATTGAACCGATTTCAATGATATTTCTATAGGATCAATCTAGAAGCAAAGTCGGTTATGAAGTTATTAAGTAACAATAAAAAAAAACTACGCCACCGATGGAGAACCTCCACGTTATTAGAAGTCGATTGAAAAACCAAATACTTGTATTTACGACATTAATTTCTTAGCCTATCGTTAAAATTGAAATATCGTATTGTATAATGAAATATAGATGTGTCTTCGACAAATAAAAAAAAATCTTCACTATTTGATTTAAAAATATACAAACAAATTTAATGATAAAAATCTTTCTGCCTTACTACAAAAGATTTAAACAGACGTTCAACGCGTGCTTAAAAAATTCGTACTACAAATCCGCGTCCAAGCACAATTTGAGTTAAACATGCTTTAGATATAGATTAACATACGTTTAAGTGAGTTTAATACATGTTTAGAACCTATTTTAACTGTCAAATGTAACGTATAACATTTTATCAATAAGTTTTTTTTATGAGTTTATTAGCTGTTAAGCAATTTAGATAATATTTTAAGCAATGTTTAAATCTTAAACACTGTTTAGCTAGACACGCGTTCAACATGGTTTTAATGCGTGTTTTGTAGTATGACAGTTTATCTCTAAATAATTTAAATTTTGTTTTCAGGTACACGCTAATAGCGTACTACGATATGTACTCGCAGATTTACACAACGACCAAGATCTGGATACAGCTGCTAATGATTTGGCTCGTATCGTTTGGGTTAATGGTGAGTTTACTCAATACCTTTTATTAGGCTTGAATTGTACTTGTAAGCTTTGCCCGTGGAATTGAATAACATTTGTATAAAAAGTTTTTCATTGATTTTACACCTTTTGTCAGTGGCGTATTGACAATGAAAGATTTCGTATGGTTACCTAGGTAACGGATACCAGGTTAAAAAGTTGTTTTATATTAATTACGAGAGTGACAACTGTAATTCCCGCCTCGTAGGAATGTATCATAACAGTAATTATAGACCGTATTTCGTCTATGAAAAACTCTTTCATCAGTTAGTAACTATATAATGCCAGTACGCACTGCTCTCTCTAGGATAGATAACTCGTCCTCACTCTCATAAATATATCAATAATATAAAGTTACCAAGGACGAGAAACCAAACCAATAAACTTAACACAGACTTACGAGTATTCCTAAGGACTTTGGAAGCTGATTGAAGTAACTGTTGTAGAATTAAATTTAACCTCATAAGAATCAAAAGATCAATATCGGACATGGCAAACATTTTTTTGAAATGAAAGAAAAAATCTATGTTCGTAAAATACTAAAAAAAATTATTTTGATTCATTAGATATATAAATGCAATATCCATTTCTATTTGTTACCGTCGGGTAAAATAAATAAATAAAATAAATAAATAACGCATCACATTCAACGGCCCCCATTAAGATCTCATGACCTTGTGTCGGGGGTCCGGAAACACTCACAACATTAACATAAACACCCAGACCACGACAAACATCAGTATGGCCAATACACACGTTTGCCGTAAGCGGGATCGAACCCGCGACCGTTAGCGCATCAGTTAGTTGCAGTGACCATTGCGCCAACGCGTCTGTTAAAAATTATACAGTATGAAACACACGCCAATGCGTGTGATATCAAAACTTAACGTCAATTTAAATACGTCGATTAAATAGCAATTGTTTTGATTAGAATGATTTCAGAGGTGACTTGAAGTAATATTTGTAATACTATTTACTCACATTAACAAAAAAACATAAATAATTTATAATATCAAATAACTTTCTTATATAAATATATAAAAGTATTAAAAAATTTAAATCACTCTTGCAGAAGAAGATATCTTTGTTAAAAAAAAACCTAATTAAAATAAATATAAACACCTACAATAAAATAATAAAAAAAACAATAAAATTATCTGTAGTATATGTAGTTTTGTTAATGTGTTAATCATTAATTATCTGTCCTAAATAGTTGCCCAAATGTATACACTATACAGCCTAGTGATAATACGCGTTGTGTATTCAACGCGCACAGATAAACAAACACGCTAGGATTATGAAGGAAGTCGAATTAGTTCATTGCACTTCCACACGTTACGTATGATACTTGTTTAATTGCGCCGAATTAGGCCCATCCGTGTGGGACCCGCTTTAATTTATCACCGGACAGTATTAATTGACATTAACCTTTTTTAATTTTTTAAAGATTTTTTTTTATCTGTGCTTTTTGTTGTTTGTTTTTTTATTATGTTAACTAATGAAGAACTTTTATGATTTGAAATATCCACTTACTATTCTATTCTATTATTTTAATTATCAAAAATTATATTAAAAATTAAAAATAATTAAAATCATGGGAATTAAAAAAAAGTAGATATCAGGAAATTATAATAATGAGAAATGTCTTCTTTTTTATATTAATTTTATGAATATTACTTTTATTTTTTTTTGTGTGGTAGTACATAAAGACGCTTAAGCTTATAACTTAAATACTTATACATTTCAAACGCTAATTGTTAAACATTCATTCATCACCATTTCCGTAATCCAAATTAATAACAGTTGATAACCGTTCGGTACAATTTCGACCAATTGTTTCTGGTGTAAATGCATTTTAATGGCTCAAGAATAGGGCTGCCAACTAAATGTAAATACTTATCAAGCGAAGAGTCACTAGGGAAAAGAGAAAGGGACTTTTTGTAGGACTTTTGTGCTTACTAAGACGGCATATTGCAAAATTTGACCCCTAAGGGACAAATACACTGCAATACAGGGGTTAGAAGATTGTATGAATGTAACATGTTAAGTGCGACTGAAACCGCGAGAGGCCGCTAGCAAGTACATAAAACATTCTGACAGTTAACATTAGGAGTTTTAGAAGAAAATGATAGAAATAATAACGAAATGAGAATTTAGCTACTGTTCATGTGTTAGACCTACCGATAAAGATCTCAGCCAAGCAGGCGCCAGAGCGTGAGGGTAAAACGAAAATTATTTCTTGATATATTTAAATGAAATTGAGCATGTTAAGCAAGTACTAAAGTATACATTTTAATTATTACAAATTCCATGTTTTGGGAAGTAAAAAAGTGCTTGTCTGCATGTTTGTCTTCTCTAAGACGAAAATTAAATTTGTAAGTTTAACACACAACCCGAAAACAGTTATCTGTTACCTAGGTAACCTTAAAATGAATATAAAAAATAAGACACTGACAGTTAATTCTTTATAGCGTAAAGCAATGACAAATGTAATTCTTCATGAAAGTCTTAGAGCAAAACTTATAAGTAATCTTTAAAAAAAACAAAGTAATATTCTTTATAAAATAAATAATTATACAAAAAAAAAAACAAAATGATATATGCAGTGATATGTAGTACAAATGGCTATATTTTTGGCTAAATCGTTATATTTGTTATCAATGTAAAAAATGTTACCAGCCCTACGTATGCATATAATTGTGCATTCAACGGGTGAGGTCGAGGCGGAATAAGAACGCGTACCATATGAATATTGAATTTATTTTCGGAACTTTAATATTTACGTGTTAAATCGTGTATCGTTTATATTTATATCGAAACATTTATATTTTATATATTTTCAATATTTATGTTTTATTATATAAAGCTGAACAGTTTCTTTGTTTGTCTAATCTAATCGTCCGATTAAAAAAAAAAGTTTTATTTCCTTATATAATGTTTATTGATGTACACAAAAAAGCGAAATACAGTACATCAACCATAGAAACGAATAAGACGAATAAAATCGCCAGATAATATTCATTATTTACACAGAAATTTTTAATCAAATTTTTTTCTTATCCATACGATTTTTCAACTATTTTCTTTCGTACAAACTTTGTCCTGACAATAAAATATATAACAAAAAACGAAGATCTTATAAAGATTTGCAAGCAATATTAATTAATAAAAACTAATGTTTTCTTACTTCGTTTACTTATTTAACTTCCACTAATTCCTTTCCAGATACCGCCACTTCTAGGTATCTGGGGCCATCTAGGTTTAGAAACGAACACGTTTTCTTGCACGATTTTACCAAAAGACGGTAAAAGTCCTAAGAAATATCTCTTCGTATTCGGTTTCGCGTTGCCCTGCGTCGTGATCATCGTCTCCTACTCATGCATTTACTGGCGAGTGCGAGAGAGCAAACGAAAGTTGGAGGGACGCAGGTGTGTATGTGGGTGAGATATCTGTGCATGTTCTTTGTTTAATGATGTGCCGGATATCCGTGTCTGCGGATATCCGAAGGAGATGTAAGATTCTTACCCGTATCCGTTACTTTTTGGCGGCTCTTTTACTTTGTTAATTTTCATTTACTGAATTTAACGTGTCTTGCCTTTTACGCAAAGTTTTTAAGTAAGAAAGTTGAGATCCGTATTGTGGATCTTGATCCCGAATGTCCGTATTCGGATCTGTATCCGTGGATATACAAATTTGACGATCCGGCACATCACTAGTAACCATAGATATAGAGATATAGATAGGGCATCCCATAGCGAGTCTTGACTTTATTGTAAAAAAAAGCCAAAAATGAGTCCCATTAAGCTTCTCTCGCAGTTTCTTCCCAGGTCAGTACAATTTTTCAGAAACGTAGTAGATTCATTTATATGACATTCAAATCAGTGTAAATTATACATTAAAAAAAAAGATTTGTTTTGAGTCAAATACGGACACAATAGTTGGCTCTTATATTTTTAAAATAGCTTTATGTGTGACAGAGTGATTAATTTTGATGGCCTGTGCCCAGTCCAATCTCTATGTCTATGTTTGTAACATCCTGTAAATGTCCCTGTACTGGATAAACACTTTTTGTCCTATTAAGGGGAGGGCTTATACCACTACGCTTCTTCAATGCGCAGTGCCATGTTCTTTATTTGTGTAGAAAACTTAAGAATTTAAGTAATTTATCAAAACATAACTATAATTATCATTTTCTTCTTTTACGAAAGTTGTTTTGTGTGTCATGATTTTCAATTTTGAGATCTCCTGATAGGTAAATATTTAACAAATATGGCGCCAAAAATTATAGATTCAAAGTCAAAATTATGTAAACTATATACTTTGGTGTATTGACTATTCTATTTAGAATAATACTGATTTTTTTAATGACTAATTGTATGGAAAACGTTTGTTTTAATGTTTACATTTTAAAATAAAGCCTTGATTTATGATATCGATATTTTTAATAAAAAAACCAAGTCATATAATTACATACACAAATGGTATAAATTTATAATCTCATCTAAATTATATTTCTTTTTACAGCAAGCTAAGCGGTCAAACAGCAAAAGAAAAGGAGGAAGACTCGCGCTTAACAACACTAATGTTAACCATATTCCTGTGTTTCCTTGCTTGTTTCCTTCCCCTAATGATCATGAACGTAGCTGACGACGGTATCACATACCCATGGCTACATATTATAGCGTCCATCTTAGCCTGGGCATCTAGCGTCATAAACCCGCTAATATACGCCGCAACCAATAGACAATATAGAGCAGCGTATGGCAATCTTTTAAAATTCTGTAAAAACAACCCTGTTGCTCGTAGAACTACATGGGGTAGTCGAACAGTTGGCCAGTCTTCGAATTCACCCCATTACGTCGATAAGCGGAATCCTTTGAAGGAGAAACCTACTAAATTATAATTATTTTTCGCTCTGATTGCGTGAGGGACCATTATTTAATGATTTTGTATGATTTAGAAGGGCTTTGTGAGGAAAATCTCGAATAAATGTTCATTAAAAGTACCATAGACAAATAGTTTTGACATTTTTTAACTGGATGTAAAAGCAGAAAAAATGTTATATTTGCGTTGGCTTTGGTTAACACACGTGTCAAAAAGATTTTGTTGTATTATTTTATGTTTTTAAACTGAACGATAAGTCTAACAAAATAATTCTAAAATATAATAGCAACACTGTTTGTCTATAGTTAATTTCGAAATGATATCAAAAATTATATATATATATATCATATGCAGTAGCGAACATATGCGAATACTTGTGCATAATTATTAATATTTTACATATTTATTAATAAGAATCTAAATTCCCGGAAGCGAATAATAAATTTGCGCTAACGTGTAGCGCTAACCTTACACAAGGTCAAAAACACCTGTAAATAATTGTTAATATTGTAAATATAAAATATAGCATACATACATGACCAAAGTAATTTATTTAGATGGTAAGATTAAAAATTATAATATTACGTAGGTGTTCGGACGTTTGAAAACCATTTTTTAATAATATACTCTTCTAATCGAATTTATGTTATGTAAAAATATGACTACAACATAAAGAACAAAATATATTACATTTGATCTTTTATATAACAGAAAATATTTTTAATCAGTAAAACGTTAATTATTAAATCTAAAGAAATAACGTCACGAAGCTCCAAATTTTTCGCGCAGTATAAATAGTCAGACAGTAAACTATTTTTAAAAAATTTTTAAGTGAACTTATACTTCGGCCAATATACTGTAGTTCATCGAAACTTGATAAATATCTTAAAGTATCAATATTATAAAGAACATCACCATTAAATATTTTAATATTATTTAACTTATATTAAATTTTGTATTTGATTCGAACCAGTTAACATTTCCATTTACCTACTTAACAAATACTATAATTGCAAGAGTTGATCGTTTCATTTATATATAAATCTAAAAAAGATGTACCCAATTTAATCTTATTTGAATCGATGTAAATTTGAATTAGAAGGAATTATTTTTATAATTTGTATTCTTGCTTAAAAGACAGGCCATTTCTGTTAAATATTTATATTTAGAAAAATATGACAAAAATGAAAAAACGACTCATCTATGAGTAATTTGCATTAATTTATTGTTTATCCTGAATGATGAAAAACATGAAACTTCTAAGATTTTTTTTATATTCAACGAATACTATCAACTTCCTTTTTTATATTGTAAAAATTTTATTAGTGTGATTTTATTATTTATAAAACCTTCAATGTCTCCCTCAAAACATTCCCTATAGTTAATTAACATACTTATATAGTTTGTTTTACTTAACAATACCAAAAATGTAATTTACAATAATTAATAAACAATTTTATAATTTTTATATAACATTAAAACAGTGACCTTATACTTATATAGATGCGTTATCTGTGCTTAAAAATGGTAACAATGTAGGAATCAGCTTACTACAACATATAATTATAATACATGGTTGATTTTTCAAGTGTGCGTATAAGGACTAGAAAAAAATACTCTAAGTAGTCTCGGAGCCAATTTTGTCGAAAACTAAAACTGAGTCATTAATTTTAAGAAAATATATCCTAACTAGCTATCGGACATCCTGAAACACCATCAGATCTTGTTACTAATAAGAATTAAATTTGGAGAATTAATGTGGCAACTAATATAAAAAATACTATGTTAGAATTTATCATCACATACTTGAAAATTAACCTATAGTTATATGGTGATGATTACGCTCCCAAGTTTTACTCTCGTAACTGACAGTATATAACCTAGGTAACAGAGTAATATTTGCCTAGGAAATTTAACGTTATGAAGGTCAACAGTAAGCCGTTAACAGTAAATTCTTTCAGGTGTTGAAGTAGTGATATACTATTTATGTAAATCTTATGAAAATCTGTTAAGAAAACTTACAAATGTAATTGTCGCCTAATAAATACTATAAAAGTAACATCTATATAATTATAAGATTATTATCTTTAAAAGTAATTATTTAATTTTTCACCAAGACTGATATTAAAAGTCAATTAGAATAATGGCAGCAATTATTTTATAAAATGAATACATGATAGTTTATATATTTAATATTATGCATTTAAATAGTTTTTTTTTTGTAATTTATCTACTTATAGAAATTAGTTTAATTCATACCAAAGTTTAAATAAATGTATTTCAGTATGTTGATTTGTTTTATTTCTTTATAATACATATGTTATATGAAATGTATGTCTATTACTCGATGAAAAATAAACGTGAAAAGAAATCTTATTAAGATTTTATTTATCATTTTTGTTGTACTTTTAGGGTTCCCCGCTTTAAAAGAAGAAACCTAATAGACTTGTACAAGAAGGGATCCGTATCATTGCACCAAATAAAACATTACTTTTTAATGCTTTTGTGAAAGAAACGAAAGTCGCTATAACAATATACACAACAAATAATTCTTTGAAACCTAAAAATGAAATCCTTAAGGAACCTCTTATAACCATATTTATTTCTACTATTCCTTGGAGGTGTAAAAGGTCTGAAATTTTTAATTGGGCGTTGATAGCCAAATTTAAAACTGCAATGAATAGCGAAACTTACTTAAATTAATCTTTAAGCTTATTTTAATGAAAATTAAAACTGGGTGACAGTTTTATTAAAAAATAATTTTAGGCAGCAATCGAACCCGCTGATTTTGAAAGAAAAACTTTATCTACCTAGAGAAATAAACTCGTTTTTATTAGATAAGTTTGCACTTGGAACAAAAAATATATAATATTGATTTAAACCATCGTTTATACATTTTCTGATTCCAGAACAAAACTTTTGATATTATTTTGTATACACGACTTTATTGTCCAACAGTTTTTGTATACATGACAACACTAGATATATCTATGATGTCTTTGGTTACTTGATTTGAAGTTGTCAGTGACGAGGTCCATATATTTTATAGAATAAAATCAGCGAAAATATGGCGAAACGGATCGCTCAGAGTTCTGTAAACTGGGCCGCGTTGGCCGAAAGGGTTCCAGCCGAGCAGAAAGCTAGCCTTGCTGCTTTCAAAATCAAGTCCGATGGCTATTTACGAAGGTTAGTTTTGACATGTATGTTACATAATTTTAAATCGATTTTTGTCGAAATAAAAAAGTTAATTTTAATACATATAAGAATATAAATTTTTAAGCTTAATATATAATATCGTATTGTTAGACTGAAAACTTTGTATATGTTATTTTTTCTATATTTCTAGAGTGTTGGCTAACCCTGCAGAGGCACCGAAGATCAACTGGGCGGTTTACAAGCAGACCATTCCTATTCCCGGTATGGTGGACACCTTCCAGAAGCAATATGAAGCCTTGAAGATTCCATACCCTGCTGACACTATGACTGCTAAAGTTGAAGCGCAGTGGACTGAAGTAAAAAAAGCCATTGAGGCATTTATCCAAGCATCTAATGCAAACATTGCTAAGTAAGTGAAAATATTATTTATTTTATTCATAATGTATTATAATCATAAATATATTTAATGTAAATAGAAATGAAATGATAATTAACTCTGTCTAAGACTTAGCTTGTGTAACTTAAAATGATACTTTATGTAGTAGAACCTAATTATAGTCCACTGACTATAAGTTGTATATCGGCTGGCTTCACTAGTGCAGTACGTTTTTTTTATGTGATGAGTGAGAGAGCCAGAAGTCCAAGCCTCCCACCCTATTCCGCTCCTTACTTAATCCATTTAATCTCTTACTCCAGTTTAAGCTAGCAACACATTTTTGGCTCCTCAGTGCTGCAAATGTCTATCAACAGTTTCAATATCTTTACACAGATGTCCTGCCTGCTTGTTTGCCAGTTATTATTAATTAAAAAAAAAAAGTAAAATAACCAATGCATTAAATTTGATATAGAAATATTCTTTATTAATTAATTATTAACTTTTTTATACTATAAGAGTTTCAAATATATTTTTTTATCAAGGTTGGAAAAACAGATTGAAGAGACCAAGGCGATCTTACCTTACGACCAGATGACCATGGAAGACTTCAAAGACGCCCACCCCGAACTCGCCATCGATCCTATCAACAAACCTACATTCTGGCCTCATGACGCCGAGGAGCAGCTGGACTATGTCAACCCTGAACAGCCAGCTCAATCTTCTTCTCACTAGATAAGGCTCGGTAGATACTTTCGGGGCTTACAATAAGTTCTATTGCAGTTATCAAAATAGAACATCATTTGTGAAGAGTACTATCTTGAATCATGAAAGCCATTAAATATTGTTCTGTATAATTTATGTAGGAATAAAGTAATGTTTCCAATCTGATGTTTTATTCATATTAATCTTTCTTTTTTAAGTTTTTATTTAACTGATTTTGCTAAAGTCAAGTCAATTACGTAATTTAACTTAAGATAATAGTATTAATGGTTCATTCATAACAATAATGCAAAACAAAATTATTATGTTAGTGGATTGAATGGCTAATTGTCAAAAAAAAAATTTATAATTCAGGCTAAAATTACGTAATTATAAGTGTTTGTTGAAACCATTTGAATTGTCAGGACCTGTAGATTTTTGTTTCCCAAGTTTTGACAATAATTGTTAAAGTATTGGACTCATTTTATTAATATGAATTAGTTATTTTTAGATTGCCCAATTTTTAGATTTTTATTATTAAGTTAAAGATAAATTACCTTGTGACGGATAAATTAAAAAAGCAAATAATTTTAGACATTATTTATTTGGTGAGTTGCACATTTTACAATATTGCATTTCGTGAAGGAATGTTATACTCTAACAATTTGTTTTCAGTACACAGCTATGTATTTTTTTTTTAATTTTTTATACATTTCTTATTAGAATTTGTTCTTCGAACATTATTTATAATTTTTAGAACTTTTTTTTTATCTAACATAAACATTTCTATGGATACAGTGAGTTGAAATATATTTTAAAACCACTAAGTTTGAATGTCTACCAATCTCTATGGAACTATAGTTAGATAAATATTATTGAAATTTTTAATACAATGTTAACAGAAATACTTGATGTATAGTAATTTTTAACTTGATTCTAACGTTATATTTATTTAAAAAATCCTATATATTGAAAAGTAAACATTCTAATTTTAGTAAGTAGTACCTTTGTATGAAAGAAGGCAATTTTGTATGATTAACAAAAAATATGTTCAAAATACAGACTAAGGCATATGTTGGTGATAAAAATATTTTTAAACATATTAAAATGTGGCATTGTGGCCAAGTTTTTAGGAAATATAAAACAAAATATGCATTTGAACTTTTATAGATCCAAATCTATATGTTTAAATCTTATTTGGCACAACTGAAAGTCTAAACAACAGAATTTAATAAATTTTGATTATTTTTTTTTAAATATGTTATAATTTTAACAAATTAATTATAAGTGCCTTAATTTTTTTAATATGTTAATTTAATTTTCTATATTCAATAAAAAATCACAATTTGAGCAACAAATTGCATTTGCCCTTTATATAGTTGTGATTACTAAAAAGTAATTCAGTCAGTGATATCATCACATTAATTTATAATAATGAAAAGGTGATGGAACTTTATAATCTGTGAATTGGATATTTCAATGATACTTATAAAACCTTTATTTTTCTATATACTTAAACGAATTTTACATAAACATTTCTATACATAAACACACCGATCTATTACTTTGTTTATAATTATATCTAAAAATTCGTCATTTAAAACTCTTAAAACAAAGTTGGCTAACCCGTTCAACTACATTACAATCATATTTTATACCTATAGACATGGTTGGAGATACTGCAAAACCGCGTATCTAGCTTTTCCTAGTCAAAATATGAACTAAATATTAAATTACATTATTGATAAAATTAAGGCCTTATGAACATTTTCCATTACGCAGTGTATTGTATTTGTAGTGTCACCGACAATAATTTAAAAATTTATTTTTAGCTAGCTTGTTTTTTATCAATAATGAAATTTACCATTTGATTCAAATATGGACCTTATTGCAGTTACAGTAGTTAGTTACGCGGTTTTACACTATCCCAGGCGATATTGTATTAGCGAATGAATAAAGTATTAACCTACCCAAAATGTCTTCCACTTTTAAAAGACCAGGCAAGTAGTCGTGACTTAACTACCAATAAAATATCCAATTATCAAGTTAAAATAAGGCAGATTTTTAACGTCAAAAAGTATGAATGTAATCTAAAGTCTATAATTATAAAATATAATTGCTATGTTAAAAGAAACAATTTAGAGTTAGACCTATTTCAAAATTCGTAATTGAACTAAGTATGTCAGTATACTTATTTAACTCAAGAGAAGTATATTAACCAGACGAATTCTATATATCTATAACTTAATTCACCAACTTCATCTTATTAAATTTTACAAGTGACAATAAACGATATTATGGTATTAATCTCAGAATTTCGCTCTTAGACTTTTATAGAGATTAACATTACAACATTAGTTTACTGTCTTTACCTTATGCTTTCGTAAAATTACCTAGGTTACTAGGTTATTGAGTTGTTTTTTATCAATTACTAAAGTAAAACTTATGAAATTAATTCTCGCCTAATATTTGATTCTGTTTTTTATTACAGCATCTATCATTGTTTAAAAAGTATTTAATAAAATTTTATTTATGCTCTTTACAAAGTTATAAAAAGTATCGTTTTCAGTGTCACTTATAAAGTTTACTATAATCTGACCGATTTGGGAATTAAGGTATTGTGTTAAAATTACAAAATAAAGTATCACTTTACTATTAAAATAAAACATTTTAGTTGGAGGGGGGTGGCTGTGAATACATGTTGTAATAGCTGTTCGGGGCGGAATTGAATCCTTGTCCCGATTGGCTGAAGCTAGATTGGTTCTGTCCGTATCCGGAGCCATAGCTACCCCCTCTGCCTCTGCCCCCTCTCCCTCCACGGCCTCTGAAGCTCCCCTCCCTGTCTCTATTGAACCCTCCCTCCCTGCTGCCGAAGCTTGACCGCGTGTTGTATCCATCTCGGTTGTAGCTGGATCCGCTGGAGCCCTGGTTGAAACTTCCTTGGCCGTTCGAACTGCTATCCCATCTCGAACCTGTATTTATAATACACAATGAAAATTATGTTTTTGTATTATTTTTTAGATGTAATGATTTATTTAAACATATTTTAAGAGTTAAAAACTAACTCTTTTAGACTAGATAAATCCTATAAATTTTTCTCACAATTTTTTATAGATTAAAAAAAAAATATTTGTCATTGCCGTACCGTCAGTGCCCTTTTGACACTTACAACTTTCGTTCTAGGTAACTGTTACCAGGTTACCGAGTTGTTTAATACAGTTACGAGTAAATCTCGTAAAACTCTGTAACCTGGTGAAAATAACCTTATTAAAAGACACATTATAAGTTCTCCCAACCGGTAAATGGGAAAGGCTGATCTAGAATAAATTATAGTATAGTTTATTTTTATTATTCGATCGATAATTTCTCATCTCCAACTCTTATGCGTGATTAGAAGTACGCCATATTTTTCGGCTAAATAAGACAAGTAAAATACAATAGACTATAAATAAAATCTATACTAATATTATAAAGCTGAAGAGTTTGTTTGTTTGATTGATTGTTTGCTTGAATCGCTAATCTCAGAAACTACTGGTCCGATTTGAAAAATTCTGTCAGTGTTAGATAGCACATTTATCGAGGAAGGCTATAGGCTATATATTATCACGCTAAGGCCAAAAGGAGCGGAGCACCAGTGAAGAATGTTTCAAAATCGGGGGATATTTTCCTATTGAGAGAGCTTACTTATTGAGTGAGTTAAAGTTTCGCAAAAATCATGTATGACAGGATTGGTCCCCTTTAAAAGTTCTAAAAAAAAGTACGAGACAGCATATGTCTATCTTTTAAGGTTAGCTCACTATAACCTTTTTTATGCTAACCAAATTTGTTCTAAAATAATGCCACTGCGCCAAACTGTCGTACTATAATATATATTTTTATAGCAAATAGTTGGTAAGCGAAGGGTACTAGAGATTTTTTTTTTAATTAACTTGTTTTACGGCCCTGGGTTCAAGCCCTTTTGAGCCTAGTTATTGTAGTTCATTTTGACAACTTTTTGACATTTCAAAAAGATGATAGTTCCACACGGTTGAAATTTAAATAGTTTCTTGCACGGCACATATAAACGAGCAACCCAAAGAAACAGATGCGTTGCCAGCTAAAAAAAAAAACAGGAAATGGTACAAGGGAATAGGAAGTAAGGTGAGGAGGAGGGGAAAAGGGTGAGGCTGCAGCCTGCGGGGGCTCACCGCGGTCTCCCCCCGAGAACCTGCCGCGGCCGCGGCCCCGCCCGCGCTCGCCGCGGGACGAGCTGTCGTCGCGCTCGCGGAACCGCCCGCGACCTGCCGCGGAGACGACATATCAACCACCTTCCAATCGATAGTCTTATCGGATAGGATGAATGGAGTGGCAGCACACAAGATACGAACAAGATAGTACAGTAATACCCCGGACTTACGCGATAGGGACTGAGCGCTATCCGCGTAAGTCGAATTCGCGTAAGTCCGGGGTACAATTTCGCATATAAAGACATACAAAGTATGTTAAATTGGGACTGGAGACTAAATAAAACTATAATTTAGGAAATAATTAGTACCTAATTCTAGATAATGTGACAATATATACAAACTACGGCGTTCAAAGATAAAACGAATAGACGAGAAAATTAAATCGCGTAACTCAAAATTCGCGTAAGTCGGGGTATTACTGTATACTATCTTATTAGTTTCTTTACGAACTCTAAAATCTAAAAAAAGATTTCCAAATCGTTGAGTACTTTTTTATGTATGTTCACCAATTATTCAAAAATGGTTGGAACCGATTCAGCTAATTCCTTTTTGTGTCAAAGTGTATATTCAGTCATCATAAATTTTTAAAGAAAATCGGTTCAGTGATTTCGTTTTAAAATCGAAATAACTGAAAAAAGTATGTCATTCTAATAAAAGAAACATATTTTGCTTTAAAGTTGATTCCTTTTTTTATACAATCTTGTTACTCAACTAAACTCATTGATACCTAATTGAAAAACCGTTTGTAGTGTGTAAGTGTGCGCCTTTCAACACGAACATAAATGTAGAATATAAAAAATCAACACAACATTAATTGAACTTCGTCCAGTAGATTAAAGTCTTGGTAAAAAAATGTATTTTATTGGAAGCAACATCAGAATACATCAGGCAGCTCTTAAAATGTAAATAGCTCACCATATTTTCCCTTGAAACCCATCCCACATTGCGCCAACTCCAACAATTTTGGGTTAACCACTTGGTTGGCTTCTTGCAGAACTGAGAGCAGATCCTTTGCCTGTAATAGCACTTGTATTTATTATTTTATGTTTCGGCTGAATATACTGTGTGGAAAACAAACTCAGCTTTAGAGCTAGTCTGCAAGGTACCAAGACATACATTAATTAATTTTTCTTAACCTCCGAAATAACCTTTGCAGAAATAATTGTTATGTTCTCCTATGAATCATCTAATTTTTCCTATTCCATCTATTACCATCTAGCTATCTAGATACTAGTGATGTGCCGGATATATAGTTCTTTTCCTTCGTATTTCCCTGGATATGGATACGTATAGTGTATTTTTCTTTGCTTGTCTTATTTACCAGACTATATGGTATATTTCTAGTCACACACAAGAGTAAGATAATATTTTCGTTCGATTGAATTATACAAAATTATAATGAAAAAAAAAATTGTTCGAAAATACATGATTTTTGTTCGGTGCATTGTTAATAAATAAAAACAAGTAAAAAAAATAGACTATACGTATCCATATCCGGGGACAACCGGAGGAAAAGAATCCTTATTAATTTTTAACCCAATTTTTATAACGAGATCAATCATAAAATTTTCAAAATAATATCATATTTAAATATTAATTATACCAAGATTTTATACAGCACATTAAGTTAAGATCCGTATCCGTGGATTTCGACACCAAATATCCGTATCCGGATCCGTATCCGCGGATAGTTCACCGACCCGGCGCATCAGCACTAGACTCACCTTCGCGGAGTTGTTCGGCGTGAACAGCGTGTAGGCGGTGCCCGTGTTGTGCGAGCGGCCCGTGCGGCCGATGCGGTGCACGTAGTCCTCCGAGTTGTTCGGGTAGTCGTAGTTTATCACGAACTTCACGTCCTCCACGTCTACGCGGACAGGCATTTGTTTTACACGGGCAGGGGCGCTCGGTCGACATTCAATGTACCCACAGTAGCAAGTCTATTATTAGTTTGAGGGAAGAATCCTTTTGGGAATTTTGAACTAATGACATATGATTGTGGTTTACTTTTAAACATTAGAAAATTAATGGCGGAAATCTAACTATTCAGATGCTGATAAACAATAATGTGTCAACCCACAAAGAGTAAATTTCGGAGATATTGGTATATTCCGATAATGCGTCACGTATTTAACATTATTCAAAAAAATTTCAAGTCATCTAAAAAAGTACGAAAAAATGGTTCTTGACTTAATATTTCAAATATTGAAGTGTTCAATAATTGGCAATATGCAATAATGTACTTAAAAACCCTATTAGTAGATAAAAAAATTTATTATACCAATCTGCTTTTAATTCATTGTACATTTCACCAAAATAGAAAAGAAAAGATGGATACATATAACTTTAAACAAATTTATTAAGAATAAGTTTGATGATATCTTTGGACGCCATTTTCTCGAAATGAATTCCGTATGACTAGACATAGTATTGCTTATTAGCGTCCATATATTGTTTGTTTATCACTCAGATCTGTCACAATTAATGATTTAATGTTCAAATTGCAAAAAATTTAAATTGTAAAGGAATGGACATTCAGAATTAGAAGAACCTTCGCGGAAAGATCTTTGGTCGTAAAGAAATGTCAATTCTAACTTTTTTTGGTATCAAAATGGTCGAATTAGACATAACAAGGTATATTCCCCCAAACCAGATAATATAATAATTACCTTAGAGGTCGCGCTGGATAGGAGACGGCTGGAAATAACTGTATTATGCCCATTTGTCCGGAGTGTTGTAGGCCAAGTGTGCTGACTTCAATATCCCACGTTTTTACATCCGTTATAATAAACATTTTGTCAGGTTGCGTAGCGCTTTAGTTTTGTTCGCAAATCTCTCATGACAGATAACCAAGCAAATATTGCTCCTAGTTTGGTCTTGCTTAGGTTTCTTTTTAGTTAATTTGGAATAGTTCTTAAATGGGAAGTCTATAAAATACGTTTCGATGTCGCTGGTTCGCAAGGATATCGTAGTAATTCAAAATTCTTACAAATAGAACTAAGTATGTCAAAAGACCATAAATCTTGGATGTTTTATCGTGAAAAGAGTTGCGATGATGAATTTTCTTTAAATCAATAAAGTTAGAACATCAAGGGATCGTTTAAATTTTGCAGCTATGTACCAAGACATTAATAAAGAAATTTAAAAACCCCATTCCCTAAAATTCATCATTTTTAGTTGCATCGCTATTCTTGAAAAGCAGCGATGTGTGGTAGTTATTTTTTATGATTTCGACCACAATTTTTGTAATTTGCTACCGTATTGCAAATGTAAGAAGCGATTATTCAATCTGTAGTAGTCTAAGAGATGTTCTGTCTGTTAATGTGTTGTCAAAAAACAATAAAATCCTGTAATTTAATCACTTTTTGGTATTTAAAATTTTTCTCTTAAAGAGATTCGCATGTTGTTTTAATTTCTTCAATAATGTTACATTGTTATTCATTTTAATTTTCTGTAATTTATTGTGGTAAAAAATATGAAAATTCCTTTGTTCTATTGTAATATCAAAAATTCCCAAGAAATGCGCTTTAAATTTTAGCAAAATCTTTGAAATTTATTGAAACTGAAACGAGACAATTTCATTAAATTACTCAGTTATTGAAACTCATGTCATATTACCAAAACTAATAATTTAGACAAAAATTATCAATTTCTTCTCTATGAAAAGTACGACGTATTTTATAGACAACCATAGCCCCCAAGTCCTAATACAATTGAACTTAAAATCGTTATCAAAACACGCAAGACCATTTAAACAAAATCCCTCCCCATTATTCCATTTATAGAGGCAGCATGCTCATCTAAACAGTGTGCGCTGACAAGTGTCTGTCATCAACGTATCATCATTACTTGATAGTATCATTAATTCGTGATATGCCGTTTATCTCTATCATTAATCGGAGTCAGCAACACACCATAAAGTTAGCCCTTATCTCTGCACGCATGCGCCTCTGAAATGAAAACATTTGAGAATAATGCCAAGTCAGTCATGGAAATTTTTATATTGAATAAGGCCTGGACATTGTTGTACCCTATGGTTTCCAGAGATGTAACGGATATACGGTTACTATCCGTTATCCGGATTATGATATTATCCTCTCAGTGCCCGGTTGAACATCGGCTAATATTTAGATCCTTAAGTATCACGGTAAAACCATATTGCAGATAAAACATACGCTTTGATTGTAATCTTTTTACGAAATACTTTATACTTATGACATGTACGTAGTCTGCAATATTATGACCTCTTCTTTGCCTAAAGCTTTAGTTTCATAGGATAGTGGGCTATGACATACAGGACGCAATATGACGGATATAAAAAAAAAAACTACAACTTTAGACTATTAAGAAAAACTTCCCACGATACCATATTCTTTGTATAGAAACAATAGTCTCGCTATAAGCGGCCACTAAACGTCAATCACCGCCATCCTAGGAAACCCGAGCGTGATTGAATCTTATAATAGAATGACAACATTTCTAGCTACTAGTCCTACTTTGCCTTTTTATTAAATCTAGAAGTCTATTAAGACTCCTAAGTCCTACCGTATTTTCATTATCAAAATATCCGTCACATCTCTGATACTAAATCTATACTTTAAACTATATCTGTCATACTACAAAAGACTCATTAAAACCATGTTCAACGGGTGTTTAGCTAAACAGTGTTTAAATTAAACATTGCTTAAAATATTATCTAAATTGCTTAACAGCGAATTAACTCATAAAAAAACTTATTGATAAAATGTTATACGTTACATTTGACAGCTAAAATAGGTTTTAAACATGTATTAAACTCACTTAAACGTATATTAATCTATATCTAAAGCATGTTTAACTCAAAACTGTCTTTAGACGCGGATTTGTCGAACGGATTTTTTTAAACACGCGTTTAACGTCTGTTTAAATCTTTTGTAGTAAGGCAGTATAATTTTTATTTGGCATTGAATCATCGTTTACTGGCATAGGGTACGTATCGCCGTGGCCCGAGAACATCTCTAAATGGCATTATGCGACCATTGCTGTGTCATTTTCGTGTTTTTTATGAAAGCGCCAGTATTCACAACTGATTTTAATCATTACGTTATTGTATTAATTAAAATTAATATTTTTCGTGAATACTGGAACTTAAGCATAGTTTATTCTTTTTATGTCAACGAATGAAAAATATTTAACTTTTTCTGTGGAAATTCATTTCTGCAGTATTTATGTTTTCAGTTTTAGCCTTTGTTTTTTAAGCCCAATTCTTACAAAAAAAAATTAGTTTCAATCTTCGAGAAGCTTCCATAAATCGACTTCCGACTGACACCGAGGTCACCCTTTACCACAAAATGTCAATTATTATTGTTATATCTACCTATCTATTAACAACAAAACACCTGATGATAATCTAATATTTCAATTTATCCTACGAACTGACTTATAGAACATTTCCTACTTGTAACTTCAATTTATCACTTCAAAGAATAACTAATATTAAGAACGAAAACAACGCGTTTCTAAAAGCTTATACCACACTTCAGCAAAAAATTAGATTTTATCTATAAATCAAGCGGACCTTATTGCATTCATATATTTCAAGAGTTATCTTTCATTTCTCATAAAAAACCCTTGATCGGACTATCCTCGATCACCCTAACCCTAAATCCACAGAAAAGTTACTTCTTCATTAGCATCTGTATGAACTGCACACAATTTGTGCCCATTGTTATGTGTAGTCCAATTAACTTCACAATACAATTCAATTTAATTTATTACTATATATAATAAATGTTCACAAATCACTTAGCAATGGTATCAAAGGCCTCGGCTACGCTCCTGACATCTCTTAGACCTCTCGAACACCCCGGTACAGTACGAGGATGTTTAGCTTTCATGTGTCTAGTTAAAAAGCCTCGCATCTGTCTATTATTTAATCTTCTGTTTGATGCCTTCGGTCGAGTGATGCGACTCGAGTGGCTTGTTTTTTATTGACTCAAGTTGATTTATGTTTGAGTTGGTTTATTAACTAAACTTAGTTTATTTTGAGTATTATAGGTTATGGGTTATTTTACTGGTATACTTTCATAATTTTAAACTAGAATGACTGGAGTTTAACTCGAGTGACATAATCATTGATCGAGGTGACTTGAATGGTTAGTCTACTTGAGTCGCATCACTACTTTGCTTTTTATTATATTTGAAATATTCGCAAACTGTTAAACTGTTATAAAATTTCTTTTGGAGATAAAAAATAAACTTTAGCTATGCCGTTTCACATATTTTTTACTGCCCACATAATTATTTAAAGATTTATTTAGCTAATAGTTAATTTAAATAATAACGATTTGCGCATATTTCGATACTTCATTTTACTGATTTGGCGGGAATGATCACCACCTGTTATTTAAATGATTTCTACTTCGGTGGCACAAACATCAGATAACTTCTGGGCATTTACAGCAATATTTATAGCAATAGTGGAATATCGTACCACAAATGTGTTTCCTTTCTCTAATTATGTAAAGCTTTATCCTAATGCATATAAATGATAGCGATGTCTAATGCAATTCGATAGCAACACCTAGTTATTACATTTATATAAGTTTTTTAATTTTATTTTCGTGTATATAAAAAAAAAAAGAATTTGTGTAGAATCTTGTGTAGAGTAAAAATTGTTGCGGTGCTTGGCGATGGAAAGTGATATTGCAGTTAAGGGGCGGTGTATATTGGCGTACTTTAGTTGTCTGGTGTCATGTGGTGTCGTGTGGTATCGTTTAGTGTCGTGTGTTATCGTATGGTATCGCATGGTGTCGCGTAATATCATATGGTGTCGTGTGGTGTCGCGTGGTGTCGTGTGGTATAGTATGGTGTCGAGTGGTATCGGATGGTATCGTGTGGTGTCGTATGGTATCGTGTGGTGTCGTGTGGTGTCGTGTGGTATCGTGTGGTGTCGTGTGGTATCGTGTGGTGTCGTGTGGTATCGTGTGGTGTCGTGTGGTGTCGTATGGTGTCGTGTGGTGTCGTGTGGTGTCGTGTGGTATCGTGTGGTGTCGTGTGGTGTCGTGTGGTGTCGTGTGGTGTCGTGTGGTGTCGTGTGGTGTCGTGTGGTTTCGTGTGGTATCGTGTGGTGTCGTGTGGTATCGTGTGGTGTCGTGTGGTATCGTGTGGTATCGTGTGGTGTCGTGTGGTGTCGTGTGGTGTCGTGTGGTGTCGTGTGGTGTCGTGTGGTGTCGTGTGGTGTCGTGTGGTGTCGTGTGGTGTGGCAGGAGTGCAGTGCGGGAGTTACCGAGGCCGCGGGCGGCGACGTCGGTGGCGACGAGTATGGAGGAGCGCGCGTGGCGGAACTGCTGCAGCACGTAGTCCCGGTCCTGCTGGTTCTTGTCGCCGTGTATGGCGAGCGCGCGCCAGCCTTCGCGGTTTATGGTTTTCGTTATTTCGTCCACCTTGGATGAAACGAATAATCATTTTGCACAAGTCGTATGTATATCACATACCAAAAATATTTATAAATCCTTAGTTTTAAATTATAAAACAAAGTCAAATATATTGGACAGTAAGATTATTTATTACCTTTCTCTTAGTTTCAGCAAAGATGATCGTCTTAGTTTCTTCCTCTGAAGATATCTCAGTCAATAAAGTCAAAAGTTTCTCATTCTTCTCCCATTCCTCACAAACGTCGACAATTTGCAGGATGTTATGATTAGCTGATAACGATAGAGAACCAATGTTTATTTGGATGTAGTCATGGAGGAATTCTTCAGCTAAATTTTGGACTTCTTTCGGCCAAGTTGCAGACCACATCAGCACCTGGAAATATGATATTTGTGTTAACATCATTTTTTAATTTATACGTTTTTGAATAAAAAAATATCAACCTAAGCCTAAACCTTAATAGTGTATAAAAAAATTTATCAACATTTGGACAATTACAATAATTGTGGTTAAATGCTGTTAAACTAATATAATATTTGTTCTCTTATAATTTTATGAAAGACTAATAATGTAGTTGCAATGTAGTATTTTACAACTTCACATTACAAATCTTTTGGAATTCTCAGCTTTTTCCTACTATATTATGTATGTATTATACATATAAACCTTCTTCTCATATCACACTGCTTATTAATGAAAACGCGCATTAAAATCTGTTACGTATATTAAAAGATCAAGCATACAGACGACAGATAGCACCTTTTTTTAACTGTGCAAAGATAAATATTACTTATATACAATTGTTAACTACAAAGATAATTATTAATTATATTGATAATGTTTTAAACAGACTCACTGCCACTATGTGCTCCATATATAGTAAATGAACACATGTGGCGTGTCCGCGGCAGTGAATGTGTAAAGTTTTTCCATCAATAGCAAATAGTCTGTTCTTGCCTTTATAAAACTTTACCCCATTTTATAACAAACAGAAACCTATATTACACTTGGGTATGGAACTATACATGAGACTTTACTGAATTAATAAAATAAAGTAACTTTTATCTTACTTGTCGATCTGGTCTGATTTGTTCAATAATCTTCCTGATCTGAGGCTCGAAGCCCATGTCCAACATTCTGTCAGCCTCGTCTAATACGAGATATGTACAGCGACGTAGATTTGTCGTATCTGGAATATTAAAAATGTTAGTTAATTCAATGTTTATTTGTATAACATACAAGTGATGTGACTATTGTAATGTTCATTATACAGTCAATCAATCAAATCTTAGCTCATTAACTTATTAGAGTTGGCATCATGAGAGTTAAAATTTGCACATACATACATATATGTATTATTTATAGAATTCCCTACCCAAATGGTGCCAATGAAACTCTGTCTGTTTGGCCTTTGAAGTCTTGTATCTTTTGAGCTATGAAGTATTCAATTTAAGAGAATATGTGCAATCATGTATATAGAATCAACATTGCAGGTCTATTGTCACTAAACCCCCAGTTCACAAGTTTAACTAAATATATACTTTTTACATAAAAATAGATGGCAAACAAACAAAGTAGATAGCTCCACCAGATAATCAATGGTTACTGTCGCCCATGGACATTGCCAAATTTAAAGAAGTTGCCTTTGTGAAGAAAGTGTCTACACACTGGACACTCAAAAGCCACTCAGTTAATCTAACAAGAATTAAATGTAGTAAATTTTTACTTTAATAGTTTACCTTTCTCCAAGAAATCAATCAGTCTTCCCGGTGTCGCGATGACAATCTCCACTCCCCTCTCCAACGACCTCCCTTGCGGTCCCTTCGGAGCTCCTCCAAAGATACAAGTGTTACGCACTTGTACACTCTGCCCAAACTCCTGAGCTACCTGGTAATATAAAATATTTTTTTTATTTACTTTATTTCAGTTTTCTGGTTCAACGTAATGTGATGTAGATCATCAATGTAGCTACATTTGAAAAAAGAAATTGTTATTAATAAAATGAGTTTATTTCTTCAATATCTATAAATGACTGCTGTAACTGTTCATGATTCAAAGTGTTGAAACGTATACAATACACCATGGCTTGTGTAATTTTTATGTGTCAAGATTAAAATATAATCATATTTAGAAGCATTAGAGTAAGCTTTGTGTTTAATAACTTATGATAATTATTGAAAATTATAATTTTCTTAATACCCATTTTTGATCTACACCACTGAAAAAATAAATATAAACATTAATTTATGATAATGAAAGCATATGCTTATTGCAAACAAATAGTGCAACAGCAAAATGTTATATAATTATATAAATATGTGTTTACATAGCAATACTGTGATGATTATTTTAACTAATGAATTAACAAACTAACACTAAACCTAGAACTACAACACATACATGAAATAACAACATTAAAAATAAAATTTCAAAAATTATAAGTGATTAAGTGCTCGTGATTAAAGGTTACGTTCAGAAACCTTGACTCGTAGATATGAACATTTTTTCTCAATTTTCCCTACAAGCAAGTAACATTAGGTTTTCGAACATAGCCTGGGTGATACTCTAAGCTCTACGATAAAAACGTTAATATATAAACTTTACTATCTCCATGTTGTTCGGATTTCCGTCTATATCTGATGTTATCCCGTTCATTGATAGCAGAGCCTCGGTAATGCAATGGAAACAAATATATTATTCAAACTAGTGTTTATATAAATAATAATTAATCGAATTGATGATTTTGTTACATCAAAGGTTTCTGAAATTCATTATTAAATGAGCACATTTGAATTAGCTTCATGAATTAATTCATGCGATTGTTAGTTTTAAAACTAGTAACATTGGACAAACATTCATTTATTTAATAGTTGGATAGATTAAAGTATTTACCTGTTGGATCTGCTGCGCCAACTCTCTTGTTGGTGCCAGTACGAGAACAATTGGTCCCTCATCCCGTAATAATCTTGGTTGATTGATAATATGCACAATAGCTGGGAGAATATATGCTAACGTCTTTCCTGAGCCCGTCTGAGCTATTCCAACCATATCTCGCCCAGATAGGGCAATTGGCCAACCTTGAGCCTGAATTGGTGTCGGGTTTGGAAACCCTTGTTTGAGAATTTCCTTCATAGCGTAATCAGGGAAACCTCCTTCTTCGAAGTAAATACTGGGAGCAGGCACGTCTCGCCCTTTCACCGTTATCTGGTGCTGGCTACGGTACGCTTCCACCTCAGCCATTGGACGCCGCTGGACATTTGCATGTGGGACGTAAAAGTTCTTTTGGAAAGGAGTCAATTGGACATTGTCCCAACGTATTTTCCGTAAACCACCGCCCGGCTGATCATTTTTGAACTTGCCACGGAAATCATCCCGAGAATCGCGTCCACCGCGGCTGCCACCTCTACCACCTCTACCGATATCACGGCCTCGACTGCTGCCACTGAATCGAGACACTCTTTCCTGAGATCTATCGCTAGACCTCCCGCCCCGAGAACTTACACCTCCCCGACTCATCCCTCGACCTCGCGTACCCCCACGTCCACCACGACCTCCTCGTCTGTCGTCATACCTGTTCCCGAAATAGCAAATATTATAACATTGTCACCGCAAACAAATTCAACAAAATCTGTTAAGAACTTACATATTTGTATAATAAGAATATATATATTCTTTGTTAACACACAATAATATTTCCTTTTACTTATTTCTTAATTTCTATCTAATATTCTCCACTTATATAGAATTTGATGCTATAAATTATATTTTTTCGGCAAGACTTTAATCTTCAATCACAAAGCGTTAGAAAGCCGCCATGTTTTGTTTTAATTTTAATGTTGGCAGTACGCTCAATACGTTTATTTATTGATGTGACGTGTCAACTTTTTAATTTTTTTTCAATACACAGTTACCTCAAATATTATTTATTTACTTTTGGAGTAAATTAGAGGACATTACAAATGTTATAAACATTAGAATGCTTGTTGATATAACACTTAATAATGAATATCAAACAAAAATAATAGTATTTACATATATGAAATGGCGAATACTATATAACACCGCGCTAATTTAAAAATTCATTTCATTTAAAAATATTTTAAGCTTGTCTCTGAGTATAAATATAATACAATATTTTATACATTTACGAAATCACTAAGTACACATATTTTTAGAAACCTCCACCTTTAAAGGGAAACGAGTCCTGTATAATCAATATGAGTCCTTATTCTTTAAGGTACACAATATTGATCAAATAGAAACACACTAACCAATTCTTCCTGAACTAAGAGACAAAACTTTGATATGGACTCATCAATACCAGTTTTTGAGAAACCTCATCCTCGACTAAGTGTTCTAGATTGGACCAGGAATATTCAGAGATTGCAAAATGAAGCAAGATTGCGTCGGTTTGAGTCTTATGAACTTAGGCAAAGAGCAAACCAGCTCCGTAACGAAACGTCCGTAACAACGCGATGGGATAATTACGTTAATAATGAGTTAATGAGAGACAGGTAAATTTAAAACAAAAAGTGTATTGAACAACGTCTATCGTCTATAGTTGATCTATATCATAGAAATCATAAAATAGATTCTAAAAATTTGTATTTTACTACTATCCTATAAAGAAGTAACAGTGCTCATTTGTATATCATAGTTAATTTAAAGATATAAAATTTAGTAAAAAAATGAAAAAAAAAATGATGAGTTTCATTTCTTTTAAGAATATTTGAGGTAGAATCTTGGAGAGAAAAACAACGATTTACTAGGGAACAAGTTAGAGACGAAATCAGAACCTTGAAAGAAGAGAAAAACGCTACTGAATTGAGTCTTGAGTCTTTGCAGTTACCTTTTATGATTGTGTCACAATGCCTTTCGAATAGAGATCAAAGAGTGCCACCAGAATTGACTAGAGATCAGTTAGGAGAAGAATTGAGAAAAGTAAGCAAAAATTGTATAATAAACGTAAAATGACAAGGTATGATGAAAAATATTTGTACACGAATGTTTTTAATATAATACTTATGATTTATAATATCTAGGAATATTATTAGTGAAAATGTTTCTTTGTTAGCTTGTTACAAGTTAATAAAAAATACTCCACGTTAGACTTTCAATAATATATTTCTTGACTTAGTTGTAAGATTATGTGATCACGCCTGGACTGCGGCTGTAAGGCTGCGTTACCGATATTGTATTGAGATATTATCCATTAATATCATATGTATAAAGTAAATGTTTAAGTTATTTTCACATTAATACATTTTTAAGTACAAAAATGTGTTATAAATTTTTATTCGAATTTTCTTTGAAATTTTGTTTAATTCAATAATTGTGATGAGTGAATAGGAAACATTTTTCTCAGGAGGTACACATAATTGAAAACAGCAAAAGAGTTTTGATGGATGTTTGTCATATGGGCTGGGAGAAGATCAAGGAGCTGACGAACGTCTTCTGTAGGCTAGAAAGGGAGGTGCAGAACAAAGACGATGCATTAGTATTGGAACGTCATGTGAAGGACTTGGATAGAAATAGTTCTGATATATCTTACAAGTTGAACCCTACAAGAATACCACCGGAGTGAGTACCTTTCCATGTAGGCCTGAGTATTACAAATAAAACAGAATAGGTTCTGTGTTTCTAACTAAATTACAGATGTGGTAATGAAAAATCGTTGAATGCATTTTAATATGCTTTATTTTATAAGATGTTTATTAGTACTACACTTAAAGTAGGTGTTAAATAGCTCATTATGCAGGAAACGTAATGCAGCTTTGTATGTAGGTTTTCAACTTCATTATATCCTCAATTATTTACGATTAAATTTTAATTTAATTACTCAACTTGAAATACATTTTATTTTTTCGATAGTTTATATCTGAATGTATTTTTTTTTTGTTGGTAAGAAAATTTAAATGCAATCGAAAAGTGAGTGCGTACTTGGACTGATTCATAAAACTATAACTTTTATGGACGGCATAAATCTATAAAGAAGACACCATTTATATAGAACATCATTTCTTTATTAATCTATATAATTTCTAGTTCAATGACAGAAGAAAGCTATGTTCATTGCATAGAAAACACAATAAAGATAGCCGAACAGTTGATGAGCGAGTCCAAAGATTTGCGCGAAACGATGTTCAAAAGTAGAGAACAAGCCAGGAATCAAATGTACGCTCAGAGTCAACAAGTTGAAATGATAATGAGAAGACGCATCTATGATATCCAGAGAGCAAGAAATGAAATGGAGTGGCAGAAATACAAGGTAAATATAAAAAAAAAATAGGAAAATATTTTTACAAAAAATATCTAATAAGAAGAAATTATCGAGAATTCAATGTTAAGTTTAGTTATTATAGTGCGTAGCAGGAAAATATTTTTATTGTTTGTTTTATAATAATAATTAAATAGCTTGAAGCCAATTTGCAAAAAGTGGACCGAGAAATAGAGACGCTTCGAGCAGCAGTTGCAGATAAAATAAATCCAACTAAGCTTGTGGAAACTCGACTAGAGACGCGGACAAGACGGCCGGTTTTGGAAAGAGTACAGGTAATAATTTTTTAATGAATTGCTTTTGCTCGCATTAATGTGGATTTTCTTTTAAAATAATATGCATATAAACATAAAATTTAACCTATTACCATATAAAGTAATGTATCTTTCAAATAGTAACATAATTTTTTAATAGATTCAGCGGTTTCAGAGTTTATTTTACACCGAAAAAATTTGCACTTCCTTTATTATAGTATAGAGTTAAAAAGAGATAGTCACAAAATAATATTTACAAAAATATTAACTATGTGATGTTGGTAGCATTGATAATTGTTAAAAAATATGTAATAATCTGTGTAAAACAAAATTTGGCGGGAAGTCGAAAATGGTATCGTAATATTTTGGCGCGCAATACAGTAAAGGAAGACGAAAGTATTTGTCCTATCAAAAAAATAAATGTGAAATGAGAGTCAACTTCAATATTATAATAAATGCCTTGGTTGTTGACTTCAACGACAAAAGAAGTTAGATCTAAATGGGTGTAAGTTCAATGGTCAGTCCTGAAATTTATTTCTAAGTAACAGTGTAACATTTTTATCGTTGAAGTCAACAACCAAGGCATTTATCATAATATTGAACTTGGCTCTCATTTCACATTTATGTTTTTGATTGGATATCATTACTTTTTGTAGGTAAGTATATATCCTCGTAACGCCGTGGGGCCCTTTAAAAGGACAAATTCAAAATTAAAAGTAGACTTTATAAATATAAAACCATTGAAAGACTGACTGTATTTTCCTACATTTACGGGGTATAATTTTCTTCTCAGTGTTATTTTCTATATTTTCTTGTACCTTTGAAATATTTGAGTAAATTGCCTATTCGGTATTCGGTATTTCGGTACCTAAATAAATGAGAAAAAAAATGGGTGGTAGGTATTAAATTCGTTTAAGATTCACGTTAAGTTAAAAAAAAAATAAAAACCAGTAAAATTGATGAGAGTTGTGTTGTATGGTGGGCGAAAAGCTGACAACGTTCCAACTTGCTAACCTACCCTCACAGTACTTTTCAAATGTGGCATCAAGTGGTTCTATGATCACTTAGTGCTCTGCCTACCCCGATAGGGCATATAGGCGTGATTATATATTATGTTAAATGTTAAGTTAATCCACATACCTACCACATAAAGACCGGCTGTCATGACTTTTGATTACTTACTGATTCTTACATCTATAGTAGTTAGGTACAGGCACTAATTAGGTATTTATGTTAAGCGTTCATAATAGAATCTAATTGTTTAAAAATTGCCAGTTTTTTATTCATTCCTTTGTATTCATCTAACTACCTATCTGCATACCAAATTTTAACTCTCTAGGTAATTTAGAACTGGGTTAGAGTTTTAGTCTATAGGTCAGTCAATCAGTCAGTCAGTTAATGATAAAAATGAGGATTTTTGGACATTAATATCTAAATAACTGTTTCAGATAAGCTTATGAAATTTAGAACACGTATGTATCTAGCAAGTCTCAATATACAAGCCAAATTTGATACGGTTATGTGAAATAGTTTTCGTTTTATGAGGGCGTCAAAAGTGGCTACAAATGGTTCGTATAATATAAAACACGGTGCGGCTCGCCAGTTCTCTTTCTTGAACTTGGCTTGACACGCTCCCGCGTGTCTAGATGACGAAATCTTTATATATAGTCAAAGGGCGAAATTACTTTGATAATAAACTACTGCTGAGTTTTATTTAATGTTTGTCCTTTGTATTCTAAATATACATATTAATTTGATCTTAGGATAAACCGATGCGTGGCTTGATAGAAGAATACGAAAGAGTCCACATGAGCACTAATATGTTAGAAAACAAGTTAAAAGAAGCATTGTAAGTAATAATTATTAAGTTCGCTAGTTGTACTGCGATAATAATCACTAATTTAAAAATAAAATTTATGACTAAAAAATTACCTTTCGTCTATTACAAGCAATAACGTATCTCTTTGATAATACAATAAATGGATGCTAATAAGCAATAATGTGTCAACCAACAAAAAGTCAAATTTGGAGATATTGATGTATTCTGATACTGCGTCATCTTTTTAACATTATTCAACAAAAAAATCAAGTCATATAAATTAAATAAGTACGAAAAAAGTTTCTTAATTTAATGTTACGAATTTAAACTGCGTTCCATATTATGAAAACTTTTTATTATTTATCACATATGGATGCTGATAACCAATAATGTGTCAATCCACAAAAAGTCAAACTTTGAAATATTGATGTATTTTGATACTACGTCACCTATTTGTCATTATTCAAAAAAATTCAAGTCATCTAAACTGAATAAGTATGGAAAAAAGTATCTTAACTCAATGTTTCCAATTTCAGGTGCGTTCCATATTTTGCAATTTATAAAATAATCTCAAATATTTAAAAACTTATTATTAGATAACATATTAAATAAATCTATCTGCTTTTGATTCAATATACATTTTATCAAAATAGAAAAAAAAAGATGAATATATACGTCTTCAAACTAATTTATTAAGAATAGGTTTGAAATCTTTAGACGCCATTTTTTCAAAACGAAGTTCGTGTGGCTTGACACAGTATTGCTTATCAGCGTCCATATATATGTGTATTTAAATAAGTCGGTTTTTAATTTATTATAACTGTTATCAAAATAGAGTCCGTGTACACAGTAATGCTTATAAGCACCCATATAATCAAAGTTGTATCTTTTCTATATTTGACATAATGTTTTAAATAATTATTATGTTATATTAAATACAAACTCTTAAAACAACTCTAAAACTCTTAAGAAAATACTAATAACAATTTATCAGGTCAACTTATCACGGTCTTTACAACCATCACCAACGTGTCACTAAGGACTTAGAATACAAGAACCAAGCCCTAGAAACAGACAGACGGCTGATTGAAATCCGGAAACCTTTACACCTAGAAGACGATGCTGAATTTAACAGAAATGTCGGATATTGTCACATGCCGGATGAACTTGTTACCGATTAGAATATAATAAAGTTTTACAAGTATTTGAAAAAAATACATTTACTGTGTCGAGTTAAATAAAACTATTAAACAAATAAATAAGTGCAATGAAATAAGTGTTATAAATTTATAATTGTTGTATATTATAAATAAAATGTGTCGATGCGTTGACTACAAGGGAATCCAAATTGAAAACGGATTATTTATCAAAAGGTAAAAAAGGATAGCATATCTTAAGTATCGGGAGAGAGAAAGGAACAACTATTTATTGCGGTGTTGCTATGCCTTATTGTAGTGTGCGTGAGACGCACTGACACGAATAATTATTCCAATTAGCCTCATTAAAACGCCTTTTGAGTCGCTTGTAAGTTGTAACGTATTTACAGATTTTTATTTATAATAACATTGGTGGTAGTGGCGTGCGATTTAAGGTAAAGCTTCTGTTAAAGGATTTATTGTAGGACGACAACGCTTTAGGAATAAGGATCTATATATACCTCAATTAACGTGTGTTGGAAATATGCGTATTACGTTGTGCCGTACAAAATTAGGCACTAGGTCAGTCGTTTAGACATTTCTTTAAATTTAATTATTAAATTCTTATATAATTATATATGTCAAATTAATATGATTAAATCATTATTTAATAGTTTTTAGTTCAATTTTTAGGTTTTAGTTCAATTCACACCAAATGTTTTTCTCAAATAGTTGAAAAACATTAATTGAACCAATATAATTGTTCAAAGATTCGTGATTTTCGTTCCGAGATATGTTTATATACCAAATAATTAAAGACAAATAGATTATATCTTATAACGGCTGAAAATATTCAATAAGATTATAAAAAATACATTCATATCGTATACATTCTCTGTTTTATTTTATTTCTTTAAGTATTGTTTATTCGACAATATCATGCGCGAGTTCGAACTAGCCTCGAGTTGAGACCAACAAACTTATGTGAAACGAGGTATATATGGAAATAATTTACGATTATTACTACGAGTACAAATGCAAAATTGGTGTTTGTCACTTTTCACGCTGTTACGGCACAACGAATTGAGATTGCGGAAATTCGGAATGGAGATAACTTTCTGGATTAATAATAATAAAACCAGATAGTATTTTGTAAAAATAAGCTTTTTCCTTTAGTTTGCCATATACATATCATCAACTATCTGATGGTATAATAATATAGGATGTTTTTTTTTAATCAGCGGCTTCGATTCCTGGGAAAATTAATATTTCATTAAAGTAATAATGCAGCTGTAGTTACTCTGAATATACCTCAAAGCTTCAAACTTTTAACACATTTAACATCAACACAATGCTGATTAAAATGTTTAGATGTAATTTAGATTAATTTTATCTATCATAAGATTAAAAAAATTATAATTATTACAAGAATAAAGTAATAATATTAGAAGATAAATTAAAGTGTTTATTATAGTTAAGTGGAATATGTGTTCAATTGTATTAACATAAATAAATAAAAAATACAAAAAATACTAATGATTTATTTATTAAAATTTTAACAATTTTTTAGGCATGTGCAACAAATCTTATTTATATTTTTATGAGTGAGATATATATTTTATTAAAAAAATAAAAAAGAATCTTTTAAAACGCGTTGACACCCGGCGTAAGTTTCATGCTTATGAACGCTATACATTCTTTGTCGTAATAAAATACGATTTTTGAGCCCTAAATATAATAATTATTAAATGCTCCGAGACGAAATTGTCTCTCTACTAAAATATATTAGTTAATATAATAAATAAATATACATATATCATTTCCGCAATATTACTTTCTTGCTTGCATTAATCTATTTTAATAATAATCTGCTAGTTTTCTTTATGAGGCAATAGTTTCAACAATTATTTAAAAATAGGATTGTCAATTGCCATTACATTACATACAAATAAGGAAATAAAACACATTGAGTGTAATAAAATAAATAAAAAAAAAGTTATATTACAACATTGTTCCCTATTAAATAATATTAATACTAATATTCGGCTATACTGATTTTAAATACCATTCAATAGTAATTAAGCTAATATTTCCATACCTTAATTTACAAACCAGCTAAATCTAAATTAGAGATTTTTACAAGCAACACTTGAAACGACATTTTTTACAGACGAATTAAAAAAAAAGAAAGTTTTCAATTCGTATTGTATGTTTTTTTTATAAAGGGAATATTTCCAGATTAATTCCATAGAACTTTTATCAAAATCGATTTATTAATATGGTTTTTAAATCAAAGTAACTGGTATTAGTATGTTTACTAATCAAACGAACTTTCTTTATTTAAATCAGTTTATTTCTTTTTAATTCTTAATTTATTACTGGTTACTTTAATCAGAAACATAATTACTTTATATATTTAAATTATTGAATTAATATCTTTAAGTTATTGTTTAATGCTCTCGTATTTACTACTATGGACTTAGGTTTGTGAAATAAAGTATCGATTTTAAGAAATACCAGTTTAAAAAATGAGATATGGTAAAATTGTGACATTAACAAGAATTTTCTATTGTATTTTTCAAAATTTATTCTAAAACGATTTAAAATCTGGCCCAACTTTTTCATAGGCCTCATCCAATAAAGAACAAATTTGACCAATGTTTGTATCATTTAAGTTCCTGTTAGACGCTAATCTTATAGAAGGTTCTGGACAATTCACTTCAGCCTCTCTTATGTAAGCGGCTGTCGTCATTGCTATTCCCTTTTCAAGGCAATAATTGGTTATATTCTTTAAGTATGTTTGCTTGAGACTATCGCTGAGCTCCGAGTTTTTTAGATATATGTGTTTGACTGGTGATAGCTCATCGCCACTGAATGTATAATGCTTCAATTTAGCGAGGGCTCTGAAAGAACAATTAAATTATTATTAGTAAAAATGTTTTATCTTTTTAAATAATAATAAAAATTTAAACGGGTATTCGAGATTATTTTATTTCTATAATTTTTCTGTAAATCATATTTATGTATAAATTTTCTTGTTCTTTTTAGCTTGCTTATATTTACTAGGTTTTTAATCACTAATTGTCAGCATATACTCATATAGCAATGGTATGATAACAGAACAACTGTTTTTCATATAATAATTATCTTGATAACTTAATGATCTTTTAATCGATTACAAAAAAAACAAAAATAAAAAAAAAGTGACATATTCTTTAATGTCATATTTAATCACTCCTATAAATCATTTAAAGATTTACATACTTGTTAAGTTTCTTCGAGTTTTCGTCCAGTTCGCTTATAATAGAGGGTTTTTCCTCCAAGATGTCGAGCGCGGAGATGGCAGCTTGAGTTAACATCGGCGGTAATGACGCACTGAAGCAGTAACCTGTAATGTATAGTATTTTGAAGTGAAAAATTATACCTAATCTAATTAAATGATTTGCCCTATGTACATGAATTAAACTAACTAAAATTAAAAATAAAAGTCAAAATATTTTAAAAATCAAATTAATTTATACCTCGACCGACGTTTCTATAGTATGTCTGAATATGAGGCGAATCCGAACTCACGCAAGGTATAGTCAAGTAAGCAAGACTTAAAACATTGAATATATATAATATTTATATTATCTTAGAATTGTATTTACATGGCTTATTTGGCAAATAAACACATCTAGAAAAGAAAATCGTGAATTTTCGAACAATAACATTGATTCAGTATTCATGTTTTTAATTATTTTAGAAACACATGTGACATAAATTGCATTAAAACTGCTAAAAATATTATTACTAAAACATAATACATAATTTTGACATATATAAATAATTATATAAGAATTTAATAATATAAATGAAAGTAATGTCTAAACGACTGTCCTGATACCTAATTTAGTGTTCTGCGCAGATTCATGCGCATAGTTCAGACCACACTTACGTGAATCGAGGTATGTAACTTTAAAAATGATATAAAAAGTCATAATGATACCATATTATTAACAGTTTATAAATTCGAAAAAATAAGTCGAAGACAATAGCCAACGTAAATAACACATAATTATCCTTTTGATTTTCCTATGTTTCAACAACAAAAACATGTAGATGATATCATTAATTTTAAACCCAGTGACCAGGAGGTCGACACTTCTCACAAGAGCCTCGAAAATAGTGCGATTTAACGTAATTACACCCTTTTTACTTATGTGTTAAAGTTCAAATTCCATTAAAGAGTAAAATCAGCCACGGGGTGTAGATCATTGCCAACATTCCTTTATAAATATTTTATTCTAGATGTTGGTACTTACAGCCCCGAATCATCCAATGGCGTTAAAAAACGCCGCCATTTTTGTTTGTTTTGTTTTCGACTTATCGAATTTAACAAGCGAGCTTGTTAAATTGGTATTTTTCGAAGTTTTAATTGCAAAAAAGTGTGTTAAATTATTGTTATGGAGAATAGATGACATTACAATTGCAAGAATCGTGCTATTTGTGGTGTACGACAAGTGTTACGCAAGTCTAAAACTTTCTTAGCACGTATTCCTCTAAACAATGATTGGTAAGTCAAAAAACATAATTATTCACTTATGAATCATCATTCTTATTATTAAATTCATCATAATATCTAGCGTGACCATTACACAAGTTCAGAATGCGAAAACTTAAGTACTTGGTCTACATCAGAAATCAAGATAACCTGTAAAGTGACTGCTTAAAATTAAAAGTACCTAACACCGAATTATCTTTTGGAAATTAACGTTTAAGTGCTATTTTCAGATGCCGATTATGGGTAAAAACAGCCGGTGATGAAGATCTAATTCATTTGCCAAGTTATTATGTGGCTCTCATTTTGGGCCTCAATGTATAAAAGCAAACAGGAATCGTTTGCTTATAACTGCAATATCAACTGAGAGGCTTACCACACCACTTTAGTCTGATTACTGTTTGACTGACTTTCCATTACAGGTTAAGTCTTTTTTGTTATATTACATGTTAAGGAAAATAAGCCAAGTATGTACATTACAGTTCAAACTATCCATTAGTTTTTTTTGTTTATTTTCATTGCACCAATAATTAAACCAAAATAATAATAATAGAAAAAAAAGTTAAGTATGTACGTGCATTTATTTAAATTATAGCAAACAAAGCTTTTTCTGTCTCTGTTTACTTTATTAATCAAATTAGAATGGAGTTAAATAAAAATATTAATAATAAATATTAAATTAATTAATGGAAAGTTCTCCATTTTTAAAGTTTGATTTAAAAATTATCACCTGTAAACATAGCAGTGTTGTTTGGCGACAGAAATAATTATGGTGGTATGGTACCTCCCCATACTAGTGTGATGAGGTTAAATTGAAAAGATTTTCTAACAAACAAAGCATCTACTAGTATACAATATGAAGGTATCAATTAGACAACAGTTATTCTTTGTTTACAGTTGTACTTTAACATGTGTGTTAAATTTGCAGCTCGATCACTATGATGGATGGCTATGGTTTTGAAGATGATGGTGTGGCAGAACTCCGATGCAGAAGAAAATAACAATACTGCATTTGTTATTAAAGAAATGGACCACCATCACTAGATAAATGATAATTATACTAATATTTGTTACCCTGTTCTGTCCTTGCGTGAAGAATTCAGAAATTGAATAATTTAAAGTTCGCTAAGTAGTTTTGAAGAACAACCAGTTACGTATGTTAATGGTACTTAGCTGTAAAAGTCTTAACTAAATATAATTGTGAATGTTGCAGTTTCTATTTAAAAGAAGTAAATTCAGATTTAACCAATCTTCTTTATAATTATATCTCATTGAGGAATTGGTGGCCAGGTAAAATACCACTTATCTATCCAAGAAAAGAATTGTGTAATCTAATAAATGAACTATGATTACAACTAAGGACACTCTGCAATATGACATGGTTTATATGTGAAGCTTATAATAAATATTTAATAGAATAATTATATAATTTAATAAGCAAACTCTTTATTAGAAGAACTTGTAAAATTATTAATTCCAATTTTTTTTTTATCTAAATATAATGAGTAGGTAAATAAAGATATTTAAATTGTCAAAATCTCTTTTTATTTCTATAAATCTAATATATATAATAAAAAAAAAATTAAGCAGGGGCTATTTCATCGATAATAGAATTACATCACTAATGCATCGATATCGATATTTTTTAGTAGACACTGCACCTCCCTAAAGTTGTCAAATGTCGTTACGTTGGCAGTACTTCGCTAATTCTAGAGGTTGGTAATGATTTCCATACTAAATATTCTATGTGTGCGTGAGCTCGAGCTAATGTACTGGATTGCCACCTCTTAAAACGTAGTGATTATATACTCTTTGCCCAGTGACGTTAGGAGGAAACATCGCAAGAGCGTTTTTTAGGACAATTAAAATGTCGTATAGTCACTAATCAATAACTTACACCAATCCAAGACTTATATAATTATAATATTACTAGCTATTTATCGCGGCTTCGCGCACTAATTAAGAATCACATTTTAACAGAAACATATCATAATTGTATTGTTATATTTTTACGTAATTAAGCTGTTCTTATTCTTACTGTCTGAGATATATAAAACGATAAAATGTCGTCTACATTGTGCTTAGAATTTTTATATTTAACCATCAAATGCTCACTGTGGTTCTTAAACAACATAGTAAAGTGTTTTAAATAATGAGTATCAATATAATTATAATAGTGTAATCCTTTTTAGTCTTATTTTTTGCATTATATTGTTAGATTCTATAAGATATTGTAACACTGTTGGATTGCCAAATGAAACAATACACAATAAATATATAAATAAATAAAAACTTTTTTATTTAATTAATAACGTTATTATATTATCGTTACAAGTTCAATAATAATCCAAATAATTTTGCAATGCAATGTTTTTTTTTATTCTTTTTATTTTTAAAACTAATAAATCGCGTATTAAAGGATCATGTTTAATCTGTGAAGAAAAAAAAACAATATAAATATTTATTACGTGTATGTTCATACATACCTAATCCTGAAAGGCGTTGGTGTTCCACAATAAAATGTGTTCCAGCACAGAAGCCGCCAATCGTAGCGAACGAATGTTCCAAAGATCCAACAATTAGATCTATTTCATCTCTCGGCACGTTCAAATGTTCTGTTAGACCACGACCGTGTTTACCAATTACCTGTAATAAAATAATTATAATCTATTATTTATTTAAAAAATAAAATGTTAAATATTATTTGCTTTATGGATGGAAACAAATGAATCGGATGATGATGATAATAAATACTGTGATGACGATAATAATACTGTTTTATGATGGTGATTAATTCGATTGCTATAAATTAGTTACTTAAATTATGTAGGAAAGGTAAAATAAAGATATTTATACAATGCAACCTTAATATAACGTATCATAATATAACGATTTTCTCGATTTAACAAATTCTGCGTAATCCCCTTGAATTGTCCATAAGAGTCAATATAAAATATACCTTTACAATACGAATATTTTTTGTGAATAATTTCTTTATAACGAATTTTGTCAACCCAAAACCTTAAAATAAAATGCCCACCAATAAAAACTCTTAATCTTATAATATGTGATTCATGTCGCGACATGTTTCCTCTTTATAACGAGTGTTAGACCAACCTAACCTCAACATATCAAACCTCAGTTCAATGAATTACTTATATAACGAATGTTTTCTTGTTCCCCCCTCGGGATTGCCCTGTTACTTAACCTATATGTAACTACTTAAAATATATATTAAAAATTATTTCTTACTGAAAATTTGTATAATTATTTAAAATTAATTAAAAGTGTTTAAATTATATTTTTAAAAAATTAAGAATAAAGCTTAGTAAAATATTTTGTATGATCTTAATTAGTACAAATAGTTCAAGAACATTATTTTTATTGATCTAATAGGTGCTAATTAAATCGTTAAACCAACCACACACTACGGGTGTAGAGAGATTTAGAATTTAAAAAGTAAAAAGTAGTCATATATTACTATATTGAAATTTTTTTGATAATGGATTTGGGCAATACTGAAAATTTCTAATATAAACTATAGAATGATGGAATACCTGTAGGTAACTATATGGACAACAGAGTTTTAAGTTAATCAACATCAACCAAAGTTGTTGCAATGTAGAGCCAGCATTATTGTTTATTGCTTTACTTACCCCAATCGTCAAACTTTCATCCAAAATTATTCTTAACTTGAATCTCCGTGCTAATTCAACAAGCTTCCTCAATGGGCACATCTTGCCTGTATTAAAGTAAATGGCTTCTGCTACTAAAAAGGCTCTTCTCTTAGGATTCAACTCCTTTTTCGCACTGGCCTCTTCAAGTAAACGTTCAAGATCATTCATGTCATTATGTTTAAAGTATCTAATGGTGCTTCTTGCAGCGTCAAGGCCTTTTTGTATAGCGAACCAGACTTTTTCATCACTGATAACAAGATAATTCATTTAAGTTTTTATTTAAAGCAACTCTTGTGTGGTGCATTACGATCAAGGAAAATTTTTAAATTTCAATTTAGTAACTAATTCTCTTTATACTATACTATTTCTTTATATTTAACTTATACTTTTTGTAATAATACATACCATTTAGGATCAAATTATAGTAAAAAAAAATCATAGTTAAGTGAAAAGAAAAAATTGTAAAATTTTATTTTTAAAAATTTTCCTTAAATCTGTACCACAATTTTATCAGTCATAAAGCAAGGAATACTTGTAATATTAAAACTTTTCATATTAATTTGTATCATAATATATATTTTTTCAAAGTCCAAACATCAATAATAATAAGACATTACATTAATAGTCCACGTCTTAACTTCCCAACTCTATATAATATATGGCCATGTTCTCTCGCTTGGTGTTACTAGTCTGTTGCAAAGCAACTCTCAAAATCATGTGACCATGATTCCCATTCACAGTGTGAATATTATTGTGCCATTATATATCATTTAATTGTAGTTTATTTTATAAATTTTTTTTTTATTTAAATAATGTAAATAATATCTTTTCTATCTATTAAAAAAGTATATCAATAACTAATCTATACTAACACTATAAAGCTGAAGAGTTTGTTTGTTTGATTGTTTGCTTGAATGCGCTAATCTCAGGAACTACTGGTCCGATTTGAAAAATTCTTTCAGTGTTAGATAGCCCATTTATCGAGGAAGGCTATAGGCTATATTTTATCACACTAAGACTAAAAGGAACAGAGCACCAATGAAGCATGTTTCAAAATCAGGGGGATATTTTCCTATTGAGAGAGCTTATGCTGTGTGCATACTAAGAAAAAGTCCGCGACAGCATATGTCTATCTTTTAAGGTTAGCTAACTATAACATCCTTTATGCTAACCAAATTTGTTCTATAAATAATGCATTATTAGCCCAAAGTAACTATACCACGAGGACGAAGTCGCGGGCGGAAGCTAGTATTGATTATACTAACCGTACATATTTTTATTTCATGCAATAATTTCCTGTTTTTTGAAATCATAAGTGGGATAATACTACATTCAGTGGTTTATGGGTTTTGTCTCGAGGATAAAATAGTTATTTATTACGGGAAAACCTTTTCTTATATATGTATAAATAAATCTATCATCCAATATGTATTAAGGTTTCCTGTTTTGCAAGGAAAACTATAAGATAATTTTTACATAATATGTCGGTTGTTTTCCTTTTTATTTATTTGTTTAATTATTTATTATAAACTGTAAAATTATATATTATTAACGAAGAAAAAATCTTAGTTTTTTGTTCATTCATTATTTGCTAACTATATAGTTAGCATACCCAAACATACATTTGTGCAAGAGGTGTTTACTTTTGACTTCTTATACTTAACTGTTTCTACTCACTTTTATATACTGAATTTTGGGATTCAGAATTGGAATCAATACAGATATTGAGCATAAGTTTAAAATAAGTATGTTTTAAACAGGAATTGATTACTTTTGATGGCTAATTTGCAATTAACATAAAATTAATATTAGTAATAAAACTTACGCAAAAACGATGTCCCCCTTTTTAGCATATGAAGGGATAGCACTAGCAACAGTAGAGAAGCCATACGAGTACACACAAGTCTCTTCAACCTGCATGAACTTCGCCAGTCTCTCCTCAAGTTCTAAATGAACATCTATTGTACCATAAAAGCCTCTAGGACCACAGGACCCCACTCCATATTTGTGCAACGATTTAATAGCATTTTCCATTATCATGGGCTCTTTATCAAGGCATAGGAAGCTAGTTGCGCCCACGTTGAGGACATTTTCACCTATTTTTCCCATTAGAGGCGGGTCATCGTCTTCATATTCACGCTCGACCAGAGGTAAAGGTTTCCATTCCATCAATTGTTTCTTTGTCAATTTATCCTCTGGTTCCTTATCAGATTTTCTATTCCATAAGAAATATATAGTACCGATAATCACTTGAACAGCAATGACTAATGTCCACCAACTCGCCTGAAAGATAATGATAATTAAAATTACCGGATATAGTACTGCCATAACTTCTATCAAATGTTATTGCAAATGTGAATGTGAACTTACAGTGTCATATATGTCCATTATAATCATGGTTATAATACACGTTTAACCACTCCGCGCAGTAATAAGCGAATGATAATTATAATTAATAGTGCGAGGATTTCTCTTATAGCTGTTCCACTCGAGACTGCTCGAGACAAATAGGTATTCCATACTGACACTGACAGTTGACTTTTTACTTTGACAATTCAACAGTTAACCGTTACAAAATAAAAATATTGTTAAAAGTCATTAATCAAAGAATTGAATTGAATTAAAAATATTGTTATTATTATGTTTATATTCATATTTTGATAAAAACTTTCTTTCATTTTATATAATTTCCAGAAATAAAACAATAAAAAACCGTTCTCAGTAGTTTATTTCAATGGCATTTTCTTCGAAAATAATTTTGCCGAATTGTAGTCAATTGTTACAATCATTATAGGGTTTCTTGTTGTTTTTATGCAATAATTAATATATATGTAAAGCATTTTTTTATTTCTGTGTCAAGTTATTAATATTTGTATTTCTCCGTTATTTTAATATATATTCCTATTAAATTTTTAATTTAGGATATGGCCAATTTTTGATCATTTGATGTCATTAACTGTCACTAAACGTAATTTGACATTTTTCAGTCAAGTGATGTTTTTAATAAATTCGGCGAACGATTCTTGAAATGAAAATAATATTATAACCACATAGTAAATACATAAAATAAGTGTAATAAATACACAATGAATTTCGGCGGCACTTTACGAGTAAACAAATTCGCTTGTTTTACTTTAGGTTTTATTTTGTTTCTCATAATTTATTGGCGTTCTGGCGGTGCGGGTTATCCCACGGATAAAAATGACTTAATAAACATAAAATCGCTTTTGAAAGCTGCTATATATGCAGCGGAGAGGGGTGGTAAAAAGGTGATCGAGGGTAAGAACCATGAACTGAATATAAAGAGTAAAGGTAAGACTCTGGAAGGGGCGAACGACCCGGTGACCGATGCTGATTACGCATCACATTGTGCTATGTATTACGGTCTGAAAAACACATTTCCGAAGTTAAATATAATATCCGAAGAACATTCGAAAGACGATTCGAGTTGTCAGAATCAAGATGTAATTGATATTGAAACAACTCCAACAGAACACAGGACGATAGACTATATGAATGATGAACATGTATTTGTAAAGGATGTAACTGTTTGGATTGATCCTCTGGACGCGACGCAAGAATATACAGGTAACATTTTAATGTACAATGGTATTTCATTACTATTATACATATGTTATTAGTGCATGAATTTTTGTACCCAAAATATCTTCCAATTTTGAAAGACCTGGCAAAAAATCCTAACCTAGTTAAAAGTCTAGTTGTTAAATTTGGAAATAGATACTGATTTTTATTATTAAAGAGGTAATATGAATGTAACATCTATAGGTATAAAGTATCATTATAAAAGTATTATTAATGTCTTGTTTACTGTTTTCTAATGTAAAGGTAGGGTAAAATGTAATTAACTAACTATAGGTTTAATTGATAGTAAATTAAAGTTGGTTTAAATCTTTAATATCATGGTTAAAAAATTTCCTTAAGTAATTTATAATTACTTATTATTTAATTTAAAAAAGTTCTAATAATATTATTAAATATTATAACTTTCTTTAATTAAATTATAAGTAATTATAATTTATAAGAGAATCAATTTTTTCTGAATCTATTGTTGAAATTAATTGTTCGTGTCATATGTGTAACTTGCCAATTCTAGATTGATATATATCTATTTTTAATTTATTTGCGAGTATAAATTTTTTTTTATGTTGCAGAGGGTTTATATCAATATGTTACAACAATGGTGTGTGTGGCTATCAATGGTGTACCAATTGTTGGTGTGATCCATTACCCCTTTCCGACTCGCACATATTGGGGTTGGTACACTAAGAAGACATCCAGTAATATTGCAAACATACAGCATGTGAGTAAAATTCATCACTGCTGTTTTGTGATGTAAAATAAATAGATAATAATAAAAATATATTTATAACAGTATTTCCCAAAGTATGGCTTAAGACCCACTACATACTTTATAGCCCTTGAAAACTAAGCTTTATAATGTATAAAACAGTATGCTGTAAAATTTAAATTATAAGCATAGATTGTTTTATTTTTCTTGTTTGAACAAATGTTCTTTAATATAGTCACTTTTTTGTTCATAAGAACCAAGAGATGAATCTTAAATTCGGAAATTTCTGTGAGATGGGTCGCAGTTTGATCAACTTTGGGAACCACTGGACTGTGTAATATCTGGATAGAATCTAAATGTGTTAAACAAATTGCAACCATTAAATAAAAGCAGTACTTAATAGTCGAAAAATTTATCTCTATATTTTCAGAAAGAGGAAAACAAAGAACACCCAAGAGTTGTGATATCAAGATCTCATCCTGGTAAAGTTGCAGATATTGCAAAAGAAGCATTTGGACCTAAAACTGTTGTAACACAAGCAGCTGGGGCTGGCGACAAAGTAATGGGGGTTGTAAACGGTAGCTTTGATGTCTACCTCCACGCAACAGCCATAAAGAAATGGGATTTATGTGCTGGTAATGCCATAATCAAGGCTGTTGATGGAAAAATGACCACCATAAAAGGCGCAGATATTGATTACTCCCCTAACAGTGGAGTTAAAGTAATGGATGGTATCATAGTAACAAGATACGATCATGATTATTACTTGAGTAAATTGCCAAAATCTTTGACTGCTCCGACATAATTTGTCAATTAATCAGGATAAGTGTTCGAATTTAGTATATTGCATATTGCATAGTGGTTATGTTTAGAATTGTAACTGACATGTCATTTATATAATTATCATCACTTTTAATGTGAAAATATTAATAAGCGTAGCATTTTTAACTGCTTTTAACGTAAAGTACAGGTAATCTCAATTGATTAAAATAATAATGTTCTAGAGTTGCCAACTATTATGGACTTTAATTTTTTTATTGGCAATATTTTACTTTATACTACGTGTAATTATTAATAATTAATGAATATATTATATTTAAAACTATGCAGATATATATGACAGCGGTGTTGGCAGCATTTTGCTTTTTATAATTTTTTTAAGTCACAAGATTTGGTTGAGGGTTGTGATCATTATTTCTAGCTTTTTTTACATAATGATAATGACGAGTAATATCAAAGTTAATAATTGTTTCATAAGTTTGGTTCGTGCAATATTTCTTAATGTACAATTTATTTTTATTAATGACCTATTTATTTTTGGATATTTTAAATTATATTTAAAATATAAGACAATTATTTAATATCATTCTAGGCACCTAACTTAGAAGGTAAAAATTTTTCGTGATACTATTTACTCCACTTATAAATTCTATGAAGAAATATTTAGTTGCTAGATATTTATCATTTGTGTTTAACGATATTTAACGTTGAAACGTTATATTGTGTTAACTTTAATTTATTGTATATAATTAAGTGCATTTTAAACAAAATGTAATGCTGTAAATATTTTTAATCACCTTTATGAACTTTTTTTGTAAATTTATATAATCAGGGGGCCTAACTCCGTCTATTGCCTGTAACCGTCTACTTGCATTTACAGGCGCTACAGTAAAGTAGCAGCTTTGTTATCAGTAAAGCTGTAATGGATTTAATATAATTTTGTAAAAAATAAGTTTCTTTATTTTTCCTTATATCATTACTTTCCAGATGGTGATCCTTACGAGTAACACTATCAGATGATGCAATAATATACATATATTTTTTTTTAAATTATCGGATTCGATTCCTGAGTAGATTTAGTAATTCTTCAAAGAAACTATCAAACCTCAAAAGTGAGAATTTGAAATTACAGTAATACAGTGTGTTATTTTTTTCAAAATCAGTGTGCTCGATTCCTAGTTAGGAAAAAAAAATTGTGCAGTTATATATGCATGCATTATACTTTTCATCAAAATCGGCCCCGAGGGTCGTTTAGGTATTTTCCGCTATTCCTAATAGTTTCGGATTTGACCAATATCAAATCCGTAATCATACTATAGCGCCCGTAAATGCGAGTACACTCGACATATGGAATTAGGCTTCCTGACTATATATAATTTTAAGTGTAATTTAATATTAGGTTGTAAATAAAATATCCCAATTCTTTATGCATTGTTTTATTTTTTATATTATTACTTTCTTTAAGCTTTGTATCTTTTCCTCTACCATTTAGCTGTTTCATAAAATATGAAGATCTTTTTTCGTTAGGATTGGTATTTACCTAAGAAACCTACCTACTTATAAGCTGTGTTTCTGTAAATATTCATCAAAATCTGCTCATAGTTCTTGCGTGTAAAAGTAGTATTAATTTTCATAGACTTAGAAGTTTATAATAGTATGATACAAAAGGACGCTGATATGCAATATTGTGTCAAGCCACACGGACTTCAATTTCAGAAAATGGCGTCAAGAGGTCAAACCTATTCTTATTCAAATTCAAAATATACTTTATTCAAATAGGCTATTTACGGCACTTTTGAATCTTCAAGTTACAGGTCCATTGGTTATAGATTTTTTTTTAAGCTACCACCGGTTCGGAATGTAGTCTCTATCGAGAAGAACCAGCAAGAAACTCGATAGGTACTCTTTTAAAAAACATTCATACATTATGGATTTTTATAACATTTTTTTTGAAATCCTGTGAGAACATCAACGCACATTAGATCCACGCCTTTTTGTCGTCAAAATATTCTTGTATGTTAACAAATTTGTTTGAAGAATTATATATCCACCTTTTCTTTTCTATTTTAATAAGGTGTAACTTAAAGGTATAACTAATTAAAAGCAGATTGATATATTTAATATATTATCTAATGAAAAGTGTTTCAAGTATTTAAGATTATTGTTTAAATTGCAAAATATGGAACGCACTTGAAATTCGAAACAATTAATTAGGAAACTTTTTCCGTACTTTTTTAGTTTATATGACTTATTTTTTTTAATAATGTTAAATACGTGATGCAGTATCAAAATACATCAATATCTCCGAATTTGACTTTGAATATTGTATGATACAAGTGCGTTTTTTAAATTTATAAGGGCCCTTGTGAACTTAATGCGTTTTAATGCTTAGGACTACCTTTTACCCGGTTGACTCCAGAGGATCCATGTGAGTACATATGTATATCCATTCCATTATGGCCTTAACATTTAAACCAATTTTAAAAGGCGAGGAGCAAGGTAGGCAGGCTTTTAATTTTGTTAAGTTTAAGTAAGTGTTGTTTAGATCTTTCCCAGAAAAAGCCTAAAGCCCAGGGGAATGGGGAGTTTTAAATAACTTCACACAATCGGACTCTTACGTCTTGATCTATAGAAAGAACTGCGACAGATAATAGAATATATCGTTGTAAGAAAATGTAATTTGTGGTAAGTTTGAAATTAGAATTAAATATTTTTTTCTTTCTTTAGGGTAGTCTGTTAAAGATCACTAAGACATATTGTGTTATTTGTGCAAAAAAGTTATTTATTATTATTCAATACAATAATTAAATTAGAATTGTAATGTTTATTTTATAGGATGTGTTATTCAGTTTATTAGTTATAATATATTAAATTTTCTAGGCGAGTTTAAGCTTTATATTTTAATACGTTAATGAATACAAGTCACTACAATGATTTTTATATTTTAAGAATTTCAATTAGTCTTAAATTCTTGAACTTTAAAGTCAATAAAAAAAATTAATTTTAATTATTATTGCCAACAAGAAAAAATATTAAAACGAAGGAAGTTTAATTATTTTTATTTATACATTAATAATTTGCTAAGGTGATTCAAAAGCATGTAATATATTTGCATTTCATATAATTTCCGTAAGCATTTTGTTACATTATTGATTAATTGACACACACCGTCCCAGAATATTGCAGTGTTTATTATTATATCACATACATATGGAATTTAATTCGAAATTATTACACTACATACATAAAAATACAAAAAAAAAATAGAACAGGCATAGACGAAATTTTGTTATATATTTAAAAATATAGCATTTATAGAATAGGTACAGGTTATCACAACTGTTTAAGCAGGATAAAGTTTGGTTTAGCAAATAAATTCCACGTAAATAAAATATTAATGTAATTAATACTAACCTCGAGTAAAATTAGAATCGTGTTTACACTTATGTACTTATGTATGTACGAACTTCGTTTCTGTTTTGTTCGGTTATGTCTTGTATAAATGATAGTAAAGATAAAGAGTACTAGTGTAAACACGCCTTTACAATCAATATTTCATAGTTAAAATAATTAAAAAATACAATAGGAATAGAAAAATAAAATTATCTATTGGAAACGGCCGTAAAATTAGGTACATTGCATTCGAATAAAGAAAAATCAAATAAAAAAATTTCATCATTTTACGGCGCAATAAATTTGCTTTACCGCCAAATATAATAACCTCAAAATATAGACAGACCCTAAATATCTTCTAATTTTAGTTGCACGCGAACAGAAACGTAGGAAATACTGTTTTTATTATATTTTAGGTGACAACATTGAACATTTAGATTTTTTTTTAAACTGACATTTAGATTTTTGAAATCGTTTCTTGGGCTCTCATTATAACGGCGCCATTTTTACGTCACACGTGTCAAATTTATGACGTAATAATTTTTAGTAACATTTCTCCACCAGTGTTATAAGAGCTTTGAAATAATAAGTCTGTTATCGGATCTAATAATTTATTTATGTTTTATTAATTTGTTATCCTATCAATCTACGTTATAACTACTCGGCCTGGCTTCGCTATTTAGCGAAATTGATAAATACAATACAGCGTTATATAATAATAGTTTTTTTTAAAGTGAAATAGTCAATCGTTTTCCTCGTTCCCCTAAAACATTTTTGTCTTTTAAAGTACATATTAAAAATAATTTACATATAACATATTATGTAAAGTGAGAATTACATTTGTAAGTTTTACTCTCGTATTGATATAAAACGACTCTGTAACCTGGTTACAGTTACTTATGTGACTTTTCTTAATCAGTGTCACTGACAGGTAATTCTTTTGGGTTTAAAAAAGTCAATGATAAACAATTTATGTAAATATATTGAAATTCTGTGAGTAAAACTTACAGGTGTAATTTTCGCTTTAGGATAAGTGTAAGAGACAATTTGTCTAATGTTTTGATACCTTAGAATAGTATGACAGAAGTGCCATTGCGAATACAGTAATAGGTATTAATATTCCACATGAAAAACTTATGTTTATATGTTTTACTCCCATTTTTATATACTCCCTATTCTAAGGTACATCTGAAAGCCAGTTCAGACGATAAAAAATTCAATTAAGATTTTAGTATTTCGGTTGAAAGACACACAACAGTTTATAATAGTTTATTCAATGCTAGTAAAACTGAAACAGGTATGAGTGACTCTTAACAATAAGTCTTTAAAAGCTAACATTTTGTCTTTCAAAACTGATATATATTTGCAGTTTATTTATAAACATTTTTGTAATTGTTTTACAACATATGTCCTACATTACATTAACAGTATATGAAGAAAAAGGACAGATACATTTACTTTCTCCCCACCCGTGTTGCCAACATTATAAACGCAAAAAAAAAACATATGATTGTCTATGACAGAAACTTGCACAGATAAAAATAAACACAGATAATAAATCAATAGAGGGCAGCACTATAGCACAATAAACATCACACAGCTGATTCAATTTCGCACCATTGTCTAAGCCGCGGCACTCACTCGTATATACATATTTTTATCATACTGTATCGATATAACACTTATCACATTATTAGATTTATCGTCCGTGCTCGATATAGCCGCGAAGCGGTGTTAGACTGAATCATCTAGAAACAAAAAAAAATACGTTAAATAATTTTCCGTATACCTTTTCTCATGAAAATGGTGAGCAAAGGAGCAGCTCCTATCTCCTGATGTTAATGAATATATTATAGTGGTAAATATAGACTGTATTTTGTCTATGGAAAAGTCGTTGGTCGCTCTCTTTATAATAGGATAGGATTACTTGTCCTTGCTCTCATAAATATATCAATAATATAAAGTAAAATAAAGACAAGAATCCAATCTAATAACCTTAACAATTATCACCGCCCGTGAAGATTTATTGCTTCAGAGGAATAGGAAGTTAGGGAAGGTTAAAGGGGGTAGTTACGCCTCTGGCTTTTTAGACGCTAATTAGCTACTTCACGATTTTCTGTGAGTGTGGCATTGCATATGAACTGTTTTCAGTGGGCCATGTTATTGTCAGATTTGTCATCTTAACCTTATAGTCTAGTTTTGTTTAGTTGTCTTCAGTTTATTTCATTACCCCGAACGAAAATCACGAAATTTCGAAAAAAAAAAAATTGTTTTCATTACAAAAACGATTCAGTGCAATCATTCAATTAAATAGTGCAACTAAAGAAAAATATACCATACATTTAACAAATGTCATGTCCATTGTTCAAAATTAGTAAGAATAGAACCAATCTTGGGAAAAAATCACCATTAGCCCGAATGACAGGCTTATATAACGCAATACCCACTGTCGACATGGGTTTCGACACTTTTAGCACTTTCAAAAAGAAATGTTATGCCTTTTATGCAAATTATTAATCAAATTAAATTTGTTTCTATAATTTGTTTCTGAATTTATTTTCATTTTGCTTGGTTTAGATTTGTTAAATAGTTTTCGTTTTCATTGTTTTGTAATTATTAGTTTTAGTTTTTTTCTTTTTATTGTTGTTTCTTAAGTTTTGTTTTAGAGTTCAATACTGTTTAAGTGCATGTTGTGTTCTCCTATAATTGGAGGTACATTTAAAATTTTATTGTCTAAACTTGTATTTCTTTGCATTACATATGTGCCTGTGTTGGAGTTCAATATTAAATAAATAAATATTTTTTTATGTAAAACGTTACATGAAATAACTGGTCAAGTGCGAGTAGGACTCGCGCACCGAGGGTTCCGTACAAACTTATAGAAATCTCTATAAGACTAACCCATCTACGCCATTTGTGGTCTTCATCATCAGTTCCAACATAAGTTACTATCAAAAATACCTAAATCGGTATACGCTTGCCTATAATATTTGAGGAGTTCCCTCAATTTCTCCAGGATCCCATCATCTGATCCTGACCTGAAGACAATGGGACCACCTTGGAAGTATACCTTTTCAAACAAAAAAAAAATTTTGAAAATCGGTACCCAAATGGCGGCGTAATTGGCGAACAAACATAAAAAAAAATAAAATACAAGGTCGAATTGAAAACACTCCTTTTTAGAAGTCGCTTAAATATAATCACATATTATGTAAATATGGATCACGTCCCAAAAACTATTTTGAAACTACTAAGGAGCACTTTAATTTAAAACACGATCATGGATGCAATCCATGGAAACACAAAATTTTATTTTAAGTACTAATACACCTTATACTTTCAACAAAAAAAAGTTATAGCGCGATTCAGGATACACCTAGCGCCATCTCTTGACAATTTCAATGAACTAACTTGTTGACTTTGACATTAACAGCATAATTATAGTATATTTTATTCTCGTTTTATTTTTATTTATATTCTACTACACTCCACTACCCCTGCACTACGTTCGTAAAATATTTAGATTTACATTATCAATCAAAATATCGAAATATATATTAGTGTTGCCAAGACGAAAATAATTAGTCCTTAATTCAAACAAAACTAATTGTTTATTTATAAATAACTAATTATATTACTAATAACCAGAAGACTTATATGTGTAGATAAATAAGTAAATTAAATAACTCGATCTGTTTGAATTTAATTTTAAAATTTTCGTACTAAGTCAATACGAGTACTTAAATCAAATCGCGTAAAGATCTTATATTGAATGTTAATTACGTAATGACGTTATAAATCGACGATAAAACTTTTAAATGAAAAGTTTATTTTATAATTTTTAGCGCGTTTAAATAATAATTAAAATAAAAATTTTTATTAATCGAGCAGAATTATATCACAGTTAATGTCATAATGTTGTAATAGATGGCATTAGCTGTACGCTGCATCGCGCTATCATTTTGTTAGCTGCGATATATAGATTGCATTGCGTTGTTTATAAAGGTTTGCTGCTTTTTAATGTTTTCGTATTGATACAAATTTCTTCTCGGTGTTTGTAAAATTGTTTTTTTGACCATGGTCAACTTATATGTTAATTTGTTACAAGTACATATAATTTTAATTCTAAGATTAATATATTTTCCGCTTGATCAATTTACAACATGATACATTTACGCGTTCCTGAGAAAAAGGTTGAAAGACAGACGTACAGACTGACAGACACACGAACAGAAATTTACAGTTTTCGGATTTTTTCCTTTATGTATACTAAAGGACCTTGCTCCTGGCCAAATTTCACAATGCTTGGTCAATGGGAAGTACCCTATAGGTTTTGATTCCCTTGCGAAAACGTTAAAAACGCTATCATACTTAAAATATGTGATATAAATGACCGTATCTTTTGATTGCGTTAACTTAGAAGTTTGATTTTTTCACAGCTCTTAGTAATTATAACTCTGAGTACTTGACGTTGATAAAAATTTGTTACCTTCACGCGTTTCTGAGAAAAAGGTTGAAAGACAAACTTACAAATAGACAAACATACATACAAAAATTTACAGTTCTCAGATTTTTTCCTTTATTTGTACCACAAGATCTTACTTCTTGCCAAATTTCATTGTGCTAGGTCAATGGGAAGTACCCTATAGGTTTTGATTCCCTTGCGAAAACGCTAAAATGGTCGAAATATACGACATATTTTCCATTATCTTTTGATTGCGTTGACTTAGAACTTTAATATTTTCACGGCCGCATGTCATCGTAGACTTGAGTATATGATATTAATTTCAACATGATACGTCTATGCATTTCTGAGAAAAACGGGTTGACATCCCGACAGACAGACAGACAGACAGACAGACAGACAGACGGACAACAAAGTGATCCTATAAGGGTTCCGTTTTTCCTTTTAAGGTACGGAACCCTAAAAATACGATAAGCTGATAATTTTAACCTATAGATATTGGTTTTGGTAACAGATTATTTAAGTTTCTTTAATGTATTAATTTTATCTATCGTAATAACTGTATTATTTCAGTAGTAGATATTATTACAGACTAGCTAATCCTCGCGATTTCACTTGAGTTTATGATTACTGCTTCGCTCTTGTGAGTCGTAACGTGATGTAATATAGCCTATAACCTTCCTCAATAAACAGGCTATCTTACACAAAAAGAATTTTCCAAATCGGATCAGTAGTTTCAGAGATTACCCCTAACATACAAACTTACAAAAACCTTTACCTCTTTGTAATATTAGTATAGATTTTTATGTGGTCAAGATAACAATGTCAAGATCTTATGCAACGATATTTATTGTTAAACATATCTTATCATGTGAGGTCATGGAACTTGCGTAAGGAACGGATTTCGTGTTTAAATACTTATTACTAAGCAATGTTTTATATTTATTGATTTCGTTTGGGACTTTAACATTTCGCTATTATGGTATTAATCAAAAGTTATATAAATTTATTATTGGGAGGTATTGATGTGGATTGTCCTGCTGTAACAATATATCAAAGTTTTGACCAAAAAGCGGAACTACGAACAGGTCTAGTGCTAGACTGGATTTTGAGCGCGGATTCGAAAATTTTTGTGTTTAGTTCAAGAGGAAAGTGTAAAACTAAAGAAATTCAATTTTAAAATTTCTTAGAAGGGTTATTTTGGTTTTATTAAATTTTATACTAATATATACAGGAAATACCAAACTTGTTTTAAAAATTATAATATCATTTGAAAGGTACATTATTCTAGATGGTCATATTTTATGTATGTATGCGTATTATTTTAAAAGAAAATAATAAATGCAGGTGAACTGTTTATATCTATACACTATATTAAAATGCAAGAATTATAAATTATATAAAATAAGTATGTACATACCGTGATACCACCATTTCGTTTTCTTAGGATTTTTGTTGCATGTTTTCACGTAAAAAGAATTATCCGGTGGTCGTTTCTGAAATGATTAAACAACATTTTATTGATGAAGTTTTAGTTGTTGATGAGTAAAGTTTTTTTACAAAACATTTAAGCCAATTAAAACTAAATTATTTTAACACGATAGTGCCCTATGTAATGTAATAAAAACAAACGAAATACAATAGCAGTAGTTAGGGGATAGACAACGCCCATAATTTTGAATGATTGAAAATGCATGAAACTTCTTTATATACATTTTTTACTCAATATTAAATTTTCAGCCTGTTATTATTCGAGAATTACACCTATAAGTTTCGTTCTTAGACTTTCATAAAGATTTACAACAGCATATTCAATTCAATTCTTTGGTTAATGGCTTTTAGATCATGTTATCATTGCTTTAAATCTGAAAGAATTAACCGTCAGTGTATTATTTTTGACATTCACAACTTTCGTAATTACTTACTGCATATCTCAAAATCAAAAAAATCTAAACTTATGTCAGTTACGAGATTTAAGCTTACAAATGTAATTCTCGTCTTAGAAAATGCAGCTTTTTGTTACGCTCTTACATTACCAATTAATTACGCTGAAGATTCTTCACTTTTAATGACGCAATTGAGCTGGTTCATCTACGTCTTACCTTCTCATTAATTACTAAGCGTGGTTTATTCAATATCAAATATTCAGCATGTTATTAGAAAATACAGCGTTATATGCTCTTACTCTACCAAATAATTAAAAAAGCTTTTCATTTTACTGTTGTCAATTTAGATTTTCCTATTCAATGTTCAATTCAATGTTAAGGTCCGTTTTTGTGTTTCTTTCTCATTATAGATACTTAGCATATCATAAGTTGAGCATAATGTTAGAAAGCAGACTTCTTTGTTATACTCTGGATCTGCCTGTAAATTCACTAGTTCACTTTTAACAACGAAATATTTGAGGATTAGTTGTGAATTACCTTCTCTTTACAGACATACATTTCTACAAACATGGCGTGCTCAATATCAAATGTTCGGTACACTGTTAAAATTATACCTTTTTATCATGCTCTTACTCTACCAATGACGCTGAAACTTCTCTTTCAATGGTAAAATGTTTGGGCTGCTCGTACTTAAAGTGAGGGTAAAGTTGTGAATTCTTCTTATAGATAGGCTTACTCGGTATCAATTGTTTGGCATATTGTAAAAGATACACCTCTCTATTTTGTTCTTACTCTATCAATGACGATAAAGCTTCTTCTCTTTCAATGTTAAAATGTTTGAGCTGTTCTTAGTTAAAGTGAGGATAAAGTTGTGCAGCTTCTTCTCCTTACAGATGGCTTACTCGGTATCAATTTTTTGACATATTGTAAAAGATACCCTTTTTATCATGCTCTTACTTTATCAATGACGCTGAAACTTCTCTTTCAATTGTAAAATTTTTGGACTGCTCCTACTTATAGTTATGATTAAGCTGTGAATTACCTTCTCTTTACAGATGGCTTACTCAATACCAAATGTTCAGTACATTGTTGAACGGTGAAGCGTCTTCTCTTTGAATGGTGAAATTTTTCAGCTGCTCCTATTCAATGGTAAGATAAAGCTATCACTCACCTTCTCTTTACAGCTACTAAGCATGGATACTATGGATAAGCAGACGGATTGCACGGAAAGCGCCGGGGACCAGTCGTCCGTTAGAATGGAGAGGCAGATGTGTCCATTTGAATACACGTGGGGGTGTACCGGGATGTTGTTACCAATGAATGTTACCTGGTGGACAAAAATTATGACGCGGTTAAACAATTAATTACTGAATTTGGAATGCCCAAAATTTTGGAACAATTTAAGGTTATTAGTATACCTTATATGAATGGGATAGCTCATTTTTAATAGCGATGGATCTAGTTTAACACAGAAAACAGAGTAAAGTATAATATATAATAAAAAGATTTATCGATTGTTTTAATGGATTTCCCTTAAATTATTATCGGTTAGTCCTTAGGTACTCATGGTAATAAAACTTTCAGATATTGCTTCATTTCTAACTGAACTTTTGGACTATACTTTCGTTTTTTAGTCAATGTCACTTATCGCATCGTTAAAATCAACGCGTGGAGAAGATGCGTTTATCTAAGTTTTTCATAGATTTAATATTGTAAGACTATAGTATTGTTAAGATATACTCTCTTGTGGAGGTAGCGAATAAGACAATAAAAAAAAGCTTCAAATAACCAATATTTTCAGAGAGAATCACATACTTTGCGTCAGACATATCAGTTTAAATTCTTCTATTCTAGTGCATTCTAACGAGTTTGATTGATAAGGCATCGCGTACAAAGTTCGGTTAGTCTCATACGATCGTCCACTCAACGATTCGAGCCTTGAATTGATGAAGTTGAATTAAGATTCTTATCTTGCAACCATCATTGATGCAAATAAAAACTATTGAGTGAAGAAATCTTGCTATATAGGTATAGTCGAGATTTAAAATAATTATATGTAGAATTTTGATTATCCTTAAATGTTTTGCTTATTTTCAAGGTGGATGCTAAATAAGAAAGACGAAAAAGTACGAAAAGACGTAAAGAATACTTAAATTAAATATAAATTAAAACTTTTAGACTAGTTGCCTCTCGCGGTTTCACTCGCGTTTTTGGTTACTGTTTCGCTTGAGGAGTCGTAGTGTGATGTAGGTTTGACAGACACGTTGGTAGTCTACGGCAACTGACTCAAGCGCTAACAGTCGCGGGTTCGATCTCCTCTCACGGCAAAAGTCTGTATTAGCCATACGGATGTTTGTCGTGTTCTGGGTGTTTGTGTTAGTGTTGTGAGTGTTTCCGGACCCACGACATAAGGTCACGTGATTCTAATGGAGGCCGTTGAGTTTGATGCGTTTATTTATTTATTATAGCCTATAGCTTTCTCAATACATAAATTATCTAACAAAAAATTATGTTTCAGTTCGAACCAGTAGTTCCTGAGATTAGCGCGTTCAAATAAAGAAACAAACTCTTCAGCCTTATAATATTAATTTAGAAATAAATATCTATGACCTTCCTCAATAAGCGTGCTATTTAACGCAATAATAATTTTCTTACAAACAGAAACAAGTTTTACCTCTTTATAATACTAGTATAGATGTAATAATTCAGAAGATTATCTATACAAACAAAATACAATCGTCGGATGTTTATAAGCCTATCATTTCAAAAGGGCTGCATATATTTGGCTAAAACTTTTTAGTTTGTTATAAAAACGCCATATAAAAAATAAATATCAATTTGTACAGCCGTGCGAAGCTGGGCTAGAAAATTTGTTAAAAAAAAGATTCAACCCAATATATGTATCATCGATTTTTCCTGTTCGTATATGCTTTTTAGGGTTCCGTACCTTAAAAGGAAAAACGGAACCCTTATAGGATCACTTTGTTGTCCGTCTGTCTGTCTGTCTGTCTGTCTGTCGGGATGTCAACCCTTTTTTCTCAGAAATGCATAGACGTATCATGTTGAAATTAATATTATATACTCAAGTCTACGATGACATGCGGCCGTGAAAATATTACAGTTCTAAGTCAACGCAATCAAAAGATAATGGAAAATATGTCGTATATTTTGACCATTTTAGCGTTTTCGCAAGGGAATCAAAACCTATAGGGTACTTCCCATTGACCTAGCACGATGAAATTTGGCAAGAAGTAAGATCTTATGGTACAAATAAAAGAAAAAATCTGAAAACTGTAAATTTTTGTATGTATGTTTGTCTGTTTGTAAGTTTGTCTTTCAACCTTTTTCTCAGAAACGCATGAAGGTAACAAATTTTTATTAACGTCAAGTACTCAGAGTTGTAATTACTAAGAGCTGTGAAAAAATCAAACTTTTAAGTTAACGCAATCAAAAGATACGGTCATTTATATCACATATTTTAAGTATTTTAGCGTTTTTAACGTTTTCGCAAGGGAATCAAAACCTATAGGGTACTTCCCATTGACTTAGCATTATGAAATTTGGCCAGGAGCAAGGTCCTTTAGTATACATAAAGGAAAAAATCCGAAAACTGTAAATTTCTGTTCGTGTGTCTGTCAGTCTATACGTCTGTGTTTCAACCTTTTTCTCAGGAACGCGTAAATGTATCAAGTTGTAAATTGATCAAGAGGAAAATATATTAATCTTAGAATTAAAATTATATGTACTTGTAATAAATTAACATAGAAGTTGACCATGGTCAAAAAAACAATTTTACAAACACTGAGAAGAAATTTGTATCAAAACGAAAACATTAAAAAGCAGCAAACCTTTATAAACAACGCAATGCAATCTATATATCGCAGCTAACAAAATGATAGCGCGATGCAGCGTACAGCTAATGCCATCTATTACAACATTATGACATTAACTGTGATATAATTCTGCTCGATTAATAAAAAAAATTATTTTAATTATTATTTAAACGCGCTAAAAATTATAAAATAAACTTTTCATTTAAAAGTTTTATCGTCGATTTATAACGTCATTACGTAATTAACATTCAATATAAGAACTTCACGCGATTTGATTTAAGTACTCGTATTGACTTAGTACGAAAATTTCAAAAATTAAATTCAAACAGATCGAGTTATTTAATTTACTTATTTATCTACACATATAAGTCTTTTGGTTATTATTAATATAATTAGTTATTTATAAATAAACAATTAGTTTTGTTCGAATTAAGGACTAATTATTTTCGTCTTGGCAACACTAATATATATTTCGATATTTTGATTGATAATGTAAATCTAAATATTTTACGAACGTAGTGCAGGGGTAGTGGAGTGTAGTAGAATATAAATAAAAATAAAACGAGAATAAAATATAATATAATTATGTTGTTAATGTCAAAGTCAACAAGTTAGTTCATTGAAATTGTCAAGAGATGGCGCTAGGTGTATCCTGAATCGCGCTATAACTTTTTTTTTGAAAGTATAAGGTGTATTAGTACTTGAAATAAAATTTTGTGTTTCCATGGATTTCATCCATGATCGTGTTTTAAATTAACGTGCTCCTAAATAGTTTCAAAATAGTTTTTGGGACGTGATCCATATTTACATAATATTTGATTATATTTAAGCGACTTCTAAAAAGGAGTGTTTTCAATTCGACCTTGTATTTAATTTTTTTTTATGTTTGTTCGCCGATTACGCCGCCATTTGGGTACCGATTTTCAAAATTTTTTTTTGTTTGAAAAGGTATACTTCCAAGGTGGTCCCATTGTCTTCAGGTCAGGATCAGATGATGGGATCCTGGAGAAATTGAGGGAACTCCTCAAATATTATAGGCAAGCGTATACCGATTTAGGTATTTTTGATAGTAACTTATGTTGGAACTGATAATGAAGACCACAAATGGCGTAGATGGGTTAGTCTTATATAGATTTCTATAAGTTTGTACGGAACCCTCGGTGCGCGAGTCCTACTCGCACTTGACCAGTTTTATTATTATATAATCAAGAACACGTATATAAAATTTCAGTTATAGTCTATTTTTCTTTATCCTTCACTTGTCTTATTTAGCGAACAAATATGGCGTATTTCTAGCCACACGAAAGAGATTAGAAATTATTGATTAATTGATTAAACTGAATCATTTTTATAATGCAAAATTGTAATGAAAAGCAAATGTTCGAAAATTCGTAATTTTCGTTCGGAATATTGTTACTAAATAAGGACGAGTAAAGAAAAATAGTCTATACATATCTTCGTACGTCCCATGAGATCAATTTGCATATAATTGTTAATTGTTACATCACATACACATCTCACTTAAATAATGTTTCAAGGTATTTGTACTAATATTAAGCTGAAGAGCTTGTTTGACCGCCATTACTCGACTGACATTATTTTTGCTTCAGACAGCCTGTTAATCAACGAAGGTTTACACGTTATATTACATCACGCTACAGCACCACATAGGAGCGGAGTAGTTCAAAGTTGCGTAACCTTGACCTGATGCTGCTGATCATTTGGAATCAGCAGGATACAGCCTAGTGGTTTACAATACGTCGATCTCAACCGATGATCGCGGCTTCAAGCACCGCTGTGTTTTCAAGTGCTAAATTTGTGTTTAAATTCATCTCGTGAGGAAAACATCGTGAGGAAACCTACATGTGTGAATGAAATTATGACATATGTGTCTCCGCCAACCCGCAGAGGAGCAGCGTGGTGGATTAAGCTCTTAACTTTCTCCATAATAGGAGAGCAGGCCTCTACCCAGCATTTACAGTCTATTGCTATACTTTACTTTAGGACACAAAACTCCTCGCTAACTTCTGCTGTAAGTTAGCGAGGAGTTTTGTATTATATGTTCTGTATCCTACTAGTTCTGTATCGTGTTGGGGCTTGTTAAAATGTTCTTAATGAATAGATTATCCTTTTTTTACTATTATTACGACGCGACGATGTATCTTTTCACGGCTCAGAACACGCCCGGCATGACGACACAATATGGTTATGTGTTTTGGCCGTAAAAAAAGAATAGACCACGAGGCATATTAGTAAAACTTGCAATCCCTTCCGGTTTCACTCGCGTTTATAGTTACTAAACCTATAGCCTAAACGAACAAAAAAACTGTTCAGCTTTATAATATTAGTATAGATAAAAGCCGATATACATCTCGCATTTTCCTGGCACCGCTCCAAGAAACAAATTGCCAAAAAAAAAAAAATAACCCAGAAATTAAACTTCCAAAATTTGGACTAGATTGTTTGATGTTTAATTAGCGTAGTCACTGTAAGCTTTGGATGTTTGGTCTGCACTCTTGATGTAATATTCATATGTAGATTTAGGTATTGTTTTGTAGGTCATATAATATGACCTGGTTTGTCTTGGTCGAAAAGCTTGTATTTTCAGACCTTCGATACAAAACTCTGACAAGAGCTTTTGAGCGTTTGACGTTTGTTTATTCATATTTCATGTATAAAACAATGTGAAACAGCTTTAAGTTTGTAACCCTTTAAAATTTTTCTTTTACAATATTTTAATATTTATAAAATATTGTCTTTATTTGTTATATCTTTGGGTTGGTTTCTAAACCGAATATAGTGTTTGACGTTAGTCTGTGGTCTCGTTCTCGAGAGTAGGGAATACTCTGTGGTCGACACGATCGTATCGTTGAGCAGGCGCCGGTCGTTCACCGACGTTTGTTGATTTAAACGATTTTATTTTATATATTTCGGTAAGAATATAGTAATGAATAACCTAAATATTCATTTGTTGATAACGATTACATTTTCGTTTATTGGTTTTCCTATTCGTTTCAGATCATTTTTACATATTTAAGTAGGCGTACCTACTTTATCATATTTTACAAGTTTGAGAGGTTCGGGTTACCAAACCGTAAGTAAAACGAATTGTATTCACTTCATTAAAGCCTAATTATTGTAGTTTACATGGTATTTAAACGTTTCTTCGTTAAATTCCAGTCCTTTGTACTCTTGCCGGCCACGTGACACGTGCGAGGGGTTTTCGTCTTATTTTTATAAAATTAAACACTCCTGAGGTGAGTTGATGCATTAATTATATTGAATAATTAATATCCTACGTGGATCAGTGTATATTTTTGTTAATTTAATTATATTTTACTCAGAATCTGCACTTAGGCTTTGTCTATGTACTAGGTGACCTAAGTCAAATCCTAATAGGTTTAGAATTGTTTAAATGTTTGTTTTAGTTAATACAAACATAGTTCTTGCTTTTAAGTGACATTTTATTCCAAATTGTTCATTATTTTTTCATATTTTAACACTTTAAAAGTTATATTTCATAACCTAAAATATACAAGTTATTATTTAATTTTAATAACTTATTCTTCATTGGTACCTGTCTAGGACATTCTTAGAGCCTTCTTAGTGTTTATACAAGATAGGTAATAAGTTGTTTTGTTCACAGGGAGTGTTTTTTTTATCTGAAGTCTTGTTCTTCAACCGAAGAGTTTTTTTTTACTATACTTGTTCGCTGTGTTGGAGCTGTTGGAGGCTCGTCTACTGCAGTCAACGAGTGGTGCTTTTCCTGGTGGCCTGCTACTGCTGCTGTTTGCCACCTTGCACCGCTTTGCTCGCTTGCCTGCACTTATTATACTTTGGTGCTTGCCGTTGCACGTCCATACTGGTTTGCGCTAACTTAAACTCATTTCACTTTCTATTAATAATTTATTAGAACATTATTTTTAATATATAAACACGTCTTTGCCAACATTCATTATTTGAAAAATTTAAATACTTAACATCATTGTTTTTACATATAACTTTTAAATAAATCTTGACAAAAAGGGGCTGGCAGGAAACTTAAGATTTTGTGTTGCTCTTGAATTGTCAATGGTCTGACCAGATACCGTCAACGATCCCAAACTTAGTATAAGTGACTTAGCATAATTTTATATTTTTAAAATGTACTAAGAACCACTAACTTTATAATAAACGGAGTTTTAACAAAAAAAATTTGTTTGACTACCCGTCACAAGTTTTAGAGTTAGTCATTATTCTTTTCATATTAAAACGCATCACACACAACGCCTCCATATAGGATCTCCACGCCCTGACCACGACAAACATCAGTATGGCCAATACAGGAGTGAGCGGACTCGCGACCGTTAGCATTTCAGTGAGTTGAACTGACCACTGCAACAACGTGTACGTAGCCAACTTGTCATATAAGAATTCTGGTTACATTTTTGAAATTATAATCTACATCTACAGATGTATTACATATTAATGTTTTTAACGTGAAATAGCATTAAATATTTGACGTTAAAAATGGGTACAGATTTCCAATGTAGACAAACTCGCCAATTGTGTTGTTAGTCAAGATACTCTTGACTGTCATACTTAGTCGATATATAGTCACTAGGCAACGTCATCCAAAGTGATCGACATTCTCGGTACCAAAATCAGCCAATCATCTTTTAAACAATTTTCTTAGTTACGACAGGTTGCAACAACGGTCAATACAACTGACTCGACTGCTAACGGTCACGGGTTTGATCTCCGCTCACAGTAAACATTCTGTATAGGCCATACCGATGTTAATCGTAACCTGCATAATCGTATTTGTGCTGTGTTTTCTGAACCCTGGCATTACATCATGTGAACTGTTAATTAGTCTAAAATATTTTAAAGAACTTGTGCCTTGATTTTGATTTGTGTTTAAAATGTAAACATTTCAAGTTCTATAGTCCTTTATATATTTGTTAGTCGAAATATTTTTCGCCATAAGATTAGATTACCTTTTAATAAAGATTTTTATCAGTGTTTGTGATAACTATTGGGAGCGCTCATCAACATTTTGAGAGAAAAAATATGAATTTTATTGGAAATACCTAAAAACGAGCAATTTCTATACGTATATAATCTGAATCTCGAAAACGTTTCGAACGATTTTCATGAAATTTAGGCTACACACGGTCTCAGGGGCGATAGATCGATCTAGCTAGGTTATTATTAAAACAGTATTTTAATAAAACGTCGTTTTATCCGTGTTTAAAGGCAACGAAAATATCCTCCTTTTTTATTTACTACTAAATCTAAAAATAATATTAACACGATTTCCCAAACAAAAGTTTTATATTTTTAGTACGATCATCCAGGTATCGAAGAATATAAAACTTACTACTGTTGTATAAATATAAAGTATTTAAATATTATCAGAGCCGAGATGGAACAGTGGTAAGAACACGTTCATCTAAACCGATGATCGCGGGTTCAAACTCTAGCAAGCATAGCTGACTTTTCAAGTCCTAAATGTATTTAAATTCGTCTCGAGCCCGGCGGTGAAGGAAACCTGCACGTGTCAGGAGAAATCCTGACACACGTATGTATATCCGCCAACCCGCAGTAGAGCAGAGTGGTCGATTATTCTCTAAAACCTTCTCCTTAATAGGAGGCCTTTGCCCAGCAGTGGGACATTTACAGGGTGTTACTTTACTTTTACTTTTATATATTATTTTAGGTATTGTGGACTGTTATTATTTAGTTATTAAATAATTTTTGTTTTTTTTTTTATTAGATTAGATTTTTATAATTTCAGCAAGTGTTCGGACATGTGACCGATCAATGAAGGTTAATAGGATACCTTACTAATTAATTAAGTTCGTTAATCATTCTAATCCTTGGTAAAGATAAATATAGATGTAACTTCAAGCATGTTAATTGTTACTTTTATCTATTGTACCGTTATTTATAATTGATTTATTATCAGCATAACCAAATAGTTAAACATCATATAAATAATATTCTATATAATTATAAGTTATATATTATAATTTTAGATCTATACTAATATTATAAAGCTAAAGAGTTTTTTGCTTGATTGAAGCTAATATCAGGAACTATTGGTTGGTTTATTTATTGAGGAAGGTTATAGGCTATATTACATCACGCTACGGCTCATAAGAGCGAAGCAGTAACCATAAACGCGAGTGAAACCGCAAGGGACAGCTAGTCTATTATAACGACAAGACTTTTTAAAAAAGGAAACCGATTTCAAAAGCAAAATACGACATTCCGTTTACTTGGATGACATAATTAAAATAGTCATTTTGATTTTAAAACAAAACTACTGTACCGATTTTGATAATAATCTATCGGACCGATAGCAGAGTATACGCATCAAAAAAATAATCAAATCGGTCCAGCCGTTTTCGAGTAATCTGAGAACATACATAAAAAATATCGCCAATGAATTAAGAAACTCGTTCTTGAAAATCACTTAGAAAACGGAATTAAAGAGTTAACAGTTTAGATATTCAGTCACTAATAATTTAGTCACTATTAAGTCGGCACATACACATAACATTTCTACTGAACTTTTTGTTCTGTGTTCACAAGTGACATTTTCGCTACTCTGTAACTAAGAATCAACATCATAATGAAGCCCGCCGAATGCCAGATATAGCGCAATCAATGAGGAAGACACTGCGTAACCTTTTTACTGAGAATCGACTATTAATAAATAAAATATTGTCTGATGAATTGTCGTCTCAATTACTGTGCCATTTTTACTGCAGTCTTTGTTTTGAACGCTATTCTGTAACTAGGAACGGGTACTGACTAGTGATATACCAGATATCAGTATCCGAAGCCGCAGATACTGATATCCGGAGATATATATTCAATTGAGAAGATCCGTATCACACAGTGTCACGTGGCGTCAACTATCGTTTCAATTTAACAAAGTTAACTTAGTAGTAAGTTTTTAAATAAGAAAGTTACGATCCGTGTCCGTATCCGCTGATCTTGACACCAAATATCCGTATTCAGATCCGTATTCGCAGATATACATATTTAACTATATGGTACATCACTAGTAATGACATATAATGAAGATTGCTGCACACGCCAGATGTATCGCAATCAATAAGGAAGACACTCCGTAACGTTTTTACTGCGAAATGATAATAAAAATAGAATATTCATACGAGTCGCTAACTCACTGCATGTACACATGCCATTTCTACTACAGTATTTGTTTTGGACGCTACTCTGTAATTAAGAACGGGTAATGATAGCATAATGAAGTACGCTGTGAATGCTAGACATATCGCAGTCAACGAGGAAGTCCCTGTGTAACCTCTTAACTGGGAAATGATTATTGAAAATAAAAATATACAAACAGGACATAACTCTCTGATGAGTCGCTGACTCATTTAGAGCCCCTACACACTAGCGTTTTTCCAGCGTAGGCCTTCAATGAGCCTATGCACGGCGTTTCCTCAACAGTTAATAAAACGCAGCGCTAGCGTCGCGACAACGCGACGTATTCGCCGCGTTACTGCAGCTTCATTTACAATAGGATAGAAAGGGTATCGACGATAATTAACATATATGATATGCAGAGAAATGGAGGCATCTGTGCTGCGCATACACTCATTGAACGCCTACGGTAGAAAAACACTAGTGTGAAGGGGGCTCTTAATGTGCACATGTCAATTCCTCGCTCATTGCTCTAAGGTCACAAGTGACACCTTGGAGGCTACTCTGTGACTAAGAACGGGTAATGACAGCATAATAGAGCACGCTGTGAATGCCAGACATACGCCCATCGAACGCCTACGCTGGAAAAACGCTAATGTGAAGGGTCTCTTATTGTGCACATGTCATTTCTATGCCTTATTGTTCTATGGTCACAACTGCCACCTTGGACGTTACTCTGTAACTAAGAACGAGTAATGACAGCATTATTGTGGACGCTGTGAATGCTAGACATATCGGAATAAATAAGGAAGACACTGAGTAAACTTTTTACTGCGAATTGTTTATTAAAAATAAAGCCATTTCAATAGAACATCACTCTGATGAGTCGCCGACTCATTTGATGGGTACATGCACGGGCGTAGCTATAGCTTTCATATGGAAGGGGTTCGTCCAAGGGAAAGGTCCGAAGAGGGGGTTGTAAGTCCAAAATGTACAATAAACTAGTTTTTATATGGACGCAGTAAGATATTTATTATTAAGCTTTATGTATATCCCTTTAATACACTTTTTAAAATGCTAAATTATATTTTGTGTAACTATTTATTTGTTAGTAATGTTAGTTTTGTACTTATATAAGGTTACTATTGTATATATAGGTGTAAGGACCGCCTTTTGCGGTAAAAGCCTCCTCCAAACGCAGGACGCAGTAAGATAGTATGATTCTCGATGCTAATCTCAGTTATTTAGAAATTATATAAACCATTATCATTGCCATTTATATAATGTACTAAGTAGTAACTAGATAAGTATAAGTGATATACTAAGTGTGAGGGGTCCGGACCCCCTAAATACCCCCTTATATATGTCCATGTGCACGTGTCACTTCTGCGCTCATTGTTCTATGATCACAAGTGACACCTTGGACGCTACTCTGTAACTGGGAACGGGTATTGACAGCATAATAGAGCACTCTGTGAATGCCAGATCGCGATCAATGAGGAAGACTTAGCATTTTTAGCGCATTCGTTATTAAAATAGAACATTCAAACGCAGTACGTCCTGTAATGCAACTGTTTTTACTAGCAATTATTAGAAAATTTATGATGTATATGACGTTAAAATAATTATATTCATTATAAATCTTTAAAAAAATAATATTATTATTGAAAAAATTATATAAAAAACCGATAATGGTTAACTGGCTAGTTAGGGACGGCTGTCCCTTGTGGTCTCACTCGCGTAAAAACGTGTTTTAGATCAGTAACGAAAATGTGTTAGTATAAGTCCCACTTTATAATAAAAAATGTTTATCAAAAGCAAAGATTTACTTTTTATAAAAGAATTCTTTTGTGTTCGATACATTATTTATTGAGGGAGGCTATAGGCTATATTACATCACGCTACGAATCATAGGAGCAAAGAAAACCAACCGCGAGAGTTGGCTAGTTGGACATAGACACGATCCTATATACCTAGATTACACGGCTATTTAGTTACTAGGACAGACGTCATTTATTTTCAAGACTAATCGGATTACGTGACATAACATGCGTGCGTTTAAAACATGGGCATTCTATTAATTCAGAGTTGGGGTTAAGAATTGAAACTATACACTTATAGTACAACTAGCTGGTGCTCGCGACTTCGGCTGCGATGTCTGGGATGCCTACGTCATAGTAGTTTATGCATGTAAAGTCTTAGCTCGATCGGTTTAAAATTGACAAAATTTCATATAAGCTTTCATCCCCTATTTTATCCCCTTGAGGGTAGAATTAATCAAAATACTTTCTTAGCGGATGCCTACGTCGTAACGTCTACATGCATGCCAAATTCCAGCCCGATCCGTCCGAGTTTAGTTATCTTGAATATTTAAAAGAAAAACCTTCAATCTATTCATTAGATCATTTCAACGAAACAACGCGAGTCTTTTGTTGTAAGTTGTTGCAGAGTTGTGTATCCTGCTGATTCCAGATGATGCTGCAGCCAAGGGCGTAACGGTATACGGTATACGGTGGCAGGGTTAGCATAAAGCCACGGGCCCCGGAACCGAGGGGGCCCCGGTCTAAAAGATTTTTATAATAAAAATTAAAAGTAAATTATTATTTCATTATAAATTTGTATAAACATATGCTTTATTTTAAACTTTCGCGATTTATACAATTAATATAACGAGTCTTATCACGATAACGAATGGTAGTAATACCTTTTTATTTCCCGAAGTTTCGACGAAGTTGCATTCGTCGTGGTCGTCGAAACGTCGGGCAATACTTTTTGTATTACTACCATTAGTTATCGCGATAAGACCCGTTATATTAAATATAAACCTGTTCTTGAAAATAAAACTTATCAGATATTTAACTAAAAAACACACAATAATATTAATAGTTTTGGATAACTTCTTAAGTGGTTCATTAAAATTAAGTTTAACGTGACGATTGTTACTCCGAGGACCCATCTAAAGAATTCCCCAAGGGTGTCAGATGGTATAGTAAATTTCGAGTCGATGCAACCAGATGTTGCTAACATCATTTCAACAAATAGAAAATGATGAAGAAGATGATCATCAGCTCTTTTCTATTTGAACAGATCTTCATTAATTATAACTAAGAACCATCTCGACTATTCTAGCTTTCAAACAAAAAACCCCACCAAAATCGGTCTATTCGTTAAAAAGTTATAACACCACACAGACATATACACATCGACCTACATATGTGTATATACACACGTCAAACTGATAACACCTTTCTTTTTGGGTTAAAAATCTACACAAAGGCGGAGGGGGAAGCAAAAGCCAGTATGTGTAAAATTAATTAAACTATAGTCATAGTATATATATTGACAGACACGTTGGCGCAGTGGTCACTGCAACTGACTCAAGCGCTAACGGTCGCGGGTTCGATCCCCGCTCACGGCAAATGTCTGTATTGGCCATACGGATGTTTGTCGTGGTCTGGGTGTTTGTGTTTGTGTTGTGAGTGTTTCCGGACCCCCGACACAAGGTCACACGATCTTAATGGGGGCCGTTGAGTGTGATGCGTTTATGTTTATGTTTACGTTTATATTTACTTTAATATACATTCGGTAAAACAATGTTAATTTAAAAACGTTTTTGTAAAAACACAACAGTAAAATAAAAAAAATAATTCGCTTTTATTAATAAACAAGCTGTCCCTTGCAGTTTCACTCGCGTTTATGATAACTACTTCGCTCTTATGAGTCGTGATGTAATATAGCTTAAAGCTTTCCTCAATAAACGATGTAACACAAAAATAATTTTTCAATTCGAACCAGTAGTTCCTGAGATTAGCGCGTTCAAACAAACAAACTATTTAGCTTTATAATATTAGTATAGACTGTATAAATTTTATTGAAACCGTAGTTCAATATACTAGTTTTATCTAATTTTAATTCGATGCTCGTATTCCATTACGTTAATCGATAATCGGTCGCGATTGATACCTCGATCAGGGAGAGGTGAAGCGGATAAGATGGGAGACGTGCCGCGAATCCATATTATAAAATGGCGTGATCGGCTTAGTCAGTATTAAAATTGACATCAGTGCACGAAGCACGACTTTATCTTCTTACATATGGATGCTGATAAGCAATAATGTGTCAACCCACAAAATGTCAAATTCGGAGATTTTTGAATACATAAAAATTATTATTATATGTATATGTATTCAAAAATTATTAAAGTCATCTAAACTAAATAAATACAGAAAAATGTTTCTGGATTAGATTTTTCAAATAAGGTAATGGTGTTAATTGGAAAACTTACTCTCAGACGATTTTGTTTGTTATATCAATCTGCTTTTAATGCATAATACCTTTTATCAAAATAGAAAAGAAAAAATGGATATATACTTCTTCAAATACGTTTATTGAGAATATATTTGACATCTTTAGACGCCATTTTTTCAAATTGAAATCTGTATGACTTGACATAGTATTGCTTATGAGCGTCTATACATATATCACCGGTGATATTGCAAAACCAGGTATCTACCTTTTCCTATAAAGGCTAAATTTGACCTAAATATAAAATTACATTATTGATAAAAATAAGGCCTTATGGGCATTTTTCATTACGCAGTGTATTTATAGTGTTTCGCTTGACGTGTGTCATGTATTTTAATGAATAAATAAAGATTATCGTAAGTTTGTATTCTATTTTTAACCGACTTTTAAACAACAAAAAGAGGTTCTCAATTGGTCGGTGACTTTTTAATTTTTTTTTGTTTATATTTACATATACGTAAATCTTTATGAAAGTCTGACAGCAAAACTTATATGTGTTGTATAATACGAGTTTACACGCGTTGAAAACACGCCCAGTATGTAAACGCACTAACAACAATGTCGCGAGAGTTTACTATGTAATGGGTTGAATCATTTTCAAGAATAACGACACGCGTTTCTGAATTATTATCGAAGCGTATTTAGAACTAGTAAACAGGAAGGAGTTTTTAATTGCTGATTTTTTTAACCGACTGCGCGACGCAAAGGAGTGTATTGTGTTTATCAGCCTATGTAGGTATTCCTAATGTACCTTTGTGGCACTTTTTAGACGAAACGCGTTGGCTAATTTTGATAAATTACTCGTCGTTTCATTCGTCATGACGGTGCGAATGAAAACAAAAAAAAATAAATTATAAAAATGGCCGATTTAGAACGTCAATTATGGCGACGTTGTATGTTTTTTTAAGAATAACGACACGCGTTTCTGAATTATCGAAGCGTATTTAGAGTACACGAATACTCTTTTAACTTATTTTTGACCAACTAGTGATCAGGAAGGAGTTTTTAATTGCCGATTTTTTTTACCCGACTGCGCGACACAAAGGAGGGTAATGTGTTTATCAGCCTATGTAGGTATGTCGTATTGTACCTTTGTGGTATACTTTAGACGAAACGCATTGGCCAATTTTGATAAATGTCTCGTCGTTTAATTTTTCATGACGGTGCGAATGAAAAAATAGAAAACATAACAGTTTTTTAAAATAAAAATGGCCGATTTAGAACGTCAATTATGGCGTTTCACATTAGTGAAAAAGAAAAAAAATTAGAAATCGGCAAACTATGTCAAGTGGAGTATCGTTGGATAGATATTTAAAAATCATTTACGAATCTCATATTGTTTTTCAATCAGAACAACCGTTTAGGATAACGATTTATTGTTGGTTAGTAACGATACTCACTTATAGGCTTTCGGGCAGATAAGATATTAAATATAAATAAATGAATGCTTCACATTCAACGGCCCCCATTAGGACCTCATGATCCCGTGCCGGGGGTCAGGAAAAACACACAACCCAAACATCCAAACATCCGTATGTTCTATACAGGGGTTTATCACGAGCGGGGATCGACCCTGCGACTGTTAGCGCTTCAGTCAGTTGCAGTGAACACTGCGCCGACTTTTGTGTCAAATACTATTTTTTACCAACTGTTTATTAAACAGAAAGGAATCCTTAATATTGCTGATTTTTTTGCATGTTATTATTGTCCTTGCTACATTTTTAAACCATCCTCCGAATCCAAGAACATATCTCCTCGTAAATAGCTCGCGATTAATCGCATTATAAAAATTACAGATTCTTCCAATATTAGCTACAAAAAGAATAATAATATATATTTACCTCTGGAGAGTCGAATGGATATTTATTTGTAAATTTGAATTGAAGTACGAACTTTTCACCCTCGTACAGCGTGCCGGGCACCCCTTCCATATGAACTGTCCACCTGAAAGAGAAAAACTTCATTAGAATCAAATAATACGCCATAGATACAGTGATGGGCTGGGCGTCCCATAGCTGTCAAAGATATGATACAATTTATCAATCCATTTAGTGCCGCCGTACTCGTTTGAGTACAGTTGATTTTTGTTACCTAGCTCTTACATACGGACGCTTCAATAAGTTTGTGACCGCTGTACTCATGCGAGTACACCCTTCAAAAACTCTCCATAATAATAAAACATTACTTTTTCTTTTGTATTTAAATATGTCACACATAATTAGAAAATAAAGGATCTGGCGCCTAATGGATTAATACATTTTTTGTGGGATTTAAGAATACAGGTACAGGGTAATTTTTCAGAAAATTAATTTAATAAAAAGCAGATTGCGGTTGTATTAACTGCAATCTGCATTGCCTCCCCCCCCTCCCCCCACGAACCTGCGTCTGTTCGTAACGCATAGAGGACAAACAAACAGACAGATTTTTATTTTTATAGATAGAAGTTACACAGTCTGATGGAATATATTGTTTTGATAGTTGTCATTTACTTCAGAAGGTGACTACCATTCTAACTCTCGGTACAGTCAATGACAAAAGATATTCATTTGAATTCGATTTCTTTTCTTCAAGCAAGGTCATTAAAATTATATTTCCTAACTTTTCAATATCGACTTGATCGTTAATTTTCCATTATCACAAAAACGTGCTAGTAAACATTATGATCGAGATAAAAATACACAGATTATAACGAAGTAGCCAAATATAAACGTTGTTATTAATACCGCGCCAATATTAGCTCGCAGTTGACCGGATCGTAGTAAACATCGGGCTATTGTAAACATATACACTAAGACCGTACAATTAGTACATGTATACAAGCGCGAACGCAGTAGTTTACGTTTGTACAAAAAAAGCATGAAAACTTCGCAAACTATCCGCCAGGGGCGCTGAACTGTTAGTCTTCTGTATATAAACTTTTTTGAAGAAAGAGGAACCGAAGAAATTTCGTTTATTTGAATGACATACTTTTTCCAGTTATTTCGATTTTCAAACAAAACCACTGAAGCGATTTTGATGAAAATTCTACAGGACCAATTTGAAAGTATACCCTTTTAAACAAAAAAGAATTAACCAAATCGGTCAAGCCGTTTTTGTGTAATCGTTGGTCACTTATAACAAGTCTCATTTTTGGAAGTCGGTTAAAAAGGCATCCGCTACTGACTGCTGTTTTACCAACACAGCTTTAACTACAGTTGTCATCAGCATAGAAAGAATTTAACAAAATCTAACCGTCGAGTTTCTTGCCGGTTCCTCTCGGTAGAATCTACATTCCGAACCGGTGTAAATTAATTAACTAATAAGTTTTTTTTTGTATTCTTATGTGTTTCTGTATTAACGATTCAAAAGTGCTTGTAAAAGCCTAATTGAATAAAGCATATATTGATTTTATGATTTTTTTTAGAAGTGGCTTAACTTCATTGTCAGATTTCCGTATTAAGAGTATTTTTTTTTATTGAATAAAAGCTTGTTAAATAAAATTGGCCCGAAAATGGTCAAAACCATACACATAGCTGTCTTAAATCAATTATACAAGGTGTCAACTGGGCATGTGTTGGATATTTTAACACCGTCAGCAGAATCGAAATTTAAAAGTACAAAAACTGGTCAAAACACATATTCACGGTACGTCGTGAAATGAAAATCTACGATGATTTGATGTTTAATTTAAAATCAAACAAAAAAAAGCTCGTTAAACTGCCGCATATCTACAAAACTAATTAATCTTACTAATTTTTTTTATTAACTTTGTGTGAATTCAAAAATAAAAAAATTTCTGTTCAAATTTATTAACGCTGGTATAAAATAATTAAAAGTATGTAAACAATTGTGTATACTCATACAGATACAGATAAATAGAGTCTCATTGGCTTTAATTCGTTCATAAATAGTGATACAACTTGGCAGTAATGATATAACTTGTATTTGTATAATCATGTAAAAAAGTACTACATCTAATGATGTTTTATAACTGAAGATGTTACACTCATAATATTCGACGTGAAAAATTTGTACCCATTTCCAACTTTGACAAGCCCGTCCATTATCTTTCAGCCCAAAGATACTATTTCCAGACATATTCAGTCAATAGTTGGTTGCTAGGCAGTTTATAACTCTCTTGAATTATACCTTTCATAAAGTACAGTTCACTTCGCACATACAAAATTCACTTTCTCTATTTTTATGTTAGTATAAATAATGTACTTATTTATACCTGTTTAAACATATAATTAACGGCTTATTCAATTTTTATTATCACAATTGTGTTACACATGTTTGTAATTTGCATGTTGCGAGTAATTGTGGTACTGATACATTGTAAAACATATTTAAATACAAGCTCGTTACTGGTGCTACGCTGCTTGAGATATTATAACATTAAGAGTATTATGATTAGTTTAATATATTCTGTACTGAAGTGTTTTCAGTATTGAATACCAATAGTATTAGTGTAATGTAGATATTGAAAGAGTTACGATAATTATATAAATTTTAATATAATGTTAATCCAATTTAAAATTAATCCTTGTTTTTATTTTTGTAAATTGCCATAAGGTATATAATTTTACCATCCTTTTTCATATTTTAAGTGTTTTTTTCTCTAATAATTTTTGTTTATTTTTCTTTCCATATTTCGAAACTATTAAGTAATGTTATTAAATATTCTTAATAATAATAATTATTCTATATTTTTCTCTTGTTTTAATTTCAAAGTAAGTCATCAATAATTCATCAATTAAAAATAATTATATAATTCATCAATTAATAAACATTATATTCACAAAAAAACAAAAAAACTACTATAAGAAAAATAGTTAAAACTAACCTTGCTTAAAATCCATCTTGTTAGAGTATTTTTCTTATAAGATTCCGATGTGAAAATAACGTATTTTAATTAATAATTGAAACAAAAAATTACAATGCATTTGTAAAATGTAGTTATTTAAATATTTTGTTTTTAATAAAAAGTAGTGGCCAAATGAGCAAATGTATTGCCAGCTAAAAGAAACATGAACCATGTAATGTATAGAAAGTAAGGAAAACAATGGCGAGGGGTGCTAAGAAAAGAGACTCTACGAGTCAAGATGGATAAACATTTCAAAAATGTGAAATTTAATTACCAAGGGCTGGTTCATCCTGTGTTATTTTAACTATTTCTTTTCTGAATCTAGTAGTATTTTCAGTGGAAAAAGATTAAGTCTGTTATCTGCTATTTTCTGCAGCATCTCTACTCAATTTTAAGTAACCTTCAAGTTTAAAATTAGGAACAGACACTTAAGGCCAACTTGAAATGAAGTAATGTTTGATTAGTATTTTACATTTTACCAAATACTATATAAGGCATTCTGGTAAGAAATGAAGACTGACTGACTACTTCACATATTATTAGTATACTGGATATAGTCAATAATATTATTTAACTATGAATTTTGCACCCAAAATGCCAACACTTTGAACAATGTCATTTGACATTATATGTAAAAATGGGTATTCATTAATATGATTATAAAACTTAAAATGTTTTTATGTAAGAACTGAATTTTATTTAACATGAGATGCAGTTTCTTGTGCAATTGTTTATATGGTTATCGTTTTCCTTGAACTGATTAAATGTCTGAGATATATCAATGAGGTTTAATTTGAATTATATTACTGAAGTGTTGTTTCTAAGGTATTTAGACAGACAGGTTGGTGCAGTGGCCACTGCGCTGATGGCCATGGGTTTGATTTCGGTCAAGGCAAATGGTTTAGTCATATAGATGTTTGTTGTAGTCTTCATGTTTATGTTGGATGTGTTTCCGGATCACTGAAACAAGATCATGAGATCCTAATACTTAAGTGTGATCCTACCCTTGAGTGTGATCTGTTTATTTATTTTTTTATTTTATTCAGGAATGCTCCATGATTGGAAACTCCCCCTAGATATTAAATAGTAACTCTCCACTGCAGTAGATTAGTTTCTCCAAAACAGCTAGATCAAATAGTATATAGGGGTCTCATAGGACATTATTCTATTTAATTTTAAAGACAAGTAAAAAAATAAATGGTCACTTGATTCTTTGAAATTAATTGTCAATATATCACCAAACAAAATAACTAAGACTTAAAGTCTGTACAATTATTACATTTTTTTTGTATGAAATTCAGTATTGATGATAATTTATTTGCTTCGGTCCAATATAACATTTATAAAACATTTGCAATTATTTTAGACATTTAATAATAAATAAAAAAGGTAAATGACCACGTCAGAATGTAAATTAATTTTGTGAGTTAGGTGTCTGTTCATTGTTTTGGATCCCGATAAGGTTTTTTTTATTAACTTGTTTTATGGCTCTGAGATTAAGCCATTTTGAGTTTCGACCATCAGATTGGCAAAGGCAAATTGCCAGTAATGCCTTCGCGGTAAAACAACTGATAGAATTTCTATTTTACAAGATGGTAAAATGGTTTCACAAGTACATTGTTGTAAGACGAAAATAACTTTTTTTACAATGGTTAATAAAGTTCTATGTGCGTATATAACTTTTCTTTAACTTCAAATTTGATTCTTTCAATTCTATGGTTTATGTGATACTTTATAATAATATGGCTATAATATTATGTGATTATCATTGATTATATTATATTTGTTACAAATTAAGATCATTCATTCTATGTATCATTGTATCATTAAGAAAGTAAATAGCGGTTATTTAAAAAGTTAGCTTACGAATAATGATGTTTTATTTGACATTTACTTCACACTTTAAAATTATAGTGACACTGCTTGGAATACCACAATTGGTCTACTATCCATAGAGAATATTTTTTCTATTTAATTACAAATAAGAGCAAATGCATGATGCATTTTTAGGCTATTTTAATAGCGAAGGCGGCAAGGCGTGCATGTAATTAGTATGACGTTATGAAGCATATTATGTCAACTACGGCAATTTCTCTCGAATTTGGGGGATTTTCAGGAATAACGGGACTACGAAAACGAAATGGGTCACTTACAGTGTCAGATTTTGGCTGGCCTGATCTCCGTCCACCGTAACACCCGGTGGGGGTTCCTTCATTAACGACATGAGTTCTTTTTGCAAACGTCGCTGTAACAACAAACATTGTACTTACCAACTGATAACATCTTAAACTTATAGAAAATAAACATTTATTTCGACAACACAACAATAGAAAACCTGACAAGAAATCTACGAACAAAACTGTCACAACAGTTACGTATAATTAATTTTTACATCGGCCGGGTGTTTTATATCACGCTTAAAGGCAATTCACACTGGAATGTAACATTTATTTTTAATGTAAATTACTTTAAAAATATATAATTAATAGTTGTATTTTTTAATTAACTTTACAAACCTCCGACGGGGACATAGCCGCCATTGTACAAATTTAGACGACTAATGTTGCCATGCATGATATTAAATTAAGATTTTCACTTTAAGAAAATGACATTTATAAAATTGTTTTATAATTTTATTTTGCTATTTCAAATATTTAATAAAAACCCCAGTCACTAAATAACAAGTAAAAAAAGAGTCATTGTAGTGCTATTATAAGTTACTTGCTCCTAAATATGCCATTTAATAAAACTTTTTATAATCCAATTTTAAAACTTAATGTCTTATTTCTAACCGGCGTTTCACAAACGTCAATGTCACATAACCGTCAAAATTTTACGATTAGCGATTAGCGATTGCAATGTTTGTGATTAAATTAATGTTTGTATGTTAATACTTAATAGTATGTAACTTAAAAATTTTAAAATTCATGCTATCGTCGTTTGTGATTGGAATATATTATAGTATATTCGAAGTTAATGTTTTCAAGTGTCGGTTCTATCAATTGTTATGGGCTCCTATTCAAAGAAAAGTTCTGCAGAATGGTTTATCGAACAGTTAAATGTGGAGAACGCGAAGCTCTTGGCCTTTGTTCTGGTCCTCGGATTTATCGGCTACCATGGGATATTGCATTTACGATATGGTATGTCAGGCTATAATTCATCAAATTAAAAATTAACAAAACAATCACATATTCATATGAACACTGTTATGGCTATTGGAATAATTATCGTTTTAGCTTGTTGATATATAAGAGTAAATTTTTAAAGAAATATTTAGTCTTATTAAAGTATATAAGCGTTATAAATTTAGATATAGAGACTTCGATTTTTATCTTCATTAAGTATTTTTGCTCAAGATGCTACTATTTAATTCAAGATGTTAGTTACAGTTAATGAAAATTTTAGCTGAAGTTTAATAAAAATATAACATGGTTTTTGTAGGTCCTGATTCATGCACATGGCTGTTGTCATCTGGCCGGTATAAAGGAGACCATGAATGGCAGCCATATGGGTGTATGCTGCATAAGTATTCCAAGACGTAAGTGTTTTTGTTCACCTACAGTACCTAAGTTACAAGTATTTTAATGAACCTATATATTTATGTAAATAAGTATTTTTTATATGCATGATTTGTAATTCAGTATGAAATGAAACATGAAATTGGCTCTAAGTAAACATTAATGTATAACAACCCTTTTTTAATATATAAAGAAAAATATAATTTTTTAAGGTTTACGCTTTCATGGGTATATGTTTAAAACATTACCATTTTTTATTAAGTTGGTCTTGAGTATTTATTTTAACAGACTAACTTTCTTAAAGCATACTTATTAAGGTGATAATTACATTTGTAAATCTTTATGAAAATCTGAGCAAATACTTAAAAGTGTAATTAGACTTATACTGCCTTACCACAAAAGATTTAAACAGACGTTAAACGCATGTTTAAAAAAATCCATACTACAAATCCACGTCTAAAGACAGTTTTGAGTTAAACATGCTTTAGATATAGATTAACATACATTCAAGTGAGTTTAATAGATGTCTAAAACCTATTTCAGCTGTCAAATGTAACGTATAACATTTTATCAATAAGTTTTTTTATGAGTTTATTCGCTGTTAAGCAATTTAGATAATATTTTAAGCAATGTTTAATTTTTAAACACTGTTTAGCTAGACACGTGTTGTACATGGTTTTAACGCGTTTTTTGTAGTATGACAGATAATGTACAAAGTATATGTGCATTAGTCTGAATTATTTATGATTTGTTATTTTGTTTGTATTTTTATCTTTTACTTGTTTACATTACATGATAACTCAGAGTTTCTCCTTAGTATTTTTCATAGTTTACCTGTCTGTAATTATCTTTTCCTTTTATTCATTTTTAAAATATAATAGTTTTTAAATTTTAATTGATAATTATTATGTTCTAGAGATGCAAGAAGATGTTTGCGATATCTGGCATTTTGGGGGAAATACAACAGTTTTGCATTCATAGGAGATTCAAGGCTTGAACAGTTGTATGAATACTTTATAGGTGAGTAATATAAATAATTGTATTTTTTTGTAGAAACTCACCACACTTTATAATTATAAAAAAGGTTGATATAATTTATTTTCCAATATAAACAGTAACAATATTTGATATAGGTCATAGATTCTTAAATTCTGGGTAATCCACTTTTGTTATTATACAGATTGATAAATTTATTATTGAAAACATTTTCCATTAATTCTGAAACTTTACAATATAATTTTTCTTCTCAAATACTTTCTTTCATTGGTACAAACAAAACTTACTAATAATTTTATCAATAGAATTACTTTTAAAATGATTTGTTTTTTTCATTATTGTTTATTTCATTGAATAAAGTATATTTTGAGTTTGAGTTCGCAATCATAGTTATATCACAGTCCACTTTTTATATTGCTTATATACCTTCTTGTTTACTACATTATAAAGTTAAATTGGTGAATTTTATCCACTTTCAGGTGTTCTAAAAACACGCGTAGAAGTAGATTCATCCTACTCAACTATAGATCATCATATGCCCAACTACACATATGTGGATAACAAATTGAAATTATCTGTTACTTTTATATGGAGCGATGATGTCTCTAGAATTATGGTTGATCAGTTCAGGACATGGTAATTATTTTAAATTTTAAAAGCTAACAGCACTAGTATGTGAAAAATTGAAACATTTAATACATGTTTTTAAAATTCTGTACTACAAATCAACGTCTAAGGACAGTTTTGAGTTTAAATTGCTTTATATATAATTTTATCATGTATAAGGTGAGGATTAAAGTTATAAGTTTCGCTCTTAGACTTTCATAAAGATTTACCATACATAAGCTATTTCTAATGCCTTTACACCTGACAGAATTTACTAAGAGTGCCTTATTTTAGACATTTACAGCTTTCGTAACTTACTTATTGTATATCTGTTAAAAGGTTACAGAGTTGTTTATATCGCTTAAGAGCCAAACTTACAAATATAATTCGCCTAATCCCTAGGCTTAAGTGAGTTTAACAAATGTCTTAAACATATTTTACCAGTCAAATGTTAAATTTTATCATTGTTAGATGTGATGTGTTTATTTCTTTATTTGCTTCACTAAACACATGTTTGTGATCTTTTAAAGCCTATTTTTCTTCGCAGGCAATATTCAGAGAGACCTCCATCAGTGATCGTCGCTAGTACAGGATTACAGTTAATAAAGAATCGTAACACAACCGACCAAGCACTAGAAGAATATAAAAGGAACTTAACACAGTTGGTTCAACCAATAGATAACCTCGCAGCTCGTAAAACTCAAGTGTTATGGAAATTATTGGAGTCGGTTGATACAACGAAGATTAAAAATGATGTTAAGATTACTAATAGTGATATTGACGCGTATAATAGAGCTGCTATGGAGGCAAGTATATTGTTATTATAAACCGATTAAAAAAACAATTTTTTGTAAGATTTTATTTAAAACATATAGATTAAAATCACTCATATTTAATGTAACGGGTCTTATCGCGATAACTAATGGTAGTAATACCTGTTATTGCCCGACGTTTAGACGAAGTACATTCGTCGTGGTCACGAGCTGACTGTACCGCGCGCCCTCCGGCGGCGAGAGCGCGAGTTTTTTTCGCCTACCCTCACAATATTAATATTGTTTTTACTGTTATTATACACACACTATACTTATACACTAACACAACCGGTTCGCGCGAACATTTTTACTTGTTAATTTATATATCACCGGGTTTCAAGCGGCCGAAAATTTAAATCCGTCATAGCGATTGTAGGATTTTTGTTTTTTAATTTCAATTGCTTCCTGTTCTAAGCGGCAATAATAATTTTTGTCCGTGAGAACCTTTGGATCATGAAGCTCAATCCAATGGTTTGTTCCCGAGTTTAAAAGATGGTCAGCCACCGCGGATTTATCTGTCTGTGTGTTTTTAAGTTTGACGTTACGGTTGACCGTCTTTAACCGTCAACGTCAAACTTATACACAAATTATAATACATATTTAGAAAGACAATTTTCACTTCCAGATATTACAACACAGTGAAATAAAGCTATGGAACTCTCCTCGTTTAGCAGCAGCTGCAGCGTCATCATCAGACGGCCTCTCAATAAGCGCAACCGCATTAAAGCATTCAGCCCAAATATTACTGAATATGTTCTGTAACGATCACATGAATTTCAATGATGGGACATGTTGTGCTCAGCCGGAGCCATGTACACAGTTACAGCTGTTGACGTTCGCTTTGTTTCTACTTTGGTGAGTTATTTTTGTTTAACTGTTGATCCAAAAAGAGGGGTGTTGTAAATGGATGCGTGTATGTTTGTCTGTAGCATTATAGCTCCCTAATGAACGGACCAGTTATGTGGCAGTTTTTTTTATTAAGATGATTCTTAGCTATAGTTTATGAAGATCTTATTAGATTTTTTAAGGAGAATCTTAATAAGAAAAGTGGCAGATCAGAATAATAGTAGGACATTTATAAGCTATTAATTTATCTAATACATTAATTTAAATAAACGCTCAACGGTTCCTATTAAGATTGCGTGTCCTTGTGTCGGGGGTCCGGAAACACACACAATACTAACACAAACACCCAGACCACGACAAAGATTCGTATGGTCAATATAGACATTTGCCGTGAGCGGGGATCGAACCCGCGATCGTTGACGCTTGAGTCAGTCGCAGAGACCACTGCGCCAACGTGTGTCAATACTTTAAACAAGCAATTCTTGTATATATATAATCTGTATCTTGGGAAACGGATCCAATGATTTTCAAGGAATTTAGTATGCAGGAGGTTTTTGAAAGCGATCTAGTTAGGTTTCATTTTTCAATAAACGTCGTTTTATCTATATGAAAAAAAAACAGACTATAAAGTTTCGTCATCCATGTACATATCTCTTAACAAAAAGGTAATTTTTCTAGCGCAGTGTTAGCCGGAATACAATGGATATGGCGCTGGTCGCAAAACTTCAGACAAAGAATGGAAGGCTATTCCCTTGTCAATCAGAATGGTGTTGAAACCCCATCCGCTATGGCAGCCATGGCCAAACTTGGCATGATCATGGCGTACTTCTATTTGTGTGATAGAACTAATTTCTTTATGAAGGAGAATAAGTATTATTCGGAGTGGAGTTTCTGGTTGCCAGTTGGGTATGTGTTTGCTCTTGGATTGTTCTTTACGGACGAGTCGAGGTCTAGTAGGTGAGTTTTTGTTTTTTAATCTATACCAATATAATAATGAGGTAATATATGTTTGTAAGCTTGTAGGTAATTTCTGAAAGTACTACATTTTGAAAACAAGATTTAAAGCCAGGAATCGACTGAATAAATTTGAAAAAAAAATCATTACCAATTTAATTACAATTAGCGACTCAGCGCGGTTTCACTCGTGCTAATGGTTACAGCTTCGCTACTATGAATCGTAGCGTGATGTAATATAGCCTACAATCAATCAATCAATAAATTTTTCGAATCGGTTCAGCCAGTCAGAAATTACCCGCTACATACAAAGTTACAAACAAATTTAACCTCTTTATTATATTAGTATAAATATTTTAATTTTTTTTTTACAGTCACTCAAGAGTGTTAAACCGAGAACAAACGAACGAATGGAAAGGCTGGATGCAATTAGTAATCCTAGTATACCAAGTGACCGGTGCTAGTAAAGTGCTACCGATATACATGCTAGTGAGAGCCCTCGTCTCCTCCTATCTCTTTCTCACCGGATACGGTCACTTCTACTATATCTGGAAGACCGGAGACACTGGTTTAGTTAGATATTTCAGAGTGATATTTAGACTGAATTTCTTGACCGTTGTACTTTGTTTGACAATGAATAGACCGTATCAGTTTTATAGTTTTATACCGTTGGTGTCGTTCTGGTTTACTTTGGTGAGTGTTTAACTTTCTATTAGTAATGTACTGGATGTCCGTATTCGTTAGTTTTTTTACGTATCTTTTACTTAATTTTCAATATATACATGAAATTATTATTAATTTTTATTAGAAAACGTGTTTAAATATTATGCTGAAATTTCAATTTTTCTTAATTCTAATTTATTTTTATAATACCAAAATTATATTTGTAAGTTTTACTCTCGTAAGTGATATAAGGCAACAAAAAACAAAAAAAAACACCTTATGTAAATATTTATGAAAGTCTAATTCTCGCCTCTATTATATTTAACTGATTTAATTGGAATTTTCAATTAAGAAAACAATTTAATAAAAAATTTAAATGCAATGCCGCCAGTGTTTTGGGTATTTTGCGTTACTTGAAAAAGTCTAAGAACAACACTTTTCTATATTCCCACACTGAAGATTCATAGTAATAATTAAAAGTCGATCTAAACTTTAATACCATACCATAAAGTTTAAGTTTTAATATCGGAGTTCCGTGAAAGCAAAATAATTGAGTGTCGTTAGTATTAAATATTAATATTGACTATTACGTACGAAGTTCGCTGGGTCAGCTAAACTAAAAATTAATTGTCTTCATTACAGATGTTCGTAATATTCGCTCTACCACCCCATATAACACAATCATCAAGTCACACCATGGAAACCAAGCCATACCAGTACCTCTACATAGTGATCAAAATAATAGGGCTCTTGACCATAGTGACTGTACTGTATATGAGCGAAGTTTTCTTCCAGAAGATATTCGTGACGAGACCGTGGAAAGCTCTGTTTGTGAACGCTGACGATGATATCCATCAATGGTGGCTCGATTGGAAACAGGATAGGTGAGTTATTTATTATTTTTAAAAGTATATTATTTATTAGCTGTGTTTTAGTTTAATTTGAGGAAATATTATATTTAAATAATGTTGTCTACCCTACTTGAATCGGATTATTTCACTATTTCATTGGTTTCAATTTTGTTTTTACGAAAACCTCTTTCTTATTTATTAATTAAAATAAATATTTTTTTAAATAAAAGTAGCCAAGTTAATCCTTATACATTAGCTACCTGTGAGTGAAAGTCCTGTCAAAATCGGTCCAGCATCAAAGTTTCAAGATTAACCGAAACAAACAGTCTAAAAATTTAAAGTTGTCTTTTTTATGTAAATACCGTATTCATATGTATTTAGTTACTTCAATTCTATTTATTAGTTTTGAGTATGGATTAACTAGCTACCTTTCGTAGTTTTAGTTGCGTTTATAGTCACTGTTTCGCTCCTATAAATTGTAGCGTGATTTAATATAGCCTATAATCTTTCTTAACAAACGTATTATCCAAAGCAAAAATATTTTTTTTAATCGGATCAGTTATATCAGAGATTACTCCCTACATATAAAATTATAAATATACAAAAAATTTTTACTTATTTATAAGTAAGTAGTAGTAAGTAACAGCCTGTAAATGTCCCACTGCTGAGCAAAGGCCTCGTCTCCTATTAAGGAGAAGGTTTAGAGCTTGTACATGTGTCAGAATTTCTCCCGGCACATGCAGGTTTCCTCACGATGTTTTCCTTCATCGCCGAGCTCGAGATGAATTTAAACACAAATTTAGCACTTGAAAAACCAGCGGTGCTAGCCGGGGTTTGAACCCGCGATCGTCAGTTGAGATCGACGTGTTCTAACCGCTAGGCCATCTCGCCTCACTCATTTATAATATTAGTAATATATATATTTATAATATTAGTATGATTATTTATAATATTAGTAATGAATTGTAAAATATATTGATACCTCCCACGTAAGTTGTTGTAACCCCAAAATTACAATTTTACAGTAGAGCACTTTTAATCCGTTCTAGTTTGAAAGTTACAATAAAATACGTCTGTTTTCAAGCGTATTTTATTGTATCTTTCCTTGAAAAAAAAAAAGATTTTTGGTATTTTTTCACTTTGAATGCATTAAGCAATGCAAATTCGTGTAGCATTCAGTAAAAACGCTAACGGCAATTTTGTGGCTTACAATAACTTACGTGGGAGGTATCGATATGTAATCATCCTACCGTGTTTGATTCGCAGGTACTCAATGTCGTACGGTATAATATTCGCACTAGCGCACCTCGTAGCGCAAAGGCACGGCTTGCTGGACGAGCGCACGGGGGGCGTGCTGTCCGCGCGGGCGGCCCTGTGCGCCGCGCTGCTCTCGCTCGCCGCGCTCACCGCGGCCGTCGCGCTCGCGCTGCTCTGCGCCGACTCGTCCTCCTGCGACGAGATTCACAGCTACGTCGCCTTCTTACCCATTACAGCGTACATCTTCCTGCGCAATATCTCCACTCTCCGTTCTCGCACGTCTGCTCTGTTTCGCTGGTTCGGAACGGTGACCTTGGAGTTATTCGCAAGTCATTCTCACATATGGTTAGCTGCGGATACTCATGGTGTTTTAGTACTGGTACCTGGTGCTCCGGTATTGAATCTTATGGTGACTTCGTATATATTTGTGTTCGCTGCTCACGAGATAAGGAAATTGACGGGGATTATTTTGCCGTATGCGGTTCCGGATGATTGGAGGCTGGTTTTGCGGAATTTTGCGATTTTCCTAGCGATTCTTGTGCCGATCGGTATACACGATGGTATGTTTTAGGTTAAGGCGAGTTCGAGAATATTCTCGTTACGGTTGTGTGAGTTTGAGATGTTGTGGGTGGATTCGATGGAAATGTTAAATTCTAAAAAAAACTTAAGTATTAGAAATGAGCGGATTAATTTATAAATAATTATAAGAAATTAAATTATTACAAACGGCTTGAACTGCAATTTATTTTTAAGCTGCCTTTTATGTTTATATAATGTTATGTGCGCATATATTATTTTTTTAGATTATGTAACTTTTATACGTAGATATTTTGTGACAAACGATTATTATTAAAATGTATGGTCAATTCAAAAAGTGATTAAATGAGTATAGTTAGTGTTAATAAAAAATAATGTCCTTGGCCTCCGTGAATAGGGAGACTTAGAATGTGGTATCAAACACCAATTATAATTTAATTTATAGGTAAAAATTGTGAATCTTACCTGAATTGGAAATAATTTTATTATTTTTGTACACTCAGCTTCAAATTAATGTGATGTCTTAATTTTTATTTCACAATATTGTATTAATTTGTGAATTATTAATTAATCTTGTTATCTATATATATAAAAGCGAAATGAGTTAGTAGCCAGTGAGTAGCCTCACTGATTAATCACAAAAACTCAGAAACTATAACACCTACAAACTTGAAATTTGGCAGGTAGGTTCCTTATAGTGTAGACATCTCTTAAGAATGGATTTTACAAAACTCGAACCCCTAAGGGGGTGAAACAGGGGTTAGAAGTATATATGAAAATTCTGTTTTTCTAGTAAGGCACTTGAAATTTAAAATATATGCTCTGTAGATAGTGTGGAGGTGTACTAATAATGAACCTTTAGAAATCAACTTCCTTACATTGTAATGTGATGTAAGAAACTACATTGCATCCTTGTGAAGCCGGTGCGGATCGCTTGTTAGTTATAGTTTTAATTTTATTATTGTTTACAAAAATAATTAATACGAAATAACATCTTTTTGAAGCTGACTGTAACTTGTTTTATTGAATCTAGTAAAAAGTATCAAAATTATTTGTCGATATTAAAAATTGTACGTAGATAGTATTAAAGTTAAAATTAGAATTGATTAAAACTATCTGTATATATGTAGTGTTTTAGAGAATAATAACTTATATTTATTCTGCCAGTCGATGTAGTTATATAAAAATAACATTACAATTAGATATTAGATTTATATTGCGTGTTAATTTAATTCTTCATTTTTTTATTTATGCCTTGAGTATTTGAATTAGGAACCCATTTCATTAGACTTCCATAAATGTACACAAAATTCAAACGACACTTACGCAATCGAGCATAAAAATGTCAATTTGAGATGTCATTATTTAAGGCCAGTATGATGATATGTATTTCCGTGTATTATCGTTTACGTTACGTCCATTGCAGTTCGTTTTATTCAAAGTTATTTTTTCATTTATTTTTACCTTAGAACTCCGTCATTTCTAAACCGATTTTGAATTTTTTTAACTTGAAAGTATTTTAAATTGTTTCTATTTTTTTTTTACCAAAATCGTCTCAGTAGTTTGGTTTTAAGATCAAAATAACTGGTAAATATATTTTTAATAATAAAATATATTTAAATAGTTATTACTGCCATTACTGGTATTGCTTTTATGTGATAATATAAACAAAAATGTTACTAATATTTTGTGAGTCCGCTATTTTAGAAAGTAAATTTAACAATTTGTATAAAAATCATTCAGAGTTACAATATTATTTTGAATACACAGAAATGTAAGCGTAATGTTGCAATAAGTAAAATATCTGAATTATATAATTTTCTATACTATCTGTGACTTTTTATTACTGTTAAATTACATATCACTTTCTCCGTATATTTAAGTTACTTAATACAATAACCCAAGTGTTTATTTTTATAAAGATAATGTACATAATATATGTTGTGATATTTAGAATAAATAAGCTTTGTAAATAAAAAGAAAAAAAAAACAAACTCATATATGCCGAGTAAATGGATACTGTGTCAAAATGCGTTTTTATTTTATCTCATATAGAATTTATTCCAAGTGAGTGTACTTCATACTTACAGGTGAATATTATAACTGGATGCGGATGGCCAAATCTGAAACTTTTTATGAAAACTAAAACTTGATGATGCAAATATATGCGCGTGCATTTTTTTGAGAAAATTAAAGAAAAATTCGATTAAATAAATAGTATCAAGCCACCATTTCATAGTGTTCCTTATAAAGAGGATCAACTTCTGGGAAGTCTTTGTACACGGCAATTAATAATAATTGTCGATGTTTATTATTTGAAGGTACTGATCTCAGAATCTTGTAATATCGCTAAGTTTATTTTTACCACACCTCAATTACCACTAGCCGTTAAGCGTACTTAGTTGTATAGATGATGCAAATATAAGCGCGTGTAACTTTTTCGCCAGTGACACAAGTCCTTTTTTATCTTTCATTAAATGGTAGGTACAATTATTTTATTGGAATACCCTATCGTTTCTTTTTGTTCTTAATGGTGTTAATACATCCGAAAATGACTCTTTCGATATTTCCTCGTGGTTATGTCTTCCTAGTGATTATGTACGACTTTTATTTAGTAAGAATTATTTGAAAAAATTAAAAAAATATTTCGATTTATCGTTGTCTTAGATTTTACTTTTATTTTTTTTTAACTTTGCAGCGTTCGTGGTCTACCCGTCTACCCGTGACCACGAACGCTGCAAAGTGCTCGAAACGTCGGGATGATAAAAATAATTAATATACGCGATTTAAATCCGTTTAAAATAATTTTATTTCAATATTTCGATTTTCCTCCTTTACCGTTTCATTTTTGCCCTGTACCTACTTTTCTCATCGACCCAACATTTTACTTAATATTTTTTCTGCTGCTTTAGAATACATTCAACAGAATGCTATTAAATTTGTAGAAAAATATACTCTTTGTTCTTTACATATAAAAATATATTTTTATTACGAACAATATATTTTGTTCTACAAAATCTTTCTTGAAAAAATCGTTTGATCTTTCCCCCACTTATCCACACAATTCAGTTTTCATTCCAGTCGCTTATTGTTGCGAAATTTGCAACTTCGTTTTTAGGCGATAGCAGAATATAAGCTTAGCGCTTTCGCGCTAAGATATGCAAAAGGCAGCTCACGGAAGGGAGAATAATAAAACACTTGAAATTAATAACAAGCAAAATTTAATTTACTTTGTTTTTACATTGTGAATAAGATGGTAATTATAGTGATTATACATCTTAACAAATATATGCGTATAGTGTAAAATTTCTTCATTTATTTACAATAGATTCGCTCATACGAGACAACGATATTTAAACAGAAATGTAGAAAAATGTAGCTTTAAAATCAATGTGTTTATATAATATATATATTTTTAAATTTAACACTGACAAGAAAGAAAAATACATTCAGTTAGAAATAAATAAATAAATATATAATTAAAATTATTTAGGAACCTTTTGAATTTGTAAAGTAATAAAACTGAATTGTTTGAGCTATGAAATAAGAAGTTTGAGATTTTTAGAGGCAAAAATTTAGTTATGTAATATGTTTTTCATAAAACAAACTCATTAAGGTTCCTAAAACGAAGATCCTTATTCATAGCGAGTCTTAACCTACAAAGGTGCACTTTATTCTTAATAGTAAGTGAACTATTCTTAAATTACATCATCAATGGTCCTACAACGTGACTATTTCTTTATTTTGAATTTATAAATTCGAGGCAAAGTGTTATAATTAACATAAAAAATCCACTTGAAAGTCTTCTAAATTTGAATTTGTAATTTACATATAAGTAAAATAACAACATTTATTTTTTTAAGTCGGTACACATTTTTTTTTAATACAAATATTTCAAACACTAGTACACTTAATCTTATGCTGTAACAAATGATAAATAATGTTTTTTATTATGCTTTGGGCGTAACTTTTTTTCTTTTTGTCATAGACTATCGCTACACACTTCCCATCACAGCTTTTATTATATTTTAGGAAAACACGTGTCCAATGACACGTTACTTAATTTAAGGTATTGCTTATAAGAATGGACCTTCCATTAAGTGCCTTTGATATTTATTGTAATATTATTTTCGATATAATGTGAGGATTAATCTATAGGTAGTAAATAATATCACACTACTTACTACATTAATCTACATAATATTCAATAGATCATTATGATTGTATTCGTTGAATTAATTTGACAGATAACAAAAGGCTTAAAAGAAATAATTATTAAAAAAAATTTGGAAGTAAATAAATATTATTATAAATAACATCATATATGTTTAATGGCAGTGGCATAAAAGATTTAAGTTTAAATATAAAAGGTGTAGCACAAAAGGTATTAACACAATTAAAAAAAATGTTAAGCGCTTAGAAAATCATAAACGGTATTGGATATTATATAATTCTACTTTATGTGATGAATTATTTTTGGGAGCTTAGTTTTAGATTATTTCCTAATTAGAAAAAATATAGAATTAGCTATAGGTAAGTAAAACAATTGAAGCAAAATAATTGAAGTCTATGTACCAATAAAAAAAGTTAAAAGCGTGGGGAGACGCATGTTAGCGAATGTTCAAGTTGATATAAATAAGAATTTAAGCAGCAGTAAGAAATATAGTGCAAGAAATTCAAAAAAAAAAAATATTGAAACATTAAGAATAAGTTTTAGAAAATCAGTCTCCATAAACAGGCCATTATTTTAATTTTATAGTAAAACTAATTAGACGAATCTTAAGCCATAGCCATACTTTATTTATTGAAAAAAAAATTAAGAAAAAAAAAACAAAAATATATTTTGCTTATTATATTTTGAATATTTGGCTTCAAATAAGATATTTGTGCTGTGTATGATTTGTAAATGACAAGCAATGGAATATTACCTGTTTTTATGCACATTTTTCTATTTAACTACAAAGGCTATTTTGCAAGAATGCAAACACAATTTTTTTTTTTTAATATAGACATTGAAACACATGAAACTGACACACACACATACAAACGTCAGTCTTTAAACCGTTTAATCACATTATTATTGCTGGGTGTGGCACTAATGTCGTTAAATATATATAATGATACTGTTATTTTTTTTTGTGAATATGAAATTTGCGTAAGTGTATTACGATTTACATGCTTTCGAGTTTATTATATGAAATTCTTACAAAATCATGTATGAAAGTTTTTACCGCTTTAAACTAATTACTTGAAGGCAAATGTTATAATATCTACTAATTTATTTAAATTTACCATTCAATATCATTCAATGGTTTTTTTTTATTGCAGGTAAAGGATGTCATAATAAAATAATAATTTTAGTATTGTTTTTAATGTTTTTAGTTAAATAAGAAGAAGATTTTTTCTTGGCTATTATCAAAACTTTACCTATATTTTTTATAAGTACCCATTCTGTTGAAGTCGAAATATGATGTTTAGTGATAGCTATGAAATTGGTGCATATAGATAGCATAGTGGTCTAAACTAAGTTTTAGATAATATATATTATTAAATACATCCACACAATATATTGTATATAAGAAGTTATAGTAATTGTGCATTTTGGTATACCATTTTTTTTGGGCCTTCCAATTTTTTTTTTGACTTAGAAACTAACAATTTACAAGTCTTTTAGCAAATACATTTACAAAGAAAGAAAAAGTGTTTCTCTCGTATCCCGGTATTTACAATATCAAACAATATTATGTATTTACAAAGTAGCAAATAGTGCACAAAAGACAACTCACAAAATATGCATTTGAGCAATACCTTTGAAAATATTTACAAAAAACATTATCGTACATTATATTCCATTATCAACGACAAATTTAAGCGACGTGTTTTATGCTTCAAGAGAAAAAATAACGGTTATGTGCGTTGAAGTAAGTCCAATTTGAGGGTAGAACCGTTTAAATTCAAAGTCGTCATTCACCGTAACTAATATTTTTTCATATAGCAATACCCGCAGCGATTTTGTGTATTTTTAAGTATAGCTGTTTTAATCAATAATATATCTTTACGCGAAAATTACATATTTATATTTTTACACGATTTTCGTTAGCTCACGTTTTTTCAAAAGCTTTTATCATTTTTAAAGTAATTTGATATCTTTATTTATGAAGATCAAATATTGATTTCATAAAATAATAAATGAATTGAGTTTATTTTGCAATAAAATTATTGTGAAATCATCCACTTACTAGAATTAAAAAAAGCCAAATATAGATAACACAAAACCTCCTCGGATGTACTTCAACACACTTTAATTGCACGTGTACAAGTACTATTCGCTAACAGAACAAAACATTACATTTATTCATAAGATAGTTTAATCTATCAAATTCTAGTATCTAATCATAATAAAACATTTACGACTTATAAAATGAATTATTGCTATACGAAATATATTTACAAAGTTTATTAGTTACTTAGAAAAGTTTAAGACATCAAAACGTAACGCAAGACGAAACAAAAGATTTTGTAAGTTATTAAAAATTACATTTAAATACTACGTAATAACAACATTTCTACTGTTTCGCGTTATATTACATTATATCACATTATATTAGAATTTTGTATAATTCAATTCGACGTCATTTTTAGACGCTAGCATTAATAAATATTTTTCTTTCGATTTCATGTTACATTTTATACAATCATCCATTTAACAGATAATAAATGAATTACAACGCTAAAGTAGAGACCGAAAATCATTAAAACATTCACTCACAATCAAAATAAATCCAACTTATCGTGTCCGGGAGCAGCACTGTACCATTCACTTGACAGATAATAAATAAATCACGCTAAACTAGAGACCGAAAAATCTAATCATTCATTCACTCACCGTCTCAATCTGAATTATCATGTCCAGGGGCAGCACTGAACGTTCTAGTTTCATCGTTTAGAAGAGATTTTTCGTATCGTTTTTGCCTCGTAATTTTAGGTCTAGCTGCACTAAGGAGAGGAGCGGATATCGCGTGAGCTGGCATTCGACTAAGATCCTTCCTCCCTTGCAGTAAAGGCGATGTTACACTCGAGGACTCGTCGCCTTCGTCGTCGGATATCGCGGGGTAGGTTTCTTTCATTTTTAGACTTCTTTCTAAACGACGAAGGAACCTGAAAAGTGTTATATTTCTGACTGAACAAAGTAATTGTGAGTTAATAATTTCGGTTGAGGGTTATTTAAAAATTTTGTGTTAGTTAATCATAAATTTGTTGTGTTACCCAAGTTGTCACGTTGTGTGCATATTTTTTACTGTTGGGTAAAGTTTGTCTTGCCGAGAGTAAGAATCGAAGCGGATCTTCTTTGCTGCTCTACTGTGAGTTGGCAGATGTATAAATAATTTATCTGCGGACTCTGTCAGCTTTTTTAGGGTGTACTTATTTACCATTATGCAAGAGACGCATTTTAAATACTTTTGAAAAACTTTCTGATCTGAACTACTCTGGATAAGTTAAATATAAAAGAAAATAAATCAAAAAAATTTAAAAAAATCTTGAAAGTGTCTATTAAACCTTATCTGATTTCCGATGCTTCGCAGCTTGCTAACTTTGACTGGTTTCCGAGAATCTTCCGTCAGGTCTAGACTTGAGGAGATTTTCGACGACGTATCCTGTAATATTCATTTATATGTTAATAACTACTATCATTTATTTCATTGATAGAAAATTTATTGAAAAGCAATTACAAGTAAAGTTTTAGTAAATATTGATAGAAAGAGTCAAATAAGACTGTTCTAAAATATGTTTATAAGTAATACTTAGTAGTAATTATGATCTAGTAAAATATAAGATAGATTGCATTAATTTAAATATAAACCATAAAAAGTTGTATAAAGACATAAGAAAAAAGAAAAACTGACTGTATTCAAAGATAACAATTTTAGAAAATAACGAAAATTAAAAGAGTAAGTATCTTTATTTTATACCTTACATTTATCCATTTGTCATAATGAGAGATGCTAAAAAGACCCTCGAATATAAATATTGCGTTTTAAAATCTAATATCCATTACGCCCAAAACTACTTGAATACAATAATTATAGATAAAGAAAGGTTTGATACCCTCTCAAGTCAGAATTTTTGCAGGCCATATAAGGGATTTCTAACATTTTAATGACCTTGAGCCAAAGTGACCACTTATCTCGAGAAGTATAGTAGATTGATCAATTACATAGTTCTGCAGCGGATTAACACATTTATTTTATTTATTTATATACAGAATCACATATACATATTACAAAATTTCTTCCGTCACATTCAGTATTCCCTTACGATGTTTATCTTCACCGCCAAATACGAGATCCATTTTAAGTAGGTACTTGAAAATATTATAGTATTAGCACGGATTTCAATTCGTGATCATTGGATTCGACCTAGATCTACTGTAAATAAAGCCTTTGGACTCGATAGTCAGTAGATAGATCTACTCAGAATCACCTCAGAGCTCCTGCATTTTTGCCGCCGTAGAGGTTTCTTGAGTCTCGCGGGCTCTGGCTGTAAAAATACTATACGTGGCGAAAACCGAACAGTAAGCGGAACACATCACAATGAAAAAGACACCCGGCAAAGCTATTATTACAATAAAGTATATATAGTCATTTAATAAAGTATATATATTTTGAAAAATCGAAAATTCTGCATTTTGGCACCAATTGCAACCAAAAAGAAATCTACTTTAACTAATGAAGACATAATTATAATTAGTACTTTTTGAAACAACTGGATGACGGATACAATTGCCGCTTGTTGTTTTAGTCTTCACTTAAGACTTCAATTTAGACAAAAGGTCAACTGACCATCCAAAATCAAAACCATAAAACTTTGCCAGAAGCGTCTTCTAAATCTTTCCGTAAAAAATTGTAACAAGTGCAAGCTAATTCTAACAACAATTTTAGTGTGCTGACTGTGCATTTATATTATTATTTTAAAATGTCATTGAATTAAAATTTATTTTATATTTAGAATAAAAATTTATTTGTGCTAAAGCTTGAAAGCATTATCAATATAAAATTCCACCATTAAATCATAGCCAAATTATTTTCTTTGAATATATTTTTGATAGCAATTGAGTGAAATATAAATTGTAACAAATATATTTACAATCATGGAATTTCATATCAGACTTTTATTTAATTAAACAATTATAAGCAACTGTACCTTTTTTATCTGCCTTATCGAAAACTTTAAATTTAAATATTCGTTTTATAAGTTAATCTTAATATTTGTCAAATTATTTTATGTAACCTGCATATCCAAGTCAGGCAGTCTTAGTTCCCTGGCTGATGCAACTGATGCTACGGAAGCGTTGGAGACAGACTCTTCAGATGATGATGAAGTGGCCAGCGCCGGAGCTTGAGATCGTGATCTCCGTCTCCCTCCTTTGCGACCTCGATTGCAACAGGGAACCTGTAGATGCCAAAGAAATGATGATTTGGAATAATGCTTTTGTTAAAATTATATAATATAATATTATATAATAATAGAAAATAGGAATTCTTATAAAAACAGGCATCAAAAGTGTAAAATTCAAATTTATAGATCTTAATTTCGCCTTTAGACGTAGAAAGCTGATCAGAATAATATATTAAATAACAATGATTTAAAAGGTAAACCAGCTATCAGTAAAGCAAATATATATGAATGAAATTATAAAAGTTTTAGTTAACGAGAAACAGTAAGCAGTTTCCACTTTGATTATTCAAATAACAAATATATACTTACTTCTAATAAATTGTGCATCGAATGAGGCATATGAGGTAGAGTTGATTTCGTCGTCCCAGCTACTTCATGGGATGTCGTTCTTGATGTTCGTCTATCTCTTCTTCTCCCAGCTTTTCTGTGTGGACTGCTGCCGCTCTTACAACTGCCTCCTTTTACACACTCTGAACTCGGAAAATCGTAAAGTCCATCGGAGTCCGTAAATGGTAACTGACGTCCGTAAAATTGTGGAGAGAATCTACCAAGACCGGTTTTATCGCTTAAAGGACTCTCACTTCTAGAACTTACAGGACTCAATGGACGACTACAATCTGAGAAAAGAATCGGTGGTTTGAGACTGGCCTTTTCGTCGAGACCTCGTTCAACACTTATGCACTTCACTATTGTACATTTAGTAACACCACTCGGTGAACACAATGTTGTTTGTGGTATCTCTAAAGTTTCCTTTAATACGGATAAATTCTCCATTTCTTTTGCGCTAGACGGTATGTCATCTACTCTTTCATCAGTACCTATCCCTTCATCATTTGATTCTAATAACGGATCATCAGACAACGTTTCTGAATCTGATCGACCTCTTCTCCTTTCGTTGCGACCATCATTCGAAGTTGCTGGACTTGAATTAGTTTTCATTAGCGGCCTTCTTCGAGATTGAAAACAAGACGGACCACCTCCTGAACCGGGATCCTCCATTTCAGAAGGACATAAGGGATTGCTCGATCCACACCTTGAAGGACCCGGACTTGCCATGGAACTATATCCCGATGACGATAAATTGGATTCAGAGGGAGCTCTTTCTCCCCTTGCTGACATTGAGAATGGACTCAAATAGCACATGTTCGCTGTCGGTGGCGGCGGTCTCGGTGACAAAGGCTCGTCTGATTCCTCGCTTGCATTGTACGTGACAGTTATAAGCGGAGGTGGTTGAAAATCTAAATGAGGTGGTGTTCTTCTTGGTGGAGGAGACCCCGGAGACGGACGTTCGATAGTGAGTACAGGAACTCTAAGGGACGGTGGAGCGGGTGAAGGAGAAGATAGTTCTCTTTCGGAATCTTGACTATGCGTGAAACTCGGACTTGGTGAATCAGTCACTTGAGTGGACGGCGTCGGTGTATCGGTGCTTAAAGCTGGTTGCCGTAGCTGCAATTAAAATAAAAAATGTAAAGGATGTTTGCTAATATATGATGTTGTTAACTATAATTGCTCATACCTTCAATCTTAATCCAGATGTCGGTCGTTCAACTTTATCGTCTAATTCATCTTCACTTGGAGACATACATGTGATTGACGAATCATTTTTCAAATCTGTTTCAAGTTTTGCACGAGGCATACGAGGTGAAGGTAATGGTGTTGGCAATGGAGTGGGAAGAGGTGTAGGCAGTGGAGTTGGAAGCTCACGTATTGGAGAGAGGCATTTATTTATACTGCTAGGCACTTCGAGAAGGATAGAAGGTGGATGGAGTAAGTTACCTGATGATGCAGATTTATGAGAGCTAAGAGGATCTACAACCTGAAATAAATTTAAGTGTTATATAAAGAAAAATTGTAGCAAACATATGAAATTTAATATCAATTAATGAACCTGTATTTCTATAGTAGTATGTGGTCTTGCAACGGGCGAGTCCGGAGCAAGAGAAGGAATATGTGAAGAAGCGAGTGATATATCATCTGCGTCCGCAGTATCATCTTGTGGAGAAGATGCGGTTGGAGTACTAGACGCCGATATACCACCCGACGAAGCTCGGGAAACTATCGCCGCTGACGATGAAAAATTTCTAAACATAGCCAATATCGAATCAGCGCTTGAAATCTTCGGTGTTCTAGAAGGAAAAAATATATGAAAATCTTACAAGCAATGCGTACTATATGTTAACATATCTATACACATATCTTACTTGGAATATTTCTTTAAGGCTGTATGAGCTAGCGTCAAATCAAGGCTCGACATTGAATCACTACCCTGATTACTCGATGTACTGTGAGGTGATCTAACTTCTACTCCAGGCGAAGGCGGTGTACTAGAAGCTTTCGTTTTAATTGTTCTATCTGCTATAACAGCCATCGGTATTGCAATCGTATTAACCATGTCTACGTCTGAGCTAGAACTCATTTCTGCTGATACTTTGTTTAATAATCTCGCAAAAGTAACCTTTTTCTCTAATTTCGGATCTGATATTTGTCGCATAGAAGGTGATGTGGATGGCGATGATCCTTCACTTGCGAATGACGTATCTTTGTTATCTACTCCATATTCTACAAACGCTGGCGCGCTTTCTACAGTACTTAACGTTCTTTTTTCTGACATTTGTATTAATTCCCCCATAGTAATTTTCTTCGAATGATCATTAGCTGGTGCCGGGCTTATGAGTTGTTGCAAAATTTGCTTTTTTTCTGCTGCATTCTTCTTTGTTGGGGTTGAATTATTACGTTTCTTACGAGGTGACGGTGACCCTGTATAAACCGTTATTAATGTTATATTAACTATGGGGAAAAATAACTAGAAAAGCTACGACATTTAATGTTCATGACAAATACTATAAAATATCCAATGATTTATCATAAAATCGATTTAAAAAGAATAGTAATTTAAAAGGCTTTTTCTCAAGAACTATCATGCCTTTAAATATTTTTACCAAGAAGTAAGTGCATCTAATGGAAGCCAATTCTTTAGGATAAGGTGCTATTAAAGTTAAGAAAGTGTAAATTTAATCGTGCCAATTTAAACTTGTGTTATGACTTGTTCTGTGTAAAAGTATTATTGTCAATCAAATTTATAGATAATGGAAATGAACATCTAATGATTGTATAGTTATGGTGTCTGTTCGATTAATATTCGAAGATTCTAATAATTTGTGCAATAATAGGTCATGTATGTACATATATCGAAGTAATCATAACTATACAACCTCAAAGGACAGAGTTATACGACACGATACTTGTATAAAGTAATTGAAACATATATTTACATCATACACATTAGATACAAAACAAAGGTAAAGACAGAATACATGTAGTTAAAAATATTTATAAATATAAACAGCGCAGAACAATGTCCAGAGCATGCTAAAGCAACATTCAATTCAACAGTAAAATCCAAATTTCATATCGTCAATTATTTTAAAGAATAATAAAAAAATAAATAATTTTACAAAGATTACAAATAGAGTGGACATAGTAAAATAAAATATTGACGATAAAAAATGTGGTAAAAAATTTGGACGATCTAAAAAGGTGCTAACGAAGGAAGGAGCGTCTACACAAAAGTTGCTTAAATGCATAGTTAAGGGTGCATACATTTATGTATCGTTGGTCTGTAGCGAGACCGTTAAAGGGATAGCATTCCACATCAAGTATCATTCAGATAGCAGGGGTACATTCAAGACATTTAGCTCAAATACGCCGCGCGCTCCGCTATGCTTGACAGATGTTTGCGAACGTGACGAGGCGAACGTTGAATGAGCGAATATTATGAACTTCGAAAATGGATAAAACAGAGAATCAGTTGCGTATAACATAATCGATTTGCTAAAGATAATGTATGAAATACATTTAAGGCTGAACGATCAAGGAACTGCCAATAAGAAAGCGCTTAACAAAACATAAAACGATGAGCGTAAGTTGGAAATAGAAGTAGATAGAGTAATTAAAATATCAACAACGATAAAATTCAAATGCCAAACGAAAATGATCATGAAGATATGTAGCAATGAATAAATGACAACGATCATGGATCACAGAACGAGACGGTATCCGAGTATGAGTCCGATCGCGGAGTGCACGGGTAAAAGCGCTCCCCTCCTTACGTCCGGGCGGCGGCTTTAACAGATCGTCCAAACTAAAGGTGCGCGCGGTCCGCGGGTGCGCGAGCCCCGACACGGACGGCTTGCGGATACCCAGCCGCGTGAGCAGCGTGCGGTGCGGCGCCTCGCCCGCCCTCGCTGTGGACAAACGCGCAGTCACTAGCGCCGCCGGCCTCCGACTGCGGCACGGCCGCGTACGCCGCGCCCCGCGCGCCCCGCGCCCGCGACGCTAGCGCCACCAATGAGCCGGGATATACGACCGAGGGGTTTGACATACATAGGTTAACATCGGTATACCTCGTTCCGCGTAAGTGTGTCGGTCTGAACTATGCGCATTACGCTGCGTAGAACACAAAACTAGGCACCAGGACAGTCGTTTAGACAATTCTTTCATTTTAATGATTAAATGCGTCTTATGTAATTATTTATGTCAAATTAATGTATTTAAATCGTTAATTGATAGCAGTTTTTATTGCAATTTATATCAGATGTATTTTTCAAATAGATGAAAGTATTAATACTGAACTAGTGTAATTATTCGAAAATTCGTGACTTTCGTTCCGGGGTTTGTTTATTTAAATAAGTCAAGAAAAGATATAATAAATTATGAATATCTTTTAACGGCTGGGGATATTCAATAACTTTATAACAATATCATGTGAATTCAATGTTTCAATTCTTGTTTACCTTAGACCATTAAGTCGTTTACTCGACTGTACCATGCGCGAGTTAGGACTCGTATTCAGACCAACACACTTACGTGAAACGAGGTATAACATGCTTTGACAATACACAATTTCAATAATTTCCAAGGACATGGTAAAGTCAGTTGTGATGATGTGGCTTTATTGTGATTAAGGGATAAACATTTTTGCCACGCATTTATTGTATGGGTATACATATTTTTCTATATCCCGGCTTTTAAATCAAGCCTTAAAACAAATCTTGACACAATTGTTTTATCTTGAAAAAAAGACTGTATTGTAATTAATTTTAATATTAAATATAATATATAACACACAATAGCTTAGATATTAAAGCATATACAATAATATATGTCATATACATAATTTTGAAGATGAACGTCTCAAGTGCAAGGTTTTCTAAAAATTTTGAAAATCCTTTAAAAAACTTAGTGTTGGTTGGTTGATTCATAATGGATATTATAAAATAGCGTTTATTAGGGTATGAATTAGGGTATACGGAGAGAAAACTTTGGACTGTTTTTAATGTAATATTCCTGGCTGCTTAAACAAACAAGCTAAAATAATTGTGTTCATTGCGAATACCAGAAACTTTATTGAGAATCAAGCATAAAGAATGCAAATAAATTCGAAACGTTTTTCAATAGTCGTTTTAATATTTTTTATTTCAGCTTTTGCCGAATTTTTGGAAAGGAAATGATTAGTTTATGATATCGCTTGATAACATAGAAAGAAATAAGACATAGAAGAAACAAATAATTCAAAAGGTGTCTTACCATCCCAGAGACAGTGCGTTAGAAAATATATAAATGCGGAAAAATCTGATAAAACATGTAACAAAGCATTAATGTACGGTGACGGATCTATGGACATCAAAACGATTATTCCTTCAACTTGTGTCTTATAAAAATTGTGATAAGCTGTTAAATTGGTAGTGTGCTATTCGAATTATCTGAATGATATTCTCTAATTTCTTTCCGTGTTTCATTAAAGCCTAAAGATTTGTCCTCCAATCGTGATGTAAGGATGAGAATGGAACTTACGTCTTGCGCAACGATCGGCTTCCTCGGCGAGGAGTTTCTCGATCTTCTCCGGGAAGTGTCTCTTGGCGCACCACACGAGGCCGATCATGCCGAGCACGACGAACACCGCGAACAGGCCGAGCCAAAATGGTTCTTGCATCATTCGCGTCCCAAGACCAACAATGTTTGGTGTTGGGTTTGGGATTTCGCACCTGTGAAATGTTTATCAAAATTATAACCCTTTCATAAATTTTACGCTACATTAAAGGATAGGATAATAATTATTATATATCTCGGATGAATTGGCGAAGTGGTATTAATAAAGTCCTGAATTTTCCCATAACAGGGCGTCTATCTAATTATGTGATCTTATCGAATTGTTATTGCTTTTGTTAAGAAAGTAACTTACAAAAATAATAAACAGTAGTTACAAGATATATTTTCAGAATTTCCAACGACGCGACGACCAATATACTTCTGCTACGTCACATCTTGAAATAACATTTCTAAATTACAAAAGACTAAAACCTTTTGCCCTTCCACGATGGGTTGCACTGACAAAGAAATGCCCCATCTCTCTCCACACACGCCCCTCTATTATTGCAAGGTCTTGAAGCACAAGGTCGCACTTTTTCTGCACAACGCTTGCCCTTCCAGCCTCGAGCGCAAGCGCAGCTGAACCCCTCCTCATTGCCGCCCACTACGAGGGAGCAGTTGCCATAGACGCACGGTGAACGCTCGCAAGCGGTGAGTAGGCAGAATACCCCTGTGATAATGAGAAGATAAATGTATATAGTTAGTGCGATAAAACTATTTGTTTATTTCAACCGACTTCAAAAAAGAGGAGGTTAGGTATGGTAGTGAATGTTTCAATATCATTTTTATGTTTGTTACCTCAGAACTTCATCATTTCTAAAGCGATTTTGGATTTTTATTTATATACATTTACATTAGTTGCTTAGAATTTCAAAATTTTCTTAATCAAAATCGGTTATGTAATTTGGTTTCAAAATTAAAATTACTGGTATACCTTTATTTAAACGAAATTGCGAATTTTGCTTTAGAAGTCGATTGCTTTTTTTAAGTCTTAATTATCTTAAAGTTATTACCAGTATAATATCCGGAACACTGACAGAAGTTTCTCGTATCATCGGCTGTACATCGACCTTCGTGTGAACAAGGATTCGGGTAACACGATTCTATGTTGGTCTCGTCGGGAAGAAGGAGCATCTTGTTGTGGTAATCAGCATCTATAACGGAAATAGCATTTTGAATAAAGACGTCAAGATGTGATGTGAAGTGGCAAATTTAATCTTGTTTCCGGGATTTTATTATAGAAGCTTATACTTTGTCCCGTAAATGATATATTAACTTTGCGCAGTCTGAAACTAGGAGTTATTAGCTTATCTTTACTTGTGTTTATGCAATGTTTGTCACTGTTTTTTCCGAAAGTATTAATATTTTGGTGGATGAACGAAATATAATTATAATACTGTAAATATATTGAGATGGAATTGTAAATATGCCTATTTGTTTAAAACTTATTTCTAAAAACTCACTAGCTCCGAGATTATAAATAGCTCGAATGGCTCTTTTTTGAATATTAAAGATATTTTAATATCGGCGGCGTTTATTATGCACATGTGAATACGTAATTATGATACTGTGTAATTAGAATCTTAATCATCACTCATTGTCGTCTTCATCATCACCATCTCACCTTGGTGTTTATTTGTCTTTCAAAGATTTTATTATAATATATATTGGTAATTTGGAATGTTTATAAAATAATACTGACATTGTAATTTGAATCTCAATTGTCATTATGATCATCATAGTCATCGTCATTGTTATCTACAAACTCTTTAACGTTTTCATCATCCAATGTAAATGACAATACTAGCCTATATTGACCATGAGCGAGACCTCCACGTCGAGGCCGCGGTCGCCCGCGCGCCGCGTCACCAGCAGCGAGTGCAGGTACGAGTTGATGACGAGCGGCGCGCTGCTCTCCGTCTTGCGTCTGTTTCTACTGATTTCACAAAGCGTCCATTGAGTCCCGTTGTTCTCTGTGTAGCTGTCTTTTACCTGTAAATTATTATAATAAATTTTTTAATAAAAAAAAATTAAAACTTTGGATCTGATTTGGGTAGGATTGTATAGTATAGGCAATAGCCAACATAATTTAGTTTTTTTTAGTATTGAATATCGATTTTGGTGCTAAATGACACAAGCCCAGTTGACACTCTGTATAAGTAGTTGCAGTACCTACTAATTAGACGGTTATCACGCGGAGCTATTGGAATGCATTTTGACAGTTGATTTGTTTAATTTTAGTAAAAAAATCTGAAATCATATGTCAAAATATATCGCGTTGTGATATTTAAGCTCTGCTGGTTTTTTCTGTATACACTTCAGAAAAGTAAAGCTATTATTCTAACTATTGTACAAATCTTATTTAGTAATTCAATGATGTAGATAAACAAATAATATTTCTACAGTGTATAGCTTTGTTCAGTCTCATTAATTTTTTTTTCTCAAGTGCATGAATGATTTGAATAGAACCGCAGTCGGTCGTTGTTAAAATATGTATTTTATAACGAATGGATTAATCTACACGAGCGATTTCGTATCATCTGTTGAAAATACATTTTCTAGCTGGGCTAACTTGTATAGAATTTTCAACAAAAATATATGTACATAGTAATTTTTATAATAGTAAATCTGAAAATCGGTTCATGTTTTGTAGTTGATTCACCTACAACTTACCTCAATCCATCCATTCCCCTGACCGCACGGCCAGTGCTCGTGGTTAGGCACGAGAACAGTGCTAGTGAAGGACGCAGACAGCGTGTGACCGTGCGGAGCCAACACTCTAGTGCGCAACGCCACGAGCGCGGGCGCCGCGCCCGGCCAATTGGGGGCCGCGAGCGCGCCGCGCGCTTGTGCGGGCAGCGACACCACGTGGGAGACGTTCACGTGCCACACTGGGAGATGGTAGAGTATATTATCTGTTTTGTTTTTTCATAAAATAAATAACTGTCCTGACTAACTGATTAATCAACGCAAAGCCTAAATCGCTGGGGCTACAAATTTGAAATTTCGACAGTAGGTGTCCTTTTAAGCTGTAAGCATTTTCCAAGGGCTTTTCGATATTTATCTCCTAAAAGGGTGAACAGTTTTTACTCCTTTTCATTTATTCCGTGGTCGTATTAACTTAAAGCTTACTACACATACTTTTAGATGGTAGTAATGAAAAATAAAACACAAAACCTATTGTTTTATCCGTTTTCTGAATCGCTTCTATGAATTATTTCAAACTTTACATGGGCTAAGCCGCGAGGTACTACTAGTAAAAAACTCCCGCCAATGTATTCATTGAGACTATTTTAACGAGCCTCTTGTACTTTTGCTGTAAGTTAGTGACCAGACCGATAGGCCACAGGGACTTTATTTTGGGAAAATGGCGTCTAAACATGTCAAACCTATTCTTAATGAATATGTTCGAAAAAGTATACCTTTTCTTTTATTTTTTGATAAAATATATTATGAATTATAATCAGAATAATATATTATCTAAATAAAGTTTTTTTTAAATATTTGAGGTTATCCTATGAATTGCAAAGTATGGAACGCTCTTGAAATTCGAAACAATTAATGAAGAAACTTTTTTTCGTACATTTTTTTCGTTTAATTTTGTTTGCATAATGTAAAATAAGTGATGCAGTATCAAAATACACCAATAACTGCGAATATTGACTTTTTGTGGGTTGACACATTATTGCTTATCAGCATCCATATATTAATACGCATATGTAACTATAAAAGTTGAACGTCTACAATAAAAAAAATAAGTAAAAAATATTTAAGTTAATACGATATAATAATAAAATTGATAAAAAATCAAAATTTACCTGTTTTAAAATACGCCAAGAATCCAACACCAGTGACATTTTCACCAGTCCTCAGTCTCAATCTCATAACTTCAGCTTGCGATACAAAAAGACCATTGTTCAAGACCCTCGAGTTTAGAAATGGTCTTATCGGAGCACTTTGTGTGTCCACTTGGATTTCCAAGTAATTTTCTTCCGGTATCGCTTCAGTCACGTTGATGGGGACACCGTTCTCGAAGATTCCATAGCCGAAGTCAAAGAAGCTTATGTTTAGGAATATTCTTTTACCTGGTAGGAGATGTAAACGAAACGAAAAATTTTTGAAATTGATCGTTATTGTCTTATTGTAATATTTATGTAACACCTATTTATTGCGAGTAAGTTTTAACACATTTCCGTAAAATAAATATACAAGACTTTATATAATAAAAAAACCTAACTACTTAAAATATTATGAACATTACGATTCTTAGGCGAGAATTACACTTATAATTTTTGCTTTTAGACGTTCATAAGTTATTTCTCATTGTTTTACATTTTACTCTCAGAGTCTTATTTTTTATATTCACAGCTTCTGTAAGTACTTACGACGTATCTATTACTAGGTTACAGAGTTGTTTTATATCGCTATCAAGAGTAAAACTTACAAATGTGATTCTCGCCTTAAAATTAAGACAAACTTAACGAATTTTTAGCACAGATAATGCATAATAATAAATATACACACATTCGAGAAACATAACCTCCCTATTGTAGCAGTTGTGTAAAAAGGATATATTTCTCCTTTCACTGTTAAAACTAATGCAAGGATTGGGAACGCTAAGAGCCCAAAAGGTCAGGTCATTAAACTTGTAAGTTACGACACCCGCATGTTACCGTTAAGCCAGTGTGGTAATAATTTCAGTTGAAATATACTCCAGATTTTACACATTTTTAGTACTTTACTGCCATATTCTTAAAACTACTAGTTGAGCTTATTTCGGGATAAAAACTGTGTTAATTTAAGATATGCGCTATCTGCATTCTGAATTTTAATTAAATCCGTTGAGGTGAAAAGAAATAACAGTCCTATAAAATGACTCACAATTTTTTTTACTTGTAATATTGGTAAATATTCATGTTTTTGTTGCCAGGGGATGTGTTATTGTGAAAATTCTTAACTGGTCAAAGTACTTTTAGGCATAATTGGATGCTGATAAGCAATAATGTGTCAACCCACAAAAAGTCGAATTTGGAGATATTGATGTATTTTGATACTACGTCACCTATTTAACATTATTCAAAAAAATTTCAAGTTATCTAAACGAAATAAGTATTGAAAAAAGTATCTTAACTCAATGTTTCGAATTTCAGGTGCGTTCCATATTTTGCAATTTATAAAATAATCTCAAATATTTAAAAACTTATTATTAGATAAGATATTAAATAAATCTATCTGCTTTTGATTCAATATACATTTTATCAAAATAGAAAAGAAAAGATGAATATAAACGTCTTCAAACAAATTTATTGAGAATAGGTTTGACATCTTTAGACGCCATTTTCTCAAAACGAAGTCCGTGTGGTTTGACACAGTATTGCTTATCAGCGTCCAATTAGCCAAAAGTACTTTTGAGCGCAGAGTTTTGACAATAATAGCTTTAATATAAATAACGAATATGATAGGCAAAACACTGGCAAATAGATTAGTTTAAAGCCATGTTTTTGTAATAGTAATTTTGACTGTTACTTTTATTAAACGTATTTTCGAAAGTCTACGGTCAAAAGTACTTTTGACGGATTTTAACAGACAGGTTGGCGCATTGGTCGCTTCACCTGACTGAGGCGGTTAGGGTCGCGGGATCGATTCCCGCTCACGACAAACATCTGTTTCGGCCATGATGACCAAGACAAAGTCTATGTGTTTGTGTTGTATGACACCCGTCACAGGATCACGAGATCCAAATGAAGGCCGTTGAATTTGATGCGTTAATTTATTATATTTTATTATTATTTTACCAGTAAAAAATACTATTGATCGATAATGAGCTTCTATTATATCATATAAAAAACTAAAACGTTATTTGTGCAAATTAATTTTGTGTATGTAGGAAACTTGGATGTATCTCCGTATTCCTTTCAACACATATATGGACCGAGATGGTTGGAATACGTCAATCTCCATTTGTGATCATGAGTTCAAATCCCGGCTAGCACCACTGAGATTTCAACTGCTTTTGTGGTTAAATTCATCTCGTGCTCGGCGGTGGAGGAAAACATTGCGAGGAAACCTTCGTGCCGGGAGCAATTCTGTCACAATCTGATTACGCTCTAAAGATTCTTCTTAATAGGAGAGGTCAGAGGAGGCCTTTGCCTAGCAGTGTGATTTTTACTTAACTTTTCTTTTTATAAAACTTACCCGTAGGTGCAAAAATATCAATGGTACAATCCAAATCAGGCAAAAGAAAGTATGGATAATTCGGGCTTTGCAGGACTCCTTCTTTAGACGTAAACGTTTGTGACGGACAGCCGGTCAGCTCAACTGCGCGCCAGTTTACTGAGAACCCTGAGCCTGGTGTGCTGAAATAATGAAGTATATTGGTATGTTACAATCAGTTTTACGTTGAAATTTTAATGTACACTAAGTGTTAAACAAGAAAATGTAGAAAATTGAAACACAAATACGACAAAATACGATAATGTAATGCCCAAGTAATGCCCTTTAGAATGATACAAAACGCGGCATATTTATCTCCTTTTTTTAACAGAGTACTTCATGTCCGTTAAAGGAAGCCACATTACATTTAGTGACACGTTTTATAGTCTATAACTAGGGGGTGATTAAGATGCTTCTGATGATAATATGACATTTATCCAGTTCTAATAAGTAGTTTCAGAGTTATGAGGGAACAGGTGAACAACAACATACATAGGTACATAGCCTGTCAAAATCATGACACTTAAATATAAATACGGACGTATATTGAGGAAGATTATAACCCCTATAATATGATATTATGAGGTATCGGAACGGAAAAGCAATCTTTAAAACCCGGCAAGAGTGGGCACAAAACTTTGATAATTTGCTTGACAAAATTAGTTAAATCATATACATTAATCAAATAATTATATACAGTTACGCAATAATTAATAATATTGAAAGGTTTCTTCTCACTTATAATCAGAATGAAAATGCAGTACAGCTTCGTTACTCGTCGCCACCCATCTGGTTTCGCCGACTGATCCACAATATCTTGACGACTTCGAATGAACTTTGCGGTCTCGTAACTAAGAAATATATCATAAAATGAATAGTTTTTCATAAATATCCTTTAAAAAATATATATTTACAATGTTAAAAAACATATTTACAATAAGTTCTTATTTTAGAAAAAGCAAAATAACGGTCAATAAAGTTGTCGCTACGCCGAATAGAATAGAATCGAAATTTGTATGTATTTATCACAACTAGCAGTCGCCTAACGGTTGAAATTCGACCATAGTACATTAAATTTTAAAGTGATTTGAAGATTGACCACAGATAATCTATTCTCAATTTGACCACAGACTTTAACAATAAATAAAACAGTATAAATGCGTGTGTTTGTCAAATACATGGTAAGGTGTGTTTGTTGTTGTTGTTTTTTTATTGTCGATGTACTTTTATGCATAATAAAAAAAATATTAGAAAAGAAGTGCAGAATACTTTTCGATATTAAATATAAGTGTGCGAAATTACATACTCATCCGTAAATTTTTAGCATAATTTTCGTAGTTTTTTTTTGGCTTCTCATATTATTACATAGATAAAAATTTAAATATCAAGATTTTAAAGTCATAACGCGAAATCACAATAACGAATTAGAATATACAATTGAGACGTACCGAATGGTATTGAATTGTACTACCGGACTAATTAGTCAAGATAATACATACCTCAATAAAATCATAAAGACAATCGTTCTGGTACTCCAGGTCGATGGTCTGGAAGACGAACACGAGGCGAGTGTCCGGGGGCCCTCGGACGTGCACCCAGTAGTCAAGGTCGTTGTCGTAGATGCTTGGGTGGTTTGGACTAGTTAACACTCCTTGAAAAGGTTTTAATATTTAAAAAAAGTTGATAGACAAAAAATATTTTTATATATAGATAGATAAATTATCTTATTGCACACCTTATATATAAAAGAAAAGGAGAAGAAAAAATATAACACAGAAACATTGTTGTACAATAAGGCGGCCTTTTCGCTACATAGTGTTTTCTTTCAGGCAAATTTACATAGAAGAGATAGGTAAATGGGTTATAAAAAAACATACATAGTACTTATAAATGCGATACAGATCTATAGTATACAATAAACCAATATATATGTATATATAATTAAAATATACATACATATAAATAAAGAAATAAAGATAATATTTATATATTATTAATTTTTTATAGTTTTTTGTAAGAGAAATAAGATATTATTGGCCAAATTTATTATGTTTTCTTATATTCGTAACTTTTTTTATAATGTCTGCTCCGGGTCTGAGTAGTTACTGATTGTTATACAATTCGATTATTATATGTTATTTATTATATCTTTATAAAACTCTTGAGGATAAGTCAGATAATATATTTTAAACTTTCGCGATTTATACTATTCATGTTTAAAATAACGGGTCTTATCGCTGAGTCGTGATCACGACGGATGCAACTTCGTCAAAACGTCAGGCAATAAAAAAGGTATTACTACCATTACTTATCGCGATAAGACCCGTTATATTAAATATGTTAAGTCAGATACCCTGAATCAAGAACAATTTCCCTTTAAAGAGACAATTCTAGTTGTATTATTATGTATGAAGCAAAACTTTAAGGTGATCCCAGGTATGGTTAAAAGATGTAAATGAAAAAATATCTTTTAATAGAAACAAATATTTACAGAAAGCAGAAATAGCCAACAGCGTTAAAGATTTAAACGAGATGATGCATTGATTATAACTTTGGAAACAAAACTAATGTCGATAGCAATGTTGCAAGTGTCTTACCCGATGTTCCTTCCACGGTGGTGTTTGTGAGAATGTGTTTGGAATTGAGACGTCGTTTGCAGACGTAACCGCCTGTTGCCGTACACTTATGCTTGGTCCAGTACAAGCCGCTAGGTTGAGACGGTACGGGTGATGTCTTCCACTGTAATTTACTTACTTTAGACAGGCCTTGTACCAAAACATTTTTAGGTAAGCAAACAATTATAAGGCTTAAATTAAACGATTTTTGGAAGACGTGTTATAATTATTAGAATACCTAGATTTTATAATGTTCTAGTCGTAATATTTATTTCTTGCATTAATGGTAGTTAGTTCTGTGTATATTTTTAATAAAAAATTACATATATTTTGAACGAATAATAAAGAAATACTTTTTTTTTCTGAGTTTAAATGCACCGTGTCATCCTCATGTGCTATACTAATACATATTTGGACGCTGATAAGCAATACTATGTTAAGCCACACAGAATTCATTTTAAGAAAATGGCGTCTAAATATGTCGAACCTATTCTTAATAAATTTATTTAAAGACGTATGTATATATTCACGTTTTCTTTTGTATTTAATAAAAGTTGTAATGAATTAAAATAGAATGCAGATATAATGAAAGTTTTATCTAATAATAAGTTTTTCAAATGTATCAGATTATTGTATATTGCAAAATATTAAACACACTTCGATATTCGAAACATTAAATTAACAAACTTTTTCTCCATACATATAAAGTTTAAATTCCTTAAAAAATTGATTGACGTTAAATACGTGTCGCATTATATAATATTTCCGAATTTGACTTTTTGTGGGTTGACACACTATTGCTTACCAGCGTCCATTGTATGTCTAAACTATATCTTACTTGAACACCTAAACACGTTTCATCATTTTCTTCCGTGTCGTTGTATGGCGGCCACGCGTGATAGTCCAAATTGGTTCCATCAATCCAGCTAAGTTCAGCGCTGTCGTCTAGACGTGCTCCTAACCAGTAAACTGAACCAGCGCTGTAATCGCTGCTTTGTCTGATGCCAGTCACTACGAACCGTTCCTCTTCTGCTGTATGGACGGACGACAGCTGCATGTTTAACCCATCGCAAACCTAAAATTGATATTAAAATAATTTCAAAATTGTAAAAGTGATCGCCATCTTATTAAATACTATTTAAATTTGGAGGCCCTTCAATCTGGTTTTGTCTCTGTTCCTCATATTTCGCTTAAAAGTAATGGCACGATAATTAAAGGATACTTAAAATTGAGTAATCATATAAGGCTCTTAGAATATCTATTGACACATTCACTTCCACTATATGTTTAATGTATTTTAAATGGACACGCCTGGCGTGTCAGCCAGGAAGTGAATGTGGTAATTGAGACTGCTTAAAAGATAATTTGGTCTGAGTTATTTATGAATGACAGTGTCAACTACTTTCAACGTAAAAATCGTCGAGCAAAATACAAGAACTACGAAAATTTAATAAATATCATTACAGTTACTTAGAATAGATACAAATAAATTTGATTTCATATGAAATACAATTTCAAAATAGTCTCTAAGGGTACAAGATAATAATACTTGATTACGATGAAGAGGAAAATTTTCATTTCATGAAGAAAATAACATCTTGAACCTATATATTTCTCTACAAATAGGATCGCTCAATAATTGTGAATACTCCGAGTCAATATGTGTTACATAAAGGCATTTGAGAGGGAATATAATGCGCCCGCTGGGATATACCCAGAATTCCAGAGTTGCCACTTGTCCCGATTCTGTTGGGACAGTCCCGATATCAATGATAGTGTCCACCGTCCCGACGACCTAGCCAGTTTGTCCTAATTTTTTAATAACAACAACGATGGTTGATCGATTATTTCACTGTGGTTCACCACATAGAGTGATTCCATTTATCCACCCTTAGGAGGACAATCGGCATCGCGTGTCGAATGAACAAAAATCGTATATAATTTTTCTTCCGATCACTAAACATGATTAATTAAAATTTTCAATTTGTGTTAATTACGTTTATCGGAATTCTAATAGAATATATAGAATACTTTACTATAATCTTGTGTGGAAAATCGAAAGAGTAATCAGAATAACGGAATGGATAGGATAGCGTGGATGGACACGAGACTCAAATTATCCCCCTAAGAGTGGGGTGGATAAACTGAATAAAAACCATTGATGTTGTTATTCAAAATTAGGACGACCGACGTTAGGAGGCTGAACACTACATACTCGAAATGCAACGTCAAGCCATTTTCTATACGTAAAATGTCTTTATTATAGTTATTTATTTATTGCTTCAGTAGTAATCAAACCGAACTGTGATCGTCTCATATGACTGTCCCAATTTTTTTCTCAAATGGTGGTAACCCTGGATATATTACGAGAACCAGACAATCTGGCGAGCGAACGTCGCACATTTTATATTTAAATATTATCTTTGATGTAGACACGTACGATATTTCATACATAAACATTCTGTTTTAAAATGAATATTTCACGCTGTATCTAAAGTTCAGGGACACTATAAAGACTAAAGTAGGGCATGGTTCTCCCACTCTGTTTAATAAATTAAATTTGCGACACATGTTAATGTTTTTGTTCACGATTAAGGTGTATTTTGAATTTCAAGTGGAATTCAATCCAATAGAATTCGATCCAATATAATACTATTATCGTGTGAGATAGAATATTATGAATGATATTATGGTAAACCAGGATTATAACTATATGTTTAAAGAAAGTAAACATAGTTATGCAGTACATGATCCACTTGTGACACTGGCTATCTTTATATGTATTCAAATCTCCTTTGTACCGTTGTTCTATATTGAATATTTATAGTATTTTCATTCCTTTTCCATCTGTTGTATTAAATAAGTGTTCAAACTTTATATCCTATTATTTAGTAGTATAATTACAACACTATATATATCAAATTATCAATTTTGCTCCAATTTCTTGAGCAGGAACACTGTGAAGATTTATTTTATGATTTTTTGGTCATGGTCAGACTGAAAAATATGTTTTTGACGCTCGTCCGGCATAACAAAATATTTTAACGCTAGCCAGCCCGCGAGCAAATAGTAATTTATAAAAAAATAAAGTTTGTATTCTAGGAATATGGCGGAGTATTAAATATAAACGGTAATTTGAAGGCTCATTGTTGAAGCTATAAAGCAACATTTTGATAATTAAAAGAAGGCGTTTAATTACAAAGAAAAATCCTTATTTGTGAAATTGTTTGTTAGCGATAGTTATTTAATTAGTAAGCAATAAAATAAGAGTAAAAACGCAAGATACACTAGTATATAGTAATATAATAAAGATAGACTTAATTTTGTATGTGAAAAGTAACCTAATTTAAAAAGTATGATACCAATTGAAAGCTACCCTATTCAAGATGGCCATAGTTTATATGTATTTACACGTATTATTTTAAGACAAAATCTACTGCGGGCGAAGTCGGAAGCAAAAGCTAGTTATAGATAAAAGTTTTGTAACTCGAGACTAACGTATATTTTCGTGTCGACGAAATGTAAAAACATATCTTTAATATTACAGTTTTACGCGCCTTCAAAAATTTCCCCGGAGGCAGCATCCCTACAAAAGATGCCTTCAACTGCGTTTTATCGTCGAATAACAAAAAGTGTCTCTTACAATACATTAGCGGGAACTCGCCTCAGCTTTCAGCCCGTTTCAGAACTGAACGTTTTTTACTTGGATAAATTTTGTTCGGTATAAAACTATTTTTAAACTCGTTTGGCTACGAAATAACTTTAATTTGTTTTTAAATGTTGTTTACAGTTAACTTATTAAGTGCCTTGATGATATTTGTATCTTGTTTTTAAATTTTGTTTTTTTAAATATTGGTTAAGAACGGTTTATTTTCTTTATTTTAATCTATCTATAATCTCTTATGGCATGGGTGTTGCATTTTTATATAGATGAATGGATCAAAAAAAAAAAATGTAAAAACATTTTGGTTACTTTCAGCTAATGATAGCAACAATTTGCGGTGACAAGATTTGTATTTTTTCAAAATTCTGATTGTTTGTGATGTTCGCCTCAGTTTCGTCTTTTCGTTTCGTCAGCGTCGTCAGTACTACCAACCCTAACATTGCAAAAAAAAATAGGTAGCTATTGTCAACTAGCTTGTTTCATACCGTTCTACAAAGTAATCATTTTTGGGAAGCTTTGGCGAGAATTACCCTTGTAAGTTTTACCCTCGTTATTGGTATAAAACTCAATAACAGTCACCTAGATAACTTTACGAAAGTTGTTTAGTGTCAAGAATAAGGCACTGACGGTAAATCCTTTCAAGTGTAAAGTAATTACAAACAATTTATGTAAATATTTATGAAAGCCTGAAAACAAACTTACCAGTGTAATTCTAGCCTGCGCGATAATTTACAATCTTACTTCAGGCAATAAGGTGTGATATCTTTTATTAACTCCCGACGCAAAAAGAGGGATGTTATAAGTTTGACCGCCATGTTTGTCTGTGTGTCTGTCTGTGGCACCGTAGCTTCTAAATGGGTGAACCAATTTGGATAATGTTTTTTTTTTATTTCAAAGAGAGTTTTTTAGCGATAGTTCATAGACGTGTTTTACCAAAATCGATCTAGCTATTTCAAGAAGAATTAGCTGTTTTCTTCTTAGCTGTGGTAAGAATCTTAGATGCACAACTCCTCACCAACTTACAGCAGGTATCGTGTTGATGCTGTGGTCTCAATGAGTAGATTTTCTTTTTTTTTAATTTTCAATTTTATTCAATTATTTAAATTCCATTTTTAATTAAATATGGTAGTTTGGAAAATTACGATGAAGAGGAAAATTTTCATTTCATGAAGAAAATAACATCTTGAACCTATATATTTCTCTACAAATAGGATCGCTCAATAATTGTGAATACTCCGAGTCAATATGTGTTACATAAAGGCATTTGAGAGGGAATATAATGCGCCCGCTGGGATATACCCAGAATTCCAGAGTTGCCACTTGTCCCGATTCTGTTGGGACAGTCCCGATATCAATGATAGTGTCCACCGTCCCGACGACCTAGCCAGTTTGTCCTAATTTTTTAATAACAACAACGATGGTTGATCGATTATTTCACTGTGGTTCACCACATAGAGTGATTCCATTTATCCACCCTTAGGAGGACAATCGGCATCGCGTGTCGAATGAACAAAAATCGTATATAATTTTTCTTCCGATCACTAAACATGATTAATTAAAATTTTCAATTTGTGTTAATTACGTTTATCGGAATTCTAATAGAATATATAGAATACTTTACTATAATCTTGTGTGGAAAATCGAAAGAGTAATCAGAATAACGGAATGGATAGGATAGCGTGGATGGACACGAGACTCAAATTATCCCCCTAAGAGTGGGGTGGATAAACTGAATAAAAACCATTGATGTTGTTATTCAAAATTAGGACGACCGACGTTAGGAGGCTGAACACTACATACTCGAAATGCAACGTCAAGCCATTTTCTATACGTAAAATGTCTTTATTATAGTTATTTATTTATTGCTTCAGTAGTAATCAAACCGAACTGTGATCGTCTCATATGACTGTCCCAATTTTTTTCTCAAATGGTGGTAACCCTGGATATATTACGAGAACCAGACAATCTGGCGAGCGAACGTCGCACATTTTATATTTAAATATTATCTTTGATGTAGACACGTACGATATTTCATACATAAACATTCTGTTTTAAAATGAATATTTCACGCTGTATCTAAAGTTCAGGGACACTATAAAGACTAAAGTAGGGCATGGTTCTCCCACTCTGTTTAATAAATTAAATTTGCGACACATGTTAATGTTTTTGTTCACGATTAAGGTGTATTTTGAATTTCAAGTGGAATTCAATCCAATAGAATTCGATCCAATATAATACTATTATCGTGTGAGATAGAATATTATGAATGATATTATGGTAAACCAGGATTATAACTATATGTTTAAAGAAAGTAAACATAGTTATGCAGTACATGATCCACTTGTGACACTGGCTATCTTTATATGTATTCAAATCTCCTTTGTACCGTTGTTCTATATTGAATATTTATAGTATTTTCATTCCTTTTCCATCTGTTGTATTAAATAAGTGTTCAAACTTTATATCCTATTATTTAGTAGTATAATTACAACACTATATATATCAAATTATCAATTTTGCTCCAATTTCTTGAGCAGGAACACTGTGAAGATTTATTTTATGATTTTTTGGTCATGGTCAGACTGAAAAATATGTTTTGACGCTCGTCCGGCATAACAAAATATTTTAACGCTAGCCAGCCCGCGAGCAAATAGTAATTTATAAAAAAATAAAGTTTGTATTCTAGGAATATGGCGGAGTATTAAATATAAACGGTAATTTGAAGGCTCATTGTTGAAGCTATAAAGCAACATTTTGATAATTAAAAGAAGGCGTTTAATTACAAAGAAAAATCCTTATTTGTGAAATTGTTTGTTAGCGATAGTTATTTAATTAGTAAGCAATAAAATAAGAGTAAAAACGCAAGATACACTAGTATATAGTAATATAATAAAGATAGACTTAATTTTGTATGTGAAAAGTAACCTAATTTAAAAAGTATGATACCAATTGAAAGCTACCCTATTCAAGATGGCCATAGTTTATATGTATTTACACGTATTATTTTAAGACAAAATCTACTGCGGGCGAAGTCGGAAGCAAAAGCTAGTTATAGATAAAAGTTTTGTAACTCGAGACTAACGTATATTTTCGTGTCGACGAAATGTAAAAACATATCTTTAATATTACAGTTTTACGCGCCTTCAAAAATTTCCCCGGAGGCAGCATCCCTACAAAAGATGCCTTCAACTGCGTTTTATCGTCGAATAACAAAAAGTGTCTCTTACAATACATTAGCGGGAACTCGCCTCAGCTTTCAGCCCGTTTCAGAACTGAACGTTTTTTACTTGGATAAATTTTGTTCGGTATAAAACTATTTTTAAACTCGTTTGGCTACGAAATAACTTTAATTTGTTTTTAAATGTTGTTTACAGTTAACTTATTAAGTGCCTTGATGATATTTGTATCTTGTTTTTAAATTTTGTTTTTTTAAATATTGGTTAAGAACGGTTTATTTTCTTTATTTTAATCTATCTATAATCTCTTATGGCATGGGTGTTGCATTTTTATATAGATGAATGGATCAAAAAAAAAAATGTAAAAACATTTTGGTTACTTTCAGCTAATGATAGCAACAATTTGCGGTGACAAGATTTGTATTTTTTCAAAATTCTGATTGTTTGTGATGTTCGCCTCAGTTTCGTCTTTTCGTTTCGTCAGCGTCGTCAGTACTACCAACCCTAACATTGCAAAAAAAAATAGGTAGCTATTGTCAACTAGCTTGTTTCATACCGTTCTACAAAGTAATCATTTTTGGGAAGCTTTGGCGAGAATTACCCTTGTAAGTTTTACCCTCGTTATTGGTATAAAACTCAATAACAGTCACCTAGATAACTTTACGAAAGTTGTTTAGTGTCAAGAATAAGGCACTGACGGTAAATCCTTTCAAGTGTAAAGTAATTACAAACAATTTATGTAAATATTTATGAAAGCCTGAAAACAAACTTACCAGTGTAATTCTAGCCTGCGCGATAATTTACAATCTTACTTCAGGCAATAAGGTGTGATATCTTTTATTAACTCCCGACGCAAAAAGAGGGATGTTATAAGTTTGACCGCCATGTTTGTCTGTGTGTCTGTCTGTGGCACCGTAGCTTCTAAATGGGTGAACCAATTTGGATAATGTTTTTTTTTTATTTCAAAGAGAGTTTTTTAGCGATAGTTCATAGACGTGTTTTACCAAAATCGATCTAGCTATTTCAAGAAGAATTAGCTGTTTTCTTCTTAGCTGTGGTAAGAATCTTAGATGCACAACTCCTCACCAACTTACAGCAGGTATCGTGTTGATGCTGTGGTCTCAATGAGTAGATTTTCTTTTTTTTTAATTTTCAATTTTATTCAATTATTTAAATTCCATTTTTAATTAAATATGGTAGTTTGATAAAGATTCGTCCAACCATTTCGCGTTCCAGGTAGGTATTTTAAAATTCGAAGATCGATACAGATTGCTATATGTATTCCACGAAGTAAAGTTCGCGCCATTTACACTTGGAAATTTCCAGAGAATACTGGGGAGTAATTTAATTAGTTTCGTTAAAATAATGGAGCACTGAAATAATCCTTTAAGTCATAAAACCGATTATTGTTATTTATTCATGTATTTAATATATTTTTAAATTTGCATTATAAATCTATGTATGTATAAATTGTAAACTTACCTATTAGTAAGAACGTGTATGAAGAAATAAAATAAAAAAAAACCATTTGAATATTTTTTTATATCATTGTGAGTATTTTTTTATACTAAAAATGGCTGGCAAACGAGAAGGTAGGATACCTGATGTTAAGTGATCATCATCGCCCATATACATTTACAGTGCCGGAGGTACTACAAATGCGTTGCTAGTTTGAAAAGGAATATGGGATGAACGCGAATAGAGAGTTAGGAAAGAAACAGGGAAGTGTTATGCTTCTATCTCTCTCACTCACGGTACGTTACTTACATTTTATAAAAACCATACTTTTAATTCGTTAAAATAATCATAAAGTCGACTGCGTAACAAGACCACCTGTAGCCTAGTATCAGTTCTGTCTAAAAGCCTATAATCGACAAACGTTACTAAGCTTTAATTCTGATTAAAAACGATATGAGAAAACTAAAAATGATTTTCAAATACCTATTAACCTTTAAACTGACATAGTTCGTCGATTTAAAAATTTTTCTTTATCAATTTGTGGCGTACGCAATCAGCCATTCAGATTTTTACAATTTTTTACGCTTGACGAATTAAGCGATGTGTCATTTCACAAAATAAGCAAACTCGTATGAGTTTGGTCTAAATAGTGCCTTATAAACCTACATACAAACAGGCTGATACACACATTACTTTCCTTTACGTCGCGCATTCGGAGAAAAAGATTGTCAATACTTAGGCATTGACATTCTTTTCTATCTAAGTAGCTAGGCTCTATAATTTAGGGCTCAGTATTATTCTGGAAGGAGTTGACGAGAACCATACACGTGTGTATCACAGCAGTCGTGATATTCAAGGGAAAGGCAGTGTGACCTAATAGGTGATACACGTGGAATTTACATTATTTTTCGTGTTTAGATAAAAGTAGTAATAAGTTTCAAGGGCCACTAGCATAACAAAGTTCTCAAGAGCCAAGTCGTCCGTAATTGGGTAATTATGAAAACTTTTCCGGCAGGAAAAGAAAATGTCGTGAGAAAACTTATCTTATGACTCATTTATATCAACTCACGATTTGATTCTTAGTAACAGTGTTGAGCTAAATATAATAAAAGCCTCTAAATAGGTTAAAAATGTTCTGCTGATTTTATATTATTGGCTAGACTATGCTTATTTTATATTATATATTGAACTTAATTTATTACTATTTTTTATTAGATTGCGGCGACAAATTTTGGAAGATAGGAATTCATTGATATAATAATTCATATCCTTGTCAGGTTTTACTTTCGTATTACTTTTTATATTATTTAAGTTTTTATTTTAAGCATTAAAGAGATTTAAAATGCCGCCTTGCCTAAAATTGGGATATAAATTTTAATTTTTATTTAACATTACACATTTTCTATTTAAACATAATCGACCATGGTTCTGGAAATGTTTAGACTCAGACCTGAAAAGATACGAAAGATATACAGCGGGACCTTTTAAACTGTTTTTTTTCCTTTTTTCCAATGATCAAATTAATGCATTGGTTCAATTATTATCACTTCATTGCAATAAAACTTTACAGCTGTTAAGTGCTCGAAACGTCGGGATGATAAAAAAGTTGATATACGCTATTTAAATCCGTTTAAAATATTGAAATAAAACTATTTTAAACGGATTTAAATCGCGTATATTAATTAAAATATTATTAAAATATTATTTACAACTACCGCCAACGGTATTTTCTAAAACCTCACATAGACAAATGTCACCTCAGTCTACCCGCTGCAAAGTGCTCGAAACGTCGGGATGATAAAAATAATTAATATACGCGATTTAAATCCGTTTAAAATAGTTTTATTTCAATGAATAATAATCGCGAAAATCTAAGACAACGATCCGTTTAAAATAGTTTTATTTCAATGAATAATAATCGCGAAAATCTAAGACAACGTTATATTATCACTTCAAGTAATCAATACTGCGTACCTGTTTCGCGGTAGCCCACGATGCCTGCGGGTAGCCGGCGAAGAGGTAACAGTAGCCGTTGAAAAGCACTTGCTTCAGGTCCATACACGATTGCGCTGTTAGACAAATAACATTTTTATAATAACATCATCTAAGAAGAGCAACATTTAATTTTATTCCCAATATAACCCGACGGAGTATAACTCATAAAAATGTATATCTTCTTTACTTTATTTTAATATATATTCAGGTTTAGGCGTGAAAAGGTAACAAATAGACACCAAGACAGAGTTATATTTGAGTTTTAATATTATATTTATAGTATGGATACAAAAAAAAATCAAATAAAATTCTCATTTAAAAATTCAAACAGAGACGTAAAATTAACAATTTGCAGAGGAAGAAAAATAAAATATAATATTCCTTGTAACATAATTAAAAAAAAAAAACATAGTGAAACAGGTAATTTCGATTACTTGGATAACATACTTATTCAAGTTATTTTGATTTCAAATTAACTAAACTAAACAAATAAATAAAGATTTTTAACAAATTCGGTTTAGAAATGACGGACTTCTAAGGTAAGAAACATTAAAAAAACACAATAATCGGAACTACCTCCCTATTTGAAGTCGGTTAAAAAGTACAATATCCATTATAACAAAACATAAAAACCAAATGTCGAATCTCGAATGTTAGAATCGGATCGCTGAAACATTTCCTCATGAATAACGCGGTTTCCAGCGAGACGGCCTGTTTCCATATCTTTTCAACCCGAAGCATATCCGAGCAGCTGAGTTATTCAATATCTTCTGTTTTTAAAGTATATTCCAGCTGCTTCAATTTTCTAACTGTATCCTTTAAAATTCAACGGAATGTTAAAATGTAAAAGCGTTTTACTTCATCTTTACTTGTCTTTATTTATATTTTGACAGACGCGTTGGCGCAATGGTCACTGCAACTGACTAAAGCGCTAACGGTCGCGGGTTCGATCCCCGCTCACGGCAAACGTCTGTATTGGCTATACGGATGTTTGTCGTGGTCTGGGTGTTTGTGTTAGTGTTGTGAGTGTTTCCGGACCCCCGACACAAGGTCATGAGATCTTAATGGGGGCCCGTTGAGTGTGATGCGTTATTTATTATTATTATTATTTATTATATTATAAATGCGAAAGTCTGAATCACGCCTAAACTATTGTTCGGATTTAAATGAAATTTGGTATAGCGATAGTCTAGAGCCTGAGAGAGGACGGGTTTGATGCGAGAAAGAGGTATGGGGTTGAAATGGTGGTAAAATAATAATAATAAAAAAATGGGATAAATAATCCTGCGTAAAGTCACGAGCATCGTCAAGTTCTAAATAAAGATGCGATTTTTTAAAATAATTATCAAATTCTGTTAGTTTTACTGGCTTCTAATTTTAGGAAAATCATGGATTTACTACACGCACTTGTATATAGAGTCGAGAAGGCCGAGTGGTTTAAAGCATGACAATGTCTCTAAATGGTCTAGTGGTTAAGACATCTTGATCTTAACGGATAGTCGCGGGTTCAAACCCTAGCGCCGCTGAGTTTTTCATCGTGCTGAGGAAATCATCGTGAGGAAAACTACATGTGTTGGGATAAATTGTGACATATTTATGTAAGCAGCACAACCCGCAGCAGCATGGATAAAATTTTTGGATTAAGCTCTAAAACCTTCTACTTAATAGGAGAGAACGCCTTGTCCATTGGGTCATTCAACAGGTCTATTCGTTGAGAAGTCTTAAAATATAATAGGTTAAATTAAATTAAAATTTTTACTCATAAATTAACAATATTTGCAAAATTGTGGTCATAAATTTACAAACAGTGCAATGCAAAATAAAATATGGTTCTCTTATAATCCATTTTCACTGTTTTTCCTTTCTTTTAAAGTTTTTCGTTTAAATAATTAACGGAAACTCTTAATAATAAACATAAAGAATACTCATTTATGTGTTCGCTAATCTAAAATCGAAATTGTATAATATTTTCGACCGACTACAAAAAAGGGGGAGGATTCTCAATTCGTAATTTTTTGTCTCAGAACTTTTTTGTACTTGAAATTGGTTATATTTTAAGATAGTGCTCGTAGAATTTTCATTAAAATCGATTAAATATTTTGTTCAAATCAATTTAACTGGTATAAGTAAATGAAATTGTGTATTTTGCTTTTCGGTTAGTTTTTATCCGACTGCGCGATACAAGGGACCTCCCTTAATATGTTTATCAGTGTATGTACATATGTGGGTTTGTACCTCTTTGTGGCACTATTTAGACTATGTATGGGCCAATTTTGGGCGCCATAATGTGAAAAAGAAAAAAAAAAATTAAAATCGACGAACTATGTAAAGGGATCGTTGAAATTTAAAAATCATTTTTCGGTATCTTACACATATTTCAATTAGAATTACCATTTTGATTCATAACGATTTAAAGTTGTTTAGTAAAGATTCTCTATGGTGTTGTTACGCAGTCGGGTTTTTGATTTTTTTAATAATTTACTTCAGTTCAGTCACTTTTGAAATGCAAATGTTCGTTGCGATCGTGGCGTCAAAGTTTCGAGTAGGCATTTATTACACCGTGCCTTTGACAGTTACCAGTCGAAATGGTCACCCAGCCTGTGAAAGTGATTTATATCATATAGCCTAACCGAGATCGAGGACACTCTCCGTTAGTTGAGGGCTGAAGATCATATGGAAGAAAGTTTGAGAGAGGGAACTGATTGGCTCATAACATAATGTATATAGAACTAGCTATGCCTCACGGTTTCACACACGTTAATTTGAAAAAAAAATATATATAATGTTTACCTTTCCTACTTGACTCGGATATTGTTCACTATTTCACTGGTTTCAATTTTGTTTTCGCGTAACCTCCTTTTTTTATTAATTAAAATAAATACAATTTTTGTTCTTCGAACTTCGACTTCGAAAAAGGAGAAGGCTATTAATACGTCGGTTTTTGTTTGTTTATATATTTTCGTCGATTACTCGAAAACAACTCTTAAATTGCTCTCATTCAATTTTCATCAAAATCAGTTCAGAAGTATGGTTTTAAAATCAAAATAACTGGAATAAGTATGTCGTTCATGTAAACGAAATTAATTATTTTGCTTTTGAGGTCAATTCTCATTTTTATTAAAAAGTATTAATTATTTAAAAACTAAAATGATCATGACACCCTCACGAGTAATCTAAAAGTCTATCGTAAATTGAGTTTGAATTTGACTTAATTTTGGCGTCATTTAAGTCTCATAACCTTTTTTTAAATAACAAGTAACTGGCCAACGAGTAGGCGGGACACTTAATTTTAAGTGACAATCGTCGCCCATGTTAATAGTACCCGAGGAGCAAATGCATTGCTAGCTTAAAGCCGAATAAACGATGGTAGGGAATAGGGTAGGGTTTCGGTTTTTCCAACTGTTATTTACTTCAAGGTTTTCTAAGAAAGCGAGTTACTTTGATTGAATCAGTCAGTATACAAGCTGTAATTTGAAGGCTATTGTTAACTTCAGTAAAAATACCAAAGTCTTATATAATTCATGACTTGAGAACGCCATAGAAAAACATCAGTTTTCTTGATTTTAACCATTGGCTTAACTAATATCAGAATGTAATTCAATCGACCTTTAAGATACATTCTACAGCGAAAGTTTCCGCCATCTTGAATTCATATGAAGTCTTTCAATTTAAAAGCAGCGCAGATGATATCAAATATGTAGAAGAGTAAAATGTTTCGACATTTATAAAGTTATGGGCTCTTTACATGCAAGTCGCGAACGATACTACATATTCGATATTGCACCCATATTGGTAGAGAAGATAAACAGAAAATGGCGGACGTTTCTACAGAGTAAATATGACAAGACCTTTTATAATCGATTTCAAAATTAAAGAACGTAATTTTGTTTACTTGAATGGCATACTTATTCTAGTTATTTGAATTTTATAACCGAACTACAAAAGTGATTTTAATGATTATTATATGAAATCGATGGGATTGGAACATACATTATTGCAGTTATTTTGATTTTAAAACCGAAATCGCTGTAGACTTACCGGTTATACATAAAAAAAGTCCCCAATGAATTGAAAACCTTAGGAAGTCTGTAAAATATAAAAAACTATATATTTTTTCTAGCTCACTCTTACGGTTTGCAATCCAACGAGAAATGAATTTTTCAAATCGGATTAGTAGTTTCAGAGATACACCCTACATACAAAACTTATTAACAAATTTTACCCCTTCATAATATTATTTTTTTAACGGATGTATGTACTTTAAACTTTAAGGATCAATGCGAGATCGTTTGAGAATTCAATCCCACAGTTCACAATCATATTCCGATAACACATATTACTCGTTCCCGTACCGCAGTCAAACGAATACGCAAATTGTAAAACAAATATATATGGTGAAACACATTTTGAAGTGAGAATTTCTGTAAGAAATATCCAATCATATAAGCGGGTTCCAAATGTTCTGTTTCTGTTCTTACTTTTTAAACTATTATTTATCTCGAATGAAGGTCAAAGGTCAAAACTATTCATATTTAGGTTACGTTACATCGTAGCTGGCAGTCTGTCGGTCGTAAAGATATGAAAGACGGTTAATGGATGTCCTGGCATGTCTAATGGCGCGCTGCTGTTACTGCAGATATGAAAATGATAAGGGGATATTTTTCTAACTAAATGTCGAATATGTGGCAAATTGGTCGTGATTTATTATCGATATCGACATTATTTCTCACAGAAATATTCTAATCAAAATTATTATATCAGAACTAATCTACATAATCGACATCCCGACCAATTAGGACGTTATATTTAAATTAATTTTGCAATATCATAGATTATATCGTAAGTAAAACTACGAGACAAAAATAGTAACAGTATTTATTGTAACACGAGAATAATACGATTACACTTATGTTACATTACGTTAAGTTTTGAATGAAATTAAAACTTTTTTAATCGACTCGAATGTATGCATGTATTAATGTAATGATAGTTGATTTCAAAGATTTAAGTAAATTGTGAACTAGTTGTCCTCTTCCTGATGCTGCTTCGCTCCAGTTGAGAACGGTACCGGTATAGGCTACGGCGTGGTATAATATAGATTATAATCTTCTTTAATTAGACATTTTCAAACGTAACACCCTATATTCAAACTTAGAAACAAATTGTACCGCTTTATAATATTAGTATAGATAGATTTGAATTGAAAGAAATTATAAAGAAAACGAACAAACACACAAAGTACACAAATAAAAAAATAATATTTAAATTATTAATTAGTAACAAAGAATTATAACAAAATGCTTATGTTAATAATTTTTATTATCTATATACTTTAGCGTTCTAGCTAGCGGCTTCGTTTGCGTTAATATAGATTTGTTTTAAAATAATCCGCATATTTACACATATACATAAACGTTTATTATAATATTTACGTATATATATCTCTTGAATAATGTACCTTTTAAAGGGAACATAATTTTTAAAATAGCTTTAGTGTTTCCGAAGTTTATTCATACAAACAAAATTCGCTCTTTTTATTATATTAGTATAGATTATAAAAACACACACAAATAACGAAATCTCAGTAAATACTGCGACTTCAAAGATTTATAAAGAGTACAATGCAAATACAACACATTGAGACGAAATACATGCAAAGGAGCAGAGAATTCAAAAATCTTTTCAGAATAAAGGAATCGTAATAGCTCTGTCTTATCTCAAAGCAAATACTTCGCAAACAACAAACCGACGCACATTACCATAATAGCAGAAATGTAAATGCACCTATTATACGAATATTCCGTGCTGAGTTACTGGATAACAATCTAAATACTGAATCCGTACTAATGATAAAAATTTGCTGTAAATTTGTTTGTTACGTTCACGTTTAAACGGTTGAGCCAACATTGATGGATAGTTAGTATAATGCTGATTAGCAATAATGTGTCAACCCACAAAAAGTCAAATTCGGATATGTTGATGAACTCCAATAATGTGATACGTATTTAACGATATTAAAGATTATCTCAAGTCGTCTAAATTAAATAAGTATGAAAAAAGTTACTTAAATGTTTTGAATTTCAAGTGTCTTCCGTATTTTGCAATTTATACAATAATACTTTGTATTTGAAAATTTTATTATTAGATAAATCTTTTTATTTTACCACATTGCTTTAAATTAATTACATCTTTTATCAAAATAGAAAAAAAAGATGGATATATACGTCTTCAAACACATGTATTAAGAATAAGTTTGACATGTTTAGACGCCAATTTCTCAAAATGAAGTCCTGGCTTGACTCATTATTGCTTATCTGCGTCCAAATATAAATTGAACTATTATCGCAAAAATAAAACATAATGGTGTGATTTTGAAGACATAAAGATTTTTTTTTGTATATTCAAAATTTCCCAAAAACATTCCATTCAAAATAATTATATCAAAACTAATCTACGTCATCGACATTCCGAGGACCAATTAGGACATTATTTTTAAATTAAATTTGCGATATCATAGATTAATATATTTTATTGTAAGTAAAACTGCGGGACAAAACTAGTAATAGTATTTATTGTAACATCATCACATATTATGAGTACACTTATGTTACATTTCACGTTAAGTTTTGAATGAAATTAAAACCTTTTTTAATCGACTTAAAAAAATACCAGGAACCACTGGTTCGAATTGAAAAATTCTTTTTGTGTTACATAGTTTATTTATTGATTAAGACCATAGGCTATATTACATCACGATACGACTCATAGGAGCGAAACAGTAACCATAAACGCGAGTGAAATCACAAAGGATAGGTAGTTTTATTGATATATGTAGATGCAAGAATTATGCAGAATTTCAGATTCACCTCTTGTCTTACATCATTATAATATCGAAACGTTTCTTTTAAACGGAATTATTAACGGAAATCGCTCACGTCTTGGAAATGGGAAGGACCTCTCGCGCTTTGCTCCGAGGGCCGTTGAGAGCTATTACGGTGAGAACACTTCGTTTGTCATATTATCAAAACTCTTTCAAAGCAATATTATTCGTACCGCTTTTATTTTCTCATTAATATTAATAACGCTTTGTATCGGGTGTCGTTAAATTTGTTACTTCTAGTGAGAGGGCGAAGTCATAAATAATAAAGAAGAGCACCTTTTTAATTCAGTCTACGATTTTTTATTTTGCTGATAGTTGTATTTAAAAATTTTGTAAATATTTTATGTGACTAGTGTTCTTTAATTTGTAGTGTACTTTAATTTGAAAGTATATATCTTAATATATATAACTCAAAGGTGACTGACTGACATAGTGATCTATCAACGTACATCGCAAACCACTGGACGGATCTGGCTGAAATTTGGTATGCAGGTAGATGTTATGACGTAGGCATCCGCTAAGAAAGGATTTTGATTAATTTTACCCCAAGGAGATAAAATAGGGGATGAAAGTTTGTATGAAACTTTGTCAATTTTAAACCGATTGGGCTGAGACTGCATGCATAAGGCTACTATGACGTAGGCATCACAGACATTGAAGACGAAGTCGCGAGCATCAAGTAGTTTTTAAATAGAATAGGAATTTACAAAATCAATTAAGGAACGAAGTTCTGAGGTAATGAACATGAAAAAAAACATACATTACGAATTGAAATACTACCCATTTTTAAAGTTGGTTGAAAAAACCCGTTCATTGAGAAATGTTGAAATGAAAATGAAACGTTTGAAAACTGTCACGAAATATAGTTTTTTTTTTACTGGTATTAATATTTATGAGATGAGAAATATACTTGTAAGTTTTGCTCACATACTTTCATAAGATTTCATATATGTACATTAATTGTTGATTTTACATCTAAAAAGGTACTCAGCGGGGCTTATTTATTAAAATTCACCACTTACGTAACCTAGGTAACTGTTACCAGGTCACAGAGTTGTTTAAATGTGTACAAATGTTTTTCTCACTTAATGAGAAATATTTTTATATGTACATATATATATTATCATACATATAATTGGCGGTTTCGCCCGGAATACATTTGGTTTACAACCAATAATTAACCCTTAAGGGTACATTTAATAAAAAAAAACATCGGTATACGTGTGCATTTATTTTTAATCAGAAATAACTACAATGAATTTTGAGTTTCTTATTTTGTAAATAATGGATTCGATGCAACCGTTCAAGTCCTATTTTACCCCCTTAAGGGTGAAATTTACAAAAATCCTATCTTATTGGATCCTTACAACATAAAAGGTATCACGTACCAAAATTTCAAGTTTGTAGTCCCAGCGGTTTAGGCTCTGCGTTGATGAATCTGTCAGTCAATCAGGACAAGAAATTATGCAGGGTGTGAAATAGGCATTTAAAGGACATATTACCACCGTTACCAGAAAACTGAATTAATTTTTTTTTCATAAATGGTGCCTTTACGTAGAGCCTTGAAGGTCCAACGTTTATATGAAAAAAAAATTTTTTTCGTAATAAAAAATAATAGTTCGGTTTTTTCACTTTCGTTTATATACAACTATATATAATATCACGATTCGACTCATAGGAGCAAAACAGTAACCATAAACGCGAGTGAAATCGTAAAGGATAGTTAGTTTTATTGATATAGATACAAGAATTGTGCAGAATTTTGTCTATCTCTTGTCTTACATCATTATAATATTCTTAACGGAAATCGGTCACGTTTTGGAAACATATATATATGTTTATATATATATATATATATAAGAGTAATTTAACCCAGCATTAAGAGGCTCAATGTCAAGCATTACAGCGATGAACTACGCCTATTCATCCGGTGCTTCTTGAGTTATTTAATAACGGACGCAGAGCTTTAAGCGCTAAATTGGAATACAGGTTGAAATTTTCGTGATAAAAATTCTTTCGCTCGAAGCTCGCGAATGAATGGATGAATGAACGAGTTAACGAGGTAGTGAAGTTTTTTGCTTGTCCTCGTTGAATGAAAGCAGCTGTTTTCACGGTTCAGACTGTAAACTTTTTTTTATTGCTATTGCTTGTGGGTTCGCGTGCGTTAATGTGTATTTATTTTTAAGTAATGTGTCTTCCAAATAGTACCAATTTTAACCCCCGACCAAAATGAGGCGTGTTATTCGTTTTGTTCACTATCTGTGTCTGTTTGTGGCATCGTAGATCCTCAACGAATGGATCAATGCGATTTATTTGTATGAAAACTGATGTAATCGAGATAATTTTCAGTTACAATTTATGAATATCTCGTCTCACGTTTCTGGGTTATCAGATATTTTCTAGTTATTGAAAGGATCTGTTACTGTTAGTGGTTGTAATAGGTAAAGTAGTTTCGGACTTTACCTCGCATGTACAATACTCTATATCATAATTTGACATATTTATTTATGTAATTTAATTTAGTGTTTTTACTTAAATACGTTGAGTAAAGTTTCACTATACAATATACTTGGATACTAAGTTATACTAATTTGGAAAAAAATTCCAAATTTAATTTCCAAATTTGGAAAAGTTTTTTTTTATATTTAGTATCACTAAATATCACACGTGTATTGGAATTATCGACTTATCGACACTGTGAGCAGAACGAGTATACTGAACTTAAGCATTGCACGTATATTTAAACATTTTTGTGATATGATACACTTATAAAACCCCCATTTAAAGAACGTAAATAATAGTCAAACGCCATATCGCCGGTGATACTGCAAAACCGCATATCTAACTTTTCCTATAAAGTCTAAATTTTAATTCAATGTTAAATAACATTGTTAATAAAAATAAGGCCTTATTAGTATTTGCCATGACGCAGTGAATTGTATTTTTGGTATCAACGATGTCATGTCAAAATTTATTTATGATAAATATTAATTTTACAAATATCGATTATATAATTTTTAGCTAACTTGTTTTCTTGTCAATAATGAAATTTAACATTTGATTCAAAGATGGACCTTATAGCAAAAGGTAATTACGCGGTTTTGCACTATCCCCGACGATATCATCTTTAAAAAAAAAAACAAAAACAAAATTAAAATATATTTTTAGACAAAGATCTCCCAGAATATGCCGTATCCACGATTCCCTTGGTTCTATTTTCATAGCCGGTGAGTACCCGCAGATATCAAAGCTTTGACCGAAAGCACGGGATCACAAAAGCGGAGCTCACTACAAATGTCTCGTGTTGCTAGTCCAATTATGCTATAGATAGATCGGATTTTGACCGCGGTTATATGTATGTCGTTCTGACCAAAAAAAAGTGTAGAAGTAAAGATGTTATGTATATTTGTTTAAAAAGAGAGAGTGAATTTTGTAAGTGTGACATAAATTCCGGAGCTACTAATCTTATTGTAAAAATTATGGTTTCATTTGAAAGGTATATTATTCTAGATAGTGAAAGGATGGATGAAAAATACTATTCAAACAATCTTAATATTTAATTATTTACTCCCAATATTGTAGTAGTACAACATATTCTCCGTGCTTTCATATAAAAATGAATGACCCTTCCACGAGTTGTCATCAATTTTAAAAGTGTCATCAGCCAGCTCGCGCGTTTATATTGCAGCCAGTACTCGTTTACTAATCGCACCTCCTTACAAAAGTAAAGTAAAGTAACAGCCTGTTAATATTCCACTGCTGGGCAAAGGCCTCCTCTCCTATTAAGGAGAAGGTTTAGAGCTTAATCCACCACGCTGCTTCACTGCGGGTTGGCGGATATACATGTGTCAGAATTTCTCCTGGTACTTGCAGGTTTCCTCACGATGTTGTCCTTCACCGCCGAGCTCGAGATGAATTTAAACACAAATTTAGCACTTGAAAATTCAGTGGTGCTAGCCGGGGTTTGAACTCGCGATTATCGGTTGAGATCGACGTGTTTTAACCACTAGGCCATCTCGGCTCATTGGGCCATCTCGGCTCATTACTCCTTACAATAGTCTTAGGCAATATCTTTTGAATATATACGCATCATGAAAAAGGGAGTGGAAGAGGAAGGTGTAGCCTATTTATTTATTAACTGTTTCTGTCTGTTAATCTGAGAAAGGTTTCAACGTAGACGAATCAACGGGGACGAACTATATGACTCCACAGAGCGTTGCATGAAGATGAGTCAGTAGGGCATGTATTTGAATGGAAGAGATACTAAAATTACATTTATTCCCCACAACTATTATTTTTTGCAATAAGTGAGTGACTAATAAAAAAACATTAAATATTTATAATGCGTTGACATTGTTGTTAAAGTTGGACACAGTCGTGTTGGATAGTGGTGGACTGTGTCATGCATACGTTTGAGAAACCGTCCAGTCTACACCTCCATGGCGAAACTGTTGGTTTACCTACCGTATTTTTGGTTATATCTACATCCAGTTTAGTTTTGATACGAAATCGTCATGGATCCCGTACCACCGAACGTAGACGAAGACACTACTATCAGTCAGTCATCGTTGTCGCCGTCATATATATAATAATAATTACAAAAGATTGATATGTCTCATCCAAGCCACTGCATCTAGGTAAAGTTCTATTTAATAGGTAATAAAACACCGAAAGATAATTTTTTGAAATATTACCAGAGTCGCTTTTCGAACCGCATTATTTTTATGTAAATGCAGTTTTTTTAACTTCAAAATCGGTCCCGTGGTTTTGCTTCCAACAAATTTCTCTAGCTCTTAGTTATATGAACGGTATCCAATATTATAAATGTGACAAAGGATGACTTTGGAGAGATTATTTATTTAATGAATACCGTCTAGACTGCTTATATTGTAATTTAATTTAACAATTAAATTAATTTAATTTACCAAACTATTCTGTAAGTAAATTCGATATTTAAACATGGGTTAACGAACTCTGTTGTAGCTAAACTTATAATATTCAATAAATTCAAACCGTTGCAATAATCTAAATAGTTTAATAGTTTTTAACTTCATGTTTATGTAGTTTGTAGACTTTATAGTATTTTCTTTGTTTATATTTCAGTAATAATATATAATTATTTTTATACATAATACTAGCTGTTGCTTGCGGTTTCGCCCGCGTTTATGGTTACTGCTTCGCTCCTATGAGTCGTTGCGTGATGTAGTATAGCCTTCCTTAATAAATAAACTGACTGAGAAAAAGAATTTTTCAATTCGAACTAGTAGTTCCCAAGAGTAGCGCGTTCAAACAAACTCTTTAGCTTTATAATATTAGGATAGATATTCGATAAAATATAGTAGTCATTAGCCAGTATAAAAATACTCAATAAAAATTAAGAATATTTAAATATAATTATTAATGTTTTTAGGCGAGAATTACAAATGTAAGTTTTCCTCTCGTAGTTGACGTAAATCAACTTAGTAACCTGGTAATAATTGAAAGTAAAAAAATAAAGAGTGTCAGTAAATTGTTTCAGGTGTAAAACAATGACGAATTATTATGAAAGTCTGAGAGCAAAACTTATATGTGTAATTCTTACCTTATACTCATGTATACGCTGAGTTTCTTTCCGTACAATAATATTGAATTTAAAACCAAATTTTCAAATCATTACTTAACCTTCATTCAATATTCTATTCCAACTTCTGGCGATGAAATTAAAAGCAATGTTTTTTTGCACACAATTACGCCTAGCTGCTATAAATAAAAAAGTGCACACAGAGCTAATCGAGCGCGAACAAGGAGCCTCATTGCGTCATTAAAAATTATGAGAAATAAACGCCACATAGTTAATTAAAAGCACCGCCACTAACTTAATACAGACTTGCTCAACAAAATTAGCCTTTATTCCGATGCGCTAAAAACTTCCAAACTCGAAATCAGCAATTAGAGAAAGCGAACCTGGCGAATTTGAGCTCTATTCGAAGTAGAGTAGTTAACAGTAGAAAAGTTGAACGGGATGTAAGTTTGTTAGTTCTTTCAGTTCCGTGAAGCGAATTTGCATCGTATTGTTAATGGCAGATAGTTGGTTTTTGTTCACGAGCGCTGGGCACGTTTCCGTACTTGTTGTAGACCGAAGTTTCATACGGAACTCGTTCTGACGGAACCGAAGTTGAAGTTGGAATTGAAAAACATTGTTGACGCGATCGCTGATATGGTATATGAAGATGTAGGTGGTTGTAACAAAGCAACAACTGTCTTATAAGAAAGAATAGTGTCTTTACAAAATCAAAATATACTTTATTCAAGTAGGCTCTCGGGAGCACTTTTGAATCGTCAATACAAACAAAAAAAATATATAATTACACTAATAAGGAAGCTACTACTGGTCCACCACCAAGAAATTCGATAGTTACTCTTTTAAAATTAAGTAATTAAAATTTTTCATGAATTACTAATTCATTAAACATCCTGTATAATCAGTGTATATTAAATCCACGCATCCTTATCGTCAACGTAATCTTGAATATAATAATACGCTTTAGCTATAAGGGACTTTTTAGGGTTCCGTAGTAAAAAACGGAACCCTTATAGTTTCGCCATGTCCGTCTGTCTGTCTGCCTGTCTGTCCGCGGCTTTGCTCCGAAACCATTAATACCAGAAAGCTGTAATTCGGTATGAGTACATATGAATTACGCCGAGAAAGTCGTACAATAAAATCTTAAAAATATTTTTTTTTCAGGGTGTCTTCCCTATGTGTTAAGAGAGACCAAAATTTTTTTTCTCATTTATGCCATGTTGTGGGGTATCGTTAGATAGGTCTTTTAAAAATGTTATAGGTGTGGGAAAACCATTTTTGCGAACGACGAACTGTTTCCGAAATATTAAGCTTTGAAGTGTCAATTTTTCTTAGATTCAAGTGTCCCCCCCTCTACCCTCTAAACTGCTGCGTCTAAAAATATGAAAAAATTCACGATAGTGGCGCATATAATGAATTTAAAAGGAAAATTATCACGGCTATGTGGGTTCTTATGGTTATCGAGTTATAGATGATCTAAGTAAAAATAAATATTTCACTTTTTAAAGCATCACATTATGTAAATATTAATAATTTTAAATTAATATATGAATTTAAATGAATAAATAAATATTTAATAAGTTTAAATTAAAATAAAATATAAATTTTATAATAATAAAAGGTTTAAAATTGTAAGTACGTATATTGTATAAACTGACTTAAAAAAGAAAATTCCCAGTTCGTCGTAAACTTTTTTACGAAAATAGATACTCGAAGATTGCTTGACCGATCTTGACAATTCTGACAACTACGGAACCCTACATTGTGCGTGGCCCGACACGCACTTGGCTGATTTTTTAACATATGATTTCAATCATGCACTGAAAACAGCAAATTTTTCTGGGGGATTTTATTATACAAAAGGGATAGCTTGCCCCAGAAAGGAAACATTATTTTTCTTTCTCGTATTAATGTTATATTTCTCACTATTTCTATCAAAAAAGTCAATATGTTTGTGAATATAAACAATATTGTATTGTGACGCAACGAATTTCTGTAACCTCTGTTGTAAAGACATTTTTTGTGGTTGTGACCTTTAAGAGCTGATCATTGTGACAGTATTTTAGACTATATTGTTTAATTGCTTACATATCAGTAACTTTTCTAATTAAAATCAAAATATTCGATTATATATGTATACTCATTTACCCATTCGGAGGGTTAGAGGCCCTGGAGCAACATGAGGGCGAAGTCGAAGAAGAAGAATTTTTGATTTCAAATAAACATTTCAGGTATTTATTGCGAAATATATACAATTATTTCAACCAACATATATATACATATAGTCAAATACATGCATCTGATTATTTTCTTAAAAATCTTTATTATGAAGGGCGTGTGTAGTGCCCTCTCCTAAATCAAGCCAAGCAATCATGTATGTACGGTTAATAACTATAATACACGAGATGTTAAAAATGTCTACCAACGTGTTAATGTTGTTGTCAAGATAGAAGACGTGTTCGGAAATACACATACTGGCCACAACCAATGACAATTTGAGTTGACATTTCTGCACGTAAAACGACTTAACGAAATATCAACTAGTGCGATTCGACGTCGATGTAGGTGTCATTAAGCTGTCTTTATTAGACGAACTGTAAGCGGCTGACTGACTGCTGACTGAATCCGAGCGGCGTATCGGACGCTCACTGAATGTCGAGTTAGCGGCGATCTGGCGAAGTCTTGGGAGGGAAAAAAGTATCGGCGAGTATGCAAGCGAGCATAACGCCGAGCTGCTGTAAATCACCCGCTTACAGATTGAGATGGCAAGCGAAACGACGCAAAGTACGGTACTTTTGGTTCAAAATTTAACCATATAGTCAACGTTCAACTTTAAAAAACATTGACTCCAATTGGACTTTATAAAGTTATTAAATAAATAAGGCTAAAGTTACACATTACGCAGTGTTAGACTACTAATTTTGATTTCCCATATACATATATTTTCAGTTTAAGCATCAATTATATGATACCTCATTTCGAGCGAATAATATCCGATTACGAATTCTCGGTGAACTCAGTCAATCCACTTATCTAATTAATCGGATGTACCTGTAATTGCGTCGGTTCGTAATGACTCCTAATTGGTGATAATAAGATTATTAATATTTCGTTATAATGATTCAATGCAACTCTGTTTATAATGTGTGTTTATTTTTAATTTTAACCTTTATACATATATGATTGACGACAAACATTATTGCAACATTGATTTAAGGTGATTTTATAATGTGTTAATAAAAATATTAAAATAAAGTAACAGTATATAAATGACCCACTGCTGGGCGACGGCTTTCTCTCCTATTAAAGGGTTTAGAGCTTAATACACCACGCTGCTCCGCTGCGGGTTGGCTGATATACGTGTGTCAGAATTTCTCTCGACACATGTAGGTTTCCTCACGATTTTTACCTTCACCAGCGAGCTCGAAATGAATTTAAACACAAATTTAGCACTTGAAAACTCAGCAGTGCTAGCCGTGGTTTGAGCCCGCGATCAACGGTTGAGATAGACGTGATTTAACCAGAAGGCCATCTCGGCTCTTTAACTTACTGAGTCCTATTGGGCCTTTTTGTCTGCTACACAGACCTAATACTCCAAAAAGTAAGTAATGGCTGAAGTAAAAAAAAGTATATACTTACTATCAGTTAGTGTTAATTTGACGCGATATCCAGCGTAGTGTCGGGAGTGGTCGGAACGGAAACGCAACCGCACCGAGTGACTGCGTGATTGGTACCGCAAAAGCTTCAGTTTCCCGCTCCAATCACCGCAGAGCCGCCGAGCGCGCGTCGCGTGTGTGTCCCGCGACCAGCCCGCGCTCACCGCATCTGATTCGGGTAGTAGTGTTTCCAGTTCTTCCCATACCTATGAGTGAGTTGAGAAATATATTATAGGCGATTTTCTAAATTACTAGCTGCGGTGTTGTATTTATTGTTACTGCTTTCATATAAGTCGTAGCGTGATGTAGCCTTCCTCAATAAACGGACTATCTAACGCACTAAGAATTTTTCGAATAGGAATCGTATTTTTAGAGATTACCCCCTATATTTAAACTTACAAACAAATTTTACTTATTTATAATATAATTATATGTACATATATATTTTGACAACGTTTGAAAACTTTAGCAAGTTAATTAAAGAGAAAACTGCATTATTTTACAAAGACATTATTACAAATCAATAATTTAATATATTTAAATAGTAAATGAATTATTTAGTGTCTTAACTAATTAAAATAATAATTTATTTATATTGACGTATGTTAAATTAAATTATGCAGTTTTTTCGCTATTCCATAACTTTGCTTATTTTGATTTATCTTGTGTTAGAACTTGAGCATTTTATATGAATAAAACATTATAATAATTTTTTAACACTTTGAGAACTGTTTTAAAAATATATTCTAGAAAAAATATACATTCTGAAAAATGTAACAATTGTTTTAGTATTAAAGATTCGCGTGTTTACGATCTAAGTGCCGTGTCATTAATTATGCTGATTAAAACTAATTACTGCAGCACAATAAATACAATTTTATTCAATAAAACTTAACTGTGAATGTATAATTTCTTAATATTTTGAATTGTATTTTATCTCTGTTATGTAAGAAAAAAATAGTTTTTTTTTTTTTAATTTAATGTAGCATTTTCAACATTAGATCAGACGTGGCGGTATGATTTATGCTTTAGCTTGCTCGACTCCTCTAGTGAATGGAAAAAAATGCATTTTCAATCTTTGTTTTTTGTTTCAATTACAGATGGAGTGTTTTTAATTAACTCTTGGGAAGAATAGTTAAAATATTAACCTCATTTTCAGAACTAAAGCCGTGTTCATGTGAAATCCACTCTTCAGGACCTGGCTCCGTATTGTTCTCCAGACCAGACTCGATGATCTCCAGAAAATCGTAGCTACAACTGCAACAAAATGCAATTAGTTAAAAACACACGTGTAGTTATTTTTGTATATTTTACGTGTAATATATTTGCATGATAAACATCTCATACGTAATGGGCTTTGAACGGATAATATAAAACTATAATAAACAATGTTCTAACGAGTTTTTCCAATAGAAATTTTGGTATATGTTTTACTAGCTGCCCCTCGGGGTTTTAGTCGCGTTTATGGTTATATGTTTATAGAATATGTCAAATTGGATCAGTAAATCAGAGATTACCCTTTCACTAGTTTCACAAAGTAATTTTACCTCCTTAAAATATTATATATTAGTATAGATAGTTAACGTATTTTTTTAAACCATTATCTTTCGCTTAAAATTAATTAAGAGGATTGTATTTTTATTTAGTTAATTATAATAATTGTATTTATAACACGTAATAGTTAATTAAAAAAATTACCTGATATAATTACGCTCTTATCTATGTAAAATTTATATTAACATAATATAAAATAAAAACAAAAAGATAATCTATGCATGGAGACCATTTTAACGAGCCCTAATACAATACTTCTGTTGTAAATTGGTGAAGAATTGTGTATCCTGCTAATTTCAGATTATACTGCAACATCTGGTCAAGGTTACGCGACTTTTTTATTTAAATATCATTCATCTAAATATTTATGACTCAAAGGTGACTGACTGACTGACCGACCGACATTGTGATCTATCAACGCACATCCCAAACCATTTCACGGATCGGGCTCAAATTTAGCATGCAGGTTGATGTTATGACATAGACACCCGCTAAGGATTTTGATTAATTCTACGCCCAAGGGGATAAAATAGGGGATGAAAGTTTGTATGAAGCTTTGTCAATTTAAACCGATCGGACTGAGACTTTGCATGCATATAGCTACTATAACGTCGACATCACATACATCGTAGACGAAGTCGCGATCACCAGTAAGTATAATATATGTTTTAATACATATTCATATTTATAATAGGTATATTAAATTTCGAGTACTACTAGTACACGAGAAGTTGCTCAGATCCTTTCAACAACTAGAATAGAGATGATAACATCCAATCGTTTGAATATATCTTCATATATTATAGCTAAGAATCATTTCTCAAACAAAAAAAAAACGCATATAATTGTCAAATTTAAAAACTTATAACAAATGGCAAAGCTTAGATACCTACATATTTACTAAATTTATGCATATAAAAATCAAAACTGACTGGTTGACATATTCACTGACTGATCGATCAACGTAGAGCAAAAACAGTGCAGTCTAGAAACGTGAAGATTTGCACAAACTTAAACTTAAACAAAGAGAAAGGATTTTTGAAAATCCATCCACTAAGGGGTTAAAAAGAGGCTTGAAAGTTTGTTAGGTATAAAATTTCTAGGTATGCGCAAGCAAAGCTGCGGGGAACTGCTAGTTTAGTATAATTATAATCACTAAATGCTGATATTATTTTGATATGAAATATCGTGTTCGTATTGTTCTGTTGATATTAACTAAAACAGCAATGTTAGCTAAAATCTAAACTAATATTTATTGGACAAAATTTTGCAATAAATTTTGATGTAAAACAAAATGAAATATCGCTGTAACTCATGTATATAGTTTAAAACTTTTACCGTTTAATATTGTTGTGGACAGAAATTCCTAGTTTATTCATTTTGTGTGAAAAGTAAACTGAAACTTAACGTCTGCTTTGCGTCCTTTATAATACTTTAACTTAGAACCAACTGAGTTAAAAAAATATTTACATCAACACGAATAGGTAAACTTGTTTACCCGACTGTGCTATGCAAAGAAAGGAAATGTGTTTATCAGGCTATGTATGGATGAGTATTGGATACGTCGATTGATTTGTTACGACGGCGAGAATGTTATAGAAAGCATAAACATTTCGAAAATTCAAAATGGATTTTAGACGTGGAACGATGGATTTTAAAATGTGAAAAAGAAATAAATTAAAATCGACGAACTATGTCAAGTGGGGTATAGTTGAGTAGTAACGATACTCATATTATTTTAGACAGAACTGATATTGATGCGGTGCTGACTGCAGGTGTTCTTGTTACGCAGTCGGGTTTTTGATTATTTTAATTAATAAAGTTTTAATCTAAATGTAGCAATTGAGTTCTCGCTATCGCAACATGATAAATTAACTGAATTCAAAATGTATCGCATTGTGATAGCCACGTATGCTTGCATGTAGGTTTCATTCAGTGTCGTTACAGCGAAAATAATTAAATACACGAGTTTTTCGTTTAATTAAATAACGTACTTAATCCAGTTATTTTGTTTTAAAAACCAAACTGCTAAAGCAATCTTAATGACAATTTTATAGGATATATCGGCGTGAATGTAACAGACGACCTTATTATTAAGCTGATTGTTGGTCTAAAATGGGTTCATGAAATGTCAATTGATCATTTTGCGTTGATTGTCACGTGGAGTCAGCGTTAAACAACGTGTCATTTGTGTTATTTGGACTGACCCCTCTGACCCCTTTCGTCGGACATATAATATTCTAGTTAATTTGATTTTAAAATCGAACTATTGAACCAAGTTTAATAAAAAATCTGTGGGACCATTAATACATAAAAATAATGAATTAAGAAACTTTCCGTTTGTTAGTGGCGTTAAAAATAAATAAATAAGAAAATCATGCCAAGTTAGACTCGCGATCGGGAGGGGCAGCGGATGCGCATGCGCAATCTATCTTTATCGTACTGGGGAAGGCCATCACAGGGGTTTCAGTGGGTATAAATCTCCACATAACTATCGTTCGTATCTTTTCGAAGATTTCCCCTGCGTAAAAAAAGCTAGACTCGCTATAGGTATCTGATGGGAATAAATGAAAACACATTTTATGGTCAATATGCAGTGCGTCAACTGAGCATGTTGGACATTTTACTAGCGTTAACAGATTCGATATTTAAAAGTAAGAAACTTATTTTTTTTTTATGAAAATAAAAACTTAATCGAAACGTTGGATCTTGTAAGTTCGTGCAGTATAGGTATCATTTATTAAAAATATAAAAAAAAATTAATTCAGTTTTTTCAATTTCAGAGATCAATTTCGGTAATGCTAGTAAACCAACCTGTAGGTAAACATAAAAAAATATAATGTTATTATTTTTGTTAATTTACGAGCTTTAAACGAAGTTGAAAAAGACGGGATTAAATTGTCAAAATAGTATATAAATGAATGTAAATTCTTTAGAAAATAAAGTTTTTAAATCAGAAATATATATACTTTTGTGGTACAGAACTAAACGAAGTTCAATTTGCAAGCCTTATGTTGAGGTTGCAACATAACGTTCAAAATGTAAATTTACTATTGACAAGTTTTTCCATCTGGTGCTCTGGAGAAACATATCGCAAGCAAACATCCACACGATGCAAGGAACACGGAGTCGTGCAAATATGTATTTTATTCAATCCGTAAAGAAGTAGCCAATTTAGTTTAGAATTTTGATGTGGTTTTTAATCAGGACTGTCACTTTCCTTGTTACTATAATTATTACTTTGAGTTTTTGCGACTTTTGTTTTAAAATAATGTAGCCTATGACCATCTTTCAAAAGGTACCATATTTTTTAAATAAATTCGGTGGTTTCGGAGCTCATTTAGCACGTGCAAAATTCAGTCTCTATCTACATAAACATAAGCGAAAGGTCACTTACTCACTCATCATTATTTATTATTTATTATAACGATGAGTATTTTTATATGCAAATACTTAAACTAAACCTACATCTTGGTGTAACCAAGTGACTTTTTCTCGATTATACCTGCCCGTACTCAATCCCCACTCACTTGACTAAAAATAGATATAATGAGGACTTAAAAAAAAGACACATTTATACAAACTATTTCGTTTTTTAAACTGAATTACCGAATCGATTTCGATAAAATTTCTATAGAATCAATCTAGAAGGATATCCTTTTAAACAAAAAAAAATCGTTTAAGAAATGACGAAACAATGAGGTAAGAAATATTAAAAAATATATGATAAAAATACGTTACGTTATACGTTAATTATAAGGACCCTTCGCATGCAATAAGGCTCACATTTGACGATTATTATTTAGATTATTATATTTAGACAGACGCGTTGGCGCAATGGTCACCGCAACTGACTAAAGCGCTAACGGTCGCGGGTTCGATCCCCGCTCACGGCAAACGTGTGTATTAGTCATACAGATGTTTGTCGTGGTCTGGGTGTTTGTGTTAGTGTTGTGAGAGTTTCCGGACCCCCGACACAAGGTCATGAGATCTTAATGGGGGCCGTTGAGTGTGATGCGTTATTTATTTATTTATTTATTATTCCAGTATTTTTCTAGCAAATTCCTCCCCAGATTTGAATGATATTGCACGCGTTTTAAATAACAATGACTCGTATGAAAGCCATACAATACCCAAGATGCTTCGATTGTGTAACACGAATTTGATTGAACACATGAATATTTCATTATCCGACCGTTCGCTTTGTTATTTTCTATAACCTATTTTTCTTTCGGATGGGGAATATTTGCTCTCAAGGCAAGCACAATGGGAGTTTAATACAACACTCATTGTGAAGTGTTTTTTTATTGTTTCAATGGGTATGTTGATGTTTTTATTGGAGGTGTTGTAGAAGCAATTATTGAGAACGTTTATTTTACTGCTCGTTTTATAAGTACACAATTTGTGTATCTTTATTTTTTTTAAACTACATATTATCGAAGGTACTACAAACCGCGTATCTAGTAGTAAAAAGTAAAGTCCTCCTCTCCTTAAGGAGAAGGTTAAAAACTTAATCCACCACGCTGCTCAACTGTGGGTTGGTGGAAAAAAAAGCCGAGATGTCCTAGTGGTTAGAATTCGTCGATGTCAACCAATGATCGCGGGTACAAGCCCCGGCTAGCACAGCTGTATTTTATAGGGCTTATTTGTGTTTAAATTCATCTCGAGGTCGCCGGTGACAGGACAAAACATCGTGAGGAAACCTGCATGTGTCGAGAGAAATTCAGACACATGTATATCCATTACGCATAAGCATTTATATAAATTACAGAATTCTCACGTTTTAAACCTTAAATGGTGTGTCAAAAATTAAACGTCCATTTCAAAACCTTCACTGTTAATTAAAAACTTAACTAAACATCTAATTTGGCTGTATGTTTATATTTTACATGACGTATTAACATATTATTTTTCCCTTTTTTTTGATGAAATAAAAAAAAGTCATGCATTTAAGGATTAAGTGTGCAATATGTTGAATTGTTTCGTTATATCGTAAACCTAAACTCATACATCAAAGCGTCACAGCACAATTTGTATTCAGCTCATATTTCCCTCTTCGTCTTCGGGGAGTCCCAATTGCTAAGTTTTGTACTTAGCGTGTAATCTTTTAGGAATCAAACGATAAATGGCTTTCGTACATGACAGGCATTTTAATGTTTACTATTAAAGCGCACATGACAAGGTTGTTCTTGAGATTATTAGCATATTTCTATCACTAAATATCTTTCCAGTTTTAAATTTTACGCTGATATAGACTTATTTTGTCTACCTAAAAGGGCATTCAAAAAAGCGGTAAAATAAATATTAGATTAACACTCGATTGCCTAATCATTTACACACACCTTTACACACGCTCCCACACAAACTCACTGATAATAAGTACAATCCAAATAAATCAGTATCTATTTTTCAAATCATATTCTTATCACTCGTTAAAAAAAAGAATCTCTATATTAACTGTTTTTCGAATTTAAGTTGTATTGTGTAATCCTATTTTGGTCATATTTATTGTCTTATATTGTCAATTTTTTATATAAAAATATTAACAGGCTATCTAACACAAAAATAATTCTTCGAATCGGATCAGTAGTTTCAGAAATGTATACATACAAACTTAAAAACAAATTTTACTTCTTTATTATATTAGTATAGATATTGATTTCGTAGTACCATTGTAAGATAAGTTCATTTACCATCTCGTAGCGAATAAAAATAAAATACCTATTTCATTTCCAACGGTTACCTTTTTATATTTCACGTTTGAATTCACCAAAGAGCTTAGAATTTCTTCGAGAAAATATCAATAGGTCTGAAAGATAAAAACCGTTTTGAGATTTGTGGCCGCGGTATGTAATGGCTGTCATTTTTTATAGCCATCTGCGGCCTTGCCGCCTAATGGCGGGACGTCTATAGATAATTACTGGATGTGACCATAAAATTGACGATTCGAAAGAGCTTATAAAATTTGAATAAATAATACGAAAGATTTACTCGAACTGAAACTCAAAATATAGAGTTTGAGTTTGTTTATATGTTTCGTATTTTGTATTAGTTAAATCGCAAAATGGATTCTTAGCTGTAAAAACTAAAACTTTTCTTTTAGTTTGCCAGAAGTTGATCCTTATAAGTAACAGATGATAAATAAATGATGACAGACGCGTTGGTGCAATGGTTACTGCAACTGACTAAAGCGCTAACGGTCGCGGGTTCGATCCCCGCTCACGGCAAACGTGGGTATTGGCCATACAGATATTTGTCGTGGTCTGGGTGTTTGTGTTAGTATTATGAGTGTTTCCGGACCCCCGATACAAGGTTATGAGATCTTAATGAGGGCCGTTGAGTGTGATGCGTTATTTATTTATAGGGTGCGATTTTTGTATCAAAATCAACGAGTTCGATTTTTGGCTACAAAAATGATTTTTTCAAAAACCAATGATGCTGTTTTAGTTTTTATTAAAATCGGTCTCCAAGGACCTTAAAGTATTTTTCGATATTCCTTATAGTTTCGGATTTGGCCCACCACGCCCAGTTAAAAAACTCCCCCTGTATATATTACTTTTATCATCCCGTAGTTTCGAATACATCACAGCGATCGATGAAATAGAATTTATATTTCGAACGTTTGAATTTCCAATAGGCCTCAAAAGTATCCACAAGAGTTAATGAGTAATATTTCTATTATATGTTTAAATTTAATATATGTATATACGTACATTTGTTATATAATTACGTGCTAAATTACTAATCCACACTTAGAAATATATTATTAGAAAAAAAAAAAAACAATTGCGGTACAATAGCGCTTGACGTTCTTTAGTACTTAGCAAAAGGGCTAATAAAAAAAAAGAAAACAAATGAATCCTTATTTAATGTATATATCTTAAAACATTTATTATTTAAATTTGACCTTTTACTCTTCAATATTTATTTCGCCAATTCTTCGTCGTTCACTCAAAAATATGCGCAATGATCACGTTTACGCAGTTATACAAGTCTCTAAAAAAGTAAATCAACACGAAAAATCCGAAAATCAATCATCAACACTAACGATACTATTTTAACAGTATAAACGGAAAATATTTCACGTGAATTGATACGACGTCACTACATTCACTAAAACTATATCTCAAATACACTATGGTCCATATAGACTTACGTCTGCTTTAAAATACGAGTATTTTATTGTACCATATCTAGAATTCCTACGACGCAGCGACCCACATGTGGAGATCGCTGACTCAGATGTTACGTGATCCCTTCTCGATGTTTCCACGCCAAGATACAAGCCAAGTCTTTTTATGTAATGCTTGTGATTGCATTTTGTTTAGTTGTTTTTGTAGTGATATTTCTTAATGGTTGAAAAAAATGGTGCCCGCGATTTCGTCTGCGTAGGATTATTTACCCATTTTTTACTATTATCATTTTACCTCCTATTTCAACCCCTTACAGCGCTTTTTTTCGTTAAAAAGTAGCCTATGTCCTTTCTCAGGCTCTAGGCTATCTCTGTACCAAATTTCATTTAAATCGGTTCTGTAGTTTAGGCGTGATTGTGACAAAAATCTAAATTATATATAATTCAAAGGTGACTGAGTGACATAGTGATCTATCAACGCACAGCCCAAACCACTGGACGGATCGGGCTGAAATTTGGCGTGCAGGTAGATGATGATTTTATTTAATTCTACCCCCAAGGGGATAAAATAGGGGGTGAAAGTTTGTATGAAACTTTGTTAATTTTAAACCGATCGGGCTGAGACTTTGCATGCATATAGCTACTATGACATAGACATCGCAGACGAAGTCGCGAGCAACAACTTGTATATATACATATATATATACCTACATACCTATGTATGTATTTAATTTGAATATAGGAATCAATTCCAAAACTTTTTATAAAATTTTATGGAATAGATTTAGTCAGGTTCCATTTTTGGAAAATGTTGCTTTATTCTTTGTTATGTTCTCAGGCAATGAAACCATCAAAACAAACTTTACCAAAAAAACACGATTTACCAAACAAAAAATTATACCGAGCAAAGTCATCCAGGTACTAAATAATTACAAATTAGTTATCACTGTATTTGGCGTATCTTTGTACATTTTTGACTTACTCCAACCCATCTCTGGGGCAGACCCAGATGTTGTATATAATTTAATTAAAAACAGTGCTAATAAATTCGTAATTAACGAATGGACGGTATGAAACTATGGAGCATATGAGCATGAAACATGTTTATGAAATATCGTGAAGCATTAATCCTGCCGCCTGCCGAGCGCAGTCGTGCCAACTATCTCCAGTCGAGCTCTCCGAGTGCTGGTTAACTTGGCACATTACATAAGCTTAAGATACCTATGAAATGTTAAAATGATATTTATTTTTCGTCTCGAATACTCCATTCCGAATTTATAACTTTGTGATTAAACCATGTCTTTGTAGTGTGAATTTAGTGTCGTTTTAAACTACTTCCGAAGAATGACGAGGTTTTCAAACCGATTGCGCGACGTAAGGGTAGGTAATGTGTTAATCATTCTATGTATGTCGTATGTATGTGTATACCTTTGTGGCACTATTTAGATCAAACGGGTAGGTTGATTTTAATAAAAGACACATCGTTAGATTCGTTATTATGACGCAAATATCACAAAAAGTATAATAATGTGTAAAAATTAAAACAGCCGATTTTGGGAGTCATAATGTGAAAAAAAAAAAATGAAAATCGATGAACTGTGTTAAGTGGGGTATCGTTTAATACGTATTTAAAAATCATTATTAGGTTCCTTTTATCATTTTTAATCTGAATTACCGTTTAGATTCTATAGCGATTTAAAGTTAGTAACGATTCTCTATGGTCTTGTTATGTCGGGTTTTTGATTTTTTTCAATTAATTACTTGTTTATGTTCGTTGACCGATAAATCAAAAATGGCTATACCGATGTGGTTAGTTCTTTAGTTATTAGTTTTTGTTTGAAAGGGTATACTCTATTTTTGGTTCCATAGAATTTTCATCGAAATCGGTTCAATATTTCATTTAAAAATTTAAAATAACGGAAATAAGTATGTCTTTTAAGTAAATGAAGACGTATTTTGTTCTTGAAGTCTCACTTTTTTATGTCTTTTGTTGAAAATTTTTATAAAGTACTCCATTTTTACAACATTTTTCTGAATTAAAGAACTTTATTCAAGACGACAGCAAATTGCTTACGATGAATGATGAATTGAAGTTATTTTGTAAACATACTTCTTATGGGCGGAAGTCATTCAGGATAATTAAAAGGTTGTATACTTATTTACTTTGAATTAAAACTATTTTTAATGGATTTAAATTGGATAAATTAATTCATAAAAAAGATTGAGTATTTGATATATATGAAATACATGTTTCAATAAGATCGGACAGACTGCCGCGTCGCGTCGCTTCGCACTAAATTCGCCACCGCTTCGCAATCCATTTCGCTTTGTATCGTTTACTTAAGACATCACCTATAAAAACCTATAGATAGTTCACATATTCCAAAGTGGCCACACACCCCTATACAGCTTTGGTAACTATTTATTAACTTGTTATTAATAAAATTATAGGAATAAATGTTTACAATGCTTATATGGAGATAAATTGTTAAAATTAGCGTTTGTGTTTTGGATATGTTAATTAAAACCCATTTCTCTTAAGTGTTACAATGCTATAATTTTATTCAGTTGTTGTTAAAATGGCTTGTAGGATTAATATTTAAGTACATTTTAATATCGGGTATATAATAGGGAGAGAGAAAATTCAGTGTATTTGTTTGTATTAATAATTTTATATATAATATAACGGATCCTATCGCGATAACTAATGGTAATAATACCTTTTTATTGCCCGACGTTTCGACGAATTTACATTCGTCTTGGTCACGAGCTGACTCATTACTACCATTAGTTATCGCGATAAGACCCGTTATATTAAATATAAATAGTATAAATAGCGAAAGTTTAAAATATATAATTTATATAATTTGAAAGCTGGTTTAATGTTAATATACGCGAAAAGAACGATTGAAATCGGTTCATTATAAAAGAATTTCTGCGTAAATATAACATATACATAGTTGATTATAGGTATACGTTTTGTTCACACTTTCATAAAGATTTACATAAGTTTTTTGTCATTGCTTTGTAACTGAAAAAAATACTGTCAGTACCATTATTTTTGACAGTATCAGCTTTCGTAAGATTACTCAGGGAACCGTTGCCAGTAAAACTTACAAATATAAATTTTGCATGACAACACAAAAGACTAGAATACGACTTCTTTTGTGGACGTCAGTTTGAAAAAAGGTTAGGAAAATCTATATTTTATTTAGCTTGTGCAACTATTGATTGCATTATACCTGTTATTTACTGCCACAATGAACATCTAGTGTTCCAGCCAAATGGTTATGTTATTGGCAACGTAGTGCTCTCGCTACCTGGCTGACTTCCAATGGGGACAATTCAGTGTATAGATATGGTAGTTAGGACGAACTTAGGACGTATTTTCGGCGCCTAAAAGTGTTTCGTACGCTTGTGTAATCATTTTTGCACACTGATATGTTTGTTGTTAGGTCTCCGTATAGGGTGCTAAGCGTCCACCTAACATGAACAATAATGCCTTAAATTCGTTGAAGAGTTATGATGTCACAGACAGACAGATACGTAGCGGTGGCAATCTATACTAAGATATAACTGGACGCTGATAAGCAATACTGTGTCAAGCCACACGAAGTGCGTTTTGAGAAAAAGGCGTCTAAAGATGTCAAACCTATTCTTAATGAATTTGTTTGAAGACGTATATATTCATCTTTTCTTTTATATTTTGATAAAATGTATGTTGAATCAAAAGCAGATAGATTTTTTTAATATGTTATCAAATAATAAGTTTTTAAATATTTAAGATTATTTTATAAATCGCAAAATATAGAACGCACCTAAAATTCGAAACATTGAGTTAGAAACTTTTTTCCAAACTTATTTAGTTTAGATGACTTGAATTTGTTTTGAATAATGTTAATTAGGTAACGTAGTATCAAAATACATCTACATCTCCAAATTTTAGTTTTTGTGGGTTGACACGTTATTGCTTATCAGCATCCAACTAATAAGGAGAGAACGAATAGTGTATGAAATAAACTTAGGAACACATTAAAAAATATTAGACCCTTTGTGTGGTGTATATGCGTATTATTTTCAAAGAAAATTTACACTCACATGAGCAAAGTCACGGGTAAATGTTACCTATAATATTATAATTTAAAAAGTACCTCAGCTATAATTTTAATTTTATCTATCAGAAGAAGTATTTCTATTGTTATGTACTTTTGTTATGTACTTCTAAGTAAGTGCTGTTTTTTACCAATTCCCAGCGAAACTTTCTCATTTATCGGGATGAGAATTTCTCGTACGTGGCTTAGGATATAACTTATCGCTGTACGAAGTTCTTATAAAATTTATCCTCCCGTGTTTTTGGTGTATTTTTTCTTACTCTTAGGTAAGCAGAAATTTCATGTTCTTTCCCTAGCTGTGCTGAGTGGTGATATAAATTTTGCGTACATTTTAAGTTTTTACAACGTTTCAATCCAAAGTCAAATTTTTGATACGTTAGAGTTAACTTTCCCAGCTAAAATCCTGAATCACCCACAATGCAAATAGAATATACCCGATAAAGTCCTTTTAAGTTTGAATTTATAGTATATAATAAGTATATATAACCGGTATAGGTTATTATTATAAATCAGCTTTTGCTTATAGTTTTTAATGTATATTTTGTGTTGCGGGATATACGGGATTTTAAATCTGGCCGGTATGCACGCCACTTAATGAAACTTAAATGTAGTTTATGCGCAAAACTCATAAGATTATTTCTCGCTTAAGATATTTTCACCTTTGTAACATTGTACATTTGTAAGCTTTACTGTCGAGAGCGATTTAAAACAATTCTGTATCATGACAAATCCGTATGGTCCACACATATTTACCCTGAGGGAACCCGCGACCGTTAGCGAATCAGAGAATTGCTGTAGCCACTGCGCCAATATGTCGTACCTTGACAGATAAAGAACGCGTTTTAGTACAAAAATCACAAATCAACTGTCAGTATGTAACATTTTGCGATAGCGACACATAATCATGCCGTGTTCCTATCAAGAAAGTTGCAATCTACGAGTACTTACTTACAAATATGCAAAACTAGCTGTCCCTTGCAGTTTCACTCGCGTTTATGATTACTGCGTGATGTAATATAGCCTATAGCCTTCCTCAATAAATAAACTATCTAACACAAAAAGAATTTTTCAATTCGAACCAGTCGTTCTTGAGGTTAGCGCGTTTAAACAAACAAACAAAATCTTCAGCTTTATAATATTAGTATAAATATAATTATGTTTATAGATTTTAACTAGTTTTATGAATCAATAAAATAATAGCGATAGTTAAACGTAATTACCTTGCATATTTCTTATTGCAATCGAAATAAATACGTCGAAGATCGTTAGAAAGTACCGACAAAATGGATTCGAAACTTCGATGGAAGATTTATTACTCGTTGGACAGTCCCGGACTATGTTCCGATTAAATCACTTCGGGAATTGGGAGAGAATTTTGGAGTTGATGGTGATGATAGTAAGTTTGGTATGGCGATTTATTTTTTATCGATTTCCCAAAAGGAGGAGGTACTCAATTCGTCGGGGAATTTTTATAGGAAAGAAACATTTTATTGACAAACACAGACTACAGAAATAAAAAATGAATGCATAGTTATACAAGAAAAAAGTAAAAATGAAATAAAGATGAAATTTAAGAATATATATATATATATATATATAAGTAATTCTTTCATTAGGGATAGTTGTTAAATTATCATAAAGTGGTTTAAGAGACCAATACTTTCAGTCATCTAATGAATAATTATATATGATATATATACATATATATATATATATATATATATATATATATATATATATATATATATATATATATATATATATATATACATATATATCATTTGTCTCCCTTGCAAGCATTTATAATAAATAATAATGAATAAGATGCATGTGATACGTTATAAGTCATAAAAATATCCATTATAATAAGGATTTCATCAAACATATTTTAAACAAATTCCTTAATTGAATACGTTACATTATAATTGTAAGGGAAATAAATCTTTATATAGTAAACAAAGTACCTTTACAAAGTCGTTTACAGTTGTCTGTACGCTTTGATCTTTTAAACTACGAAACGGGTTTTAATGGGGTTTTCATCAATGAACAGACTGATTCAAGAGAAAGGTTTTATATATATAATACATACATAAAGCCAGGAATATTAAAGATTTGTAATGTGATGTCGTAAAAAATTACACTGCACCCGAGCGCATCCAGGGCGGGTCATTATTATACACAATAGTAGCCACCGGCGACGTTGTCTGCTAATACGATTTTATTCCAACATATTATTATAATTTGATTAAGTTATGTTAGAAATAAAAAAGAAAATATAGACCGTACTCTGGCAAAGTCGTTAATAAGCGCGTATATATTGTCTGTGGATTGTCAGTCCGTTATCTATGTCTATATATTGTTAGTGCACACCCTCCCTATATATTAATAACTACAAGTAAACTAAAGACATGAATCCAATTTAATAACCTTAAAAATTTACATAATATATTTGGATGCTGATAAGAAATAATGTGTCAACCCACAGAAAGTTAAATTTAGAGATATTGATGTATTTTGATAATGCATTACGCATATAACATTATACAAATATTTTTCAAGTTATCTGAATTAAATAAATAAGGAAAAAAGTTTCTTAATCTAATGTTTAGAATATTGAAGTGAGTTCCATATTTTGGATTATTCAATAATTTAATATATTTGAAAAACTTATTATTAGATAAAACTCTTATCTATTAATTAATTATACTTTTTATCAAAATAGAAAAGAAAATATGGGTATATGCTTCTATAAACAGATGTGTTAAGAATAGGTTCGACGGCATTTTCTTATAATGAAGTCCGTGTGGCTTGACACAGTATTGCATATCAGCATCCATTTATACCAAACGGCCAGACAGACACATCACGTGTTATTCTACTATAATTATTTTATTCATAACCAGAATTTTAGCGAGAATAGAAAGTTAATGTTCATACATCCTTTCACATATAGAATATTGGTAGAAGCATTGTGGATGCAAAACCCATTATGATAATAATGTTTTCGAATATATTTCATAGAGACAGCTAAATTATAGCTCTATTACGAGTATATATATAGAGGAAATAAATATACAATATTATTTATGATTCTGTACGTCTAAGCACAAAAAACGTTCAATGGCTTGAATTAATGGCTTTACGAAGAGGAAGACGGAAAATTGTTCATAAAATAAATCATGAATAAATCAATTTTCACATAAAAAAGAGGTTATAAGTTTGAAGATTTTGTCTGTTCATGTGTTTACCGATTTGTAGGGTCCTTAATTCGACAAAGGAGGTTCTCAGTTTGTAGTATATATTTTTTAATGTTTGTTATCTCATAACTCTGTTTTTTAAAGAGTGTACTTTAAAATTGGTCCTATATATTTTCATCAAAATCGATTCATTTGTTTGGTTTTTAAATTAAAATATCATCAAATGAAACACAATTACGTATTTTACTTAGAAATCGTTTTTTTAACTCTCAATTATACATGTAGCAATATGAATACTGTTCATATTCTGAATTTAAAAGTTATTTTTCTCTGTAAAAGTAGTTTTAAATAATTAAGATGATAAATGAAGTGATTTTATAAAGACAACAAAACTAGCAAACACACACTGAATTTAACTATGTAATTAATATATATATATATATATATATATATATATATATATATATATATATATATATATATATAAATAATAACTTGTCTTAACAAGAAATCTACGTCACATGAAAATAATATTTCAAATCAGCGTTTAAGTTCTGAGATTAACACGTCAAAATAAACAACCTAAGCTCCACAATAATCGTACAGATTAAATATTAGATTAAATATTCGTAATATAACCGTTAACGTTTTGACGTTGCTTAATTAAAATAATAGATAACAATAAGCCTGGCTTAACGTCAGTCAAACTTTAATCCAAGCTATTCAACTGTAAACGCCTATATATGAATAAAGAAAGGATTAAATTGTTTGACTAAAATATATACATTGTTTTAAATTAAATTAATAAAATCTATTCCTATAAACGATTGATGGATAAATAACATATTGCGACGTCGCGGAGTGCGTATAAGGCGAGAATTACATGTGTAAGTTTTACTCTCGAGAGCGATATAAAACGACTCTGTAACCTAGTAACAGATACACTGTAAGTAGTAACGAAAGCTGTGTATATCAATAATTCAATTCAATTCAATTCTTTGGTTAATGGCTATATCAATAATAAGGCACTGATAATTCTTTAAGGTGTGAAGCTATGACAAATAACTTACGTAAATTTATATGAAAGTCTGAAAGCTTCTACAGTTATTGAATGTTTGTTAATTTAAATAAATTTTTAAATAAAAATTTAGTAACTTTTTTAATACATTATACATATTTTACTGCAGCGTTCAGCATTAAATTACAATAATATATGTTTATATTTAAATTATAATAAATCAAACACTAAAATCAAAAATTAAAAAAAAAGACTAACTAAAAAGGGTAAAACAGTAAATATCCATAATCCCGACGTTCGCAGCTTCCTTAACATTAGCGTGATCAAAATGCATCTTTAACCGCAAATCGCTCAATGAGTCTAAAAAAGATTTCACTTAAAACAGATATTTCTCAAAATCTAAAATAGATTTCAGTAAGCATGTGAAGTCATCGATGAAAACGAGTTAAATATGCGCAAGAGCAATTTTAATTAAAGCTTCAAACGTTGTATAATCGCATTATCAAAATGCAAATGTTTGAAATTGTAATTAAACGTAGCGTTGCACAACGTAGCAGTGCTACGACAACGTGACGTAGCGCTACGTGACTACACGCGCTACGATAATAATACAGTTTATACAAAAACATATTCTACGAATCTTTCATAGATTTGTGTAATTTTAATACATATTTATTTTACATATATTTATGTAATAAATTTAGCGATATCTTGAAACCCATTTGACTTTCCTTTACAAGAAATGCATACATATTTTATTTAGTACAGAGTTTTTTGCCGGTTATTCTCGGTAGAATCTACATTCCGAACCGGTGGTAGCTTCATTATTGATGTTATTTTTTTATGTATAGAAGATTCAAAAGTGCTTATGAGAGCCTACTTGAATAAAGTATATTTTGATTTTGATTTATTTCAAACTTTAATTTAATTATTAACAATGATATTCAATATGATATAATACAACTAATGAATAAAAAAATTTATCGTACGACTGGATTTCGACCGTGGTTTTACCCGTAAAAATATAAATTCTGTTGATCAATTTATATACTTATGTTAGTAAGGCGAAACGAAAGACACTCTATGTCATTTTCTGTATTCCCAACAACGTATAAGCAAGATTTCTTGATAACTATTTGAGTAATTGAATCGTAAAGGCGTAACGAACAAAGAAATAAAAAAAAACTGAAATTTGCGTTCATAATATTAATTACAATATATTTACGTTATGTTAATGAATCGATTAAACATTGTTTCAGAGATTGTTAGCGCAATGTACACGTACATAATAATACGAGACTGTAATTCTAGAAAACCAAAACATAAGACTATGTTCTGTTATTATCTAAAAATGCTACAGGTTACGCCACATTAAATTGTAGTTATATAAAATATATAATCCATAAAAATTAAAATAAAATCATATTTTTAGAGACAGAAATGACTACCGAATTATGTAAAAATAATCATCATGGATTATTTATGATTTTATTTATATAAAAGCGTGGAAATTATGTTAATTATGTTTTTAAATTTAATACTACGAAATCTTAAAGCATTTTATTTTAAGAGGCAAGTAAATTAAATACAGTGTTGCATTTTGTTATAAAATTATTACAATATAGATCTACTAAATCTTATGAAAATGTTTCCCGAAATTCATTAATTTGAAACAAAATCCACTGACAAGCATCTTGACGGGCGGATAAACGAGTGACTTTATCTTTAACGCTTTCGCCCATAACATCTAAAGCAATGTTACAAATGTTTCAAGGAAAACCTGGTGACACAAACGAATAAAAACTTGTACTATGTACAATGATATTTTATATACAACTAACTGTTCCTTGCGGTTTACTGGTTCGTTCCTATGAATCATAATGTGATGTACTGTAGCATATAACTTTACTCAATAAATAAACTAACAAAAAATATTTTTTCAATTCGAACCAGTAGTTCCTTAGATTAGCATTCAAATAATCAAACAAACTCCTCAGCTTTATAATATTAGTATAGAAATATAAATATATATGTGATGTTCATAATATCTCTCGATAAAAATTTGTACATTAACAAGCTAGTCAATTCTCATTTTGGCTCAAAGATAATTTTTCCTGTAACTCAGTCGTAAGCTGCTTGCTAGGTAACATCGTCAAAGACAAGCTGGTCGGCAATCTGGGTGATAAAAACTTGAAAGTATAATATATACTACTAGTAGTCGCCTAGCGGTCGGGATTGGTCTGAAGTTCATTAAATTTTCAACCGATTTCAAGATTGACCACAGATAATCTATTCACAATTTGACCACAAAATTTAGATAACAATAACAAGATATATGCGTATGTTTGTAATGTTTTATTTTATTGATTTGATATATTTCCTCACTCCTTCCTAACCTCCTCCTTTCTCCCACTACCTCCCACTTCCTTCCTAACCTCCTCCTTCAAATTCAAAAAAAATTTACATTAACGTGATTATAAGCTGATCTATACTAATGTTATAAAATGGTAAAATTTGTTTGTATGTATTTATAGGATAATCTCAGAAACTATTGATTCAATTTGATAAACTATTTTTAAGTTTGATAGCCCGTATATTTAAGGAGGTTATGGCTATATTACATCACGCTACGCCTCATAAGTGTGAGGCAGTACCATAAACGCGGGTAAAACCGCGAGGGGCAGTTAGTATAATATAATACTTATTTACAATTATGCGTTTGGTCAGTCAGGTCAACGGTTATTTCATTTACCTAACACTAATAAATCGCGCTGAGTTACCGTGGTTGACTTTTAGAGCAGGGCTGTCCAAACTATATTCTATGGACCGCATCGAGCATATATTTTTGTGGTCCATAGAGTAGTATTACGTTTTTAAAATGAAGCACAGAGATAGCTATTGGCCCAATTTGCAAGACATGAGTCTAGCTGTAGTGAACTAATTAGCACCTCATAAAAGTGGCTGGCTCGACCGGGGTTCATCAATTCACTCTCACAGAATAATCGGTGCGTGTTAGAGATAACATAACTGAGTTTCGTGTGTTTGTGAGTGAAGCCGGCTTTCAGATTTTTTGTTGTATAAATGTAAAACATAACTTAAATATGCCTGCGGTAGAAATTCTTAGCTATTTCAAGTTGTCATTCCGCAAAAAAAGTAGTAGTTTTTAATCTATATACTTCTCGAAATCATTGGATGTGGCCTATACCCTGCATTGCAAATAATAAACTATACAGAATTTAAAACACATTGTAACAAAGGATGTAATTATACTTTACAAAATTCTTGCTATCGTTCTTTAAATTTACATAATTCTGTGAGCTATTTTTAAAAGCTTTTAAGTAAATTATTATATTTCCAGTCAAATTGTAATTTGTAAGCCCGTAAACAGCTCTGGTTTCGACAGTCCTGTTTTACGGCAATTTATTTTTAAAGCATAAGCGGTGGCGATATTGTATTAGACAAGAATAACATTTGTAAGTTATACTCTCGAGAGCGATATAAAAAAAAACTCTGTAACCTAGTAGCAGATACGTCGTAAGTAGTTACGAAAGCTGTGAATATCAAAAATAAGGCTTTGACAGTAAATTTTTTCAGGTGTAAAGCAATGAGAAATAACTTATGTAAATATTTATGATAGTTTAAGAGCAAAACGTATAAATGTAATTTTCGCCTTACAACATTTTTAGTTACATTTAAAATACTTGAATATTTTCGACACCCGTTGATAAAGTTTTGTATCCATTAAAAATGACTTTAACATACAATTGGTCATATGACTGACTGTTTGGCGACATCTTGACCTACATTTTGACTTGTCGATAAAAAAATATCATTTAAAATTACGTCACTTTCTACTCAATCAAAAAAATTAAGTAAATAAACACACTACTTCATATGTATACAATACATACAATACAAATGTAATACGACAATGACAGCTGAAAATATAAGCATCTAACAAAACAGTTCACAAAAGTCATATTTTAAATAACGAGTCCTATCGTAATAACTAATCGTTATAATACGACGAAGCTACATCCGTCGTGGTCACGAGCTGACTGTCATTCAGTTACCGCGATAAGACCCGTTATTTCAAAATATGAATACTATAAATCTCGAAAGTTTAAAATATACATTTATATATGTTAACTGGGTATGTGAGGTATACTATCATTAGCATAATTAATATTTAAATAAAAAAATTAAAGGAACTTACCTTTTTTTTTAATTATAAAAAAGAACCTTTTTTTTTCTTTAAACACTAGATCTTGTAGGATATACCAATAAGCATCATTGATTTAAAAAAAAGTTTATTCAAGTTTTTTACTTTTAAATATCGCTTCTGGTAACGCTGGTAAAATATCCAACACATGCCCAGTTGACACCCTGTATAATTCACAAAATAAAATAATGTATATTTTAATTCCGCTTTTATCTTTTCACGTGGCGCTAATTAGTGGCTATAAATATGTATGATTGATATTACGACCGTCGTTACATCCCATAATTATGTTTATTAAAATGGCTCTAAAGTACGGAATGCTTTGTGCATAATTAATCATTTCATTGTTGGTGCAACTGAATTACTCCATTAGAGGAAATGCGATCGACAAAATTGTATAAAGTGACCATTAATGTTACGATGTCATGTATATGCCTTATATTGTGAATGATTAAGATGGGGGATTTAATTTTTGAAAAAGGTCTTATGACCTATGCAAAGATGGCATATTTTGACAGTTAAGGAGGCGTTTTAGCAGACAGATCAGAAATAAATTGTAAAACAAATATTATAGCGTTAATTTGACGTAATTACCATATAGCATTACTTTGTAATAAACCGAGTAAAGCTTTACACCTACAGACAACGTACACATAAAAAACGTTAAAATATCCGAACGTGGCCAGGGCCAGGGTTAATAAAATTAAGAAAAAAGTCTATACAATAAATTCAAGATATAAAATAACTTCAAACAAGAAAATTCCTAATTTTGAATAAAAATATTTTGATTAAGATTTTGATTTTAATTTAGATAACAGAACGAGTTAGTTAGTGCCATACTTTGATTTATTTGTAACGTTGTTGTATAAAAAATTTAAATAAACTGGTTTTCTCCATTTTATGTGACATTGGCGAAATAACACGTGTCTAATCGGCACAACTAAAAGCCATCAACCAAAGAATTGAATTGAATTAGAAATCAACCGTCAAAATGTATCGCATTACGATAGCTATGCCCGTACAATTGCCCAGTTATTTTAATAGTAAAGTTTTAATTATGCCTCATATAATAAAATTTATAAAAGTAATTCTCGCCGTAGATAAGACTATCGTATTAAAGTGGAAAATGATGTCCATTTTTATCGCAATCTCAGAAACTATTTTATCATTGTCTGTAAACTATTGTGTTTCTGCTTCCTTGGTGAAAGTTGTGTGTAGCAATAATTCTCCTGGGAGGAGAACTTAGTGAAGTAAGTCAAAGTGAAATGAACAACGCGCGAACAACTATTAAATGACTACCTCATGCTGGCAAAGTTGTTTCTTATTAGATACTTTAAGCTTCAGATAAAATAAACTACCTTAATTAAGCGGATAAATTGCATTTACACAATTGCTAAATAAATGTTTAGTAAATAAAAACTTTTTAAAAGGAAACCGACATCAAAAGCGACAGACGTTATTTCGATTATTCGAATGACGATTTTATTCCATTTATTTTGATTTCAAATTTTAACTACTGAAGCGATTTTTGTGAAAATTTTGTGTTGTTTTAATTAGTTTTGAATATTATTTATTTTGATAAAATAATCATACAAAACGCTTGTATTTATACATATTGTAAAACTTTTTAAAAGAGTTCCTATCGAGTTTCTAGCCGGTTCTTCTCGGTAGAACTTACATTCCGAATCGGTAGTAAATTATCGATTTAATTTTTTTTGTTTTTGTATTGACGATTTAAAAGTGCTTGTAAAAGCCTACTTGAATAGAATATATTTTGATTTTGATATATTAACTATTTCACGCTGATCTATGAGTAAGGTATAACCCCGCTTGAGAGGGGACCCGTATACGAGCCTGTGGGCTATACCGCACGTCTAGAATATTCGTGCATTGGATTACATAATTATTCACAGTCTGTTAATTCTTTTATATTCATATAATACCTAAATTTTTATATGCTCTATTTTAATATGCTAATGATACAAAACAAAAGGTCCAACATTATTTCGTGTTAATTTCCCCTATAATGAAGTCACGCTAACTTTTAAATTTTAATATTTTTTCATTTCATATTGTGTTGATTATCATAACATTATACACAAGTTCACGATATACTTTTAAAAAATATGAATTTTTGCTTGCAATTTTTCTTGAAAATTTGTATATTTAGTAGTAAATAGGATAACATTTTTTACACGATTTTCAAAAAAGAAAGATTATAAATAAATTAATAAGTTTTTTTGTTGTTTTTACGAAAGACTGTGGTACTTCCCGAGCTGTGGTCGATGGCTATTGGCTAGATTTTTTTTTTCAAACCTTTTTTTGTGTATTTTCCTCATGTGTAATCAGGTATTTTTACCTAACAGTCTAAAAATGTTGCATAAAGTACCTAGAGATCGCTAAAATGTTATTGTTTTAATCCCGCCCCTGTAACGCATCGTAATGTTTAACAAGACCTCCCTCCCGCCCCAAATGCGTTACGTAATACTTGAATGCTAACTAACCCGACATAGTTTTATTTATATAGACTAGTTTTGAAAAAATTATATTTATATAGTGTTTTTTTTGAATCGCATAATATTCAATATTTAATTGGTTTCCATTTTTTTTCGCATAATTTTTTTATATCTTTATTTGTTAATGAAAGTTAATACAATTTTAAAGATAAAAGTAGCCGAAATTACTCCTTATAAAATTAACTATAAACTAGTATGAGCGAAAGTTCCGTCACAATAGGTCGAGCGTTTTAGAGATTAGCCGGAACAAACAGACAGACAGACAATATTTTTAAAAATTATGTTTTGATGTAAGTACTGTATATAATTTTGTATACATTTATTTAAAAGCTGTTTATTTGATACTAGCTGTTCCTTACGGTTTCACTCGCGTTTATGGTTATTGCTTCGCTCATCATGAGGCATAGCGTGATGTAATATAGCCTATAGGCTATAGCCTCCTTCAATAAATAAAATATTTAATACAAAAAGTAGTTCCTGAGATTAGCGCGTTCAAACAAACAAACACCTCAACTTATTAGTACAGATTACAAACAGACACTTCAATTTATTTATTTCTATATAGATTTGCGTGCGTCCAACCATTTTCGTTTTAAATTCGACAATGATTTTATGACTATAACAAAATATAAAGTTCTCAAATTATTATGCTAATATAAAACAATGAATTCCAATATACCTCGTAACGTTTTGAATAAAGTAATTTATAACGCTGTTTCGAATTTCAATATCATAATATAACAAAAGTAAAAAAGTAAAGTAATAGCCTGTAAATATCCCACTGCTGGGCAAAGGCCTCCTCTCCTATTAACGAGAAGGTTTAGAGCTTAATCCACCACGCTGCTCCACTGCAAGATATACATGTGTCAGAATTTCTCCCGGCACATGCAGGTTTCCTCACGATGTCTTCGTTCACCGCCGAGCTCGAGATGAATTTAAACACTAATTTAGCACTTGAAAAATCAGCGGTGCTAGCCGAGGTTTGAACCCGCGATGATTAGTTGAGATCGACGTGTTCTAACCACTAGGCCACCTCGGCTCATAATATAATGGCTCATTATAATTGTAAAACGGTATTTCGCTAGCAACGAAACGTTCAATTTTCTTGAACACTTTTATTGTTAAAGAATGTATTTTTAATGGACGATGATTATTATAATTGTGATAATAATGCCGGTAGCACGAAGCGTTTTGTTAAATTCTTGTAGAATACAATTAACAATTTAAATTAATTCCGTTTTATTAATAGAAATACTTAAGATTCGGCCATAATGTAAATAATATTAGCAATAATAAATTAGTGTAATACAATTTAACGTAATTATCATTGCAATAAATAATGCTTTTTCCCCGACTGCGTCGCAAAAGAGCGCAATGTGTTTATCAGCCTATGTATGTAAAGCCTATTTTTGTTTACTTGTTTTATTTAGGAGACAAATTTGGCGTATTTGGCCACACAAAAGAGTTAGATAAGAAATTATCAATCGAATAATTGAACTGAATCATTTTTTATACAGTAAAATTATAATGAAACAAATTATTCGAAAATTCGTGAATTTCGTTCGAGGTATTGGTAACAATAAGGACAAGTCAAGAAAAATAGACTATATATGGGTTTCGTACCTTTGTGGCACTTTTTAGACCAAATGCGTGGGCAGATTTTGATAAATGACGTCATTTTATTTGTCTTATAAAGCATACAGTTTTGGAAAAATCTATTTAGTCGATTATGGACGACATAAATCATAAAGTAAAAAAGAAAAAAAATCGACGAATTATCGTTAAAATGTTTTTAAAAATCCTTTCAGGTTTCTATCAATTTTCAATTAGAATTACCGTTTAAGTTATTAACGATTCTCACTTATAGACAGAACGATATTGATACCGCTGACTGCATAGTCTTGTCGCACGCAATCGGATTTTGAATTTTTTTTTAATTAATTATTATTTACATTATTGTACCTTTAATTTTAATAACAAAACTAGCCACGATTTTACCCGCAGGTCAGGAAGTCGGTGTGTTTCGTTCATTTGAATCCGTAGAGAAAGAGAAATAGTGACAACTCACTACAAACTCTAGCTTTTAAAACATAAACTAGTAAACGTTTCTTATCCCCGTTGCGTAACCTTCACAAATATGTTCGTTTGGGACGTCGGGAGACTTTTTGTACGCAGTATTTTCAGTTCCTCGTATGTTTTAAATGATTGCTCTAAATTATCCATTTCGACACACAAAAATCACCCCTAAAATTGTTCATAGTCTGCGCAGGCCTTTAGGAATCATTTTATACAAATAAATAAAAATTGTAGTGTTTGTAATAAAAAATAACAGCTTTTAACCAAATGAATATGAAAGTAGACACGCTACTTAAATTAACGATACAATTTTTTATCTGTCTCTTTTATACCGGTAATCTCTGAAACAGCTGGACGGATTTTGATGGGACTTTCACTCACAGATAGCTAATGTTATAAGGAGTAACTTCTTTTATTTTTTAAATATTTATTTTAATTAATAAATAAAAAAATACGCGAAAACAAAATTGAAACCAATGACATATTTAAAAATTTCCAATATATGTTGTTATCAAATTAACGCAGGTGAAACGGGGGCACACGACTTATGATGACGTAAAGTCAAAATACGTATGTATTTGCCTCCATTGAAATATAAAAACCGACATTTTTTTTAATTAATAACAATTCCCGATGACTTCGTACACGGAAGAAAAAAATAGTATGCCCATAATCGAACTAATATTTTCGCTCCTAACGTTGAATTATGGAGGTTCGATCTATTAACGTAAATTTGTGCAATAAACTTGTTATTTACGGCGTGGGCTGAGAGCGGTATGTACCTGTGTGTATACAGTGCCGGATAGGATGCGGCATGCGGATTTACAGCCAAGGCCCTCTATAGCAGAGGGGCCCCAAAAAGTACACGCATTTCAGGTAAAAGAAAAATTGGATACTTGTATATAATGAATATTTCACGAAACGTGCACATATAACACCTGCATACTAATTCGTGAATTTCAAAAAATACACAATACACAAATTACATTTACATAAAAACATCAAATACAAACAAAAACGCTTATGTATGTAGTATGATATAAACTTATACGTGTCACGTACAATTACGGAAAAAATAAGTTCAATGCTCCATTGTATAACAAACCCCCTAATATCAAAAATGCAAAGTCTATGTTGACGTTCAAAAGACTTCTAAAATTTTACACGATAAATACCCTCTGTTTCTGTTACACTCAAAATGTACAAAAAAGATGTACCCTCATTCCTTTTTTTCTGCTAAGCAAATTTTATTCTTGTGAGAAATTATAGTAAAGATCTTATACCGTAACATATATTTTTTTAATAAATATATTTATTTGGCAATAAATGTTTGAAATATTTGTCTGAAAAAAAAAAATCATTCATCATCATCAATCATTCCATTTCCATGCTGACCGAGACTTCTAAATCCGGCCCTGTGTGTACATATGTACGTTGTACCTAGATGTATGTTTGGTTAGCCTAGCTTTGAGTTTTACACGTGTAACGTATTTTTCGAGTTTGATATGCGGCTGATAGCTACATGATTAATTGATGTTTGAATATATGACAAACGGATACGGGTTCAGATTCAAAAGCTGGTGATATTTTAAAGTACTAATTTTAAAAATGGCGGTCTGATTTGAAATAACTATGAATTAAAAAAAAAACTACTTCAAAGGCAAAATACACAATTTTGTGTGTATGCTTAGAATGTCACTACTAATTCCAGTTATTTTGATTTCAAACTACTGAATCGATTTTGATAAAAAATCTATAGGAATTTTCAGAAGCGGTTAATACACTACGATTTTTTTTGTGATCGAATTCAAAAATTTACATTACTAGACATAAAATGCAAAATACGTTTTATTTACACTTCGAAATTCGGCCGTTTAATTAGACTTCTTTTCATCTTTTCAAGCATAGATTATGAACCATAAAAAATTATATAAAACTAAATTTTAATTACTAACTCAGCTAATTCGTTCCACGCAGATTTTGTATTCAGACACTTTAATGCTAAACGCGCGATATATACTCGTAGATATTTTTCAAATACTTTTTAACGATCGTGGTCAAGGGCAGCCGGAGGTTACACTCTTCTTTCACAAGATATAAAAGATTATTTCCAACGATTCCTAAGGTGGTATCTTCAACAACGTTCACGATGTACGCAGAACACACCAACAGTCTTGAGGTTTTGTTGGCCTTAGGTTTGTATTATCAGTGGATTCTATTGCTTATTACTAATGTATTTTTATGCATAGAAAAGTTCCATATTTATTTTAGTTTTATTAGCACTCTCTCTTTACGATATCAAAGAACGCTTTCCAAAAATTACAAACAGATACTTCAATTTTATTTATTCGTCTAGATAACGGGTATTATCGCGATTACTAATCGTACCAATACTGTTTTTTAATACCCGATCTCGTGGTTACGATCTGACTGGTGTGCCGCGCGCCCTCCGGCGGCGTGTGTTCGAGTTTGTTCTTCGCCTACCCTCATAGTATTAATATTGTCTTTACGGTTCGCGTAAACATTGTTCGAGGTACTTCGCTTTTGTTAAATTTATGTTTTATCGGATTCCACGCGGCCGACAATATAAATCCTCATCGCGATCGAAGCTTCCAAGCGGCCGACAATTTAAACTCATCATTGCGATTGGAAGATTCGTGTATATTAATTTCAGTTGCTTACCATACAAAATTTTTTTTCGTCAAGAGAACCTTTGAGTCATAAAGCTCAATCCAATAGTTTGTTCCCGAGTTTAAAAGATCGGTCACTGCGGATCTATCACCGTGTACTTTACACAGCCGTTACGCGTTCTTAGACTCTCTCCGCTATGGTACGCTAGGTTTGACCAATATACGTACAGACATAGCTACAAGTCATCTTGTATACAACCGAAGTTTGTTAAAATATATTCTAAGACTTACTGTGGTTCATGCTCCGTGAGTAGCTCCTCAAAGTGCAGGCGTATGGTGTGCGCTGGCGGCGCCCGTATCTCGGTGATGCAGTGCACGTCATCAGGGTACGGGCGAGGGAAGCCGGGGCTGGATATCGTAGCGTGTGGATGCAAGTGTGACAACACTATTGATTCGTTGCACTGCACCTTCGATGCTTTGTATGGATCTGTAACAATAAGAGTATATATTTAATTGCTTAAAAAAAAAGTGTATATATATATGCTGATAAGCAATAATGTGTCAACCCATGTCAAATTTGGAGGTATTGATGTATTCTGATAATATGTCATGTATTTAACGTTATTAAAAAAAAGTTTAAGTCATTTAAACAAAATAAATGCCAAAAATATGTCCATCATGGTTCAAATTTTAAGTGTGTTCCATATTTTTTTTACAATAATGCCATATATTTGAAAAAGTTATCATTAGTTAAATTTTTTTATGATGCCAATCTGCTTTTAATTCATTATACATTTATCAAAATAGAAAAGAAAAGATAGATATATTCTTCTTCAAACAGATTGATTAAGAATGAGTCTGACATCTTAAGACGCCATTTTCTCAAAATGAAGTCTGTGTGGCTTGACACAGTATTGCTTATCAGCGTCCATATATGGTTGTATGTACATACTATTTTTACAGATAGGTTGTTGAAGTGATCGCTACAATATATGTATTGGCAATACAGATGTTTGTCATGGTTTGGGTGTTTATTTTCGTTTTGTGTGATTCCGAATCCCCGACATCATAAGATCCTAATGGGGGGCCGTTTTTTGCACAACAGGAAGGTTCTATTTTTTGAGTGTATGTATGTATGGAATGTAGATTTCTTTTACACGCCCTAGAGTTGAAACAGTGTGACGGATTTCAACATATAATATTGTGAGAATAATACAGGGTATATTTGCCCTGAATTGCCATGGGAAAGAGAATTACGCGGGAAATATCGATCTCCAATACTACTTACCCGATTCCAAAACTTCTATGGAAGGTTTAATAATAGATGTATAATATTCGTAACACTTTTTTGGGTAGCTATTTATTTATTTCAAATCAATTTATTTAATTGAATGAATTATTCAATTTTGTCGAATTTGTGAAATATGTTTGCAAAGATTGCACAAATTCCGAGCAAGATTTTCCTGTTCTTTGCTTTCCATTTTGTAAAATTATGCAGATGCATGTAATTTAGGAGAGTGTGCAAAAGGTATACGACAGTCAGTATTTCTAATTTTTTTTTAAACAGATGTTTTTTCCAGTCTGCGCCCTTAAGTTTGACTTACTGGTCGTGACAGCCAATGTCCTACGCACAGACAGAAAATGTACTTCAGTACATGTGTAGGATGTATATCATTCGAGGTGACTTTTCTCAAAGACAAAAGGTCAAAATGTTATCATATTCAGATTCAAACTTAAGAATATTATTTGCTCTCTTATATAAAAGGAGATAATTGTAGAAAAATCGCTTTTTATGATTTCAATAATTTTTTCCCTTATATTTCAAACTTATGTGTTTGGATGGAGACAGATAATTGCTAACAAAAATTTTAGCCTGAATTATATCTTAAAAATAAAATAACCTTAAAAACATTTTTATTGTACGGCAACGACGACGAGAGTCAGTTCGTGATTACGACGGATGCAACTTCGTCGAAACGTCAGGCAATAAAGTAGTATTATTATGATTAATTATGGCGATAAGACCCGTTTTATAAGATACTAGCCGTGCCCTGCAGTTTCACCCGCGTTAATTCGAGGAAAAATTATATTTATGTAATACTTCCCTTCTCTACTTGAATCGGAAATTGGTTTCTATTATGTTTTCACGTAACCTTCTTTTTTATTTATTAATTAATTAAAATAAATAAATATTTTAAAACAAAAGTAGCCAAAGTTACTCCTATATTACCTATATTTGAGTGAAAATCTCGTTGAAATCGGTCCAGCCGTTTCAGGGATTATCCGTAACGAACAGACGGACAGACAGACAAAAAAATTAAATAATTGTGTTTTTGATGTAGGTGATATTTCTACTATAATATAATACTTTCACGTTGATAATGCATTTAGTTAAAAGCTGTTAATATGAAATTACAACCAGACACTTCAATTTTATTTATCTGTATAGATAAATTATATGTAGCTATTAGCTGTCTCTTGCGATTTCACTCGCGTTAATAGTCCTAGCGTGATGTAATATAGCCTATAACCTTCCTCGATAACTAAACTAAAACAAAAATAATTTTTCAATTTGAACTAGTAGTTCCTGAGATTAGCGCGTTCAAACAAACTCTTCAGCTTTATAATATTAGTATAGATTGTGACGTCATGCAAAATATTTTCAAAGAAGCACAAAGGTGTCCGTCCAACGACTATTGTGTAAACTTCACTTTGAACAATTCCGTCTTTCATTGTTCAATGGAGTGCAGCTGTGTGTGACGGCCGCGTGACGTCATCTCGCTGTCCATGTATTTATAGAGAAACGTTTATTCAAATCGGTTTATTTAGAAACTACCTGCTTCGAATCTTTTATGTGAAATTAGGATTAAGAGCAATTCTTTTTTACTGCGGCAAAGCTAAGGGTTTTGATTTGAACAGGCTATGTATATTTATTTTACACGTTATATATCACACTATCTAAGTTATGAACTTCCTCGTTTTAGGGAATGTTTAACGTGAAAATAAAACGCTTGCCTGCTTGTGCTGCATGTGCGATTGCATATGTGGGAGGGCGGGTGGTGCTTGCTTGCTTGCGCTGCATGTGCGTTTGTATATGTGGGAGGGTGGGCGGTGCTTGCCTGCTTGTGCTGCATGTGCGATTGCATATGTGGGAGGGCGGGTGGTGCTTGCTTGCTTGTGCTGCATGTGCGTTTTTATATATGGGAGGGTGGGTGGTGCTCATACTGCATGATACCAGACAGCTATAGATGGTTTCGCGGATTACAGTAAAGTAGTTTTGTGATTAATTAGACTAGCAGCAAAAAAGTTAAAGTTAGCTAGTTTTAATTAGTCCAGTTATATTCGATTGGCTCGATAAAAAATTAAAAAAATTTCATTAAGGATTTCAAAGTTTTTTGGCAACGGCAACATATTACCCGATTACTGCAAAGGATAGTTATGTAAGTAAACGCAATTATAGTGTACTTTTCTTTACTCGGCTTTATTTGGTAACAGTACCCCGAACGAAAATCACAAAATTTCGAACAATTTTTTTCATTATAATCTTGCATTATAAAAAAAAATTGAAAATCGGTCTACAACCGGCGGTGTCATCGGCGAACAAACATAAAAAAATATACAGTCGAATTGAGAACACAACACATTTTTAAAGTCGGTTAAAAATGATTCAGTTCTATCTTTCAATCGATAATTTCTTATCTTACGTGTGACTAGAATTCCGCCATATCATTCTATCGAAAATAAAACAGCGTGTACATTAGACACGAGTAAGTTAATTTCGCATAAGTGATTTGAATTTGATACTCATACAATAGTTAGAAGATCTTGGAATAGTATTATTATTTACACAAACGTAAAGTTCAAATACGTAGGCATTCTCCCGCGGGACTCGTGACAGTAACGAATTAGGACGCAAACTACGCGAAGCGAATAATTAATTAATGAGCAAGAAACTTGTATAATAAACTGCGCCTCTGAGGAATATGCATATTGGCTGTAGATTTTGGTTATAAAATATTAGATTTCGTAAGAGTATCGTAAATGGATGTGTGTGTAAGTATACGTACATATGGATGCTGATAAGCAATAATGTGTCAACCCACAAAACGTCCAATTCGGAGATATTGATGTATATAATTCGTCATGTATTTAACAATATTCAAAATCTTTTAAAGTCATATAAAGTAAATAAGTTCGAAAAAAATATCTTTGATTTAATGTTTCGAAAATTGAAGTGTGTTCCATATTTTAAAGCATGCTATAATATCATATATTAGAAAAAAATATTATTAAATAAAAGGTTTTTATTTATTTATTTATTTAAACTTTATTGCACACAAATGAAAAATATAAACAACATAAGAAAATACACAGAGAGCATCCAAAGGCGGTCTTATTGCTATAAGCAATCTCTTACAGACAACCTTATGGTTAGAGGAATTCAAGTTATTGAGTGCGGGGATGTGCAAAATAGACAAAAATATTTATTTATTAAAGATAAAATAAACCTACATAAACATTACATACTAATATACTTAAAATAAATATACATAGATATAACTATATATGGACGCTGATAAGCAATACTGTGTCAAGCCACACGGACTTGATTTTGAGAAAATGGCGTCTAAAGGTGTAAAACCGATTCTTAACAAATATGTTTGAAGAAGTATATCCATCTTTTCTTTTCTTTTTTGATAAAAGTATAATTAATTAAATGCAGATTGATATATTTAATATAATATCTAATAAAAAGATTTTTAAATATTTAAAATTATTGTATAAATTGCAAAATATGGAACGAACTTGGAAATTGAAACAATTAATTAAGAGACTTTTTTCCGTACTTATTTAGTTTATATGACTTGAATTTATTTTAATAATGTTAAATAGAACTCCGAATTTGACTTTTTGTGGGTTGATATATTATTGCTTATCAGCATCCATATAATATATAAATACATGAGTACTTATTATTCTAATAAAAGTTTTGATTATACCAATCTGATTTTAATAATGAATTAAACCTTTTGTCAAAATAGAGAAGAAAAGATGGATAAAAAATTAACTATGAAATTACCTTAAGTCTAGACTATTTTAAATATGAAATTTATAAAGAAACACATTTAATAAATGTATAGATGTAGATACGCTTTTAATAAAATTAATAGTTTATTAAATTAATTTAAGGGAACTTAATCAATTTGACGTAATAAATAGTTTAAGGCGAGTTTTATAAAGAACACTTTAAATTCTCAGTAACAAAATTCTGCTCACTAGAAAAGTGGTTTAATCTTACTCAAAAGGCCTTTATATACAAATAGAACAAATTTAGAGTTTTATTTTACATACGTATTGTTGAACATTCCATGGTATACCCTTCGGTTTGAATTTTAAATAAAAATTAAGATTTTTTGAGATCGGTTAACAAATGACTTGACGAAGTTCTGAGGTACAAATGTTAAAAAAATATACAATGAATTGAGAATATCTTCTTTTTTGAAAACGGTGGAGAACAAAGTCGTTTTTAAATACCTAAATAATTGGTTAAATTTGATTCGTAATACAATGAAATATTCTTAACTCCGATGACATTCTAAATAAAATGTCAAAGTATTCATAACATTACAAAGTCCAAACCTCTGAATACATGCAGTTACGGCCACATAACGCTCCTTCGGAAGTCGTTAAAAGCGGTAATTCTCATAAAAGAGCTGTAAAGACGAGTTCATAAACCCATCGTAAATATGCCTCGGGTTGGAGACGACGCTAAACGCTTTAAGATGTAACGATGAAAGATGCTTGTTAATATGTTTTAAAAGTTATTGATTCAATTTTGTTAAAGATCATTTTGTAGTGCTTTTGGAATTTTAGTATATTTTTAAAAAAATTTAAATTATACCAAGTTACTCAAACTATACCAATCGGGAACAAACACAATGTGCGTAAAATTCTATACTAATTTGATTTATGGGGCATATCAGTCAAATTACTTAGTACTATCATTAATGATATTGCTTTAGTTTTTAATACATGTGTAGATTCGGGGTCGTTTCCTGACCTTATGAAAAATAGTAAAATAATACCTCTTTTTAAAACAGGGAATAAGTGCGATCCCAGTAATTACCGGCCAATTTCTATACTCCCATCTTTAAGTAAAATTTTCGAAAAAATTATTTTAAATCAACTTCTAGTACATTTTAAAGCTAATAATATTTTCCATAGTGAACAATACGGGTTTACGAAAGGTCGTTCTACGACTGATGCGGGAGTGGCCCTTCTAAAACATATTTATGATGCTTGGGAAAAGTCACAGAATGCTATCGGAGTGTTTTGTGACTTATCAAAAGCGTTTGATTGTGTTGTACATGAAACGCTATTGAAGAAACTTAATTATTATGGTATTAAAGATAAAGCTCTTGATATAGTTGCTTCATACTTAAGCGGTAGAATTCAACAAGTTACTATTAACGGAACAAAGTCTTCTGGATCTGTTCTCCAAATGGGTGTTCCACAAGGATCAATTTTGGGTCCTTTTTTATTTTTAATTTACATTAATGATTTGCCTTTTTATGTTAACAATATTTGTGATATTGTGTTGTTTGCTGATGATACTTCATTAATATTTAAAGTCGACAGAAAGAAAGATAAGTATGACGACGTAAACAATGCACTATCGCATGTACAGAAATGGTTTACTCTAAACAATTTAGTTTTAAATGCCAAAAAGACGAAATGTGTCGAATTTGCACTACCTAACGTTAATAAACAAAATTTTAATCTTGTTTTGAATAATGAAATACTTAATGTAATTGATAGTACAGTATTCTTGGGCATTACTTTAGATTCAAAACTTCAGTGGAAGCCCCATTTGTCATCCCTTGCAGGAAGACTCAGCTCCGCAGCTTATGCTGTTAGAAAAATTAAAAATTTAACTGATATTGATACTGCTCGTCTAGTATACTTTAGTTACTTTCACAGTGTTATGTCTTATGGTATATTACTTTGGGGTAATGCCACAGACATTGAGACTGTATTTGTCTTACAAAAAAGAGCTATTCGAGCAATATATAGTCTCGGAGCTCGAGACTCCCTTAGGGATGTATTTAAGAAGATAGATATTCTCACGGTTGCGTCACAATACATTTACGTTAATATTTTATATATCTTTCAAAATAGTGATGGTTTTCCTAAGAACAGTGACAGGCATTGTGTAAACACTAGAAGAAAAAATAAACTTTTCATACCAAACTTTCGTCTTCATAAAGTCAGTTCATCGTTTCTGGGATCTGGTATTCGCATCTATAATAAAATCCCGCAAACAGTTTTACATTTGCCACTTAATAAGTTTAAAGCCTACGTTAAAAAATCTTTAATAAATAAAGCATATTATACCATACAAGAATATTTTGACGACAAAGAGGCGTGGATTTGATAAGCGTTGATTTTCTATCCGGATAACATAATTAAAATGTAATAAAAATACATTATGTATAAATTATTTTAAAAGAGTTACTATCGAGTTTCTTGCCGGTTCTTCTCGGTAGAGACTACATTCCGAACCGGTGGTAGCTTTATAAAAATTAAAATATGACATGTAACTTGACGATTCGAAAGTGCTGTTAAAGCCCATTTGAATAAAGTATATTTTGAGTTTGAGTTTGAGTTTGATGAAGTGAAATAGGAAACGAATCAAATTCGGTACTGCATTATGTTAAAACAGTTCCTTATAAAACGGTGCTATTACGCACTGGATAAATATTTTAATGAAAATATTATGATGAAGCATCCGTCCTTCTAACATTTGCTACGCCCTAGCAGGATTCATTTTCACTTAATATAATAAGTAAATAAAATATCTTGCAAATTAGCTGGCGATTCATCTGACGTAAAGTGATCACCACACAGGGACACCTGTAGCACGAGAGGAGCCGCAAACGCAAATTCAATGGCAGTACCTCACTTACATAAAAGATCGGTTTGTATGTTTTTTTTTTTTTTTATAAAAAATACTTGGTAAACAACCAGACGGGGCACCTAATGCTGTTTTTACCGCCGCCCATGGACATTTGCAACTCAGAAGAGCCATAAATTCGCTGCTAGATAAAAAAGGAATATGGAATAAAAGGGAATAGGAAGTAAGGAAGGTAATGGAGGGTCTTAGGCTTCCGGCTCTCTCACTCACTGTGCAAATGCAGCTACATGAGTTACTTCACGTTAATCATCTGTGAGAGTGAGTTACTGCCCCGGTCGAGCCAGCCCGTATACGAGCTGTAGTCATTAGGCTCTACCTCAATAGCAAGGTAATATGAGTTTCTTACAGTAACTAACAGTGCCTAACCCCATACTCCATAAACCTTTTTAGTCCTCTTCATCCATTTTGAACTAGCAACATTATGATCACCGCCACCTATGGACTTTAAACATTAATATGTTATGTTATGTATATCTCCTAACTGTAGATGTACTACCTGCTCGTTTCCCAGCTATGTATAAGAAAAAATATTATTATACGAAAATGGTAACTTGGAGTTTTACGCTTAATTTTAGTTACAAAACCGAAAACTATCTTTAAAACGGAGAATCCAGCATTACTTAGGCTGATATTTATGTCAAAATTAAAATAGACTTAATTCTAGTAAGCTGTTACAAGCACTTTTGAATGGTTAAAACAAACAAAAAATATATTAATTAATGTTAATTACCACCAGTTCGGAATGTACATTAGATTCTATCGAGAATTGGCAAAAAACTCGATAGGTACTTTTTTAAAATTTTTGGTAATACATACATTACAAATATGTATTTTAAATATTCTATATGAAATCCAAATACATTTAATCCACGCATCAGTATCATCTATATATCAGTGTTATGCCGAAAATATCAAAATTTCACAGTACCAATAGACGAGACCGAAACTCCACAACGCATTCCAAACGTAACAAGTTTTGATATGAAGGTACAATATTGATTGTCATTGTAACGAGCGGTCAGTTCAAACAAGAGACTGAATACGAAATGGACAAAAATTGACTCAATTCACAATGTTGACAAAGCTGGTTTTCCACAGAGTATACAGTATCTTTTTGTTAATATGTTGTTTTATTTCAGACCATGTGATCATATATTAAAATAAAACGGTCAGATTCAGGTACCAAGGTTTCCGTATTATTGATATTCGATTCACACTTTGCCAGATTTTATTAAAAAAGGAGAAAGTTCTCAAGGTTTTTCTTTCTTTAATGTTTGTTACTTTTGAGCTCCATAATTTCTTCACGTACATACCTATTTTAAAGTCTTTGTTATGATTAGTTGGAATTTCTGTCATAATAACAAATATATACATTTTTTTTAAATACAACCATGTACCTAAGAACAAAGTACCATACATACATCCCTTCAAAGGAAAAATAGACGGACAATGCAAATATTAGAAACTTAGCGATGGTATATGAAAATCAGGACCTTTAACAGTAAAGGCCATTCTCTAGGACGTAAATATTTATAAACGAATACAAAAATCAATATACCTCTTAGAAACACTGAAATGATTTTCAGAATGTCGGGTGAATCAATCCATTCACTCATTCAACCGTTCATCCAACGTCTATATAGCCTGAGGAAGTCTTGAATCATTTAAGTGCATAACCTCTTGAAGTCACTCTAGCATGTCTATTGCCGTTTCAATGAATTGTTACTAGAATTTATAACTACATATTCTTGTAGAGAATCACTTTATTTATTTATTTTTATTAGAATTAGTAGTTATCTAGCGGCCGGAATTTGACCGTTGTTAATTAAATTTTCAGCTGATTTCAAGATTGACCACAGATAATCTATTCACAATTTGACCACAGACTTTAACCATGAACAAAATATTGTATTTATAGTAACTACATTTTATATCACTCCTCCGTCCGCGCAATTTTTGTTTTTTGGTATACGAAGTTTGTGAAAATTGTGCACAAATGGAAAATTTAATAATTATAATATCTATTATTTTATTTAGGGCCGTATGAATAATGATTAAATAAAAATATATTTGAATTACATTCAAAATTATCATATTAAGTAAGTCTAAATGCTTAATTTCTGAAATTTAATATCAATAATGCCGTTGAAACCATGGGTTCATGGGTTCCATGGGTTCTTGAAGAAGCAAAAAAGTTTTTCAAAGAGCTGTCTTCCCGCCTCGTCAAAACTACAGGTGACCGAAGGGCTGGCGGCTACCTTGGCCAGCATATCAGTCTGGCCATACAAAGAGGTAATGCTGCCAGTGTTTTGGGCACCTTCCCTCACTGTGACATCGATAGTTACTTAGGCTTAATAAAGTTACTTTTAATTTGTCTTTATTTTTATTTTTAATTGTATTATTTGTTTTTGTTAATGTAATAAAAATAAAAATATTAACTTATTTTAAATTTAATAATAGTATTCTTAATATGAATAAACACATTGAATTTGATGAAGTTTTCTGAGATATTTCATAACAAGAAAAAAACCTGAATGAGATATAGCATACATTTATATACATTTTCCGTATTGTATCTACATAGCCTTGTGTGGGATGGCATGTGTAACTCACACCATATGTCAGGGCTTTAGAAATATGTGAATTCGTATAGATATGGATTATTCATTGCGCTGCGTTGCGTAACGCTAGGTAGGCACACGGCCTATATCTTGTTCCACTTTTCACGTTTACAATACTAGGTTTTTGACGCGTCTGTCGCTGTGTTTCAATTTTTTTTTAACTTTTTTAGTTTAGGTTTTGAATTTTTATATATGCTGTGTTATAGTCGGTATATATATACTAGTAAAGTGGATCGTTAAACATGTACATATATCCGTGGATACGGATTTGAATACGGATATTTGGTGTCAAGATCCGCGGATACGGATCTTAACTTTCTGACTCTGAAATTTACTTCTAACTAGACTTTGTCACTTGAAACAATAGTTAACACCATTCGATATTTTGCTTGATAGTCAAGACAAGTTACGACTTTCAATGCGTAGGTCTTTCTTTTGTTTTGTTGATAACTTAGTATGACACAGGGCATAAGTATATATAAATTTTCATCTTTGTATTGAAAATTAATAAGGTAAAACATCCACCAAAAATTAACGTATACGGTATCCGTATATCCGGCATATCATTAGTATATATGTACATACATATATACATTTTATATAACCGTTACTGACCGACTGATTTATCAGCTTAAACCACTGATCGTATTGCACTGAATCGTGATAATACATTTGGTACTATCATAGAGGGTGGCACAAAAGTAATGTCATATTATTTATGATGTAGATATATAGTAAATAAAGTATCAATAAGCCATAGACTTGTAAGACTTGAAAGCTAACATTGAAGAATAAATCGCCAATTTGGAGCTAGATGTTTTATGAGAAACAATTGAAAATGGCGTAAAACGATCGCAATTATCCATCAATTCAGGCGATGGTCATTTACGCTATATAATTTATTTCAACTAATGTAACCAATAATGCACTTTCAAATAAACTTTTTGATGTATACAGAACTCTTTTTTTTATGCTGTAGCATTATCTGGTATCATCAGATACGTAACTCCTCAACAATTAACATCAGAAGTGTTGTGTTCGAGCTCGTTGAAATGGTCTCAATGAATTGATTGTCGGGGGTTTTTAGATTATCTATATAAATAAACAAAATTGAAGTGTCCGTTTGTAATATCAAATTATAGTTAAACAACTTTTAGTTAAATGCATATGAAAGTATACACACTACATACATCAAAAATATAAGTTTTCAATTTTTTTTCTGTTAGTATATTTATTCCTGCTAAACTCTAAACCAGCTAGACGAATTTTGAGGGGACTTTCAGTAGGTAATGTTATAAGTAATAGCTGAACTTTATTTTAAAATTATTATTTATTTTTAATTAAGAAATAAAAATACGCGAATAAAATTTGATATTAATGTAATGTAAACATTAGATATATCTAAATATATATAACTCAAAGGACTGACTGGCTGACTGACTGCCTGACATAGTGATCGATCAACGTACAGCCCAAACCACTGGACGGATCGGGCTGAAATTTGGCGTGCGGGTAGATGTTATGACGTAGGCATCCGTTAAGAAATGATTTTAATTAATTCTACCCCTAAGGGGATAAAAGAGAGGATGAAAATTTGTATGAAACTTTGTAAATTTTAAACCGATCGAGCTGAGACTTTGCATGCATAAAGCAACTATGACGTAGGCATCACAGATATCGCAGACGAAGTCGCGAGCACCAGCTAGTATATAATTTTTCCTCAAATTAACCGCGGGATACAGCTATTATTAAACACAGTAACGCCGGGTCAAAATATATATAGTTTATACTTAATGGATCGAAAAGGTCAGATAGCTATTGAGAATCTTATAATGTACTGAGAATATTTCTTAACAGCGTAATATGCTTTGAAACTTTCAACTTATCTTTTTTTTTTTCAAGATCTGCGCTCGAAGTCTTTAAAAAGTACTTTGTTTCAAATTAAATGTTCAACTACGTTGTTAATTTATATCGCAATGTGTATTTAATTAGTTTCCAGTTTATGAGAATGTTTTGCGATGTGTTTAGAAATGTAGTTTTTTATTTTAACGTTGTTTTAGATTTTCGCGATTATTACTCATAGAAATAAAACTATTTTAAACTGATTGAAATTGCGTATATTAACTATTTTTTAACTATTTTTTTAATCCGTTTAAATAGTTTTATATTTTACTTGTTTTTATAAACTTTTATTTTACTTGCAGTGTAACTGTGTTTGTTTAGGTTGAATCTTGCAACTCAATTTTATATCTTCAACTGATTGAGCTGAAATTTTGTATACACGTCGAGTGTGGACAACGCAATAATAATGCGATAGAAAAAAGTGTTGATAATAAAACTGTTTAAGGAAAAGTTTCTTTTATTCTTTTTGGCGTGTTTAAATAATGGATTGTTTTTAATTTTTTTTTTACTTTGTTTTTATGTATTATGTTTCTTAGGGTATTAATTTTACGTTTTAAATATATTTAAAGATATCTGTATATTTCGTTACTTATCATAGAATAATTAACTTTTTAATTATGTTCACTCATTAATCATAATACTTTTCTAAAATATTTTATTTACTCTAATATAATAAAGAGCAAAGATTTGTTTGTTTTTTTTTTGTTCGCATTGAATTGGATTTGAAATTACTAGAACGATTTTAAAATTTATTTTTGCGTTTGTTAGCCGGTTTATTGAGGAAGGTTTTAGGCTATATTGAATCACGCCATGTCTCATAGCAGTAACTATAAACGTGAATAAAACAACTAATAATAAATAAATCAGTTTTAGCTTCCAAAAAAGGAGGAGCTACTCGATTTTTTTATGTATGTCCATCGATTATTTGAAGGCTGGACCGATTTTTTTTCTTATTTTGCTATTGCATAAATATTTATTCCTAGATTTTTGTCCTTGTGGGTCTCCCCACCGTGACTCAGACGGTACATAAACTGTCCGGTCTCGATTGTTATCACAATCATGTCATAGAAACGAGCTGTGTTAATCCAGGCTATAAGCTTACTGAGTTAGATACCAGCTGTAGCCTATATTATACCTCGCTCCCACAGAAGATCGGCGTAAAGTAATATAGTAACGTATCAGACGGCGAGTGAGTGAGTTTTCCTTACTTCCTATTTCCTTACATCTGTTAATTTATAAGCTGGCAACGCATTCGTAACTTCCGGTGCCACTATATGACCAAGGGTAGAGGTGATCACTTAACATCAAGTGTCCTGCCTGCTCCACTAGCTACTTTTTATAAGACAAAGTCTTCTGTATTCCAAATTTCGTTGAAATCCGGCACGAGCTTATATCATAAAGAAATAATAATTGTGTACTCTCTCTCACAATTTTTCATATTCGTCTTACTTTAGTTTGATTTAAGATATAATATAGTATATATAACTGATTTGCAAGAAAATCGCAGTAAGTCAAAATTCTAACAAATAGAACTAAGTATGACGAAAGACCATACATCTTTGATGTTTTATCATGAAAAGAGTTGCGATGATGAATTTTCTTTAAATCAATAAAGTTTGAACATCAAGGGATCGTTTACATTTTGCAGCTATGCACCAACACATTAATAAGGAAAATTAAAAACCCCATTCCCTAACATTCATCATTTTAAGTTGCATCGATATTCTTAAAAAGCAGTGATATGTAAAAGTGTTGATATAATATTGTTAAAATAAAAGTCATAAATTAAAGTTTAAACTAAAATTGAGAGACATTTTTATTTAACAATTTAAATATTTAAATATTCGTCTTATTTATAATTTATTTAAAGATAACAAGAGAATTATAATATTAGTAAGATAATTATTTTCATAGAGAGAGTAATAAAAAGTTTGTATTAATTAAAGTTTTGAACAGTTTTAAAATTATATGCCGTTGAGTAACGAAGCGTAACTAATGTATTAGGACTTTTCACACTGCATTGAAATTATTTTTTTTATAAAATATAATTTTGTGGATACATCAAATTTTTATACTTAATAAATGTAAATTTTTAAAAGTGCGTATGTAAATTTGTTTGTTACTTCTTCTTGACGGAATTAAGAAAAATATAGAATGGAGATAGCTTTCCTAAAGTCACATCTCGCGAGTGAAAATTTCGCGGATGGATGAGTATGAAATTTCGCACACTTATTAGTTATTCTAGAGAAGGAGCGAGAAATAATAACATTTCTTTTAAATAATGCATAACAAATATATTATATCAATAAAAAAAGACATTACACACACTACCAAGTATTTGACACACACACACGCTCTTATACTCTTTTGTATATTGTTAAAGTCTGTAATCAAATTGAGAATAGATTATCTGTGGTCAATCTTTGAATCGCTTGAAAATTTAATGAACTGCGGTTGAATTCCGACCGCTAGGCGACCACTAGTTCAAGTTATTCCAAAATATTATATTTCAATCCGGAAATTGGATAATAATTCACCGAAATATTTTTACGCATGTAAATAACGTGACGTGTACTACTAATTGGTTTGATTTTTTTTAATAAATAAAATAAAATATAATACAAAACAAAAAAATATATATGAAGATAAAATGTACACACGAAAATAAAATACGCGTTTAATTAAAGCCTGCGTTTTATTTTCGAGGTAAAATATATATCTATACGAATATTATAAAAAGGTAAAGTTTGTTTGTAAGTTTGTAGGTAAGTTGTTTCACTGGTAGCTACATTATCCCTGAGGGTCATAGGCTATAAATTATTTTTGTATCATAGATTATATGTATATTATATATTATATCTGAGCTATCACATTTTTTTTGGCTAGCAAGTGGGAAAAAATACCTCTTAAAAAGAATTATTATTAATCAACATAAATACATAATTGAAAACATTATATGACAATCTAGTTCGTCTTAAGTGACTCTTCAAAAAAGTATTTGACACCATATTTCTATGTTTTATATAAAAGCAAAAGGTCACTCACTCACTCATCACGAAATCTCAGAAACTACAAGTGCTAGGAGTTTCATATTTTGCAAGAGGGTTCATTTTAAGACGTTGGTGCTTACTAAGATGGGATTTTGCAAAATTCGACCCCTAAGAGTTTAAAATGGGGGTTGGAAGTTTGTATAAAAGTCCTATGTTACGCGCCAATGAAACCGCGAGAGACCACTAGTTTATTAAACAGTAAAGCATAAAAAATAAAAAGTTCGATATAAATTTAAAAATATATTACCCAAATAATGAGTTTTATTCGCTTCGCTTGAGCGTCTGACGGACCAAATTGTTTTAGTTCCGTCTGAAAACGCTCGTATTTGTAAAGTTTTCGGTGAAATTTACCGTATTGTTCTTCACTAATTTGACAGGCGCTCTACCATTTATTATTGTTTTCACTTCAAACGTGATACTTTAGTATATTTTCTGTATCGAATTATTTAGTACTCAATTGTGCTTGGCTTTGCTGGACATTTCGTTATACTATATAATTTAACGAGCAGGCGAGACTCCTGATGTTAAGTGGTCACCGCTTCTCATGGACAGTTGTATCACCAGAAGCAGCACAAATGTTGCTAGCCTGAAAAGAAATAAGAAATAAAAGAGAATAGGATATAAGGAAAGGAATGAGGGAGGAGTGAGGTATCCAGATTTCTTATTCACCTTATGAATCTTCTGTGATAGTGAGGTACTGTCTCTGTCGAGTTAGTCCGTTTATTATATACTAGCTGTCCCTTGCGGTTTTACTGACTGCTTCGCTCCTATGATTCGTAGCGTGATATAATATAGCCTATAGTCTTCCTCAATGAATAAACTACACGAAAATAATTTTTCAATTCCATCCAGTACTTCCTGAGATTAGCGCGTTCAAAAAAACAAACTCTTCAGCTCTATAATATTAGTATAGATGACATTCTAATTTCATTCCAGAAAGTAAATTTAATTTTCAAACTACACAACGTAAAATATTTTATACTTTAATATATCGCAATATATCCGAAATGTTGAACTTAGATTATCAGGTTATGGCCTAAAGTTATATGTGTATCATTAATGTCAATTGAATATTGCTGAGGTATTCAGTGGATGACAATTTATACACGCGCTGCACTGTGTTGAGTGCGTTCGGTTTTGTCCCTCTAACTGGGTCAGTTACGGTGACCATGACAATGGAATGATGACAATTGGTTATAATTTACTTGACAAGTAAGACAAAACATTAACCAAAGAATTGAATTGAATGAATGGTAAAATTGCGAACGTTTAAATATTAACAATAAATCTATATTAATTTTCGTGAAATTTAATAGGGTTTTGGCGGCGATAATCGATCTATTTAGGTTTTATTTTTAGAAAACGTCGTTTTATCTGTGGCAGTGAAAACATCTACAATTTTTTTTTATTTAGTACTAAATCTAAGTATTATTTTCAAAACCATTTATTATAAAAATTATACCAAGCTCGGTCAACTAGGTATTATAATGAATCAGGGTGCCATGGTAGCATGCGTAAGCGATCCCGTGGCGTCCATCCAAGACGATGAGGGCATCGCTGGGTTTTAGTGGGTAGTCTGGTGCGCCTGTTAGTGTCAGGAGTCCCACATACCCGCCTGAATTCTCGGGCGGGATGCATAAATGCATTTCCCAGTGTTAAAAAAAAGGTATTATAATGAAAAGGTCTTTGTAGAGGTTTTAATATTTGACATTTTTTAATGGAATAGCGGGCTAGTAGGGGTAGGGTCACATGATGTTAAGGGATCACCGCCGTCCATAGACATTTGCAGCATGAAAGTAGCCATAAATATGTTACCAGCTTAAAAAAGAATAAAGGATAGAGGCAACTAGGAAGTAAGGAAAGGAAATGGGAAGAGGGTTAAACATAGCGAGTAAGTGGACAATTTATGCCATCTAGCACGAGAATTTTTTAATTTCGTTTTTCAGGCGAGAATTGCTTTTGTGAGTTTTACTCTCATTATTGCAATAAAACAACTCTGTAACCTAGAAACAGTTATCTAGGCACTGACACTAAATTGTTTACACCTGTTAAAGTCAGACATATTTTGTAAATCTTTATAAAAGTCTGAGAGAAGAACTTACAAGTGTAATTCTCAACTAAATATCTAAAGCAAATAATATCGTTTGGTCGATGCTATTGCAGAAGAAGTCAGATAACATTATGATCACGTAAGAAACTTTAAAAGATATATCAAATAGAAATGGATGCTGACAAGCAATAATGTGTCAACCCACAAAAAGTCAAATTAGTGAGATATGTTGATATTGCATTTCGAACTTAACATTATACGAAGTCTTTTGAACTAAATAAGTACGGAAAAAGTTTCTTAATCAAATGTTTAAAATATTGAAGTGAGTTTCATATTTTAGATTATGCAATAATTTCATATATTTGAAAAACTTATTATTAGATAAAAAAATTTTTATTAACCTATGTGCTAATAATTAATAATACTTTTTATCAAAATAGAAAAGAAAAGATGGATATATGCTTCTTCAAGCAGATGTGTTAAATGTTCTCAAAATGAATTCCGTGTGGCTTGACACAGTATTGCATATCAGCATCCAAACATGAATGGTGCAATGCAGTAACGGGGCAGCTGGGTCTCACTTTACATTTGAAGGATTTTCTTTTTATCAATAACTTTGTCAGGGAATAAGGATAGCAAATCTTTGTGTGACGACAGACTGGCGTAAACGGAATATTTGTAGTGGTGTGGGTATTTGTGTTCTGTGTGTACATAATTGTTTATAAAAAATGAATGAATACCAGATGGACCCGAAAAAATGCGGTATGCTAACTTGCTCACGGTAACCTATAACTGTATATAATGTGTACAGTAGTAGTAGTACTGAACACAATAATATGTGGATGCTGATAAGCAATAATGTGTCAACCCACAAAAAGTCAAATTTTAGGATATTGATGTATTTTGATACTACGTCACCTATTTAACATTATCCAATCAAATTTCAAGTCATCTAAACTAAATAAGTATGGAAAAAAGTTTCTTAACTCAATGTTTCGTATTTCAGGTGCGTTCCATATTTTGCAATTTATAAAATAATCTCAAATATTTAAAAACTTATTATTATATAACATATTAAATAAATCTATCTGCTTTTGATTCAATATACATTTTATCAAAATAGAAAAAAAAGATGAATATATACGTCTTCAAACTAATTTATTAAGAATAGGTTTGACATCTTTAAACGCCATTTTTTCAAAACGAAGTCCGTGTGGCTTGACACAGTATTGCTTATCAGCGTCCATATGTTTTTAGTTTGCAACCTGACATTCCAAGACGCCCTTTTCTTCTTTTTGGTTCTTTCTTTTTAGACGTGTTGACCGCTGGGTCACTTCTACTATTTGTCATTTGCGTCTTGGCCATGCATGTACTCCCAGGCACCTGGCTAAAATTAGAGTTCGTGCCCACTCACTGTGATAAAAAATAAAAATTGTGTTTATAGATGGACACGAAAATTTGCGGTATGGTAATTTGCTCGTAACTACGATAACTTATAACTATATATAATGTGTACGTTGGCTGCCAATGTTTTACTACGTTATGCAGGCGGCTAATTGCTGTAAAGTATTGTTATCACAACATGCAGTATTCTGCCTGTTTGAGTCATTGTTTAGTTATGATGTTCCTCCATTGACTTCATGTATCATATTATAAAAATCATTTTATATCATATTATCATTTTGTAAAAATTATATAATATAACAAAATGAAAATTTTTTTGACTTTAAAGATTATATTATCCTTTTTACACCCTTAAAAATGTTGTATATTATAATTATTTTTTAATATTAATTTATGTTATTACATTTTAATCATTCTTTGTTTTTGTTTGGACATGCCTTTAATTTCAAACGAAGTTTTTTTTTATGCATATACAAAAGTGTTGTGGTGTTGACCTTTGAGGAGTTCTTTGAAGGGAGCCAAACCTCAATGCAGTAGATATGCCATTGGTACTACACAAACAAACAGTACAAAGATCATTATTGAATGCATATACAAATTTTCTTATCCGTGGTATTAACCGTTGAGGAGTTCCCTCCTCCGAAGCCAGGATGAATGATCAGGTTCAGATTATAAGTACTATAAAAATATTTTGTGGGAGGTCGTCTTCTGTGAGACCGTCATGGTCCAGAAGGAGATAGCAGGGCGGAACCGGGAAAGAGCCGATCCTGCCCGACAAGGGCGACCGAGGCGTCGTCCTTCCGGCCTCCTAGCCCCGCCAGTGTCCGTGCCAGAATAAATACCGCGCGCCCTCGGGCCGTGGGTGCGTGAGATGGGGGTCGCACGCATCCGTTATCATACGGCCCCGAGGAGGACGGCAGCCGGGATGGCCACAAACTGCCATACGCACCAGCGAGGGATACGGGGAGGACAAGACCAGACTTTGCTCACGTCTAACTTCGAAAAGATACCTGATTCGACGCTCCGCTTGTGGCAAGCGGAGCGTCGAATCGAAGTAAAAGTTGAACAAAAGCTAGCAACAATAAAACCTTGTAATATTAAGCCAAACTACATGCTATGTACATAGAACTTTTTTGAAGTTGATTAAAAAGCTTAAGTCCAACTACAAACTACAAATTTTAATAATTAATCTAAAATTCATAAATAACGCCGACATAAAATTTATCGCTTTCATTTATTGTAAAGTACTATTCATTCCTCTTCATTATGTATCGTTTCATTTGTCTTAATGTATCTGAATATTGGAGCCAAAAAACTTATATCGAATTCTGGCAAATTTTAGGCTGTGGTACAGTATGTTATCCTAGTATTTTGTAGAACAATTTACCTCTTAACGACTATTTGGCAAGCGACCAAACTATACGATTAAATATTATGGCTCTTTGTGTTCTAAAAATCTAATGCATGTCGTTTAGATGGCCATAAAGGATTACTAACTGGTGCTCGCGACTTCGCCTGCGATGTCTGGGATGCCTACGTCATAGTAGCTTTATGCATGCAAAGTCTCAGCCCGATCGGTTTAAAATTAACAAAATTTAATACAAGTTTCATCCCCTAATTTATTCCCAGGGGGTAGAATTAATCAAAATCCTTTCTTAGCGGATGCCTATGTCATAACATCTACCTGCGTGCCAAATTTCAGCCCGATCCGTCCAGTGGTTTGGGCTGTGCGTTGATAGATCACTATGTCAGTCAGTCACCTTTGAATTACATATATTTCGATAAGTATTTATTGTAGCCTAATACATACTTTACGCTTAGCTTTTAACTAATAAAATGTGTATTTTGAATATTCGAGATTTTGAGAATTTTCAATGGACACCCTATACAATGTATACCGTTGCGCCCATTATATTTTGAACTACCCGCCCCCCTCGCCGCCCAGCGGAGCAGGCAATCGAGGAGGCTTTCAAAAACCACCACAGGTTTGGTTATTTGGTCAGCGAGTGTTTGTCTTTTAAATTAGAAATTTGCTAAATGAATGTACATAATTTTGCTGGCTGAAAATTCGACTTGCTGCGGGAAATTATGGTCGGTGTCAGCCTGATATTTTCCTCTAAATATAATATATATATATATATATATATATATATATATATATATATATATATATATACATAATATTATATACATTGTGTATATATGGATGCTTATAAGCAATACTGTGTCAACACACAGAAAGTCAAATTCGGAGATATTGATGTATTTTGATACTGCATCATCTATTTAACAATATTAAAAAAAATAAGTTATATAAAGTAAATAAGTACGGAAGAAAGTTTCCAAATTAATTTCAAGTTCGATCCATAGTTTGCAGTTTATACAATAATCTCAAATATTTGGAAAACTTTGTAACAGATAGTATATTAAATATATCAATCTGATTTTAATTTATTATACCTTTTATCAAGATATTAAAGAAAAGATGGATATATACTTCAAACATATTTATTAAAAATAAGTTTGACATATTTAGACGCCATTTTCTCAAAATGAAGTGTGGCTTGACACAGTATTGCTTATTAGTCCATATGTATATACATATATAGCTGTATTATGTACTAGTGTCTAAATTCGACTGTATTTCATTGTGTTTTGATCTTCTCTTTGTAGTATCGACTACTTAAGGTTCAATTAATATATGTAATAGCATTTTGTACATAATAGTTTTCCGGTTACTATTACTTCCCAGAAGTTCAAAATCAGCGTTTGGTTCTTGCCTAAGATAATTAATTTTTCAAAAAACTATTAATGCAGTTTTAGTTTTTATAAAAATCGTTTCCGGCTCATTATGTATTTTTCGCGTTTCGTTATATATATTTTTTGGCTTATTTAAAAAATTCATCCTGTATATTTCATTTGCCCGAATATACTCCTAATCTAACTAACCTAACCGCCTGGAATGATTTTGATAAAATTTTTACTTTGTGTTTCAGTGGGTGGATGATTAGATGATTTAGACGAACGAACGAACTAGACATTGACGAGAAACAGTGGGTAATATGTATATCTATAGCATATCGGGTTAGTGGTTTAAGACCGTTTTCTTTTAAGGAGACTTGTAATTTTTTAATAAATATTATGAGGCTGATATTTTTAAATGACCAGGGCCTCTGCTAAAATTACTTACTAAAGAGTATCCTCGGTACATGGGCATATATCAGGAGAGGGGAGATTAGGGGTCCATACACCTCAATTAGTATACGACTTACTTATACTTAGTACATTATATGAATGGGAATGGTTTATATAATTTCTAAATAACTAAGTTTAGCATTTAAAATCACACATCTTATTGTCTTATGCCGGGATAAAAATTAGTACATCTTTGTACATTTTAGACTTACAACCTTACTCCTTCTGACCCTTTTCTTGGACGGACTCTTTACATATGAAAGCTACGCCCGTGCCTCAGTGTATACAAATTCAATAATTACTTTTGAACATTAAACACATTTCAAAAGCTTGCCCAAGTACACAATCGTTCAGTCTAAGCCCATCCCATCCCATGGGGATTTGAGATAATTTCATTTTTATCTTAACAAATAACTCTTTTGGATTGAAAAAACAAACATTATATTTATTCGTCTTAATAAGCTTTGATCGTCGACTTTTGCGTAAATAAAATTGAAAATAAATTTTCGAACATTTTATTGCAAACTAACTATTAGTTAGCTCGCGACTTTATCGTAAAACAAAGTCTTTGTATTTATCGATAATTCTGCTTCTAGGCGACGCGGCGTACCAATACGAAACGTTTTTGCAGATTTAGAAACGATTTAAATGATTATTTCAGGTTGTTTTCATTGAAAATATAGAAACTATAAGATTATATTGCTTTTTGTTTATATCTTCGATAAAAGAATTTAAAGTAATGCGGAGTAACTGTTGAAAGACACTAATGATAATTGACTAAAATTAAACATTAAAAGAATTCTGACAATCTATTCATTGAGACCATTTCAGCGAGCTCCAATACAATGCTTCTGCTGTAAGTTGGCGAGGAGTTGTATATAGTAAATTTCGATTTGATCAGACCAGTCGAAGTTGATCCTATGTTGAAGTAGAACCTTTCAACAACTAGAAAGACGACCTAAGAAGAAGGCAACCTTAATAATGGAAACTTTTAGGCGCTGCTCAAACATATACATTTTTTATTTCCAGTTGCCTACACTGAACACATTTCGATCGGCAATCTGTTTGTGTCAAGTGGAAGCAATTGGACACAAATACTTCTGCACAGGGAGTGATTGATTTCAATATGAACACAAAATATTGCCTAGTGTCTTGCATCCACGACACAAGTGTCCTTATTATGAACAAGAAATATTGCTTGGTGTCTTGCATCCCCAACACAAGTGTCCCTATTATGAAAACGAAATATTGCCTGGTGCCTTGCATCCTCGGCACAAGTGTCTCTATTATGAAAAAAAATTGCCTAGTGTCTTATATCCAGAATACAATTTCTTTACTTACACAGTGCTTTAAGTAATTATATATTTTAAGTTATCGCGATAGCTCATCGTAATAATACCTTTTACTGCCCGACGTTTCGACGATATTGTACCCGCCGTAGTCACAAGCTAACCACGAATAAAACATCTTTAAATAATCATTATAAACAGTTAAATAGGTCATTTAATAATGGAATCTTTTTAAATCAATCTAGGGCGTTGGCCTGATAGTAAAGTAAGAGATCATGTAACGTTAAGTGGTTCTCTTTATTTCCACATTTACTTAGGGCATCTAGGTCAGCTCTGTGGGTGAAGTCAACAATTACAGTTACAAACAGAAATGTATATTTTAGTATTATGTGAGACGAGATGACCTATTGGATAAAACATTATTCATTCATTCATTTCTTTATCTTTTGTATTTAAGCTTACCAACTTTTTTATGTTTGGTAACGCAATATAAGCTTATTTACATTTGGACGCTGATAGCAATACTATGTCAACCCACACGGACTTTATTTTGAGAAAATGGCGTCTAAAGATGTCAAACCTATTCTTGAGAAATTTGTTTGAAGACGTATATATCCATCTTTCTTTTCTATTTTGATTAAAGGTATAATGAATTAAATGCTGATTGGTAATAAGAGATTTTTGTATATAGTAAAAAATGTTATTACAAAAATCTAATAAATAATATTCTAAACATTAAATTAAGACACTTTTTTCCGTACTTATTTACTTTAAGTGACATAATTTTTTTGAATAATGTTAAATATGTAACGCATTATAATAATACATCGATAATTCCTAATTTCACTTCTTGTCAGTTGACACATCTTATCAGCATTCACTTATACTGTCCTTAACAAAAGAAATCACTAACTTTTCCATTGTTAATACATTATCGCATGTTAGAGGTGATAAAGGTTTCCATAAAACGTTAAAAATAGAAACGGAAATTGATGACTACGACGAGTGTTTCCGTGGCCGAAATTGGCAACATTTTTAGATTTACCTTTGAACTCACTTTAGTCACTCACTTCAAAGTGACTTTAGTAAAGTGTCAACACTTTATTAAAGTGACCAATTTAATTAATATCTCATTAATTTCCTAATTAAAATATTATCAATAAACTGGCAAAGCGTTACCGTTAAGTCAATTGTGGATAACGAGTTGCTTGTTAACGTAAGGCACGTTAAGTACGACCAGCTCGCTGAAGCTAAGGGTTAATAGGTTCCCCAACGAATTTAAACTTTATTGAAAGCGAATAGAATTGCTAATGCGTTAATACCACAATATACTGCTGATAGGATGGTCAGAGGAAATTTAACCGTAATTCCAGGTCAGAGAGTGCACTTTAAATTGGTTTGTGAAACGGTATACTGCTCACGTATTTCATCGTTAGGGGCGTACGTGGAGCCCATGTAAGTGGTCAAGCCTTTGACCCTGATAGGTCATTTGTGATGCTGACCTTCTAAAACGTCTACAATTGCATGCGGTGAGTGCCACCAGTAAATGCTTCGAGGCATAATGCATTAAATCAAATCTAAAAACTCATTTGATTTGGATGATATTTTTTTCGTAGCTGTTGGTTATTTGTTATTCTTTTATGATTTTGAACCGTTTGTCTATTGAGGAATACAGCATTCCAGTTAATATATCATTGGATTATCGACTCACAATTTTTTGGAAAATATAAATATGTGCACATACATAAACATTTTAGCCTAATAAAGTACGATTAAAAAATATTTCACTCATGTTTACTTGCTTAGAAAATAGTTGTGAAATTCATTTGAATACTTTAAAAAAGGGGACAGCGAAAGTCAACGGTTTTCCTCATGTTAACTACAAAGAGAAAACTTATGAACTTTGTGAGCGTTATGGAAAAACATAATTTAATATTGGTGCTTAAGGGGTTTAGTTCATTTTATGGACTTTTACGGAGTTTCATCTTTTAATATACGCTATTTGGAAAAGATAAGTTTAGAGAATCATTTTTGCGTTCTTTTTAATGTTGATGTTTTTATTGTTCTACTAATATAAAAGTAAAATCTTTAAAAACATTAATTTTCATTTTTCAGTATTAATTTTTTTTATATAACTCGTGGTCGAAGTTTCGCTCGCATTATAGTAGAATTCGTTTTGAAATAAGATGCATATGTAGATAAAATTTTGTCTATGACCATCTAGACTAATGAACCTTAATTGTAGAACTATCACTTTTAAAATAGGTTATCTGGTTCGAGTATGTATTTCGTACATTGAAACTGTGTTCTTCCTCTACTTATTAGGCGAGAATTACACTTATAAGTTTTGCTCTCAGACTTTCATAAATATTTTCATAGTTGTCTACTTTACACCTGGAAGAATTGTCTATCAGTGCCTTATTTTTGACATTCACAGTTTTCGTAACTACTAACTACGTATTACAGAGTTCATAGCAGTTACGAGAGTAAAACTTATAATTGTAATTCTAAAGATATATTTGGATAGATTAGTATTTTCTTATTCATTTTAACAAAAGCCTGTAACTATTTTTCAATTTCAAGTAGTTTTACTACCCAAATAAGTAAAGTTTAAACAATTAACACCCGCACGATAGCACAAAGCAAAATAACAATACTTTCGTTAATAGCGTAAAAACAGAAACTGTCGTTGAAAAAATATCCGAAGTTACAAAAATTACGTTCATTATCCGCGCGATGTAGCTTTAACCTTTATTCCGTCATTATTTTCACATTAACATTGAGCCTATAGAACTGTAACGTGTCATTATTTTTATCTATATCATTATCGTTTCGTATATTGAACTTCTAAATCTAAGGTTAATAATTCGTCGCGGCATTTTTATGTACGTTCAGCGGTTATTCAAAAACGGCTTGACGGATTTGGTTAATTCTTTTTTTGTTTGAAAGAGTGTACTCTTTTACAAGTTACATAAAATTTTCATCAAAATCGGTTTAGTAGTTTCGTTTTAAAATCAAAATAACTGGAATAAGTACGCTATAAAGGTAAACGAAATATCTTATTATGCGTTTGAATTCTGTTCCCCGTTTTTTAAAAGTCTTGTTATATTAGAGTCATAGTCTATGTCTTTATTTTCCAACTCTTGTAATAATATATCGCCATCTCTCTCTTGACATAAACATCCCATTGCTAGGCAACGGTCTAGGTCAAATCAAATCAAAATATACTTTATTCAAGTAGATACTCATGAGCACTTTTGAATCGTCAATACAAAAATAAATATTAATGAGGAATCTTCTAGCGGTATGTAGATTCTACCGCGAAGAACAGGCAAGAAAGTCATTATCTGTCATACTACAAAAGACGCATTAAAACCATGTCGAACACGTGTTAAAAAAACTTATTGATAAAATGTCATACGTTACATGTGACAGCAAAAAAAGGTTTTAAACATCTATTAAACTCACTTAAACGTATATTAATCTATGTCTAAAGCATGTTTAACTCAAAACTGTCTTAGACGCGCGTTTAACGTCTGTTTAAATCTTTTCTAGTAAGACAGTATGCTTTTAAAATTATGTCACTACATTTTTTTTTCATTTTAATATTATATTCATTTTAATAGTTGGCAGAACTTACTATTCTTCTCTGATTTTAATCGATTGCTTAAAAAATGGAGGAATTCATACGAATATTATAAATTCGAGAGTAACGCTGTCGGTATGTTTATATCTTTGTTGTTATCATTTAAAATTCTGAAGCAATTTAAATGAATTTTCATATACCTATAGATATAGAAGTAATTAAAATAGTTGTACTACAGTACACGAATAAAAACGAAACTAGTTAGTTCTTTTTTAATTACTTTGTATTTTTAGTGTAGCCTTCTTATCTTGAAGAAAGCTTGTTTCAAACTTCGGTCTCGTATTTAAGTTTTGAAAGTAAAAAGAAGAAGAATCCCACGAAATGTAGATGTTTTATTAACTGAATTAAGCGCATTTTCCATTCATCATTCAGTTAATATTATAAACATGATAATTATTATGTTGATTGTGTAGTTTTTAGATGGTCTAAAATCTCCAAACGTACAATACAATGTTGCACATATTTTAACCGACTTCAAAGAGTGGAGATTATCAGTACGGATGTGTATACTTTTTTATCTATGTCATATACAGAAGCATTTGTAATTTTTTTGTGCGAAAGGGTACACTTTCTTATTGGTCCCATAGATTTTTTATATAATAAATTAAAAAATTAAAAAGGCTGAATTTGGGCGCTATAATAAGAAAAAATAAAATTTGAAAAATAAACTCTTACCTTCAATGCCAGGTCTTTCGCAGACGTAGTAATTATGCTCTCTACAGCTCCTGTCGTTCCACATGAAGGTCGGATGAGCTGGTCGTGGAGGCAGTTCCCGGCGCGCTTCCACGCAGTCTTGCCCGGAAGTTCCATCGTCGTTGGGCTGGCCAGCATGCTTGCGCCAACCAGGGAACCAGTCTGTAGGATGAAGGAGTTCATAATTAAATCTTTAAAAATATCGACTTCGAAAGCAAAGTACGTGATTTCATTTCCTTATATAACGTAGTCATTCCAGTTATTTTTATGTAAAAATTCTGTGGGACTAATCTAAAGGTTTTTAGTCGGTTAAGATAAAACGGAGTTCTGAGGTAACAAACATTGAAAAAACACGCCTTATGAATTGCAAACCTCCTCCTTTTTGATGTCGGTTAATAAGACAGTGGGTTAAGTTTTTATGGTATTATATTTGAATATTTCTAACTTTTTTTATGATGTTTGGTCTAAAGTCATTAGTCATTATAGTTTATTTTTATATCATGACGAGATTGCAACTTACTTAAGAAATCTAAACACTCAAGCAACCAAAATAGTTGAGATGGCATTGTAGTTAGAAAACTTCAATTTAAATCTTGATAACAAATTCAAACTACGACTGCACCGCTCACTTTTCAAATGCTTAATCTATATTCAAATTCATCTCATGTTCGCCGGTGAAGAAAAACATCAAAACTTTAAAGTGTTTCACGTCGATTTTCTGTGAGAATGTACTGTGAGCCAGCTGAAAAACAATTTAAAACGCAGTAAAACTTCGATGTAGCAGTAAAAATTAGTGAAGCATTTAAATAATTTTACATCCGCATATTGCGGGTTTAACAGGGTTGCTACATTTTGAATTTCTTTTTTTTTACTTTGTTTCCCCTATTGAGTAATCTTTAATTATAAATAGCTTAAATTTTGATTACAGAGGCTGTTAAAATGTAAAAATAACATATATAAATATAAATTATATAAATTTGAAAATACAAATAGCCTAACTGCGTAGCAAGACCATTTGTAGTCAGCAGTACCGTCAATATCAATTAAATTAAATTCTAAAAATGATTTTGAAATACCTATTCAACCATATCTCACTTGACATAGTTCTATTTTCATTTTTTGTTTTCCACATTATGGCGTTTATAGTCGGCCATTTTGATTTTGGTGATTTTTTATGCTTTTTATGACATTCGCGACGTGATGGTGGATCAAATTTATTATTTATCAAAATCGGCTTACGCGTTCGGTTTAAATAACCACCAAGGTACAAACATACATACATAGGAATCAGCATATTGTATATCAAAACACATTACCCTATTTTGCGTCGCGCGGTTAGTTAAAGAATAGGGACTGACTACAAAAAAAAATAAGTAATTTCATTTACGTGAATCACATACTTATTGCAATTATTTTGATTTTAACATACGATTACTAACCCGATGATAATTTTATAAGACCAATAGGAGAATATTCCCTTTAAACAAAAAAAAAGTATAAACCAAATCGGTAATACCCTTTCGAGTAATCAGCGAACAAACAAAAAACGGCCCCAACGAATAGGCAACTTCCCCTTTTTTAGAAGTCGGTTAACTACTTAAGTCGTGTTAAAACAGCGTTGGAGTTTCACAAGTCTGTAATATCGGGTATGGCCACAAGTCAACTTCGCATGACATGCTGACGCAGGGGGAAATTAACGCAGGCTTTAACTCGGCAACTTTGTCACCGCAATGACCAACGAGGCAGGGTTGGTACAAGATATTATATTAAACTAGCTTTGCCCCTCGGTTTTACTCGCGTTAATTTGAGGATAAATTATATATATATATATATATATATATATATATATATATATATATATATATATATATATATATATATATATATATATATATATATAATGTTAACCACCCCTACTTGAATCGAATATTGTTAACTATTTCATTGGTTTGAATTTTGTTTTCGTGTAACTCTTTTTTATTTATGAATTAATACAATTTTATAAATTATAGTTACCTGAGTTACTTCTTATAACAAAAGCTATTTGTGAGTGAAAGTCCCGTCAAGATAGGTTCAACCGTTTCAGAAATTTGCCGGTACAAACAGATAGACGTACAAAAATTTTAAAAAGTGTGTTTTTGATGTAGGTAACGGATGAACGCTGATAAGCAATACTGTGTCAAGCCACACGATAAACTTCATTTTGAGAAAATGGCGTCTAAACATGTCAAACCTATTCTTAATCAATTAGTTTGAAGACGTATATATCCATATTTCCTTTTCTTTTTTGATAAAAGGCATAATGGATTAAAATTAGGTTGATATATTTAATATATTATTTAATATTTTTTTTAACTATATGAGATTATTGTATAAATTACAAAATATGAAACGACCGTGAAATTCGAAACAATTCATTAAAAAACTTTTTTTGCGTATTTATTTAGTTTATATGACTTTATTTTTTATTGAATAATGTTAAATAGGTGATGCAGTATTAAAATACATCAATATCTCCGAATTTCAGTTTTGTGGGTTGACACATTATTGCTTATCAGCATTCAGATATACATACTTTGATGTGCATTTAGGTTTAAAGCTTATTTATTTGTATAGCAGATCGCACATATGATTGGCAACCCTTATTACGACCACAGTCATGGAATGTCGTGAACTTGTGACATACCAGTGGTTTGTATACAACATATTTTCTAAACATACACACATTATGATATACAGCTGATAAGCAATAATGTGTCAACCTACAAAACGTCAAATTTGCAGATATTGATGTATTCTGCTAATGCGTAACGAATTTAACATTGAAAAAAAAAATGAAATAATCTAAACTAAATAAGTACGGAAAAAAGTTTCTTAATTTAATGTTTCGATTATTAATGTGCATATTTTGCTAAATGTAATAAAGGTTTTTCAAAGAGCTGTCTTCCCGCCTCTTCGAAACTACAGGTGACCGAAGGGCTGGCGGCTTGGCCAGCATATCAGTCTCGCCATTCAAAGAGGTAATGCTGCCAGTGTTTTGGGCACCTTGCCTCACTGTGACATCGATAGTTACTTAGGCTTAATATTTTTAATTTCATCTTTTTTTTTTTTTTTAATATTGAAATAAATTGTATATTTATGATTTCGTATATTTAAAAAACGTAATATAAAACTTTTTAAAGACGACCGCTCTGGTGTAGTGGTGCTGAATGTACCTCTAACGCCGACGGTTGCGGGTTCGATCCCCGCTCGGGGTAGATATTTATAGTTGTATAAATATTTGTTCCTAGGTCTGGGTGTTTGTCCTTGTGGGTCTCCCCACCGTCCCTCGGAGAGCACGTAAAGCTGTCGGTCCCGGTTGTTATCACAATCACATGATAATGATCGTTACTCGTAGTAGGGAAATTATTCTAGTCTAAATGGTTACTGGCTTGCTCTCAGGGGTTGCGGAGGTCAGATGGCAGTCACTAGAATAGAAAGCAGACCCTGGTATAACCGGGAAAAATGCTAGGGAGATGAGATGAATATAAAACTTTTTATTATACTTAATTAATTATACCTTTTATCAAAATAGAAGAGAAAAGATGGATATATACTTCTTCAAACAAATATAAACGCGAGTGCCACCGCAAGAGGGAGCTAGTGTATACCAAATTGCTTTGCTCAGGTGTCACCTGAAATCGATATGGGCAATCGCTCCGGCGAAGGTAAACAACTTGTTTTGACTTGAGAGGTTAGTGGCGGCTCTTTCAGATGGGAATTTAGATAAATTGCGCTGGTAAAACAGGGCAGTTGGAAATACAGCTTTTATTTTTATTTTACGAGAAATAGTAAACAGTTTTAGTGTTTGCTTCCAGTAGATAAATTCAACAAAATGCATGTAAAAGATATCGGTCATATATTCTTTAGTGTTGGTTTCAAATTCGAATTCTAATACTTACCTTTCAACGAGCAATTCTTGTATCTCGTAACGGAACAAACGATTTTCGTGAAATTTAGTATTATTATATTTATTCTTCAATAAATGGACTTATTAAAACCTAAAATATTATATCAACTCGGATCAGTAGTTTCAAAGATTACCCTTTACATACAAAATTCCAAAGAAATTTTACCTTTTTGTAATATTTATAGAAATAGTATGATCAATAAAAGAATTTCTAATTTTTTCAGGCTATTAATGGACAAATTATAATATTTGTCTCTACATATACTTATATATTTAAACTTTCGCGATTTATACTATTCATATTTAATATAACGGGTCTTATCGCGATAACTAATGGTAGTAATGCCTCTTTTATTGCCCGACGTTTCGACGAAGTTACATTCGCCGTGGTCACGAGCTGACTGGTGCACCGCGCGCCCTCCGGCGACGAGTGCGACGAGACGAGTTTTCTTCGCCTACCCTCACAATATTAATATTGTCTTTACCGTTATTTTAATGTTGGGAGCACACTACACCAAAAATTCTGTTAGTTATATTAAATATCTACATATACTCTAACATTTGAAAGAAGTTTTAAGAATTCTTCTAAGAAAAGAAAGTTAAACTATAACAAACATAATCTACAGGATTTTTATGAGATAAAATGTTTCCTTTTTTTGTAATTACTTCAAATTGTAAAGAAAAGTCTAATCAATCAATAAAAAGTCCATGCAAATCCATGGGTATAGTATATATATTATAATAAAGTTGAAAGGTTTGTTTGTTTGATTGAACACCATGAATTACTGGTTCTAATTGAAAAATTCTTTTTGTGTTCATTGAGGAAGTCTATAGGCTACATTACATCACGCTACGAATCATAGGAGCGAAGCAGTAACCCCAAACGCGAGTGAAATCGTTAGGGACAATATATTGGCAAAATAACTTCCCAACTTCAAACTATTTTACATTATCTTATAAGTTCAGTTGAAGTTTTATTAGAAATATAGTCTAAGATAGTAAAGTAACGACTTGGCAACGGGAAAGGTTCGGAGATTAACTTGTCTTACATTTGTAAATGTACCAGAAGTTTAATCCTTCATGTTGGTCTATTGTGGCTTCGCGGATACACATTTCTAAGAAATTCTTCCAACACATGCGAATTTCCACACGATGTTTCCCTTTACCGCTGAGCGTGAGATACATTGCAAACACTTTAGCATTTTAAAAATTCAGTGACGCTTGCTAGCCTCTCAAACAAGGAACTTCGGTTGAGAAAGAGAGCTGAAAATGAGCGACCATTTGAAATTTTGTAGCTAGAATTACTTAGTATTGTTCTTATAAATGGATGCTGATAGGCAATATTATGTCAAGCCACACAGACTTTATTTTGAGAAAATAGCGTCTATAGATGTCTTCTCTTTTCTATTTTGATAAAAGGTACAATTAATTAAAAGCAGATTTATATACTAAAAAGTTTTATCTAATAATAAGTTTTTCAAATATATTAGATAATTGTATATTGAGAAGACTTAATTATTCGAAACATTAAATGAAGAAACTTTTTACCGCCTTTAATTAGTTTAGATGACTTGAGTTTTTTTAATAATGTTTAATCCATCAATATCTCCGAATTCAATTTTCCGTGGATTGACATATTATTGCTTATCGGCATTGAAATAATAATTATTAATTTGTGTTTATGTTCCAAATTGCAATCGTGGGATAAAATTCGAATATTGTTGATTTGTATAAAATATTTTTTTTATTAAAATGATTCTGTCTTCTGCCTAACCATTGGCTGGATTGATTTTACTGGTATTACCTAACGTATAATTCAGTCTTCGTTTACGAAATTTGAAGGTGTAAAGTTAAAGACACAATTTTATTTAAAGAATATTAAGGACATAATAAACACCGGTGTATTTGTATATATAAGCAAGTCAAACTAATTTAAGGCAAGAATTAGGTACACCTATAATAAACGCATCACACTCAACGGCCCCCATTAGGACCTCGTGGTCTTGTGTCGGGGGTCCGGAAACACACACAACACTAACACAACCACCCAGACCACGACAAACATCCGTATGGCCAATACAGACGTTTGCCGTGAGCGGGGATCGAACCCGCGACCGTTAGCGCTTCAGTCAGTTGCAGCGACCACTGCGCCAACGTGCCTGTCAAACCTATAGGTTTTGCTGTAAGGCTTTTAAAGATTTACGTAACGTCGCTCTACATATGATACCTCGTAATTAACAATTTTTGTAAAAATGTATTTTCTTGCAATATCTTAAATATAAATCATTTAATAATGTAAACATGTTTATTACATTTAGCTTTAAAATAAGTTTTTTGTCTTCTAAAGTTTGGCAGTATACATGTACAAGCGATCACATCTAGACTAGACACAAGTTATTTCTCATTGCTCTACATCTGAAATAATTGACAGACTTTTTTGATACTCACAGCTTTTGTAACTATTTACGACACAGGTATCTGTTGCTAGGTTGTTTTACATCGCTCTCGAGAGTAACTTACAAATGGATGCTGCTGATAAGCAATAATATGTCAAGCCACAAAAAGTCAAATTCGGAGTTATTGATGTATTCTGATACTACATCACCCATTTAACGTTATTCAAAAAAATTGTAGTCATATAAATTAAATAAATACCGAAAAAAGTTTATTTTTATTTTAATTAATTGGTTCGAGTTTCAAGTGCGTTCCATATTTTGAAATTTATACAATAATCTTAAATATTCAAATAAATTTTTATCAGATAATATATTGAATCAGACTGATACAAGTCTGATTTAAATTCATTACACCTTTTATCGAAAAATAAAATAAAAGATGGATATATACTTCTTCAAACATATTTGTCAAGAATAGGTCCGACATATTTAGACGGCATTTTCTCAAAATGAAGTCCGTGTGGGTTGACACAGTATTGCTTATCGGCGTCCAAATGTAATTCTCGCTTAATAAATTGAAAAAGTTATACGCTGTAATAGGTTAACGAATTTAAGCGAACTTCGGAATGCATACTTTAGTAGACTTTAGTGTCCTTAACTTCGCCTGCGTTTAATTTACCCCTTTTTATTTTTATTATTTTACCTCTATTTTAACCCCTTAGAACCCTTAATTTCGAATTATAAAGTAGCCTATGTTCTTTCTAAGTCTCTAGACTATCTCTTTACTAAATTTCATTTCAATCCGCCCGTTAGCTTATGGGTAATTGTGTAACACACAGACAGATTTACTATAAGGATTATAACTTGGATTAACAAAGGCTTCTTATATCTAAAGGGTAAAACACCAGAGCAGGAGTGAATTCAAGGGCGGGGGGGGGGGGTTCCCCGGATTATAACCGAAACTACTGCTCTCCCTCCCTCGAGACACGTATTGTTTTTTTTTAATTAATTTTCTGAAATATTACCAAAAATTGTTCCCCCCCTTGAACTAAACCTTGGATCCGCACCGGTTCCGGGATGCAACTATTATAGTTAATAATATAAAACAAAATGATACTTCTGAAGAAGAACAAGAAACTTAATCTCCACGATGCTCCACTACGTGTTAGATATTTGTACACGTCTCAGAATTTCACCCGACATATGCAATTTTCCTCACGATGTTTTCCCATCACTGAATACGAGATGAAACATAAACAAGGAAGCACTTAAAACATTGGTGTTGAACTGGATTTGAATTTGAAATTAGATTTGCCATTCCTTTGTGTAGATTAAATAAAAAAATGGTCAGTCTATTTTTCAATTTAATTGTTAATTTGTTAATGGTGTTTTTTATTAAGAAACCCGATATTAAGATATAAGATCGACGCCGCCCCTTATAAAGCATTGGAGGAGTCCTAAATGTGTTACTTAAAAAGGAATACGAAAGGACAATGAGGAATAGTAGAGAATTAACAAAATGGAAGTACATTTATTACATTTATAGGAAAGTATTATATACATAAATATATATACACACGTGTCTATACTAAAAAAGAGCGAAAGCGAATTTTGTTTGTATGTGCGAAGTAAACTTCGGAACCAGTGAATTTATATTAATATATTTTATGTTTTATTTTAAAACAAAATCTATACATAATTTTTTTCAAGTCTTAACTTAACTTTCACAATGCTATCTCATAGTCATCTGAGCGCGCGCGTCTCTTAAAAAGGGCTTCTGAGTTTTCTATTGCAATAAAAGTAAAGTAACGCCTATAGATGACCCACTGCTGAGCAAAGGCCTCCTCTCCTATAAAGGAGAAGGTATAAAGCTTAATCCACCACGTTTCTTCTTCTTCGGGTTGGCGGTTTCTCCCGACCGATAAAGGTTTTCTCACGATGTTATCCTTCACATCCAAGCACAAAATGAATTTAAACAATGAGTTAGCACTTGAAAACTCAGCGGCAAACCACGGCTAGCAGGATATCAACCCGTGATCATCGGTTGAGATCAACGTGTTCTAACTACCATCTTGGTTCGTTTTCTATTATACTAATGTCCTTATATGGGTCGGGTCACTTAGTTGGTTCAACTGGGTCAGATACACGGGCCTAAAATGTCGTCCATTACTCGAAGATGATTCAGGTGCGTCTAAATTGTTTGTCACTTAGAGGCACTTGTTTAGTTAAGCACTTCAGGATACCCATTTGTCTGTACTCTTGATAACAAGGCTGTATTGTTTGACGGTAAATCTGTGTCCAGTGTTTGGAGGAACGTCATTTAGTACATGTTATCGGGGGTCATAACTTTTAGACTGGAAAGCCATTAGTCCCCCATCCTGCCATGTTGATCTTTGCAGTATTCCCTTTTCTCCTTTTATTTATTCCGGCAAAGAATTTGCAAGTTTTCTTATACTACAAAAGCCTATATCAATATTAAAAAGAGGTAGAGTTTGTTTGTATGTATGTTTGTAAATTTGTATATAGGAGGTAATCTTAGAAACTGCTTATCCGATTTGATAAATTCTTTTACTTTAGATAGCGTATTTATTGAGGAAGGTTCTAGGTTATTTTAAATCACGCTATGACTCATAAGAGCAAAAATAATCGTAAGCATGCATGAAACCAGGACTGGCAGGTAGTCTACGTATATAAAAACTAAATACCACTCACTGATTAATCTCAGAAAGTATAACACCTACAATCTTATAATTTGCCAGGTATCCTTAAATGGGTAAAACGGGGTTTGGAAGTTTGTATGAAAGTACTATGTTTTTGTACTCTCTATCGATGGTGTTGAGTTGTAGTAATAATAATGTATCTTTAGAAACCCTCCTTCGTTGTAGTGTGACGTAAAAATCTACATTGAACCGGTACAAAGCCGGGGCAAATCGCTAGTAATTTATATAAAAACGGACGCTGATAATTAAGCAATAATGTGTCAACTCACAAAAAGTCAAATCCGCAGATATTTATGTATTCTGATAATGCATTACTTATTTAACATTATTCTAAAACTTTTCAAGTCATGTAAACGAAATAAGTATGAAAAAAGGTTTTTAATTTAATTTTTCTAATTTCAAATGCGTTCCGTATTTTGAAATCTACACAATAATCTAAATATGTATAATTCAAACTGACTGACATAGTGATCTATCAACGCACAGCCGAAACCACTGGACGGATCGGGCTAAAATTTGCTATGCATGATGATGTTATGACATAGATGAAAGGATTTTGATTAATTCTACCTCCAAGGGGATATATTAGGGGATAAAAGTTTGTATGAAACTTTAAATTCAATTTTAAACCGATCGGGTTGTGGCTTTGCATGCATAAAGCTCCTAAGAAAGAATTTTGATAAATTCCAGCGAATTGTACAGTTATTATCGTCAAAACTAATCCTACGCAGACGAAGTTGCGAGCACAAGCTAGTCTCATATATTTGAAAACTTATAATGAAAGTTTTCATTGCAACAATCTGTTTTTAATTCTCTTGTCCTTTTGTCAAAAGAAAAGAAAAGATGGATATTTATTTCTCCAATCAAATGCATTAAGAATACGTTTGGCACGTTTAGACGGCATTTTCTCGAAACGAATGTCGTGTGGCTTGACACAGTATTGCTTATCACCGTCCAAATAAATGTAGTTCAATTACGTAACAAACTAGTTTGAACAGCGTCTCAGAGTGAAGTTGGCACAAATTTACATAACAAATATAGCACATTTCATATTCAGAGCGTGTGCTATGCAAATCGTTTTAATTAACTAATTTCTTGCGTTTGCAATATAATTCGTTTTAGATAAATATAAAGGGTTCGAAAACAATGCGACATCTATATACGTGAAGCAAACACTGTGTACCTCTTTTGAAGGAGGAATATGAAATTTTTCACACTTATTGTTTACTAGCAGCTCGCGGCTTCTCCCGCTTATTTTTGAAATTTGATAGAAGCAATTGGTAAACTGGTAGAACACCATCCTTCAAGGGATTTAACTTCTAAACGTGAACAATAAATATTTAATTTATGCTGAATATTTTGCACCTTTGATCTTTACAGAATTTTTTTTCTTCATATTGGTAAACTAAATTACCCCATTACCTCTGGATATGGGGTTGATATTGATACGATGATTTTGCATTATATATTCAATTATTAGTATAAAGAAGAATGAGTATAAAGTTTTTAGTAAATATGACCCTTTTGTACCCGTTTTGGGGTAAAATATCGAAAAGCTCTTTTTTAATTCATCCGTTTATCTTGAAAGAAACACCAGCAAAATTATTACCGTTCCAGGATGTAATACCCCCTAGCGTCAATATGATTGATGATTTTGAAATTCTGGGATACATATATTTAGTTATTCTCCCTAAGTAATGTTCATACTGAATTTAAGGATAACCTCCCAAAAAATACAATTTCTCCATACAAACTTTACAACCCCTTTGCGCCACACCACACAATACAATGTTTGTACTAACTTCATATATAACTCGTGGTCGCCTAGCGGTCGGAATTTGACCGTAGTTCATTAAATTTTCAACCGATTTCAAGATTGATCATAGATAACCTATTCTCAATTTGACCACAGACTTTAACAATAAAGAGAAAAAAGATCAATTTACTTTTAAAAGTAATGTATGTTTTTTTTTTAATATACATTTAAAATATTTTCCTAAGCGGATTGTTTTAGAGATTACCTCCTATGTACTTATACTCGTATTTCTTTATAATAATAATATAAACGAATATATAACTGTATAATTATATCAGTAGCAATATAATAAAAAATTTAGATAAAATTCCTTATACATTCACAATTAAAGGGCAAAAAGCAAATGATTTAATGTTTATTGGATCTGCTCGCTATAAATACTCCGTCGCCGTTTAGTCTAGACTAGGCTTTTATGTAATCAAATATGAACAATTTACCTAATTGCATGTCTTGTTGAGTTTGTCCTTAAGTTGTGTTGTACCCACAATGTACTTAAATTTATTATCTACTAGCTTTTGAACTGACACGTTGGCGCAGTGGTCACTACAACTGACTGAAGCGCTAACGGTCGCGGGTTCGATCCCCGCTCACAGCAAATGTCTGTATTGGCCATACGGTTGTTAGCCGTGGTCTGGGTGCTTGTGAGTGTTGTGAGTGTTTCCGGACCCCCGACACAAGGTCACGCGATCTTAATGGGGGCCGTTGAGTGTGATGCGTTTATGATTTATTTATTTTGAACGTGTGGCTTGTGTTAATGTAGATTATATTGTGCAAATAGGCCATGTATAAGTTTCGTTTTTCATGATGATCGGTTTTGTAGTTAAGGAGTGAATGTGTAACATAAAGAAACTGAACCTGTTGACTTATAGAATACTACATCCCGGCTTCGCACGGGTAGACAAAGTTCTTGAAATCTTTTTAACTTTCGTTTATGATTTTTTGTTTTAATTTTATATTTTAGTAAGGATCCCTAATATTTTCTTAACGTAAATGAAGGTTTTTAATTGTGAAAGAATTTTCGAAATCGGCCACGTCGTTTTTGAGTTTATTCGTTACGAACACACAAAAATACAAATTTTCCTCTTTATAATATTAGTGTAGCGAAATAAATTTATGAATATCTATAGTCCACATATAGATACTGATATGCAATAGTATGTAAAACCACGCCGACTTTATTTAGAGTTAAAAACTTTTTGAAAAAAAAAACAAACCGACTTCGAAGCCGAAACAAATAGGTATACTAAAAAGTAAAAAAATAAATATCTTCTACGACATTTTAATGTGACAGTAACGAAACAGTTTATATGGAAAAATTAAGTTATCGTTTTTGTTATGTTTCTGTACTTGTTATTTATGTTTCTCATCGTTTAAACTGTCTGTCTGTCTGTCTGTCCGCGGCTTTGCTCCGAAACCATTAATACCAGAAAGCTGTAATTCGGTATAAGTATACATATGAATTACGCCGAGAAAGTCGTACAATAAAATCTTAAAAATATTTTTTTCAGAGTGTCTTCCCTATGTGTTAAGAGAGACCAAAAATTTTTTTCTCATTTTTTCTCTCAACATGGGATATGTTGTAGGGTACCGTTAGATAGGTCTTTTAAAAATGTTATAGGTGTGGGAAAACCATTTTTCCGAACCACGAACTGATTCCGAAATATTAAGCTTTGAAGTGCCAATTTTTCTTAGAGTCAAGTGTCCCCCCCCTCTCTACCCACTAAACTGCTGCGTCTAAAAATATGAAAAAATTCACGATAGTGGTACATATAATGAATTTAAAAGGAAAATTATCACGGCTATGTGGGTTCTTATGGTTATCGAGTTATAGATGATCTAAGTAAAAACAAATATTTCACTTTTTAAAGCATCACATTATGTAAATATTAATAATTTTAAATTAATATATGAATTTAAATGAATAAATAAATAAATATTTAATAAGTTTAAATTAAAATAAAATAAGGTATAAAACAATGTCTCAATAAAACATGTCGCGAGTGATTCTGAATCGCGCTTATGAAGTTTTCAACCAAATCTCCATAGATTTCATAGGCGCTAATCAGGAAGGAAAATTATCGGCGCTAAGTATATTTTACAAGTGTTAGAATAATAAATAATCGACGAACATCTAAAGTTCAAAATCGTTAGTATAATTCACATTCAAACATTCATTTTACATTAAAAATATTTTAGTCTCGAAATATAAAGAGAAATTAAAAATAATTTATTAATAATAAAAGGTTTAAAATTGTAAGTACGTATATTGTATAAACTGACTTAAAAAAGGAAATTCCCAGTTCGTCGTAAATTTTTTTACGAAAATAGGTACTCGAAGATTGCTTGACCGATCTTGACAATTCTGACAACCACGGAACCCTACATTGTGCGTGGCCCGACACGCACTTGGCTGATTTATTATATTATGTATATAATATGGCGAAGTACTCACGTGCGTAAGAGAAGGGCAGGCCATCTGACCACCGGAACTCGCCTTCGTGGACAGCATCCGTAGCTCCGATCCAGTAGACATCATCTATACCAGCGCCCGGCCTGAGATAAAAAATATTTTTATGAGCAAATTTATAATAAAGTTATACAAAGGGATTTTTTGTGAGTTTCTATGTTGGTTGCTGTCTATGAAATTATTTATTCGATTTGAATAATACTTTTTGCGCTAAATGGAATAAAAAGATTTATTAATAATAATCTTTTCAAATACATGAGATTTTTGAAGAAATTGCAATAGAACTTGATTTTTTTTAATAATGTTATATACGTGATTTATTTCTACAATACATCAATATCTCTGAATTTTACTTTCTATGGGTTGACACATTATTGCTTATTTTAGTTATTTTGATTTTAATAGCAAACTAATGAACCGATATTGATGTAATTTTTATAGGACTAGAAAATAAGTAAATCTGTCTAGTTTCGAGTAAGAGGAGAACATTTTAAAATAGGCCCAACGAATCGAAAACTTCCTCCTTTTCTTGGAAGTCGGTTAAAACAATTCTCCAGTATTATTTTAATTGTAGAAATATATATAAGTAGAATTTGTAGAAATATATAATAATAGTATATTGAACTCCTGAGAGCATTAAAACTGGAAACAAATAAATTTAGTCTAATGGATTTCGTGGGCAAAAAGTTTTTATAGTTTGGTATTAAATAGATTATCTTCGTACTAAAAAGTTTTAAAATATTAATAATATTGTTAGTTTTGAATATAGTAAAATGGATTTAGAGATAAAAAAAATTTTATTACTTGGGAATTATATAATTATCTTTGCACTAAAATGTTTTAAGACATTAAAAATGTTTAATAATTGTTGTCAAATAATTTTTATTTTAAAAGTAAAATAAAAGCGATAAAGTTTAAAAAACAGCAACCAGATAACGTAATTAATATTTAATTAACGTGTGTTAATAAATTAAGACGCGCTGTATGTAGACTTATTACGAATCTATTGATACATTCATCAAAATCGGTTTAGTAATTTCAGCGTTATGGTGGAACAAAATATAAATATGAATGCTAAAATCATAACCCTTAAATAGAATGTTTAAATATTTACTACACCCAAAATTTTATAAAGAATAACTTATTAACTTACGCTAAAATCATAACCCCTCCTTGGCTTGTCGGGTAAATTCCTAGTCATGAAAAAATTAAATATTTACTACACCCAAAGGTTATAGGGAATAACTCATTAACTTACGCATGAATAAGCAGCTGATCCATAATTTGTTGCTGTCTCTCATTTAAAATGCTGGTAAGATGGCCACCAATTTTCACACACTCATTTTCAGCTTGTCTCCATGCCCTTTTTGCTTCCCTCACAGCCATAATACAAAAGTCTCCCGAGACAACCCATCCATAATCACAATGTCCAATAATTTCTTCCATTGGCTTGTCCATCCACCATACCTTCAACCACATCGCCGATGAGTTTTTCTTAGCCAAAATACTTATATTAAGTCTGACGGAATTTCTTTCTGATATAATCTGAACACTGCGCAAGGGATCGCCCGGCTGCGAGCAATGCTTCCACCTCGAATCACCATCTATTAAATTTAGCTCCATTCCCTTACAAAAGGTATGGAAATCTTCGTGTATAATATTGGAATTTTCCTCCTTTCTGTTAATCGGGCCGGTGCCCATTTGGAGGCGTAAGGCGACTCGGTTGCCATAAGGAAGATGGATTTTGTAGGAGCAGAACAATTTCGTTGTTGGACCGACTTCGAACGAGCCGTTTCTTCCCGTTAGAAGAACATCATGACAATGGTCCACTAGACGGTAGATCGCGGCGAACGTGGGTCGACCATGGAGTTCTATCTCTGGGTGGCTTTCCAAAGATTGATACAGGTATTTTCTATTTGGAGCCGGTATTTGTTCCAGCTTTCCACAGAGGATTGGTGATGTTGGCGCAAATCTTACGAAACCGCTGGAGCATGGGACGTTTAGTTTGTGGAGATCAATGAGGAGGGCGTTCTTCGGTGAAGGCGGAGGGAAGATTAGGCGGCACCCGCGGGTTCTGGGAAGGTGACCAGAGTGGACGCGTCCTGATCTCATTGCCCGTACGTGAATTGCACAATCTGGAACAAAATTACATCATTACAATCCAAATACTCATTAAAAAATAAACAAATAAACGCATCAGACTCAACGGCCGCCATTAGGATGTCATCGATATTGTTTGTGTCGGGGGTCCGGAAACACATACAAAATAACACAACAAACACCCAGATCACGACAAAGATCCATATGGTCAATAAAGGCGTTTGCAGTGAGTGGGTTCGAACCCGCGAACACTAAAACACTATATTTCTTCATCCTTTCAACAGCGCTAAAATGGAGTGTCAATAAAATAGTAAATGGACTATTATCTAAGGGTTATATTATTTTTAACGTTCACACAAACTAACTCTAAAAGTTTAAGTGTTAGGCGATGGTCCATGTAACTTTATTTGTATTAAATACGCCTTATTTTTCCTTCATGTTTCATATTCGTTATATCATGTAGCCTATTTCCTTCGCCAAAATCAAATTTATCTCTAAACTTTTATCAAACTTGGTTCAGCAATGTAGAAGTGAAAATGTTACAAAGAGATAGAAAGACAGAAAGTTAGACAATACAGATTTCTACGAAGCCTTCCAACTTGGCTTCGTAGTATTGATCGCCAATAATTAAAGTATAAGTAACCAAAGGGATTATAACTTAGACCGCTAGCTAGGCGGTTTCCTCCGATATACCTTCGTCAAACGTGCCACAAAGCTCAAAGCACTTACCGTCTTTATCTACGGTCACAAACTAATGACATTCCTAGAATGCCTCAATGGCAATTCGACGACGCTAATTTACATTCCGCCAGTCGCTTCGTGTATCTTTTGTGTATTTTGAAGTATACTAACGAGATTGTTTCATTTGAATGTGTAAATGATAAGTGGATGCTGATAAGCAATAATGTGTTAACCCACAAAAAGTCAAATATTGATGTATTTTAATAACGTGTCACCTATTTAACATTATTAAAAATAATTGCAAGTCCTATAAACTAAATAAGTACGGAAAAAGTTTCTTAATTTAATGTTTCGATTTTCAAGTGCGTTCTTTTTATTTTGCAATTTGTACATTCGTCTAAAATATTTGAAAAAAATATTATTACATAGCACATTAAATAAATAAATCTACTTTTAATTCATTTTACCTTTTATCAAAATAGAAAAGAAAAGATAATAGGATAAATACGTCTTTAAACAAATGGATTAAAAATAGGTTTGACAACTTTAGACGCCATGTTCTCAAACCGAAGTCCGTGTGGCTTGACACAGTATTGCTTATCAGCGTCCAAATGTAAGTCTAGAAACTGGCTTATTATTATTTTTATCCTTTGTATGATATATAAGATAATCAAAGGATTAAAATTAAAAAAAAATCGACGATCAATTCATTTAGACCATTTTCATGAGCCCCGAGACAATACTACTGAGTACTTGTGTATCCAGTTGATACTACAGTAACAGGTTAAGGTTACGGAAATATTATATTTTAGTATCATTAAAATTATCTGATAAGATCGGTAGAAGAAATCTTCAAACGTCCTAAGAGATCTTCATAAATTATACCTTAGAGTATTAAAATCGGTCTATTCGTTGGGAAACTACGATGCCACGTGTTAGCGCTGGCAGGTGAATTAAAAAGAAAATGATGGAGAACAAATCGATACCTCCCACGTAAGTTATTGTAAGCCACAAAATTGCTGTTAGCGTTTTTACTGAATCCTACACGAATTTACATTGCTTAATGCATTCAAAGTGAAAAAATACCAAAAATCTTTTTTTTTCAAGGAAAGTCACAACAAAATACGCCTGAAAAAAGGCATATTTTGTTGTAACTTTCAAACTAAAACGGATTAAAAGTGCTCTTCTGTAAAATTGTAATTTTGGGGTTACAACAACTTACGTGGGAGGTATCGAAATATTTAAAATGAAGACAGTTGTCAAGAATGATAAAAAGAAGGGCATTATGTTTGGAGGGATGAGATTGTAACGAAGTAAAGTTAATATAATATTGATCAAGTATGTTTTATTGGTAAAATAGTGGAGCTTTCACACGGAAACACAGATACACGCGTTGAACATGGACGGCGGTTAAAGACAAAGGCAACTATAGGCTTCTAACAATTTTATTCACAAATTATTATATGAGTCATTTCGTAGACAAGGTGTATAAGATTAGTTAACTTAACGCCAATTTCGTTCCCATATTGATTCTATTGACTCTAGTTTATTTTCACAAATTAATATTGGAATTAAATTGTACGAGATCGCTCTTCAATTATTAGTCGATCGTCAATTAATTTAGTGTGATATATTTAATTTTTATCTATACTAATATATAAAGCTGAAGAGTTTGTTTGTTAGTATGTTTGTTTGGTTGTTTTCCTGAAGGCGCTAATCTCAGGAACTACTGGTCCAATTTGAGAAATTCTTTCAGTGTTAGATAGCCCATTTATCGAGGAAGGCTATAGACTATATATTACCACGCTAAGATCAAAAAGAGCGTAGCACCAATGAAGAATGTTTCAAAATCGGGGGAAATTTTCCTATTGAGAGGGCTTACGCTGCGTGCACTGCGTAAACGGTTAAAGCTGCGACAGCATATGTCTATCTGTTAAGGATAGCTCACTATAACCTTTTTTATGCTAACCAAGTTTGTTCTAAAATAATGCATTATTAGCCCAAAGAAACTATTCCACTAAATAATAAATAGCTTCACTTGTAACTATGTAAGAAAATCTTGGAATCTTAATTTGACCCACTTCCCGGTCTTTGATTGGGATGAAATTTCGCACACGCTCTGAGTTCTGATGACAATACACGACTAGCTAAGATACGTCAGTACAAATTCAACATGGCGGCCTCCTCAAGATGCCGATTCGATGGCATGATATGGGCATCAAATGAAAGAGTTTGCGGCGGGCGTCCAAGATGGCGGACAGGCTATTTGAAAGGCACCTCCATGATATGGGTATCAAATGGTAGGGTTTGGTGTCAGGAATACGAAAAAAATAGTCACGTGACTTAAATCCAACATCGCGGACGTCTAAAATGGCGGGCAGGCTATATAGCGTGTTTTTTAGTTTTTTTTTTTTTTAACTTTTATTATTTTGGATAACTGTGACTATTTTACCAATTACGAGAGTAATACTAACAAACGTAATTCTCGTTTTATGAAAGTCTAAAAGTAAAGTGTAATTCAAGCCTTACATTTGTTACTTTTACGAACAGAATGGCATATAACGTGAACAATCTCATTCGTAAGAACTTATCACGTTACGGGACTCCCAAAAGGGTTCTTTGTTTCTTTACATACTCTCAGAATGTGCCCGACGTAAGCTCTTAAAGTCACATTGTAGGACACGTGAGACGAACTCCGTGAATGTATACACACAGATAAATAAAATTGATGTGTCTGTTTGCAATTTCATATTAATAGCTTTTCACTATATGAATGTATATATGGTGCTCACACCAATACATCATATTTTTAGATTTTTGTCTCTCTGTCTGTCTGTCCGTTTGTTTGTTGCAGCTAAACTAAAACTTATCTGAAACGGCTGGACCAATTTTGACGGGACTTTCACTAACTAAGGCTACTTTTATTTTAGAAATATTATTTATTTTAATTATTTAAAAAATAATCCGATATTTTTTGGAAGCACCACAGACATTAGCCTTGCTTGGCATGAGACAGGTTATAGTAATTTAATATAATATATAATTAAGTCAAGCTTCTATTTATATCTTGCTAACTGACCATCGCGGCTTAGCTCGCGTTTATGTTTACTGGTTCGCTTCTACAAATCGTAGCATGATCTAATATAGCGTTAAATAAAAGTTAAGTAAAGTAACAGCCTGTATATGTCCCACAGCTGGGCTAAGGCCTCCTCTCCTATTAAGGAGAAGGTTTAGAGTTTAATCCACCACGGTCCACTGCGGGTTGGTGGATATACACGTGTCAGAATTTCTTCCGGCAAATGCAGGTTTCCTCACCGCCGAGCTCGAGGTGAATTTAAACACAAATGAATTTAAAAAAAATTTTCAGCAGTGCTAGCCGCGGTTTGAACTCGCGATCATCAATAAAGATCGACGTGTTCTAACCACTAGGCCATCTTAGCTCCCTTATATCTATCCCTCCCTCCCTTATATCTATCATCTCCCTTATAGCTACATATATAGCGTTTAGCCTTAATTAATTAACAGGATTTCCAAGGTTTTTCAAATCAGATCAGTAGTTTCAGAGATTACCCCCTACACACATACTTACAAACACATTATATTAGTTTAGAAGTATATATGTTACTATATATTATAATATGTTAGCGAAGCGGTAAGCCCGAGTATTGAATCTTGTCTCTTGTTAATCCCTAGCGGAAGGTTCGTTCCGGGTTACTTTATTCTTATATTAGGAAAACTTATTTCGACTTCTTTGTTCATAATACTTATTTTGTCGTGTTATTTACTTTTTTTTTTAACCGACTTCGAAAAAGAGAAGGTTATAAAAAATAGATACAGTAGTTAGGCTGTATGTATTTTTTTTAGTAAAAAGAGTACGCAGTACATGACTCTTTTTTAGGGTTCCCTATTCGAAAGGTGTACTTTTACTAAGACTCCGCTGTCCGTCTATGTATCAGCTAGCTGTATCTCATGAACCGTAATAGGTAGGAAGTAAAATAAAAAACTCAAAATTAGTTTTTCTCTTCTTTTGTGAAGTCGGTTGAAATACGATTAAGTACAAGTTGGAAACGTTATAGCGCCTCAATTTTTTTGTTTTATTTTAAAAGTAGACACTTTTATATGTAAGCAGAGATAGAGATAGCGGTGACATTACGTTAATCTCTTTCAAAAATAAAAACCGCATCCAAATCGGTTGTCCCGTTTAGGTGCTACGGTACCACAGACAGATATATAGCAGACAAACACATAACACCCTTTTTTGCGTTAGGGGATTAAAAGGAAAAACGATGAAATAAAAATAAAATTAGTGTAAGTTTTCCATTAAAATTTTGCTAGTGTTTTAATTTCGAACTAGAAATGTCCGAGCTTCGCGAGTCATCATTTCATTGAAATTTTGCTAGTTCACGCTTTTATGCCCGCTTAATAAAAGATAATTAGATCGGATGAGAAAGTTCCATTAGCTAAACGTTTATTATTTTATGATTTAGAGGTCACATGGTAATAATGGTTTGCGGTTTTATTAGATATTATATAACGGTGTATAATATACATTGTGTATTAGTTTATTGTAAAAGGTTCCGTACATATATATGGACGCTGATAAGCAATAATGTGTTAAACCACATGGACTTAATTTTGAGGAGATGGCGCCTAATGATGTCAAAAATATTCTTAATCCATTTGTTTAAATATATCAATCTCCATCTTTTCTTTTCTATTTTGATTGAAGGTTGAATTAAAAGCATACGGTTATAATGAAAAGTTTTATCTAATAATATGTTTATCAAATATTTGAGATTATTGTATAAATTGCAAAATATACAACGCACTTAAATTTTTATATTCTTTATAATGTTAAATAGGATATGTATCAAAATACACCAATAGCTTCGAATTTAACTTTTGTGGGTTGACACATTATTGTTTATCAGCATCCATGTATATTTTGATAGTCAGGTTGGCGCAGTGGTCACTGCAACCGACTAAAGTGCTAACGATTGCGGGTTCGATTCCCGCTCACGCTAAATGTCTGTATTGGCCATACGGATGTTTGTCGTGGTCTGGGTGTTTGTGCTTGTGTAGTGTGTGTTTCCGGACCTCCGACACATGATCATGAAATCCTTATGAAGTCCATTTTGTGTGATACGTTTATATAATTTTATTAAAAAAATAATCATAATGAAAATACGTAAAAAATATTATCCTTAAATTACTATATATTTATTATTATTAATAAAATGGCGTCTTTCACCAAAAGATGTAGCTTTGTAATCAAAGGACGATTGTAACCATAGGCGCTATTATGGAGAAATCAGCTGACCATCCATTTCATATTTTTATAAGTCAAAACAGGGTTTTTATACAAAAGTAAAAATTAACTGTTAGAATATAGAATGATTTGATAGCGATAGTTTTACATAACCTTCAGTTGACAGTAAATAGAATTCACGTCGAAAATTATCAAAACGAAAATGTAATTTTTCAATAGTTACCCTTTCACCTTCAAGATATTGCAAAATGTGGAGAATATGTTAGTTTTCCCAAACTAAATTTGAATTTTACAGCATATACTATGCGCAAGTATATTCAAAAAACTTAAGTTTCTTGCTAGTTCTGATAGAATCTATATTCCGAACCGGCAAACTTCACTCTAAACTAAAAACTCTTATGACAGATATACGAAGTTCAAAGCTTGTAAAAAATAACATAAATAAAGTATATTAAAATTTAAATTATATCGTTCAACGAAAATAATGTATGTTATGAATTATAATTAATATACAGTAAGGTGTCGAAATTAAAAAAAAAATGTAAGAAATCGGGCGATGAAGTAAATGGGCGCGAAAAAGTCGCTTGTAATACTGGCTATCATCTAATTTTCTTTACTTGGCTTATAGACAAATATGACGTACCACATATGGATGCTGATAAGCAATAATGTGTCAACCCACAAAAAGTCTAATTTGGAGATATTGATGTATTTTAATACATCATCACCTATTTAACAGTATTCAAAAAAAGTCGAAGTCATATAAACTAAATAAGTACCGAAAAACGTTTATTAATTAATCGTTTCGTATTTCAAGTGCGTTCCGTATTTTGCAATTTATACAATAATCTCAAATATTTGAAAAACCTATTATTAGATTATATATTAAATATATCAATCTCATTTTAATTCAAGATAGCGTTTATCAAGCAATGAAATAAAAAATGGATATATACTTCTTCAAATATATTTATTAAGAATAGGTTTGACATCTTCAGACGCCATTTTCACAAAATGAAGTCCGTGTGGCTTGACACAGTATTGCTTATCAGCGTCCATATAAGAGTTAGAGATGAGACATTGTCGAGCAAATGATTGAATGAAAACTTTTTTCATTCAATGAATGATGATATCGAAAAATAATGGTCGAAAATCCGTAATTAAAAAGAAAAGTATTGAAAAATTGACTATAAGTTTTAATATTTGCATTGAAAAATACTGTGGCTATTAATCTTTGCTTATATTCCAATACCACAAAAATTGCCTCTTTCCTGAATAACATCCAAGATCCGCCTGGACAGACGTAAGTCTAGTTGGATGCTGATAAGCAATAATGTCTCAACCCACAAAAAGTGAAATTCGGAGATATTGGTGTATTTTGATACTGCATCACCTATTGAACATTATTCAATAAAACATAAAGCCATATAAACTAAATAAGTACGGAAAGAGTTTCTTGATTAATTGGTTCGAATTTCCAGGTGGCTCCTTATTTTGTTATTTATACAATAATCTTATATTTATAAAAACTTTTTATTAGATAATATATTAAATATATCCACCTGCTTTTAATTCATTACAGCTTTAATCAAAAAAGAAAAGAAAATATGGATAAATACTATTTCAAACAAACTTATTAAAAATAGGTTTGACATCTTTAGGTGCCATTTTCTTAAAATGAAGTTTGTGTGGCTTGACACAGTATTGCTTATCAGCGTCTAGTTATGGAGTCTTTGTTGGAACCCTTTTTGTACGAAACTCTAAAAAGGTAAAAGCTTCAATTTCTAATACAATACGAATATCTGCAATAGTATGCAAAATGTATTTCCGAAATAAATCTGTCATGAATACAGATGTCGAATTCTGTATGCATTATTTTGAGACGGAATTTATTTCATAATCTCGATATTGAGAGTGTATTGAAATTGAAATTTTTGGTATAACAGAATGTTTTTTGGTATTAATAAACTTTTGCAAGACATAATTTTTGTGGAAAACTGTATTTCGATTTAACAAAGAAATTATACGTAGATTATTTTTTACTATTTACGTTATAATTTTTATGTTTTTAACACGCGCAACATAATAAGCTAATAAAATAGCTTCACCGCGCTTTTCTATACAAATAATATCAAAAGGTTTGTTTGTTTGTATGTAAATCTCTGAAACTACTGATTGGATTTAAAAAATTCTTGTAGCGTTAAATAGCCCGTTTATTGAGGATGATTATAGGCTATATTACATTACGATACAACTCATCGGAGCAAAGCAGTAACCATAAACGCGAAAAACTGCGAGGGACAGCTAGTTTACAATTAAATTAATCATTTGGTCACCTTATGCTTATCCGACTGTGTGAAAGGAAAGGAAAAGAAAAGTAATGTGTTTATTTTAAAGTAGTGAAACGTTAATTTAGAAGTTTGGTTTGATTTTCTATTAAAGCGTGTTTTTAAATTTTTAAACCTTTTTTTCTTCTTAGCTGTGGCTTTTATTCGTATTTAAGACAAACGTAATGAAAACCTCATCAATATCGCGATGCGCCTTGGGACGGTTATCAAACAACAGATACTTGCATCCGACATCGTAGCAATACATCGCGTCTCTCACGCCGACCAAAAAGATGGCCGACCTAAGAACATTATCATAAAGTTTACTACCAGAATGCTGCGTGATAATGTCTTAACATTAAGCCGTTCAGTGAAAGGACTCAACGCCGAGCAACTGGGTATATCTGGTTCTTCTCAAAAGGTTTATGTCAATGAACATCTAACACTTGAGAACAAACGCTTGTTTCGGGAATGTCGTGAACGAGCCAAGAAACATGAGCACAGATTCGTATGGACAAAACATGGAACCATCCTCGTGCGCAAAACTGAAACATCACCAGTACTCGCTATCCGTTCGAGGCATGATATGGCAAAAATTAAGTAGCTATTTCTATATACAGGTATCATGGTTTCCTTATTTATGTAATAAAACTATTATAAAAATACTTATGTTCGATATACATAAAATAAATTGCTTCGTGTTATTTCTTGATTATATTCTCGTGGTAACATTTAACAGAATCTTTAATAATAGACATGGCATAGTCTCAATAAGGCACATCGTACGGTACATCTTTTGCACTCTTACAGACTTATTACAGCATTGTGAATTAATTTACCTTCTAGGAATACTAACTATTAATCAAAATATTCTTATAAGTATTATATCTTTTATAATAATACTTTATACTTTTAGCAACGAAATTCGATAATTTAAATCACAATACATTGTCAATATATTACCAAAACTGTCGCGGATTAAGGACTAAATTAAACACAATCTATATAAATATTTTAATGAATAACTATGATATTATAATATTAACGGAGACGTGGTTACATGCTGATATATCGAACAATGAGTTCGTCGACTCTCGCTACCATGTGTATCGCAGCGATCGGAACCGAGAAGCCACATCGCGCCATGATGGCGGCGGCGTGCTGGTTGCGGTGCTGCGCTCGCACCGCTCGGCGCTGTGCGTGCTCAGCGCGCCCACGGTACTACCCCCAATTATTGATCATCTATTAATAGAATTGCGCACTGGAAAATCTCGATACATGGTAAGTGCAATATATATACCACCACGAGTGGATAATGAAGTTTATCGTTCTTATTTCAATAATATGCGTGACTTTATTCAGTTTACGGACGTACAAAACTTTTGTTTAGTTGGTGACTTTAACTTACCTTACCTCGAATGGGACTTCGATGGAAACAAAACAAAACCTTCAAATTTAAATATATACAGCCCTCCTAACTCTTACTTATTAGATTTCTTATCTTTATTCAACTGCGTACAAATAAATAACTTAAAAAATAATATAAATCGATTACTAGACTTATTTATAACAAATATCCATAATTCTAAAGCCTATTCTCCTACAATAGCCTTAACACCGGAGGACGCATATCACCCTCCATTTTATATATTAATGCCCTTTGATGGTATAGACAACTATATACAAAGTAATCCACAAACAAGATTTTGCTTTAGAAATGCCGACTATGAAGTTATTAATCAAGATATAATGAAAATTAATTGGAATGAGCTATTTAAAAATAAAAATGCTGAACTGAGTACTAATACTTTCTATGAACACATATATAACATCATACGCCAACGCATTCCCTTCAAAGTAGTTTCTAGTTCTAATTTCCCGGTCTGGTTTAGCCCTGCGCTAATACATATTTTTAAAAACAAAAATAACATTTGGATAAAATGGAAAAAATACAGAAATAAGTCTGATTACCTAGTATTTTCTATGTACCGTAAAAGATTTGAAAGGGAATCGCGAATATGCTACAACAAATATATTAATAAAATCGAAGACGATATCACAACGAATATTAAATATTTTCAGACATATATTAACAATCGCAAAAAGAAATCGGAGATCCCTAACAATATTCAGTACATGAATTCCGTAGCAAATAATGGCTATGACACATGTAAACTATTCTCAAATTTTTTTCTATCAGTTTTCCAGCCAACTAACTTAACCGAATCTTACAGCTGTACCGATATTAGTAACCTAGATATGGAAACCAGAGCTGAAAGTATTATATGTGACATAGTTATACCACCGAATCAAGTAAAAAAACAACTTAATGCCTTGGATCCCTCTAAAAGTGCTGGTATTGACAATATTCCGTCCGTCTTCCTTAAAAATACCGTTTCAACAATTTATATACCATTATGTGAACTTTACAATAAATCCTTAAGAGAGGGCGTATGTCCAACGGTGTGGAAAACAGCTAGAATTACTCCAGTGCATAAGGGAGGCTCAAAAAAAGACGTGACTAATTATCGACCTATCTCCATCCTTCCAGTTTTAGCGAAGTTATTTGAAAAACTTATACATCGCAGCATATATCCACTTCTTCACAACATCATAATTCCGCAACAGCATGGTTTTGTCTGTAAACGTTCGACTACTACTAATCTCTTAGTTTATACTACCGAATTATTTGAGAATTTAGATGCCAACCTACAAACAGATAGTATATATACGGACTTTAGGAAAGCGTTTGACAGTGTAGATCATAAAATACTATTAGACAAAATTGCTTTCAATGGTATCCGAGGTAATCTCTGGAGATGGTTTAAATCTTACATTATAAATAGAAAACAGAGAGTTGTTATAGATGGATATGAGTCGGGTACTGTTACAATTACCTCAGGTGTCCCTCAGGGGTCTATTCTTGGCCCCCTATTGTTCATTCTCTTCATTAATGATATCAATGACTGTTTTATCCATTGTAAATATTTATTGTATGCTGACGACCTTAAAATATATCGTACCATTACAGACAGCTCTGATCACCACAAATTTCAGGAAGATATAACTCGACTTACAGAATACTGTAATAAAAACAAGCTTAAATTTAACCTACAGAAATGTAAAACTATAACTTTCACTAAGAAAAGAAAGGTCAGTAAATACGATTATTCATTGTGTGGTACTACTCTTGGAAGGGTTCTAAATATTAAAGATCTAGGAGTGATTTTGGACAATAAACTTACACTTGATCTACACATTGAAAGTATTTGTGACAAAGCATATAAAATGTACGCCTTTATTTTGCGTGCGTGTAATGACTTCAAACGCTCGACCACACTTGTTCATCTATTTAAAATGTTGGTACGTTCGCAGCTAGAATACGCAGTTGCTGTTTGGGATCCATATTATAATATTTATACTGATAGACTCGAGAGAGTGCAGAAGAAATTCCTTCGATACTTACATTTTAAATGTTACCACAGCCGCATACCATATTCTAGATTATTAGAAAAATATAAGTTATCGCTATTAAAATCAAGGAGACTACAATTACAAGCGAAGTTACTGTATGACTTTTGCCATAACAAATTCGATTGTATAGATATTATAAATAAAATTTGTTACCAGGTACCGATCAGGCCTCACATAAGAGCGTGTCGTACTGCATCACTTTTTACCTTACCTAAAACACGAACTAACGCTGGTAGACGCTCGCCTATGTGTCGTCTGATCGATACTTATAATAAGTATTTTAATGATATAGATATCTTCACAACCCCTATTAGTAAATATAAAAAATCTGTTTTGGATAACTTGCAAAATATTAATACATTGCTATATAAACATAATAAATAAAAATTGTTAACATATTTTCAAAAACTGGTCTTATGTAGTTAGTACCAACTTTTCTTTTGCCCATTATTTTATTTTGCGATTTAAATTTTTAAATTAAGTACAAATAAAAATGTTTCTTTATTTTCTTTACTTGAAGCCCCACACTTTGTTTAACAAAAATTTAAACTATTGTAATTGTTTTGTAAATTTATAAGTAAATAAATATATAAGTTAAGAAATTTAATATATAACAATTGTACCGTCACATCTCTCAACAACTTTGTTATAATAATTAATATGTGGTTAACGGTGTTGGTCTCACAATTATGTATTTTATAGACCTAAACTTTGTACTAAGACATATTGTGATACTGTTTGTTAATCCTCAATAAATAAATAAATAAATAAAAGACTATAAATGGACGCTGATAAGCAATACTGTGTTAAGCCACACGAACCTAATTTTGTGAAAATGGTGTATTAAGATGTCAAACCTATTCTTAATCCATTTATTTGAAGACGTATATGTCTATCTTTTCTTTTATTATTGTATAAATTTCAAAATATGGAACGCACTTGATATTCGAAACATTTGATTAAGAAACTTTTTCCGTACTTATTTAGTTCAGATGACTTGAAATTATTTTTAATCATATTAAATAGGTAACGGAGTATCAAAATACATCAATATGTCCGAATTTTTTTTTGTGGGTTGACACATTATTGCTTATCAGCATCCATATATATTTTTATACATATATTGGCGCAGTGGTCACTGCAACTGACTAAAGTGCTAAGGATTGCGGGTTCGATTCCCGCTCACGCTAAATGTCTGTATTGGCCATACGGATGTTTGTCGTGGTCTGGGTGTTTGTGCTTGTGTTGTGAAAATTAATATATTTAATATATTATAAGGTTTAGATAGATATTTGTTATTAAGCTATTTATCTTTTTTGCTAAGTTGGTTTTAAGTAATAGGGTCTTATGTATTTTAATATTTCTTCCAATATTTTTAATATTGCATATTCAAATTCAAACATGCTTTATTCATATGGTCACGTCAGTTCTACGTGAAGTTAGCGCTGATTCGGATTGTAGACTTTATTGAGAATAGCGGACGAGAAAAATTATACCAAAAATTATTTTAAAAGAAACTTGGTAGTTTTTAAAGTATTTTTTAAAGAAAATTGTGCGTACAGAGAAGTAACGTAGTAAACGTAATAAAGTAAATTTCCTACACTTTATTTTTATATTTAATTGTTAAAATACATTAAAACAATAAAAAAACAACCGCATAAATCCTCTTTTGTTTATTATTGAGCTCTGAGGTCACATTGAGAATAGATTATCTGTGGTCAATCTTGACTTCGGTTGAAAATTTAATGAACTACGGTCGAATTTTGAACACTAGGTCACTTCATTTTGATGCGAAATGCATCTAAAGATGTCAAACCTATTCTTAATAAATTTGTTTTAAGAAGTATTTAACTTTTCTTTTTTTATAAAAAGTATAATTAATTAAAAGCAGATTGATATATTTAATATATTATCTAATAAAAAGTTTTTCAAATATTTGAATTTATTGTATAAATTGCAAAATATGGAACGTACTTGTAATTCAAAGCAGTTAATTATGAAACTTTTTCCGTTTAGTGAATATGATTTGAATATTTTTTTTTTTCGAATAATGTTAAAAAGGTGATGCGGTATCAAAATACATTAATATCTCCAAATTTGATTTTTTGTGGGTTGAACCATAATAGCTTATCAGCATCCAATTATATAGACAGGCATGGCTGCACGTTCGTGTGCGATCCGTTCTTGCAGTTCTCTTGTGTCTTAATGTATGGGATGTCTTGCACAAAGCGCTCTGTCAATTAATGAGTTCGATGGTGTGTCATGGCAGGACTCTTGATGGTAATCCTATTCGATTGATGCGATCATTATAGTGTAAAAGTACATTTAAATATGTATTGCTGTGTATTACATGTAAAGACCTATATCACAGGATCGTAAGATCCTAATGGGTGTGTGTGAGTGAGAAACTGTTAATAAACAATTCATTAGTAACGTCAATATGCAATTGCATAATCAAAGCAATGATTTGTGTTGTTCACGAAGGTATTACGGTAGCTTACATATCAAATTATCAGTCTTTTCACTTACATTTACATAAGTTGTTAAATAAAAGTTACTCATTATAATATAAGCTATCTGCTAGGTCCCTTCAAAATACAGCCGTTTCGGAACTTAGGCGTAAAAACTGTATATATTCTCATTTACATTTTATTAAAAAAATAATTTGAAGTTACAAACAGACACTATAACTTTATTTATGTATTTTTAAAAACACAACGTTTGCCCGCTTATTATAAAAAAAAAATAATAATAAAAAAAATAATCATGTAATCTATGCTTCTTTACTTGTTTTATTAAGCAGAGACATATGGCGTACTTGAAACCACACGAATGACTTATTGCCTACATGTAATATGGATGCTGATAAGCATTAATGTGTCAACCCACAAAAAGTCAAATTCGCAGATATTGATGTATTTTGATACTGCATCAACTATTCAACATTATTCAGAAAAAAAAAACAAGTAATATAAACTAAATAAGTACGGAAAAAAGTGTCTTAATAATTGTTTCGTATTTCAAGTGCGTTCCATATTTTGCAATTTATAGAATAATCTGAAATATTTGAAAAACTTTTTATTAGATAATATATTAAATATATCAATCTACTTTTAATTCATTATACTTTTATTAAAAAAAGGAAAGCAAAGATGGATATAAACTTCTTTAAACAAATTAAGTAAGAATAGGTTTGACATCTTTAGACGCTATTTTCTCAAAATGAAGTCCGTGTGGGTTGACACATTATTGCTTAGCAGCGTCCATATATAGACGAGAAAAACATCGTCATTGCATTGTGTTAAAAACACAACGTTTGCCAGTTATTATAAAAAATAAATAAAAAGAATAAAATTGTTTTTTAATCTATTTTTCTTTACCTGTCTTATTTAGCAGACATCTGGCGTCCTTCAAACCACACAAATAACTCGAATATTTCTTTATAATGAATAATAATATTCGAAAATTCATGATTTTCGTTTCGAGTATAGTTACCAAATGAGCCAAGTAAAGGAAAATATACTTAGAATATAATATAAAATGATGCAGCGTTAGTAGCGTCAGTGTTAGTATCGTTGTATAGGTTGTGGCATCGACAGATAGGATTCAATTACTTGACAAACTACAAAACAGAAGCCCCGGCATCGATTCCGAGTTGAGGAGCCTCTTCAACCGAACAATTTGCAAATTGGAATTTCGACTTGTAACTAATTTACTGCTTGTTAATCTGTTAAGATTGTTTGTTCGGATTTTAAATTGTATTGTTTAGGTTTACAGTTTAATCTGTAGTGAAATTTATAAAGCTAAAAGGTTTTTTTTTATCGGTATAATCTTGGGAAGTATTTGAGTTGTCGTTAATTAAGGAAGGTTATAAATATACATATATTATGTGGTCTTACATAATATAAAACAAGGTCGCTTCCCGCCGTCTGTACGCTTAGATATATAAAGAACGTAACGGATTTTTATATGCGGGTCTGAATATAAACTTTCTCTAGTATATGTAGGCCCCTCTTTCCCACCGAGTACTCTGGGCACTTGGCTAGGGCCCCGCGATCGATGAGGGCACAATAGTTCCCATCAGTTTACGGAGAAGTGATTGATGATTATGACTCTTTTAAAATTTGAAAGATACCTGCTCCATCCATACGTATTTCCTGTGAATAGTAGATATATGTCTAAACAAAAAACTGGTCAAGTGCGAGTAGGACTCGCGCACCGAGGGTTCCGTACAAACTTATAGAAATCTATATAAGACTAACCCATCTAGGCCATTTGTGGTCTTCATCATCAGTTCCAACATAAGTTACTATCAAAAATACCTAAATCGGTATACGCTTGCCTATAATATTTGAGGAGTTCCCTCAATTTCTCCAGAATCCCATCATCTGATCCTGACCTGAAGACAATGGGACCACCTTGGAAGTATACCTTTTCAAACAAAAAAAAAATTTGAAAATCGGTACACAAATGGCGGCGTAATCGGCGAACAAATATAAAAAAAAATTAAATACAAGGTCGAATTGAAAACACTCCTTTTTAGAAGTCGCTTAAATATAATCAAATATTATGTAAATATGGATCACGTCCCAAAAACTATTTTGAAACTATTTAGGAGCACTTTAATTTAAAACACAATCATGGATGCAATCCATGGAAACACAAAATTTTATTTTAAGTACTAATACACCTTATACTTTCAATAAAGCAAAGTTATAGCGCGATTCAGGCTACACTTAGCGCCATCTCTTGACAATTTCAATGAACTAACTTGTTGACATTAACAACATAATTATATTACATTTTATTCTCGTTTTATTTTTATTTATATTCTACTACACTCCACTACCCCTGCACTACGTTCGTAAAATATTTAGATTTACATTATCAATCAAAATATCGAAATATAATATTAGTGTTGCCAAGACGAAAATAATTAGTCCTTAATTCGAACAAAACTAATTGTTTATTTATAAATAACTAATTATATTACTAATGACCAGAAGACTTATAGGTGTAGATAAATAAGTAAATTAAATAACTCGATCTGTTTGAATTTAATTTTAAAATTTTCGTACTAAGTCAATACGAGTACTTAAATCAAATCGCGTGAAGCTCTTATATTGAATGTTAATTACGTAATGACGTTATAAATCGACGATAAAACTTTTAAGTGAAAAGTTTATTGTATAATTTTTAGCGCGTTTAAATAATAATTAAAATAAAATTTTTTATTAATCGAGCAGAATTATATCACAGTTAATGTCAAAATGTTGTAATAGATGGCATTAGCTGTACGCTGCATCGCGCTATCATTTTGTTAGCTGCGATATATAGATTGCATTGCGTTGTTTATAAAGGTTTGCTGCTTTTTAATGTTTTCGTATTGATACAAATTTCTTCTCAGTGTTTGTAAAATTGTTTTTTTGACCATGGTCAACTTCTATGTTAATTTGTTACAAGTACATATAATTTTTATTCTAAGATTAATATATTTTTCGCTTGATCAATTTACAACTTGATACATTTACGCGTTCCTGAGAAAAAGGTTGAAAGACAGACGTACAGACTGACAGACACACGAACAGAAATTTACAGTTTTCAGATTTTTTCCTTTATGTATACTAAAGGACCTTGCTCCTGGCCAAATTTCATAATGCTTGGTCAATGGGAAGTACCCTATAGGTTTTGATTCCCTTGCGAAAACGTTAAAAACGCTATCATACTTAAAATATGTGATATAAATGACCGTATCTTTTGATTGCGTTAACTTAGAAGTTTGATTTTTTCACAGCTCTTAGTAATTACAACTCTGAGTACTTGACGTTGATAAAAATTTGTTACCTTCACGCGTTTCTGAGAAAAAGGTTGAAAGACAAACTTACAAACAGACAAACATACATACAAATATTTACAGTTTTCAGATTTTTTCCTTTATTTGTACCATAAGATCTCACTTCTTGCCAAATTTCATCGTGCTAGGTCAATGGGAAGTACCCTATAGGTTTTGATTCCCTTGCGAAAACGCTAAAATGGTCAAAATATACGACATATTTTCCATTATCTTTTGATTGCGTTGACTTAGAACTTTAATATTTTCACGGCCGCATGTCATCATAGACTTGAGTATATGATATTAATTTCAACATGATACGTCTATGCATTTCTGAGGAAAAAGGGTTGACATCCCGACAGACAGACAGACAGACAGACAGACAGACAGACAGACAGACAGACAGACGGACAACAAAGTGATCCTATAAGGGTTCCGTTTTTCCTTTTAAGGTACGGAACCCTAAAAAGAAATAAAAAAAAAATGTCCACTTTCAAAGTCATAGGGGCCGTATTTTCCTAATGTGCCCAGGACCTTTAATAGGTTCCGACGCTCCTGTCTATATTATAATACATGCATATAGAATAAATAACTGGTCAAGTGCGAGTAGGACTCGCGCACCGAGGGTTCCGTACAAACTTATAGAAATCTATATAAGACTAACTCATCTACGCCATTTGTGGTCTTCATCATCAGTTCCAACATAAGTTACTATCAAAAATACCTAAATCGGTATACGCTTGCCTATAATATTTGAGGAGTTCCCTCAATTTCTCCAGGATCCCATCATCTGATCCTGACCTGAAGACAATGGGACCACCTTGGAAGTATACCTTTTAAAACAAAAAAAAAATTTGAAAATCGGTACACAAATGGCGGCGTAATCGGCGAACAAACATAAAAAAAAATTAAATACAAGGTCGAATTGAAAACACTCCTTTTTAGAAGTCGCTTAAATATAATCAAATATTATGTAAATATGGATCACGTCCCAAAAACTATTTTGAAACTACTTAGGAGCACTTTAATTTAAAACACGATCATGGACGCAATCCATGGAAACACAAAATTTTATTTTAAGTACTAATACACGTTATACTTTCAAAACAAAAAGTTATAGAGCGATTCAGGATACACCTAGCGCCATCTCTTGACAATTTCAATAAACTAACTTGTTGACTTTGACCTTAACAACATAATTATATTATATTTTATTTTCGTTTTATTTTTATTTATATTCTACTACACTCCACTACCCCTGCACTACGTTCGTAAAATATTTAGATTTACATTATCAATCAAAATATCGAAATATATATTAGTGTTGCCAAGACGAAAATAATTAGTCCTTAATTCGAACAAAACTAATCGTTTATTTATAAATAACTAATTATATTACTAATAACCAGAAGACTTATATGTGTAGATAAATAAGTAAATTAAATAACTCGATCTGTTTGAATTTAATTTTAAAATTTTCGTACTAAGTCAATACGAGTACTTAAATCAAATCGCGTGAAGCTCTTATATTGAATGTTAATTACGTATTGACGTTATAAATCGACGATAAAACTTTTAAGTGTAAAGTTTATTTTATAATTTTTAGCGCGTTTAAATAATAATTAAAATAAAAATTTTTATTAATCGAGCAGAATTATATCACAGTTAATGTCATAATGTTGTAATAGATGGCATTAGCTGTACGCTGCATCGCGCTATCATTTTGTTAGCTGCGATATATAGATTGCATTGCGTTGTTGATAAAGGTTTGCTGCTTTTTAATGTTTTCGTATTGATACAAATTTCTTCTCAGTGTTTGTAAAATTGTTTTTTTGACCATGGTCAACTTCTATGTTAATTTGTTACAAGTACATATAATTTTAATTCTAAGATTAATATATTTTCCGCTTAATCAATTTACAACTGGATACATTTACGCGTTCCTGAGAAAAAGGTTGAAAGACAGACGTACAGACTGACAGACACACGAACAGAAATTTACAGTTTTAGGATTTTTTTCTTTATGTATACTAAAGGACCTTGCTCCTGGCCAAATTTCATAATGCTTGGTCAATGGGAAGTACCCTATAGGTTTTGATTCCCTTGCGAAAACGTTAAAAACGCTATCATACTTAAAATATGTAATATAAATGACCGTATCTTTTGATTGCGTTAACTTAGAAGTTTGATTTTTTCACAGCTCTTAGTAATTACAACTCTGAGTACTTGACGTTGATAAAAATTTGTTACCTTCACACGTTTCTGAGAAAAAGGTTGAAAGACAAACTTACAAACAGACAAACATACATACAAAAATTTACAGTTTTCAGATTTTTTCCTTTATTTGTACCATAAGATCTTACTTCTTGCCAAATTTCATCGTGCTAGGTCAATGGGAAGTACCCTATAGGTTTTGATTCCCTTGTGAAAACGCTAAAATGGTCAAAATATACGACATATTTTCCATTATCTTTTGATTGCGTTGACTTAGAACTTTAATATTTTCACGGCCGCATGTCATCGTAGACTTGAGTATATGATATTAATTTCAACATGATACGTCTATGCATTTCTGAGAAAAAAGGGTTGACATCCCGACAGACAGACAGACAGACAGACAGACAGACGGACAACAAAGTGATCCTATAAGGGTTCCGTATTTCCTTTTAAGGTACGGAACCCTAAAAAAGAATGAATTTTAAAGATTTAAAATGTGGTATTGAGGAAAACTACATTGCACAAAGCGATGGGCTGCTAGAACTTAATATAATTAATAAAAAGTATAGAGCGAATTTTGTATGTGCGTAGTAAACTCCGAAACAACTAAACGTATTATAAAAATTTTTGTACCATTACAGAATTGTTTTATATCACTCACGAGAAATTACAAATGTAATTCTCGCCTTAAGTTTTAGTTTAAATTGTACCATTAAAATATAATTTCAGTCGTTTTAACGTTAATGTATCTGCAGTGAACTTCGTAATCGTGTAATAATCTGTGTCAATTTTCAAGCTGGTGGAATGGCGGACGAAATTTGAATATCACATTAAACTTGAGCAAGATACAATATTTTGATGTTGTTAAGCCACGTTTACATTTTAGCTTTTAAGTTATTTTCATTTATTTCCATTGTGAAATTAAATTAATTTTATGTTTAAATTCATCTCGTGTTTAGTAGTAAAGGAAACCTCATATTTAATATAATCGTGATATTTAATGGTAATGGCTCACAGTCAGCTCGTGACCACGACGAATGTAACTTCATCGAAACGTCGGGCAATAAAAAGGTATTACTACCATTAGTTATCGCGGTAAGACCCGTTATATTAAATATGAATAGTGTAAATCGCGAAAGTTTATAATATGTAAAGGAAAACATTGCTAAGAATGCATGTGGAACGAAATTCTGACACAAGCTGGTAGCGTTAGCAGATTCGATATTTAAAACTAAAAAAAAAACGAATTAAACTTATTTTTAATTCTTTTTCATAAATGGTGAGCCTGTAAAAACCTAATTCAACGTATGCTCGACAAGCACCTTGTAAAATAAACAAATTATGCTTCCATTAACACCAATACTGTAATACAGAATATATAACTGAACGAAAATGTCCATAATAATTATAATAGGAAAACATGTATAACAATATTACTGACGAACACATAATATTTTAATATATTCTTTTCTATACTATATTTATCTCACTAGCTGTACTCCGCGATTTAACCCGCGTTAAGTTGAAGAAGAATTATATTTATATAATTATTATGAAATAATGAATATAAACAATGTCCCACTTGAATCGGATATTGTCAACTATTTTATTGGTTTCAATTTTGTATTCGCGTAAATCTTTTTAATTTTTTTATTGATTAATTTAAATAAATATATTTTTTTAATAAAAGTAGACTAAGTTACTCCTTATAACCTTAATTATCTGTGAATGAAAGTCCCGCCAAAATCGGTCTAGCTATTTTAGAGATTCGCCGGAACAGACAGACAGAGAGATAAAAAATAAAAATTTGTGTTTTTGATGTAAGTACTGTGTATACTTTTTTAGGCATTTAGTTAAAAGCTGTTCATTTGATATTACAAAAAGACACATACATTTTCTTTATTTGTATGTTCTATGTACAAATTTAGAGAAAGGCAAAGGTCCTAAGCTTTACTTTTGTCTAAGGAAAAAATATAACACAGACCTTAAGCCTACGTTTCTCTATGGCGCAAAATATAAATCGTATCATGATCCACTAGCGTGGACGCAGCTTAAGCTGAGTATCTATCAACGTCAGATCGTATGTATTATGAAACTTTTATTATAACAAACAAAAGTGTCTCTTGAAATAAGTATTTTTCTTAGCATTCTTTGTCGTTTTCGCGGTAAAATTACTGACATGATACCTATCGAAGTAAATGAGGTCATTGTGTGAGGGTGACTATTTCTAATATGTGGATAATGTGGACAGACACGTTGGCGCAGTGGTCACTGCAACTGACTGTAGCGTTAACGGTCGCGGGTTCGATCCCCGCTCACGGCAAATGTCTGTATTGGCCATACGGATGTTTGTCGTGGTCTGGGTGTTTGTGTTAGTGTTGTGTATGTTTCCGGTACCCCGACACAAGGTCACAGGATCTTAATGGGGGCCGTTGAGTGTGATACGTTTATTATTATTAATGCAAAGATATTTTTTAAACATTTTTATAAAACTATTTTTATAAAAATATGATTACTATATTGACTGACACGTTGGTGCAGTCGCTACAACTGACTGAAGCGCTAACGGTCGCGGGTTCGATCCCCGCTCACGGCAAATGTTTGTATTGGCCATACGGATGTTTGTCGTGGTCTGGGTGTTTGTGTTAGTGTTGTGAGTGTTTTCGGACCCCCGACACAAGATCACGCGATCTTAATGGGAGCCGTTGAGTGTGATGCGTTTATTTATATTCTACATTTCTATACAAATATAAATAAAGTCAATATTATGTTATTACATTCATTATACCTTTTATCAAAATAGAAAAGAAAAGATACGTTTTCAAACAAATTTATTAAGAATAGATTTGACATTTTTAGACGTCATTTTCTTAAAATGAGGTCCTCGTGGCTTGACATAGAACTGCTTATCAGCGTCCATATATAGCTATGCGTGACGGTTAATATAACTTACTAACTTTAGTATTCACGCCTGAAGTAATCAGTGCTGTGTGTAAGTTTACGCAAACGTTGTACTAGTGCCTATTTAATATCAACGTCAAAGTTTCTCGTGAATATTTTCCTTTAAAAGTGCTGTACAACTGGACGCTGATAAGCAATAATGTGTTAAGCCACAAAAAGTCGAATTCGAAGATATTGATGTATTCTGATACTAAGTTACCTATATAACATTATTAAAAAAATTCAAGTTATCGAGACTAAATAAGTATGGAAAAAAGTTTCTTAACTCAATGTTCCGAATTTCAGATGCGTTCCATATTTTGCAATTTATAAAATAATATTAAATACTTAAAAACTTATTATTAGATAACATATTAAATAAACCTATCTACTTTTGATTCATTATACATTTTATCAAAATAAAAAAAAAATAAATGTATACGACTTCAAACAAATTTATTAAGAATAGGTTTGACATCTTTAGACGCCATTTTCTCAAAACGAAGTACGTGTGGCTTGACACATTATTGCTTATCAGCGTCCAATTAATGTTTCGAATATTAAAGTGTGTTTAATATGTTGCAATATGCAATAATCTATAATATATTTTAAAAACTTATTTGTAGATAAAACTTTTTGTTGTAAATTTGCTTTTAATTAATTATCTCTTTATCAAAAGAGAAAAGAGATGATGGATATATACATCTTTAAACAACTTTGCTAAGAATAGGTTTGACATCTTTAGACGCCATTTTCTCAAAATAAAGTCCGTGTGGGTTGACATAGTATTGCTTATCAGCGTCCAGCTATACAAGTGTCAATAAAACACTCGTTAGGCGAAAATTACACTTATAAGTTTTGCTTTCAGACTTTCATAAACATTTCATTAATTATTTATCATTATTCTACACCTAAAAGAATTTATTGTCAGTGTCTTTATTTTTGACAGCAATAGCTTTCGTAAGTGTATTTCGTAGTGTAACGTTGTAACAGTTACTAGGTTACTAGGTAACTGTTACAAGGTTACAGAGTTGTTGTCATTAAAAAATCATTAATAGAAAAAGCATACTATTCAGTATATGACTACATTAATGATAAAGCCGCGTGGAATAATAGGGCGTTGATATTCTCGCAGGATAACTGTAGCTAATTGTATCAAACAATATTGTGCAAAAATATATTTAAAAGAGTAACTACTGAGTTTCTCGCCGGCTCTTCTCAGTAGAGTCCACACTCTGAGCCGGTGGTAGCTTTACGTGGAACTGACATCACAAATAAAGTATATTTTGAGTTTAAGTTTGAGTTTTATGTCAATTACGAGAGACAAATTTGCAAACTAATTATAGCCTTACGTTAACTTTGCGTACACTTACACTTAAAGTACAATTTTATTTGTACATACATCTATATTATAAATGCGAAAGTAATTCTGTCTGTCTATCTGTTACGCTTTCCCGCTTAAACCTCTCAACCGATTTTAATAAAATTTGGCACAGACAATCTTTAGACCCTGAGAAATGACATAGGCTACCTTTAATTGCAAAAGAAGGGATAAAGAGATTTAAATAAAGGTTGGAAGTTAGTATGGGATTTCTTAATTTTAAAAGATAAAACCATGAAATATTTAATCACTTGATAAGAAATAAAAAAAAATTGTTCTAGCGTTTTTGAAAGTTCGACCTGGGAGGGGATGAAATAGGGGTTGGAAGTTTGTATGAAAGTCCTATGTTAAGTCCGAGTGTAACCGCGAGGAGTTGCTAGTAAACCACAAGGCGTAAACACTTGTAAGTTCTACTCTCATAACTGATGTAAAATATTTTTGCAACCTGGGAACAGTTATCTAAATAGCATTACATTTTTTATAGCAGAGGGGGTAAATGAGCTAACAGATCACCCGATGAAAAGTGATATTGCCTTCCATGGACTTTTCCAGCACCAGAAGAGCTACGAAATGCCTACATTTTTACGTAAGTAATTCTCGCGTAATACGATTCAAAAGAAACTTTAAAAGTAAAGTAACTAATGGAAAATCAAACTTGACTGAGGAGTCTAGATGTAGGCTACTGACTACAGCTCGTAAATGCTCGTCCCCACGGTGGCAGTACCTCACTCTCAGAAGATCGGCGTAATAAATAAGACGTCGATAGTAAATTCCTTGAAGTGTAAAGGTAAATAATTTATATAAATCTTATGTAAATGTATGAGCGAAACTTATAAGTTTAATAAAAAAATAATGCAAATTTTGTATTTTTATTGGAAAAAAATTAATAAGAGTCCAATTTAATACATCCAATTGTATAAAATATTCAAACAACTGTATCTACATATAACCGTTACTAAAAAGGAAAGCTGTTACTTATATTAAATTCATTATCCAATGTACGTATATCTAATATATCATTAAATTAAAGAAAAAACACGAAGTTAACTTACCTAGTCTTAAAGTTTTAGTAAAGAACACTTGGTAAATGGTGGCACTCGTTGTTTTTCTATAACGTAACCTGCAACAAAGAAACGAAAATATTTAACACTAGAAAGACTGAAACTCAGTATACACTTATATTGTCCAAAATCAATCAATCAATATAGTTATAACATATAAATATATACCAGAAATAAAGGATGGAGAGGTAACAACAATTATAACGCATTTATATTTTGTACAAAAAGTTCTAAGAAATTCATCATATACGTAAAGAATGTCATCATATACGTAATTGTTTCTCTAATTGAAATTAAAATGCAGTTAAAACGAAACTTCTAACTACAACAAAGTTCAAAAATATTGTAAAGAAACGTTTGTGTGATATTACGATATTAAAGTTTTTGTAGATGATGACACACCATGGGAATAAGGCGATCGCGTTCAAACTATCTCAATAAATTTTATAATTTGTAATAGATTATGACGTTCTTGAAAAAATAATAATAATTCAACAAAAGGCAAAAAAAAAGAATCCCACTGAGTTTCTTTCGCGGTTTCTTCTCAGGTCTGAGGCTTAATCTTTTCCGAAACCGTGATAGATTCATTTGCTAGTCGTTCAAAAAGACAATGTAAATTCCTTATTTTGAATAAAAATATTTTGATTTTGATTTTTTGATTTTATATTGTACAGAAGTAACGTATGAACATTTGTTAGTTCTAATGGAGAACCTCGGAAACTAAAATCGGGACTGAAAAATTCTTTTTGCGTTAGATAACCCACTTATTGTGGAACATTATAGGCTATAATGTATCTTTTTTTCGAAAATACAGGATGTTTCATTCAGATGAGTCAGTAGAGAAATCTGAAAGTACGAGAACAATTTCTTAAAAGAAACCATGTGTTCGATTTTGTAGAAAAAAAAAACTACATTAAAAAGTTTTGCAGAACTCAACACAGTTTGGAAATCGTACTTCATAGTTTTGTGGAGTAAAAAAATGTTTGTAGAATTTTTTTGCTCTATAGCTATTATAGTTTCGAATTTCTCTCTACTGACCTGAATGAATCATCCTGTATATAAAAGGTGGTTACTGACTGATCTAACAACACACAGCTCAAATCACGGAAAATTGGCATGCTAATAATTATGACGTAGCTGATTCTAAAAGATTTTTAAAAAATCCGAACCCTAAGGGGATGAAATCGGGCGCAAATGTATGGTGAAGTCAACGTTACATAATAAATATTTACAAACAACAAATAATTCTTATATAACTTGAAATAAGTAGTGTACAGCACTGAAAAAAACTTATGTAAATGTTTATAAAAGTTTGAGAGCAAAACTCTTAAATGTGACTCTCGCCAAATAAACAAAATGTAACATTGACCACAATAACTTTAGAAGGGCCATATAACGTAGTTATGACATTATAAAGCTATTCTCGCTATGCCCCGCGGTTTATCCTATGTTAATTTGACGAAAAATTAAACCTATTTATATAATGCTTGCCTTCTCTGCTTGAGTCGGGTACAGATTAATGTTCCATTGGTTTCGATTTGTTTTTATTTATTAATTAAAATAAATAAAATAAAAGTAGCTTTAGTTATTCCTTATAACATAAGCTATCTGTTAGTGAAAGTCCCGTCAAAATTAGTACAGCCGTTTTATAGATTAGTCGAAACAAACAGACCGACAGACAGACAAAAATTAAAAAAAAAAACGTGTTTTCGATGCAACGTATACGTTTATATGCATTTAGTTAAAGCTGTTCATTTGATATTACAAACAGACACTTCAATTTAATTTATTTACATAGATATGTAAGTTTATCTCTTGGACGACGTTGCCTAGCAACCAGCTAGGGACTCACAGGCGAGAGTGCCATTAGATCAAAAAGTCAATTCTATACAAACATAACAGTCGATCTTGCGAAGGACGAAAACGTGTACATACTCTTCACGTCAAATAGTACGAACGTTATACATCTTTCGTTATAAAATATAATTTAAAACGTATGTTAGTAATAGAATTCCTTAATACCCTACAGTAAAGGTCGGTCGATGCCCTTTTGAAAACGTGTCAGCATGTCTGCTACGGCTCTGCATTCTCTGCGCTGTTACACTCATAACACCATTATAAATGCAAATGTACTTTTATCATTCTGTCATAAACGTAACACGTTTCGTACTGAACTATCTTTAATGTTTTGTTTGTATAGAAGTTATTTGCTCAAACAGTAAATGTTACGTGAAATGTTTTTCGGGATTTTGAAACTTGATGATATTCTATTGTTAGCAAAAAGCGGTATTTTATTAAAAAAAATAAAATAACTCGGGATTTCCTAATAAATAAAATTATAAACAACAAATTCAATATTAAGGGAAAGAATAAAAGATAACAATTAAATAAAGGTCTCGTCAACGTCCGTCAGTTCCGAGTGCTCAAGCAAAAGTGCCCCCATCTACGTTTGTGTTGCTCTTTTTATAATGTCATGATACTATGACACGTGACTGTAGCTCCTACAACTTTTTACCGCTAACACTATATTATAAAGAGGGAAAATTTGTTTAATAGTTTAAATTTAGGGGGTAATCTCTGAAATTGCTGATGCGATTTGAAAAATTGTTTTTGTGTTGGATAGCCTATTTATTGAGGAATGTTATAAGCTTTATTACATTACGCTACGATTTATAGGACCGAAGTAGTAATCATATTCGCGAGTGAAACCCCGAGGGGTAGCTAGTATAGACAAAAAATTAATAATAAATGAAATTCGTGTTGAAGTTATAGTAAATTTCTGTACTGTAATTTATTGCATAATTATTTTCATCGAAAAGTAAATTAAATCTTCAAAAAACTTTATGGACGCCATTTTTCCAATATGGCGGCGCGTCCGGTAAAGATACGAGGTCGTAAGGAAATTCGCAAAGCGCATGTCACAATTTATCACTTATCATCAGGTGTCTCGCCTGTTCGTTTTCCCGCTATTTAACATTCTTAAATACATATACATAATCCTATTTTGGAAATTAAAAAAAAACTATTTTTCATTGATATAGGCTACTTTTTTAATTTACTTAGTTAGTAAAAAGTGAATGAGTGATTTACCATTCTGCGTAGATGAAGTTGCGGGCACCACCTAGTACTAATATACATATACATAAAAGAATATCGCTTACAACCATCTTGATTAGGGTACCTTTCAAATTGTACCATAATTTTTAAAATAGCTTCAATGATTCCCGAGTTTACTTCGCAGATAAAAAATTTGCTCTCTCTTTGTTATCGATTGTTATATAAAAGACTTTTATCTCGACAATAAGATTCTTGGGAAAAAAAATGTATTTAAAAAATTTCAACCCAAAAGGTTCACACAACTTTATCTTTTAGATAAAAAAGTCTTTTAAAACGTCTTGACTCTAGAAATAAAAGAAAATACACAATCAACTGTGTTCGTCGCTTATTGAAAATTTCTCACAAAACAATCAGTTTTTCCTTTTTACATTTAACTTATAGGTTGTTTTCTTCCAAGACAATTCAAACGAATCTTGTAATAAAAATTGTAATATTCTATAAAACGAATCTATGGACGATTGCCGTTCATTAATGATTGCGAACGAAAGGAATGGAGAAAAAAAATTTTTTTTGTGCTAATGCAGAAAAGGTTTATTACCCGACTACGGGATGTAAGAGAAGGTAACGTGTTTATCAGTCTATGTATGTGGGTTTGTACATTTGTGCGACTATTTAGACCAAACTCGTGGGCCGATTTTGATAAATGACCCGTGGTTTGATTTGTCATAACGGAGTAAAAGTAAAGTAAAGTAAAGGTGAATTCTTATTTAGAATACTTACGTAATTTTTCAATTATAATAATTATTGTTTAAATTAAAATATATTTATTCAATTTTGGTTCTCACAAGTATTTATGTGTCGTCAATACACAAGAAAATACATTAATGACGAAGCTACCACCAATTCGGTAGATTCTACCGCGAAAAACAGGTAACTTTTAAAATTATGTTAATACAAATGTTTATTAATTACAAATTGATTAAACAAGCTGTATGAAAATAAGCGCCTACTAAACCCGCTAATAGAGACCGTAATTAATATATTTTATCAGGAAAGTTATTACGGTGAGTTATCGCGATTGCACTGCGATGCGTTTTAGTTGCGATAGCAATAGCACTCGCATAATTGCACTGCAGATCATACGTAATGGGTTGGAAGTTCTTTTTAATATTAATACGCTATGGTACGTCATTTTGTGTTTCTGGAATAAATAATTCAACGTATTAAAGTATTTCATATAACTAACTCGGGCCTTCCCATACATGTTTTCCAGCTATTTCTTAAATACATATACATGATTATGTATATGTATTTAAGAAATAGCTGGAAATCTAAATTGGAAATAAAAAAAAAACTATTTTTCATTGGTATAGGCTACTTTTTAATTTACTTAGTTAGTAAAAAGGGATAGAATGATTTACCATTCTGAAGTTGCGGGCACCATCTAGTACTAATATATACATAAAAGAATATAGCTTACAACCATCTTGATTAGGGTACCTTTCAAATTGTACCATAATTTTTAAAATAGCTTCAATGATTCCGGAGTTTACTTCGCAGATAAAAAATTTGCTCTCTCTTTGTTATCGATTGTAATATAAAAGACTTTTATCTCGACAATAAGATTCTTGGGAAAAAAAATGTATTTAAAAAATTTCAACCCAAAAGGTTCACACAACTTTATCTTTTAGATAAAAAAGTCTTTTAAAACGTCTTGACTCTAGAAATAAAAGAAAATACACAATCAACTGTGTTCGTCGCTTATTGAAAATTTCTCACAAAACAATCAGTTTTTCCTTTTTACATTTAACTTATAGGTTGTTTTCTTCCAAGACAATTCAAACGAATCTTGTAATAAAAATTGTAGTATTCTATAAAATGAATCTATGGACGATTGCCGTTCATTAATGATTGCGAACGAAAGGAATGGAGAAAAAAATTTTTTTTGTGCTAATGCAGAAAAGGTTTATTACCCGACTACGGGATGTAAGAGAAGGTAACGTGTTTATCAGTCTATGTATGTGGGTTTGTACCTTTGTGGGACTATTTAGACTGAACGCGTGTGCCGATTTTGATAAATGACGCGTGGTTTGATTTGTCATAACGGCGTAAATTTCATAGAAAATATAATAATTTGAAAAAATCAAAATGGCCGATTTTAGGCGCCATAATGTAAAAAAAAGAACAAATGAAAATCGATGAACTATGGTAATTAGGGTATCGTTAGGTATAGGTATTTAGATTTCTTACGTCATTTTTTAATCAGAATTACCATTTAGAATCTATAAGGTTAAAGTTAATTTATAAAGATCCTCTATGGCCTTGTTACTCAGTTGGGTTTTTGATATTTTCAATTAATTACTTGTTTCCTAATTGATATTGTTTAAATTAAAATATATTTATTCAAGTAGGTTCTCACGAGCACTTTTGTATCGTCAATACACAAGAAAATACATTAATGACGAAGCTACCACCAGTTCGGTATGTAGATTCTACAGCGAAAAACAGGTAACTTTTAAAATTATGTTAATACAAATTTTTATTTATTACAAATTGATTAAACATGCTGTATGAAAATTAGCGCCTACTAAACCCACTAATAGAGACCGTAATTTTGTCAGGAAAGTTATTACGGCGAGTTATCGCGATTGCACTGCGATGCGTTTTAGTAGCGATAGCGATAGCACTCGCATAATTGCACTGCAGATCATACGTAATGGGTTGGAAGTTCTTTTTAATATTAATACGCTATGGTACGTCATTTTGTGTTTCTGGAATAAATAATTCAACGTATTAAATTATTTCATAAAACTAACTCGGGCCTTCCCATACTTCATATTCCCTTTGACCTTTTATTCCTGTCTAGCCGTCCCTTGCGGATTCACTTGCGTTTATAGTTATTGCTTTGCTCCTAAGAGTCGTAGCGTGATCTAATATAGCCTATAGCCTTTCTCAATAAACAAACTATCTAACACAAAAAGAATAAACAAAATACAAACTCTTCAGATTTGTAATGTTTGTAATATGTCTTTTTAGTTGTCAACGCGTTTGTGGTCTCTTTTGTGCTGCAAATGTTTATGGACGGCAATGAATACTTAACATCAGACGTCACACCAGCTCGTTATCCCGCTACATTAAAAAAATACTAAGTATAATATTATAAGGGGTCAAATTACTTTGTAATTTTATATGTAGGGAGTAATTTCAAAAACTATCTATTGGATTTGAAGAATTTTTCAAACGATTTTCAGAATTTTTACGTTGTATAGCCCGTTTATTGAGGAAGGCTACATTAAAATAAAATATACAATAAATAGGCTATATTACATCACGCTACGACTTATAGAAGTACCTACAAACACAAGTGAAACCGAAATAAAATAATGAAATCCTCAAGTTCAGTCTATTTTATTTTAGAAAAGTCAAGAAACAGCCTGTAAGTGTCCCTCTGGGCAATGGTCTCCTCTCCTATTTAGGAGAAAGTTAAGACCTTAATCCACTACGCTGCACCACTGCGAGTTGGCGGATATACATGAGTCAGAAAATTTCCCGGCACATGAAGGTTTCCTCACGATGTTTTTCTTCACAACCGAGCTCGAGAAGAATTTAAACACGAGTTTAGCACTTGAAAGCTCAGCGGTACTAGCCAGGGTTTGAACCCGCGATCATCGCTTGAGATTGACGTGTTCTATTCTTTTCCAGATAATGGCGTGACTGATACACATAGCGATTGCCAACTAACGCCGTAACCCCTGAAGGGAAGCCAGTAACCATTTAGACTAGAATAATTTCCCTACTACGAGTAACGATCATTATCAGGTGGTTGTGATAACAACCGGGACCGACAGCTTTACGTGCTCTCCGAGGAACGGTGGGGAGACCCACAAGGACAAACACCCAGAGCTAGAAACAAATATTTATACAAATATAAATATCTGTCCCGAGCGGGGATCGAATCGTCGGCGTTAGATACATTCAGCAGAGTAACATACAAAAACATCGATGTCAAGTACATTTTAGTACGGTTAGTTAAAGAGCCCAACCCACTCGCTTATTCCTGTCCTTACTTCCTATTCCATATTCATTCTTCATTGTTATTTAATCTGGCAACGCATTTGTGTCTCCTCGGGTCCTAAAAATACTAATTGGCGATGGTGAATATTTAACATAGTCATTTAACTTAAGTCCCCTTCAATTGTACCTAGCCATTGAAACTTTTTTTTCTTTGGTATTGTCGTGTCTTTTATTTGTTCACATGGATCATCCCAACGGAGATGACCAATCATTATGAACTTTATTAGACTAGGTTCTTCAACCATCGTGACGTTCATGATTACATGAACTTCACCAGAACTTTTCAAGTATACATTTATAAAAAAATCTATACTAATTTTATAAAGCTGAAGAGTTTCTTTGTTTGTTTAAACGCGCTAATTATAACAACTACTGGTTCGAATTAATTTTTTTAGTGTTAGATAGTTTATTGATTAAGAAAGGCTATAGGCTATATTACATTACGCTACGACTCATAGGAGCGAATCAGTAACCATAAACGCGAGTGAAACCGGAAGAGTCAGCTAGTATTGGATATAGTTATAATAATACGGAATTGTAAGGCAATTATTTGAGAAAATTCACATAAAAGTTGTTGCTATAATCTTAAATCGTGTGTGATTCATATCAATTCATGATAATCTGATATCGTCTACATGCGGGCATGACATTAACGTTACCCAGCTTATGTAAACTGGACCCGTGTCATTATCGACAGGTTAATATTTTGTGATTTCCAAAAATGGAGGAGATTTTCTATTTATTGTGGGGTTTTTTTATGTATTGTCCGTGATGACTCGAAAATGGCTGACCGAATTGATTAATTCTTTCTTTGTTTGAAAAGATGTACTCTCCCATTGTCCCATAGAATTGTCATCAAAATCAATTTAGTTGTTTTAGTCAAAATTACGTATTTTGCTTTTGATGTTATTTCCCGTTTCTTTAAGTCTTGTTAGCGAATGTTAAAGTCAATATTAAAATTTATTTCAAACTTGTTGGTGTCCGCGACTTCGTCTGTAAAAAACTAAAATAAATAAAATTTCTTTAAAAAAGTAGCCTAAGTTACTTCATATAACATTAGCTAACTGCTTGTGACAATCCCGTCAAAATCTGTCCAGCCCTTTTTATTAGCCGGAACAAAGAGACGTATAGACAGAAAGACAGACAATAACTTTTAAAATTGATTCTTTTATGTGAGTACCGTATATACATTCATATTTAGTAAAAACCTGTTAATTTGAAATTACAAACATAATTCAATTTTATTTATCAGTATGGATTTGGATTAATGACACGGCCTGCGTTGTGATTAGGTGAAACCTATACCTTTTTCACACAGTTAATACTCCATCTAAGATTGTGAATTCGTGACTTTGAGGGAATGTTTTGTTTTGCGACTCACGCACCCTATTTTGAATGGCCCCTTTTAGTAGATTACTTTGTAGATCATTCATCAAGCTTGATTAAGCATTGCAAGCCATTAATTGCTAATAGAAGTACTTATATTAAAACCAGCATTATTCTGTCTTTAAAGAGAATAATCATTATCCCGTGTTTGTATATTAGTAATTTATATAATTCAAATTTTAATTAACTCGTCTTTGAGTGGTACAAAAATCGAAATATACTTTAATTATGTTGGATTTTAAAAGCACTTTTGAATCGTCAAATTAAACACAATGTATTTAAATTAATACAAAGCTATCACTGGTTCGGAATGAAGAGTTTACAGAGAAGAACCGGCAAGAAATTCGATAAGTACCTTTTAAAATTTTGTTAATAAGTACAATTAGAAATTACAAATATGTATGAAATCCAACTACACTAAATCCAGACTTCATTATCGTCAACGATGGATGAGATATTGGTGAAGCTCTTATCTTTGCCCGACGTTTCGACATGTTTGTATCTGTCGTGGTCACGAGCCGAGATATTCTGTGTTTGATAATTCAATCACATAATTGTTGCTAACTTTGACTTGAATCCTGATGTACGTAAATGATGCTTAAGAAAATATTTGTGTCAAACACGAAATCTAGGTACTTTTTTGAAATAATTTTAGTCAGACTTTTTTATGTAGACCCGACAACAATTTTAATGCGTCTGAACAAACTGGATTTTACCGTGTCCTGCATCTAGTGCTAAGTGTATCAGATAAGCGACTTTAGATGAAGAACTTAGAAAAGGTTAAACAAAATCTCTTACAGGAACCAAATTTCGAATTGGTGGCACCATCATACAGTAGCATACATCTGTAAAGGCTGTTTTATATCTTTTTTTAGCCGACTGCGCGACGCAAATGAGCGTAATGTGTTTAATATGTGTGTATGTATGTTAGTCTTAACCCTGGTCTATTAAGAGCAAATGCGTGGGTTTATTTTTATAGATAACACCTCGTTATATTCGTCGTTACGGCGCAAATGTCATGAACTAATAAAAATTAAAAAAAAAAAAACAAATTGCCGATTTTGAACGCCGTAATGTGAAAAAAAAAAATAAAATCGACGAGCTCAAGTAGTGGTTTAATAGGTATTTAAAATCATTTTTAGGTTTCTCATATCGTTTTTACACAGAAGTTATTTTGGTATGGCACTGACTGACTGACTGCAGGTGGTCTTGTTACGCAGTCGGATTTTTTTTTTAATTTAATTTCTTGTTGTATAACAACTATAGTGCTAATGACAAGTCGATGACGTATCTTGAAATAAATAAATAATCCTATATCTAAAGAAATGATTTGTATATCACCGATTTGGAATGGTTTAAAATGCCAACTAATCTATATTAAAAAGCTGAAGAGTTTGTTTGTTTGTTTGAACGCGCTAATCTCAGGAACTACTAGTTCGAATTGAAAAATTATTTTTGTATTAGATTGTTTATTTATTGAGGTAGGGGAAAGGTTATATTACATCAGGCTACGACTCATAGGAGCGAAACAGTAACAGAAGATCTAAATAATCATAGGCTATATTGAATGTATATATTGTCGCTTGAGTTCTAGTACATATCGTAAATCAAAATTAACAACTTGGAAAGAAAGTAACTCCGAGAAAAAGCTTTTATTAAAAAAAAAAAACATACATTACCTACTTACTTTTAAAGTAGGTACAAATATTTCACATAAATTGTCGTCGCCGGCCGGAATTCGACCACAGTTCATTAAAGTATATATTGAATTAAAATTTATTTTCCGTTTTAAAACATCCTCTTTCATTCTCATAAGCAAAAAACAAAATAGCCACGCAAAGAATTACTCCAGTTTTCGCATCAACTCTTTGTTAAGCTTAAATAAAATTGGAATTACGAATGAAATTTCATTAAAAGCAGTATATTATTTCATTTTAACCTGTAAAGCTTAATGAGCTCCCTTGTACACGTCCTCGTAGCTTTACAAATGCGGCTAATTACAAGCCAAAATATGCAAAAGCTACAGAAAAGTTCGGGATTAAATTTTGAGCTTTAGTGAGTTCATGTCAATATTATAACATGGAAAGGATGGAGTATATTTTTGTGAAATATTATATGGAAATGAAATATGTAATTATGAAGAAGTATTATATATTGTTACTATACTTATTTACATATCAACCAGAGGCGTAACTATAGAATGGCAGGGCTGATAAAAAGCTACGGGTCCCTGGCCCGAAAGGTCCCCCGCCTAAAATAATTTCATTAATCATAATCTTATTAAAGTAAATTGTTATTTAAGTATAAATACGAATAAACCTATGCTCTTAAAAATAAACCTTATTAGATATTTAACTAAAATGCAACGTTATTAATAGTTTTAGTTTTAGGCTACTTAAATGGTTCATTAAGTTGTAACGTGACGATTTTTACTGGGAGGCCCCATTCAAACAATTTGCAGGTCTCAATGGTATAGTTGGATGCTGATAAGCAATAATGTGTCAACCCACAAAAGTTGAATTCGGAGATATTGATGTATTTTGATACTGCATCACCTATTTAACATTATTAAAAAAAGTCATAGAAACTAAAAAAGTACAGAAAAATGTTACTTAATTAATCGGTTCGAATTTCAAGTGCGTTCCATATTTTACAATTTATATAATAACCTCAAACATTTAAAAAACTTTTTAATAGATAATATATTAAATATATCAGACTGATTTTAATTTATTATGCATCTTATCAAAAAATAATAGAAAAGATGATACCTTCTTCAAACGTATTTGTTACGAATAGGTTTGACATATTTAGACGCCGTTTTCTCAGAATGAAGTCCGTGTGGCTTGACACAGTATTGTTTATCAGCGTCCAGTTACGCCTCAGATATCAACTCTAGTAAATAAAAGCAACAGCTTGTAAATGTCCCACTGCTGGGTAATAGCCTCTATTGTCTAATCCTCTATTTATAAGGCTATTAAGGAAAAGGTTTATGAGTTTAATCCATCGCGCTATTTCATTGCGGGTTGGCGGATATACATGTGTTAGAATTTCTCCCGACACAGGCAGGTTACCTCACGAGGTTTTCCTTCACCGTCGAGTACGAGATGAATTTAAATACAAATTTAGCTCTTGAAACTCAGGGGTGCTAGTCGAAGTTTAAAATCGGTTAATGACGTTGTCTTGGAGTTTTGTTTCTGTATGTGTGAGTGCGCGTGTAATTATGTCTTTGTACATCTAAGCCCTCTACGAAGAGTAAGAGAAGGAGAGGTGAGTGTGTGATATTTCTATATTCATTCGCATTAAAGACATGGTTTATTTAATATGTTCCATAATTTCGATTTCGTAACGTAAACAAAACGTATAACTTTGTTTCAATGCAATCTGTAAAGGCGTTAAGACATAAACAAGAGAGAAACACACTATCACATTGTATATACAAACTGAAACCGGTAATTTCCCGTTTTAACCGCTCTAAGTCAGAATTGCTAGTACTTGTATAAAACACAACTTCACACGTATACAGTACTATTATTCTCGCTCTGTGAATGAGATGATCCTTTTGGATTCGTTCACGAGAGCGTTCACGAGTTCATACAAACATGCTTGGAACAATATAACGCTTGTGGTAACCTTATGTTATGTTTTCCTAAGCGACGTGGTTTTGTATTTATTACGCGAGAGTTACGTTTTTAAGTTTTACTCTCGAGGGCGATATAAAACAACCCTGTGACCAGTTTTGCTCTCGAGGGCGATATAAAACAACCCTGTGACCAGTTTTAATCTCGAGAGCGATATAAAATAACACTATAACATAGTAATAGATACTAACTACTAAGGCACTAACAGTAAATTCTTTCTGAGACATAACTTATATAAATATTTATGAAAGTGAGAGCAAAACTTATATATTGACGCTGATAAGCAATACTGTGTCAATTCATTTTGAGAAAATGGCGTCTAAAGATGTCAAACCTATTCTTAATAAATTTTTGAAGAAGTATATATCCATCTCTCTTCTTGGTAATGAAAAGTTTTATCTAATATCAAGGTTACTTAACTATATGAGATTATTGTATATTGCAAAATGCGAAATTCGAAGCATTAAGTTATGAAAATTTTTTTAGTACTTTTGGTGGCGTAGTGTTGTGTATAATTAAGTGGTTGGAGATAAATAATGCCAAAGTCAATGTTCACACAAAAACGTTTAATCGCGAATACACAAACAGTTAAAATAGTTCATATAAACGAGTACAGAACGACGCACAAGAAAAACCAAAGAGTACACAATTACAATGCCACACTATAAGTTCAGAAGGATAGACGATAGCGATAGAAGAAAGTATATAGGAAAAAGAACGTTCGTAAGCACGACAATGTAAGCGAGCGAAAGGCAAGCGACACAGGTTTAGCGCATAAAGACAATTTGCGACTAACTCGTCTTGCGTACACGCACCGGAGGATCGCCGCGCGCGACCCGTGGTTACGTCACACAACGCAGGTAAAAAATTCGCTCGTACTCGTCGTCAACAAGTACACCGCTTAACCGACTTGGTATAAAGGTGAGTGAATATAATTAATTTGTTATTAATTATTGTTTTTTATGTTTTGTGTGCGTGATGCGTGAATGTGATGTGTGAATAATGTATAGTTTGTATGTATGTTTGTGTTAAATATAATAATTATATAATAAATATTTTTATTACTGTAAATGTATTTATATACTAAATAGATATTAAAATATGAATAATGTGGGAGTAGCCCACATCCTTATTAAGGTGACTCGAAATTTTTTTGAATAATTTTAAGTAGGTGACGCAATATCAGAATTTATCAATTTCTCCGAATTTGACTATTTGACTCATTATTGCTTATCAGTAATCATTTATAAGTTTCACTCTCGAGATAAAAATAATAAAACAACTCTGTAACCTAGTAACAGATACGTCGTTAGTAGTTACGAAAGCTGTGAATGTCAAAAATAGGGCAGTAAATTCTGTCACGTGTATAGCAATGAGAAACAACTTATGTTAATTTTTATTAAAGTTTGAGAGCAATACACATATAATTCTCGCCATAGATAACGTAACAAAATTTACATAAATGCGAGCGAAGCTACGCCAGCTAGTAATGAATGAAATATATTCATTATAATTTTATAACACGTTTCATGTATATTATACAAATTCAAATAACTTTATGGGTTTATTTGTTTAACGTTACAATATTTCGACCTAAATAGCTTCACATGGGACGTAAAATATAGAGTTAATATTTTAATTGGGCGTGGATGGTCGAATACGAAAGTATATGGAATAGCGATAATTTCTTAGAATTCCTAATTTAAATTATGCAGTTTTTTTTTCTCCTGTAGAAATGCTATTTTTTAACCGACTTTTTTAAAAGGTGGAGGTTCTCGATTAGTCTGGTTTTTTTTCCATATATATTTCCCGATGTGATTTCCCGGCTTGATCCATATTTTTTATCATTTTAATTCCTGTTTTTGCTTATACGGTTATACTCTTTAATTTTGCTACGTACAATTTTCATCAATATAGGTCCAGTAATTTGGTTTCTAAATATATATAACTGGAATAAGTCATTAAACGCATCACACTCAACGGCCCCCATTAAGATCGCGTGACTTTGTGTCGGGGGTCCGGAAACAACACGAACACAAACACCCAGACCACGACAAACATCCGTATGGCCAATACAGACGTCTGCCGTGAGCGGGGATCGAACCCGCGACCGTTAGCGCTTCAGTCATTTGCAGTGACCACTGCGCCAACGTGTCCGTCAAAATCATTCCAGTAAAAGGAGAAAACCAGTTTTCTAAAAAAATAAGTCTTGTTTCATCACGGGATATTATGTTCCACAGCGGGGAGGACATTTGTATCTCAAAATTTCACACACGCTGGTTTCCTGTATACTTGAAGTTGGAGATATTTCTCGGAAATTTATAATACACTCTATTTAAATTTTGTAGGTGTCGAATTATTTGTAATATTTTGCTTCACCACCGAGCTCGAAATGAATTTAAACACAAATTTAGCACTTAAAACTCAGCGATAGCATACAGATAATACGATATTTTATTTAAAATAATTCGCATATATACCTAAACTATAGTTTTTACATTATTCGAGATAGTCATAGGCTATATTATAATTTTTAAAATATGTTTAATGGTTCCGAAATTTATTTCGCACGTACAAAATTCTCACTCTTTATTATATAAGTATCTTGAGATACCTGGCAACGCATTTGTGGCTCCCCCTCGGTTGCAAATGTCCATGGGTGGTGTTAAACATTTAACATTAGATGTACCCTATGCTCGTTTACGATTTTCTTTAAAAAAAACATAATGAAATTCAACTTTCCAAAACGTTCGTAACCTGAGCGCCTTGGTTCTTCTCGAGCCACGTTCACCGCAAATCTCTTGCAATTACCAGTTTTTTCGACAGCACGTGGCGTTAATGGGTTCAAGCTGCTTATAGTTGAAGTTTTATAATAGCTATTAAATGAAGCATCATTTCGTTGGAGCGAACTTTGACACTTGTTGCTTAAATTTGTTCTAAGTAATGTAATATTTTTATTATATTATCTTATAGCATTATTTATCTAGGAGCTTATAATGTAACGTATATACATAATACTAACTGTCCCTCGCGGTTTTACTCGCGTCACACTATTAGTCACAGTATTACAGTATTACAGTCACAGTATTACGTCACAGTATTAGTAATAGCTATAAGGCTATAGTCTTCCTTAATCCTTAGAGTATCCAAGGCAAAAAGATTTTTTCAATTTAATCAGTAATGTCTGAAACATTACCCATACCTACAAATTTACAAACAAATGTTACATCTTTCTATATAAATAATAAATAAATAAACGAATCACACTCAACGGACCCCATTAAGATCTTGCGACCTTGTGTCGGGGGTCCGGAAACACAACACTAACACAAACACCCAGACCACGACAAACATCCGTATGGCAAATACAGACATTTGCCGTGAGCGGGGATCGAACCCGCAATTGTTAGCGCTACAGTCAGTTGGAGTGACCATTGCGCCAACGTGTCTATATATATAGTTTATAGTATTAGTAGAATAAATAAACCAGTAAAACGCAGCTTAGGCATCATGAATATTTAACCATCTTTGTCTTTGGAGGGGCACTCATATCGAAACATTCAAAGATGTCATTATTACGTCAAATTATTGTGTGGAATTCTGGAGAGACGGATTTTTCATTGAATTATATTTCGTCAAATAATGAAACAAATGTCAGTTTTACCGTGATCAAGACAAGTGACTCTGTAACTTCCTGAGATCCTGTTTCATGATCTTGTGTTAGAGGAAAAAACACAACATAAACACTCAGATCACGACCAACATCCGTATGGCCAATACAGATGTTTACCATGAGCGCTAATCGAACCCGCGTACGTTAGCGCCTCAGTAACTTGTAGTGACCACTGCGCCAATCTGTCCATCTTTCGTAGACTATTTGGACGTTAATAAGCCACACGAGCTTTGTTTTGAGAAAATGGTAAATCTATTGTTAATTGTTAATAAATTTGTTTGACGTATATATCCTCTTCTTCTATATATCTATTTTGTCTTTTCAATTTGATAAAAATTTTAATAAATTAAAAGCAAATTGATATACTAAAAAGTTTTATCTAATAATGAGTTTTTCAAATATATTTTATAATTGTATATTGCAATATATACACTTCAATATTTGAAACATTAAATTATGAAACTTTTTTCTTATTTAGCTTAGATGACTGATAAATCTTTGAATAGTGTTAAATACAGGACGCATTATTAGAATACATATCTCCGAATTCGACTTTTTGTGGGTTGACACATTATCGCTTATCAGCAACCAGTTGTATAGCACTTCTAACGAAAATATATTCACAATAAACTTTGACGTTGATGTTAAATAGGCACTAGTACAACGTTTGCGTAAACTTACACACAGCACTGATTACTTCAGGCGTGAATATAAAAGTTAGTGAGGTATATACTTATTGGCATCCATTTACTAACAGAATATTTATTAATCCGTGGTTTAGTCAAGTGCTTAATTAATATGTTCTATCGACATGTAAATCGTATTAATGTACGCGCTTAAATACATCTTCATATTTATGAAGAATTCGAGTACACTATTCGACGATATAGAGTCTGTTAAAGTCCTTCTTGTTAGTATAAAGGCTTTATGAAAAGGTAGTCTTGAATATACCTAATCGATAACATTGCCTTCACACATCTGGAATTGTAAATGCTGTTTGTAAATTCATCCCCAGAGTATTTTAAAAATCAGAACGCGCACTGGGGAACAGGCATGGTTAAAGTCTAGAAAAGGAAATACAGAATAGTTTAGAAATGTAAAAAAAAAATTAAGTGGCATTGACTGGGAAGAGTGATGTAGGAAAGAGCCGGTTAGACGGACATACGCACACTCACATGTATACGCATATAAACAAACATGTACACATACACACCTACATTCGAATATACATATACTCAAACAAAAAAACACACACATACATATCATCAACCAAATACAAATGCGTAATCAGCCTTGCTTTGTATTTTCGATAACTTCACAGAGCGATGAAATAACTAAATTTTTGCAGTATTATTTATAGATAGATTAAAAATCGTTACATGCCGTTCATATCTTGTAAACCTGTTTCTAATAAAACATTGAAATAAAATACTTAACCGACTCCAAAAACGAATTTAATACGTTCAAACTAAAGAACTAGGCAAAAAATTAATATTTTCTACATTTTGACGTTGGTGGCAAGTAAAAAATATTGCATCCTATTTACTGACACCGATTCAAAATGTCACACCAAAGAATTTACTGTCAGTGTCTTTATTTTTGACAGCAGATCCCGTAAGGTTACCTAGGTAATTGTTATTAGGTAACACAGTTGTTTTATGTCAATTACGAGAGTACAATTTACAAATGTAATTCTCGTATCCCATGTAGGTCACTTCTATAAGTGTCAACTGGAAGCTGATTTCGGGGAAACTACTGCTATATTCATATACATTATTATATTTTCCCTGAAGAGATATGACGTAAAACATAGTAAATAATATCAAGGAAAACCGATGTATTAATTTACGCGAATTTGCAATAACGAAACTTACCCCTTCCAAAGCGATGACGATCAATAATTTGGACATATTGCTATAAATTCTATTTCGGTAATTTAAAATTAACGATAGCGGAAATTTCCCCGAAATTATCCTGTTTCTTGTTGTCGCGTCGCGCCGCACCGCATCGCGCTCGCTCGTCTAGGACGTGTAACATCAAACGAGGCACAGCTAACTGATGATTAGTACTAAATTATTAAAGCTATCGATTCCATCAGTTCGTGATGATAAGTTAGCTTTAATTATAAATAATGCATTGGCGTATGAAGGATCGTACATTTGCATGACTAAACGGGGTAAAATTATGAAGCATAAATTTCTATATTACGGCTAGACTTGTGTTACTAAAGCTGTGTTTATATTGTATAATTTTTTATGTATAAAATCAAAAAATCAAAATCAAAATATGCTTTATTCAAGTAGGCTTTTACAAGCACTTTTGAATCGTCAATACAAAAACAAAAGAAAACTAAACACTAATTAATTAATTAATTTACCACCGGTTCGGAATGTAGATTCTACCGAGAAGAACCGGCAAGAAACTCGATAGTTACTCTTTTTAAAAGTTTTACGATGGGTACATACATTTATGAGTTACAAATATATTAAATACCCTGTGTGAATCCAGCTTATACTAAATCCAAGCATGTTTATCGTCTATATAATCTTGAACAGAATAATATGCTTTAGCTACTAAGGATTTTTTAATATGTACTTTAAATTTATTTTTCGTAAACTGTAACACTTTTTGCGGAATTTTATTATAAAAACTTTAATATTTTATTATATCAAAGTTAATCTATACTAATATTATAAAGAAGTAAAATTTGTGTGTAAGTTTATATATAGGGGGTAATCTCTGAAATTACTAATCCGATTAGAATTATTGTTTTGGGTTGGATAGTCCGTTTATGTGGAAAGGTATAGGCTATATTACATCACGTTATGAATTAAAGGAGCGGAACAGTAACCATAAACGCGAGTGAAAACGTGAGGAGCAGCTAGTCCGGTAATAAAACTGTTAAGAATATATCATTCTGTAAATTATTCGATTTATATTTACAGTTTCTGTGTGTATGTAGTATGGCTGATGAGTCGTAGATGTAATATAGCCTATAATTTCCGTCCCTCAGCTAACCAAAACAAAAATATTTTTTTTTACCGGATTAGTACTTTTAAAGATCATCCCCTACATATAAATTTACGAACAAATTTAGTCTTTTTATAAAATTAGTATAGATTTATCACTTAGAAATAATGAAAATAGAATAACAAAACCGACTAAGCGCGAGTCGGTCTCGTAGCCTGCGGGTTCCGTATCACCACACAATTTTCCATCACGTGTGTTATATCATATTGTTTATTGTATTAACATAACTGTATTATTATTTTTACAATACAATAAAATAAAATTACAATAATACATATTTTGCATGATGCGAGAATTACACTTATAGGGTATACACTCTTAAGTGTTATAAAACAACTCTGTAATCTATTAAGAATTGTTTAATCAATCTTAAGTAAGTAGTTATTAGTAATATTGATCACTTTATAAGTCGGTTCAATTTTAATTTTTAGTCTTTTGTTTTTAATTCTTTTTTTGTCTTTGTATTGTAATATTAGATGCATATATTTGTCAACTGTGTTCGAAATAAAGTTATCAATCTTATTACGTCACTAACAGTAAAATTTTTCAAGTGTAACAATAATAAAAAACTATTTATGTACATCTTATTCAAGTGCATGAGCAAAGCTTATAAGTGTATTTCGTGCATAATAAGATTTAAAATAACCTTTAAAAGTAAGGTAACTAATGGAAAGTCAAACTTTCTAGCTAAACTGTCTAGCTGTAGGCTGACTACAACTTGTATAGGCTCGGTTCTATCGGGGCCGTACCTCACTCACAGAAGACTGGCGTAGCTAATAGGTGCGTTTACAATAAAAATTACCGTAACGTAATACTGTTCAAATGAACCATTAAAGGCCTAAAGAGCCTAGCCTAGCTTTAGCCCATTGATTATAACTTGTATACCGGTTGGCTCCACCGGGGCAGTACCTCACACTCACAGAAGATCAACGTAAAGTAGTTAATATAGGATAAATCCTATCTCATATTCATTTCCTTACTTCCTGTTCCCTTTCTACTCTTATTTCTTTTTAAGCTAGTAACCGCTTTGGGGATCCTCTGGTGCTGCAAATGTCCATATACAGCGGTGGTCACTTAACATCAGGTGTTCCGCCTGTTCGTTAGCCATCTAATTTTTATAAAAAAAAACTTCCTAATAAGGTTTTATTGGCCTTTACATACGGAACCCTAACACTCTTCTTTGATCAATTGTATAACGAAACGATTTACGCAAGAACATTTGTTAAACATTAATAATTACGTTTTTATTATTCGAACCTTATTTCCTTAAAATAAGACTCATTATCACTTGTTAGTGTAAAAGGCTTTGTTTTGACCTATGTGCATTGAATATTATATCGCATTCGTTCGCAATAAGGTCGATTTTTCTTTGAATATTGTATTTGACTTCAGGAAACGTAATTTATTAGGAGCAAATTATCATATTCGAGTATCTTAATGGCACGTCAAGGAAGTCAAGCGTAGGCAAGTCGATGAAAAGATAAAGACGGTAAAATTCTTTGTTAGAATTATTTGTGGATTGAGTTTCTTTTATATTTAGATGTTGATTTTACTTTGAGCTTGAAAATACTTGCATTTCTATCTATGACCACTAGAGGCTAATTGGCTGGGTTGACACATTACTACCTAAGTAATGTGTCAACCCACAAAAAGTCGAATTCGAAGATATTGATGTATTCTGATAATGCGTATAAATAAATGCGATAAATTATAAAAAGATGTTACGTTTTTTCTTACTTCAAAGTAGACATCAAGAGCGTATTCTTATTTACTTTATTTTCCAGACAATATCTCACCGAGACAAGATTTACGACCGCCATAAAACACGTGGAAGATGTCCAACGCGAATTATAAAAGAAATGATTCAATTAAGTCAATTGTTTACAATAAAAAAGGCTTTGATACATTTTAACTGACATGGACGGTGGATTTGATTGTTTGTTTGTATATATATAGGGTCAGTATAATGTTATGTATATTAATAAAATAACTTTTTAAATATATACTTGACGGAGGGAGCCTATATAAGGACAGTTGTTCATATTTTGTTAATATATGTCTTCGGTCACCGTCAACGTCACCCACGTTGGATGAAGGAAACGCACGTGTAAAATTAACCACAATATATTAATGTAGATAGTTCAGTACAAACAGGTAGGTAGGTAGGTAGTAATTAATTATAGTCTATTTTTCTTGTCTTATTTGGTAACATTATCCGGAACGAAAATCACAAATTTTCGAATATTATTTTTCACTATAAAAAATGACTATTTCATTATTTGATCGATAATTATGTGTGGTAAGAAAATACGCCATATTTCCCTGCTAAACGAGACAAGTAAAGAAAAATAGACTATAGGTAAGACAGGAATACGCGATGTTTCTGTGACCGCACGCGCCGCTAGCTCAGGGAGTAGTGACGTCCGTCCTTCATCTCTGGCGCGCGCGGCACAAACTCCTTCGAGTGCCACTACGTGGCGCTAGCGTTCCGGCATCGCTTCAAAGACGCAATTTACGAAAAGAACCACTAGATGGTGCTGTCCGAAATAGCTCAGTTGTGACACACTTTATATTTTAATAATCGAACAATGACCATACATTGCTAGTTGATAAAAGGAAAGAGGCAGCGATAAGTGTTGCCATAACATATGTAGATATTTTTTAAAGAGTGTTGTCATATCCATTACAGTCAGATAATAATGTGAATATCCATAAAGCAAATAAATGCAGGGAAGGGACTCAGACCGTCAATTGAAGTCCCTCCTCTGCGCAGTATTTTTAACCGACTTTCAAAAAAAGAGGAGGTTCTCAATTGGTTAACTTTTTTTGTATGTTCACTGATAACTTAAATTTTTGAAAGAGTATACTTTCAGATTGGTCTTATAGAATTTTCAAAATCGGTTCAGTACTTTAGTTTTTAAATCAAAATAAATTATTTATTGGTTGGTATAACTTGGTCATTCAAGTAAACCTTGGCTTTACTTGGCGTCACATCCACACACAAACGAATAAATTACAAAAAAAAAACTCTCTTTAATATTACTATAAATAAAAGACATGTATTAATTTAAATTATCAAAGAAAACCATTTCTTTTAAGTTTCCATTAAACATCAAAAGATGATAACGTTTAATGTCATTTCGAAATGAAATTTTTAATAAACCTCACGAAATAATTTACATACAAAATAACCTGGAGCTAAATGCGCAAGACACCTGACGGCTGGCTCTATAACCTTACAGTTTAGACGTATATTAACATAAATAATGTATTTTAGGACTTTTCAGTGGTAACAATAACGTTTTAGGGCCCTGTCTCTGAATTTTCAAAGAATATAATTATGTTCATCTATACTAATATTATAAAGAGGAAAGATTTGTTTGTTTGTAATGAATAGGCTCCGAAACTATTGGACCGATTTCAAAAATTTTTTCACCTTTGGAAAGCTACATTATCCTCGAGTAACATAGGCTATATGTATATTAAAAAAAATTTCTTTATTCCTTACGTCGCGTGCGCTGCGAAAACTATTGATGATAGAACAAAATTATTTAGTACGACTTTGCAGAACTTATCATTATCTACAAAAAGTGTCGCGACAGCATATGTCTAAATATTATAGTTATGTCACAGTATGCGGTTTTTTGTTCTAAAAATTTAATTCATATGCCGCCGCTTGAAAAGGCTCTTTATTTGTATCTTGGTATTAATCATTATTAAAATAAATAAATTACTTTATATTCAGGACGGGTTCAATACCTTTTTATAACTTTTTGAATTATTCAATTCGGACATTTCATTCGGAAGATATCACGAGTTTAATAATGCAAGTTTTAGAATAAAGTCGCGTGGTTGCCGCTCACCACGCTCAGCTAGTCAGCATACGATGTAGGCTCCATGTAAGCGTCACTGGGGTACGGGAGGGAGTCAATGTAATAAAATAAAGAAATAAAGTGCCACGAGTACATTAATAAAAACTATGAATAAAAAAAATCATTAAAAAAAATTCAAACTTCCTTTATAATTTTACTTTTTTTTTTGAAACCCGACGCAAAAAAGAAGGGTGTGTGTGTGTGTGTGTGTGTATGTGTGTGTGTGTGTGTGTGTATGTACCCGTGCGAAGCCGGGGCGGGCCGCTAGTATTTAATATAACAGATCTTATCGCGATAACTAATGGTAGTAATACCTTGACTGACGGTCAGTTCGTGACCACGACGGATGCAACTTCGTCGAAACGTCGGGCAATAAAAATTTATGACTATCATTAGTTATCGCAATAAGACCCGTTATTTTAAATACTAGCAGTTCCTCGCGGCGTTGCCCGCGTATACTTTAATACCTCCTAGCACAATTATAAGGGATGATTTTTTAATTCGGGGATATAGATATTTATTTATTCACCCTAAGGAACATTTATGCTAAGCTTAAGGATAATCGTCCAAAAATAAATTTTGTCCATGAAAACTTCACCACCCCCTTGCAATTCAATAGGGGATGATATTCGTGCGTTTTATAGTTTACATTTCATTACTATCATCAAAGAGTATGTGCATTAAAATTTAAGTAAATATGACCACGGAATAAGATTTTCCATACAAATGTTTTTACCCCTTGAACCCTATTAAGGGTGGAAAATCGAAAAACCCTTTCTTAGTGGATACTTACACCCTAAAAGGCACCTACAGCCAAAATTTCAAGTTTGTAACATCAGCGGTTTAGGCTCCGCGTTGATGAATCAGTCAGGACAAGTGATTTTATACATATGTATAGATGAATAGTATAAATCGCGAAAGTTTAAAATATATATAATTATGTTATTCATAATTTTGAATAGAATCAATTTAAATTGAGCTATAAATTTAAATTGGTTAAATTACAAGTTTTCCATAATAAAATTATTAACCGTCTGTCTGTTCGTCCACCTGTCTGTTTATGTTTTACAATTTACACCTAAACTGCTGAATCGATTTTGGCATATTTTGGTATAGATATAGATTGGATCTTGGTGAAGAATATGGACTAATATGTCTGTTACTAATTAAAGCGGAAAACTTGGTACATACTCTTAACTAGAGATACAATGAAGCCAGTGTTAGATTCAATCTGGTAGTAGGCGTTAGCAAATGTTACGGGCCCCACGCCTCAAGGGGCCTGTAAGTAAAAAAAAACTTTCACGTACAGTGTTGAAGATTTACGAGTACATTTTTCCGATATTATAATAGCGATTTTTATTATAAAATGTTACAACGTCAAAGACAGGAAATGTCAATCTATCAAGGCTGCGTCTCAAACATTAAAATTTATTTAATCATTAATATTATAAACAGGTAAAATTTGTTTCTAAGTTTGTATGTACGGGATAATCTATGACACTACTAATACGATTTGAAAAAATATTTTTGAGGTAGCCTATTTCTTGAGGCAGGTTAGGCTATATTGCATCTCGCGACAACACATAAGAGCGAAGTAGTAACCATAAACGTGACTTAAACCGCGAGGGGCTAGTGATAAATATTAAACTGAGGATGCCAAATTCATTTTTCCTGCGGAACCCGTAGATTTCATTCGCCAGAACGTACCAATGATGACATGATCAAAAAGCCAAATACTATTACGGAACTCCAAAGCGATAACGATAAGACCCGAGATGGCCTAGTGGTTAGAACACGTCGATCTTCACCGATGATCGTGGGTTCAAACCCCGGGTAGCACCGCTGATTTTTCAAGTGCTAAATTTGTGTTTAAATTCATCTCGAGCTCGGCGGTGAAGGAAAACATCGTGAGGAAACCTGCATGTGCCGGGAGAAATTCGGACACATGTATATCCGCCAACCCGCAGTGGAACAGCGTGGTGGATTAAGCTCTATCCCTTCTCCTTAATAGGAGCGGAGGCCATAGCCCAGCCGTGGGCTGATATAAAGGCTGTTATTACTACCACTAAAACGATAACACCAATAAGCTAAAAGAGCGAAAAGCCACAAAAAGTTCCCAGTGATTAATAAAGTCCGAACGAAAAGAAAACTAGCCAGCCACACTAAGTTAGGGATCATAGTTCAAATTCGTTGATTTATGTCGATAAACGTAGCTCGCAACTTATGCCGCTTATTAGCGTCGGTCCAACTTGGCGAGTTTTTTGAATACCAATTTTACTTTCCACGGACTTATTCTGGACGACATCCAGAGCTTTGACCTATCTGGAATACTAATTTCTTTGGAATTCTTCGTCTGAGTTTATTAAATGGTGTTTTATAAGATCCGGCAGTTAATACGTTTTAATTTTGAATTATTGAATGAGTTTTAAGACTTATTAACGTAGTTATTTACCATCTTTATTGAATGAATATAATGTTTACCTTTATTACTTGAATCTGATACTTTATAAATAAATTATAAATAAATAAAATAAACATTAGAAAAGAAATAAAAGTAGCCTAAGTTACTACTTATAACATTAACTATTTGTGAGTGAAAGTCCCGTCAAAATCGGTCTAGCTGTTTCAGAAATAGATAGATAGGTAAACAAGCAGACAGACTAACAGACAAAACTTTAAAAATTGTGTTTTTTTATGTAAGTAAGTATATTGTATGCTTTAATATGCATTTAGTTGAAATCGGTTAATTTAAAATTACAAGCAGACACTTCAATTTGATTTATTTGTATATTTTAGCCAAATCAAGCCGAATAATCTAGGAATATACAAAAGTTCTCGAATAATTGAGAACCTTTTTATTTAGAAATTCGTAATAAATAAAATTAGTAATGCATTATTAATTCATTAATCAGTATTATATATAATACTAGCTATCACTCGCGGTTTCATTCGAATTTTAGGTCACTGCTTTGCTCCTAAAAGTCATAGCATGTTTGAAATAAAACTATTTTAAAAGGATTTAAATCGCGTATATTAATTATTTTTATCTTTTAAAAAGTAAAAGATACAGTTAGTGCCTTCTGCGTGCAACCGGAACGTTATTCAAGAGACCATCTAAGAAACCGTTGGCGGTAGTTGTAAATAATATTTTCTAAAATCTCAAATAGACAAATGTCACCTTAGTCTACCCGTGACCACGAACGCTGCAAAGTGCTCGAAACGTCGTGATGATAAAAATAATTAATATACGCGATTTAAATCCATTTAAAATAGTTTTATTTCAATGAATAATAATCGCGAAAATCTAAGACAACGATATCATAGCATGATGTAATATAGCCTATAACCTTCAATAAACGAGCCATCCAACGCAAAAAGAATTTCTCAAAAAAGAAATCAGATTAGTAATTTCCGAGATTACTATACAAACTTACAAACAAATGTAAGCTCGTTATAATATTAATATACATTTGTAGAATATTATACCGTTAATTACGATCAAATTAACCGTGTTTGACTAACAGTAGACACGGTAAATTGGATAAATAAGGTTCGATGCAACTGTTGATAGATAATTAAGCCTACGCTTGCCGGATTCTGGACACAGGGTTGGAGTTTACTCAATCATTATTTACTTGTGGATATATCAATATGAACAGGAAATTGATTGTTCCATCATCGTAATCAGGAAAGTTATTATGCGACGATATTGCTTTCGCAATGTGATACATTTTTGACAGTTGATTTATTTCATTTTAGTGCTCAAATCAGAAATCGCAATAGCGGTAACTTACCATAATAAGCCTGTAGTTGGAAGCAAGGGACGCTCTTGAAAATACAATCTTAAAAATATTATTGTTCGCCTGTTTTAAGAGAATTGAAGATGAAGAAAAATATTGTTTTATATGGTTTTGTATTTTAAGGTACGCTTGATTTTAATAAGCCTATGTTATTCAAACTCAAACTCAAAATATACTTTATTCAAATAAAGCCCATTTGAACAGCACTTTCGAATCGTCAAGTTACATGTCATATTTTCATTTTTAATTTTTATAAAGCTACCACCGGTTCGGAATGTAGTCTCTACCAAGAAGAACCGGCAAGAAACTCGATAGTAACTCTTTTAAAATCATTTATACATAATGTATTTTTATTACATTTTAATTATGTTATCCGGATAGAAAATCAACGCTTATCAAATCCACGCCTCTTTGTCGTCAAAATATTCTTGTATGGTATAATATGCTTTATTTATTAAAGATTTTTTAACGTAGGCTTTAAACTTATTAAGTGGCAAATGTAAAACTGTTTGCGGGATTTTATTATAGATGCGAATACCAAACCCCAGAAACGATGAACTGACTTTATGAATACGAAAGTTTGGTATGAAAGTTTGGTATTATAACATAGTTATATCTTTAAAAAAATTATAGGTACTTTATCTTAGATGGTCATAAGGACGCTGACTTTATTTTGAGAAAAAGGCTTCTTAGAAGTATGTATATTCATCTTTTCCTTTCTGTTTTGATAAAATGTATAATTAATTGAAAGCAGATTGGTAAAATACAATTTCATTTAATAATAAGTTTTTCAAACATTTCAAAATATGAAACACACTGTAATAATCGAAACATTAAATTAAAAATTTTCAGTACTTATGTAGTTTAGATGACTTATTTTTTTTAATAAAATTAAATACATGACGTATATCAGAATGCATCAATATCGCCAAAATTGACTTTTTGTAGGTTTTAAAATCATTGCTTATCAGTATCAATACATGTTATGAATATAGGCGTGTTATTTTAAAACAAAAATTATATTAACGCGAATGAACTCAGCCAGTCGTATTATGAAATATGTATCAAGCAAATAATAAGAAGATTATATAACTAAACTTAACTTAAATTGTGTGTGTAATTCGTTAATCTTCGAAACCGCTTGTCACACAGTTGCTTAAGCCTTTTCGTCTGCGACAGTCTTTAGCTGTGTTCCCTCATTCAATGGAGGAAATGGGGCATTCACGTCGTTAGTGACGCATGATTAACCCTTTTTAGCCAGAATTACCTTGTTTTTGAATTTCGAACTTACTTATTTATTTAACAGTTTATTAATCTTGCCAGAAACATTTAACAGAAATTACAGGACAAGAAAGTTTAAAAGGTATACTTATACCTCAAAGAGATTTTTTGCTTATATTGTGTTGTCAATGTTAATTAGATTATGTAAAAATTACCTTATTAATAATTCCAAAATATTAACGATTTCATTGCTCTTAATTTAAATAAAGATACAAAGGCTAAGGTGTTAATGGCAAAGAAATGCAAGTAAAACTTGAAATATATTGATGTTTATAACTATAGATATTAGTGATATGTTGGATCGTTAATTATGTAGATTTGTGGATACGGATCCGAATACGGATATTTTTTGTCATGATCCGAATATACGGATTCGGATCTGAATTTAAACTTTTTTGATTAAAAACCTACTACTAACTTAACTTTGTTACTTGAAAAAGTTGACGTCGTTTGGTACTTTGTTTGATAGGTTATACTTGAATTGCGTGGTTTATTTTGTTGATAATTTAGTATGATACTAGGCATAGGTATATATAATATTTATTCTATTCAAAAGGTAAAAGATGCTTAAAAGATCTGCCTAAAACTAACGGATACGGATTCGGATCTTTCTTCGTCCTCGAATATCCGCGCATACAGATACAGGTATACGGTACATCACTAATACTATTTTATATCTATCTGATTTTGAGCCTATTAAAACAATTGACGATAGTGTTAAAGTTGGAAATGGTTACAGATTTTAAACGTTAAATAGAATGAACGTAACATCTATAGTGATAAAATGTAATTGGTATGTACATAATTAACTTTTTCAACATTTATACAGTAATATACACTGGTATTATATAAGTTTTGCTATAGGGGCACTAGGGGGCAGTGGCCAGGGTAGAAAAAAATTTAGGACGGCAAAATTCGAAGTGTGAGAGATTTTTTAAAAAGATTTTGTATTAAAATTAACTCAACTAAATTATTTCTTAATTTTTAAAGAGTGCTTTTTCTTCTACTAAATTTACGTAAGCAAAGCAGCGGATTTTTGCCACAAAACGGCATTTTTCACTGTGCCCGAAGGCAGGAATCCGGCCCTGACTAGTTCAATCTATTACATTCCCTTTTTTTGCACTAAAAAGCCTAACTAAATTTTCAGGCCCTAGACTATCTCTTTACCAAATATCATTTAAATCGGATCAATAGTTTCAGCGGATAGCGTAATACGCAGAAATACTTTCACATTTATAATATACTAGTATAATAGATAAAAATATATAAAATATAATAGATAAACTAGTATAATAGATAAAAAAAATCGATACTACTCACCTAAAAACAACACTAGCTTCTTCAGTTGCTAATCTCGAAACATCGCTCAGCGACCATTGCAGCACAACACCAGTCCTGCCCTCTAGCGGCCCACTCACTATCGTTGCCGGCACAAACCTGTACCTCAGTCCTTTATACACGGACCTTTCCACTCGCGAGTAACTACGAAACCTCGGTTTAAAGTAATAGCCATCAAATTCACTGTCACTCTTTGTCCTATAACTATAATCCTCATTGTACCACTTGGTCTTAATGTGCTTGGAGCGAACTGCTCTCGTGTGCTTGGGCACGAAGTACGGGAGAGGTTCTTCATCCCTGCAAGGTCTTTCGGTGAAGCTGGTGGGTGTGAAGTTGCCGCGGATGAAGTTGCCGACGATGGAATAGAGCACGTAGTCTTGTAGAGATGGATCATCGAACTGAAGGTGAACTGGAAAAAAAGAAAGAGTATTATTTCGGGTTGTGTTATATCGTATTAGCACGCAGCTTCTCTGGTGTTCATTTAGATTTTGTTTTAAGATAATACATATAAAATAGACTAAGGCGCGAACTACACTTATCTGTGTTACTTATCATTTACTATCAGAGAGGATTTAATAACAGTGCCTTATTTTTGACATTCACAGCTTTCGTATCTGCTTACTATGTATCTGTTACTAGGTTACTGAGGTTTTATAACAATTATGATGAATAAAGCCTACAAATGTATTTTAAAAATGTGTCTAATTGGCACAACTAAAAGCCATTAACCAAAGAATTGAATTGAATTGTAATTTAAAAACTAAATAACATGATTTTCTAAGGCGGTTATTAAAATAATGAGTTCTTAATTAAGTCTTTTCGACATCTGTTTATCCAAACTCATATATTACAGAAATAAAATATTTAATTCAAAGTAAATACAAAAGAAAAAAGCGAAAAAAAAAATTAAATTAAACAATATATATTTATAAGAAAGTTCAAAATAAGAGAAATATTAGCTTGTGGGGTATGAAAAGGAGACTGAGAGTTCTATGAACCTCTGCTGATTTTAGCTGTCCCCCTTGTGGCCACACAATGACAGTGTAAACTGATACTTTAAAAGAAATATTTAAATTATTTATCACTCAGATAATATAACATTCATACTCCGACATTAATAATTAGCTATTTCAGTGGAGAATTTATCGTTTGTTTAATACAAACCTTGTCCATTTATCATCTCGAATAAGCTCTTTAGGAAGTGATGTTGTTACAAGAGTACTCGATTAATATTAAGTGTGGGTTCTTACGAAAAAGACTAAGAACACTTCAAGAACCCTCGGCTTATGAAAATATTTCGTTAAGAACGGCTTCTAATAAGCAAAATTTTTGTATTATGATTTCTATCTGTTCTGACCTAAACTTTTCTTATCTATTATTTTTAACCCCTGATCAAAAAAGAGGGGTGTTATAAGTTGGACATGTGTATCTGTGTGTCTGTCTGTGGCATCGTAGCTCCTTAATGAATGCACTAACTTTAATGCGATTATTTTATATGAAAAGTGATGTAATCGGGACGGTTCTTAGCTATAATTTGTGAAGATCTGATGGACGTTTGAACTTTAACAGCTCTTTTATGGAAGATATGAGCAACTTTGAACACTACATTATTCAAGGTGGTTTTAAGCTATATTTTGTGTATAAATGCGTATTAATTTAAAACAAAACCTATTTCAACAGGACCTAACTCTTTTAAAAAACTTAGTTTATTAAAAAAATACTGCACGTGAAAACTCAATTCGTTCGAATGAATAGAGTATCCCTTAAACATCTTTTTACTTACATAAATATCTGGATAAGATAAAAAAATAAACTCAAAGTAATTCGAGTGTAAATAATTCTATTGATCATCAAATCTACAATTCAGGCCCTTCCAAGCTTCTCTATCTATGTCACAAAGGGACATTCTGCGTGTGAAATGGGGTCGAAGACTAAACAGGAAATGTAGGTTGGACCCAAAAATGTCCAATAGATAGACCAATTTCCGAACGGTTCAAAGACGTGACAAAACGTCTGGATCACCATCTTGATATATGTGTACTCGTGGCAACCTCAATCGCTTTGATTTACAAGACAAGTTGGCCTGTCACTTACATCTACATAGGTCAGTGTATATATACATATATACATCGCAGCGAACTAGCTTAATTAGCCGTTCAATAAATAGCCTAGGCTGTTAACTATACGGCGCCGTTCTGCTAGTGGCTTGAATGATATTAATCTATTTATGCACTTAGCTAGGTAAATAATTTAGGTCGATAACTTTTAAGTACTTAGCCTATTAATCGTTAATTTATCAATTGAAATTTAGTTCCATGGAGTTATTTTTAATACCAATTAGACTTTTTACCGTCACTGCCGGATGACCTCTGCCTCCGGACTTAAAAAACACTCTAGGGGTACAACTACCAGTACCAGGTGGAGTCGGGCTTAGCCGATTCGGTTCTAATTTCCGAATTTTTAATAACAGATATTTCATCTTTTTTCATTTTGTCACATAGTTACCCTATCGTATGAATGGCCTAAGTATCAACCGTTAATTCAGTTAATTACACATTGTAATAGAGGCTACGGCTGCATAACATTCAGTCCACTAGTTGAACGGCGCCGTATAATGAAAAGGCTAGGCCGTTAATTGAATGACTTTTTATGAGAGTTACAGTTAAAATACTTACCGAATATATTTATGGCTCCTCGTTGCTACAAATGTAAAATATTTTGTGATTGAAAAATAACAATAATAATTTTGCACACAATAAATTCGATGAGCTTTTGAATAAAATAATTTTGTTATAAAATTAAAAGTAAATAATTATTTTTAAGCAGCTTTAATAAGATTATCGATGATTGAGCCGCGTGTACCTTTAATAAGATTATGAATAATTAAAAAGTATTGATTTTTCTTCTTTTTTATAAATACATGATTTATTTTAATAAGCTTACTGTTTTTCGTTTAAGTACATTTAAGTATAAGATATGTATTTTTGTGATATTATGAAGTATTGAGCTTTACGTGTTTTGCGATGCGTTTTCTCGTTAAATTTGTCTAAAGAGATTTTCTTTAGCGATAAGATCCTTATGTTAGTTTGTAGTAAATAAAACACGGTATTGTTGTATTTTTTTTCAAGGAATCGATTAAATTTTTTGTAAAACTTTTGTATTATTGTATATTTCAAAATATGGAACACACTTAAATATTCGAAATATGAATTACGGATTTTTTTTCGTACTTATTTGGTTTATATAACTTTAAAAGTTTTGAAATAAAATAAAATTACATGACGCATGATCAGAATACATCAATATCTCTGAATTTTTGGGGATTGACACATGTTATGAATATATCATAAAAGTAAATAATACTCTATTTTGTCTATGGTAGCTCGTTGATCAGTTATTATTATATATCGGCAGTACGCTCCCTCTCTCTAGGATAAATCGCTCGTCTCTACTCTCACAAATATATTCATAATTACAAGTAAATTAGTGAATAGAACCCCAGAGACAACTAATTAACTAAAATAACACATTCTGCTTATCAGTATCCAAGTGTAGTGCTCGCCTTACTCTATTCCTTTTCCTAATTCCTCAAATATAATTAATCACATTTTTCTTAATAACATTCTGTGATAAATGTTCGGTTATCCTATATCTCCTACGAAGCAAATTACAGCTACGTTATAATTAATTTCTTTTGTTATTTACTATGATTAATACATAGTGGACGAGGTGGAATAAATACAGCGTAACGTGGACGGGGTTAATTAAAGTTGCCATTCGCGATACGCATAGTCAGTTGTACACGCTGTGGTCACACGTGAATAGTTAGACTGCACCTACATATCGCAAATCAAACAATACCTATTTTTTTAAGCTTTTTTTTAAATAATAATAGCGGGCAAATGAGCAAATATCTGATGTTAAATCCACCATTACCCATGGACATTTGCAGCACAAGGGGAGCCACAAATACGTTGCCAGTTTGGAAAAGGAACAAGGAATTAAGGGAATAGGAGTAAAGAAAGGGATATTGGAGGGGTTTGGGGCCCTGGCTCTCGAAGTCTGAAAATGTGGTACATGTGGTACTCTCGCAGAAAATACTATACTACAAATATAGTTAACCTACAAAATACTAAATTTTCCTGTTTACAAAGCCAATACAATCACAATTAGAATTATATGTGAACATAAATTTAATTTTAGTGTAAATTCAGGGCTGATTGATGGTATAAAAATAAATAAATTCTATAATACCGCTTTTGGTTAGAACTCTATTACTAATTTGCGCAGCCCTACATCAATAATAGGCAAGCATGCATACATAATTAGAAACATTTTGTAATTAAATTTCTGGCATTACGTGTAAATTAAAGCCGTGAAAGTCAATACATTTTATAGTGAATACCATTTAAATACTCATTTATTTAAATAAAAAAAAATCAATCAAAAATTAAATTCTAACTCAAAATATACTTTATTCAAGTAGGATTTTAAAAGCACTTTTAAATCGACAAAACAAAGAAAAATTATGTTACAAATTAAAAAACTAACACAATTTCAGTACTTAGTTAAAGTCTACTTGAATAAAGTATACTTTGATTTCGATTGATTTTAATTTTAATAATTCTGTTTAAAAAACAATATAACGAAAAATCGAAAAAAAAAAATCTATTCAACGATACTCGGGTATAACGATACCCGAATTGATATAGTTCGTCGGGATCCATTTTTTTTTTCACATTATAGCGCCCACAGGCACATTTTAATGTACAAAATACAAACGATAAATTCCGTAGAAATAATTAATCATATCTTAGAAATCTATTTATCATACTAAATTACTTTCAATTTTAGTTTGCTAAGTGCAAAATAAATTATCCCCATGTTAAATACGATAAAAAAATACCAACCAAAGCGAGCTGGAAACAAAAACGACCCGCGCCATTTTGTCCCGGTGACATTTAATTTCCCGCCAATGCGGTGGTAATGTTGCCCGCTTATTTAGCCATTTCTAACATTGAAAAGTTTAGACAGGGGTCATTTGACTTCATTAATCATTCAGATATAGAATTGGAGTAAAAATGTATATAACATTGACTTCTACTCTTCAATGCCTAAATCATTTTTGTTAGAGTTAATTATTTTTTACTTTTTATTTTTAAAACAAGACAAACGAAGAAACTGACTACAAAAGGAAAAGTTATTTATTATAATTTTAAAACCAAGGTACTTAACTGATCTTAATAAAAAAAATATCAGACCAATGAGAGGGACCTTTTCAAACATATAAAAACTTTTTACAAAAAAAATTAAAAAAAAAACTTCAAAAACGAATTTAATAGATACAAATGAACTGAAAGGCAAAATTTAAATAACTAAAAGCCATTAACCAAAGAATTTTTTGTAAAAAGTTTTTATTTCACACTTTTTGTTTCGAATATAACTATGTATGTATATTAAGTGTTTTACCAAAGTTACAATACCCTAATGCCGACTGCTTGTCATCGTCTAAAAATATTTTTTTTTCCTAATGCAGGGCAATAATTATTTAGGAGTTCTCCTAGTGCTACACCATCAGCTACACTTTATCATATCCATTGTGACAAGCATATATTGTTTAGCAATCATATCGAAGTAATCGAATCGAAAACCTTGAAATACTTGTTATTGAGTAGTTCCGGTGGCCATCTGCGGTCTTCATCATCAGTTCCACTTCACCAAATGTTGGATTCCGAGGGCAAAATCACGAGTTACTTTTAAAAATACCTAACTCGGTACATGTGTGCCTATAATATTTGTAGAGTTTCGCCGATTTTTCCAGGATCCCATCATCAGATCTTGACCCGGTGATAATGGGACCCTAAAAAACAAAATAAAAAAAAATCGAAAATCGGTCTACAATCGACGGAGTAATCGGTGAACATGTATAAAAAAGTCCCCGACGAATTGAGAACCTTCTCCTTTTTTGGAAGTTTAAAAATAACTTTCTAAATTGGTATATCCGTTTTTCCAAATAATCGGTGAACATACAATAAAAAAAGTCCCAAATGAATTGAGAACCTCGTCCTGTGTTGAATGAAAGTAGAAGACAAAGAAAGGAAGGGGGAACGGTGAGTGCTACACACGCGCTACCTAATGGGTGTAAATTGTATTGTTTATAATTTTCTCGAAAATCCAAACAATACAATGAAAAAGGTTTATCACTGTCGGATAAACGGTATAAAATCGCTTTAAATACGAATAAACAAACAAATATTAACTTTTATATTGGATAATAGAGACATTTTTTTAGATTATTAGTCATCGCAAGGAAAGTTGGTACTATTTGTGTCAACACAAAGCTTAGACGGTAAGATAAAATCCTCGTCTTTATATCGAAAGAGATTAGAAAACACAATGCTTCATAAAACCAATGATATTTTGTTAACCGACTTCCAAAAAGGAGGAGGTTTACAATTCGTCGGGGACCTTTTTTAAGTATGGACATCTTTTACTCGAAAACGGCTAAACCGATTTGGTTCACTCTCTTTGTGTTGAAAGGAAACTTTTTAACTTTTACTTTTATTCTCAAAAAATCTACGGGACCAATGTCCTATAGAATTCTAATCGAAACTGGTTCAATAGTTTTTTGAAACGTACGCGATTATATTCATACTTTATACAACGGGTCTTATCGCGATAACTAATGGTAGTAATATTACTACCTACTGAGTTGAGCTGACTACTGAGCTGATATTATGACCACTCGCGCGTGACCACGACGGATGCAACTTCGCCGAAACGACGGGAATTAAAAAAAAATGTATTGCTGGAATAAGATTTTTGTATTTTGTTTTTGAAGTTGTCTCACTTTTTTATAAAAAGTCTTGTTATAACCATATAAAGTGACATAACAAGTAATTAAAAATAAAATAATGATAAATATCCGTGTCCATTTCCCACTTTTACCACTGCACTTTTTATTGGAACTGAGCACCGATAATTTCCCCCCCTTCTTTTAAAAATAAAAGACATTTTTGCTACCAAAGTTCATGTGCCAATTACAAGTCTATAGTTATTTAATTATCATTAATGAAAACTAATATTGTTCGTACTCTTACCACCAACATATTTTGGAGTTTATGAGAAGCATACATATACATATAAGGTATTTTCAAAAAACGTTGGATCTTGTAGGCTATATACGTATAGACTTACCATTTATGAAAAAGTAATTTAAAAAAAGTTTATTTCGGTTATTAAAAATAGTTTTTATATTTCGCAGGCAACTAGCTTAATAAGCCGTTTAGTTAACAGCCGAGCCTATCTACTTTACAGCGGCATTCAAATGGCGGTCTGACATATACATACATAGATTCTACTGTAATTAATATCTAAGTACATATACCTTGGAATACTTAACGACATGTAAATATGCTCCAAGTTTCACTTATAATCGCATTAAGTAACCACGTACTCGTGAGAACCAACTTCAGGTCATGATTAATGAGTCGAATAAATTACCACATAAAATTAGTTTCTACCGAATAACGTGACGATTTTCCTTGGAAATGTTAAAGTGATTCTTCAATGTACGTCACAAGTAAAGGTTATCTAGGAAATAATCAAATTGACGCTATTTTGCGAAATATTGTCTGATGGTAGCTTCCCATTCATTTAAAAACTTTAAAAGCTGATTTTCGAAAGAGCGAAGGTTCTCAATTCGACTTTTTTGTATGTTCACCTATTACTCGTATAAGGCTTTAATCAAAATATACGTTATCCAAGTAGGAATTTACAATCACAGAAAAAAAAATAACTAAATTAATTAATTTACCACCGATTCGGAATGTACACTCAGTTTAATTCAATAGTTTTACAATACGTACATTTAAGAGTTACAAATCCATATATTAAACTAGCTGCCATTTGCGGTTTTACTTGCGTTTTTGGTTACTACTTCGCTCCTTTGAGTCGTAGCGTGATGTAGTATAGCCTATAGCATTCCTCAATAAATATACTATCCAACACAAAAATAATTTTTCACTTCCAACCATTAGTTCCTGAGATTAGCGCGTTTAAACAAACAAACAAACTCTTCAGCTTTATAATATTAATACTTTGTGTGAATCCTGTGAAGCTTTTTTCTTTTTTTTTTAAGGGTATACTTTCATTGGTCCCATTTTCATCAAAATCGGTTCAGTACTCTGATTAAAAAATCCATAACTGGAATACGTATATCATTCAAGTAAAAAATTGCATATTTTGCTTTTGAAGTCGGTTCCCCTTTAAAAAAAAATTGTTTTGTTTTGACCATACAAAAGTACTAATAAGAGCCTTCTTAAATAAATTTGTGTTGATTTTATAATGGAACTGATGTACACGTCACTCGGAGAATTACAAGCGGACTGTTGATGGCATCAGAGAGAGAGAGCATGATGATATGTGGACCCATTATGTTATATGCTAGAATTAAATTTCTGGTTAGACAACTTTTTTGAATATTTTTCCGACAGTACACTGTTAACGGAACAGGTTCTCCTAGATCAGCAGCAGATGATTCCATTTACTTATATGACATGAGTTTCGGATTTAAGAATTACTAAATTTAATTGAGCTTAAGCCCCAAGTCCTCTATAAATCCGCTGCCTGAAACCATCAAACAATAGAGCACGATCAATATCGTAATCGTTAGTCCAATTTCCACATCACCAATATTCACATAAGCTATACTAAATATTTTGGTCATTCAATTGTCTATGTGGGTCCCATTGTCTCAAGAGGACGACATGCTATCGACTCAGTTGTTATCAATATGTAATAATTAATCGCTATGGCTATTATTTCATTCACAGAAAATAATAAGCTATTTAATATATGCAATGAAAATGTTAAGTTTAGGATTTTCATTCTTTAGGTAAGGTATCAATGGCAATAATTTGATAAGAACGCGGTCTATTTTTTTCAATAATATTTCTATATTAATCACAATTAAAGTGTAACATTTTTTAGCTTGAGTTATAAATATTATGCATTCTCCACATTCAATTGTATAGCTTAAATAGTATCGAGGCCGCGATTAAAATACTTAACAATATTTCCGCTGATGATTGTGGCACCTACAAATAACTTCGGCTCGAATCACCATGCTAAAATGGTCGTGTTATATGTGTTTTTTTCCTTTGTGTACGATATAATGTATATAGGCCGTTCGACTTTTAATTAAGGTCTCTCGGAGGTAAAGTAAATCTAACACATCATATTCCGTATAAAATAAAATTTAGATTTCTTTTTACGTATAAAATAGTAAATTTTTAAGCACCGCTGTTTTCGTACTGCATATTGCCCTCGGCGTGATTTAAAATTTAGTTTAGTTTTGCACTTAGATGTAGAATCTTCATTCGGAGGACCTAAATTAAATCTCAAATGGTCTGTATATATGATTGGAAATTATTTTTATTATTCAATATTAGTAGTCATTCTTGAGACTTGAAACACTCGTAAGTTCGTCTGCGTCTGAAGAGGAATTTTTCCGACTTACGTAACATTTTCAATTGTATTATTTTGGCTTAATTGTTTCAAATAATAAATTATCGCCTGTGTGTTATTCTGGTGTATAAGCTATATTATTGTAATATTTAACTAAAAACTGCTCAGTAGTTTCGCGTGAAGTAGTAACACCCATCAATTAATAAATCTGAATCGCAGTATACTGATGTAAAATGTAGGTCTCAATATTTCGTCGTTGCTTTGTAATCTTTTGATACTCGAAATATCGAATCCATTGCATTGGTAGAGGTTTCAATACATTAACATATTGTAGATATATGAAGAGTTCATCTACTTAATACTAAGTGAAGTGGTGACCTTCAGACATTACTAAGGTTAAAAGCATTAACTCGTTTAATGCTAGTAACCTGTAGCAACTAACATGATATTATACCCAACTAGCTTTTACTCGGGTCTTTGCTTCTATTAAATTAGAAGTCTTTGTTGAGTTGGACAATCGTCTAAAAGTTATTTTTCTGTCCCTTGGGAACAGTGCTTTGTCTGGATGGAAGGTACTCCATGTCCTTTTGTGTACCCTTAACAAATACACCCAATCTAATCCCATAAGTATAACATTGAATAAAAAAAACAACGTCGACTGAGACCATTTCTACGAGCCCCAACACAATACTACTGCTGTAAGTTCATGAGAGAAAAATTATGAATGATGATGCAACATGCATGCAGTACCGAATGATGCTGCAACAGAATATCATAGCGCATATGTTATTTTAATACCATTCACAGTATACTAAATTTTGAAACGTGTAGACCACTAGAAATTGCTCATATTGTGGAAAAAAGCTTCAAACGCTTACATCGGCTCGAATACATCGGCTTTCAAATAAAAGAACCAATCAAAATTGGTCCATTCGTTACGAAGCTATAATGTCATAGACAAACACAAAGATACAATTATAACACCCCTCTTTATGGTCGAGGAAAGGGTAAGCATTGTTAAAAAAAAGTGTTTGTGTCAGAGGTCTTCAAATGACGCCCCGTCGGCATATTTTGTACAGACTTTAAGTAAGTAGTGGGCCATATAACAGAAATTTGGTTTCTATTAAAAATTAACTCTCTCTGAACTCCAAACTTCAGACAATGTTTATATATTTAAATGTATTTTTGTTTATTTCAACAAAGTAAATTTATGTGATGATGTAAACCAGGCACTAATCACTAACTCGTGGGCTAGACGGTAAAATCATGAGCATAAATAATAATGAAATATTACATCTCATTCAAATATCGATACCGAGTAAAACCTATCGCTGGTTACTTTCACAAAATCCCTCCGAGAAATACCGTTTTTTCCTCGGACAAAGCCCGGTCTATAATTTTAATCTATATTTCCTTTGACAGATAAAATCAAGCCGAAAAGACTTTAATATAAAGCTCCACTTTTACGTGTTTAAAATTCGAATTCTTTTTCTAAAAGCGCTGGCGAGGCGACAACGCTTTTTATTTATTCATTCGGTAACCGAGTTTCAATCGTGACGTCACTAGTGTCGGTGACCCAAAATCGATTTAGCCTAACTTTGAGTTATGCAATACGAGGCTATTCGAGTTCGTTAACTGCAATTTTTGGACATAAAATAACTGAATCGTCGATAATGGATTTCAGTTCGGTTAAAGAATACTAATTGAATCGTTCGATTCCAATTAGGTTACCGGTTTTAATCGAGAGGAAATTATTGTCATTGAGTAATTATGATTTGATTCGATAATTGAATATTAGTGGTATTTATTTATGGTAAGGGATTTCAATTTTAGTTTTAATCTTGTTTTGTAATGAGCATTGAGCCCAAATGCAGCTTACTGACGCGAGTCAGTACCACACTTATGTGTATTTGTGTGTCTGTCTATGGCATTGTAGCTGCCTAACGAATGAAACAATTTCGATGCGACTTTTTTTGTTTGAAATCTGATGTAATCGAGACGGTTACTAGCAATAATTCATGAAAATATGTTCAGACATTTCAAGGTTATCAGTTCTTTTCATATTGTTAAAAGGATGTCAGCAATTTTTGTGTAATCGAAATTTACTATACTGTGAATGATATTAAAATAGTATCTTAACCGTGACCTGATGCTGCAGCTTCAGCTAGAGTCAATAGAATACACACCTTCTTTACCAAGTTAAATCAGAAGTATCGTGTATCGTGTGTGTGTCGTTAAAGTGACCGTATTCATAATCTGTGTAAAGCGAGTTAGCTGTGTCGTAAGCTACGATGTTGAAAAAATTTAATTCAATCCATCAAAAGTCTATAGGGACATAATATAATTCAGAGAGAACTCTATTGTATAAAGTATACTCCGTAAAATTATGGGCACTATTTAAAAGTAACATTGGAGATAGTAATTGGTAACATTTTATATATGTATGCGTATATTTTTTTAAATATACGCTCTACATTAACGCAAGCGAAGTCACGAGCAAAGGCCAGCAACGTAACATTATATTTATGTGACACAAGACCTAGTTGTCAGTGTCACATAAAACAGACAGAATTATAAACGAAACTACAAGCAGCGCTTTTAAAATCACCAGATAAAAATAGGAGATGATATTTCAAATGTCCATTATTTTATGAAGAGCGGTTAGGCATTCAAAAGAATGTCGGCCAGGCTCTGGCGCAGTAAATAATTACAAGAGATGGAACAAACATTTCACTGTGAATAAGCGACTATAATTAATTATGAAAGTATGTTTTTATTTACGTTTTTTTTTATATTGACGTTGGATGTAAAAATGTGGATGTTTTTGTTCGTTGTAAATGGAGGAACTTCGTCTGTTAATGGATGGTAGAATGTCTATTTGGCCTATGTGTCATTTTGATACATATGTACGTTATCATCTTATAAAGTTTTATAAAAATCTGGTTAGTAGTTCTTGCGTGAAGGATAAAAAAACATTTATTAATACATATATCTGTCCTCACGGACTCTTCTATACTAATAATCTAAAAGGGCAAAGTTTGTTTATAAGTTTGCATGTAGGGTGTAATATCTGATCCGATACCAAGAGAAATCGAAGACTATATTACATCACGCTACGACTTATAGGAGCGAAGCAGTAATAATAAAATCGCCAATAGCAGTTAGTTTAAGTTACAACCCAAAAGCTGGTCTATGTGATAACAGAACATTGTGCCATAATTTATATACCAAGTAAAAATACTCATACAGATCCGGCTCGAAGGACCATGTTTGAATTTCGAAATATAACCATTCTCAATATAGGGGCTAACTAACGCAAAAAGAATTTTTCAAATAGGCTTATTAAGTTCAGAATCTATTTAATGCAAACAAACAAATAATCAAATGTTTCCTGTTTATAATATTAGTGTAGATTACGTGTATCTTGAGGCAGATGTGCGACGGTCCTACGACCCAAGATTATCTGATGGTGATTACTATTAGGGTCAAAGGCGCTGTATATCTTTCATTCCTTTTATAAAATTTATTTCTTTGTACTTTTATATTTAGTATACATTGGATATGTGTTGAGTGTCAAAATTATAATTATAACATTCTAAGTATAATTAATAATTATACATTAGGTTTGTATTATATTATAGGAATCATAATAATATTATCATTACGGATAATTTGTTTTCGAAAAATTCTACCTTCGAATATTTTTTGAGGTCCACCTTCAAATCGTTCACGTGTTACTTCTTATACTCGTTTATAAAATATTTGCGACTAATATTATAATAATAAATTATAAAACCAAATTATTAAAAGGCAGTTAATAATGTTTAAACACAGGTCCGCTAAAAGTTGCACAATATTATTAAAGTTTATTTGTAAAAACATACATAGACACATATACAAACATACATTTCAGTAGTCAAATTACCAAAAAGCGGAAAACAGAATAATAATAATAATTTTATACAAATATTTAAGAGAAAAGTGGAAGTTTAAACCGTTTCAGCGTTGATGAATGGTCAAAAAACCGCGGTAATGAGTCCCATTGTCTCAGTAAGACTTGAAATATCGTCCTTGTTAATTGATCGTTATTTACAGCCTGATTAATGGTCTTTATCTTTGGACGCCATTTTGGATTTTGCTAGGATTAATATTCGCAACGTGATATCTTTAATATAATGATTATAATTAATTAAGGTAATTAATCAATTTAATATTTTTGAAGCAATTAATAAATGAAGAACTCTATATATATATATGTATATAATCACTTATATTACAAAATTAATTACACTTTAGTAAACGTAAAATAAAGGATTACATACTCCATTTGAGAGTAAAAAATAGAAACTAAAAGTCACTGAAATGGCACAAAATGATAGAATGAATGTGGACAAAAACGCTATTTTCGTGCCAATAAAAGGCTTTAACAGGCAAATATTGTCAAAACGAATACATAATTAATTTAATCGAAATAAAGTAAATTTTATCAACAATGTACTTAGCAATAAAGTTCTCATTATTTTTCAATTATTTTCATTTGCATTTATCGAATGTTGTTTGTGAACATATTAACCGATTACCAATTACATGGTCGACATGACGCATAATGTTTTTAATTTGCGTTTTACTAATGTGTAAGTGTTAATTAAAACGAACGAGAGAAAAGTTATACAAAATACAATTCAATATTATTTATATATAAATCCTTTTAATGGAATTAACGTTATTGTTTTAGATTCGCAAACATTTTCAGTTAATTCGAAAGAAATCTTTGACGTGCAAGCTGATGACCTAATAGATACAATACTAAGAAACGTCTATAGAGGAAGATTTAAACAAAGCAATCCTATTCACAAAAGTACTACTGAAATTCCTAAAAATCCAACTTCAAAAACATCGACTACAATAGCAGTCGGCGCTACAAAACATGCTGCGCTGAAAAAGTACGCAGAAAATATGACAATAGAGGAATTTAATATAAGAAAACGTAAATTAGATGTTAAAGTTTTAATAGAATCAAATATAAGCCCTATTCCAAATTTCGATACAAAAGACGACGAAATAGCCGTACAGACAAGAAGATTCAACAAAGTCCACGAATCGACAAAACATGAAAATATTTTAAGACAAATATATTTCGATTATGAAAACGGGACATTTATTTACATAGAGAAGAACAGAACGATATCATTGATGGCACAATTTGTGTACGAAACGAGATACAAGCTACCGCACGCGCAATTACTCAGGAAGAAGTATATACGAAATACTAGATACAGAATCGGATACTGCTTCGCTTTATTGAGGACGCTAAAACAGCAGCAAAAGGTGATATACTCGACAATGAAGAACTATCATGAAACGATGTTGACAATGTATTCTCATATTAAGTTGTATGAGAAGGTGGTGAAGCTGAACGTAGATATAAAGGATTTGATGAAATATATCGAACATTTAGATAAGGTTCGACAAAGGGAAGTCATTGCAAAAACGTCCACAAGTCGTAATCCATAGGATTTAGTTATTTTAGCATTTTCTTTGCATATACGAGTAAATAGTTATTACGTAGTAACCCTAGCCTTAATATTTTCTTTTGATTTATTTAAGCATAATTAAAACAGATGGTTAATTATGAAATTTACCGCTATCATAGTATGACACGTTTTGTTAGGTAAAGGTCAGAAATTAACTGTTAGAATATTGCATGTTTTGATATTGATTAGTTTTTAACAATAAGATCTCAACATTGGATTTAGTTAGAATAAAGTCCTGCACTTTTAAAATTTCAATAAGACTTCAAAAACCTTTTTTTCTGCCTAAATAAAACAAAATCCAATTATGTTAATGTACTACCTACCCACAGTCTACCCGTGACCACGAACGCTGCAAAGTGCTCGAAACGTCGGGATGATAAAAATAATTAATATACGCGATTTAAATCCGTTTAAAATAGTTTCATTTCAATGAATAATAATCGCGAAAATCTAAGACAACGATATGTTAATGTATTTTTAAATTGTTAGCAGCTAATTAATTAAGTGGTTTTAAACGAATAAATTTATCTGATTTTAATTGAAACATCTCATAATTGAAATAATCGGAACGAATATTTCAATTATGAAATATTTCGTCTTTATATTTGGGTTTTTAACAATAATATTTTATAACCATATAATAGACTAGCTGTCCCTTGCGGTTTCACTCGCGTTTATGGTTTCTGCTTCGCTCGTATGAGTCGTAGCGTGATGTAATATAGCCTATAGCCTTCCTCAATAAATAAACTAATAAGCAGATGGATATATTATATATACTATATTATCTAATAAAAAGTTTATCAAGTATTTGATATTACTGTATAAATAGCAAAATAGGGAATGCACTTGAAAATCGAAACAATTAATTAAGAAACTTTTTTCCGTACTTAGTTTGTATGACTTAATTTTTTTTTTTAATAACGTTAAATGGGTGATGCAGTATCAAAAAACATCAATATCTTCGAACTTTGTGCGATTTGACACTTTATTGCATCATTTTTCTTCATCAGCATCCAGTTATATAAAATTATTGGTTTTTAAACATTAAATCTGAAAACCGCATAGAATAAAGCTTCGGTACGTAACGAGCACATATTTAGGTACTGCAGTTTCTCTCCAACACAAATTTAGCTGCAATATTCCGACTGTAATATGTTTTAGTAGTTATAGTTACAGACAGAATGTTTGTGACGTATTTTACATATGTTGAATTTTAAGATCTTTTCATTAGATTACAAATATCTACCCGTGGTTTTGGCCATTTGGATTTAGAGCCTGAGGACAATCTAGTTTAATATAAATCATTTAAATCCGTAATTGGATTTTTTAATTAATTTTGACTTAGATTTTTAATTAGTATGTATAATGAAACATGTAATTTTATAAGTTATGTAAGTCTCAGAATTGCATTTTCGAATATTATGAATTTTGGTGATTTAGGATCATTGTAAATAATCTCTTTAATTTACAAATAAAGTTTCCTTTTAAGGTAACCCATATTTTAAGTCAGTACAGCAATTTAGTCATAATATAGAGTGATCTTTCTATTTATAATATTTGATTCTAGATAAAAAATTCCAAGAACCCGAGTATTACGATGTTGATATAACCTTGCTTTCACGGATATTTTAAAGAAACAGTTACTTGTTTCTTGGAAACTTAGTATTCGATGAGAAAAATGGTACTTATTGAGTTTAGCAATAAGATATTATGCTATTGAGTTTTATTTTAATCCACTGGATTCCACGAAAAACATACAAATAACACAAATATAGTAAGCTATAATTATTACAAAATTCTTGGCTTCTAGTGACTCAAATGCTTCAAAAGTGATATAAAAAAATCCATAAAAATATTAGCTTTTAATATTAACTTTGAGATAGTCTGCTTTTCTTTCAAACTATTTCATATAAATAACGATGCGATTTTTTTTTACTATAAATCACCTTGAAATTGAATCAACCTGATTTTACAGCTCACACCAAGAATAATTTCTGATTTAATTTAATTGATAAACATTTGCAGCACCAGAGGGTCCACAACTGCATTCTTATATAAGATGAAAAGCAACAGGAAGTAAGGGATGACATGAGGGGTTGAGGGCTCATATATGAAACAATATTATATTAACTAACTTACGCCGATCTGTGAGAGTGTGATACTGTCCTAGCCGAAGCAACCCGCATATTGTAATCGGCAATAAGCTGCAGGCTATACCATACCATTTGTAACAAGAAATTTTAATGAAAAAATGCATTGCATTGTTACCAAAATTCTTAGGAATTCCTAGCCACAGGTACGATAGCCTGACTCAGTTTTAATGCTATTTATTCGCAGCTTTACAGCGCTTTCAGCACATAGTGAGCGCTGTAAAATTCAACAAAGAAAAGGCAGAGATCTCGCTGCATTGTTGCAAGCCGCTAAAAGGAAGGATCACCGAACTAATCTGGTTTTATGACGCGGGACTTGGCGTACAGATTGTAAAAACATTTATTTTTTAAATTAAATATATACTATAAAATATTTTGTACTAGATTATTATTCAGCTCGAGATTTCATAAGGATAAAAAGTGCATATATCCGGCTTGAAGGACCAAAACAACGGACAAGTTGCTGCCTCTCGCGGTTTTACTCGCGTTTGTGATTACTGTTTCACTCTTATGAGTTATGTCGTGATGTAATATAGCCTATTACTGTCCTCGGTCATAGGCTATATTATACCACGCTATAACACAAACAGGCGTTCCAGCGTAGGAATTTGCAAATTATACCAGATATATAATATTAGTATAGATGACTAATTATCATATTGGTAACATTGAATTAAATATTATATATTTCTCTCAAAAATAAACTCATGTAAAAAGTAATTAGAAACTTTGACCAATGTGATGAAGGTTAGTCGAAATTAATTAAAATAAGGAATAATTATAAACGTGAATATGTAATTAAAGTAAGTCATTACGGGCCTGTAAATGACCCCCTGCTGAGTAAAAGCATAGTCTCCTATTAAGGAGAAGGCTGAGAACTTAATCCACCAAGCTACTTCACCGCGGGTTGATGGATTTACATGTGTCAAAATTTTTCACAACGCGAACAGGTTTCCTCACGAAATTTTCGTTCACCGCCGAGCCTGATATGAATTTAAAGACAATTTTAGCACTTGAAAATTCAACTGGGATTTGAACTCTCGATCGAAGAACTATAACAAGTAGAGTATCATTGAATAGGTATTTAAAGATCATTTTTAGGTTTCTTATATCGTTTTCCATCAGAATTATCGTTTAGTATCTATAACATTTTAAGTTGGTTGGTTACGATTCATACTTATAGGCTTTTAGACAGAACTGACTAATGCGGTACTACTGACTGTAAATGGTTTCAATATGTTCTTAGGTTTTCGACTTTTTCAATTATTTTTAGAATTTTCTACTTCCTGTAAATGAGTTAGAACTAGTACACAAAGCTAATACAAATATAAAAACCGATTTCAAAAAGCATTACAAAACACACACAAGTATTGAAACAATCCCGCTATTGGCAAAACCATGGCGACGTGCGACCGGAAAAAACACCGGACTATAGCTCACCAGCAAATGTTTTTTCACCATTCATTTATTTAGTTGGTCGTTGGCGTTATTCCAAACAGTCTGGCAACACTGGCAAGAAGTGCGATGTTTTTTTAACTACCATTACTTGAGTATATGCTTTGTTTGAATATGTAATATAATTGTGGAAATAAAACCGTTTGAAACGAATTTAATTTGTATGTATTATTTTTTTAACAATCTGGCAACACCGGCAAGAAGTGCGATGTTTTTTTAAACTTCCATTACTTATACGCAAGTAATGGAAGATGGAATTGCTATGTTTTAAATATGAAATATATTTGTGGAAATAAAACTGTTCTATACAAGTTTAAATTGTGTTTATTATTTTCTAAAAAGTCTCGCAACTCCGGCAAGAATTGCGACGGTTTTTCAACTACTAACTTGAGTATATTCTTTGTTTTCAAAATGGAATGTGTATGTGGAAATAAACTATTTTAAACAAATTTTAATTTTGTGTATTATTATTAAAACAGTCTGGCAATACCACAAACCAAAAATGCACACATTTCAGATAAAGCGTATAACATACTTTACGATGTATGTGAGTATTATTTTTATAAACATTCTGTAATAATTCCGTGATTCTCAAACATTATTCGACAAAAACGTAAATAAAATCACATCAAAGCCCAATTAAGGACAATCATTACTTTTTATATTCATTGCTTCACTTTCCTAATCATAATATTGTTCAACTTTCCTCTGGCACGCATTTTCGTGTACCATCCCGTGAATGTAGGCCACTGGTACAAAAAACGATTGACTCAATTCATAAGCTGATAGCGGTACATATTTATTAAGGTAGAGCCTAACTGTAGCTTAATGACTATAGCTCGTATGGGCTGGACCGGAGCAGTCTCACAGAAGATCGCCGTGAGGTAGCTCATGTAGCTGCGTTTCATCCGGTGAGTGAGTGAGCTGGAAAACTAACTCCCTCACCCCATTATTATCATTACTTCCTATTTCTTTTTACTCTTCATTCTTTTTTTCGCTGGCAACACATTTGTGGCTCCTCTGGGTTGAAAATGTCCATTGGTGGTAAATACTTAACATCGGGCGTTCCGGCTCGTTTTTTAGCTTTTTGTATAAAAAAATATTTAATACAATTATTAGCATATGACTATCAACTTAAAACAACATTTTATATATCTAGTCCGTTATTGGCTGAGATTTTTCTTCTATTCTATGCTTCTTATATCCCAGCTATCTCAATTTTATAATGTGTAAAAAAACTTTGGCGTTGTTGAAAACTAAAACTAACAAAAATGAATAAGTTCTGGTCACTTTCTTTTCGGCGTTTACCTATTCCGAAACCGTGGTAGACTCATTTGGTTGACGTTCAAAAAGAAAGTATAAATTCCTTCTTTGAATCAAAATAATTTGATTTTGATTTATTATAGACATAAACATAGAACTGGACATCCCATAACAAGCTGTCAAAAAATTAGTCAAGATAGTAAAAAAGTGCCTCAAAGAGTGGTCAGTTTTTGGAGGTCTATGCCCAATCCAATCTCAATGTCCGTAATTATGGGATATGTCTAATTCACAAAGGTACAACAGATAGGTAAAATTGCACATGCCAGAATTTCTCCCGTTATATGTAGAATTTATCATAACGTTTTCCTTCGCCTCCTAGCATGGGATGAATGTGCAGAGAGAAACTTCTAGTATGTGGGTAGAAAGCTAGTAATCTTTATTTTACCAGGTATACAGGTACAGGTAGGTTACAATAATAAAGCTTCTACATTAGAATAACACATACTCTATAATTTATAAAGATATTGACTGAATTATCCAAAATATAAAGATAAGTAACAAGTTTTTCTGGTGTGGGTCTGTAAAATCCGTTAGATTTACACATATAAAACGTATAATGGAAATGTTTATCCTAAATGGTCCTACAAAAAAGCGCTCGACAGTATATATCTAAAGAAGCCACGTTTGCGAAACTGCACACACGAAGTCGCAGGCACCAGCCAGTAATAAATAAACAATTCCCCGCTATCACTCATGCCTTATATAACGAATGAGATGATATCCAGCGCGATTCGTGGTTATGAAAGGTAAAAATATAATATCAGGCTATAATATTGGGGTTGTTTTGAGGTACTTTCGTTAAGGAAACGTCGTGCCTTGTTTAAAGTATTTACAGTTAAGACGCTAAATGGTGCGTGATTTTATTTAATGATTAGCTGATACTCGCGATTTACCATTTTAATTATTAACTGACTGTGTCTTGCGGTTTCGGCCACGTTAATTTGAATAAAAATTATGTTTACCAACTTAAATCTGATATTGTTTACAATTTCATTGGTTTCAATTTTAGTTTCGATGATGAATTAAAGTAAATATTTTTTTAAATATAAATAGCTTGTAATTTCTTTTCTAAGATAAATAAGAGTTAAATAAACTACCGACTTTAAAAGCGACATACGCAATTTTGTTTATTTGTTTATTTATAATCAACAGAATATACGAGTAAGTTAAAATTGTATAGTTTAAATGACTACAAAAATATGGCCACAAAGTAAACATTTGTAAAGTAATTAAATATAGTATTTATTTAACAAAGTAAATTTAAATATTTAAAAAGAGAGAGAGTATACTTTACGTATACGACATTCTTATACCAGTTATTTAGATTTTAAAATCAAAATATTGAGCCGATTTTGATAAAAATTCTATGGGTCCAATCTGAAAGTATACCTTTTCGAGATAATAAATATTAAAAAAAAACATAAACCACGAATTGAAAACCTCCTCCATTTTGAATTAGGTTGACAAAAGTACGTTTTACTTTATAATATCAACCGATGACAGTTTTATCACACTCAAATTAACTGTTTTAGAGAGTATCTAGAACAAACAGACGGACAGACTTTTTATTTGTTTTTTAATTCTGTGAGTGGTGCGTATTTCAAATGCATTTAGTAAAAGCATTACAATCAGACAGTTCAGTTTTATTTATATATATATAGCTCTCAGTAAACAGGAGTTATTGGGACGTTTTCGTATTACGTCGTTAAATAAGATATAGGATTGGTTTCATGTAAATGGGTTATTTATGTAAATAAATTTTGACATGGAGTATTTAGAAAGAGCAGAGATGACCTAGTGGTTTAAACACGTCGATCTCAACCGATAATCGCCGGTTCAAACTCTGGCTATTACCAATGTTTTTTAAGTGCTATTTGTTTAAATCAATCTTGTGCTTGGCGGTGAAGGGAAACATCGTGAGGAAACTTGAATATGCACGGAGAAAATCTGACACATGTATATCCGCTAACCCGCAGTGGAGCAGTTGTGGATTAAGGTCTAAAACCCTCTCCATAATGAGAGAGGAAGGCTTAGTCAAGCTCTAGGACTTTATTTAGAAATTATGATTTTTACGCGACCGACCAAGAGGAGGGTATGTTATATACCCACTTATGCTCTAATTTCTAGAACGATATGTACTCCGACACGTGGGTAGTGCGGCGGCAATAGACTTACATACTCTGTAACAATTGCAACTTTTTACCTATTACGGTTCGTGAGATACAATCCGCTGACAGACGAAATGACGGACGGACAGACAGACAGACAGTTTAGTAATAGTGTCCCCTTCAAGCATGGAACCCTAATAAGTCACGTTCTCAGCTATCTAAGATCGTTTTGGCAATAATCAAGAAGACAGTTTGCCAAGTTTTCGACGAACGATTTAGAATGTTTAAAACGTATGAAAACATGCCAAGGAAAAGGCTATTGGCGAAAGCTTCATTTGTAATTAGGACTTCGAAGTGTAATGAGTACAATTTCTCGTGATAACACCGTTTTCATGTAATTTTCTTCAGCGATCGACCGCAGTTATGCGAATTTTCTTTTAAGAGTTCATATTTAATATATGACTAGCTGTGCCCCGCGGTTTTATCCGCGTTAATTTCAGGAAAAAAAATTATAATTAAAACAAATATTCCAAAAAAGTTACTCCTTATAATATTAACCATCTGTGAGCTAAAGTCCCGTCAAAATCGGAAAAAAAAACAGAGAATATCCGTAATAAAGAGACAGAAAACACACGGACGAAAATATAAAAATTGTGTTTTTGATGTAAGTATTGTGTATATTTCCATATGTATTTAGCTAAAATACAAAAACACACTTCATTTTTTTTTATTTGTATAGATGAATTAGTTAATTTAGTGAATGAATACTTCCCGTATCTGTGTAAAAACTTTCTTCCCGTATTCAACTCAAAGTCCTATTACAAGGTTAAATGAATTTCTATATCAAAATTCTTCAAAATTATACGCTGGTTTAGGCGTAAAAATATAACAGACAGACAATTAATGATATACTTATAGCAATGTTCACAAAAACATTATATAAAAAAAACATTACACACGTTGACTTCGTATTTGACATACACACTTATAGAGTATATGGACGCTGATAAGCAATACTGTGTCAAGCCACACGAACGTCATTTTGAGAAAATAAGATATATGTTATATATAAGAAACTTTTTTCCGTACTTTTTTAGTTTATATGACTTTATTTTTTATTGAATAATGTTCAATAGGTGATGCAGTATCAAAATACACCAATATCTCCGAATTTCACTTTTTGAGGGTTGACACAGTATTGCTTATCAGCGCCCATATGAGTGTGGATGTGTGTTCGTTTATGTTCAAACTTGTAAATTAAATTAATTTTGCTCGAATTTCGACCACGAGTACAAGAGAAATATAAAAAAAACTCAGCGGTAATATATAAGAATGCTTCTATCCCATGGATCCATGAATAATCCTCATCTCGTAACTCCACGTTGATCAATCTCATTAATCTGCCGTGATGGATCGCGTAACATTTTCATATTTCATTTCTTCATAAGCATATGAGTGATGTCTGGAGGTATTTGAATATCGCTTGGAAGTAGAAAAGTATTTCACTTCATATTGCAGACGCATTGTTTTATTATATCCTAAATTAGCATTTTTTATGGTTTATACATCTGGTAATGATTTATAGAAAAAAAATTGTAATTAAAAATATATATATTTTGTGCTGTATGACTGTTGTCATCAAGAAATACATCAAAAAATGTTTTTAACCAATATCAAAAAGATGTTTTTAATGTGTAGCCTATTCTTTTTAACGTTTCTTACCTCATAACTCATAAACATAAATTGTTTCTTATGCGATTTAGATAATTCTTTTTTTATTTGAAATACTTTCGGATTAGTTACATAAAAATTAAATCGAAATCGGTTCCAAAAATTCGAATGTTTGAATTTATTTCATCATCATTTTAATTAATTTAATTTTTTAAACATGCCTACACCAAAGTTGCTTCTACTTCTTTCCGTTATAGACTTTAAAAATAATTTAACCGCTGTGACTCAGACTGTTTTCATTAGAAGTACCTCTTATATTTCTAATTTTCGCGAAATGGTTTTAGACAATTAAAATTGAAGTATATATGAATCCACGGGTCAGTATGTAATATGTAAATAATAATATTTTGATATTTCACACGCGTGAGAGCACGTGGGCTTGCGTGTGTGGGTAACACGTGCGTGGGTGCGAAAAGAATTGTGTTTGTACTTCGGGATATTTGGTAATAAATCCATTCGTCTATTTTGTTATTGTGATGAGAAATCCGTAAGGCTTTTCGTGATTAATGTTTGGGAAGGCAAAGTTATGTACGTTATTTTTTATAATATATTCTTCATTTTATTTCATGTGTTCAATAATAAATTTAGTTTCAGATTTACTACAATCAATGAGTGCCAGTAAATAGCACGTAAAAAATTTGATTTACTTGGCGCCGACTTTAAAATGTAAGAAAATATTATTTTTTTGCCTTTTAGTTTACTTGTTTCGTTTTCGAAATCGGTTTCTTTTTTAAGTTTTTATTATTTTATTATGGAAATGTAAAATAGTTTTATAGATTATTATATCTAATTTTTAGTTATTTATGAATAAAAATCCTCTGAAATTTATATATTATGTACACACTTGAACTGTTGTCATGAAATAATTATATTTCTGCAACAATTAATCATGAAATGATAAGATTATTCATACATAAACAAGAAGTCCAAAGACGAATACTTTTTTTATTAAAAAAAATATTTTGTCGGTGAAAATATATAATATTTTAACTTTTAAGGCAATAAATTAATTTCGTCTCAAAATTCCGCTATTTAATAAAACTGCATTTCCATAAATTCAAAATGAATTCTAAAAGTCGTAAACAAGAAACTTGCACGCAAGAAATTATTTTGTTCCATCTAGAAACTTCGAAACTACCGCAGTTTGTCAGATTGGTACATCTCGTTGAAATTCAAGTATTACATTTTCTGTACACGATCAGGGTTGCCACCTTAAAAATGTTTTAATAACAACATATTTCGATAAACGGAATGTTTTTATAACAAAAAAATCTGTGAGTAATATAATAATAAAATCCTTTGTAATTGAAAATTGATCCAATGAAAGAAAAAAAATTGTTCTTACTGTTCTGTACTTAAAAGGTTAAAATAGTGTGTTTGACATTATTGCGACTGTTAGACGGAAGTTACACGTTAAATCTGTCATCACCTCGTATCATGGCTTCGATTAGATACACAAATATAATTATTATTTCACAAATAAAAAGTATACTTAAATTATAATATTAAAATTAACAATAGAATAAAACATTAGCTGCCTTGCTACAAAAGATTTAAACAGACGTTAAACGCGCATCTAAGACAGTTTTGAATTAAACATGCTTTAGACATAGATTAATATACGTTTAAGTGAGTTTAATAGATGTTTAAAACCTATTTTTGCTGTCAAATGTAACGTATAACATTTTATCAATAAGTTTTTTTATGAATTTATTCGCTGTTAAGCAATTTGGATAATATTTTAAGCAATGTTTAAATCTTAAACACTGTTTAGCTAGACACGTATTCAACATGGTTTTAATGCGTCTTTTGTAGTATGACAGTAGGAGTCTTGTGTCTGTCAAATACTTTTTTAAAAATATGTATAAAATGTTGCAAAAATTAAATTGATAAAATATGATTGTCATTCGATTACAACGATATTGATGACTAATTCAAATATAAAAGAATAAACCGTAAATTCAAATATATTTAGTACCGTTAATTGTAATTAAGATTAGGTTCCGCCTGTTTGCTCGTTATCTATTCATATTACAATAAATCTGTGAACACATATGCAATGTATATATTCAAACCACATGCATCCCCTTAGTCTCGTCGCGGTCCATAAAAGCTTGTCAAATTTTGACCGCGTATAACCTGCGTTTAGTTATTGCTTTGAAAATTGGCAACCCTAATTAAATAATGACTGCGGTTTTATGTTTCAAAGTTTATGAGATAAGGAGAATATTTAAGTTATATGTAATTGAATTGAAATGTGTCTTCATATGTTCGTTCTTATTACAGTATTATATCGGTAGCTTTGTTACATTTTGTTGAGGTAGAGTCTAGCTGTAGCCTAATGACTACAGCTCGTATACGGACTGGCTCGACCGGGCTAGTACCTCACTCTTACAGAAGATCGGCATTAAGTAGCTCAAGTAGCTTTGTTTCGCGCGGTGAGTGCGAGAGCCACAAGCCTAACCCCTTCCCCCTATTTCTCTCCTTACTTCCTGTTCCTTTTATCCCTTACCAGCTGTCTCCCGCGGTTACACCTGCGATAATTCAAGGAAAAAATCTACTAAAATTTATTCCATACTTGCAACATTCTTCATCGATGTCATAGCGTGATGTTATATAGCTTATAGCCTTCTTCGATAAATGGACTATCCAACACAAAAATAATTTTCCAATTCGAACCTGTAGTTCCTGAGATTAGCGTCTTCAAACAAACAAACTCTTCAGATTTATAATATTAGTACAGATTCCTTTTTTAGCAGACAACACAATTGTTGCTTCTCTGGGTTGCAAATGAACGTGAGCGGTGGTAAAAACTTTACATCAGGTGTCTCGTCTGTTCGTTTGCCATGTTTTTTCTACTAGCTGTCCCGTGCGGTTCTCGCGTTTGTGGTTACTGCTTCACTCCTATGAGTTGTAGCGTGATCTAACATAGCCTATAGCATTCCTCAATAAATAAACTATTAAAGTGTTTGTAACAAATACAGATAGTAGGTGGTAAAAGAATGTTTGTGAGAGGGTGGCAGTCGACATTGAAGCAGTAAATGGTGTGCCATAAGTTCATTGTTTCATTTCATTATTACTCATAAATATAACATTTTGGCGACGAATAAGCAATCCACGCATTAAATAGTGTTTTTGTGAACTTTGTGAGTAAAAATATAATGACGTCGAGTGCAAATATCATGTTTGGTGGAAACCTCGTGTTCGATCATCGTGCACAGGAATGGAGCATTTTTATAAGCCGCAAATACAAAAAAATAAATTTATAACACAAAATAATTTTTCAATACCAACCAGTACTTACTAATTAGCGTGCTTAAACAAACAAACGAACTCTACAGCTTTTTTAATATTACAATAGATGAAAAAAAAATTATTGGTCGCGACTTTGAGTGCCTTAATCTTGATTTGGTAAAAACATCTAAAACTTATTTTTTCCTGTCTGACACGACATGCGCCATCTGGAAGTTAATTGTACTATACCAATAACCATCATCAGCTGAACCGTATACAAAGGTCAACCAACATTTTTCATTACGGCTCCAATGATCACATACACAGACATCGTTCAATGGTTCTTCAAACATTTTCATGCATCGAGTATTTTAAAAGCGAGTATATAAATATTGGCCTATGAAAAAGGGCCCTTTGTTATTGTTGCAGCGAAAAAGCGATGTTTTGTATAGATTTTTAATGAAAAATATTTCTGTTATAACAATGAAGCGACTTATGTAAATACAGAAGGCTTTATTTTTTCGCAATTTTAATACAATACCGGTTAAACAACACAAAACGTAAAAAAAAATCGTTTTTATTTATTGTTTTTGTCAAAAAATGTAAATTGATTGAGGCTTTGTATTTACAATTTTACATATAATGCTTAAACTTGAACAACGATCTATGTATGGAATAAATTTTAATATTTTAATTATTATTTCGTTGAAAAATTTCATTTTGGAATGCTTGATATTTTGAATATATATGATATTCATGTGTGTTGCCAGTAATTAAAACATAATATATTAACTTAAGTGTTACTAACATTGAATAATACAATACATTTAAAGACAGATAATAAGACATTACTGCATAAAAATACTAAATACAATAAAAAGGTTTTTCTTGTTATATATACCAAATAAAAGATATTTTTTTTTTAGATTTACAGGTAAATAAATTATAGAGATGTTATTTTTACATTAAAGAAAAATATGCAATTTGATTTAAAAGACTAACTATGTACTTACTCGACTTTCATTTCAAATTTCGAACATACAAAATCAGTAAACAAATGTTCTAACGTAACATTAAAATATATAATAAGATTAGAGAACCTCTTTTTTTAATTGAATGAAAAATACAACACACGTTCACTCGTAAAAAAAAAACAATTTAAAACCAATTCAAAAACGAAGACTACTAACTACAAACCTACACACTACATAGTCGGAAAGCAAATAAAATTTCTACAGTCCTATAACCATTGGTACTGAACCAATTCAGAAAATGGGTTTACGGTCGTTTGAACTCAGTGCTAGTAATCTGATAAGTGCCGGCCGGGCCTGCTGGGCTGGCCTGAGTACTATTTTAAAGTTCTGAGTCAATTGACCGCTCTATAACGATGCAGTGCCATTAAATCAGTAAACTCAACTCGTTTTGATTACTATCTGTATTTATTTCGTTTTATTGGATCTATACTAATCGGTGATAAGAAATACTATGTCAAGCCACACGGACTTTATTTTGAGAAAATGGCGTTTAAAGATGTCGAAAGTATTCTGTTAACAAATTTGCTTAAAGACGTATATATCCATCTAGTAGTAGTAGTAGTAGTAAAGTAACAGCCTGTAAATATCCCACTGCTGGGCAAAGGCCTCCTCTCCTATTAAGGAGAAGGTTTAGAGCTTAATCCACCACACTGCTCCACTGTGGATTGGCGGGCATACATGTATCAGAATTTCTCCCGATACATGAAGGTTTCCTCACGATGTTTTCCTTCACCGCCGAGCTCGAGATGAATTTAAACACAAATTTAGCACTTGAAAAATCAGCGGTGCTAGCCGGGGTTTGAACCCACGATCATCGTTAAGATCGACGTGTTCTAACCACTAGACCATCTCGGCTCTATATCCATCTACTTTTTTCTATATCATATATTTTAGATTATTGCATATTGCAAAGTATTGAGCACATGTCAATATTCGAAACAATAAATTAAGAAACATTTTTTCGTATTTATTTAGTTTAGATGACTTCATATTTTTTTTGAATAATGTTAAATACTTACATGACGTATCATCAGAATACATCAATATCTCCAAATTCAATATTTTGTGGGTTGACACATTATTGCTTATAAGCATCCAAATAAAGTTGAAGTGTCTGTTTTTAATTTCAAATTAACAGTCAACTAAATGCATATGAAAATATATATGGTACTTACATTAAAAACACAATTTCAAAAATGTTTGTCCGTCTGTCTGTTTGATCCGGCTAATCTCTGAAACGGGTGGACAGATTTTGATGGGACTTTTACTAGCCTATAGCAAATGTAATGCAGAGTATCTAAGGCTACATTTTTAAAATTTTATTTACTTTATTTCTTCGCAGACGAAGTCTGGGCACCAGCTAGTATAAAAAAAAAACACAATATCACATAAGTGAAGTATTTTGTTTTATTCAAAGCCATAATCGAATAATTCAAAATTGGATTAATCGGTATTAAAAGGGCACGTTTCTAATTAACCTCGCCATTAACGATAGTATTCTGATGGGGGAAGGTGTGGTGAGAACTTATTAAATAGAGCATATTGAATTAACGTTGAGAATATTTCTATGTTATAGAAACGATTCGAAAAATTCTTGTTTCTTTAGATAGCACTTTTATTGAGGAAGGTTCTAGACTATATTACTTCGCGTTACGACTCATAGGAGCGAAGCTGTAACCATAAACGCGAGTAAAACCGCGAGGGGCAGCTAGTTGTTCATATATAGTAGTCCTTCCGGCCTCCTAGTCCCTCCAGTGCCCGGGGCAGAATAAATAGAGCGGGCCCTCGAGCCGTGGGTGTGTGAGATGGGGGTACAACGTATCCGTTTTCACACGGCCCCGAGGAGGACGGCAGCCGGGATGGCCTCGAACTGCCGTACGCACCAGCAAGGGGTGCGGGCAAGGCAAGACCACACTTTGTCCTACCGGGATGAGCTCGCCAGCCACGAGCGGAGCGTCGTACGGGAGGGGCAGCGGATGCGCATGCGCAAACGAACCCGAGGCCTCTCCATTTCCGTGCTGAGAAAGGCCATCGCAGGGGTTTTAGTGGGCCACATAATCCGATCTCCCCCCGAGGAATCGGGTATCTCTTCAAAGATTTCCCCTGTGTGAACAACTATAAGCTAATTACGTAAATGAATTCCGTCATATAAAATTTTGATAATATTTATATAGCCTATGTCTCCAGGGCCATTATTTGGAATCAATTTACACCGCGTTTATAAAAATCGGTTCAGTAGTATAGGCGCTACGGTAGAATATACATACATACATAAACTGCCAAAATCATAATTTCCATGTTTTATTAACCAACTACAAAAATAGGTAGTCAATTCGTAGTGCTTTTATTTAATTTAATTTTTTTTTTGTTTTTGAAAAACTATTGTTTTTTCAGATTAGTCTCATGGAATTATCATCAAAATCGCATCAGCGGTTTGGTTTTAAAATCGAAATAATTCTTATAAGTTAAACCTAAGTTAATAATTTAGGTTTAGATAAAGTACTTTCCCGCTCCCTTCTTGGATAAATAGATTCCCACGTGGGGACTGACACGTGCACTGTGCAGTCGCTAAGATGTAGGATGTAAGAAATGAAAATATTTTGCTGTAAAAGGATTTTGAAAAAATGAGAACTGGACCTGATGTTGAAAAAAATTATTTTGTTTTTGAAGACGCTTGCTTTTTTATCCGACTGCGCGACGCGAGGGAGGGTAACGTGTTTTTCAGTCTATGTATATGTGGGTTTGTACTTTTGTGGCACTATTTAGACCAAACGTGTGGGCCGATTTCGGATGCCATAATGTGAAAAGGATAAAAATTGAAAATCGACAAACTTTATTAAGTGGGGATTCGTTGAATAGGTATTTTAAAATCATTTTTAGATTTCTTTCATAAGTTTACAATCTATAACGATTTAAAGTTAGTAACGATACTCTATGGTCTCGTTACGCAGTCAGGTTTTTTAATTTTTTTTTAATTAATTACTTGTTTAAAAACCAAAGGTGCACCTGATTTTGATAAAATATATTCCGTATTTCGCTTTTGAAGAAGGTCGTTTTTTGGTCTTAAATATTTCAAGTAACAAAACAATAAAAACAAAGTTAAAACAAAAATGTAAACCTATTTTTTATTTAAAGAAGCTTAAGATTAAATTGAAGCAATTTTCATATATTTTATTTATTTAAAGACAATTACAGAAGTAAACGTGAAAGTTAAGTAAATCACTCAGTGGAATGCCTGAAGGAAATTTAACACGATTCAATACAATATTTATTTCGGAATACAATTTTGAAAGGCCGTTTTCTATATAAATATTATAAATAGGTAAAAATTGTTTTTAACTTTGTATGTAGGAGTAATCTCTGAAACTACTAATCCGATTTGTAAGATTTTCATTGCGTTGGATAGTCTGTTTATTGAGGAAGAATATAGACTACATTACATCGCGATACGAGTGACAGGAGCGAAGCAGTAACCTTAAACGCGACTGGAACCGCGAGAAGCAGCTAGTAATAATTGATAAATTATCGTTGTCTTAGATTTTTGCGATTATTATTCATTGAAATAAAACTATTTTAAACGGATTTAAATCACGTATATTAATTATTTTTATTTTTCATCCCGACGTTTCGAGCACTTTGCAGCGTTCGTGGTCACGGGTAGACTAAGGTGACGTTTGTCTATTTGAGATTTTAGAAAATATTATTTACAAACGTCGGGATGATAAAAATAATTAATATACGCGATTTAAATCCGTTTAAAATAGTTTTATTTCAATTGATAAATTGTTTAATAACCTAATAAGCGGATGATAATAAAATCGATAAAATGGAATCAAGTTGAGAAAACTACCAATGAAGTGTTCTTTAAAAATAATTTTATTAAAAAAAATTCTTATGTATTTAACAGTTTATTAAACATGTCAGTAACACTATACTGATTTCATAAGATTATAAAGTTTTAAATGTGCACTTATTTCTAGTAGGAATTTCTTCCAGTATATGTAAAAACATCAAAGAAATTGTAAGGCATGTGCTTCCAATTCACAGCTCAATAACTTAGTAAATTAAGATTCATTATAGGTAATCTATACTAACATATTTTTTTATTAGATAGGCCATGTATTGAGGAAGGGTTTAGTTAGGTATATAATACTTTTTTCAGATATTTCAAGTAAAATATATTTATTTTATTAAGACATTTTATACTTTATTTTTATCAAAAAACGGAATTCAGTTTTTTCATTTACGTAGACGACACACTTATACGAGTTATTTCGATTTTAAAACGAAACTACTAAACCGATTTTGATAAAAAATCTGTGAGACTGATCTGAAAGTATACCTTTTCAATAAAAACAAATAAAATCAAGTAAAAAAATGACGGAGTTCTGAGATAACAAATATTAAAATAACATATACTACAAATTAAGAACTTCCTTTTTTTTAGCTGATTCGAAAGAACACCTGCCCAATTAAAAATTGCTGTTAAACTTTTCATTAATTAATAAGTATAGATAAAAAAGCAAAAAATAAGAAATGTAACGCAAAATGTGATATAAAAATATCGTTGTACAGGAAGCTGTTACTGGATCTAGAACAGGCACGAGTGTTTAATGTCCTCGGTTAAGAAGGTCAAGAATTAAACGACGTCGTAATCATATTGATATCAACTGTTTAAAATGGTACGGTTACTATATGCTTAGTATTAGACGATAATCGGTCGCTAACAAGCAATACTGTGTCAAGCCACATGGACTTCATTTTGAAAAAATGGCGTCTAAAGGTGTTAAACCTATTCTTAATCAATTTGTTTGGGGAAGTATACATCTTTCCTTTTTATTTTGATAAAAGTTATAATCAAAATCAAAATCTAATAATACATTTTTCTAATATATGAGGTTATTATATATTTCAAAATATGAAATATTCAATATTGAAACATTAAATGAAGAAACTATTTTCCAGTCCTTATTTAGTTGATATGATTTAAAAAAAAAATTGATTAATGTTACATACGTGACGTATGATCAAAATACATCAATATCTCCGAATTTGACTTTTTTGTGGTTGACACATTGGTGCTTATCATCGTCCAAGAAGAAATCATCTACCAAGAATATAGCATGAATTAGTAATATAGCCTTCCTCAATAATAATTTTCTCCGTTTTCTCAAAATGAAGTTCGTGTGGCTTGACACAGTATTGCTTATCAGCGTCCAACTATTGTATGTAAAACAAGTCAAAGCTTTTATTGATTAAATTTTTGGCACTCTGTCTGTGTGCTTGTATGCGTATCACTCAAAACTCTTGCACGAAATTTGATGCATTTTGTCACAGTTGTATTGTTGCAGGTCTTGAACTCCTGGTATCTGATAGTAAGATATATAAAGATACCAGTTTAAAGCGCTAATTCTAACCGTGCGAAATAAGAGAGGGTCGTTACTTCACTATAATTAAACGTAACAAAGGCGTTGCCTTTTGTTGAATCGTTCATTGTAATAAGAGTCTGAGTTGTTAAGATTTCTGCTGAGATTTTACAGCAGATGGCGTTACGGTCGCGAAATTATTGCGGAGTATAACTTATTATGATAAGTACTTTTTCTGAGATGTTAATTAACGATAAGATTTTACTTTGTATATTTTTTAGGGTTCCGTACCTTAAAAGGAAAAACGGAACCCTTATAGGATCACTTTGTTGTCCGTCTGTCTGTCTGTCTGTCTGTCGGGATGTCAACCCTTTTTTCTCAGAAATGCATAGACGTATCATGTTGAAATTAATATCATATACTCAAGTCTACGATGACATGCGGCCGTGAAAATATTACAGTTCTAAGTCAACGCAATCAAAAGATAATGGAAAATATGTCGTATATTTTGACCATTTTAGCGTTTTCGTAAGGGAATCAAAACCTATAGGGTACTTCCTATTGACCTAGCACGATGAAATTTGGCAAGAAGTAAGATCTTATGGTACAAATAAAGGAAAAAATCTGAAAACTGTCAATTTTTGTATGTATGTTTGTCTGTTTGTATGTTAGTCTTTCAACCTTTTTCTCAGAAACGCGTGAAGGTAACAAATTTTTATCAACGTCAAGTACTCAGAGTTGTAATTACTAAAAGCTGTGAAAAAATCAAACTTCTAAGTTAACGCAATCAAAAGATACGGTCATTTATATCAAATATTTTAAGTATGATAGCGTTTTTAACGTTTTCGCAAGGGAATCAAAACCTATAGGGTACTTCCCATTGACCAAGCATTATGAAATTTGGCCAGGAGCAAGGTCCTTTAGTATACATAAAGGAAAAAATCCGAAAACTGTAAATTTCTGTTCGTGTGTCTGTCAGTCTGTACGTCTGTCTTTCAACCTTTTTCTCAGGAACGCGTAAATGTATCAAGTTGTAAATTGATCAAGCGGAAAATATATTAATCTTAGAATTAAAATTATATGTACTTGTAACAAATTAACATAGAAGTTGACCATGGTCAAAAAAACAATTTTACAAACACTGAGAAGAAATTTGTATCAATACGAAAACATTAAAAAGCAGCAAACCTTTATTAACAACGCAATGCAATCTATACATCGCAGCTAACAAAATGATAGCGCGATGCAGCGTACAGCTAATGCCATCTATTACAACATTGTGACATTAACTGTGATATAATTCTGCTCGATTAATAAAATTTTTTATTTTAATTATTATTTAAACGCGCTAAAAATTATAAAATAAACTTTTCATTTAAAAGTTTTATCGTCGATTTATAACGTCATTACGTAATTAACATTCAATATAAGAGCTTCACGCGATTTGATTTAAGTACTCGTATTGACTTAGTACGAAAATTTTAAAATTAAATTCAAACAGATCGAGTTATTTAATTTACTTATTTATCTACACATATAAGTCTTCTGGTTATTAGTAATATAATTAGTTATTTATAAATAAACAATTAGTTTTGTTCGAATTAAGGACTAATTATTTTCGTCTTGGCAACACTAATATATATTTCGATATTTTGATTGATAATGTAAATCTAAATATTTTACGAACGTAGTGCAGGGGTAGTGGAGTGTAGTAGAATATAAATAAAAATAAAACGAGAATAAAATACAATATATTTATGTTGTTAATATCAAAGTCAACAAGTTAGTTCATTGAAATTGTCAAGAGATGGCGCTAGGTATATCCTGAATCGCGCTATAACTTTTTTTTTGAAAGTATAAGGTGTATTTCCAAGGTGGAAAAGGTATACTTCCAAGGTGGTCCCATTGTCTTCAGGTCAGGATCAGATGATGGGATCCTGGAGAAATTGAGGTAACTCCTCAAATATTATAGTCAAGCGTATACCGATTTAGGTATTGTTGATAGTAACTTATGTTGGAACTGATGATGAAGACCACAAATGGCGTAGATGGGTTAGTCTTATATAGATTTCTATAAGTTTGTACGGAACCCTGGGTGCGCGAGTCCTACTCGCACTTGACCAGTTATTTTATTTTATTAACAGTCTTCAAATATAGTTTTTTTAATGTATATTATCTAAAGTTTGACAGACGCGTTGGCGCAGTGGTCACTGCAACTGACTAAATCGCTAACGGTCGCGGGTTCGACCCCCGCTCACGGCAAACGTGTGTATTGGCCATACAGATGTTTTTCGTGGTCTGGTTGTTTGTGTTTCTGTTTTATATTTCCGAACCCTCGACACAGGGTCATTATCCTATGGATGAATCCTATCGGGGAACGTTGAGTTTAGAGTGTTTTATTTATATTTTTAATATAAATATATTATTAGATTTAGGTGTTATGGTTATTTCAATAGTAACGCTTGTATTATTTCTATAACAAACACATCACAATTATTAATTTTAGTAAATCGTTAAAAATTATTTTGAGATAAAAATATGTATTTTACTATTTATCTTTGCATCTCTGTGTTAAAACCTAAATGTTATCGATAAACCTATTTATAGATGTTTATAAATTAAAACTATCGACATTAACACTATCGATATTTCGACAACACTGATGAATTGTACAAATAATTTATTCGGTGAAGTATAATTCATTAAATTCGCGAAGTTCGACATGAGTACAACTTTTTAACGACAGAGGGCAGTAATTATTCGACAGGGCGATTGCAGAATCATTAGCAAATACAACATCGCTAAGTGTTCACGTTTAATTAAGCACGTTAAGCTATTGGAGCGGGACGCGGATTTTAACGAAATTAAGTACAATGACAAATGTTATTTTACAAAGTTTGTTTTTAACCGATTTAGAAAGAGGTTTTGTTTATTTATTTAAAAAAGGTGCATCATCATCACACATATGAAACACTTATAGATAAAAAAGAAACTTAAAATATGTATGGATGCTGATAAGCAATAATGTGTCAACCCACAAAAAGTTAAATTCGGAGATATTGATGTGTTCTGATACTACATAACCTATTTAACATTATTCAAGAAAATTGTAGTCATATAAATTAAATAAGTACGGAAAAAAGTTTCTTAATTAATTGGTTCGAATTTCAAGTGCGTTCCTTTTTTTACAATTAATACCATAATCTCAAATATTTAAGTAACCTTTTATTAGATAATATATTTAATGTCAGTCTGATTTAAATTCATTATACCTTTTATCTAAAAATAAAATAAAAGATGGATATATACTTCTTCGAACATATTTGTTAAGAATAGGTTTGACATATTTAGACGGCATTTTCTCAAAATGGAGTCCGTGTGGCTTGTACTGTGTAGTATTGCTTATCAGCGTCCATATATACACAGCGTTTATAGAAAAAAATATTGTCTACATGTTCAATCAAGTAACAGTTAACAGAAACAAATTGTACAATACAAAATGAACAATAAAATTAAGAGAGAAGATAAATTAGATAAATCAAAGGTTCAATGTTTGGCTGTATGTATGTTTTTTTTTGCCATTGTTTCGAGTAAATAACTCGTAAAAGGTTTTACTTGGCGCCTATTTTCAATGTTTTCCCAGGCACCGACTTCAACGTTGTAGAAAATATAAGTCAGTTTATTTTTACTTTTTATAGTTCTTTAAATTTGTAATATATTTTTTATAGGTTAAAAAGAGAAAAACAAAATATTCTATACTTGCTGCCGGTAGCGGTTTCACTCGCGTTTCTGAGTACTGCTTTGCTTCTCGGAGTCGTAGCGTGATGTAACATAGCCTATAACCTCCTACAATAAACGGGCTATCTAACACGAAAATATTTTTTCTAATCGAATCAGTAGTTTTAGAGATTATCCCCTACAAATAAACTTAAAAATGAATACTACCTCTTTATAATATTGGTACAGATAATACAAAAAAAAAGAGTTATCATATTAATTAAAGCAAATGCTTAATCTTATTGTAATTCTAGCGTTACGCAGACATTATTATTTCATTCGAGAACAGCTGATAACTCCAAAAACGTTAAAAAAATTAAATCTGTAATTTAATAGTATCGTCAAAATTTGAAATTGTTTCAAAAAAAAGATGAAAACAACATTTTTGAGATCATACACACGTATTATGCTAGCTGGAGCGGATACATATATAAGATGAAACGCGCGATTTCGTCTGTGAAAAATAAAAATAAATAAAGTAATAGAAGTAGTCAAGTTACCTTTTTATAACATTAGCTATCTGCTAAGGAAAATCCAATCAAAATCGGTCCAGCCGTTATAAAGATTAGACGGAACAAACAGACCGACAGACGGACAAACGGACAGACATACAAAAAATTTAAAAATAGGTTTTTTATATGAGTACTCACAATAATTAATAATTCCATATGCATTTAGTGAGAAGCTGTTAATTTGAAATTACAAATAGACACTTAAATTTTATTTTATGTATAAAATATGGACATGGATATATAGTATAGAGCTGTAGTATGCATATATGATATTAAGGTTCAAGTCGTGGTTGAATATACGCTCGCACGGACTCTGGTTATGACATAGATATTCCCTGGAATCCATTTCAATTTTCAAGATTTAAAGTACTCGTTTATATAAGTTAGGTTTGTAAAGGTAGTACTTGTAACGTGTTAAATGCAGGGCCGGATTTACCCTAAGTGCCGTCCTGGGATACAATGAAAAATGCCGCTCCATTTACCTAAATCATTACCTTTATAAATTTAGTAGTAAAAAAAGCATTTAAAAATGTTTAGTAGAAGTACAACACAATACAAATATTATTTATTGTATACCAAAACAATAGATACAGAATAAAGAATGTACAAAAGACGGAAGAAGTATAATAAATTTTAATTGAAAATCTTAAAAAAAACTCACACACGCTAAATTTTGCCGCCTTAGGAATTTTGCGGGCCTGGCCACTGGCGCCTAGTGCAAATACAGCAAATGCTAGCGCTGATTTTATCTAATATTATAAGCTGTTATATTTTAATATGGAAAGGCGCGTTCAAACTTACGCACATGCAACGCACGCGCACGACACGAGCATGCTACGTGCATCGAATGGCTTTGTACGCGGCATATTGTTTGCGCGGGCGTTGCGAAATGTTGAGATTATCTGTGGTGGTACAAGCAAATGGCGTGCACGGGGTGTGATCGCGAACAAGTATTTTGACTGTCTTTTGCACGCGATCATCTTCAATTGCACAAATTGTTTCTAAAATGCACGGGATCCGCACGGTCTATGGACGTGCCATTATGAAAATTACCAAATGGTTATTATTTTTAAGTTTATTACTTCAAAGTAATGATTATTCTAAATTTAAATAAGGTAAAAAATTAGACTAGTTATAGTCAGGATTCTATACACAGAGGATATTAACGGAATCCTATTACTAAGACTGTCCGTAAGCCTGTTTGACCTTCTAAGGGCTATCTTAAGAACCACTGGCGACACGCCCCAACTTCCGATGGGTAGATAGGTATTTAACAAAAAATAAATATATATATATATATATATATATATATATATATATATATATATATATATATATATATATATATATATATATATATATATATATATATATATATATATATATATATATATATATATATATATATATATAACAGTATAAATCGGATAATTATAAAAAACTATTTTTTCGAAATATACATTTAAGTTATGATTAAACTAAAATGCGTTATTTAATACTAGCGGCCCCTCGTGGTTTCACTCCCGCTTAACATAGGACTTTCATACAAACTTCTAACCCCCAGTTTTATTGTTATGTTCTAAAAAGAATCCTCGTGCAGTTGCAAAGATATTGAAACTCCTAGCACTCGTAGTTTTTGAGATTACGTGACAAGTGAGTGAGTGACCTATCGATTTTTTCGCTTTTTGCAATAAAAGGTCTAAAGATTGTTTGTGCCAAATTTCATCAAAATCGGTTAAGAGGTTTAAGCGGCAAAGCGTAACGGACAGACAGACAGAGTTACTTTCGCATTTATAATATTAGTTGGGATGCTTAAAATAAATTTAATTGAAGAAATTTATGATATGCATAACAAAGTTACATACGGGTAACTTTGATTATAGCTACTATGTAACTACCAAACAAAACCAAACAAAGTTTATGCAATATTACACTGTAATAGCCCCACATTAAGGGTTAATATCACTTGAAATAGCTGTCATGCAGCATCCATGCAAAGATTGAAGTTTCAAGTCTTCAAATTGCATATTATATTGTATTGACTTACAAATTTGCTGGATCGCGGTTAAGTGAAATTAAATTTCGTACTACGTCATTTGTGGTTGAATAATATTTGATAGCGAAGTTTCGAAGTGCATCTAAATTCGTTACATTATAGACGACTTGCAGTTCGCCGCAGCTTCGCCTGCGTGTACTTAGGAATTTGATTCTTAACAAGCTTTCCATCCTCTTTTCAACCCCTCAGGGGATAGATTTTTAAAAAATCTTTTCTTGGTTCACACTTTATTTATTTATCTAAAGGTTCGTCAAGTTACAAAATGAAATAGTGCTTACATTTACCATAAGGCAATTTTTAGATTGTGTAATTATATGTAGACAAACACATGCACACAAAGGTGAGAAATAACGACAAAATGGAAAAATAACATAAAAAAAATTAAAAATAACTCATTTTGATATTACAGCCTTGACATAAAACGGAAGAAATCCCGCAACCAATTTTACATTTGTCACTTAATAAGTTTAATATATATTATACCAGATTATTTGAACGATAAAGATTAAAAAAAATGTGATAAATATTCATAATAAATGAATGATTTTTAAAAGAGTTTCTTGGAGCTTAAAAAAAAATATAATTATAAAAATCAATGGACGATTCGAAAGTGCTGTAAAAAGCCCATTTGAATAAAGTATATTTAGAATTTGAATTTGAAGTTATACTAATAATAAAAAGAAATCAATAAAAAAAAAAACAAAAAAATTAAGAGAGAGAAAGAGAGAGAAGCTTCTTAATCTATTTTGTGTTGCACAGAGTGTTGTTCATACTGTTAGGCATATTAAAAAAAATAACGATTTCTTCGGCATTATTGTTCGATAAGCGGCCCAAACGCGGAATAGGATACGATACGACACACGTACAATATGTAAGTACGTTTGTGCAAAATTTCATGTTTCTACGACCAGCAGTTTCAGCTCTGCGTTGATCGATCAGTCCATACGTCAGCCAGTCAGTTCTGACTTTTATATATATAGATAAGATGAGCACGAAATACGGTTTTGCGATAAAACATTTTTCATTACTTTTGGAAATAAGTAGTGAATTGTTATAGCCGTGATTATTTATGGAATTACATTGCCATAATTTTTAACCTACTTTAAAAAGAAAGGTTATATATGATGTTTATATTTTTTATATATGCTTGGGCAAAACACCGTTTTATATATAGACGTATACCGCCATGACAAATCAAAGTGTCATTTATTAAAATCAGCTCACGCGTTTTGTCTAAAAAGTGCCATAAATATACAAACCAAAATATACACATAGGTTGATAAAAACAGATATAAAAACCCTATGAGTCTTCATATTTAATATAACGGGTCTTATCGCGGTAACCTTTTTATTGCCCAACGTTTCGATGAAGTTACATTCGTCGTGGTCACGAGCAGACTGGAACCCGCTGACATAATGGTAAGTTTTAATGTAGACTCTTTATTTACCAGCGTTCCTAAAAACCAGTGACATCGACGAATGTAACTTCGTCGAAATGTCGGGCAGTAAAAAAGTATTACTACCATTAGTTATCGCGATAAGACCCGTTATATTAAATATGAATAGTATAAATCGCGAAAGTATAAAATATATAACTATGAGTCTTCTTATATCCATTCCAAACCTGTAGAAATATAATAGAAAATATTCGCATTGTATTTCTAAGTGAAGTTTGAAACAGCTAGTTAAATTACAGCTACTGGACGTAACATGGTATGTCTCAGAGATCAAAGTATGCTGGTAATAGCGAGGCTTACAGATGTCAATAACATAAGCGGTAACTCTGACATCGAGTATCGAGCATTACCATAAATACTAAGAGCTAATAACTGGTGAATAAGTTACAAACAATATATAATATCTACTAACACTAATATAATATAAGGTGGATAAATTTGTATTTTCATATATGTACTTTTAGAGAAATGGGAAAGCCTTCAGAGTAATTTAATTTTGCAAGAAATCAGAAAATCTGTTTAAATGATTTACCATATTTTATCTCATATATCAAATTATTACAAAAAACAATAATAAAAATAATAGTTATTAGAAAAAAATGATAACGAAATTATGTTTCTACTTTTAAAACAATGAATAACAATTTCATATTATAATTACATTAAATGCAATGAAACAAAATTTCCCTTAGAATTTACATTACTTTTTATTTTAGCTACGCTATTATGTTAGCCGATGTAATTATATCAAACCTTAAAAAAGTTCGTAATCAGCAAATCATAACACGTTATGTTGACTGTGTCAATTCACTAATTAAATGACTATAACATCACGACTAAAATTAATTAACGCATGTTATACCAAATCGTACGAAACGTATGTAAACAATTTCAATATGCTCACGGAACCCGTGTCCGACATTTTAATTTAACGATTCGACGTAGTTGAATGCGTTTCGATACAATGCATGTGATTACTTTATTCAACGGTTAAATCATCGAAGCTAGTTTATTTACTGAGAACCAACGACGCAGTTAATACACAAGAATGCCACATATATTTACCATCGTTCTTGGATATTTCCTATTTTGTGATACGCAAACTATATTCGCACAAAATTCTCCATCGAACAATAGACCGGATAATTTTGAAAGTAGTGGTTCAAATGGAGTGCAAAATATTAACGACAGCAGTAGTAAGACGAATGTAAATAAAGATGTGACACCTAAAAGTGACAATTATGAAGTCAAAAACAAAGAAGAAACGCGTGTTGCGAAAGATGAACAAGTGCGAGTAGGACTCGCGCACCGAGGGTTCCGTACAAACTTATAGAAATCTATATAAGACTAACCCATCTACGCCATTTGTGGTCTTCATCATCAGTTCCAACATAAGTTACTATCAAAAATACCTAAATCGGTATACGCTTGCCTATAATATTTGAGGAGTTCCCTCAATTTCTCTAGGATCCCATCATCTGATCCTGACCTGAAGACAATGGGACCACCTTGGAAGTATACCTTTTCAAACAAAGAAAAAATTTTGAAAATCGGTACCCAAATGGCGGCGTAATCGGCGAACAAACATAAAAAAAATTAAATACAAGGTCGAATTGAAAACACTCCTTTTTAGAAGTCGCTTAAATATAATCAAATATTATGTAAATATGGATCACGTCCCAAAAACTATTTTGAAACTACTTAGGAGCATTTTAATTTAAAACACGATCATGGATGCAATCCATGGAAACACAAAATTTTATTTTAAGTACTAATACACCTTATACTTTCAAAAAAACAAAGTTATAGCGCGATTCAGGATACACCTAGTGCCATCTCTTGACAATTTCAATGAACTAACTTGTTGACTTTGACATTAAAAACATAATTATATTATATTTTATTCTCGTTTTATTTTTATTTATATTCTACTACACTCCACTACCCCTGCACTACGTTCGTAAAATATTTAGATTTACATTATCAATCAAAATATCGAAATATATATTAGTGTTGCCAAGACGAAAATAATTAGTCCTTAATTCGAACAAAACTAATTGTTTATTTATAAATAACTAATTATATTACTAATAACCAGAAGACTTATATGTGTAGATAAATAAGTAAATTAAATAACTCGATCTGTTTGAATTTAATTTTAAAATTTTCGTACTAAGTCAATACGAGTACTTAAATCAAATCGCGTGAAGCTCTTATATTGAATGTTAATTACGTAATGACGTTATAAATCGACGATAAAACTTTTAAATGAAAAGTTTATTTTATAATTTTTAGCGCGTTTAAATAATAATTAAAATAATTTTTTTTTTAATCGAGCAGAATTATATCACAGTTAATGTCATAATGTTGTAATAGATGGCATTAGCTGTACGCTGCATCGCGCTATCATTTTGTTAGCTGCGATATATAGATTGCATTGCGTTGTTTATAAAGGTTTGCTGCTTTTTAATGTTTTCGTATTGATACAAATTTCTTCTCAGTGTTTGTAAAATTGTTTTTTTGACCATGGTCAACTTCTATGTTAATTTGTTACAAGTACATATAATTTTAATTCTAAGATTAATATATTTTCCGCTTGATCAATTTACAACTTGATACATTTACGCGTTCCTGAGAAAAAGGTTGAAATACAGACGTACAGACTGACAGACACACGAACAGAAATTTACAGTTTTCGGATTTTTTCCTTTATGTATACTAAAAGACCTTGCTCCTGGCCAAATTTCATAATGCTTGGCCAATGGGAAGTACCCTATAGGTTTTGATTCCCTTGCGAAATCGTTAAAAACGCTATCATACTTAAAATATGTGATATAAATGACCGTATCTTTTGATTGCGTTAACTTAGAAGTTTGATTTTTTCACAGCTCTTAGTAATTACAATTCTGAGTACTTGACGTTGATAAAAATTTGTTACCTTCACGCGTTTCTGAGAAAAAGGTTGAAACACAAACTTACAAACAGATAAACATACATACAAAAATTTACAGTTTTCAGATTTTTTCCTTTATTTGTACCATAAGATCTTACTTCTTGCCAAATTTCATCGTGCTAGGTCAATGGGAAGTACCCTATAGGTTTTGATTCCTTTGCGAAAACGCTAAAATGGTCAAAATATACGACATATTTTCCATTATCTTTTGATTGCGTTGACTTAGAACTTTAATATTTTCACGGCCGCGTGTCATCGTAGACTTGAGTATATGATATTAATTTCAACATGATACGTCTATGCATTTCTGAGAAAAAAGGGTTGACATCCCGACAGACAGACAGACAGACAGACAGACAGACAGACAGACAGACAGACAGACAGACAGACAGACAGACAGACGGACAACAAAGTGATCCTATAAGGGTTCCGTTTTTCCTTTTAAGGTACGGAACCCTAAAAAAATGGGATCGGCGAAGGAAACAAGAAAGCAAGCCTAGCTATTTCTGATATAATAAGGGCAATGATACAGGAGAAAAAGGAATACTATCGCAATTTAAAGAAGTTAAACCAGGAACATATTGGAAATTATTTTCCACTTTTTTTTGGTCTTTAGGAATGTATTTTTACTACTCGAAACTAGCGATTATTAAAACGACAATGAGGTAAAATAAAATAAATGGATAATAAATTTGAATCAGAAACGATGTTTTATTTTTTTTTCCTATTAGTATAAAACATTTATTTCATTGAAAATTAAATTACAATCTCGAATTTACAAAACAATCTGTTTGTGTTAATGTTCTTAATAATTACTATACAAATCTGATCCGCATAAAAGGTGGTAAGAATGCTGGCAGCATTTCTCCTTTGAATCGCAATTTAGATTCTCTGAGCAAAAGTATAGACGAGGAGTATGGACGCTGATAAGCAATACTATGCCAAGCCACACGGACTTCGTTTTAAGAAAATGGTGTCTAAAGATGTTAACGTACTCTTAACTCCTTTGTTTAAAGATGTATATATCCATTTTCTTTTCAATTTTGATAAAGGTATAGTGAGTTAAATGCAGATTGGTGTAATAAATGGTTTTGATAAATAATAAGTTTTCAAAAATATGAGATTATTGCATATTGCAAAATATGGAACACACTTCAATATTCGAAACATTGAATTAGAAAACTTTTTCACTAGTTATTTAGTTTCGATTTCTTTTTTTAGTAATGTTGAATACGTGAAGAATACATAGATATCTCTGAATTCGACTTTTTGTAGGTTGACACCTTATTGCTAATTAGCATCCAAATATTAGTAAAGTTTTGTTAAATTAGTATTTTTAATAGCGGCTTCCATTTTTAATTCCGTTTCTTCTGCTTTGATTTTATTGAGCCCCGTGCGTGTTTCATATTTGTTATGTGCCCGTAGATGTAAAATATTTTGGGCTTTGAAAAAAATGAACGAAACTAAAACAATTGGTCCTTTATGTTCTAACTCATGCAGAAGCTCATCATAATTATAAGTCAAAATAAGAATGTGAATTGTTTCATATATTGTTACAAAGAGTATCTTTTATCCGGTAAATTTTTTTTTTCGAGAGAGAGGAGTATTTTTAACCGTACCGCAAAACAAAGTCTACATAATTCGAGCAAAGTCACCCGCAATAACTAGTACGGAATAAGACTATTATATTGATTTTAAATAAAAATATTTCGCCACATAATGTACAGCTTACAAACATTATATAATCAACGAAACATTTTCCGATCGTATTAAATGTAAATTGAATTCACTGTTAAGCTTGATAGTTCTGCCATTCTTTTCACGGTTTAAACAAAAATCATTTACAAATATTACAAAGAATTTTCACATATATTATGATGAAAAATATCTAGATTTTTATGGGCAATGTGGCCAAATTTTACACCCTTTGTTGTCCTTAATTCGTGGGTTTCCAATATAGGAAATTTGGTGAAATTGTCCAATCGTAACGAAATATCGCGATGCGGTTTTTGGACGGCTTCCAATCGTAGACGTAGGAATCGCATCGTTGTAAAGTTGAGCCAATCGCTATAAAGTCTCTTTAAACTGACGCCACTTCGGAAGTAGTTTTTCTTAGCTCTCGTAAGAAGTTTGCAAAGCCATTTCTTTTATGAAACTACAAAGAACAATAAAGTAAGTTACCATTCAGATGTAATAAAAAAATGTATTCAATTCTTTTATCACTTAACCCCCGACCAAAACAGAGGAGTGTTTTAAGTTGTATCTGTTTGTCTGTGGCATAATGGCTCCCTAACGAATGGACCGATTTTAATGTAGTCTTTTTTCATTTGGAATCTGATCTAATCGGGATGGTTCTTAAAAAAATAAAATAAAAGAACATAGCACTAGCTGGCGCTCGCGATTTCATCCGCGTTTATGGTTACTGCTTTGCTCCTATGAGTCGTAGCGTGATGTAATATAGTCTACCTTCCTAACCAACGCAAAAAGAATTTATCAAAACGGATACAAACTTACATACAAATTTTACCACCTCATATTATATTAGTATTAGTAGATATTATATATTGTATGTAACTTATTTACCAGTTATTAGCTCTTAGTATTTATGGTAATTCTCGTTACTCGATGTCATAATTACCGCTTATGTTATTGACATCTGTAAGCCTCGCTATTACCAGCATACTATGATCTCTGAGACATACCATGTTACGTGCAGTAACTGTAATTTAACTAGCTGTTTCAAATTTCACTTGGAATATTTTCTATTATATTTCTACAGGTCTGGAATGGATATAAGAATAATCATAGTTATATATTTTAAACTTTCGCGATTTCTAATATTCATAGTTAATATAACGGGTCTTATCGTAATAGCTAATGGTAGTAATACCTTTTTATTGCCCGACGTTTCGATGCAGTAACATTGGGAGAAAGAAATGCTGCATTCATACCACCTTTTATGCGGATCAGATTTGTATAGTAATTATTGAGAACATCAACACAAACAGATTGTTTTGTAAATGCGAGATTGAAATTTAATTTTCAATGAAATAAATGTTTTATACCAATAGGAAAAAAAAACATCGTTTCTGATTCAAATTTATTACCCATTTGTTTTATTTCATGCTGAAAATGTTTGAAAATGTTTTCCAAAATGTTCCAGGATTAACTTCTTTAAATTGCGATAGTATTCCTTTTTCTCTTGAGTCCTGTATCATTGTCCTTATTTTATCAAATATTGGTTATCTTGCTATCTTGTTTCCTTCACCGATCCTATTATTTTCATCTCTCGCAACACGCGTTTCTTCTTTGTGGTCATTGACTTCATAATTGTCACTTTTAGGTATCATGTCTTTATTTACATTCGTCTTACTACTTCTGTTGTTAACATTTTGCACTCCATTTGAACCACTACTTTCAAAACTATCCGGATTATTGTTCAATGGAAAATTTTGTGCGAATATAGTTTGCGTATCACAAAATAGGAAATATCCAAGAACGATGGTAAATATATGTGGCATTCTTGTGTATTAACTGCGTCGTTGGTTCCCAGTAAATAAACTAGCTTCGATGATTTAACCGTTGAATAAAGTAATCACATGCATTGTATCGAAACGCATTCAACTACGTCGAATCGTTAAATTAAAATGTCGGACACGGGTTCCGTGAGCATATTGAAATTGTTTACATACGTTTCGTACGATTTGGTATAACATGCGTTAATTAATTTTAGTCGTGATGTTATAGTCATTTAATTAGTGAATTGACACAGTCAACATAACGTGTTATGATTTGCTGATTACGAACTTTTTAAGGTTCGATATAATTACATCGGCTAACATAATAGCGTAGCTAAAATGTCGTGAAATTAAAAGTAATATAAATTTTAAGGAAAATTTTCTTTCTTAGCATTTAATGTAACTATAATATGAAATTGTTATTCATTGTTTTAAAAGTAGTTAACATAATTTTGTTAAAATGTTTTTCTACTTATTATATTTTTTTTGTAATGATTTGATATATGAGACAAAATATGGTAAATTATTTGAACATATTTTATAATTTTTGCAAAATTTATTCCTTCGGTTAATTGTTTTATGATATTTCACTCTAAAGGCGTTCCCATTTTTTTTAAGTAGATACATATATCATATAAACAACGAAACGTACGAATATAACATATAGTACACTAGCGCCCCGCCCCGGCACCAGTGCAATGTAGCATTTTTCAATGACATCCCATAACAAATCTTTGAAACTTTCAGCCTTTCTATAAGAAACTTTGTTTTATAATACTATAAAATTTTACTACGTAAATAAACAAATTAACATTATGTCTTGTTGTTATAAACTATTGATAAATTATATAAAATTGTCAACAGACAAAATTGTTTTTGAGTGTATTTACAATAAAAAAAAATCCACTTTACATTATTTGTATAAAAAAGAAATATTAAATTAATATAAGATAATAAACTCATTTTTACCACTCAATTTAGGGCTTTACGTTGTAAATTAGTCAAATATGTGTGCGTTTTAAGCGCCCATAAATAAATATTCGTGCTAAAATTTACTCCGAGAAAATTCAATTTTAAGACAAAGGTGGTAAAAATTTCTTTGTAAGAAAATTTTATCAACGAAAATATATTTTCATAAAGATGAGATTGGAAAGACATTTTGGAAATTGTTTAAATCAATGTAAATTTGACAAAGTTTTCAAGTGATTTTATATTAAAAATTTATTTTGTGATAAAAATAGAAAAATGAAAGAGGCAGAACGCGATGCTTGCGTACCTAAGGTTCCGTGTCTTTAAATATTCAAATCACACATGACGTGATTGACTTCTAATTATTCATTTTTAATGCACGTTATAATTATTAAAATAAAAAAATCTACAATTTATTCATTGCGATTATTTAAACGAGCACCATCACGGTCCTGACTGCAGCATCAAACCCAGAACTCCATAATTTTGCATAGTTATGTTGCATGCATAGGTGTTTAAAATTTTAGGTCACGCATATGTTTGAAAGTAAATAAAATACTTATTGTGCCTCTAAGATTCCTAAGAAATTAAGAGCTCATGATATTAAAATGGCTGATCTGTACTTCTTTAAACAAATTTATTAAGAATAGGTTTGATCTTAGACACTATTTTCACAAAATGAAGTGAATTTGTTTTGACATAGTATTGCTCATCAGAGTTCTTATATAATCTGAATTTCGGAAACGAGACCAGCGATTTTCATGAAATTTAGTATGCAGATTTCTGGGGCAATAAATCTAGCTAGGTTTAATTATTAAAAACGTATTATCCGTGTTTTCAAGATCGAAATATAGTATGCAGGAGGTTTCTGGGGCAATCAATCTAGCTAGGGTTAATTATTAAAAACGTATTATCTGTGATTTCAAGATCGAAAGATCGTATTCATATTACATCAGTATGTAATTCATATCATTCGTATAACAATACCGAGTAATTTCGATCATCCAGGATCATCCAGTATTATTTATCTAACAAGATACTCCTCTTGGGAACTTTGTTCAACTATGAGGGTTATTTGAATACATTACTGGAAATGTGTATTTTGTTTTGCAAAACGATTACGATTAAAACTTTAAAAATAACTCGTCTAGACAACCAAATTTCACGCTTCAAATGTTTTTATTAAAAGCAAAGTTTGCCAAAACGTGTAATGCATGTGTCTGCTCGCAGCTTCGCCAGTACGATACTCTATTTATTACTAAACATATAAATACCTAAAACTCAAAAAAAAAAAAATAAACAGACTACTGTTATTTCGATTAAAAACCAAATCACTGAAACGATTTTGATAAAAATTGTACAGGACTGTGTCGTGTTTTTAAATAAAAAAAATTAAAATTGATTAAAAAATGACGAAGTTCTGAGGAAACAATAATTACAAAAAAGACGCTACGAACTAAGAATCTCCTACTTTTTAGAAGACGGTAGAAAACAAAATGATTTCCGCAACTTTGTCTGCATAAAAACTTGAATCTTCTACTTCAATCCTTTCACGTTATATTTTCGCGACTCAAAATTTCGTCGTTGAAGTTGCTAATCGTCAGTGAAGTGCTAACAGTGCGTATCAAGATTAGGAGCTTTATAGGAGAACGAAAAATTGGAAAATTTTTCATAGACACAATATCAATAATGTATCATTTTAAATAATATATTTTATACTTCGTATACGTAATATTTGATTTATTATTAATTCACAATACCTGTGTAAAATAATGTAATCTTTTTACACTTTTTCACTCTCACTCAAAGCCGCTATTTTCGACTTACGCGTTATCATAACTTCACTGACTATGTCCTCCAATTTCCAATTTACCTCTATCCCAAAATTCATCTAAATCCGTTCAGTGATTCAGGAGTTAAAACACAACAAACAGAGAAAATTACTTTCGCATTTATAATATTAATATGAAGCCACCAGCTCTTACACTAGAACAATGTCTTAAGTAACTCGAAATGTACTTCTGTAACACAATTCGTATGTATTTACGAAAATTAATATTTCTCTTTGAGTTGGAAATTCAACTTGACTTTGTAAGTGGAGTCAGTTTAAACTGACTCGAGATTGGCTCGACTTCAGTAAAAGATTGGAATGCATCCAAATAATGGAATGTTTTAAGTTAGTTCGTAATTTTAACTACAGACTAGTCTTAACCCGCAACTGTGTGTACAAAAGTCGATAAAATTATATTATATAACTAGATGTGTCACGCGGTTTTTTATTTATTTTTTTTTTAAATAAAATTAGCCTAAGTTACTAATAACGTTAGATATCTGTGAGTGAAAGAAACATAATACAATATTCGAAACATTTACGTACACATAAAGATACATATTAAGAAACTTTTTTTCTTACATATTTAATTTAGATGACTTGAATTTTTTTTTTTTTGAAAAATGATAAACACGTGACGTATTATCAGAATACATATCTCCGAATTTGTCTTCATGGGTTGCCACATTATTGCTTATCAGCATCTAAATATCTAAAACAGGAAATGTTGGCAAGGAATTATCTAGAACAAATTCAATCCATTTAAAACACAATCTTATACGAAACCGTTTCTCAACGCTAACGTTAACATAACAACGTCGAGTTCAAAGCGGTTACAATTCATACTCAAATAAGCCGCGACCATTCGGTAATTAAATATAAACACTTACATCTTCGGGGAGATGAAAAATAAATATATTAAAAATACTAATTTATGCTGATTTTATGGGTGATTTAACCAGTATTTTAATTTGATAGTGGTATTTTGATTCGCTTGTTTGAATGTAGATTTTTTTTTCTGACTGTCCAAACATTATGTTTCCGTCTGGTCAGTCAATGCGCCAGCTATTGGACGTTAATTGGACGCTGATAAGCAATACTATGTCAAGTTTCACAGACTTTATTTTGATAAAATGGCGTTTAAAGATGTCAAACGTATATCGTTGTCTTAGATTTTCGCGATTATTATTCATTAGAATAAAACTATTTTATACGGGTAGACGTCTACCCGTGACCACGAACGCTGCAAAGTGCTCGAAACGTCGGGATGATAAAAATAATTAATATACGCGATTTAAATCCGTTTAAAATAGTTTTATTTCAATGTCAAACGTATTCTTAATAAATTTGTTGGAAGAAGTATAAATTCATGTGTACTTTTCCATTTTCATAATTACATTTCACATTTCAATATTCGAAATAATAAACTAAAAAAATACGTACTTATTTAGTTTAGATGATTTGATTTTTATTTGAGTAATGGTAAATACGCGTCGTATTATCATCAGATAATATAAATATCTCCGAACTTGAATTTTTTGTGGGTTCACACATTATTGCTTATTAGCATCCAATTGTGCTCTTGAAAGTGCGAGCAATGCATAACAAGGGGTTATCACAATTGGATGTATTGTATCGCGGCGAGTAATAAATGAACAAATAATATTGAATTCTATATACAATACAGTACAGTACAATACAGTGCAGTGCACTACAGTGTAGTATAGATCTTTGACTGTACATTCTGGGCAAGTGCCTAGGGCCCCGTGATCGATAGGGGCCCCATAGTTCCTGTCAAATTATGGAGAAGTTGTTTATAATTTTGCCTCGCTTAAAATACCCTACCCTAGGGTATGTATTTCCCCATCATGTCATAGGGGCCTCATTATCGTAATTTGCCCAGGGTTAGTTATAAAATTTCATTGAGAAAACACTCTTATTACAAATGGTACAAAATGTTCTCCACGTATTAATTTATTAAAGAATTACAATTTATGCCTCTATACATATGTATTTAGGAACAAAAATACGTATTTGCTACTATTTTACTTTCGATTTCACTCACGTTAAGGTAGATGTTGTTTTAATATAATACGCATGTATTATATACGCATGTATACAATAATATATTATTATTCTATATATGTATGAGTATTTAATTTTAACCAGAAGTAGCTAAGTACTACACTAAGATCTGTATTTCTTACTCTGAAAATGGCGAAAATATGATATAAAAATGACTTAGGGACGCTTTCAACATAAAAGGTTTTTAATCGTCTAAATTTTATGTTTGTAGTTTAAGCGGTTTAGGCTCTGCATTGATAAATCAGTCTATTAGGACAAGTAATCTAAATATATATAACTCATAGGTTGACTGACTGACATAGTGATCTATCAACGCTCAGCGCTAACCACTGGACGGATCGGGCAGAAATTTGGTATGCAGGTAGATGTTATGACATAGGCATCCGCTAAAAGGATTTCGACTAATTCTACCTCCAAAGGCGATAAAATGGGGATGAAAGTTTGAATGAAAATTTTGTCAATTTCAAACCGATCGGGCTAAGACATTGCATGCATAAAGCTACTATTTATTTATTTATTATTTATTATTTATTTATTTATTGAAATAATTAGAACGGACAATATCCAATTACACTAATTATTAATTATTAAATTAAGAAAATTATATAAATGCACAAACAAAACACTAATTACATACACTAAATACAAAGCAGAATGAAACTAATAATAAATATATATAGCGCACTTGATTTTTAGAGTGTCAATTTAAAAACATAGTACAATTATATCGTTCACAAAACTGCAAACATTGATTGACAACAATGTTCCAATGATCTGCAAATATGTCACAGTGAGGGGTCTCTGTCAGAAGGGTGTTCAATGCAGACAGTGTGCGCGGTAAGGGAGATCGAGCACGGGATACTGTGCGGCAAGAGGGGATAAAGAAGAGCTTACGGCGGCGACATTGCCGTAGACTAAAATTATTAGGCGCAAATAAACAACACAACTTGTTATGTAGCTCAATGCAATCTATTCTACCAGTGAGAACCTTACAAATAGTAACGAGCTGGCCAAAAGCTCGTCGTGTTTCCAGGGAATTGAATCCTAAGTGACCTAGCAAAAAATTAGTTGGGTAGAGATAAGGGTAATATCCATGAAGGCGCTTGTATAAGTACCTAAGAAAAGCTTTTTGGACCTTTTCTAATAGGAGAGCATAGGTACTTTCGTATGGATTCCAGATACAAGAGCTGGTTTCCAATTTGCTTCGTACTAGCGAATCATATAAGAGCTTTATAGTGCGGCGGTCATGAAACTCACGGGTATTGCGCAGCACGAATCCCAGACGCCTAAAAGATTCTGCGGCGAGCGCAGATATGTGGCTATGGAAAGTTAGTTTGGGGTCAAACATAACACCTAAATCCTTTGTAAGAGCCGCCCTAGGTAACGGGTTTTGACCTAATTTGTAGTTAAAATGGATTGGATGCTTGTTACGTATGAAAGTCATCATCGAACATTTATTAATATTAAAATCCATTTCGTTGACCGCGCTCCAAGCTTTCACAGCGTCAATATCCTTTTGAAGTGCGACACAATCAGCCTCGGATTTTACTTCGCAGTACAATTTCAAGTCGTCTGCATATAACAGACATTTGACTTCACTGAGCACCGAAGGTAGGTCATTGACCATTATCAAGAAAAGAAGAGGACCTAATATCGAGCCCTGACTTACTCCAGAACGCGTATAGTACTGCCCTGACTCATACAGGCCGAGGCGTACAAACTGCTTACGATCACGCAGGTAGTGTGATATAAGCCGTAGAAGGTTAGGAGCAAAACCAATTTTACTTAACTTAGTTAACAAGATATCATTATTTACTCTATCAAATGCCTTCCTGAAATCAAAGTATACTACATCCACTTGAACCCCACGATCTAAACAGATGGAGATATAATCAACTAATATCAACAGGTTACTATTAACTGAACGTTTACTTCTAAAACCATGTTGTTCGTCGGAAAGATGTAAATTAACTTGCTTATACAATAAATTTTTAAGAGTGCTCTCAAATACCTTTGCCGGGAAAGACAAAATAGCTATAGGACGAAAATCCTCAATATTTACACAATTCCCAGTTTTAGGAATAGGCGTGACTCGTGATAGTTTCCACTGCGAAGGGTAAACACCTGTTTTCAGAGAAAGATTAAATATATAAGTAAGGGGACGCACAAATTCATTATACTTCTTTAGTATTGTTGGTGGGAGTTGATCTGGTCCTATAGAACTGCTGAGCTTAAGATTGCTTATACTACGTTTTACTTGGTCTGGCGAAATATATTCTATATTTATAATATTACTATGACAGTCACCATAACTACTGACCCTATCACTATTAAGTTCCGGAACTTCAGGGAGAAATACGCTCGCGAAAAAACTAGCATACGCTTGGGCTGCTTGGGCTCCTACCAAACGCTCGCCATCAACGTCTACAGCGGGTTCGAATCCCCCCTTGGAACGCAAACTTGAAACGTAAAAACTATGACGTAGGCATCACAGACATTGCAGACGAAGTCGCGAGCACCAGCTAGTTTTATATATATAGAAAGGTTGATAGTACATGATCATGTAGAATAAGTTCAATGGATCCGGAATTTACTTTGCACATATAAAAATCACTCTTTCTCTTCATTAGACTAATAAAGATTAAAGAGATAAAAAAATTAACAGTGAATTCCATAATAACTTAATCAAGTTACGCTGTCCCTTATAATACTTTATTTTACGGGAGATTTCGTTTATTTTTCACTTAAAAACATTTTCTCGTTCGAAAAGCGAAGTGATTGATTACGAAAACACGGCAACAAGTTGAAAAGAGTTTCATTTAGCTGAGCTCGATCAATCAGCGAAATACAAGAAAGTTTTGCCATTATTATTTTGTTCGATGAAGTTTATAATTTTATTTCACAATAGATTTTGGTTTAAACTCGTAATTAAGGTATTACGTACTAAGTATTGTATTTTGTAGTGACAGAGACTAAAACTTCTTAATCGTTATATATTTCACTAGCTGTCGTATCGAATATTTTATTTCAATACACTATTTTTAAAATAATGATTGGATTTTCCGTACAAAATTTAATTCCCTCTATTACCACTTTTAAGTTTTAGGCTCAAGATGTGAGGTAGTTATTTCACGTCTACACAAAAATTAATAAAAATTGGTTCAGCGGTAAACTGACGTAATAACTTAACAAACAGACAGAAAGTGTTTATAACATTAAGTTTGGATAGGCTATAATACATCACGCTACGGTCTATACAAGCAAAACAGAAACCATAACCTCGGGTTAAACTATGAAAGAGAACTGGACGCTGATAAACTATTTCAACCAATACGGACTTTGAGAAAATGGCGCCTAAAGATGTCAAACCTATTCCCAACAAATTAATTTGAAGACGTATATGTCTATCTTTTCTTTTCTATTTTGATAAAAGATAGAATGAATTAAAACAGATTGGTACACTAAAAAGTTTTATCAAATAATAAAGTTTTCAAATAGATTATTGCATACTGCAAAATTGAGCACGCGTTAATATTCGAAACATTAAATTAAGAAACTAATTCCGTACTTATTTAGTTTAGATTACTTATTTTTTTTAATAAAGTAAAATACACGACGCATTATCAGAATACATAAATATTTCCGCATTCAACTTTGTGGGTTGACACATTATTGCTTATAAGCATCCAACTAGAGCAAAATATTCATAGAAAAAAAAAACAAACAAAATGTTCCCTTTTATAAATCTAATCAAAAAGTAACCTGCACTTCAGCAGGTATCGTCCGAATTGGGTCAGGAATATTAATTTTGCATAGAAACGGTCCCTTCTTCAAATATGTATTTAATTTTCTCACTGATAGTAAAAGTGAAACACGGCTCGCCCAAGGAATAAACACGAGATCGGGTCAGGGTTCTTTTTTAATCGCAGAAAGGTTCTATCCCCTGAAGGTATATGAGGGAATTGCTTTGTTTGATGTGGGATAATTTAGAAGAGGTAAGGTTTTAATTTGGGAATAACGCGTGTACTTAATTTCGACTTTTTAAACCGACTTCGAAATTGGTTTTTTTTTTATTGAAACTAGCTGGCAAACGAGCAAGTGGGATCTGATTATATATTTTAAACTTACGCAATTTATACTATTCATATTTAATATAACGGGTCTTATCACGATGGCTAATAGTAGTAATACCTTTTTTATTACAAAACGTTTCGACGAAGTTGCATGGTGCATAGTACAATTAACTTCCAGTAGATGGCGCGTGTTGTATCGGCCAGACAAAGATAAGTTTTAGACGTCATAACCAAATGAATTAAAGCAATCAAAGTCGCGATCAAAAAAGTAAATTTTTTTTTCATCTTTACCAATATTATAAAGCTGAAAAGTTTGTTTGTTTGTTTGAACGCGCTAATATCGGGAAGTACTGGTTCGAATTGAAAAAATATTTTTGTGTCAGATAGTTTATTTACTGAGGTATGCTATAGGCTATGTTAGATCACGCTACGACTCATAGGAGTGAAGCAGTAACTATAAACGCGAAAACCGCAAGGGACAGCAGAAAAAAATTAAACGAGCTGACGCGAGACCTGCTATTAAGTGTTATGCTGCGAACATGGATGTTTGCAACCCAGAGGAGCCACAAATGTGTTGCCATTTTAAAAAGATATAAGAAATGAAAGGGAATAGGAAATAAGGAAAAAATAGGAGGGAGAGCTACCTGAGCTACTTTACACATTTTTTTCAATATTTATTAATTACCCCAGAAATCCGTTATTTCTTAATCGATTTTGAAAATTTTTTTCTTTTATTTGAACGGTTTTGTCAGATTGGTTCAGGATATTTTTTTTATCAAAATCGTCGCAGCAGTTTGATTTTGATGGGTATGTATGTCATGCAAGTAAATGAAATTAGGTTTTTTTTAATTCGATTGCTTTGGTCGGTCGTTCCTTGAAAATGTTAAAATTATTGCATATCAAAAGTACAGATACACTAAAACTTTATACGAAAGGCTAGAATCTTTATGAAAATCATTGATGTAATAAGTAATTAATTAAAAAAAATTAAAAACCCGACTGCGTAAGAAGACAATCAAGCTACCAGTATCATATCAATAACAATTCTGTTTAAAAGCCTCGATAAGTGAGAATCATTACCAGCCAACTTAAAATCGTTATATGTAGATCCTAATTGGTAGTTTTAATTGATAAACGATAAAAGAAAACTGAAAGTGATTTTTAAATACCTATTCAACGACCCTACTTAACATATTTCGTCGATTTTCATTTTTTTTTCACGTTATGACGTTCAAAGTCGGCCATTTTGATTTGTCTAAATTTTTATGTTTTGTATGACATTCGTGCGATTATGACGAATCAAACGACGTCTCATTTATCAAAATCGGCTCACGCGTTACAAACTACATACATACATAGCGTGATAAACATATAACACTCCTTTGCGTCGCGCAGTCGGGTAAAAAAAGAAAAGATTCTAAAAAAACATCAATTCTTTTTAATATTGTACAATTAGTCCTATTGAATTTATAAATATTTTTTGCACAATTCTCAGTTCTGTTACGAACTCCTGAATATTTGGCAAATTATCGGGAATGATTTATTCATGGCGGTCTTGCTCGGTCGTATAAAACATCCATACTAATAATATAATCATGAAAGTGACTGTATCTTGTAATAACAATTCATTTATTACGTGTAGATATTTAAAGAGATTTAATAATTTCAACAATATCAAATGTTACTCTAAAACAAATCAAAAACTAAAGTGAAAAATAAAGTAATAAAATGATAAACTAAATTACTATCAAAGACAAATACAAGAAGTAAGGAACAAGGATTAAAGAAAAAAAAGTCGAATAAAATAAACAAAAATAATTCTGCTGTATATTATTATAAATAAAAAAAAATCCTTCCAATCATCTCCCCGAGGCTTGAGGTGCCTTAAAGACTGGCAGCATTTTCCGAGGCGAAGCAAATTATTTAAAATTTTTACGAGGCAATTTATTTAAAATATTTTAAATTGTCACCATCACCTACATGGTACCAGGAAAAATGCTAGGTAGGTGATAGATACCAGGATCTGCCTATTATTTTAGTCCAGACAAGTTACCGATTTTTACATAGAGAGATTATCATTTGAACTCCACACCCCTTAAATACAAGACAGTAACCAATTAGACAACAATAATTTCCCTACTTAGAGTAACGATTATTATCAGGTGATTGTGATAACAAGCGAGACCGACAGCTTTGCATGGTCTCTGAGGCACGGTGGGGAGTCCCACAAGCAGAAACATCCAGACCTAAGAACAAATCGATACCTCCCACGTAAGTTATTGTAAGCCACAAAATTGCCGTTAGCGTTTTTACTGAATACTACACGAATTTCCATTGCTTAATGCATTCAAAGTGAAAAAATACCAAAAATCTTTTTTTTTTTCAAGGAAAGATACAACAAAATATGTCTAAAAAAAGGCGTATTTTGTTGTAACTTTCAAACTAAAACGGATTAAAAGTGCTCTACAGTAAAATTGTAATTTTGGGGTTACAACAACTTACGTGGGAGGTATCGAAATATTTATACAAATACAAATATCGGCCCCGAATAACCCGCAGCCGAGAGTTAGAGGTACATACAGTAGTGTAGTGGATACTAGAACTGTCGTCTGAATTGAAAAGATTCTGATGAAAAGTAATCAACATAGCAATACAATATTTATACGAGTGCTCTACAATTCCTTCACGTAAAACGTAACTCATATCAGCGAGTATTTTATGAAGTAAAAATATATAGTAAGTAATTATTTGTATAGATCATTGAACGTTTCTTCTAATTTCAGTGATATTCAAAATCTTCATATTTAATATAACTGACTGAGTCAGCTCGTGACCACGGCGAATGTAACTTCGTCGAAACGTCGGGCAATAAAAAGGTATTACTACCATTAGTTATCGCGATAAGACCCGTTATATTAAATATGAATAGTATAAATCGCGAAAGTTTAAAATATATAATTCAAAATCTTAATTGAACACAAGATTATATTATTTCTTAATTTAAACCAAAGGGAAAATATTGTAGTAACGTTTGCATGATTTGTTACTTTAAAAAAAAATAAACTTGAAAATTTATACTTGAGTATAAATGTTTAGAGATTCACCGTCATTCGTATTTATTATAAAAATTCAAGTCACAGAAAGTGAGTTGTCATTCTATAATTTCTTAAATTTCTTTTATTTTTTTTTTTAGCTAATACATTTAGCTTAATGTAAGTAGACGATTTTGTGACAATGGACTTGCTAGCTATTTCGTTGTCATAACTATTTTGACAAACAAACTGAACTCCATTCTTTACGGAGATCTCTGTCGATGATAATAGAGAGCCTTGACCCGGAGACTGCGATGTGACGAAAATAAATATTTAGTTTTGCTTTCAACGAAACCAACGAAAGAAATACGCTGTAGACATTTAAAAGCCAAACAGAGATTTGAAATGAACGAAAATACTGATTTTTTTCTTTACTTATAACTTATAATTGGCTAGTATTTATAGTTTTTAACGGTCGTTGGTGAATCTAAAAATTTCAGAGGTATTCATTTCGCATAATCGTAATATTTAATAACATACTGAAAGTAACAATATTTTACTAGTATATCATATTCTCCATGCTTTCTTATAATATCGAATGCTCGTTCCACGAAGTATTACCTTTTAAAAAAGTGTCGTCAGCCAGCTTCCGCGACAATATTACAGCCAATACTCGTATAGTAATCGCGCCTCCTTAGAATACGTTTTATTCTTTTCGTATTAGAGCATACTTGTAGCTTACTGACTATAGCTTGAATATGGGCTGGGAAGACTCGGGCCTTTCCGGAACTCTTACAAAAAATCGTCGAGAAGTACATGATATATGGATGCTTATTTATTAATAACAATACGAATAAAAAAGAAAACGAAATATAAGTCATAATATGTGAAATAAAAATGTCGTTGTACAGGAAGCTGTTACTGGATCTAGAACAGTCACGAGTGTTTAATGTCCTCGGTTAAGAAGGTCAAGAATTAAACGACGTCGTAATAATATTGATATCAGTTGTTGCTGATGAAGAAAAATAATGAAATGCTACGGTTACCATACTTAGACCATAATTGGACGCTGATAAGCTTTACTATGTCAAGCCACAGCGACTTCATTTTGAGAAAATGGCGTCTAAAGACGTCAATACTTTTCTTAATAAATTAGTTTGAAGAAGTAAATGTCCTTTCATCTATTTTCTATTTTGATATAATAAATTAAAATAAAAAAGATCTAATAAAATATTTTATCTATTACTAAGTTTTTCAAATATATAAGATTATAGCACATTACACAATATGGAATACACTTTAATATTCTAAACAGTAAATTAAGACACTTTTTTCTCTACTTAGTTTAGATGACTTGATTTTTTGTACAATGTTTAATACTTAAAGAAGTTAAGTCAATCTTTTACTATCTGCGAATTTGACTTTTTGTGGGTTGACACATTATTGCTCATCAGCATCCATGTGTAGCTACGATTTGTACAGTGAGTGAGAATGCCGGAAGCGTATGCTGTCTTCTATTCCTTTACAGGAAGTAGACAAGTAACCTTATTTCTTTTAAGACTGGTAACATTTGCGGCTCCTTTGTTACTACAAACATCCATAGGCGTCAGGTGATATGCTCAATTACTCGCGATCTTTATATATAAAAAAATTACAATAAAATTCTTATCAATATATTATTTTCCATTAAAATTCTTTTACCGTTTGACAATATTAATATAACGGTAGTTGTCCATCGTTTCGCGAATAATCGTTTGGCATCGTTTACTTTATTCGCATCGAAAATCGCAAAATAAATGTAGTTATTTAATATACATTGACGACCTTGTTACAATTTCATCAAATAAATACTTTTAGAATACGTTAGAACGGCTAAATAGAATATTTCGTAGAGCCTCGTAGCGATATGCTACGATGCTACAAGAGTTTCAAATTCTAGTTTTACGCGCAGTAAAATTTCACTTTGAGCAAATAATTCTATGATACTTGCATAGTACAAGTATTTTACATTCAAATGTGGATATATAATTGTCCACCTACGTGCTTCTTGAATGTAATGCTTTGTACTTTTCAGAGCTAGAAGTTGTAGTTTAAACTATTTTAGCTTTTTTACCAGAGTTTAAAAAAGGAAGGCATATTCAAATCACTGTATGTATGTAGGTCTGTATCATACGTATATTATATGTATATATGTCTGGATGGCAGAAATTTTCTTAAAAATTACAGACCCGATTACGATGTGGTATCGCTATTTAATTTTTCGTATACTTTTAAAGAAAAGTTTAAGTAAATAATATATTAGAATCTGATGAAGATCTTTGACAGTTATGACTGTTAATAGGAGAGAATCAATGAGCAGAACATGTTGTATGGACTTTACATAAAGTGAGACCATGACTGGTCACTCTCACTCACTCAGACTCACTCCACATAAAGTGAGACCTTGACTGGTCACTTTGATTTACTCAGAATCACTCCACATAAAGGGAGACCATAGCTGGTCACTCTCACTTACTCAGACTCACTCCACATACAGTGAGACATGGTCTCACCATGACGACAAAATGATGAAAGTAAAACTGTGTCAATAGTTTTGAATTAAATATTCTGGCCTATTTTCAATTACCGTGAAATATCCGATCTCCAAATTCCCAACTAAAATGTCATAGAAGCAATAACATACCCAAACAACGAAATCTTCCATAATACGGGCGAGAGCACGTAATTTAATTAAATTCGGTCCAAAATAAATGTTAGCTTGTGCGTCTTTACCAGAGAGATGAATGAGTACACAATCTGTGAAAACAGTTTTCCTAATATCGATATATTTTCCATGCATACGATGAAAGATAAACATTAGTTTTTCCGTGTTATACTTTTAGAGTTATCTAGACCTTCGACTCTTCTATTGAGTCGAGATGGACTAGTAGTATTGATTAGACCACGTCGAATTCAACCGATGATCGCGGCTTTAAACTCCGGTTAGCATTGCGGACTTTTCAAGTGCTAAATTTGTGTTTAAATTTATCTCGTCTTCGGCGGTAAAGGAAATCGCGAGAATAAACCTGCATTTTCCGGGAGGAATTTTGACGCATGTATAACCGCCTACCCGCTGCTGTGGTGGTGGAATAAGCTCTTTTAACGTAGTAAATAGTTACGAAAACTATGAATGTAAAAAATAAGGCACTGACAGAAAATTCTTTCAGGTGTAAAGCAATAACAATTTATGTATACCTTTATGAACGTCGAGCAAAATTTATAAGCGTAGTTCTCGCCTAAAGTGAAGAGAAGAACTGCACCATTTTACATTTTTAATGAATATATAATATAAAATACATAGATACATTTTATTTTGTGTACTTGTAAATAATATTTTTTTAGTATAATACACAAAATAAAAATACAGACCATATAAAGATAAACCTTATAAATAAGAAATCAAAAGACGTTGAGCGATCTCGCCGGAACCTAACACTATCAAAATCTATACAAAAAAAGTTACTACATCCTAACATCTGTCCATTCTTGTGAACACAATACTTCAATAGAATTGCGAACAATGGACGCCTCTCAAAGTTTTCGACTGAAAAACATTGAAATACTTGGGTGAAAATATTTTAGATATTTTTCGTTGGAATCGATGTAATTGATTCGTTTAAAACAAATTGAAAGCAATACTGAATGTGTAGTTTTTATTCAGTTTTAATTAAGGAGCTTTAGTATCCTAACACTTTTATGCGTTGACAGGCCCATGTCAGTGTTAGTATGGTTTATGTATAAGCAAAACAACAATTAGATTAATCTGTATCTGGTATTTTTTCGCTGGGGAATGAATTTATGCATCCCGGCCAATAACTCAGGCGAATATGTAAGACTCGTGGTGATGATGCACCAGACTACTCACTAAAACCCAGTGGTGCCCTTATCGTCGTAGTAGGGCTCCATAGGATCGCTTGCATATGATACCGCGACGCCCTGACGCTTGGTCCGCCTTTACCAGCACCACCTGATGTTAAGTGGTTACTATCGCCCATGGCCATCTGCAACACAAGGGGCGTCGCGGATGCGCTGCCGGTCTTTGACATAAAGATGTCTATACACTCGAAGCTTGAAAACCCCCAAATTATAGCTCTCTGGGGAAACCTCAGGATTTAGATTATTCCGAAGCCACGTACGTGGGAAAAAAGATCGTGAAGCCCGCACATTGGATACCGACCATGCATCCAAGTGGCGTGGATGATATCGAGCCCTGAGCCGAAAAGTGCGATGGTAAAAGCGAGACGATAGGTGGATGAATTAATTGAAACGAAAAATAAAAACTATTGAGGAAAACATCCATTATTTTGATGTAAGATTCGATAAGATAGGTCAGAAAGTTTTTAACTGTAATAACAGACAGTATGTCCCTTAACAAGGGAAATGTTTCAGCGCGTAACGACGGTCATTATAAAGTTAGCTTTTCTAAGAGCATTACATGGTGTCGACCATAATTCGCTCCTAATTGCATTCCTTGGTAATGTGGCTTTGAATAGGATGTAAGTCTAGTCCAGCCTTTTGATGATTACACAGGCTTATGTCGCCGAATCCAATTATGTATAGTATCTTAATAGAGTTGATTTAGAATAGACCATGTGAATCTTAATTGTTGAATTAGGTTCAAATCTGAGTTAGCAAAAGTTTTCATAAGTGTTTAAATTCTTGAAATAAAAGTATTTTACGCGGTTCTAAATTTCTTATATTAACTATTTTATCATCTCGACGTTTTTAAGCTTTATATACTGTCAATTATTACGTTAATATGGCGTCAGAATAATAATAATTATTTATATAAGAAATTTAAATATTTTTTTTCAATGTGTAGTAATCGAAAAAAATTAGTATGTTTAATTAAAAACTTATGCTGACTGAAAGAAATTCACTAAAAAAGTGTAGGAAATATCCTACAAAACTTTTTGTAGTGGCCTAATAATTGGCCTCATCGAGGTTAAATCTTTGACGTCAAAAAATATAATCAACTTATATTAAAGCCTCAATCCTTAGTAAATTATCTTTTCTTTGTTACAAAAAAAATATTTTTATCTCACGGACGCTCTAAACGCAGACAAATTCGCAAGGCTAAACTTAAAAAAAAAAATTTCCACCTTCAAAATGCTTGACAAAACATCATTCAAGTATTAACCGTACGAATTCAAAAGTACTCTCTACATATAGAATAGTAAAAGCAATTAGATGCGCCACGAGGTCGCAGCATACCTCTGATAACGATGTCATTATGTGGCGTGGAAGTGGGGACTGCACTCCATTCACCGCACGTGTAAATATGTTACCTATTTTTATGTAACAATTATTTATTTTATTAAAAATAGATTAAGAATTTGTGATTAGATTATCTAAGAAGTAACGATCGTTACTTTGAACGACAATGGCGGTAATTTATTATTTATTTAATTTCTAAGTGCATAATAAGTAACGCATCACAGTCAACGGCCCCCATTAAGATCATGACCTTGTGTCGGGGGTCCGGAAATACTCACAACACTAACACAAACACCCAGACCACGATAAACATCTGTATGGCCAATACACACGTTTGCCGTGAGCGGGGATCGAACCTGCGACCGTTAGCGCTTTAGTCAGTTGCAGTGACCATTGCGCCAACGCGTCTATCAAAATAATACATATACAATGTACAAAATACCAATTTACAAAATCGTATTTAGTAGTTATTAACAGAGAATTATATTATATAACCATAGATCATTGATTCTAGCACTCAGAATGCTGATCACTTTGGACGACGTTGCCCAGCAACCAGCTACTGATTGAGTATGACAAGCGAGAGTATCTTTAATATTAACTTAATCGACGCAACTGTCAAAGTTTGAAAATTGTAAAGATTATTAACGCCAAAGTATAAACGTATCAATTGTTATTAAATATAATTACGTAATATAACAAAAATTTGACAATTAGCTTACTGGTAATAAGCTCTATAACGATCGCAATTGCAATTCTAAATTCATAGTCCACGTCTTTATTTTCCAACTTTTGTATTAGAATATCGCCATGTTCTCTCTCTTGACACCACAGCCCGTTGCTAAGCGACTCTACACGTCCAATTAAAGTGAGAATTATATTTGGAAGTTTTATTTTCGTAAATGATATAAAAAAGGTATGTACCAGCTAACAGTTATCTAGGTTACGAAAGGTGTGAATGTCAAAAATAAAGCTTCAACATTGGCAAAATATAATATATACTCAATTTGACCACAGACTTTAAAAATAAACAAAAGAGAGAGAGAGAGATATGCGTATATCCGTGTCAAGTACACGGTAATGTATATAATGTTTTTTTTTTTTATTTAATGTATTTTTATGCATAAATAAAAAATATATATTAGCATTCATTTCTTTCCTTATTTATATAAACTATGAGTGAGCGCAATTTAACACATCTCCGTCCGCAATTTTCGTAAAATGATTACAAAGTTTTAGCTTCACGAAAAAGTTACGAAATACGTCTTAGTTGTGGGAGTGACATCGGTATTTTCCGCATAATTTCCGTTAAATAATACCGATCCGGATAATACCGATCTCCAACACCATTTATTCATCAATGAGAAGTTACTACAACTTAAGTCTTGTACATAATTTTTTAATCTGAACACACTCTTACTTTCAATATGGACTTACAAAGTAGAGCAGCGATCAGTCACCTGTTATATTGATATTCATATCACCAAACTCTCAACATTAAGTGGATTAAAGGAACGAACTCGGTCGACTAAAGCCAAAGAGACCACGTTGCAAATATACCTAAAGCTACAGCCATAACTGAGCATCCCAGTGCCTATATATAGTAACCTATTTACAATATGAGTAACCTATATTATGATATGATGTAAGTAACCCATAATTGATGATGTATAGAGACTCGTTACTTTATTTATTAGTGCTAACTTCAAAAATATATTTTTTAATATGATTTAGAAAAAAATATTATTTGTATTTTGTTGATGCATGTTTAAGGCAAGTAATACTCTTAGTTAGAGGCGATTTTTGACATAAGTTTTGTTAGATTATGCTTAGCCTAGAATTATACTTGTAATTTTTGCTCACAGACTTTCATAAAATTTAGATAAATCGTTTATCACTGCTTTTATGCGGAAATTAGTAATTTATTAAGTTAGTTTTACTCTCGTAATTGATATAAAACTCTGTAACCTAGAAACGTCGTAAGCAGCGAAAGCTGTGAATGTCAAAAATAAGGAACTACAACTAAATTCTTTCAAGTGTAAATTACGACAACTTATGTAAATCTTAATAAAATACGAAAAACAAAACTTATACGTGTGATTCTCGCCTTACAATTAATTGAATTTACTGACACCCAAGGCTATGTATGTAGCTTTATGTATGTTAGTATGTAGTAGCTATGTGTATATTATCAAGGTGAGTGGTACTAGTATATAGAGTTTATATCATTTACGAGAGTAAAATTTACAAGTAAATTAATCACAAAAATACTTTGCTGTAATCCGCGAAACCATCTACAGCTGTCTGGTATCATGCAGTATGAGCACCACCCGCCCTCCCACATGTGCAAACGCACATGCAGCACAAGCACCCAAGTACCGTCCATCCTTCCACATATGGATGCTGCTAAGCAATAATGTGTTAACCCACAAAAAGTCAAATTCGGAGATATTGATGTATTTTGATACTGCGTCACCTATTTAACATTATTAAAAAAAAATGAAGTCATATAAACTAAATAAGTACGGAAAAAAGTTTCTAAATTACTTCTTTCGAATTTCAAATGAGTTCCATATTTTGCAATTTATACAATAATCTCAAATATTTGAAAAACTTTTTATTAGATAATATATTAAATATATCAATCTGCTTTTAATTCATTACACCTTTTATCAAAAAATAAAAGAAAAGGTGGATACATACTTCTTCAAACATATTTATTAAGAATAAGTTTGACACCTTTAGACGCCATTTTCTCCAAATGAAGTCCGTGTGGCTTGATACAGTATTGCTTATCAGCGTCCATATACACTTGCACATGCAGCACAAGCAGGATTCAATTGTATAGTGTAATTCCCTCCTCATAGCATGTCCCAAGTTTTAACTAACAACCACGATAGCGTAAATAAAACTTATTCACGCTATCGTGGTTGTATCCTTTATGTTACAAAATGCGTAGCGGTTAAGTTTAGTAACATTTTTTTTCCTCACCTTTAAAGATCCCTTATAAAGATAATTGTATTCTGAAACTACAATATAATAAAACTAAAGAATTTGCTTGTTTGTTTGAACGCGTTAATATCAAGAATTACTGGTACGATTTGAAAAATTCTTTCTGTGTTAGATAGTTTATTTATTGAGGAAAGCTATAGACATCAAGCTACGACTCATTGGAGCGAAGCAGTAACCATAAACGCGAATGAAACCGCAAGATACAGCTAGTAATCATATAAAAGGTACATAATTCTTTTATTTTGGTATCCACAATCAAAGTTTAATTTTATTGCGTGTATGTAATTAGCTTGTTGGTTTGTGCTTTAATTAGTAGAAAGCCCTTAAGTTAAAAGTTCAAAGCTCCTGGATATCCCTATTTTACGTAAAAATGCTAAAATTTTTTTACAAAACGACCCAATGTCGACGGTCTGAATAATTTCACCGTAAGGTCTAATTTCGGAAGGCCAATAAAGTTACTTCGACTTCATTTCGCTCTCTCCATTTACGATAAATTAGAATCTTTAAGAGATATTGGAGTTAAATTGTTTAATAAGATTCGAATGCGAATTAATCTTTAGAATTTATTTGGTGTTAGTGCGGCCTTGCTGTTTTACTCGTAGGATTAAAGTACGAAAGGGTTAACCACACTCTCATAAAATGAAACATATGTTTTATGGACGGAGCTGGCAAGGTACTTTATCCATGGGACTTTTATCATTCAAAGAATAAAACCTTTGTTCGGGAGACTTTTTGCGACATTCTTTAGTCCTATGTGTAAGCTATGCGCACAATTTATTCTAAACATTCTATTAAGACAGACAAAAATGTATCTGAAACATTACTAACATAAGCGCAGGCCTTTAATCAGCTGACTTGAAGGAATTGTCAAACGTAAATCAAAACAGTATCTGCTTTACTACATAAGATGAAATAAAACCATGTTTAACACGTGTACTAGCTAAACAGTATTTAAGATTTAGACATTGTTTAAAATGTTGTCAAAATTGCTACACTGCGTGTAAAATTATCAAGAAATGAAATATCACACGTTATATTTGACAGTTAAAATAGGTATATATTGTCTTTAGATACGGATCTGTATGGATTTTATAGACACGCGTTTAACGTATATTTAATTTTTTTATAGTTAGGCAGTATATTTTTACGTCTTTGCGTGGTCATTGCAACTGTTTAAAGCACTAACGGTCGCGTATTCGATTCAATTATTGTTAAAGTGGGGATCAAAATCGCAAAGGTACAATAATAATTTTCGCCAAACGTCTGTATTGGCCAAACGGATGCTTGTCATGGTTTGGATGTTTGTGTTACGTATTTTTCAGGACACAGAATCGTGCGATAATTATGGGCGGGCGTTGAATGTGGAGCATTTATTATTCTTTAGTGTTTTAGTAAAAGACAATGACTTAAACTCTGTATAAAAATATTATATAAATTTATAAAAGATACTTAAATAAAATTTAAAAAATATACGTCGTGTTTTTTATGTTTTATCTGCAGAATCGTTTATTTCTTTATTTTATATCTAATTAATTTTAACCCATTTAGCGCTGTCGTACTCGTTTGGGTACACTTAGTTTTTGTAAGTTAACTTCTACATACGGACGGTTCAATAGGTTTGTGACCGCTGTACTCATGCGAGTACACCCTTTTTAAGCTATCCATAATAGGAAAACATTCATTTGTCCTTTTGTATTTCAATATCTCAATAATAATTAAAAAAATAAATGATTTGAGTTTAAAATGCTGCTAGTGTCATATTGGCGCTTAATAGGTTAATAAAATTGAATAGTTGCAAAAATTATGGTTGAGAATAACGTATCAAACCTTTTCATTATTCTATTTATAACTATTTTCATTATACCAAACGAAATACTGTATTCTATTTCGCAAATAAATAAATAATATTACAAGATATTTAAATGATAGTATAATTTATAATGAATTGTTTTGAAACGAAGTCTCACCAATGGCTATTGTCGTCTTGTTTCTCTTGGCACGGTGCCTTATTTCGACGTTCGTGGAGTTTGTTGAATCACCTCTATTGTTTCATATTTCTGACTTTATTAAAGTTTCGAAATAGGTACTTGATAAATTGTCTTTAGTCTATTGATATTGTATTGTGGGAGAGTTTAACTGTAGCTCTACATATCGTATACGAGCTGATACGACCGAGGCGTTATTACCCTTTCATAGAAAATTAGTATGAAGTATTTAAGTTTCCTACGTTGAGTGTAGACCGTAAAACAAAACCTCCTCTCTCATTCCTTTGCTTACTTTCCCTTTCATCCATGATTCTTTTTTAACCCTTAAATGCATGGTTTTTTATTGCGGCCTGGAAAATATGTTTCCCGCTAGGTATTTAGGTATTTACCTAATAATAGTTGAGAATATATATATTTTTTATAAGAAGTAGCACTGGTATATTCATGAATACAAAATTACGGAGGCGTTTCTTATAACTCTATAAACTTAGTCGACCGCCAAATATTTATTATCTATGGTCGTCAAAGTGCGTTCGGAAACACATACCACCCGATTTCAATAAAATAACGTGAAACGTGGTATGTATACATTTGGCAACAAGATGCATTTAAGGGTTAAGGTGGCCACGTATTTGTGGCTTTTCTTGTACTTCAAATGTCCTTGGACGGCGGTGATTACATCAGGTATTCCGCCTGCTCATTTGCCAGCAATTTTTAATAAATCAGTGAAATTGGCGCCACAAAATTAGTGAGTATTAGCTTTTTTTGACAGACTCGTGGTCTGCAACTGACTGAAGTGCTAACGGTCGCGGGTTCGATTCCCGCTCACGGCACACGTCTGTATTGGATATACGGAAGTTTGTCGTGGTCTGGGTGTTTGTGTTAGTGTTGTGTGTGTTTCCCGACCCCCGACACAACACCATGAGATCTTAATGAGGGTCGTAGATTGTGATGCGTTTTTTATTATTTATTATTATCCTTTTACATGTATTTTTGTGTTCATTTCCCTCGTCTTTCAGTGACTAAAGACACCATTAGCAAGAAACCTTCAAATCCTATCCGCCCCTCGAAGTGTATTTAATCTTTATTATTTTCACATAAAATTTCATTTTAAAAATGTTGGGACGAAGCCAAGACGGTGCTTCGCTAAGTCACTTTTTATTTGAGATCTGCGAAATTTTTTATTGACCTTAATTTTAAGAAATCCTTTTAACGGAGAACATTTAAAAATAAACACTTTAATAATTGTATACTCTGTTAACTGTTGACTTTCAGTTTTTTTTTAGAAGAATTTGTCTCGTTATTAATTAATAAAATTTAACGCCTCAAATATTATAGAAATGAATTTACGTTATACTTTCCTTGACCTTAGCCCCTAGTGTTGGTTTTCATATTAATTTAAATGTAAAGGCAACGTATGCACAGGACATAATTTTGACATTAAAGAATTACGGTGAATGCCTTGCTCTCAGGTTTTACTAAAGATTCTCATAAGTAGTTTGTCGTTGCTTTACACCTGAAAAAATTTACTGTCAGTCCCTTATTTTCACATTCACAGCTTTCGTAACTACTTACGACGTATCCGTTACTAGGTTACAGAGTTGTTTTATATTGCTCACGAGAGCAACACTTATAGATGTAATTCCCGCTTAAAATCTTATGACACGTAAGCTGAATTGAAAACATTTTGATGGCAAGACGCGACGTGACGTCTTGAATTGATGTCGACGCAATATAAAGATTGAAGTAAAGTCACGCAAACGTGAATCGTTTGCATGACTTTACTTCAAGCTATATACTGAATTTTTTTTAATTAATTCTATGTGTCATACCCACGTTGTACAACGGCAATTCCTTTAAATGTTTCTCCGAAATAGTTTTTGTTCATGCAAATGTGAAAATTTTCATTTATACTTGTGTAAAGTCCACTACAGATACTGTTCTCAGTAATTGCTTTCAGTAAACTTGTGGGAGTAATAATAAATGAAAGCATTGAAAACTGTTCTTTTATATTTTTGTGTTACGAATATACGAGTAAGTATGGTTGAAATAAGATAATTTTTATTCAGTACTAGTTTTTGTGTGTTTCGCACGCGTTCATAGGTACTATTTTGCTCCTATGAGCCATAGCGTTATGTAATATGGCCTATAATAAAAGGTATATGTAATATACCTTTCTCAATAAATAGGTTATCTAGCACAAAAATAATTTTCCAAATCGGATCAGTAATTTCAGGGATAACCCCATACATAAAAACTTAGAAATATACAAACAAACTCTTTATAATATTGGTATAGATTTGTATGAAAAAAATCAATGGTAATGTAGAGTAATTGTAATGTAAACGTTTTCAATTATATTTATGACGCTTGAACCCAATGGTGAGTTTTAAAATGGAGCAAATTATACACAACACCATTGTTTCAGTGTCCGTGCAATTAATTATAAGATTACGTGCGACAGATCAAATGTCAATTTGATGAATCTATTAGAGCTTTACTACAGAAGATGAAATAAAACCATATTAGACACGTGTCTAGCTAAAGACTGTTTAAAAATTAAACATTGTTTAAAATATTGTCTAAATTGTTATTCTGCGTGTAAAATTATAAAGAGACTTATTTATGAAATATCACACGTTATATTTGACAGCTAAAATAAGTTTTAAACATATATTAAAAACACCTAAACTTATGTTTATTCATTGGATCATTGGATGCTGATAAGCAATAATGTGTCAAACCACAAAAAGTTGAATTCGGAGATATTTATGTATTTTGATATTGCATCGCCTATTTAACATTATTAAAAAACAATTGAAGTTATGTAAAATAAATAAGAACAGAAAAAAGTTAATTAATTGGTTCGAATTTCAAGTGCGTTTCATATTTTGCAATACAATAATCTCAAACATATAAAAAACTTTTTAATAGAGAATATATTAAATATTTCAGTCTGATTTTAATTAATTATACCTTTTATCAAAAAAAGAAAAGATGAATATGTACTTCTTCAAACTTATTCGTTAAGAATACGTTTGACATCTTTAGACGCCATTTTCTCAAAATGAAGTCCATGTGGCTTGACACAGTATTGCTTATCAGCGTCCAATTAATCTATGTCTAAACTATGTTTAACTCTCTAGACGCGGATTTTTAGGATTCTATAGAGACGCGTGTAACGTATGTATAATTTTTTTTACGTGTAAATTTAAATGTATTTTACGTATAAACATGCAATAAGTTGTAAATAAAGCATGTGATTGTATTCATTGAATAATAATAATTTATATAATAACATGTTTATAATTTATTTAATTATATTAGTGTTATTTTAAGTTGAGGACTAATAATTAAACTTATATACTTTAAAATTTCGTGATTTATGCTATTAATAATTAATATAACGGGTCTTACCGCGATAGATAATGGTAGTAATACCTTTTTATTGCCCGACGTTTCGACGAAGTTGCATTCATCGTGGCCACGAGCTGATCATTACTATTTTTTCAATCAATCAATTGCATTACTGTTTTTTTTGCGATGCTACGATAAGTTATCGCGATTAGACCCGTTATATTAAATATGAATAATAATAAAACTCACACTATTTTAATGTGTTTTCCAAATTTAATTAAAGTTGGACTCTCGACCCAACCGATCAATCGTGTTTACTTTATCCTACGTGACAATGGCGAAATAATGTGCACAATTGGCATAACTAAAAGCCACAAATCAAATAATTGAATTGAATAAACATGCAAATTATATATCGTAGTCTTAGATTTTCGCGATTATTATTCATTGAAATAAAACTATTTTTAGCGGATTTAAATCGCGTATATTAACTATTTTTATCATCCCGACGTTTCGAGCACTTTGCAGCGTTCGTGGTCACGGGTCGACTAAGTGCGTGCAACCGGAACGTTATTCAAGATACCGACTACGAAACCGTTGGCGGTAGTTGTAAATAATATTTTCTAAAACCTAAAATAGACAAATGTCACCTTAGTCATAATTCGGACCAGTAGTTCCTGAGATTCAAGCTTTATAATATTAGTATAGATTGTATTCAGTAATGATTTGACCGTTGTTTTGATTATTAACTTCATAATTTAATAGGTTTACTAATCAAATAACTGATAAATGACATAAATTACACTGGTCAACAAAAAAAATAAAATCGTTTGTTTCCTTTAATCTTTTTTCTGTTTCTATCTCAAAATAACGCGTATTTTTTAAATATGGTAACAATTTTTCTCTGACAGCTTTTGTTTTTGAGTTACAGCTAACTGTCCTCCATTACCCCCATTGCACATTCGGTGACTTTAAAAGAAGAATACGCAAATATTTCTAAAGTTCTGGAAAATTTAAGTATCAAGATGATAAATGGGTCATTTGTGTCGATCTGAAAATGGTTAACTTTCTTTTAGGTCAACAAGGGGTATACACGAAGTTCCCTTGTTTAATGTGCCTCTGAGACAGTCGTGACAAACAACATCATTGGTCACAAAATGTTTGGCCAGTGCGGGAAGAGCTAAAAGTTGGTACAAAAAATGTTATAAATATGGCTTTATAATAATATGGCTATGGCTTCCACCACTTCATATTAAACTCGGCATAATGAAACAGTTTGTGAAGGCGCTTGACAAAAGTGGCGATTGTTTCAATTTTCTTTCACGCAAGTTTCCAGGATTAAGTACAGAAAAATTAAAAGCTGGTATTTTTGATCGGCTACAGATTAGGCAACTCGTGAAAGATCCTAATTTTGTCAAATCAATGACTGAAGTCGAATCCAAAGCTTGGAAGTCGTTCGTTTTGGTTATGAGTAATTTCCTAGGCAAAAAGAAATCTGACGACCACGTCGAGCTTGTTGAGTTCATGCTATCGAACTTGCAAGAGTTAGGGTGCAACATGAGCATAAATATCCACTTCCTGCACTCACATTTGGACCGATTTCCGCAAAATCTAGGTGATTTTAGTGAGGAGCAGGGTGAAAGAATCCATCAGGATCTTCGAACAGTGAAAGAGCGGTATCAGGGGCGGTGGGACTCACATATGATGGTAGACTACTGCTGGAGTTTGCAACGTGATTTACCTTAAGTCGTTCCTTCAAGAAAATCGTATAAAAGATCATTTGATAGCGTTCAATAGAAATTTTGTTTACATCATTTATTAATTTTCTGTACTTTTTTATCAAAATAATAAAACTCTATATTTCAAAAACAAAAGCTGTTAGCAATCTTCCAGTATTTTTTTCATACTCAGGGCCATAGAAATACCCAAAAACAGAAAAAAAAATAAAGGAAACAAGACTTGTGTTGACCAGTGTTATAATTGACGTATAACAGAAAGGAGGCAAAGAAATTCTAATGACTGTGGTCCATGCACCAAGACGCATCAATAAGAAATGCGTACCGATTCAACAGTCCAGGGGTTTTTATACAAACGAGGCGATGACGCCAAGTAAAATTACCACTAGCGTATTCAATATCTCTACCTTTTTTCACTGACAACCCATTGCCGCGGTCATATATATAGAAAAACAACAATTGCTAAATGTAAACATACATAACAAAATTCGTAGTTCTCTCGTAAGCTGCTGCAACACAGACAAGTCCCCGAAATTCTGGCAGCATTGCCCGTTGAATACTATAAATTTTCTCCTTAAACCATATTTTCCAATATACATAATCAATTTCCAACTTATTTCGATATCAGCGAACGATAATCTATGTTCAACCCCTAGTCACCCAGCTAGTTCATTGCACTCGTATCGACTGCCGTTGACCCCACCCACCTGCAGGGTATTAGCACGGTTATGAAGCTTCCACACCTACGCTACTTCCCGTGTTTGAAATATTATTATTAACTTGTGGTATGTAGATTATTATGCCACTAAGGCTCCACTGAGAATATGAATAATGGGTTTAACCTTGTTTTTATCCGACTACGCGAAGTAAGGAAGGGTAATGTGTTTAAGAGTCTTTGCATATATCGCTGATAAGCAATACTGTGTCAAGCCACACGGACTTCATTTTGAGAAAATGGTGTCTATATAGATATGTCAAACCTATTCCAAAAACTTTGTTTGAATAAGCTTTTCGCTACTATTTTGATAAAAAGTATAATGAATTATAAGCATATTGTTATAATAAGAAGTATCGTCCAATAATAAGTTTTTTTTATAAATTTATTATATATGGCAAAATATGAAACATATCAAAATTAGGAAACATTTTTATTACTTACTTAGTTTAGACGAATTTAAAATGTTTGAATAATGTTAAATACATTACGTATTATCAGAATACATCAATATCTCCGATATCGATTTTTTGTGGGTTGACACATTTTCGCTTATCAGCATCCATATAACGTGTCATTAAATTTAATGTAGCATCCTCTACCGGTATTAAAGTACTCTGTTAAAAAAAAATTAAATAAATATATCGTATTCGGTATTAAGAGCGTTACTTGACACCTTAAATTATATATACATTACTCATATTTGCCTGTCTTTGTCCGTATCTCGTCGTTTTACATTTGCCACTTAATAAGTTTAAAGCCTACGTTAAAAAATCTTTAATAAATAAAGCATATTATACCATACAAGAATATTTTGACGACAAAGAAGCGTGGATTTGATAAGCGTTGATTTTCTATCCGGATAACATAATTGAAATATAATAAAAATACATTATGTATAAATGATTTTAAAAGAGTTAATATCGAGTTTCTTGCCGGTTCTTCTCGGTAGAGACTACATTCCGAACCGGTGGTAGCTTTATAAAAATTAAAAATGAAAATATGACATGTAACTTGACGATTCGAAAGTGCTGTTAAAGCCCATTTGAATAAAGTATATTTTGAGTTTGAGTTTGAGTTTGAGTATCCGTTCGACAATTTTGTGATATTTTTATCGTTACTTCTTTTTATCTTTACTTGTGTGTAAGATAAAAGGAACATCGGAAGTAACGTATCAAAATTACTCGAGCGTGGTATAACAATCCATTTGTCGGCAACATCAAAAATGTATTTCCTCGATATTATTGTCGACATAAAAGTGCCTGTATATAATTTTCAATTTCGGCTATTTAGGAAAATGTATATAAAAGATGGTTGTGATAAATGCTCTACTAGAGTTACTTTACTTGTAAATTACTAGCTGTGCACCGCGGATTCATCCGCGTTAATTTGAATACTTCTCTGTTTGAATCGCAAATTGATGAATATTCAATTGATTCAATTTTGTTTACGCTTATTTTTTACTTAAATATTAAAATAATAATAACGACTCTAAGTTACTTCTTATAACATAAGCTATTTGTGAGTGGAAATCCTGTCAAAATCGGTCCAACCGTTTCAGAGATTATCCGGACTTAACAAACAAACAGACAGACAGACAAAAATTTAAAAAAATGTGTTTTTGATGTAAGTACCGTGTGTACTTTTATATGCATTGTCATCAGTGAAGGATCTGATACTAGGGTCCTGGACAAACCAAGGGAAATAAATGTTATAGTAACACCTATACTGATTTAGGTATTATTATGGTAAGTCTTATATTTGCTTTCGAAAGGTCACATCTGTTGAAGTGGAAATGAAGATGAAGACCATAGTTGTCCACCAGAACAACTCAATAACAATTGTTTTACGGATTGCGATTGGATTCCTTCAATTTGATTGCAAAGCAATACTCGTCACAATGCATATGGTATAATGGAGCTGTAGATACAACACAGGAGAACTCCTCAATAATTAATAGCCCTGCATCGGGAGAACCAATATTTTGGTAATGGCGATAAACAGGTGACGTTAGGCTATTAGAACTTCTTTACTATGTTCGTAACTTAAATGTGTCAAATATATATTTTTTGTTAATAAAAATAAACCGACTTCAAAAACGAATTTAATAGATAAACTAAAAGGCAAGAAATAAATATTTTCAACAACATTTTGATAGCCTGCGTGCCAACCTTTGAGCTTATAACGTATGTATATAATATAATTAAGTTATGTATACATAAATTCCAAAATCTTCTCGATCGAATCTGCTGTCCTGAGCTAGTACGCAATACAACATTAACTCAGGATCAATACGAGCTGGATCTACGCCAATATATCAAGGATAAATGGGATGTGATGTATTATTTACAGACTTATATCGAAGACGATGGAACTACTCATTGGACCAGTTATAATATATATGCACAAGAAAAATGTAATAGACGAAATGAAAATGTAATCGTTTTTAGAAGTTTTATTATCTATACTAATATTATAACTCAAAAGAGTTTGGTTTGTTTGAACGCGCTAATCTCTAGGAACTACCTAGGCTATAGGCCATATAACATCACGCTACGACTCATAGGAGCGAAATAGTAACCATAAACAAGAGTGAAACCGTAAGAAACAACTAGTTATCATATAATATTGAACCAGCTGAAGTTGTCTTTATTTAAAGTAAAGTAACGGCCCCAAATGTTCCACTGCTGGGTAAAGGCTTCCTCTTCTATTCAGGAGAAGATTTAGAACTTAATCCACCACACTACTCCACTTCGGGGCAGTTTAAAATGCATCAGAATTTCTCCCGGTACATATAGGTTTCCTCATGATTTTCTTCGCCGCCGAGCTCGAAATAAATTTAAACACTTTTTAATACTTGAAAAGTGCCGTAACCGGGGTTCGAACTAGCGTTCATTCGTTGAGACCGACGTGTTCTAACCACTATGGCATCTCGGCTCATCGATTTTTAAAATACGTAAAAACCAAAACCATAACTAAGACTTAAGATGACGAAGGTCAGAAAAGTAAGTCAAAAGTAGAAAATCGTCACCCCCATAACCTAGACAGACGTATGTCGTAAGACTATGTGTTCCTCGTAGTTTCACTCATTTATGTTTAGTGCTTGAAATGAGATCAGTAGTTTCAGAGATTAGATGTAGAGGACATACAAACTTACAAACAAATACCTCTTCATGATATTAGTATATATGATAATTGTTAGAGACATCTTCGTGTTATCGCGAGACACTGCAAATAATTTTTATAAATTGGGTCGTTCGGAAAGTAATTTCGTTTTTATGCAACAAAGGTTTTGATTATATTTTCATCAATCTAATTCACACTTAAGTCGCATATTTATTATATATTTGGACAGCTAATATACCAGGGCTTACATCTGAAAAAAATTAAAAAAAAATCAATCATTCAAGCAGCAGTTATTTTTACGCACCCTTTCAAACGTGAAAAGTGGCTAGCAACATTTTCGGCATATTTAATTTTTTTATTATCGAAAAGGTAAAAATACTGTTCAAGCAAGAAAAAATTATCCGATGTGTGTGGGGAAGAACTGACAGTACGCCAGTGCCAAAACTTTACATCAACGTAAAACGCAAGAGATTATGGACTAAAAAAGATGAGCCGGACCGAACCATGCTACTGCCAGAGAGATGGCAAAAAATACGAACCAAAATGAACAATATATAATTAAATGAAATATTTATTATCTATGAATAAATCTTGTTTTATTTTCATAAATAAAAACGAAAGACTTTCCGAACAACCCAATACATACGTAGATTGGTAGTACCGATGTTTTAGACATGTACGTTATTAAATGATAAAAGCTATCGAGAAAGACTCTTAAAAAATATCAAGTTTATGAAAAATAAATATATTAAAACAGCAAAAATCAAATGAAAGTTTTCAAAACACTTGAAGATATTTCTCGGGACTGGAATAGTGAATTAATTTTCTTACTTTATTTTGAAGTAAACAAGCCTCTTAAAAGTCGAGTTTTTAACTAGCGCACTACTCTAGAAGCTGGTTTTAACTAGGTCGTTACGACAAAATATGTCGTGTCTTGAAAATTAGTTACACTTTTTTTTTTACCCGACTGCTCAATGCAAATGAGGGTAATGTGTTTATCAGTCTATGTATGTATAGTTGTGGTTTTGTACCTTTGTGGCACTATTTAGACCATACACTTCAGAGCATGAAAATTTTAAAACATCAAAATATCCGATTTTGAACGCCGAAATGTAAAAAATAAAAAAAAATGAAAATTGACGAACTATATCAATTGAGGTATCGTTAAATAGGTCTATTAAAATCATTTTTAGGTTTCTTACATCATTTTTCAACCAGAATTGCCGTTTAGTATCTATAACGATTTAAAATTGGTTAGTAAAGATTCTCTCTGGCCTTGTTCCGCAGTCGGGTTTTTGATTTTTTCTAGTAATTTATTTGCTAAGTGATATTGTTTCAATCATAATGGAAATATACTTTATTCGAGTATGCTCTCACGCGCTAGTGCTTGTGGACAATAGTTCGTATCCTCACAATAATACATTAATACGCTTATAAAGCTACCACCGATTCGGAATGTAGATTCTACCGAGAAGAATCGGCAACAAGCTTGGTAGTTCATCATCTACCTAGCATTTCTCCCGGTTATACCAGGGTCTGCTTTCTATTCTATGTAGTCCAGATATTAACGAGTTACTGATTTTTACACAGAGCGACTGCCATCTGACCTCCGCAACCCATGAGGGCAAGCCAGTAACTATTTAGACTAGAATAATTTCCCTACTACGATCATTATCAGGTGATTGTGATAACAACCGGGACCGACAGCTTTACGTGCTCTCCGAGGCACAGTGGGGAAACCCACAAGGACAAACACCCAGACCTAGGAACAAATATTTATAGAACTATAAATATCTGCCCCGAGCGGGGATCGAACCCGCAACAGTCGGCGTTAGAGGTACATTCAGCACCCCTACTCCACAGCGGTCGTCAGTCAGTTACTTTTTAAAATTAGATCTTTACAATCTATACGAATATTAAAAAGCTGAAGAGTTTGTTTGTTTGCGCGATAATCTCAAGAAGTACTGGTTTGAATTGAAAAATTATTTTTGTGTTAGATTAGAGACTTTATTTATTGCTATATTACATTACGCTACACCTCATAGGTGCGAAGCAATAACCATAAACACGAGCGAAACCGCAAAAGTCAGCTAGTGTTTTATGAATATAGATAAACAAAATTGTATTCTGTTCAATTACAGTTGATAGTTGCAATATTTTATAACAAAAACATCTTGTCCGTTTGAAATGTAGATATGGAGACAGTTTTCAATATATTGATTATTTCAGTTTAAAATATATTAATTATTATCGTTACGATCCAGTAAAAACTGGTTCTTAGTTCTCCAGTGCTGACCTCTTTAGGTTTTATTGCTTAATAATTAACTTTACGATAATTAAAACCTGAATGTGAAAACGGCTGTTTTCTTTTTAAATAACTACGGTAGCCACGATCGTCTCGTTTTTAATTAATTTAATTTTTTTTTTATATTCTTATAAGTTTTTAAGATATTCGTAGAGTTTCTTCAAATCGTCGCTACCCAGTAGATAGAAGGTAGAAATTAGATAATTATGTCACTATATACAATGATATTATATAACTATGAGGATTTTGCCACCTAAAATAGAAATAATTTTGGACGGCGTTGCCTAGCAACCAGCTAGGGGTTGAATATTACAAGCGATATTACCATATTATCTATAATTTACATTCGAACAAAACGATAGTGCGATTTAAAGTACAGTCAGCGCCATCTCTTGGAAATACACACAAACAAAGGTTTATTTATATAAATATTATTATTATGACATAAATAACTATACTAAACTTCAATTTACATAATTACAATAATCTATACAAATGAATGAAATTGAAGTGTCTGTTCGTAATATCAAATTAACGTAGTTTAGTTAAAAGCTTTAACTAAATGCAAACGAAAGTATACACCGTACTTACATGATAAACACAATAAAAAAATCTGTCTATCTGTATATCTGTATGTCTGTTTGTTCCGGCTAATCTCTGAAACTCTAAACCGATTTTGACGGAACTTTCACTCACACATAGCTAATGTTATATGGATATTTTATAGAGCAATTTATAGGCTCTTTATTATATTAACGCGCTTCAAAAATACTGATGTTTATTGATCGCAGCTACATTTGCAAGCGTAAACATAAGTGCGGTCACATTTGAAGCCGTTATATCGTGAGAACATTCCGTTAGCGCGATTCAACGGCGTTCAGCGCCATCTAGTTTTCCTATATAATCAAAGCTTGAGTTAACAATGTACACCGGAAATCACGGTTGGGTGTCTTACGTAGTTATTGTATGCTATTTGGCTGAGTGTCCTGTCAATTAAAATATGTGTTCGAAAACACGGAGTGTAGATATTTTTAAAATGTTCAATTCAATTCTTTGGTTTGTGAATATTTTTAAAATGTTACATCTATTCCTTTTTACGTGACGGTGATGCCATCTATGCGTAAGTAAAAGTCGAATGGTTAATATTTCCTAATTATTTTATGAATATTTCTTTGCTCAGAACGGCCTGCTATTTTATAATGCTAGCTTCTGTCTGCTACTTTACTCAGATTTAAGTTCTATCTTTTCAAAACACAAACGGACATTTGTTATTTTATTATTGATTCCCATTATCACAGCGAAATATCAGTTTTAACGTTGTGGGTAGACTTCCAAACTTTTAAATTTATAATATTGTTAAATTTTATTATAGTATATAGATTGATCAGAAAATTTACAAAACATTTTTAATTGACTTCGACTTGTATGTGGACGCTGATAAGCAATACTGTGTTAAGCCACATGGACTTTATTTTGAGAAAATGGCGTTTAAATGTCGAACCTATTTTTAATAAATTTGTTTGAAGAGGTACATATATATCCGTTTTTTCTTTTCTATTTTAATAAAAGACATAATAAATTAAAAGCACATTGATATATTTAATATGTTATCAAATAATAAGTTTTTTTTTTTAATATTTAAGAATATTTTATAAATTGCAAAATAGGGGACGCGGTAGAAATCGAAACATTGAATTAAGAAACTTTTTTCCTCACTTATTTAATTTAAATGACTTGAAATTTTATTGAATAATTTTAAATAAGTGACGCAGTATCAAAATACATCAATATCTCCAAATTTGACTTTTTGTGGGTTGACACATTATTGTTTATCAGCATCCATGTATGCACGTTTTTATGTTCGCGATTATCTCATAAACTACTAACCCGATTTGGATGGGGCTATTTAAATTCAAAATTTTCAAGGGAGGTTATAGTATATAACATATAAGAAACTTTACAATTAAATTTTGAGACAGTTATTCTAAATGGAATATGCTACAATTTTTTGTTTGGATGACTATTCTTAATTAGCTAAATGACGTCATTTCAAATTCAATATGGCGACTCTCAAAGATGGCGGACCTTATTCTCTTCGCTGTAGAGTATTTAAATATATGTATAGCTTGTTTTTTTAACGTTAATTTATTACTCTTACATATTGGAAAAATTAATTAGTCTCATTAATATTTTTTTCTATAACATAAACCTACTAATATAACCCTCACAGTATATAATAGATATAATAACTTAGTGTATTTTTATACGTATAGAAAGTTCGCGTTACGTAGCTATTGTTCTATGAAACAATAAACCGGCGAGCGGTGAGCGTAAAATTGTTTCAGTGCCTTTAAAGTTACGGCTAAATAAAATTTTACAATATTAAAATATAAAAAAATTCGCATCGGACTTTATAACGTATTGTTTTTAATTACAATTTTAGTGACGCGAAATATCGATATTGTATATCGTTAGTTTATCATGAAATACTTATTCGCTATAGATGTTCTATACTTTCGATAGTACCTATAACATCAATAACATTCCTAGTTTAATCTATCGATACTATCGATAATCGAATATCGATCGGTCTGTCGAAATTTACACTATTACTGAGCTATGCTGCTACTGCGAAATACTACCTATAAACGGGATTTCTTTTAAGCCTGTAAATTGTCAAAACATTTAACATTCTGACGGTTAAATTCTGATTTTTTAAATGATTTTAAAAAAGGACGAGGTTCTCGATTCGTCGGGAATTTTTTTTTATATATGTGTACCATTTATTTAAAAACGTTTGGACTGATTTGGTTAAGCCTTTTATTCTTTAAAAGTGTATACCTAATAAGCGGACCGATTCGTCACTTAGGCGAGAATTACATTTGTAAGTTTCACTCTCGAGAGCGATATAAAACAACTCTGTAACCTAGTAACAGATACATTATAAGTAGTAACGAAAGCTGTGAATGTCAAAAAGGGCATTGATAGTAAATTCTTTCAGGTGTAAAACCAAAGAAAGCAAAACTTATAAGTGTTATTTTCGTCTTATAGATTGTATCAAGACAAAGCCACAAAATCAAGTATTTTCTTCCAAATAACCAGTTAAGCGTGACACTTTATTATCTTAAGCTAAATAATATTTATCATCGAAACAATAATTCGCCATTTATAAAAGTCCAGGACCTATATTCACGGGGGACCCCCCACAGTGCATACGTCCTCGTTCGTGTCCCCTGGGCCCCGTCCTGACCACCGTAACGGAGTGGCAGGCGGGTGGCTGAAGTGCGCTGTGAATTTGTCGATTGCTACATCTCAGTGTTGCCCAGCTCCTTCCCTGTCGAGGTATCTCCAGGTTGAGGTTGAGCGGGTCTCACTGTCTTGTGGGTGTGCTAGTTGTAGCCATTTCGACGTAAATCCAGTGTTACCCAGCTCTCTCCCTGTTTTGGTAGAGGTTGAGCGGGTTTCACTCTGTACCATTTGCGAGCTCGTTAGAGCTTCTTGTTTCTTAGTTGTTTCGTGTGTGCTTGTTGTAAGTAATGATGGTCTCAGACATTGAAATTGAGTCTGATGTGTCAATGTGTCGGAAAAGGACCCATGAGGACACAGATCCGCCAGGTTCTGATTCTGATACTGCGATCGAACAATCTGTCGCGGTAAAGTGCAGTTCTGCTCGTCGTGGTAAGTCTTTGGGAAAAGTTCGAGGTAATGGGCTCAATAGAGCCAGGGCCGAACTCAAGGCAAAGAAAATGGAAGCCAATGAGGAAGCTTTTGAGAGAAGCTTGCAAAGCCGAGCTTTTCGTAAAAAGCCCGAAGCTAGTGTATCTGAGGTAGAAGATTTGTCCGATGTCCAAATTTTGACGTGTGTCGCAAATCTCAGCACCGAGGAGTTACGTGCCGGGGCGGGACGTAACGTCGCTTTAATTCTTGAGATCGCGAAAAAGTCTAATAATATTAAGGGCACTTTGGTGAAAAAATTAAAGGATTCAGCTACAGCACTTCAAGATATTGTGGAGGCTCTAGCTACGAGAACGGAGGCCGACGAGACCAGAAGGTTGCGAGCTGACAATGGTCGCCTCCGTAATGAAGTAGAAAATCTTAAGGCAGAGTTGAAGGCGCACCGTCGCGAATTTTCGGAAATGAGGTCTTCTTTGACGACAGCATCAGTTTTAGAATCGTCGGCACTGCCCAAGAACTTGCTGGAGGAATTAAAGGGGTCCATTGTGGCTTCCGTTGGAAGTATGATAGACGCGAGATTTGCGGGGATTGAAGAACGTCTTTTGCCCGCCCAGACGATTCGGCCACCCCTGGCATCTGATCAGAGGCGGCAGACTCTGCAGTCCTCTCAAACAGCTGCAAGTGCTTCTGTTACTGGCCCTATCCTGAGATCAGCAGTCGCACGTAAAAAAACACCTGCAAAAGTGGTTTCTTCTGGGACTCCGCTTTCAGAAGCAGGTCCTTCTGGTATGCCAGTTACGAGTTCATCCATGTTGTCACCGGCTGCCTCTTCGTTGTTAGACCCTCACGTTCATTCTAACAAAGCAGCAATCGCTTCCGAGACGACTGGTGATAGCTGGTCTACTGTCGTAAGGAGGGGTAAGAAAGGAAAAAGTCCTCCGGATGGGAATTCGATAGTAGATCCTGTAACGGTCTCTGGAATTGTCACTAAAGGCCCTATAATTAAGTCGGGAGCTCAACAGCAAAAAGCAGCTAAGAAGAAACTTGCTGTGCCCCGTACATCTGCAGTGGTTATTACCCTGCAGGCAGCGGCGTTGGAGCAGGGAATAACTTATGCTCAAGTTTTAGAGAAAGCTGAGCAGGGTATTAAGCTCGATGAGCTAGGTATCGACGCAGGGTTACGGATTCGACAGGCTGCTACTGGTGCAAGAGTGCTAGAGCTGCCCAAGGATCAGACTCCTGAGCAAGCGGAACTTCTAGCCACTAGACTCCGGATAACACTTGATGGAATAGCGGATGTTATCAGGCCCACCAAGTGTGCGGATTTGAGAGTGTCAGGTCTTGATGACTCGGTCACTAAAGAAAAAGTGATCACCGCTGTTGCGCGTGCTGGCAATTGTTCTAAGGAATTAGTCCGGGTTGGTGAAATTCAGTCTGGTCCTAGGAACATGGGCATGATACGTGTCACTTGTCCTGTTGTGACCGCAAAGACCTTGTCCACCGCTGGAAAACTTTTAGTTGGTTGGAGCTCAGCCAAGGTCCAAGCGCTGGAAGAACGTCCCCTAAGATGTTTTAAGTGTCAGGGTGTTGGGCACACAAAACCACTCTGTCCATCCAGTGTGGACAGAAGCGGTCTTTGCTTCAGGTGCGGATCGGCTGGGCACAAGTCGCAGACCTGCAAAAACGAAATACGCTGCGTGGTCTGTGCAGAGGCGGGAAAGCCCACTGGGCATTTTATGGGGTCGAGGGAGTGTAATCCTCCACCTGTGAAGGGCAAAGCGGGTAAAGGAACCCGGACTGATTCCAGTGAAGGGTGCCAACAAGTCGATGAGGAAGTTAATATGTCATCATGAGTATACAACACATTAGCTTCCTTCAGTCGAACATAAATCACTGCGCTAGGGCGCAGGATTTACTGCTGCAGTCAATGACGGAGTGGAACATTGACGTGGCCGTGGCTTGCGAGCCATATTATGTTCCCCCTCATTCTCACTGGGTAGGTGATTTGGATGACACAGTGACAGTCATCTTAGGGAGAAGTGCGACCCATCCGCTGGCTGTTCTTGAAAGAGGATCAGGTTATATCGTGGCGGGGTGGGGAGAGTATGCGATAGTGGGTGCATATTTCTCCCCAAACCGCAGCCTGGCGGAGTTTGAGATATATCTTGACTCCATCAGAGCTGCGATGTGTAGACAGGCTCCGAAACCAATAATAGTTCTCGGCGATCTGAACGCGAAATCTCGAGCTTGGGGAAATCCCACCACGAACGCTAGAGGGAGGGCAGTGCAGCTATGGACTACTCTTTCAAATCTTTCCCTCCTAAACAGAGGAGAAGTTTATACCTGTGTAAGGCAGCAGGGAGGGTCCGTAGTGGACGTTACCTTTGCCACTCATGCTGTAGCGCGCAAAGTCCTAAATTGGAGGGTAGAAGAAGATGTGGAGACTCTATCAGATCATCGGTACATCCGATTTGAGATCTCTACTCTCCCGAGGTTTGTAGGTCCCTCGAGGGGCCCTAGTAAGCTCCCACGTTGGGCAATTAGCCGTATTAATAAAGACTTGGCCCATGAAGCTGCTATCGTGCAGAGATGGGGCTCCGGTCTCAGAGCGGAGGAAGTCAGCATCGATGAGCTAGCTGGTCGCATGAACAGTGCCCTGGTGGAGATTTGCGATGCGGCTATGCCAAGGGTTAAGAGATGTATTAGACAACGGCAGGTATACTGGTGGTCCGTCGAGATAGCAGAACTCCGTGCATCCTGTAGTAGGGCCCGGAGACAATACGTCCGCTGTCGTAGGCGCAATGGTCTTAACGCTGAGATTGAAAGCCAGCTTTGGAGAATCTATCGCGAAGCAAAAAAGACCCTCCAGTTGGCTATTAGTCAGGCCAAGACGCACGCTAGAGCAGAAATGTTGGAAGGGTTAAACAAGGACCCGTGGGGGCGCCCTTACCGTGCAATACGGAATAAACTCCATACTCATGGTCCACCAGCTACGGAAAAACTATCTCCGGAGTTTTTACGCCGTCTGGTGGGGACGTTATTTCCTGAAACTGACTGCTTTGTACCGCCAATGATGTCATCTCCCTCTAGGATGGAGGAAGTTGTGGCGGTTCCCCCGATCACTGAGGGAGAAATGGAATTGGCTCGAAGCCGATTGCGAGCCAAGAAGACGGCGCCTGGGCCTGATGGCGTGCCGGGGAAGGTATTAAACATTGCCTTGGAACACTTGGGAGATATGTTGCGAGAACTGTTCGATAAATGCTTATCTAGCGGACAGTTTCCGAAACAATGGAAAGTCGGTACATTGTGCCTTCTGCCAAAAGCGGGACGACCGATAGATTCCCCTTCAGCTTATAGGCCTATAGTTTTACTGTGTGAAACTGGCAAATTATTTGAGAAGATACTCGCTGCCCGTCTAACACAGCACTTAGAAGAAGTAGGACCAGGGTTATCAGCGGCTCAGTATGGTTTCAGGGCCAGTCGCTCAACCATTGACGCTCTAGACAGCCTTAAAACGTTGTCATCTGAAGCAGTGGCCAATGGAGATGTTATGATGGCAGTATCACTGGACGTAGCTAACGCTTTCAATAGCCTCCCATTCGATACTTTGAGAGAAGCACTTCGGTATCATGGAGTGCCATCATACCTTAGAAGGTTATTGGAAGCATATCTCTTAGATAGAGAGGTTATATGGGAGGGACGTGATGGTCAAGTATACCGACATACAGTTGGCTGCGGCGTTCCTCAAGGGTCAGTGTTGGGCCCTATTCTTTGGAACGTCGGATTTGATTGGTTACTGAGATGCCCGCTGCTTCCTGGGATGCGTGTCATTTGTTACGCTGATGACACATTAGTCACTGCTCGAGGAGCAAGTTATCAAGATGCGGCGCGTCTAGCTGAAGTCGGAACCTCAATGATAGTCGACCGTATTGGGATGCTAGGACTAAAGGTGTGTGTGGCTAAAACAGAGGCTCTCCTTTTTCATGGCCCACGCAGAGGACCTCCAAGAGGCGCCAGTATTACAGTCCAGGGAACTGTAATCGCTGTAAGTGGTCAGATTAGATACCTGGGTCTTATTCTGGATGGGCGATGGTGCTTTAGACCGCATTTCACACAATTGGCTCCGAAGCTAATTGCAACTGCAGCAGCCTTAGGTAGAGTTTTGCCTAACATAGGAGGTCCGGATTCACCTTGCCGACGCTTGTATGCTGGTGTTGTTAGATCCATGGCGCTATACGGTGCACCCATTTGGGCGGAGTCTCTCACTGCTAGGAATTTGGCTCTGTTGCGGAAACCACAGAGAATAGTAGCGGTGAGGGCCATTCGTGGATATCGCACAGTATCTTGGACGGCAGCAACCCTGTTAGCAGGTGATCCACCGTGGGAACTCCAAGCAGAGATATTAGCTGAAGTCTTTCGCTTCCGGAGAAGCTTGCGGGCTAATGGTGAGCATCCGACAACGGAGCAGCTGAGCAGATTTAGAGTCGCTGCGCAGAGGGCTCTAATACAACGGTGGAAAGAGGATCTGGGGTCACCTGTCGCTGGTGTAATGACTGTTGAAGCGGTACTTCCTCAACTTGAGCGGTGGATTGGAAGGCAATATGGCGCCTTAACATATCGGCTGACGCAGGTACTTACTGGACACGGCTGCTTTGGTAAGTACCTTCATCAGATCGGTCGAGAGGCAAGACCGAACTGCCATGAATGCAACTCACTCACAGATACGGTGCAACACACAACAATGGAGTGCGCCGCGTGGGAGCCACAGCGCCATGCTCTGGTGGAAATAGTGGGAGAGAATATCTCGTTGCCAGGCTTGGTTGCTGCCATGCTCAAGAACAAACGAGGATGGTTGGCTGTTACCTCCTTCGGCGAAGATATAATCACACAGAAGGAGGCCGCGGAGAGGGTTCGTGAGGCAAGTGCTTCTGCAGATTCCCCCAGGAGAGCCCAGCCAGGAAGAAGAAGAAGACGCTATGCGCATCTTTTTCCCCCGCTGTAAAACCTTTAAGACGAATTAAGTGGTTGAGCACGCCGGAGCGACACGGTCGAATGCACCTCAGCGATCCCGTGACGCTCCAAGAGAGGCGTAGTAAGGATGTTGGTTTTTAGTGGGTAGTCCGGTTCAACGCCTGAGTCCGGGAGTCCCACATACCCGCCTGAGACTATGTCTCTTACGGGATGCGTAAATGCATTTCCCAACAATAAAAAAAAAAAAAAAAAAGGACCTATATTCACGGAGACAGTTGACTTGCGAAATCAAAGATAAGCTGACCCCGAATCGTTTGTCATCCTTTGATGTCCATATCATTGTTAGAAAGATGTTTGCGAAAGTTTGACAACTACTTTGTCAAACAACAATATATATTGTTGTACAGAAATCCTTGACAACTTTGGATATATCAACGATGCTTTATTTATGTTATTTATAATAACGGTGAAAGGAAAAATGGGCCTAATGATGTGAAGATATTAGCTTTGGTGTTAGCATTTATTTGATACCAGTCGTTTACCGCGACTTCGTCTTCGTACTTTGAGTAAGTATTTCGTTGAGAAGTGATACGTTCTCCGTACAAACTTTCATCTTTTATTTCAATCACCAGAAACACAGGTGCCAAAATTTCTTCTCGTTCAGTGGCTTAGGTGTGAAAAGAAAACAAACAGACGGTCAGGTGAGAGTTATTTCCAGATTTATAATATTAGTATAGAATATTTACAGGTTTGTACAAAAATAGTTTAAATCTTTTATTTTTTAGGGTTCCGTACCTTAAAAGGAAAAACGGAACCCTTATAGGATCACTTTGTTGTCCGTCTGTCTGTCTGTCTGTCTGTCTGTCTGTCTGTCTGTCGGGATGTCAACCCTTTTTTCTCAGAAATGCATAGACGTATCATGTTGAAATTAATATCATATACTCAAGTCTACGATGACATGCGGCCGTGAAAATATTAAAGTTCTGAGTCAACGCAATCAAAAGATAATGGAAAATATGTCGTATATTTTGACCATTTTAGCGTTTTCGCAAGGGAATCAAAACCTATAGGGTACTTCCCATTGACCTAGCACGATGAAATTTGGCAAGAAGTAAGATCTTATGGTACAAATAAAGGAAAAAATCTGAAAACTGTAAATTATTGTATGTATGTTTGTCTGTTTGTAAGTTTGTCTTTCAACCTTTTTCTCAGACACGCGTGTAGGTAATAAATTTTTATCAACGTCAAGTACTCAGAGTTGTAATTACTAAGAGCTGTGAAAAAATCAAACTTCTAAGTTAACGCAATCAAAAGATACGGTCATTTATATCACATATTTTAAGTATGATAGCGTTTTTAACGTTTTCGCAAGGGAATCAAAACCTATAGGGTACTTCCCATTGACCAAGCATTATAAAATTTGGCCAGGAGCAAGGTCCTTTAGTATACATAAAGGAAAAAATCCGAAAACTGTAAATTTCTGTTCGTGTGTCTGTCAGTCTGTACGTCTGTCTTTCAACCTTTTTCTCAGGAACGCGTAAATGTATCAAGTTGTAAATTGATTAAGCAGAAAATATATTAATCTTAGAATTAAAATTATATGTACTTGTAACAAATTAACATAGAAGTTGACCATGGTCAAAAAAACAATTTTACAAACACTGAGAAGAAATTTGTATCAATACGAAAACATTAAAAAGCAGCAAACCTTTATAAACAACGCAATGCAATCTATATATCGCAGCTAACAAAATGATAGCGCGATGCAGCGTACAGCTAATGCCATCTATTACAACATTATGACATTAACTGTGATATAATTCTGCTCGATTAATAAAAATTTTTATTTTAATTATTATTTAAACGCGCTAAAAATTATAAAATAAACTTTTCATTTAAAAGTTTTATCGTCGATTTATAACGTCATTACGTAATTAACATTCAATATAAGAGCTATACGCGATTTGATTTAAGTACTCGTATTGACTTAGTACGAAAATTTTAAAATTAAATTCAAACAGATCGAGTTATTTAATTTACTTATTTATCTACACATATAAGTCTTCAGGTTATTAGTAATATAATTAGTTATTTATAAATAAACAATTAGTTTTGTTCGAATTAAGGACTAATTATTTTCGTCTTGGCAACACTAATATATATTTCGATATTTTGATTGATAATGTAAATCTAAATATTTTACGAACGTAGTGCAGGGGTAGTGGAGTGTAGTAGAATATAAATAAAAATAAAACGAGACTAAAATACAATATAATTATGTTGTTAATGTCAAAGTCAACAAGTTAGTTCATTGAAATTGTCAAGAGATGGCGCTAGGTATATCCTAAATCGCGCTATAACTTTTTTTTTTTTAAGTATAAGGTGTATTAGTACTTAAAATAAAATTTTGTGTTTCCATGGATTGCATCCATGATCGTGTTTTAAATTAAAGTGCTCCTAAGTAGTTTCAAAATAGTTTTTGGGACGTGATCTATATTTACCTAATATTTGATTATATTTAAGCGACTTCTAAAAAAGGAGTGTTTTCAATTCGACCTTGTATTTAATTTTTTTTTATGTTTGTTCGCCGATTACGCCGCCATTTGTGTACCGATTTTCAAAATTTTTTTTTTGTTTGAAAAGGTATACTTCCAAGGTGGTCCCATTGTCTTCAGGTCAAGATCAGATTATGGGATCCTGGAGAAATTGAGGGAACTCCTCAAATATTATAGGCAAGCCTATACCGATTTAGGTATTTTTGATAGTAACTTATGTTGGAACTGATGATGAAGACCACAAATGGCGTAGATGGGTTAGTCTTATATAGATTTCTATAAGTTTGTACGGAACCCTCGGTGCGCGAGTCCTACTCGCACTTGACCAGTTATTATTATTACAATATGTTGCGTTGCCATTAATATTTAATATAGGCGTATTAAAATTATGTCATAGCTAATGATATGTTAGAAGCTTTACATAACAAAATATATATTAGAAGCTCATAAATTTTATCCCCCAAAATACCCACAACTTTAGACGATGTTGCCTAGCAACCAACGACTGATAATGACAGGCGAGAGTATTTTAACTGACGAATTTGTCAATGTTGTCTTTGGATTGGGCACTGAATTTTACCGTTCATTACTTTTAACGTAACATATTATTTATCTAAAACCTTTAAACGAGAAGTTCTTGTACGAGTATAATCTGAATCTCGGAAACAGCTCCAACGATTTTCAGGAAATTTCATTTGCAATGGGTTTTGAGGAAGACGAATCGATCTAGCTAGGTTTCATTTTTATAAAATGTCATTTTATCCGTGTGAAAAAGTACTGCACCAGAGTCGGTTCAGGTGGACGCTGATAAGCAATATTATATCAAGCCACACGGACTTCATTTTAAGAAAATTGCGTCTAAATACATATGTCACACTTATTCTCAACCAATTTGTTTGAAGAAGTGTATATGTTCATCTTTTCTTTTCTATTTTGATAAAAAATAAAGTGCGTCAAAAAAAGATTGGTATAATTAAAGATTTTACCTAAAAATATTTTTTCAAATATATAAGAATATTATATAAATTGCAAAACATAGAACGCAGTTGAAATTCGAAATATAAAATTAAGAAACTTTTTTCGGACTTATTTAATTAAATTGACTTAATTTTTTTATTGAATAATGTTAAATAAGTGACGTATTATCAGAATACATCAATATCACCGAATTTGACTTTGTGGGTCGACACGTTATTGCTTATCAGCAACCATTGATAAAATCATTTATTTAAACTGACAGACAGGTTGGCGTAGTGGTCACTGCAATTGACTGAAACGCTAACAGTCGCAAGTTCGATCCCCGCTCACGTCAAACGTCTATATTGGTCATACGAATGTTTGCTGTGGTCTGGGTGTTTGTGCTTGTATTGTGTGTGTTTCCAGACCCCTGACACAGGATCATAAGACCCTAATGGGTCCGTTGAGTGTGATGCGTTTATTTATTTTGTTTATTTAAACACGAAAAAAATGTACTAAAAAACAAAAGATTCCCCGGAGACAGTCAAAAGACTATATCGCAACGAAACTCGTCAGCTCATCTTAAAAATAATCCTGTTTTCAACTCGTTATAAAGTTTCCAGCCGGAGATCTCTCCCGATACATTGTCTTGCCTTTAAGCCTATCAAACTTTTATATTAAAACTTCTGCTCATGGATGTATGTTTAAAGCCTTTATAATACGCAAGTTGCTCAAACTCTGATACGGTCTTAACAAGCGAAACCTGGTACGTTGAAATAATAAGTTTCAAACTAAAATATATAAAAATCTACTTCAATTAGGGACTTTTTATTTAAATAATTAAAACTTAAAAAAGAAGCAAACTTAAAAGCAATATATAATAATTTAGTTTGATTTTATGATTTGATTTTAAAACCGATGAAAATTCTTTGGCACCAATCTGAAATATACCTTTTCAAATATGAGAAGAATTTTCAAAATTCGTTTATAAATGACGGGGTAAGATAAAAAAAAAATCTTTTACTCTAAAATTTGTCTCGTAATTGACATAAAACATCTCTGCAACCGTATGAAAGCTGATAATGTCAAAAATAAGGCTCTCACAATGAATTCTCACCTACCATCTGCCCACTGACTTTTTTTCCACCACGGTTGTCTGGAAGAAATCGCTATAAAGCGATACGACCGCCTATGGTACATTTTTTTTCTTCTTTATTAACAAAATGATTTGGGTTAATTTGTGGTGTACAATAACGTGTATAAATCAAATTTTTTTGAGGTCAATGACAAACAGCTTATGTAAATCTTTATGAAAGTCTAAAAGCGAAAGTTATATGTGTAATTCTCGGATAATATAAGTCAGTCGCGATTTTAAGTCACACCCAATAATATATTTCAACGTTAAGACAAAATATAAGTCAAGTTCTCCACCATCTGGTAGAATCAAGCTAAGTTCCTGACATCACTCAAACCCTTGTTACCCGAAAAAAGGGGAATTCACAAGATTGGTATTGAATAATTCTATTATTATTGCAAAAGATCTCGTGTCCCGCCTAATAGACTTTCCGTGTTGACTTCCTTCCTATTATTGATGGGGTGAAAATTATCATATTCAACGGATATCCGGATATCAATGAATTCGCTTTATCGTAACAATATTAAATTTGCCACTTCTTAAATTTAAAGTTTACATAAAAAAATCATTAATAGAAAAAGCATACTATTCAGTATATGACTACATTAATGATAAAACCGCGTGGAATAATAGGGCGTTGATATTCTCGCAGGATAACTGTAGCTAATTGTATCAAACAGTATTGTACAAAAATATTTTTAAAAGAGTAACTACTGAGTTTCTCGCCGGCTCTTCTCAGTAGAGTCCACATTCCGAGCCGGTGGTAGCTTCACGTAGAACTGACATCACAAATTTGTAAATTGACGATTCGAAAGAGCTTGCAAAGGCCTATTTGAATAAAGTATATTTTGAGTTTGAGTTTGAGTTCGTGTGTTGTGCTGTGAATATAGATTTCTTTGTTATTTTCTTCGTAATGAAATTTTTTAAATGCTGATAAGCAATAATGTGTCAACCCACATAAAATCGAATTCGGAGGCATTGATGCATTCTGATAATGCGATATGTAATTAACAACAAAAACAAATCAAATTAACTAATAAAAACTAAACTAATTAAGTATGGAATAAATATAGCTTCGTCATTTAATGTTTTGAATAATTTAAGAAATTAATTAGAATTCAGCCGTGACGAAACTCGAATTTCTAGGCAGCTTTAATTACGACACAAAGTTGTATAGGCACTTAAAAAAGGTAAGATTTTCGTCATAATATAAAAAAATGAACATACAATACATATATATAGGAGACATAGTTCGTTTCGTACCTAATGGCTGATTGGGCGATAAACTTTTGTGTTCCTTTTAATTATTATAGTTATAATTTTTACCTGGCCAAGACCAAAAGCCTGGTTCCACCAGTTTAGGTAAATTTAGTTAATGATCTTGTGTACATTATTACGATTTTGGATCGCTTGATAGATATAGGTAAATCTAATGGCCAATAAGATCTTCTAATTAAACTATCATTCAACTTTTGAAGGATTAAGAGTCCCCGTAGATTAGAAACTTATTGATGATACATAATTTTGTCGCTTAATAGCAAACTAGTCGATACCTTTGAATTCATCTCCGGAGAATGTTTATTTTGTTTATTTTTCTTCAAGATCAAATGGTTGCTGATAAGCAATGTGTCAACCCACAAAATGTCAAATTTAAAGATATTGATGTATTCTGATAATATATTTCGTATATAACATTATACAAATATTTTTCAAGTCATATGAACTAAATAAATACGGAAAAAAGTTTCTTAATCTAATGTTCAGAATATTGAAGTGAGTTCCATATTTTCGATCATGCAATAATTTAATATAATTGAAAAACTTATTATTAGATAAAAATCTTTACTAGCGTGTCATCTATTAATTAATTATACTTTTTATCAAAATAGAGAAGAAAATATGGGTATATGCTTCTTAAAACAGATGTGTTAAGAATAGGTTCGACGGCATTTTCTTAAAATGAAGTCCGTGTGGCTTGACACGGTATTGCATATCAGCGTCCAAATATACACCAGAATTCATCAAAATTGGGTCAGGTGAAACCGTAAAAAGCGAACACACACAAGCAGACAGGCAAAAAATAACTTTTCTCTTCGTGACGTGAAGCTGAGGGCCGTAGCTAGTTAAGTAACATACTGAATTTCGTACAACAATACCGAAGCATAAACAATTAAACACACATCCAGTAAATTCGTAACGAAAAGTACCAATAAAAAATCCAATTTATTTTAATATTGAAAATCTGTTTTTGTACGAAACGAAAGAGGATTGAAAATAAAACAGTTTATTAATAATTTTCACAAAATACATCATCAGAAAATTCATTTGGTTCAATGGAATTAACTTTTCTTTCTATTTTATTGTTAACTCACGAAACCTTTGCGTTATCTGATAAATTAATCAGACCTTTCTTATGTAAGTGCTGACCCACTTCGCTTCGGGCTGTTTCCACACTTTCGTAAAATATCACTCGGCAGTGTTTCACTGCTTTTTTCATTTTATAGAAGAACTTAAATCACATTTTTACTAACAAAAGTAAACAAATAAACGCATCACACTCAACGGCCCCCATTAGAGTATGTGTCATAAGACCCTAATGGGGACTGTGTTTTGAATACTGGAGACGATGGAGAGTATGTTTTATGCGAAGACAAACTCAAACACCCAGACTAGTGGTCTGGAAAGATCCGTATGGCCAATACAGACGTTTTGCCGTGAGTGGGGATTAAACCTGCGATCGTGAGCGTTTCATTCAGTTCTAGTGACCACTGCGCCAGCGTGTCTGCAAGTGTGTACAGAATTTGACAGACGCGTTGGCGCAATGGTCATTGCAACGGACTAAAGCGCTAACGGTCGCGGGTTCGATCCCCGCTCACGGCAAACGTGTGTATCGGCCATACAGATGTTTGTCGTGGTCTGGGTGTGTGTATTAGTGTTATGAGTGTTTCCGGACCCCCGACACAAGGTCATGAGATCTTAATGGGGGCCGTTGAATGTGATGCGTTATTTAAAGGCAGAAGCTAAGTTACAGTAGCCTAACGTCGACTGCTTATCGCCATTACCAAAATATTGCTTTTCTCGAAGCAAGGCTGTTAATTGTTGAGGAGTTCTCCTGGTGTTCAGCAACGGTAAAGCACCTAGCACTGAATGCAGGAAAATGCGGATTCCATCCGCGCTGTATCACAATTTTTGATATATTTATAAATTACAACAATTTCTGTTGTTGAAGAGTTCCGTTTTCAAACTCGCTTAATTTTCGTCAAAATTAAATTTGACTATCCTCAAGGTATTTAGAATAAAATACATAGTTCAACAAAATTTTTGTTCCCAAGCATATTTTTGTGAATGTCTTTGTTTGCTTGGAGTCCGTATATTATTTTTTAAGTCTTAATTATGTAAGTCATAATGTAAATTTGTATCACCGAAATTTCATAAAAAACAAAACATTAAAACAACTCGGGTAGCGACAAAGAAAATTAAACCCGACATTTTTTGCGCAGTAACTTTTTGCGCAACGAACTGCTCTGCACTCCATTGCTCGTGAACGCGTGAAACAACTAATTCCACTCCGCCGAGAACACAAATTAATTTTAACTTTAATTTCCATACGCTAACTGCCTCCGCGGTGCATTCCGTGCCGTGTAGCTTTTAAAATTGAAATAACTCGCGTCACTTAAATACTTTATGGCACTTAAATATTTTATATAATAAATGGATTAGTTGCTTAGACTAATTAGGTGAAAAGATATTAAAATAAATGGAAAAAAATTAAACCAACTTCAAAAACGAACGTAAGAGATACAAATGAACTAAAAGACATAAAATAAATGTTTTCTACAAGAATATGAAGTCGGTGTTCAATGCGTGTCGCATTATCAGAAAACATCAATACTCTGAAATCGGCTTTTTGTGGGTTAACAGCGTCCATATAATTTTGTGTACTAAGGATAATATCTAAGATCTACTCGTAGCTATCTAGTCTTTAGATAGAATAAACACAATATCGTCAAAGTTAAATATTAAGTTCTATTTTAAATCCAATAGCTTTTGTATTTATACAATAAAAAAAGCAATAACTTAACTTAATTCTGTGCCGTTTTCCACTCTTGAATTCTATGTATTTTTTTTCGAAAGATACACTGAGATTAGTCTTAAGATAAAACACATTAGCGTATCGCGACCATTATCTTTTCAAATGTGTTCCACTGTCCGCATTACGTAAAGAATACCCGCAAACACCCAATAGCATTTGCATTTGGGTAATGCATACTCATATGGATGGCACATTTGCATACGCATTATTGCATATGCATACTTGTAAAATCGTGAGCGTTGCGATGTATATGAACGTAAAACAAAGTCGGCTTAAATTTAATCCGGCTTTACTTGTGCTGTAAAAAGTATAATGATTTTATGAGATCCTACCATACTATCCCCAGTCGATAGTAAACTCTATATATTAATACATGAAGCAAAAACTTTGTACGAAAATTCAGTAGTATGATATTTCGAACACTTATAGGCTATGAATCAAAAAATCAAAATCAAAATATGCTTTACTCAAGTAAGCTTTTACAAGCACAATTTAATCGTCAATACAGAAACAAAAAAAAAGAAAACAAAAAACTTATTAATTATTATTAATTAATTTACCACCGTTTCGGAATGTACATTCTACCGAGAAGAACCGGCAAGAAACCCGATAGTTACTAAGATATATTGAGATTGAGTGTAAAATGCCAATATATTTTTCAAAATTAAAAATAAAAAATACATTAAATCAATAAAAAAAATACACACACCATAATGTATTTTTACGCATATAATTATCCTTTTTTGTTTATTATTCAAGTCTGTGGTTAAATTGAGAATAGATTATCTGTGGTCAATCTTGAAACCGGATGAAGTTTTATTGAACTACGGTCGAATTCTGATCGCTAGACGACAGATTATAATCCAAATTAATAATTAAAAATAGCTATTCAAAGTGAATAATTAAAACAATATATATTTTATGAAATTAACGGAATTTCAATTTTACATTCTAAATATATATAATTTAAAATCGAAATTTTATTAATTTCGATCAAGAAATTCCTCTTTTCTTCTTTTTTACCTTAATTTAATTAAATACTTTTCGATATATCGCATATTTAAGGTATCCTTAGATATTTAAGAGCCATAAGTCTTTTTTTTTAATAATGAAGTAAAGATTCGATGAACTTAAACCTAAAATCATTGTATACAACATTTAATTTTAAAATAATTCTATATTTTCATTTAAGGCAGACTGAATGATACGCCGAAATTCACGAGTTAAAGCGTGTATGGTTCATAAAATGTGGGTAGATTAATTAATTATAAAGCGGTAATCACCACAAGTTCTACGATTATGAGTTTAAAACGCCCTCTCACGGAGGGTGTGATAACGTCAATATTAATTAAAATATACATACTTCACGCAGTACATACTTAAAATGTTCGTGAGAGATCACTAATAAATAGACTCAATGAATTTATTACGTGGACACAAAACTTTTTAATTATGGACTGCCATATTCTCTGACTGATCGCAACAACGCAGAACTGTTGCACAAAAGTAAATTATATATTTTAAATGCGATAACTAATGGTAGTAATATCCTTTTTATATCAGTCACACCAGTCTGCTCGTGACCACGACGGATGCAACTTCGTTTCGACAATAAAAAGGTATTACTAGCATTAGTGTTAGAATTTAATAGTAAGATGAATATGAGAAACATTTGTGTTTAAGATATAAATAAGATTCAATAGTAATATATATCAAAATCTTATAACGCAGTATGTAATTTATATTGACTTCGTTATTAAGAGAGAATATCTACTTACCCTCTTTATAAAAAAAGTAAGTCGTTGTCACTGAATCAATGTGGGGTGTGCGATTTGTCAATTGTGATTATTCTGTAATACGATCTGTAAGAGATACGACGAATAAAATTCTTGTGAGAACTGTTGGAGTGTTTACTATTAGTTATCGCAATAAGACCCGTTATATTAAATTTGAAACGTAAATTCATATCGTAAGTGTGCACTAAGTAAAAATTTTTGAGTATGTCGTTCAAGTAAACGAAATTTCGCTTTTAAAGGTTCACCGTCTTTAATTACTTTAGTAGTTACTGAGATGAGCGTATTCGAACAAACTTTTCATTTAAGTAATACTAGTATAGACTATAGATGAATGACCAATAGTAACTTCGAAGATAGGAATCGAGTAGAAGAAATCGTGTGGAAATCAAACTTACGGCTGGAAGAATCTTACTTTCGGAGCGCCAATCCGTGCATAATAGGCTAATCCAGTGATCCTCAAACTTTTTCAGGCCGGGACCACTCGAGCCTAACGTTTTTTTGCGTGGATGGCAATATATATATATATATATATATATATATATATTTCGATCTGGTATTCCAACGGTTTCAAATTCAAGAATAATAATGTATTTAGAAGTTTAGTATCTATTATTTTGTTTTGAAACGGGTGCTGTTAAAATGTTGCTTAAACGTGAGACGAAAATTAATTACCCAATCTTGATGTAAATGTAACAAACTAAGTATATTGAAAATAAGTTCATGATTCTATTTAAAAATGGTATGTAACATGTCTCGTTGATATGAAAATAAAGACAAACAAATCAAGACCCACGCCACTCAGGTTAGCTTGACTTAAACGAAGCCGCGGGCAGAGGCCAGTACTTTTTAATCGAGTAGAATAATTAGATATTTTTTTCGCGGATTTTTTATATTTTAATACAAAAAAAGAACAATTTATATATGATTGAGCGATAAAACGAGTATTACAAATAATATAGATAACACATAAGAAATAATAGATATATAAAATTATAAGACACCATATACAACTATTTCATATTACTGTTATTTAAAGGAATTTTATACATCAGTGATGTTTTGTGGATCATGATTGAGAACCACTGGCTGGTCATCCAAGTCGGTTGTCCCCGACTTTATGACGCCAGATTGAACGAAAAATCATTTAAACGCTTAGTGGGAAAAGTTCCAGCAATATCGGGTATTCGTGGTTATAATCGCACGATTAGAGAGTTTTGTATTCATTGGGCAGTGGACGATTTCGTTAACTGCGGATTAACTAATTCGTATTATGGACACAAAGCGCCCGTTTAATTTTATTACTGCAACGAGCGGGTTATTTAATAGGAAATAGAGATATTTGCATGATTATAATTTATTTATATGCGATGTAGTTAAACGAGCTTTGTGCCATGAAGGTATGATGATTAAGTGATTTGAGTACAATAAATTTAAATTGCTTTAAATACGAAATTAACTCTGTGTGTCTGTTTTTTTTTTGTTTGTTTGTTTTCGTGTTTAATCCACTGATCTAATTTTGTTGATATTTAGTATATAGACAGATGGGATTGTAGATTGGTATCTAATTTTAATTCGAAACTATTAAGTGTTCCCGCAAAAAAATAACAACGCTTTTAAAATTACTACATAGTAAAAACAATTTTTGAGTAAGCCCAATAGTATTATGGACATCCTACGTTCATACTATTTTTATTTAAAAAATCTGTATCAATTTTCAACTTTGATAAGCTCGTCAATTGACGTGTTGGTCCAAACAAGGCTGTCATGCTCACTCGCTAGCTGGTTGCTAGGCAACGTCGTCCAAAATAATCGAGATTCTGGGTGCCAAAATCCATAACCTATAATATATCTATAGTTGGACGTTGATAGGCAACACTATATTCATCGAAATGGACTTCATTTTCAAGAAAATGGCGTCTAAAGATGTCAAACCTTTTCTTAACTAATTTGTTTGGCGAAGTTATTTTTTCCCAATTAAAAAAAAAGGTATAATTAATTAAAAGCAGATTGGTATTTTTAAACGTTTTGTCTTATAATGGTTTTTTAAAAAGTGGAACACATTACAGTATTCGAAACATTAAATTAAGAAATTTTGTTCCGTACTTATTTAGTTAAAATGAGAAATTTTGGAAAAATGTTAAATAATTGACGCATTATCAGAATACATCAACATACCGAATATGATTCTTTGTGGGTTGACACATTATTGCTTATCAGCATCCAGTGTTATAGTTACTTTTAATATCTTACGAGTTTAAACTTACAAAATCATAAAAAATATATAAAAATAACACTTCATATTAATAAAGTACATAACACGATATTAATTTCATTAATCATACCAGTCCTGCCAACATTAATTTCCACCTCTCATTAAACATATGAACGCATTTCAAAGGGTTTGGAGATCTAAAATTAAGCCCTAGAATTAATGGTCCTCCGAAGATTATGAGATAGCGCAGGATTAGCGAACGAGGAGCAATAAAGGTTAAGCGGTCGGGCTCAGCGTAAAATGGTCGAATACTTTGAAACCTAGAATTGTTAGGGCGCTCAAATAAAACGGTCGGAGTTGGTCGATGCAAGAGTCATGTCAATGTATTATATTATATTTCATTACTTGCTGTGTACGTGACACACGGTTTCGACCGCGTTAATTTGAGGAAAAATTATGTTTATATAATGTTCATCTTGTGTTTAAATTGGATATAGTTAATTACTTCATTGGTTTCAATATTGGTTTCACGTAAGACAGACAGACCAATTTTCTTGTTTTGTTTTCCATAACCAAGGCGATATAAAGCTAGTTACATATAAAATAAAGATAAAGAATGTATACAATATTTCCGCACCACGCCGACTAGTCAGCCGAATATGACTTCACGCCGTGGCCGTTACGATGTTCTGCCTTAAAAATCCCTGATTTGTGATCTTACTAAGAAACACCTAGACCCCCTGCTAGCAACTTTAAAGAACTACGCTCTTAGGTAAAGTAATGTTGATTGACTAAAACGTTTGTACTTAGCTAGCCATGTATGGGCCCAAAAACCAAATAAGCACCCTCAACTGTTATTAACTCTATAAGTTCGGGAAAAAGAGATCACAACAACTACCGAATAGAGTTTTATCTTGCAAATAGTAAGAATATTAAATATCGACACGACTTACATATTCTTACTGCGAGCAATCCTTCCAATTCGATTGCTCTCCGGTAAGATATGGTGGTAAATCATAAAAAAGGGCGCGAAATTTTGAAAACGTGCTTTATAGATAGTTATATTTTTCATACAAATTTCGCGAAGAAAAAAGTCTATTAAAATGTGACATTAAAAAATAATTGTTATATAACATTTAAATGTAATAATAAATTCTCTAGTGTAGTGGTACTGAATGAAATTGTATTTGTATAAATATTTGTTTCTAGACCTGGGTGTTTATCCTTGTGTGTCTCCCCCCCCCCCCGTGCCTCGGAGAACACGTAAAGTTGTCGGTCCCGGTTGTTATCGTGATCACCTGATACACATCGTTACACTTAGTAGGGAGATTATTATAATCTAAATAGTTATTGACTTGCCTTCACGGGTTGCGGAGGTCAGATGGTTTTCGCTATGTGTAAAAATCAGTAACATATCAATATATGGACTATAATAATAAGCAGACCCTTTTATAACCGGGAAAAAGGCTAGCAAAACTATATAGTTCAACCATTTCTAATTCGTAACGCGTTATTCATAGTCCTACCGACACAGAACATCAATGAAAACCAATTATAACGTACCCGGCTATGAATATTGCATCTGTACAATACTAGAATTACCAAGTCTCAGAGATTTGAGTTTAATTAATAATTCCCTTTGGAGTGTGACGTCAACGTTGACAACCGGTTAATATCTAACGATGGGCTTGATTAAAGCAACCACAAAGCAATGAACTACGCTCTTAGGTAAAGTTATGTTGCGATTGACTAAAACGTTTGTACTTAAATGAGTTAAATATGGAAAGTAGGTGTGCCCGCGACTTCGCGTGGACTACAGGATGCTGGATGGCATGTCTTATTCAAAGCAACGCTGTTCTCTGTGGTGCATCTCAGGAAACGAGCATTTTACTCGTATTAATTAACAGCTTTTTGTAAAGAAATTACCTTTTCCTTTAGTTTGCCTTATACTATTAAAACCCAAAATTTGATCCAGTAATACAGTATGTGTTATTTTTTTTTAATTAGCGGATTCGATTCCTTGCTAGGAAAGTAAAATTTCTGAAATAAAAGTAGCCTAAGTTATTTCGTGTAACATTACCTGCTAGTGAAAGTCCAATAAAAATCCGACCAGCCGTTCTAGAGATAAGCGAAACAAACAAACAGAAAGATAAACATTTTAAAAATTATATTTTTGCTTTAAGTACGGTATATACTTTTATATACATATAGTTAAAAACTGCGTTTTTTTTCTTTGATGTAATTTGACATGACAAAGTGACACTGTATTATTTATCTGTATAGATTACTTTAACATTCGATAAGACAAGAGCCGCGATTGCCTAGTGATTACAAGAATTATAAAATATATACATATATTTATAATTATATGGTAAATTTCAAGTCGATTAAACAAGTAGAAGTCATCAAAATTGGTTCATCTATTAGGAAGCTACGATGCCACAGACAGACACACATCAAACTTATAACACTCTTTTTTTGTATCGGGGGCTAAAACTGGCAATCTAATGTCAAAATTTTTTGGAAGTCATTAGTGTTTTCATATAAACAAACTCTTTCACTATATATCGCTGCTTTTCAAGAATATCGATGCAACTAAAAATGATGAATTTTAGGATATGGGATCATTAATTTTTTTTATTAATGTTTTGGTGCATAGCTGCAAAATTTAAACGATCCCTTGATGTTATAACTTTATTGATTTATAGAAAATTCATCATCGCAACTCTTTTCATGATAAAACATCAAAGATTTATGGTCTTTTGACGTACTAAGTTCAATTTTTACAATTTTGAGTTACTACGATATTCTTGCAAAGCAGCGATTTATTAATACAGATTTAATTAAATAATAGCTCCGTGAACCCTCATAAAGCGTTTAATCTTTAAAACAACTAATCTACAATTTACGAGCACATTTACATTTTCTACATTAAAATACCAAAGTTAATAGGGCTTAATTTATTTGTTTGGTTTTATCAATAGGTACTAATCCTATTTACACAAGTTTAAATGTTAAAATTTTCTCGCGTGGGTGACATTATGTGAAGGTACTGTAGAAATAATCTTAAAAATTTATACAGCAACTAGCTGCATCTGGCAGTTTCAGTCGCGGTTATTGTTAGTGCTTTGCTCATATGAGTCGCAGCGTGATGTAATATAGCCTATAACATTCCTCGATAAAAGTGCTATCCAACGTAAAATGATTTCTATTAATTGTTCTAGTAGTTACGGAGCCTATTCAATGCAAAGAAAGAAACAATCAAATCTTTTCTGCTTATAATGTTAAGTGTATATAAATCATTCGTTTAATTTTTAGAATAACTAATGATTTATTTGAAGACTAGCTGTACCCCGCTGTTTCACCCGCGTTAATTTGAGGAAATATTTATATTTATATATACATTAATTACTTGAATCGGGTATTGTTGACTATTTCGTTGGTTTCAATTTTATCCGCGGATTTTTTTTTATTTTTAATTAAACTAAATTGTTTTCTTTATTACTATAGCTATCTGTGAGTGAAAGTCCAGTCAAAATCAGTCCAGCCGCTTCAGACATTAGCCGTAACAAATAGACAGATAGACATACAGACAGACAATTTTTTTTAAATTGCCTTAGATGCTAGACCTTGTAAATTTTCATATACGTTTAGTTAAATAAAATTTGAAATTACAAACAGACACTTAAAATTTAATATAATTGTATAGATAAAGTTGTACGAGAAAGCGTTAAAAAATAAGCAATTCAGAAAATATGGCAGCTGTAGAAAAAAAGATAATTATAACGTCGACTTATCAAGACTGCTCGAGATCCTTCTGAAGTTCGCTCGGAAATTAACGACTTGGCATTTATAAAACTAGTTGGCAACACTAGCTCGTTACAGAGATCTTGGCGCGTAGAATTTGCGTACAGCCTCTACCATATGTTCGAGTTTTTAATAAAATAATTAGGAAAATATTATTTTGTTACAATTTTTTTACATGGTTGCTAAAAATGTGGCTTTATTTTCAAAGTTCATATACATATATTTTTTTCCTATTTTTTATATACATATGGAAGATTTCCTTTTTGGGCTTAGACGATTTAGATGTGTGGTACCGATTTGATTCTTACCTTATCTTAAATGATATAGGCATAGTGAAATACTAAAATAATATAATATATGGTAGAGTAATTTAATTTTTTTATTACTTAAATATTGTAAATTAAATGCAATAATATTTTATTACATATATGTTAGATTTATACCATTTGACGTTAAAATTCTGTATCCATTTCCAATTTTAACAATTGGACTTTTAGGTAACAACGACTGTTTAAGTTAACTCATGCGCTAACAACATATCTAAAATTATAAAATTTTACTGGTTAAATGTTTGTCATTTATAAACATAATATATGCAAGATATTCGAAAGACTAGAGCGAATACAACAAAATTTTACCCGTTTTCTTGCATACAAGGATACTAGTTGTCCTTATCGCGCTAACTACAACAATAGGCTAAAACATTTTAAAATTATACCACTTAAAAGTCGCCGTGAAATCAGCGATGTATTGACCCTACACAAACTGATCTATGGTCAAATAATGTCATCTGAACTACTTCAGCAAATCAATTTAGTTGTTCCCCGCAAAATTCCTAGACACCCAATAAAAAAACCTTTCAGAACTACAGCTTTTAAAACAAATTTAGGTAAACATGCACCCCTCAACAGAATAATTAATTCTTATAATGAATATTCTTCTAACGGCAATATCGACATCTATGCCCAAAGCAAGCTAACTTTTGTGACGCTCTGTAAAGATCTCATAGTATAACTTTAAAACCATTTTATTCACAAATTAAATTATGTCAACCCTTGTAGATTTTTGTTGTTGTATTTAAATTTTATTTTATGTTTTGTTTAATTATCTATAGTTTATTTTTTTTATTTTTAATAAATATATAATTAGGTTAGTATAGTCTTATCTTAAGGTCAATGTTGTTTACACCTGTAATGATTTATTCGCCTAGATTACCCTGTATCTACTGCTAAGTGAATGTGTTAGTGATAAGTCGATGGTGTAACTATTTCCAATAAATAAATAAATAAATAAATATGAATAATACTATGATTTAAATATTGTTCCAAAACGGAAGTTTTACAGGTTTACAAATCCATTTAATGGACAGACTAAAATAAACAATTTTAAATGTCTGTTTTTTTAACACTTCACACGGTACTTACTAAGTTGATTAAAATGTATAATGTTTAGATACTAAAAAAAGTGAGCTATAAAACGATAAAAAAATGAATTAATAAATCATAGTAGGGGATCAACAAGATGGATGTCAGCTTTACTCCAAAATTAATCAGTAAAGATATCTCGTTACATCAAAATACCGTTTTCATATTTCATGTAATTACATTAAATTATTAACGTCTCTCGAAATAATTGAAAACTTTCGCGATGGAAGAGTACATATAATTTAATTGAAGTTTTGATTAAACTTTAGAACAGACAATATTGATTTTCGAAACATTGTACTTTCTCGTTTCTATTTGTGTTCGTACTTTACTTTATTTTAATTGGCTTTTAGAACTATAAGATCTTAATTTTACAAATATTTTTTTTTTAATTATATATTAAGTTATAGTTTATATAAAGAAGGGGACGGGTAATATTTTTTAATTGTGCATAAAAAAATACATTAAATTAATAAAAAAAACATTACAGACACTACCATGTATTTGACACACACATACATATGTATATATTCCTTTGTTTCTTGTCAAAGTTAGTGGTCAAATTGAGTATAGATTATCCGTGATCAATCTTGAAGTCGGTTGAAAAATTAACGAACTACCGTCGAATTAAACAAGTTATGGGGATTTTACAATATAAAACTCACTATCGATCAAGAAGTTTAAAAAAGTAATTAGTTTTTTACTCTGTTTTAATCTGCTACACGTTCATTCAACTACAGAGATTTTTTTATGACATTTTAATGTGTACCACCACCATTTTGTTTCTTAATTATAAATGATTCATTAGGTTTCGACATCTTATATCTCCACCATAAATCAGAATGAATTTCACAATAACAAAAAATAAAGTTTCAACTATTCACTTCGAACTGGTTATTATCAACCTAACCCTCCCCATCCCTTACTTTTCCCTTAAACCCTTAATTCTTTTAAGGCAGTAAAGCACGTGTGGCTACTCTTGTGCTGCAAACGTCACCTTATCAAATGACGTGTATACTCATTTCTTCGTCCTTATCATTGAAAAACACGACTCAAGGGTATATGGATGATAAGCAATAATGTGTCAACCCACAAGAATAAAATATAATATAGAATAACCCGCAGTCTGCATTTATTTAATTATACCTTTTATCAAAATATTGTAGAAAAAAAACTGGATATACACGTCTTCAAAAAAATTTGCTAAGAATATGTTTGATATATTCACACATTTTTCTCAAAATAAAAGCCCGTGTGAGTTGAAATAGTATTGCTTATAAGTGCCCATATATAGTGTATTTAAATCAATAAATCATTAAAATTCGACAGATCAAAATCATCTGGGATATAATTAATATATTATTTATAAAAAATAAATTAGACTATAAAACTCACCATCATAAAGCACCCCTTTCACCAATTCGTCCGCTTCGAAGACCGAATGACTGATCGTCAAATTGACATCACTATCACGTTCACTCAATGTCACAATATCGTCACTGTCACTCGGAATCCTCGCGTAACCACAAGCGTCGCCCACTGTTCGTTCAGTCACACTCGACTCACTCACCGTCGTCGCAATTTCATCGTTCGTCGTAACGTCATCGTAGATCGTTTCGTCTCCCGGCACCTCTATATTAGTCTCTAGTTTACCTTTTAGGTCTAAATTGTCATTGAATGATTCAATAGGTGGTCCGGGTGATCGGCCTGGAGCGGGGTCGCCACTGGGTAGGTTGAGAGTTGAGCTATAAGGCAGCGATGCGAGGATGACCACTGTTACGATGACGTTCGTTCGACAACTGTTCATCTTGAATTTGGTCGGATTCTTGTAGCGTTTGGTGATGACGGCTGGGCATTGCTTTTGAGTGGGCATCGCATTTGTTATAATCATTCTATTTATTCATACGTTTCACTTGTATTACGCGTTCGTTCATGGTTGGTATCTGTGAAAGAAGAATATTTAATTAAAAAAAAAAAAACTATATATTATTTTAAGTATTTTTGTTAACCGAAGAAGTTTAAAAAATTGTACTTAATATTTAAATGAGTATTAATTAAAAGTCCAAAAAATTTTAATATTTAAATAGTTAAGGTTTTACTAAATGTTATTTTTATTTATCTGATCACAATTTCAGTTCTTAATTATTCCATATTCATGTCTAATTGTAATTTCAGAAACGTTTTAATACAAATGTTAAATTAATTTTAAATTGGAATATTACCTGCAATTTATTTATATTAAAACACACATATAAACACATAACCAGATCATAATAAAGAAATACATTTCTGGGCACAAATTTATTAAAATACCTATAAAACATTTCTTAACATTAACCTATTTAATTTCACAAAAATAATATTCAAAATTGCAATAGTAATATTGCATTTAAAATTATTTAATATTAAATATAAAATGCACGGAATCTTCCCACGATATACATTTGTAAAACGAAATGTAAATGCAACGAAACTGCAAGACTCAAAAAGACCACTAAAGTTTATCATTTGCATAATATTAACATATTTACATTTTAATGCTTAAAACACGTGTTTTTCTTTAGTCAAATTATTCTTGGACATAATGTTGAAGTTGTTTATAAATACTTATTTAAAACTAACCCACCGCCCCGGCTTTGCACGATTGCAATGTAGTTTTTTCACAACATCATATGATAAATCTTTGAAATTGTAATCTTATCTCTACTATAAAATGCATGTTTTATACATATAAACCTTCCTCTAGAATGACACTTTTAATTGATTAAAGCAAATAATCTAAAATTAAAATCCGTTCATAGTTTAAAAGATCTAAGCGCACAGACGGTGACGGTGCAAGACTTTTCAAACACAGAAACTAAAAAGAATTTCATTTATTCCTACGCCGATTTTAATGAAAATCGTATGGACCAATCTGAAAATATATTCTTTCAAAATGAAAATTAAAATCGGTTAAGAAATGACGCAATTCTGAGATAACAAATATTAAAAATAACATATGCTACGAATTGAGAACCACCTTTTTCGAAATCGGTAAAAACGTAACTAAATAAGGTTATTTAGTTAACATTTAAAAAACTGATATAGACATCTTTGTAAGACATATTTGTGTCGCGTGTGTTGGTTACTAAAGACCAGTCAATATTTTATTTTCATATGTCTGAAACTACTGATCCGATTTTGATGAATCTTTTTGTTTTTGGTAGCTCGTTTATTGAGGAAGGTTACAGGCTATATTACATCACGTTGCGACTTATAGGAGCGAAACAGTAAGCATAAATGTGTGTGAAACGGCGAGAGGCAATAGAGGGGCGAGCTAGTTATCAATATGAAATCTACTCTTTGCACAGACCTAGCTACTATTTGTGTCCAGTTGCTTTCAATTAATACAAATGGATTGCCGATCCAAAATGTTTGGTGTAGGCAACTGGAAATAAGGAGTGTCTACGTATATAGCGCCTTAAATATTACTAGTGTGAAACCGGTAATGACGAGGTTTCATGGCGATGACGTCTAGTACATCTTGAGATGCGGGTTTAATATATCGTTTTGTTCAGCTGTCAAGAAAACGTACAATAATAATTTCGTTGAATTTCATTCCAGACTAGTTATGTAGACGGAGTTGATATACACGACTACAATGAAGTAATTTAAATACGGCACGTGACAATGACGGTACAGATAAGCGCAGTATTACTGGTGTCTAAAAAACTCTTACATTACTATGTCAGAAAACGTTTTCTAGGAAACCGTATTAAAGTAATCGAATTGCAACCCTTGTAACACTTCTTATTGAGTAGCTCAGGTATCTGTGGTCTACGTCATCAGTTCCACTTCACCAAATGTTACTTTTTAAAAGAAAGTGCACGAGTAATAAAATAATAAGTTAAAAAATACCTAAATCGGTAAGATGTTCTGCCGATTTCTACAGGTTCTCTGCATCAGATCTTGACCTGATGACAATAGGAACAAATTGGAATAACTTCAAACAAAAAAATAATTTCAAAATTGGCGGAGTAAACGGTGAACATCAAAAAAAATCCTGACAAATTGAGAATCTCCTCCTTGTTTGGAGTCTGAATTTGGCTAAATAGTTTCTTTGTTTAAACATGTACCAACAGATAGTCTGGCGTAATGTTCATTCGATTCTCGTAACAAATATTTGTTTAGGCTGTACAGATGTTCGTGTCACGTATTTCCGGACGTCCATCACATACTAACAGATCGTAAAATCAGTAACGTGCATTTATTCGACGTTGTAAATAATTTACAACCGATTCTATATACTCTTAAATCTTACCTATATATGTGTTTTATAACTAGCTGTCCCTCGCGGTTTCATTCGCGTTTGGTTCCTACTCCTGTAAGTCGTAGCGTAAAATAGCCTATAAACGAGCTATCCAGCGCAAAAAGTTTTTTCAAATCGGATCAGTAGATTCCGAAATTACCCCTTACCTACAAATTAAAAAACATACTTCACCTCTTTATAATATTAGTATAGATATAGATACACACCTGAGGCCGAGTCCTATTTTGACGCTAAAAAGCAATACTGTGTAAATAGCGTCTAAAAATATCAAACATATTATTATTCTTTGAAACAAAACTATTTTAAACGGATTTAAATCGCGTATATTAATTATTTTTATCATCCCGACGTTTCGAGCACTTTGCAGCGTTCGTGGTCACGGGTAGACTAAGGTGACATTTGTCTATTTGAGGTTTTAGAAAATATTATTTACAACTACCGCCATACCATCTAAGAAACCGTTGGCGATTATACGCGATTTAAATCCGTTTAAAATAGTTTTATTTCAATGAATAATAATCGCGAAAATCTAAGACAACGACATCTTTTCTTTTTTATTCTGATAGAAAGTTTAGTAGAAAATTAAAAGCAGATCGGTATAGTAAAAAGTTTTATCCAATAATAAGTTTTTAAAATCAAATAGGTATAAAGGTAATGCACAACCCAAAATATGGAACACACTTCAATATTCTACGCATCTATATAGATAATCTGTTATAATTCAATAATATCATAAATATTTACCAATATAATAAACAGAACGAATTTCGTATATATAAAGTGAACTTTGGAACACTAAATTATATATATTTTTTAAAAGCTATCAAACAAGAAGACAGAACGCCTTATAAGTGATAATCGCCGCCTATAGACATTTACAGCACCAGAGGAGCCGTGAATGCGTTGCCAGCCTAAAAAAGAATAAAAATTGAAAGGAAACAGGAAGTGAGAAAAATAATTGTAGAGATTTTTAGGCTTCCGGTTTTCTAACTCACCGTGCAAAATAAGGCGGTAATGCCCCGGTAGAATCATTATATGATAACCCGTATATGAACTGCAGTATTAAGGCTACAGCAACTGCCTCACAAAAAAGTACATTTCGATGGTCATAGGCTATATTTTATCTATATTTGTTTTTTTTTTAAATATACATTAACACGAACGTAACCGCGAGCAAAAGCTAATATAATAAAAAGCAACAAGAAAAGGGGAGGCAAGATGGAGGTCAGAACGATTTTCAACTTTTTGATATATTTTTTCATATTTAAGCACGTTACATAAGTTTTTAATTAATATTAATTATAAAATAACTGGTCAAGTGCGAGTAGGACTCGCGCACCGAGGGTTCCGTACAAACTTATAGAAATCTATATAAGACTAACCCATCTACGCCATTTGTGGTCTTCATCATCAGTTCCAACATAAGTTACTATCAAAAATACCTAAATCGGTATACGCTTGCCTATAATATTTGAGGAGTTCCCTCAATTTCTCCAGGATCCCATCATCTGATTCTGACCTGAAGACAATGGGACCACCTTGGAAGTATACCTTTTCAAACAAAAAAAAAATTTGAAAATCGGTACACAAATGGCGGCGTAATCGGCGAACAAACATAAAAAAAAATTAAATACAAAGTCGAATTGAAAACACTCCTTTTTAGAAGTCGCTTAAATATAATCAAATATTATCTAAATATGGATCACGTCCCAAAAACTATTTTGAAACTACTTAGGAGCACTTTAATTTAAAACACAATCATGGATGCAATCCATGGAAACACAAAATTTTATTTTAAGTACTAATACACCTTATACTTTCAAAAAAGCAAAGTTATAGCGCGATTCAGGATACACTCAGCGCCATCTCTTGATAATTTCAATGAACTAACTTGTTGACTTTGACATTAACAAAATAATTATATTATACTTTATTCTCGTTTTATTTTTATTTATATTCTACTACACTCCGCTACTCCTGCACTACGTTCGTAAAATATTTATATTTACATAATCAATCAAAATATCAAAATATATATTAGTGTTGCCAAGACGAAAATAATTAGTCCTTAATTCGAACAAAATTTATTGTTTATTTATAAATAACTAATTATATTACTAATAACCAGAAGACTTATATGTGTAGATAAATAAGTAAATTAAATAACTCGATCTGTTTGAATTTAATTTTAAAATTTTCGTACTAAGTCAATACGAGTACTTAAATCAAATCGCGTGAAGCTCTTATATTGAATGTTAATTACGTAATGACGTTATAAATCGACGATAAAACTTTTAAATGAAAAGTTTATTTTATAATTTTTAGCGCGTTTAAATAATAATTAAAACCCTAAAAAACACTAATCGAGCAGAATTATATCACAGTTAATATCATAATGTTGTAATAGATGGCATTAGCTGTACGCTACATCGCGCTATCATTTTGTTAGCTGCGATATATAGATTGCATTGCGTTGTTTATAAAGGTTTGCTGCTTTTTAATGTTTTCGTATTGATACAAATTTCTTCTCAGTGTTTGTAAAATTGTTTTTTTGACCATGGTCAACTTCTATGTTAATTTGTTACAAGTACATATAATTTTAATTTTAAGATTAATATATTTTCCGCTTGATCAATTTACAACTTGATACATTTACGCGTTCCGGAGAAAAAGTTTGAAAGACAGACGTACAGACTGACAGACACACGAACAGAAATTTACAGTTTTCGGATTTTTTCCTTTATGTATACTAAAGGACCTTGCTCCTGGCCAAATTTCATAATGCTTGGTCAATGGGAAGTACCCTATAGGTTTTGATTCCCTTGCGAAAACGTTAAAAACGCTATCATACTTAAAATATGTGATATAAATGACCGTATCTTTTGATTGCGTTAACTTAGAAGTTTGATTTTTTCACAGCTCTTAGTAATTACAACTCTGAGTACTTGACGTTGATAAAAATTTGTTACCTTCACGCGTTTCTGAGAAAAAGGTTGAAAGACAAACTTACAAACAGACAAACATACATACAAAAATTTACAGTTTTCAGATTTTTTCCTTTATTTGTACCATAAGATCATACCTCTTGCCAAATTTCATCGTGCTAGGTCAATGGGAAGTACCCTATAGGTTTTGATTCCCTTGCGAAAACGCTAAAATGGTCAAAATATACGACATATTTTCCATTATCTTTTGATTGCGTTGATTTAGAACTTTAATATTTTCACGGCCGCATGTCATCGTAGACTTGAGTATATGATATTAATTTCAACATGATACGTCTATGCATTTCTGAGAAAAAAGGGTTGACATACCGACAGACAGACAGACAGACAGACAGACAGACAGACAGACAGACAGACAGACAGACAGACGGACAACAAAGTGATCCTATAAGGGTTCCGTTTTTCCTTTTAAGGTACGGAACCCTAAAAAACTGATAAGTTAATATAATTATTAAAATAAATCTATAAAATTTATTTCATTTGATTTCATACCTTATATTTATTGCATTAATGTTTTACAATGATTAATATTGATTTTTTGTAGTACTCGTATGTATTTCGTTTTTAATTAATAGTTATATTTTCTTAGTAATTTGTCAAAATACTGTTTATTGTTATTAAAAGTTACTGAAAGGCAATAATGCTCTATATACCTATGAAGTGTTTGAAATTGTATAATCATTCAATAATTTATTTATTTATTTAAATGTTATAATTCAAATCACTGTGGTGTATTAATAAATAAATAAAAAAAAAAGAAAATGTTAAATTTTAGTTCATTTCAAACATTAAATACGTCATCTTACCCCTTCTCCGAAACGTAAAAATGCTACGTCGTATAAACCTCACCCAAGTTCTTTACGACGCAAAACATCAATCTGATGTAAGCCAATAAAATGTAATGGAGCACATTTATTTAAATGCTATTACACTTTGACACACTTAAGGCATAAAGGAGAAGTTCGGAAACGTAAATTGAGTTATTAATTATTCAAAAGGGACCTTTAATCTTTAGGCAATAACATCAATCAAATTGTTTTCGCAAACATGTTTTTCGAGATGAAAAAAAAAATATTTTTGGCACGGATTGTAAAAGATTGGACTTGGCTTTTGTGCAAGTCTTTCTAGTTTTTTGCAGATTGGAGATAAAACTTGTGAAGTAAGTAGGTTTTTAAGCGATGTAAAAAAAAGAGGTTTTTATTATGGTTTTATTATATACTTTGAACTAATTTACGAAAAGGAAAAGGTTCTTCATTTGTCGGGGGCTTTTTTGTTTTGTATGTTCATCAATTACTCTGAAACGGCTTGATCAATTTGGTTAATTCTCCTTTTGTGTAAAAGGGTCTACTCTTCCATTGGTTTCATTGATTTTTTATCAAAATCGGTTCAGTATTTTGGGAAAAAATCAAATTAACTGGAACAAGTACGTCATCTCAGTAAAGGAAATTAGGTATTTAGCAAAAGTCGGTTCCCTTTTTTAAAAGTATTGTAATTATTTTTTATGTCTTATATAATTGTATATAATCAAGTTTTATATAAAAACTGTATAGTTTTAGGGTTTCATTTAAATATCCCACCTACCATTTAAGGGCTGTCTTTAATATTATTAAGTTATAAAATAAAACGATAAAATCCGATACCATTCAACCGATTTTAATGAACTTTGCGCACTATGTGTCAATCAAAATCAAAACATACTTTATTCAAGTAGGCTCTTACAAGCACTTTTAAATCGTCATACATGAAAATAACAAAAAAAAAAACATAAATAATGAAGCTACCACAGGTTCGGAACGCAGATTCTACCGAGAAGAACCGGCAAAAAACTCGATAGTTACTCTTTTAAAATATTGTAAATACAACACAGTTTATGATTACAAATTAATTATTTTTCCTGTACGAAATTCAGCATATACTAAGCCCACGCATCTTCATCGTCAACTTAATCTTGTATAGAGTAATATGCTTTAAACAACTTTTAACATATGATTTAAATCTATTCATTGAAAACTGCAAACATTTCTAGGGGATTTTATTATAAAAACGAATACCTTGCCCCAGAAAGTAAACATTAACTTTGTGAAGTCGAAAACAAGGTGTTGTAAGTTTATCTTTCTTTCTCGTGTTAATATTATGTTTATCTCTATTTCTTTCAAAAGAATGAATAATTTGTGACGCAACAGTAAGTATACCTAATTTACTAAAAATATCCCGTAGGGAGTTTCGAGCTCCTAGATTATAAATACCACGAACAGCTCTTTTTTGTAAGATAAACACAGTATTGATATCTGCGGCACTACGCATAGCATCAATCCATACGTGTGACGTGGGAGCTAATTATGATCTATCGCTATCAAATCATGCTGTATTCAGAGGGTCGATTTCTGATTTTTTGTATGAAAATGCCTCTTTTAACTTATTTATAAATAATAAGTCCCTCGAAAAATAAAACTCTATCGTTACTAGTTTCAATATAAACAATAATTTAATACGTTAATAAATTTTAACTTGATTTTGAGTTGAATTCGCCGAACTACACAACATTCAATTAATAATTGATTGGATTTTAATGCGGTTTTAATTAACAGGAAAATTTGGACGCTGATACGCAATACTGTGTCAAGCCACAAGGACTTAATTTCGAGAAAATGGCGTCTAAAGGTGTCGAACCTATTCTTAACAAATATGTTTGAAGAAGTATATTTCCAACTTTTCTTTTATTTTTTGATAAAAGGTATGATGAATTAAAAGCAGATTGATATATTTAATATATTATCTAATAAAAAGTGTTTCAAATATTTGAGATTATTGTATAAATTGCAAAATATGGAACGCACTTGAAATTCGAAACAATTTATTAGGAAACTTTTTTCCGTACTTTTTTAGTTTATATGACCTTATTTATTTTTGAATTATGTTGAATAGGTGATGTAGTATCAAAATACATCAATATCTCAGAATTTGACTTTTTGTGGGTTGACACATTATTGCTTATCAGCATCCATTTATACATATAAGACTGCATATTATTTGGATGCTGATAAGCAATAATGTGTCAACCCACAAAAAGTGAAATTCGAGGATATTGATGTATTTTGATTTTGCATCTCCTATTTAACATTATTCAATTCAAAGTAAAGTCATATAAACTTAATATGTACGGAAAAAGTTAATATGTCTCTTAATTAATTGTTTCGAATTTCAAGGTCGTTACATATTTTTTAATTTATACAAATATCTTATATATTAAAAAAATTTATTAGATAAAATATTAAATATATCAACCTGTTTTTAATTAATTATACCTTTTACCAAAATAGAAAAGAAAATATGTATAAATACTTATTCGAACTAATCTATCAAGAATAGGTTTGACATCTTTAGACGCCGTTTTCTCAGAACGAAGGCCGTGTGGCTTGACACAGTATTGCTTATCAGCGTCCATCTATACTAATTGATTTGTATAATGCAGATCAAATTGGACAAAATATGGTTTGTACTCAAACTCAAACTCAAACTCAAAATATACTTTATTCAAACGGGCTTTTTAAGCACTTTCGAATCGTCAAATTACATGTCATATTTTCATTTTAGATTTCCGGTTCGGAATGTAGTCTCTACCGAGAAGAACCGGCAAGAAACTCGATAGTAACTCTTTTAAAATCGTTTATACACAATGTTTTATTATTACATTTTAATTATGTTATCCGGATAGAAAATCAACGCTTGTCAAATCCACGCCTCTTTGTCGTCAAAATATTCTTGTATGGTATAATATGCTTTATTGTGTACGAACCATGAAGTGGCTGGTTCGCGGTTTAAGTGGACTGTATTTTATTTTGGTTCACACTGGCTTGGCGGGATCTATCGAACTACTGCGGATAAGACAACGAAAGAAAATAGTTCGATAGGTGAACCAAGGAAGGAATGCACAATACCTTTTAAGGTCCTTATTCCCTTCTTGCATCTGCGAAAGCGGGCGGGTCCTGGGATAACTTCATTAGGCTTACAAAACATTAATTATATTTGTTAATATAAGTATTCCTTTCTCAAGTGCGTTGCCAAACCTCAGTTCGGCTTGCGGAACAATTTTCAACAGAGAGCGCCTTTCGACTAGGCGGACTCGACTCGCATCGCATGCGCGGGGGCAATAGTGAAGGCGGGCGGACGGTCAGTTCTCTCACTCACTCCTTACTCGTGGTGTATGTGCGGGAGTAGGAAAGGATTGTTATAGGAAGCGGGAATGTGTCAACCAAATTGTCTATTAAAATTATTTAAATTATATTTAATAATATATATGTATGAATTTATTAAAATTATTTAACGGCGCAACCACTAATATTATAAAGTTAAAGAGTTCATTTGTTTGTTTGAACGCGCTAATCTCAGAAACTACTGGTTCAAATTGAAAAATTCTTTTTCTGTTAGATAGTTTATTTATTGAGGAAGGCTATGGGCTATATTATATCACGCTATGACTCATAGGAGCGAAGCAGTGACCATAAACGCGAGTGAAACTGCAAGGGACAGCTAGTAAAAAATAAAGAGATTACGATATTGGTGAAAATTAATGAAGTAAATTCTAGTTTTATCATCATGTTTTTCCTTAAAATTATCGCTAACTCCATTGTAATTTATTGGGCGAAAGTTATCGTAACGATTTAGTTAATTATCTTAGAAAATTTTCTCTTCCATGATGAATGCGTCTATTCATCATTCTTAAGACATTAAAGAGGGAAAAGTTTTACACAATTTTATACCTAACAAGATTTCTATCATCTATACTAATATTATTGTATGTTTGTGGTTTTGTATGTAGGGTTAATCTCGAAAACCACTGATCGGATTTGAAGAAATCTTGTTGCGTTGGATAGCCCGTTTTTTTAAAAGGTTATAGGCCATATTATATTACGCTACGACTCATAGGAGCGAAACAGTAACCATAAACGTGAGGGAATTCGCGGCGGGGAATTAGTATTCAATAGTTGAGATAAAAAAAGAAACCGATTTCAAAAACAAACACTCCGTTTCCTTAATCAACATTCTTATTCCAGTTATAATATGATTTAAAAGCCAAACTACTGAACCGATTTTGATAAAAATTCTACGGGACCAATTGAGAAGAAGAATCAAAATCGGTTCTGGAGTAACAAACATTAAAAAAAATATACGCTACGAATACGAATCCCCCTCTTTTGAAGTCGGTTAAAAACCTAGTATATTCTATTTCGAGTCCACGTGAAATTAACCTTACCCTCCCAAGAGACTTCAAAGAGTCGTGAACTTTGTAGAAGGTTAGGTAAAGTAAAAAAAAACAGTAAAGCCTGTAAATGTCCCACAGCTGGGCAAAGGCCTCTATTAAGGAGAAGATAAATCCACCACGCTGCTCTACTGCGAGTTGGATGATACATATGTATTATTTATTATGATTTTTTACTTCACCGCCGAGGTCGAGATTATTTTGACCCTTTAGCACATGAAAACTCAGCGGTACCGGGGTTTGTACCCGCGATCCACTGTTGAGTTCGACGTGTTCTAATCACTAGGCCATCTCAGCTCTCAATAGTACAAGGTCAAAGAAGGATGTTAGGGAGGCTTTCTTGTGAACCGTGTAGGAATATAAATCAAGATCTTACTTTTCTCGTCCCCTTTTGATGACGTAACAATAATACGGACGCTGATAAGCATTAATGTGTCAACCCACGAAAAGTCGTATTCGGATATATTGATGTATTCTGATAATACGTCACGTATTCGACAATTTTTTTAAAAGTGTATAGTCATCTCAACAATATACGTACGGAAAAAAGTTCTTTAATTAAATTTTCGCAAATTGAAGTGTGTTCCATATTTTACAATATAAAATAATCTCAAAAAACTTTTAAGTGGATAAAACCTTAAATTATGCCAATCCCCTTTTAATTAATTATAATTTTTATCAAAACAGAAAAAAAGGTGGTCATATACTACTTCAAACGAATTTATTAAGAATAGAATAGACACTTTTAGACGCAATTTTCTCAAAATGAAGTCCGTGTGGCTGGACACTGTATTGCTTATCAGCGTCCATATAGAAAGGTGTCTTAAAGCGAAATATTGGATTCAGGCTTTATGTATTAAAATGTAAACTTGTAATCATTTTCTGTCATACTACAAAAGACGCATTAAAACCATGTTGAACGCGTGTCTAGCTAAACAGTTTTTAAAAATTAAACATTGCTTAAAATATCATCTAAATTGCTTAACAAAAAAACTCATAAAAAAACTTATTGATAAAATATTATACATTACATTTGACAGCTAAAATAGGTTCTAAACATGTATTAAACTCACTTAAACGTATTTTAATCGGTATCTAAAGCATGTTTAACTCAAAACTGTCTTTAGACGCGGATTTGTAGTATGGATTTTTTTAAACACGCGTTTAACGTCTGTTTAAATCTTTTATAGTAAGGCAGTTTATGTGTAAAGGGGGTTTTCCATCTATACAATTAAAATTGAAACGTTTATTTGTTATTTTAAAACTAAACTACATAACAAATTTCTATAACATTTCTATGCGACTAATTTGCAAATATATACTAACAAATATAAAAATCGTACATTTTGAAATAAAATGTGATTTAAGGTTTTCAAAATAAAGATGCATTCATTTTTAATGATGCGGTTTCTATTAGATATATGTATATATATGTAAATATATTTATTTGTGTTTTTATAAAATTTTTATACCTTTGGATATATTTTTAATACAAACAGACACTTGAATATATATGATTTTTAGCTACAATGTTTTCGTTTTTCAAGTTTTCTCACAGTCTTCGGTCGTCATGTATTTTCAGGACTTTATTTGAAGATTGGAAAAATATTTGATAGGTAAACTATTATGTTTTTAATAAGAAAAATACCATTCCATATTTATATATGATTAAAATAATCTTACAGAAGTACAAGTGAAGGAAAAAAAGTAAAGCAACAACCTGTAAATGACCCACGACTGGGCAAAGGCCTCCTCTCCTATGATTAATTGGCGGATATACATGTATCAAAATTTCTCCCGGCATATGCAGGTTTCCTTACGACGTTTTTCCTCACCACCGTGCTCGAGATGGATTTAAACACTTTAGCTCTTAAAAACTCAGCGGTGCCAGGATTATATATCTCCGATTAATATCTCCGAATTTGACTTTTTGTGGGTTGACACATTATTGCTTATCAGCATCCATTTAGCCTTAAATAAATTAGTTTTACGTATGGATTTTCTATTAGATTTACATAAATTGCCTATCACTGCTTTGAGCCTGAAAGATTTTACCGTCAATGACAGATTCACGATACTCACAGCTTAATTAACTGTTACAAGACTACATAGATTTTTTTATTAGTTACAAGAATAAAATTTACAATTGTATTACCCTTGATAATTTTTACCACATACATCCTTATAATTTGAAATTTACAAATCATCGTGATTTAAAATGACGTTACATGATAAAAACCCGTATCGACTTTGTACAAATTAAATTAAAATTATTGTATTATGTAATTTACATTTTATTGAGGTAAAGCCTAGCCACTACCCAGAGAGCCTGCCCGCTACTGCTCGAATGTGGGCTTTGGTTTGACCAGGGCAGTAACTCACTCTCACAAAAGATGGGCGTGAAGTAGCTCATATAGCTAAATTCTGGCATAGTGGATAAGCTTTGTGTGAAGAGGAAATCTTTGCCCAGCAGTGGGATAGTAATAAGTAATAACAAATAAATAAAGGCATCACACTCAACTGCCCTATTTACTTAAAACTTAATAAATACTTCTTGATGCTAATAATGAATAAAAATACAAAATAATCGTCTCAATATCAACCCCCATCCACAGGGTGCAATGGGGTAGTTTGGTTTATATGGAGAAAAAGAAATCTTGAAAAATCAAAGGCGAAAATGATTCAGTATAAATTTAATATTAATTCAACATCTTTAATAGAAAAGTGTATGGAAGTATTTTAAGTTTTCTGAATACCTTCGATCAAATTCTAAAATACACGGGCGAGGCCGCGCGGAACTGCAAGTATCTTTATAAACTATATATAAATTCGATAAAGTTCTATCGAATATCCATTACCTATTGGGTTGACCTTCGATTCTAAGTGTTTTACGTTCGTTGGGTGAACCTCTTAAGATAGCTTGTAGACATCTACAACATATTACAGGTAGGTGTATAGTATAGGTGCCAGGTGGGTCTAGTCTACCCCTATTATTTATGTACAAATAGCATTTCGAAAGTCTTGGGCGATTGGTTTAGTAAATAGAGGTTGAAGTGACCCTTGTGAAATGTGGAACAGTGTTTTTATGAGACACTAGCTACCTAGCTGTTTCACTCCCATGAGTAGAACCGTGATGTAATATAGCCTATAAACTTCCTCGATAAATGGGCTATCAAACGCAAAAAGATTTTTTCAAATCGGATTAAGAGTTTCCGAGTTTACTCACTATATACAAAATTACCAATAAAATTTGTGTTTTGGGCACTTTGCCACACTGCAATGACATCGACAGATTTTTATGTACATAGTTTTATAAATTACTCTTAAGTTTCATTTAAGTGAATAAGTATGTACCTTATCTATCGTAACTTCGTTTCCAACCGTCATAAAAAAGGTTTTTATTGAACTGAAATTGACAAAATAAATTATTAAAAAAATAAATTGACGCCTGATTCAAAAATAAAAGAAACTAATTTTGTTAATTTTATATAAATATCGATTAAATTATTTTTAGCTAGCTTTTTTTATTAATAATGAAATTTAACATTTAATTCATAAATGTATCCTATTTCAAAAGCTCGTTACGCGTTACGTTTTGCATTATCCCCGACACAATAAATTTTAAATATTTTGGTAAACAAAGTAAATATTTATTAATGATGTGGTAATGGATTCTAATATATATTTTAATAAAATTGTTCTTTGGCAGAAGAAAAAAAAAATATCTAGGTTTTGAATCTTCGATTCTTTGATCCCGTAAGCCCGAAAACAATAGCATCTGCTTTTGACATATCGATATAAACCGCTAGACAGGTTTTGTTTAAGTCGCCTTTGTATAATATTTATTTGTATATTTGGACGCTGATATGCAATACTGTGTCAAGCCACACGGACTTCGTTTTGAGAAAATGGCGTCTAAAGATGTCAAACCTATTCTTAACAAATATGTTTGAAGACGTATATATCCACCTTTTCTTTAATATTTTGATAAAAGGTTTAATTAATTAAAAGCAGATTGATATATTTCATATAATATCTAATAAGAAGTTTTTCAAATATTTAAGATTATTGTATAAATTGCAAAATATGGAATGCATTCGAAACTCGAAACAATTACTTAGGAAACTTTTCTCCGTACTTTTTTAGTTTATATGACCTAAAAAATTCTTTTTGTGTTAGATAGTCTGTTTATGGAGGAAGGCTATATTACATCATGCTACGATAGAAGCGAAGCAGTTACCATAAACGCAAATGAATATAATAATAGTTAGTACCTTCAAATCTGAATATGTAGCATATTACTTTCTGTAAAATATAAATAAATTCTCATTTTTGTTAAGAAATGGTTGCTAGGTAACATCGCCTATAGTGGTCGTCATTTTGAGTGACAAAAAAGTCAAGAGCTTTTTTTTATACCCACTAAAACTCCTGCGATGGTCTTCCTCAGCACGGAAATGGAGAGGCCTCGGTATCGCTTGCGCATACACATCGCTCGTGGCTGGCGGAGCTCGTCTGGTCTTGCCCTCCCCGCACCCCTCGCTGGTGCGTACAACAGTTCGAGGCCATCCCGGCTGCCGTCCTCCTCGGGGCCGAATGAAAACAGATGCGTGGGACCCCCATCTCACGCATCCACGACCCGAGGGCGCGCAATATTTATTCTGCCCTGAACACTGATGGGGCTAGGAGGCCGGAAGGAGGACGCCTCAGTCATCCTCGTCGGGTGGGATCGGCCCTCACCCGGGCCCGCTCTGCTATCTCCTTCTGGACCATGACGGTCTCACAGTAGGAGACTACGGCCTCCCACGCCGATTCCATGTGGAGCATCGCCGACACGACTGCTCGCAAGGAGAGATCTCGCCCGAGAGTCCAAGAGCTTATAACATATATTATCAATACTAATATTATAAAGCTGAAAAGTTTGTTTGTTTGTTTGAACGCGTTAATCTCAGGAACTACTGGTTTGAATTGAAAAATTATTCATGTGTTAGATAGTTTATTTATTGAGGAAGGCTATAGGCTATATTACATCACAATACAACTCATAGGAGCAAAGCAGTAAACGCGAATGAAACCGCAAGGGACAGGTAGTATAGATATAAAACATCATTGTACTTATATATTATACAACAATTTCAAATTGTTAGTGCTTATTGTGAAATCATTTCTTAAAGAATTTATATCATTATTAAATGTACTCTGGACCGATTGTTACGTGAACTTCACGGCCATTGTGTTTGTTATTTGAAAATTCTCGACGTTTCTTCGCTAAAGAGAATCTGTTAGGTGTATATTTACGTTCGCCATTTTCAAAATGGCTGTACTCTTTGTGGACGTCTGGAAAGCAAGATTTTTCTTACAAATACTATATGTTATATAAAATTTTTACTTATATTATTTTTCAATGTTTCTTCATAACTCTGCCTTATAATTGGATGCTGATAACCAATAATGTGTCAACCCATAAAAACTTATTTTTAGATAAAAGTTTTCATTATACCAATATGCTTTTAATTTATTATAAGTATCTATAATTAATTAAAAAAATATCAAAATACTATAGAAGAAATGGATATTTACGTCTTCAAACAAATTTATCAAGAACAGGTTTGACATCTTCAGACGCCATTATCTCAAAATGAAGTTTATGTGGGTTGACGCAATATAGGCAATCTTGTATATAATCAGCATCCAATTAGTGAACGTCGCGTCATTTTGAATTTCGTTCTTAGCTCTTATGACGTAATATACTAATAGTGTAAATAATTCGCACAGATTACCTGTTCATAGGTAGGTAAGTGCGAAAGTTTTGAAGTAAATAAAGGATTAACAATTAGGCAAGAATTATGCTTATAAGTTTTGCTCTTAGACTTTCATAAAGATTTACGCTGTTTGTCGTTACTTTAGGTGAAAATTACATTTGTAAATTTTACTTTCGAGAGCGATATAAAACAACTCTGTAACCTGGTAACAGATACGTCGTAATTAGTTACGTTAGCTGTGATTGTCAAAAATAGGACACTGGCGATATATTCTAGCAGGTGTAAAGCAATAAGAAATAACTTATGTATTTTTTTATGAAAATCTAAAAGCAAAACTTGAAAGTATAATTCGCGACGTACACCTGAAAGAATTTATTATAGGAGCCTCATTTTCGATATTCACAGCCTTCTTAACTAATTACTACGTCTACATATCTGTTATTAAGTTAAATTGTTATTTTAAAACAATTACGAAAGTAAAACTTACAAGTGTAATCATCGCCTAACTGATATTGAACACATAAAAAAACATCGTCTACAATCCCAGCCTAGAAAATATTTCAACCGAAATTTTCTGAAAGATTACATTTGAATTAAGAACACAGTGTTATGTGATGGCATTAATTTATCACACACTTGATTCCATTTAAAAATAAAAAGCGCACAGCGGAGATCAATTGAATTAATTAAGAACTTGACACTGTTATTTTCAACTCTTTTAATGTCATTGTTATTTTAAGCACTCGAGAAAACGTTGGAATTACATGTTTTTATACAATTATACACTACTAGCTATCCTTCACGGATTCAGTCGCGTTTATCTTTACTGCTTCGCTCTTGTGAGTCGTAGCGTGATGTAATATCGCCTATAACCTTTTTCAGTAATGTAGCCTAAAAATTAATTAACCGAGTAGTTTCGAAACCTATTCAGTGCAAACAAACAAACAATCAAATCATTCCTCTTTATAATATTCGCGTAGAAAAGCATATAAGAATTCAACCCTGAAAAGTTTGTAACGACCGTCATTATGCGGTAGACTTATTTATTTTATTCAGGAGCGAGCCCCGTCATTGACAAGCATTCGAACAGCAAGCTTATTTCTGTTTATTTCTGCTTATTTGTTGTTGTTTCCTATTTTTTTTTCCACATTATCATAATTTCGTCGACATTGGACTCCTTTTGAATACTGCGGCCGTTATTTTGAGCGAATACAAAGTATCCTAAATAGCGGTTATATTTTGGGTTAATAAATTTTCGTATTGAATCTCGTAGGAAATTGATTTCCGGTGGAGATTCGTTTAGTTTCCTTTTAGTGATAATAATTTATTTGTGATTTTTTAGAGTCGTTTTTTTTTATTTATATTATTTTTATATTAGTGATGTTTTGTTTTTTTTTTGTATAAGTTTTGCATTCACAAAAACAAAGCACAATGAAATATATTTTAGTAGGAAATAAGGTATTGTGAACGAGCGATATTTTTTGAATTGTGGCAATTATTTTTTTTATAGCTAAATAGGTAGATGTTATTAGCTCATGTATTTTGCACCCAGAATGTTATTTACTTTGGACGACGTCACCTAGCAACCAGCTAGCGACGAAGTATGACAGGCGATCTTTATCTAATTTGTCACACCTAAAAGCCATTAACCAAAGAATTGAATTGAATCTTAATCCAACAAGACAAATGACGAGCTTGGAAAATGTATATATATGTATATATTATACGACGAAGTTGCATCCGTCGTGGTCACGAGTTGACTACCATTAGTTATCGCGATAAGACCCTTTAATTTTTAATGTGAACGTAACTTATCTAAAGTTAAGTTTAATTTCAAATAAATTCGGTGTGATAGTAATTCATTTAAATTAATAATGATTAGCTATAGAATGGTTTTTTTTTTTGGTAATTAGGGTTGTAGTGATATCTGTTTGTGGACATCCCGTTTTGCATACATATTCAGTACATGATGTACATGCTAATAAGGAAAAATATGATACCACTAAAAGATTAATTCAGATATGTTGATGTAATCTGATGACGCGTTCTTAAGATTATTCAAAAAAAATCAGTTATTAAAAGTAAATATAGAAAAAAAATCTTTATTTAATGTTACGATTATTGAAGCGTAATCAATATTTTGTAATATATAATAATTTCATATATTTAAAAACTTATAATTAGATAAAACATTATTATTACACCAATCTGCTTTTAATTTACTAAACCATATATCAAATAGAAAAGATAAGATTGTTTCGTGATTGTTGATACTTTAAACAAATTCATTAAAAATAGGGTCAACATCTTTAGACGTCATTTTCTCAAAGTAAAGTCCGTGTGGCTTGACTCATTATTGCTTATCAACGCCAACTATAATAAAGGCTTTACATAAGAGAAATACTTTTAGTATTTTTTTAATATAGTCTTTGAATAAATAGAGAAATTCAGTGACACATTTATAAAATTAAGTGAACCTCAGTAGCGCCTGGTAATACCAATTCTAAGCCAATTGAAACCGAGATGGGTTTAATAAAACGTGCTAGCCCTGCCAACGATTCCATAATTAATGGCTGCCATTAAAATTACCGCGTTCTGTTGGTTGCAAGTTTGACGAATTACAGATCGTTTGAACCTCGAAGCATCGTTTAAAACGAAATAATTAGTGCAGTTAGCTTCAGCTATCCATTTATCTAATTCGCTTCCTAACTATCGTAGTTAACAATCTAAACGTGATACATTAGGTACCACTTTCTTTGCTTAAGAAAAACATTATTTCGTGGGATGTAATTACGATTACATATATACATATTGAGGATAAATTTTTACCTTTAACGATATTTTAGGTGTTAATTGCTTCCCCAAACCTTTTCCTAAGCGTCTCCCTCTAACCCTCTATTCTATAACAGTATGTACATACATATTCCTTGGACATATTACTATTCTATTAAGAGAAAGGATATGGACCTTAATCTATCATGATACTCCATTACACAAGTATTTTAACTGGTGGTAACTTCTAAATATATATATAATTCAAAGGTGGCTGACTGACTGACTGACATAGTGATTTATCAACACCGCCCAAACCACTGGACCGATCGGGCTAAAATTTACATGTAGGTAGATGTTATGAGGTAGGCATCCGCTAAGAAAGGATTTGGATTAATTCTACCCCCAAGGGATAAAAAAGGGGATGAAAATTTGTATGAAACTTTGTCAGTTTTAAACCGATCGGGCTGAGACTTTGCATGCATAAAACTACTATGACGTAGGCATCGTACAATGCAGACGAAATCGCGATCACCAGCTAGTTGTATATAAAAGGCTAATTTGTAAATTGACAATTCAAAAGTGCTTTAAAAGTCTACTTGAATAAAGTATATTTTTAATTTTAATTCGAATTTGAACACCGAGCAAAAGATGAATTTTAGGCACTAGAAAAATCTTCAATTAGTCTGGATTTCAATGGTCACTTCGTTGAGATCAACGTCCTATTGGGTCATCTCGACTGAATGATTTATGCACATCACCGGGGATATTGCAAAACCGCGTATCTAGATTTTATATAAAATCTAAATTTGAACTAAATATTAAATTACTAAATATTTAATAAGGCCTTTTCCATTACGTAGTGTATTATATTTGTAGTTTCACCGACGATATGTCAAGATTAATTTATATTAAGTATTAATTTTAGAAATGCTTGTCTTTTATCAATAATTAATTTGATTCAAAAATAGATTTTATTGAAAAAGCTAGTTACGTGGGTTTGCGCCACCCCTGACGATATTTAGTCACAGACACCAGTGTCTGACTAATATAAGGCAAGACACACTTAAAAGTTTTGCTCTCATTATTTCATATAGATTTACATAAGTTGTTTACAATTTTTTTACATCTGAAAGCATTCACTGTCAGTGCGTTTATACTTTGTTACTCACAGCTTTTGTGAGGTTACCTAGTTTAATAGGATACGAAGTTGTTTTACGTCAATTACGAGAATAAGACTTACAAATGTAATAACCTAACTCGCTAGCTTACTAGCACAGAACGTGAAGTGCTTACATAGCGCCATGTCAGTTAATGTCAGTGACTGGTGCTAGTAACTGGATACATATAAATATACATTCAAGGATATATAGGAAACAGTGAAATTTATGTTATGGCTTAGTGGGACTGCTTGGGTTGTTACAGGGCCATTAGTTATTCCCCTATGAGACAGTGAATTTTCCCGACTGCGCGACGCAAAGAAGCGTAATGTGTTTATCAGTCTACGTATGTATGTATGTTTGTTTGAATGCATGTATGTATGTAGGTTTGTACCCTTGTGGCACCATTTAGACCAAACACGTAGGTCGTCTAATAAATATTACGTGGTTTGAATGAATAATTTAAATAAAAATTTGGAAAAATCAAAATAAAAAAACAATTTAGTTCGACGAACTATGTCAAGTGGGGTATCGTTAAAAAGGTATTTAAAAATGAGTATTAGGTATCTAATATCGATTTTTCGTCAGAATTATCGTTTAGAATCTATAACGATGAAACGTTGGTTAATATCGATTCTCACTCAAAGTCTATTAGACAGAACTTATATTGTATATATGTATATATGTACTTATACATATATACAATATAAGGTACTGCTGACTGCTAATGTTCTTTTTGATTTTTAGGGTTCCGTACCTTAAAAGGAAAAACGGAACCCTTATAGGATCACTTTGTTGTCCGTCTGTCTGTCTGTCTGTCTGTCTGTCTGTCTGTCTGTCTGTCTGTCTGTCTGTCTGTCTGTCTGTCTGTCGGGATGTCAACCCTTTTTTCTCAGAAATGCATAGACGTATCATGTTGAAATTAATATCATATACTCAAGTCTACGATGACATGCGGCCGTGAAAATATTAAAGTTCTAAGTCAACGCAATCAAAAGATAATGGAAAATATGTCGTATATTTTGACCATTTTAGCGTTTTCGCAAGGGAATCAAAACCTATAGGGTACTTCCCATTAACCTAGCACGATGAAATTTGGCAAGAAGTAAGATCTTATGGTACAAATAAAGGAAAAAATCTGAAAACTGTAAATTTTTGTATGTATGTTTGTCTGTTTGTAAGTTTGTCTTTCAACCTTTTTCTCAGAAACGCGTGAAGGTAACAAATTTTTATCAACGTCAAGTACTCAGATTTGTAATTACTAAGAGCTGTGAAAAAATCAAACTTCTAAGTTAACGCAATCAAAAGATACGGTCATTTATATCACATATTTTAAGTATGATAGCGTTTTTAACGTTTTCGCAAGGGAATCAAAACCTATAGGGTACTTCCCATTGACCAAGCATTATGAAATTTGGCCAGGAGCAAGGTCCTTTAGTATACATAAAGGAAAAAATCCGAAAACTGTAAATTTCTGTTCGTGTGTCTGTCAGTCTATACGTCTGTCTTTCAACCTTTTTCCCAGGAACGCGTAAATGTATCAAGTTGTAAATTGATCAAGGGGAAAATATATTAATCTTAGAATTAAAATTATATGTACTTGTAACAAATTAACATAGAAGTTGACCATGGTCAAAAAAACAATTTTACAAACACTGAGAAGAAATTTGTATCAATACGAAAACATTAAAAAGCAGCAAACCTTTATAAACAACGCAATGCAATCTATATATCGTAGCTAACAAAATGATAGCGCGATGCAGCGTACAGCTAATGCCATCTATTACAACATTATGACATTAACTGTGATACAATTCTGCTCGATTAATAAAAATTTTTATTTTAATTATTATTTAAACGCGCTAAAAATTATAAAATAAACTTTTCATTTAAAAGTTTTATCGTCGATTTATAACGTCATTACGTAATTAACATTCAATATAAGAGCTTCACGCGATTTGATTTAAGTCGAGTACTTAAATCAATATTGACTTAGTACGAAAATTTTAAAATTAAATTTAAATAGATCGAGTTATTTGATTTACTTCTTTATCTACACATATAAGTCTTCTGGTTATTAGTAATATAATTAGTTATTTATAAATAAACAATTAGTTTTGTTCGAATTAAGGACTAATTATTTTCGTCTTGGCAACACTAATATATATTTCGATATTTTGATTGATAATGTAAATCTAAATATTTAACGAACGTAGTGCAGGGGTAGTGGAGTGTAGTAGAATATAAATAAAAATAAAACGAGAATAAAATATAATATAATTATGTTGTTAATGTCAGTCAACAAGTTAGTTCATTGTCAAGAGATGGCGCTAGGTGTATCCTGAATTGCGCTATAACTTTTTTTTTTTTGAAAGTATAAGGTGTATTAGTACTTAAAATAAAATTTTGTGTTTCCATGGATTGCATCCATGATCGTGTTTTAAATTAAAGTGCTCCTAAGTAGTTTCAAAATAGTTTTGGGACGTGATCCATATTTACATAATATTTGATTATATTTAAGCGACTTCTAATACGGAGTGTTTTCAATTTGACCTTGTATTTAATTTTTTTTTTATGTTTGTTCGCCGATTACGCCGCCATTTGGGTACCGATTTTTTTTGTTTGAAAAGGTATACTTCCAAGGTGGTCCCATTGTCTTCAGGTCAGGATCAGATGATGGGATCCTGGAGAAATTGAGGGAACTCCTCAAATATTATAGGCAAGCGTATACCGATTTAGGTATTTTTGATAGTAACTTATGTTGGAACTGATGATGAAGACCACAAATAGCGTAGATGGGTTAGTCTTATATAGATTTCTATAAGTTTGTACGGAACCCTCGGTGCGCGAGTCCTACTCGCACTTGACCAGTTATTTTAATTAATTAAATTTGTTTCTGTTAATGGGTTCTGTATTATATGACTCAGTTACAAGGAAGTATACAGGCTAAGTGAATCAGTAACATTACATGGGACATCACTTATTAAAGTACCCAAACTTTCCCATGAATCAGCGACCACTAATGCATTTTTCATGTAAATTTCTATAAACAACTTACATTATTTGCAACTCGGTTAATAATAAAAGCAAAGAAAGTAAATAATTATGCTTTGGAGTTAGTTTTGTTTTTAATAAACATTTAAAAAGATGATAAATGACATCTATATATTAATAAGTGAAAATTTGGCGGACGGACGAGTGTGAAATTTCGCATACTTGTAGTTGGACGCTTATAAGCAATACGGTGTCAAGCCACACAGACTTCATTTTGAGAAAATGGCGTCTAAAGATGTCAAACCCATTTTTAACAAATTTGTTTGAAGACGTATATTTCCATCTTTTCTTTTCTATTTCTATAAAATGTGTAATGAATTTAAAGCAGATTGATTTATTTAATGTGTTATCTAGTAAAAATTTTTTCAAATATTTGAGAATATTGTATAAATTGCAAAAAATGGACCGTACTTGAAATTCGAAACATTAAATTAAGTAACTTTTTTCTGTACTTATTTAGTTTATATGTCTTGATATTTTTTCGAATAATGTTAAATAGGTGACGAAGTATCATAATACATTAATATCTGCAAATTTGACTTTTTGTGGGTTGACACATTATTGCTTATCAGTATCCAGTTTATATAGAGAAGGAGTGCACACTCACACGTAACATTACTCACACTACCATGCATTTGACACACACACGTATATATACTCTTTTGTGGATATTCAAACTTATTATATTAATTGCGCTCGAATTTCGACAGCTGAGTGACCAATAGTTTAATCAAAAATCAATGCTAAAGTAGTTATCCTCGTAAGCGCCTAAAACCTTCGCAAAGACCAGACAAGGTTAAATATTAAACGTTTCAGTTGTAGACAAGGAAAAATTTCAAAACATTTTAAAAATGTATTCACGTGATTCATCGAATGCTTAAATCCTTTTTACAAGGGCCTAGCAGTTTCCAGCAGCTTTGCCCGCGTATACTTAGGAAATTGGTATTTTACAAACTTTCAAGCCTGTTATTAACCTCTTAGAAGATGGATTTTAAAAAATCCTTTCTTTGTGCACTCTTACAATATTTAAGGAACGTTTGTGCAAAATTTCATGTTTGTGGCCCCAGCGGTTTCAGCTCGGCGTTGATCATACAGTGAATATGTCAGCCAGTTCGTTTTGATTTTTTCATATTTAGATTTGTTAACAAACAAATTCATTAATCACCCCACAAATTAATTTTTAAATAGCTATTTAGACTTACGAACGGATATTCATATACTTTAACAATTAAATTTGACAAATAACTGTTAAATTCAATTCAATTCTTAGGTTTAATGGCTTTTAGTTTTGCCATATGAGCACGGATAACTTCGCCAATGTCACGTAGAATGGAGAAGACACGAAAGAGGTTGCTCAGTGCGGTTGAGATTACGAACTCATAAATTTTGAAAACAGGCGAAATAGTTGGAATTTCATTGTTAATCCATTACACAAATAACTATATAGATTTTTCAAAAGGTTTTTCAAATGTTGAGAGAAATAAATTTACTAATCGCCACATATATGTTTCAAATGTAGACAGACGCGTTTTCGCAATGGTCACTGCAACTGACTAAAGCGCTAACGGTCGCGGGTTCGATCCCCGCTCACGGCAAACGTGTGTATTGGCCATACGGATGTTTGTCGTGGTCTGGGTGTTTGTGTTAATGTTGTGAGTGTTTCCGGACCCCCGACACAAGGTCGTGAGATCTTAATGGGGGCCGTTGAGTGTGATGCGTTATTTTAACAATTTTAACAAAAAATGATTTGACAAATTTATTATTATAAATTTGTCTAAGTTTCTGATATTATTTGACAAATTAAAATTTACCAATACTATATGTTTGTAGTGAACAATTTCGGTGTCTAGCTGTATAGACTTGTCTATAGGCTAAGTGAGGTGTCGAAAGGACGAATCAAAAGACGGTATTGAATAAAACGTTGAAGTGATGTAATGTTCGTGAAACGGGTCGATTCATCCAAGGCTGGGCCGGTGCGAACACCGATCCTATTATCACACCGTAGAATTTGATTATTACTGTTTATTTTTCACAGCTACGGATAGAAAAAAAACAGTTTTCTAGCAATCAGCCTGTATACCAAACTGTATACCAAATGTTTTTTTTTATCAATTATTTTAACACCAGAACATTCTACATGAGTTGTTATTTTATTTATTTTTTTCGTGTTAGTATTAAAGTGACCGAAATCGAAATCTGTGTGGAATAAGTTAGCTAAGTTGTTAATTAAAATTTAGTTACATAAAACTTTGTGCTTCATAATCTATGATGTTTAAAATAATAAAGATCCATTCCATCAATATTTTGTGAGATTAAAGTCAAAAGCGTAAAACCTTTTTTGCGTTCTCTGGCAAAGAATGTAAATTTATGAATTCATCCCCCTTCCCCTTCTCAGTCCCTTTAATACTTATACTTTACGTAGAATATTTTATTTATCCTACATACCTACATCTAAAATTAATCAAAATAATTTCTTATTTACAAAATTAGGTAAGTGTTGACAACATAATTTACCTTTACTTATTACAGACTTAAACCGAAATTCTGTAAATCATCATCTACCTAGCATTTTTTCTGGTAAAACCGAGAACTACATATTGACAAATTACTAATTTTTAGACAGAGTGATTGCCATCTGAGCTCCACAAACCTTGAGACCAAGAAAGCAAGCATTTACACCAAAATAATCTCCCTACTAAGAATAACGATTAATGTCAATATTGTGATAACAACACTGGCATGGTCTTTAGTTAGTTCTTCGCTCCTGAGTCATAGCGTGATTTTATATTGTCTACATCCTTCCTCAATAAACGTGCCATTCAATACAAAAATATTTTTTGCTAATCGAATAAATAGTTTTAGAGTTTACCCCCTACATACAAACTTAGAAACAAATGGTAGCTCTTTATAATTTTTATTTCTCTTAATTAACCCTAATTAATCGCTACAGTACGGTGTGAGTGCTGCCCAGTTTATAAATGGGCTAGGTCTATTGTTTCGTGGTTGTAATCGCATAGCTATATGTACATATACTTGCTATTCTCAAACAAAGAATATCTATTTGAGCTGGATGTGAAATGAAACTTGGATTTTTATTTTTCGAAATCTAACGTAAAACGAAAAATATTTTGGCGTGTTCATTCAGAACTAAACACACGTTTAGTTTTTGTTATTTTAATTTCAAGTTCCATTGTTGATACAACGGTGTTTTTTACCAATCACGACGTACTTGAAAAAAAATCATCTAAGAAAATAAGTTCCTTGATTTCTTCTCGTGTCTCAGGTTTACCATTTAAAAAACCGTAGTAGAATATGAATTCCTAATTCTGTATGTAAATATTTTAATTTCGATTTTGACTTATAGTTTTTGTTTTGTGATAATAGCGGGCAAGCATACGTTTCAGTTAAGCTTTCAGCTCCCTCGCTAAGATTGACATTTAAGTCTATGGTAAATGGATTTTGATAATTGAAATTTTGTTAATTATTTTCATCCCTTATTTCAGTAACTTCGCCCTTTATTTTTATTTCTATAAAAAATAATAAATATATGAATAATGCGATCGCTTCCAGGCCCGAAAAAAAGGTCCCGCTTAGTATCTATCGCGGTTTCTTCTCAGGCCTGAGGTTATACTTTTCCGAAACCGTGATAGATTTATTTTCTTGACGTACAAAAAGAGAATGTCAATTCCTATTTTGAATGAAAGTACTTTGATTTTGATTTTTAATTGGTAAACGAGCAGGTGAGACAGCTGATATTAAGTGATCACTGCCACCCAGGAACATTTGCAGCAACAGAGGAACCACAATTAGCCAGCTCAAAAAGGAATAAGAGATGATAGGAGATAATAATGAGAGAGTGAGTTAAGCTCCCAGCTTCCTCATCTACCGTACGAAACACAGCTGTATTTGGTACTTTACGCCGATATTTTGTGAGAGTGAGTAAGAGAGTAATTACATATTTAAGCACATAGTGGTTCTTTTAAAATAACCTATAATGAAAATTTTTCTGTACAAAAAACGAAACGGATAAGTACTATTAACATAATACCTATAATTCATAATAGAATAAAAATTAAGGGTAAAACACACCACTAAGCTTCATAAAATATGCATTAAACAGATATTTCATGTAAAAAGACGTAAAAATCCATTAAAATCACAAGACTAAAGCTTATTTAGCACAAGGCCGGCGCTTTTGTAAGTCAAACGTACTGTTACTAGACTGTACGATGAAATTATTGTCTGTCCGTAGTAATTTATATAAATTTATATAATAATAATAATAAACATATATAATAAATAAACAAACACATATTCATCAAGTATATGATTGAGATTATTATTAAAATAGTTTATTTTTTATATTACAAGAATCTAACGTAGAATCTACTTTATTTTTTATCCAACTTCCAAAAAATGAGGAGGCTTTTAATTCGTTTGAGACTTTTTTTTTTATATGTTCAACGATTACTCATAAAACAGCTGTAGTGATCGCACAAAATAATGTTACAAAATTTTCTAGGTTTCCAATAAATAATAATAATAAGCCGATAAGCTTCATTCTTTATACAAAAATAACGATATAAAATACTGTACAACTACCGAAAATTAACTTAAATAATAAACAAGACTTAAGTAATTTAAAAAATTCAAACCCCGACTGTCTAATAACAAGTTGTTATTAAAGCGTTGTTGAAATGATTTTAAATTTTCGCGATTTATAACATTCATATTTAATATAACGGGTCTTATCGCGATAACTAATGGTAGTAATACTTTTTTATTGTCCGATGTTTCGACGAAGTTGCATCCGTCGTGGTCACGAACTTGTTGAGAGTCAGCTCGGGCAGTAAAAAGGTATTACTACCATTAGCTATCGCGATAAGACCCGTTATATTAAATATGAAGTTATTGAAATGGTTGTTATTTAATAAACTTAAAAACACCTCCCACTTTAAAATCAGGCAAACGGCACAATGGTCCTCCAGTTTTGACAGTTTACATTCTCTGAGTTGATTTTTGCTGACGTCATAGGCTATGAAAATCCGGCCAGCTCGTGACCACGACGGGTGCAACTTCGTCGAAACGTCAAAAAAAGTATTACTACCATTAGCTATAGCGATAAGACCCGTTATATTAAATATGAAAAAATATAAATATAACAAGCAAATCAGCGCGCAAGACATAGAGAAGTATAATTTAATAGGCGCAGCGATGTTCAAAGGAAGGTCGGGACAATACCCTACAACTAAATGGTCGAAGTCACGATATTAACGTCGCTACGGACCTCACAAAGTGTGCCTTTGTCGCTTTTTCACTGGGTTTGTGTAAATAGCAACGACCTACAATCTTGCTTTCAGAATTTGAAACTATACAATCTTGGCTGACTCGAATATTTCGAAATTAAATAATTAGGCCAATATTGTTTTGAAATATTATGTTTTGAATATGTGTATTATCAAAATGAATGTATTTTCTTTTTAATTTACTTTTTATACTTGGTTTACGTTACATTTCAATTTCGATTTAAATCTTTTTCAGGTAGCTAATTATGATAAATGATCACTATTATATAAATACTGAATACTAAGAAATTCTTAACTCGACATATCAAATCCAAACTATTAATTATATGAAAAAAGTATTCTTGTATTTATTATCTGTTTTTAGAATTTGGTTTCTATGTTCAATAATAATTTAGTTTGAATAAACCATAGATACGAATTTATAACACTGAATTATTTTATCTACACTTATGTTCGCTTAGTACTATTACTTGTATACCTAAGTCGAAAAGCAAAAGCATTTTTATATTCACCGTGACACAATTATATAGTCTAAACTGATCTTACTTATTCACTTTTTTGCACAACAATTAAAAAAATATTGAGCAAAAAGAGAGCTAAACGCTAAACAGTATTATCTCCCAACCAATCAAATTACTAAACCGATTTTGATAACAGTTCTGAAACTAATCTATATACCTACCTACCTTTCAAATAAAAAAAGAATTTTCAAAATCGATTAAGTAATTACGGAGTTCTGAGATAACAAACATTAAAATAACATACACTACTAATTGGACACTGATAAGCAATACTGTGTCAAGCCACACAAACTCATTTTTATTAAATTAATTAGTGTAAATGACTTGATTTTTTAAAAATAATGTTAAATAGATTATGTAGTATCAGAATACATCAATATCGCTGAATTTGACATTTTGTGGGTTGACACATTATTGCTTATCAGCATCCAATTGAGAACCTCCTATAGACTACCCTATAACCTAGATGTTATTACGTAAAAGACTCCTAGATCACCTGTTTCAGATGTCAGTATAATAAAATGTGAAATTATTTTTCAGCACGACAAAGAAAAATACCATTAGATATAATAGGCTGTCAGCTTATCAACTACAGTTCACTAACTTTGAATGTGATAAATTTTATTTACTGAAATTGATAAAGATTTCATAAAAAAAAATATATTTGGGAGATTAAAAAAATGTTTATAACGATAAATATTATATCTGTGCAAAATTCACTACATTGTAATGTATTCGAAATAAAAGTAAAACAAATCAAGATAATCAAAACATAAATTAAGTTTTAACATAAAATTGATTCACGAACAATATACAATAGATTTCAAATCGAACAAAAGAAAAATGAAAATAACATAAAAAATTCACAACTTTATGAGTTTCACAATAACCCGTAATATACAAAAGCAAATCTCATTCGTAAAACTAACGTATTCAATACTAAAAAAAACATAAATAAATAACACGGACCCGACAAAATATATCTGTCTCTTTTGCACATTCCATCCAAACAGAATAAAGTAGCAACACAGCAAAAATTGAATTTCTGATAAGCAATTATGAATTTTGTTACTCAGTAGGAAAAACCATTTTTGCCTACTCTTGAAATATGTTTATAGTTACGCAATATTGTGAAGTTTAACCACAAACTTGAATCTAGCTGATGTCCAGTACTCTTGTATTATGAATCCTTTTGCTAAGTCAAAAGGATCATTTTCGTCTGCTCTTGAAATATTGATAAATTGCACAATCATAGTGAAGTTTGCGTATAAACTTGAAGATAGTCGCGTTATACTCTTGCGTTTTGTGTGACGTGTTGATAACACTTTTATCAGAGATAAGACGTTTTGATAGTTTTAAACTGATTTCGTAGTATTATTTACGTTATTTGTATCATTCTTTCTTTTTAGTTTCGTATAAGTGTGTTACATTCGACATGTAATAGAACAACCTTGAAAATATTGTGTTTTTGATGATTTGTGCGTATATCTCGAAATAGTTCGTACATTCTACTGTGTTTTATATTAATATCAAGTCAAGAGGAATTGTTAATACAATGGATGTCAGTAATAATTATAAATACGAAGACAAAATTACATTAAGTGAAGAATTTCCGGAAAATATACAAAAATCGATACACGATATCATTAAAAGAGAAGGTTTCACATCTCACAGTATAGAGGTTAGGAAAATATCGACCGGTGGTAACAATTTCTTGGGTGAACTTTACGAAATAGATGTCATAGGTAAAATAAATGAAGAAAACAAAGAAACGAATATATTCTTAAAACGTATTATTCACAACGATGATTTCAAAGTATATTCTATACCAGAAGTATATGAAAAAGAAGCCTTTGTTTATAAAGAACTAGCTAAACTATTTAATGAATTACAAGAAACCGCTGACGTCCCAAATGAAGATAGATTCAAAATGGTCAAAAGTTACGATGAAACAACTGGCGAAGTTATTATACTTGAAAATTTAACTAAAAAGGAGTTTAAAACAATGCCTAGAATGGACGTTATGTCGATAGAATTCGCTACGTTATCTATAGAACAATTGGCAAAATTCCACGGACTATCTTTCGTGTTACAAAATAGGAAACCGGATTATTTTGAAAAGAATATTAAAACAATAAAACAGTCGTTTGTATATGATGATTATTGGAATGAATTTGTAAAAAATATGTGCAAAGTGTCCACTTTGAAATTAAATGGTGTTACGAAAGGGAAAGTCGATAAATTCGTTGAGATATCTTTAGATAAATATCCTAAGTACATGAATGGGTTAATCTCGAGTATCAAGTGCTTGTGCCATGGAGATTATAAAATGAATAACGTTCTGATGAGAGATAAGGCAAGTAATATATAATATATCAAAAATTAAAAAAAAAATATATGTTTTGATGAATATAATAATGATATATTTAAATTATTATCATAATTTAACTTAACTTTTTAAATATATGTAAAAATAATCGTCCAAAAGCTACTTTACATAATTCAGTAGTCTTTTCTGTCGTTAAAACGATGATTTAAATTCGTTTTTATGAATAGTGGAACAATAAGATACAATTTAATGTAGCGAAATCAGCAACTTCCTTTTTAGGCCTTGGCAGAACATAGCCTTAGCGCATTTGCGTTGGCATGCAATAAAAAAAGTATAAAGTAAATTAACCCACAATGTCCCACAGCTGGGTAAAAGCCTATCCTATTAAGAAACAGGTTTAGATCTTAATTCACAACGCCGCTCCACTGCAGGCTAGTGGATATACATGTGTCATAATTTCTCCAGGCACATGCAAGTTTCTACCCGGAGTTTATACCCGCGATCATCGGTTGAGATCGATATGTCCTAACCACTAGGCCATCTCGACTCATATATACAGTTGTATATTGTATAAATTCATATTGAATATATATTTTTATGTATAACTTTACATACGAATAAGTTAAATCTAAACCGAAAAAAGGTGTAAATAATGAGAAAAGAAGTAATATTTATGCTTCATAGATATAATACTCGTATTTAACACATGAATATATAAATATATAGTATACTTATTCATATACTAAGTTAATACGTACTATCGTTCATTGAAATTCAATACAAGCATTTACCAAGTAATTTACCTAATGGGCATCCAATTAACCGACTAATCAATAACTATGCAATGAACCTTCATCGACGTGCCATTCGACCTGTTTTATAAAATTATAATTATTACTATAAATGGAAGCTGATAAGCAATACTATGTCAAGCCACACGGACTTCATTTTGAGAAAATGGTTTCTAAAGATGACTTTAATTTTTTTTAAATATGTTAAATACACGACGGTTTACACATTATTGCTTATCAGCATCTTAATGTGAATGTAAATACCTTTTTGCTTTTACGAACTCAAATATTCAGCTAATCTTTATAAAATTTTGCAATCTTTGGGACACGAGCGTAGCCAGGGCCGGATTTACTAAGTGCCGCCCTGGGGCACAGTGAAAAATTCCGCCCGTTTATATAAATCATTACGTAATTATTATATAAATAACAATAGTAACTACTAACTAACCAATAGTAAAAGTAGTAGATAAAGCACTCTTTAAAAATAAAGAGTAAATTTAGTGGAGTACACTAAATTTTAATTAAAAATCTTAAAAAAATCTCTCACACTCCGAATTTTGCCGCTCTGGCCAGTGGCTCCTAGTGTCTCTATTGCAAATCTAGAGCTAGGCGTAGCTATAACTTTCATATGGGAGGGGTCCATCCCAGAGAAGTGTCAGTAGGGAGGGGGTTGAGTCCAAAGTAAGCTCCACCCTTACTTTGGGCCAACGGAGTTCGGATCGAGTGGAACACCTGATGTTAAGATCACTGCCAAACATTTGCACCATAGCAACCACAAATGCGTTGCTAGTTTAAAAATGATTAAAAGGTTAAAGGGAATATCCAGCGGTGACAGGAATTATGTAGAGGGTTAGACTTCCGGCTCTCACTAAACATACAAAGCTCAGCTATATTAAATACTTCACCCCGATCGTCTGTGAGAGTGATATACTGCCCCGGTCCGGTCAGCCCATAAACGAACTAAAGGCTACAGCTATGCATCTACCTTAGTTATATAATTTAATCCTACATTTGACCTCAATTCTCTAAGTTCATATTTTACGTCAAAAAGCAAACTATTTCATTCTCCAAAACCTTTTATACCAAAATAACAAAAATGTAGACAGATATAGAGATACGTTCGCATTTCTAATATTAATATAGTTTATACTCAGGATAGTACTTTAATTTAAGATTTTTTTAATTCTATTAATATAAAAGATTATCAATTATTGTTGTTTTAAATACTTTAAATAAAGAAGTGAAATAATAAAATCCATTTTGGACGTTATTCTTAATTATCTATTAAAATTTGTCTTATTTGGTGTAAGTTGAGCAGTTCAGCGTTTGAACTCTCTCGAAATGACAATTCTCGTTATTAAATGTACAATCGTTTTAATTAATATTTCAAAGGAATGGTACATTATAAAATGATAAACATTGATTCAGAAATATTCGTTATTTAGAACGAGAAAATTCATCTCAAGAGAAATATTAAAAGATTTTAAATTAAAATATTTAAAATAAATATGAAAATTTATACTAAAAAATGTTCCCGTGAGGGTATTACACTTATGTATAAGTTTTTCTTTCAGACTTTTATAAGGATTTACTGTTAATGTCTCATTTTTGACAGACTCACAGCTTTCGTATTTTTTTATTAATTTTGTTTAACGGCTCTGGATACAAGTCCTTTGAAGCCATTCTTAAAATATTACAATACTTATCTATTATAATTACATTACAACATAATAATTTTGTAACAGTTTTACATACGAAATTATAAAAAGACTTAAAATATATAGGATTTCACGATAAACCTTGGATAACAGCTTTCGTAACCTAAGTAACTGTTACCAGGTTACAAACGCAATTCTCGCCTAATAATAATATTAAAACAAATTACATTACAAACATTGTAATTTTTCATTACAAAATACGCAAATAATAATTACATTTTTCTGTCTTTAATATTTCTTGTTATTACGAGGTTAACGACATTTTATTTACAAGATGGCGTCGTCTAAATGTCATTTTATATAAATTAATGGTTCTCATCCCTCGGCCAGCTAAATCTGATAAAACGTCAAAACTGTTATAGTTATATACAGATCATTTTAAAAAATTCTGAAAAATGAAATCGTTTCTAATATTTATATGGATTGTGTTATTTCTAAGGTCGGTTAATAATAAATTAAATATTGTATGTATTATGTCATATACGATTATATATGGTTTTCGATAGACCGTTTAGGTAGTTAACCAATGGTTTAGCTTTCTATATGATGATATTAAATAATTATAGATATGTTATAAGCTCATTTCGGCACCGAGAATGCCGGACACTTTGGACGATGTTGCCTAACAACCAGCATTGAAAAGCATGTAATAGTCGTAAATAGGTGCAGATTTTTAACGTCGAATAATTATAAATATTATTGTTTCTATAATAATGGTAGAATTTTTGACTACATTGTAATCAAAATCAGAATATTTTTATTCAAAATACGAATTAAGGTACATTTTCTTTTTGGGCGTTAAGAAATACGTCTACCATATAAATTAAGCTAATATTATAATGCAATGTTTCCTGAAAATAGTAGCTTAGTTTAATCAACAGTATCGCTATAATTATGACGCCGTTAACATCGATAACTTGCAATCTTGAAAAGGTTCGAGAAACTATAGTAGTAGGCGATAATAACATTTATAAAAACTCTCGTTAGTGATATAAAACAACTTGTAACCTGGAAACAACTTAACTAGATAACCTTACAAAAGCTGTTGCCCTCAAAAATAATGCACTGATAGTAAATTGTTGTGGGTGTAAAGAAATACCAGACAACGTATGTAAATCTGTGTAATCTAAGAACAAAACTTTAATTCTTAAAGGGTAATCTCACCGTACAGATATTTCCGCACCGCGATCACTACACGGTAAAATAAATTACATGACATGAATTGAAATTTAAACAAAATATTGCGAATGACGTGAAAATATTTCTGTATCATGTTCATTAATTCATTATTTGTAAAACAACTGATTTTTTGATTGAAATAACGTCATTAATTAATTTTCATATTACTAATTCCGCAATTCAAACTTTGACTTTAACGAAACTGAGATCGTATATGTTTATACCCATATATGTATATATGTCCTTATGTAACATAAGTTAGTCACTATATATATAGTGACCTAACCTAGTAATTTTTCTTTGTAACTTGATAATTATTAATAAAGTTTTAGATACGGCACATATAGCAATACTTAAAGCATTGAGTTTTTGGTTTATATTGCACAAAATACGAAAAACACTACACATTAAAATTATTAGATACACATACAAAAACATGATAAATATATCAACAACAGATAACCCATTGACACAATTATCCACGCATCCACCCTCACCCTATTCCAGAATCATAACCAAGTCAATATTAATAAAACCATCTTCTCCACAGGACGGTCGAACAGCAGAAGTAATACCGATCGACTTCCAGCAAATATACTACGGATGTCCGATCGTTGACCTCATATACTTTATCTACGCTGCTAGCGATCGAGACTTCAGAAAACAACACTTAAATTATCTAAAAGATCTATACTATGAGAACTTAACGAGGTTTCTTAACTACTTCGCTATTGACGTCGCAACAGTGTGCCCGAGGGATGAATTTGAAGAATGTTTCAACAACAGTATGGAATATGCTTTGATGTATACGTTGTATATGCTGCCAATGTTCTTCGTGTGTGACGATGTACCGGATTTGAGTAAGGATGAGCTGTTGGAGATGAATATAAGAGTTGATGATCGCTTCTATGATAGGATGCAAGGGATCATTGACGATTTTGTTGATTTGGGTGTTATATGAGTTTTGATGGAATAAAATTGTTTGATGGACTTTTCGTTTTATTACTCTTTGTTTAGATAATACACATGGATTTTTATTTTAATGTTCAATAAAAATTAGTTTTACTAAAATACGTCAAACAGTCTAGTCGCGTTTCTGTGTCTTCATTTTAATATTCATTTAATCCGATGTTGATATATTAATTAAAATTAATAAAAATATTAACACACTAAACCAATTTTTAAAAAAATGTGTTAACTTGTGTTTATTAGAGAAAATTTATAGATTATAAATTTTAAAGATAATAAAACATAAGTTGAATTTTGGATATGAAATATGAATTACAATATTGAAAATATCAACAAAATTATACACAATAAATATCATCCATAATAGTACATATAAAATATCCACAACTCTTTTCGAAGTTCATAAACGCTTTGCGCAGTGCTGCGGAGAAGTGCGCGAAACGTGACCTAACCTAACCGAAGTCAATGTATTGCCATTAGCTGTTAAAATATTTTTGTCCACATTTCATATCGATGCCACGAAGATTAAAAATTCTAACTTATATTTTGTTGGATCGATGCTTTGCGTCGAATCAAAATAATTTTATTTTATTCTATTTTTTAAATTTTATAAATTTTTACGACTCCCGTAAATACCTGGTAAAACATTTTTCTTGTTTTTTTTTTATCTTATTTATTTATTTTTATTGATATCGAGATTATATTTAAGAATAACGATAATAATATTCTAACCCATTAATCTATAGAAAATATCGTACATAAACATGACTAAAGTTTAATTTTTTCTGAAGACAAAGTTTAATCAAAATAACTTTTTTCACTGCAAAACAAAGAGTCGTTAAATCATATTCAGAAACGCAATCATGCACAGACAATAAAAAGTCCCAATACTGTAATAATCGTCAAAAAGTTATATTTCAAAATAAGTCTATAATTTGTAAAGAGTCAGAGGTCAATGTACCGTGGCAAGTTCTGCGTCCTATTGATGGAGTCACAGCGAGCACTTTTGTTATACACGCACGAAATAAAATGAACTCAATTGTAACTAATGCAGTGATTTAAACTTATTTTCAGTGATTATATGATTGTAATACAGTAAATAGTTAGGTATCCAATACCTAATCATAATAATACCTTTTTATTTCGACGTAGTTTCGACGTTTCGACGAAGTTGCATCCGTCGTGGTCACGAGTTCACGACGGTCAGCTTCGAAACGTCGAAACGTCGGGAAATAAAAAAATTATTATGATAAGTTATCGCGATACGTCCCGTTACATAAAACATGAAAAATATAAATTGCGAAAGTTTAAAATGCATAAGGTCTCCTTGATTTCGTCTGCGTTGAAATTTTTAACCTACATCTTTACGTTGTATATAAAGTATCTTATATCCTTCTCCAAAGTCCAACTTATATTTATATCAAAATTTCTTCAGCGGTTTTTGCGTAAAAATATTACATACACACAGACGGACGGACTATTAAATTTCGTGTCGCTAACAATAAATATAACTTAAGTCTTCCTCAATTTTAAATTTCCAGAAAATTCTACAATCACAGGTAAAAAATAATGTTCATCAACCCTGATCGGAGCCATTATTGCTGCAATATCCAATACATATATACTTGGTAAAGAACGTCGCTATTTCTAAGAAGCAAATATTATTGGTTTTCGTGATTGCAGCTCATAAGCCGTCTTGCACATGCAAACCAGTCGTTTATGAAGTCGAGCGGCTGATATTAAAGTCTGATTTCCATTCAACGTGGAGCTGTATTATTTTAACTTTTTTTAAATATTGTTATTTTTTTAATAGTGGACTTCTTTATTGTCTATGGTTGGTACACTAATATGGTTGGTATACTAATATTATAATGATATAAAGATTGTTTGTAAGTTTGTATGTAGGGGGTAATTAATGAAATTTCTGATCCAATTTGAAAAATTATTTTTCAGTTCGACAGCCCGTTTATTGAGAAAGGCTACATTAAATCACGCTATGACTCACATGAGCGAAGCAATAAAGATAAACGCGAGAGACAACTATTCTCAAATAAACAGTGCGTTCTATATGTAATTTATGTCTAGACTAGCTGCCCCTTGCAATTTCACTTGCTTTTATGGTTACTGTTTCGCTACTATAAGTCGTAGCGTGATGTAATACAGCTTATATCCTTTCTTAACAAACGGGCTATCCAAACCAAAAATAATTTTCAAATTGGATCATTGGTTTCAAAGATTACACCGTACACACAAACTTCAACTGATCAATTTACCTCTTTACAATATTAGTATAGTCCTTCAATTCTATGAACACGTGAAAAAAAATAGCAGGACTTTTTTTATATAAATCAAATATTATATTTTATTAATTAAAAAAATAATAAATCTCATATTAACATCATTTTTTTAACATAAAATATTTTAAGCGTTTTAAATTCTTCTTACACTATCCTTATTGTAAACATTTATTTTAATTAAATGAAACATTCTTAACATAAATGCGAGTAATACGTATTTATATATTATTTTAGTATTAATTGTTCTACCAGTACTGTACAATGCCGTTGCATTTAAATATACGCTCACCCGCCACCTCTACATGAAATTATCGTAGCACGTATCGTAGCACGTAGCGGTTCATCAACCTCTACGCCCACTTTCATAACACCCCAGACGTGAACTTCCCAAGTTTCACAATTAAATTCAACGACTTATAAATGCATGACCAAGTTTCGAATGTTAAAAGAATGAACTTCGAAGTGAGTTCGGCCTTGTTAAGTTGTCGCGCCTCGCTATCATCCCTTGAATTTTGAACTTAAACTCATTTAAGTTCGACACTTGCGGCGCCTGTTTGTGTAGTCGTCAGGAAATCAATGGTGCAGCGCTGTATGGTACGGTGTTGCGAAGCAGTAACTACTTGTAATCAATTTTGTTTACAGCATTTATTAACAAAAGGATGTTAAACAGGAGACTGCGGCTAGTCTAACTATAGCCCACAGATATACGAGTGAGCTCGATCTGTGCAGTACCTCACTTTCACAGAAGATTGGCGTAAGGCAACTAAATTCGCTACGTTTCAAATTGTAAGAAAGAAAGTCAAAAGCGTAAACAAAAAAAAGAAATGCGGGCCCTTCGTCGTTTCTTTCTTTATTTCTGTATCTTTTTCCTCCCTTATTCCCTTTTAAGCTGGCAACGCATATGAGGCTACTCTGATGCCGCAAATTTCAAAAGGCATTACTCAGGTCGGATCCGGGGAGGAGGAGAAAGGGCAATTGCCCTCGGCCCATAATATATATATATATATATATGTATATGAGGTCGTGAGAGCAACAACGGCCTAACCAACATTGTTTACAAAATGATGTATTTATTATTCATCTCAAAAAATATTTCTTCTAGTCTTTGCACGAAAAATCAACTATGATTTATTATAAGATGGGAATCAAGATACGTTTATTGCATTGCTTTTTCAAAAAAAATTTAGGAGCTACAACAGTTTGACTTTTGTATACCTTAAAATTTCAACTCTGCAGATAGGCCGTTGTTGCTCTCGCAGCCTCATATATACCCTCCACTTTTTTTTAGTAATTTCCCGCCTCCCGACACGTAAATATTACCTTTACTCCTACATTCCACAAAAATTGCCCGCTCTCTGATCAAAATCCTAAATACGCGACTGGCAATAATCATCTAACATTAGTTGTCCTGCTTGTTCTTTTGCCAGCTACTTTATTATTTTTTTTTATAATATAATAAATAAAACATATTTAAAAAAAAGGTTAAAATGTACACAGGTAACAAATAATCTATATATATTGTCAAAGCTGCTAAAAAGTGACGTTATACCAATTATATAAATAGAAAATATTTGCCATTTCGGCTGTACCATAATCGGTTTACAGGCTTAATTCGAGCTGGCTTTAACCAGCTCTTTTGAATAATGTTTGTCACACCACGTTATTCGTAATGCTACTGCCGATTTATGGCGTGAATTCTATTTAAACTAACTATCACGTCAATTAATAATTACTCTTTATTATCAATGAAATATCTACATACGTGAAACAAAAGCTTTGTATTCCTTCTTACGAAAATTCCCTGGACGGAGAAGTGAAATTTCTTACACTGTTATAGAGAAGCAAAGGATGAATGATAATATTATTTTTAACTATGCATAAAATACGTTAAATCAATAAAAACATTACACAAAGTACCACGTATTCTACATACAGACATGCATATATACTGTTTTGTTTATAGTTAAAGTCTGTGGTCAATTTGAGAATAGATTATCTGTGGTCAGTCTTGAAATCGATTGAAAATTGAATTAATTACGGTCGACTTCCGTCCGCTAGGCGAACACTAATAATTATAAATATGTAACGTTCATTCTAGTTAACGTTAAAGTTGACAATATTGTTCTTTGACTCACACCATCACATGCAGGTTTCCTGACGATATTTTCCTTCGCCGCCGCGCTCGAGATGAATTTAAAGACAAATTTAGACTTTAAAAACTTAACGGTGCTAACCGGAGTTTGAACCCGCGATCATCGATTGAGATTGACGTGTTCTAACCAGTAGGCTATCTCTCCTCATCGTCGATTTTGTTATTCATAATAAGCTATTATCGTTATTGGTGTTTATGATACGAAAATGCAAGGCAGTTTCTTTTATGGCGTCAACTGTCTGGGAATAAAAGTTCGTAATAAAACCCCGGTACTCAGTCTTCCGTACTAACTAAACCTGCATATTTTAATTTATCTTTACTGATATCTATTACAAGTGTATAATATATCTACTAAGGCTATAAATATTAGCCCAAAGTAACTCTGTGTCTGTATGTTATGTTTTCACGCCTAAACCGCTGAACAATTGATAAAATTGGTACTTATATAGAAACAGTGTATCAATTTAAAAATTCACAAAAATATAAGTAATAAAACTAAAGCCAGGTTACGAACAAGATATTTAAAAAAAATCGAAAAGACTTCAAAATACGTTCACTTAGATAACATACGTATTCCAGATATTTTTATTTTAAAATCAAAATACGAAAACGATTTTGACAAAAATTTAATGGAACAAATAAGAGGTTAAGGAAATCGGTAAAACTCTTCAAGTAATCGGTGACCACAGATAAAAAAAGCCCCGGCGAATTAAAAACCTCCCTTTGTAAAAATCGGTTAAAAATCTGCCACCAAAAAAGTACTAAAATCGTATAAAAGCGAATATTATGTTCAAATACATCAATGAATATAAAAGCAAGTTGGTGGTATGAATTTATTTAAATATTATATTATCATCGCATAATATTCAAAGAGATAATTCATTCAGTGTTTATCGTTTGATACGTCGAAATAATTATATACAATATCCCTAGGTATACGCATCAGACAACAGAGCAATGATAAAATTAAATTTTATAATTTTGTACTTTAATAATTTCAAATTTTCAATACATATTAACGCAAATATTTTATTAATTTCGATCATTATTATTCTATTCAATTCATTTTAAGTCGTAACCCGACCATAGTTCACGAAATTTGAACAGATTTTAACATTGACCACAGATAATCTACTCTCAATTCAATTACAGATTTAAACACATCTAGTCAAATAGATTTTTTTTACATAATTAAAAATAACTAGTCAAGTGCGAGTAGGACTCGCGCACCGAGGGTTCCGTACAAACTTATAGAAATCTATATAAGACTAACCCATCTACGCCATTTGCGGTCTTCATCATCAGTTCCAACATAAGTTACTATCAAAAATACCTAAATCGGTATACGCTTGCCTATAATATTTGAGGAGTTCCCTCAATTTCTCCAGGATCCCATCATCTGATCCTGACCTGAAGACAATGGGACCACCTTGGAAGTATACCTTTTCAAACAAAAAAAAAATTTTGAAAATCGGTACCTAAATGGCGGCGTAATCGGCGAACAAACATAAAAAAAAAAATTAAATACAAGGTCGAATTAAAAACACTCCTTTTTAGAAGTCGCTTAAATATAATCAAATATTATGTAAATATGGATCACGTCCCAAAAACTATTTTGAAACTACTTAGGAGCACTTTAATTTAAAACACGATCATGGGTGCAATCCATGGAAACACAAAATTTTATTTTAAGTACTAATACACCTTATACTTTCAAAAAAAAAAGTTATAGCGCGATTCAGGATACACCTAGCGCCATCTCTTGACAATTTCAATGAACTAACTTGTTGACTTTGACGTTAACGACATAATTATATTATATTTTATTCTCGTTTTATTTTTATTTATATTCTACTACACTCCACTACCCCTGCACTACGTTCGTAAAATATTTAGATTTACATTATCAATCAAAATATCGAAATATATATTAGTGTTGCCAAGACGAAAATAATTAGTCCTTAATTCGAACAAAACTAATTGTTTATTTATAAATAACTAATTATATTACTAATAACCAGAAGACTTATATGTGTAACTCGATCTGTTTGAATTTAATTTTAAAATTTTCGTACTAAGTCAATGCGAGTACTTAAATCAAATCGCGTGAAGCTCTTATATTGAATGTTAATTACGTAATGACGTTATAAATCGACGATAAAACTTTTAAATGAAAAGTTTATTTTATAATTTTTAGCGCGTTTAAATAATAATTAAAAAAAAAAAAATTTATTAATCGAGCAGAATTATATCACAGTTAATGTCATAATGTTGTAATAGATGGCATTAGCTGTAGGCTGCATCGCGCTATCATTTTGTTAGCTGCGATATATAGATTGCATTGCGTTATGCATAAAGGTTTGCTGCTTTTTAATGTTTTCGTATTGATACAAATTTCTTCTCAGTGTTTGTAAAATTGTTTTGTTGACCATGGTCAACTTCTATGTTAATTTGTTACAAGTACATATAATTTTAATTCTAAGATTAATATATTTTCCGCTTGATCAATTTACAACTTGTTACATTTACGCGTTCCTGAGAAAAAGGTTGAAAGACAGACGTACAGACTGACAGAGACACGAACAGAAATTTACAGTTTTCGGATTTTTCCCTTTATGTATACTAAAGGACCTTGCTCCTGGCCAAATTTCATAATGCTTGGTCAATGGGAAGTACCCTATAGGTTTTGATTCCCTTGCGAAAACGTTAAAAACGCTATCATACTTAAAATATGTGATATAAATGACCGTACCTTTTGATTGCATTAACTTAGAAGTTTGATTTTTTCACAGCTCTTAGTAATTACAACTCTGAGTACTTGACGTTGATAAAAATTTGTTACCTTCACGCATTTCTGAGAAAAAGGTTGAAAGACAAACTTACAAACAGACAAACATACATACAAAAATTTACAGTTTTCAGATTTTTTCCTTTATTTGTACCATAAGATATTACTTCTTGCCAAATTTCATCGTGCTAGGTCAATGGGAAGTACCCTATAGGTTTTGATTCCCTTGCGAAAACGCTAAAATGTTCAAAATATACGACATTTTTTCCATTATCTTTTGATTGCGTTGACTTAGAACTTTAATATTTTCACGGCCGCACGTCATCGTAGACTTGAGTATATGATATTAATTTCAACATGATACGTCTATGCATTTCTGAGAAAAAAGGGTTGACATCCCGACAGACAGACAGACAGACAGACAGACAGACAGACAGACAGACAAACGGACAACAAAGTGATCCTATAAGGGTTCCGTTTTTCCTTTTAAGGTACGGAACCCTAAAAAGCATTCTCTTCTTCTTATCTATATAAACTTTAAGTGTGCGAAATTGCACACTTCTATTTGCACGCAATTCCGTAAAAAAGGTGCATAAAATTTTTGCTTCAAGTATTAAATATATATATAGATTCTCATAGCCATTTTTTAAAAAGCTAACTTCAATAACAGAAACAGGCATCGCATTTGGGATGACATTATTATTCCAGTTATTTCGATTTTAGAACCAAGCTACTAAATTCATTTCAATGAAAATTCTTAAAATCAGCATAACTATTAAATATTTTAAACTTTCGCGATTTATATTATGCATCTATACTAATATTATAAAGCTGAAGAGTTTGGTTGTTTGTTTGATTGTTTGCTTGAACGCGCTAATCTCAGGAACTACTGGTCTGATTTGAAAAATTCTTTCAGTGTGAGATAGCTCATTTATCGAGGAAGGCTGTAGGCTATATATTATCACGCTAAGACCAAAAGGAGCGGAGCACCAATGAAGAATGTTTCAAAATTGGGGAATATTTACTTATTTAGAGAACTTACGCTGGGTGCGCTACGTAAACGGTTAAAGTTTCGCAAAAATCGTGTATGACAGAATTGTTCCTCTTTAAAAGTCCTAAAAAAAGTCCGCAACAGCATATGTCTATCTTTTAAGGTTAGCTCCCTATAACCTTTTTTATGATAACCAAATTTGTTCTAAAATAAAGCATCATTAGCCCAAAGTAACAATTCCATGCGGACGAAGTCGCGGGCGGTAGCTAGTATTGTATATAACCGATCTTATTACGATAACTAATCTTTAATAACCCACGTAGCAAATTCAAAATTCCGATTATCAAAATCAATTTACCATAGACCTATTAATATCAATCTTACTTAGCCGACAGAGCCTTGTTTATTGATCAAGGGATACACGGGGATTACAGGATTTAATCTGGTATTCGTTCAGAACCGTGGTTCGTGCCAGGAAATTAAAAATACAATTTTCCGCTATGCATTCCATTGCATGCTGAACGCATACACATTTAATTTTTAAATGCGATATCAATGTATGTGGAAATACGAATCGTTTATATTTCGTTTAATCGTTTTAATGTTAAAGTTAAGGAAAATGGTTTTTTATCCTATGTGATTATGATTCTGATCAGAAACATCCTTAATATTATAAGCTTAAAAGTTTGTAAGCATGTATGGTGTATGGATGTTAGTTATTCTTTCACGCAAAAACTACTGAATTGATTTAAATGCAGCTACGCAATAATATAACTTACACATCAGAATAACTCTATAATTTATAAAAATATTGTGTGAATTGTCCAAAATATAACTTGACTACTTGTGTAAGTACGAAAAAATTCTACCATCTGCGAGCTATTCTAGTGTGCTTTACAAAAGCCGTTATTTAGACATATATTATAATGTATAATTGAAATATTTCTCTTAAAAAGCGCGCGACAACATGTATCTATCTTTTACGTGGAAACCTTTATTACTAATGAACATTTAAAACAAGAGTTTCATAACGGACTCTATGTGTCTGTTACGCCTGCATGACTAAACCGTAGAATCGATTTTGATGAATTTATAAATCAAGATAAGACCTTGGACAAGAAAACAGCTACTCGAAGTACTGCGCAAACGATGTCGCAGACTAGAGTAATGTACAGGGATCAGAAGATCGTCGTGAAATGGCTAATATAGCTTCGCACGGTGAGTGAGAGAGCTGGAAGCCTAACTCCCTCTCTTATTCATTTCTTTACTTCCTATTCTCTTTTGTCCTTTCTTCCTGTTTAAGCTGGCAACGCATTTATGGCTCTTCTAGTGCTGCACATATTCAGGGGTCCGTCCAGGGTAAGGGTCCGAAGGGGGGGGGGTTGTTTTATGCGTCACGCAGTAACATGGTATGATTTTTAATGCTCATGTCAGTTATTTAATTATATAAGCCATTGTCATTGCCATTCGTCTAATGTAGTAAATATAAGTAGTATACTAAGGAAGGAGGGGGGGGGGGAGACCGGATCCTCTAAAGCCCCCCTTATATACGTCCATAGTGGCGATTATTACCGAACGTCAGGTGTCTCACTCGTTTGCCAGCTTTAAATAAAATTCAAGTTAAAAATTGTTGCTGAATTCTCAACGTATTAGCTCCGAATCTGTTTATTAACGGATTGGTTTATTCTTTAACTTAAGGGGATTTACGGAATAAATATTCGGTAGAAACTTGAAACTGAACATTTAATTAAATATTTTTAGCACACTTCATGTAACATCTATAAATACATATTCTTACATATTTTGAGATGTAATAATTCTATCTTTGATAGTTGCTACGACAATAGCCAAATTCAAATAGAACTGCATAACTACATTAAACTATCGCTAACAGAAATTGCTACATTTTTACATTTGATTTCCGATCTTTGTAATTACCTCCTTAAAATGTTTGTCTAAATGTGGCATGTTTTAAAAGCGACAATTTATCATAATCAGTCCCCTGTTGCTATATACATAAAATCACACATTGGGTTGATTATGATAAGTTATCGCCTTATTAAATAGTTACGTTGTATGTGTCCGAAGATCTTCTTTAGATCCTAAAATGTTATATACTACGACGAATACGAATCAATCTAAAAGTGTACTCTTTCAAATAAAAAAATAATGTAAAAAATCGGTCAATAAATTTAATACTGACTTTAAAATACGCAATTTCGTTCGCTTGTATGACATATTCCAGTTATTTTGATTTAAAAATCAAACTGCTAAACCGATTTTGATGAAAATTCTAAGAGACTAATATTAAAGTATACTCTTTCAAACAAAATAAGAATTTTTAAAATCGGTTTATAAAAGACGGAGTTATGACGTAACAAACATAAAAAAACATTATTTTATCTCCTTTTTTAAAGCCGCTGAAAGTAATAATAAAAATACAAAAACAAAATTCGGGAAAGAAAATCGATAACGTATGAAACAGCAATACCCAAACATTAAGAAAGAAAGAGACAAAAACACGCACGTGGATAAATACACTCGAGTTTTACAAAATACGGACACATTGCATAAAACATTACCGGGAACCTTAATTGGGGTCGTTAAGCCGAATCGCCAGGCTATGGTGCGAAACATGATTTTTTACATAGAATTTAAAGTATGGTGGAAACAGTGACATGCATTAATCTATGTATCTAAGCTGAAGAGTTTGTTTGTTTGTTTGTTCCGATTTGAAAAATTCTTTCAGTGTTAGATAGCCCATTTATCGAGGAAGGCTAATAATAAATGTTTCAAAATCGGGGGACATTTTCCTATTGAGAATGCTTACGCTGCGTGCGCTGAGTAAACGGTTAAGGTTTCGCAGAAATCATGTATGACATAATTGTTCCCCTTAAAGAGTTAAAAAAAAAGTCCGGGAAAGCATATGTTTATCTTTTAAGGTTAGCTCACTATAACCTTTTTTATGCTAACCAAATTTGTTCTCAAATAATGCATTTTTAGTCCAAAGTAACTATTCCACGCGGACGAAGTCGCGGGCGGAAGCTAGTAGTATATATAAGTACATCAAAAAAAGAACATAACCAAAATGTGCTTCAAAACGGTAAAAAAATAATGATTTTACAATGATTAAAACATTATAGACAACATACGTTTTAAAATCTATATCTATACTGATATTTTCGAGAGGTAAAGTTTGTAAATTTGTAAGGAGGGCTTAGTCTCTGAATCTACCGACTCGATTTGATAGATGGCCTGTGAATTGAGAAAGGAGGCTATGGTACATCACGCTGCGACTCACAGGAGCGTAGCTGTAATCATAAACGTGAGTAAAACCGCAAAAGGCAGCTGGTAAATAAAGGTTCATAGAAACAAAGTCGGGCTAGTAACACTATTTATAACCAAGAACGATCGGACCGTCGGGATGATTAAAATAATTAATTAATATACACAATTTAAGTTCGTTTAAAGTAATTTTATTTGAATACAAGCTGTGCTGTACTAGCCGCGGTTTTAGTAAAAAATTACTAAAATTTATTCAATATTTAATCGTTAATGCAGCCCATGCAACAAAACTCTCAAAAGTAAATATAATAATAATATTATTCTAATTATTAATATGTCAATGGCGTTCCTCGATAAATTAATTATCCAACACAAACCCAATTTTACAATTCGAACAATAAATTCCTGAGAGCAGCTCGATCTCAAACAAACAAACAAACTCTTCAGCTTTATAATATTAGTATAAATATTTTATGTAGCAAAAAATAAATAAATAATTTAAAAAGACAACAGAATAATTACAAAATAAGTGAGTGCCACTTCCAATGCATTCTCCGTTCTGAGGCACTTACCTAACACTTGTTTTAAGCACCCGCCATAAGATGGTTTTAATCGCCAAAACACCATAACACTGCTCCAAGATAGCCATGGTTTATGGACTGCTTTATAGCAAACCGACGGGTTCAGCATTTTAAAGCGTTCATCACGGGGATATAAAATTTAACTTCCGAAATAAAAAATAAAAAACAGAAAGTCAAATTTAAAATTTTATGTTTAAAATTTTTTCATCATACTTTCGACGTGGATTTTTAAAATGTTAGACGAGAATTACTTATAAGATTAGCTCGCAGACTTTCATAAAGATTTACATAAGTTATTTCTCATTGCTTTACACCTGAAAGAATTTACTGTCAGCGCTTTATTTTTGATATTCACAGATTTCGTAACTACTTACGAAGCATCTGTAACTAGGTTACAGTGTTGTTTTATATCGCTCTCGAAAGTAAAACTTACAAATGTAATTCTCGCCTTATACAGAGTCAAATTTGGACGCTAATAACCAATAATGTGTGAAGCCACACGGACTTTTTGAGAAAATGGCGTTTAAAGATGTCAAACCTATTCTTAACAAATTAGTTTGAAGACGTATATATCCATCTTTTCTTCTCTATTTTGATAAAATATGTAATGATTTAAAAACAGATTGGTCTAATGAAAAGTTTTATCAAATAATAAGTTTTTCAATACATGAGACTATTTTACATTGCAAAATATGGCACACCATTCAATATTCGAAACTTTTAATTAAAGAACTTTTTTCCGTATTTATTTACTTCAGATGACATCATTTTTGTTTGTTAATAATGTTAAATACATGATGCACTAGATCTTAGAATTCAACTTTTTGTGGGTTGACACATTATTGCTTATCAGCATCCATTTCGTAAATATTGGTTTTGCTAACGGGTATGTATAAAACTCATAGTAATTATCAAGTTATATGTCGGAGATATTAATAAACTAAGCACGGGACTAGATGAAATAGAATAAAATGTTTATAAAAGAGTTTGTAAGGGACCCTCAAAACACTGATCAAGATAATTTACATACTCGACGAAGTATACCTAAGAAACAGGCCGTGAATAAGTTGAGTACTCGTAATTTAGATGAATAAATGGCTCGAAACGTATTTTTTATATAAAAATAAAAGAAAATATTTCATTTCGACAATATTGTGTTTTTATTTCTTAAAACACAAGGAATTTGAAATTTTTAATATAAATGACAAACGCGAATGGACCAAAGTATAAACATAACAAAGATTATAATTGGACGCTGATAAGCAATACTGTGTCAAGCCACACGGACTTCATTTTGAGAAAACCGCGTCTAAAGATGTCAAACCTATTCTTAACAAATATGTTTGAAGAAGTATATATCCATCTTTTCTTTTATGTTTTGATAAAAGGTATAATGAATTAATTTCAGACTGATATATTGAATATATTATCTATTAAAAAGTAATATATTTGAGATTATTTTATAAATTGCAAAATATGGAACGCACTAGAAACTTGGAACAATTAATTAAGAAACTTTTTTCCGTACTTATTTAGTATCTATGGCTTATTTTTTTTTTAATATTGATAAATAGGTGATGCAGTATCAAAATACATCAATATCTTCGAATTTTGTGGGTTGACACATTATTGCTTATCAGCATCCAATTATAAGCATAGGGAATAATTCAAATTCACAAATATATTTGAATTTTAATGTCATAATACACAGGCACTTGATTTATACTTTATATCGTCGACGAGGGACGTCGAGAGAGACAGCTCGTGGCCACGACGTATGCAACTTCGTCGAAACGGCGGGCAATAAAAAAATATTACTACCATTAATTAACGCGATAGGAGCCATTATATTAAATATGAATAGTATAAATCGCGAATTTTTAAAATATATAATTATAAAACCATAATTTGGTTTATAATTGACTGAACCGATTTCGATAAAAATTGTATGGGGTCTATGGGAAAGTTTACCCTTTCAAACAATTCAGAAGAGTTGTCAAAATCGGTCCAGTCATTTTCGAGTCAAAATCCCTACGAATCTAAATTTGTCCTCCTTTTTGGAAGTGGTTAAAATATCGTGGAAATAAACGCAAAACGTAATTGAAAATAGGTTTTATAGTTCAAATCTATTAGTCTCATAACTCGGAATGTCAAGCGATGGAAACGGAAATCTATTCAGGATCGAACACACTTACATAACTAAGCGAAGCGTAAAATATGGTTACAATATTATAAATGGAGAAATAACTCTCCGTTAGCATTTCATGTTTAATCTAGAGAAGTAAGGACCGTAATTACGTCAAATGATTGTTATCACAACATTCTACATTCTGACAATTAATTTTTCAATTCAATTCTTTGAGTTGTGGCTTTCAGTTGTGCCAAATTTTAATTTATGTAGTAAAATGTGGTATGTTATAACTTATCATAATAGCTCCCAGATTGTGATAAAGTTTGCTATGAATATAGCCTGTGATAAAAAAATTATAGTTTTTTTTTTTAATTTGAACGGAATACACTAAAATCTGGTTAACCGACTTTCAAAAAAGAAGAAGCTTTTTAATACATAGTGATTTTTTTTTTAATTTATTACTGTCCCACGCTGTCCAAGAATAAAAATTCTCGTGGCAATCGCTCGAATCGCTTCGCCATACCAGTGCGTTCGAGCCCTTATCGGCCAGACCTCTCGCTGACATCTAGTTACCGCTCGCAACAGATCAATAATATGATTATTTTAGATCGAGTATCGGCGCTAAGCTTAACAGAATTTATCCTACTGCGATATTTATAAAACGAAACGTGAAATAGCTGTATGTATATATATGCTGTGCCCCGCGATTTTACACGCGTTAATTTGAGGAAAAATTTTATTTATATAATGTTTACCTTCCTTACTTGAAATGGGTTGTTTTGGCGTATTTTTTAATTTATTAATTAAAATAAATAAAAAAATTAATTAATTATTAAACTTTTTATGACATTAGCTATCTGTGTGTGAAATTCCCGTCAAAATCGGTCCAGCCATTCAAACAGAGAGACAGACAAAATTTTAAAAACTGTGTTTTTTATGTAAGTACCGTATATACTATTCATATGCATTTAGTTAAAAGCTGTTAGTTTGATATTACAAAACAGACACTTCAATTTAATTTATTTGTATATATAGAAGCTGATAAGGAATAATGTGTCAACAAACAAAAAGTCAAATTCGGATTTATGTATTAATAATTATTGATTTATTATTTAAAGTAACTTAACAGCAAAATAAAGGCATTAACAGTAAACTGGTTCATGTGTACAGAAATGACAATCAACTTATGTAAATATTTATGAAAATCTGAAAGCAAAACTTACAAGTGTAATTCTCGCCTAAGATTTACGAATATCCATTATGTTCTATGAAAAAAAACTATTTCAATAAAATCAGAAGCGGCAGGCTTTTTAACAAGACGGTCGCTATAATTAATTAACATTTTTCATTTAATTAATTTTCGTAAATTTTCACAGAATATAACGAAAAAATAAATGTGATTTTAGTTACCAAAAAGCGGCACTTAAATATATAGAATTACGTATAATTCAGTGTTCACCCAAACCTTTGTATCTTGCTATAATCTACGTATTATTCGAAGTTAATCTGCGCTTAGAGAGACCACTGGTAATTTCCATACGATACATGAGAAAGGCTTACAACCACGTTAATATCCATTTCTCCTTGACATTTATATGTAGGCACTGATAAGCTATACTGTGTTAAACCACACGGATTTCATTTTTTTCTATTTTGATAACACGTAGAGTGAATCGAAAATAGATTGTTACTATGAACACTTATATCGAATAATAAGTTTTAAAATATACGAGATTATTGTATAAATTGCAAAATATGGAACGCACGTAAAAATAGAGCGTGTTATAGGATTACCTTTTTTCGATTATAATCTCGCGAACAGATATTCAATTGTGCACGTGCTCCATCCCAATCGCCAATAAATAAAGTAAATAAATGCATCACACTCAAGAGCACCCATTAAAGTCTTATGGTCCAGTGTCGGAGGTCAACACACACAACACAAGCACAAACAACCATACTCCGTATAGCGAATACAGACGTTTACCAGGAGAAGGATTGAACCCGCGACCGTTAGCGCTTCATTCAGTGGCACTGTCTTTCAGAGTTTCGTATTTCGGTATTATTTAAATGTTATTTTTCTTTACTTGACTTATTTTGTAATTATACCCGGAACAATGATCACAAATCATTATTTTTCCTGAAAGAAGTAAATAAAAATTTAAAAATAGTGTATAGTATTAGAAATAATACTACCCTATTCTTTGATTTAATATTTTTATTATAATTTTTCATTATAAAAAAAGGATTCAGTTCAATAATTCGATCGATAATTTCTCATCTATAAGTCTTATGTGTAGACTATACGTTTGTTTATACTCGAACACACTTAGTAGACTGATTCATCACCAATAGAATTGTAATTCAGTTCACACGTATTTTCGAAGGGAGCGTGAAAAGCTTGACCCAATGCGACGGTGTGATAAAACTATTTTTTTGTATTCTACCCTCCAATAGGAAAAGAATTTTTGGATGTAGGTTAAAGGTGTCCAATCACTAGCGTTAATTGTACAAACGCGCCACTGGAATGTCACCGAAGTTTTATTGACCTTATAGATAAAATTAGATGTATACCTTTAGGGTAAACTTTCTAAAATCCTTTCTTGTGTCAGTGGAACTCGCTCCTCTGATAAGATACGTTTAAACAGACCATTGTTATGTAGTAATGTGTATTACGGTTTCTTAAGCCAGATCAGTTGATCTATTTATGGCTACCACTCCACTCCCAGTTGATATAACCTTCCGCAATAGTTTTATCTTAACCAAAATCTCGGATATTTGATGGAGCTCGGAACAAGCATGAAACGTAAACTACGAATTGAAAGTCTCTCCTTTTTATGACGTCACTTGAAAACATGTTTCTTTTGACATTTCAATACGATAATATATTTACACATTTTTTTTTGTTAACATAGTTTAAGCTATCAGCTATCATAACTGAAAAATGTGGAAAGCCGTGTAATCAAATACAAACAATTTAGTTTTCAACTCCATAGTCCCTATACTGGCTTTCATTCTCTTCAATTTAATTAACGATGTTTTTTTGCAACGTTAAAATATTAAACCAACGCGTGCCATTCTTTACGAAGAACAATCGAATTTAAATAAACTAAATAAAAAGTCAAAACTCGATATTGTTCGTTTGTTAAAATGTATGAAAAATAGCGCTTCTAATATTATTTTTTCCATTTTTATTATTTGTACTATACCAGTAATACTATATACTATATACAATATATGTATATTAGAACAATGATGATACATAGTAATTAACAGATAGGTAAATAAATACATAAACGCATGACACTCAACGGGATCTCATAATCCTGTGTCGAGAGTCCGGAAACACACAAGCACAAATGAGAACCGAGATGGCCTAGTGGTTAAACGACAACAACATGACGATCTTTACCGATGATCGCGAGTTCAAACCCCGGCTAGCGCCGCTGATTTTTCAAGTGCTAAATTTGTGTTTAAATTCATCTCGAGCTCGGCGGTGAAGAAAAACATCGTGAGGATACTTCCTGTGTCGTGAGAAATTCTGACACATGTAAATCCGCCCCGCAGTGGAGCAGCGTGGTGGATTAAGCTCTAAACCCTTCTCCTTAATAGGAGAGGAGAAATAAGCCCAGCAGTGCAGTATACAAGCTGTTACTTTATTTACTTTTACTCAACGGGCCCAATTAGGATCTCATGATTCTGTGTCGGGAGTCCGGAAACACACAAGCACAAACACTCAACCACGACAAACGTATGGCTAACACAACTACGTCACGCTCTACTCAGAAGCGAAGCAGTAATCATAAACGCGAATGAAACCGCGAGGAGCAGCTAGTATTTAAAAAATATAACACTTAAAGAACGTCTATATCCACACAAATAAAATTTAAAAATACGTCAATACAGAATACTGAAGACCAAAAACTAATACTGAGCTTTTTTTAGAAATAAATACATATATGATGAAAATTTTCATCAAAACTCCACGTGAGTGAAGCTGCGGGTGGAGACTAGTATGCAATATGTTTCAAGAGAAATACATAAGGTTTCGACTTCCATTCCGTGCACGTTGCAGATAAAAATGGCTCCTAGTCTTCTAAATAGCTCTCGACACCGTTGTAGACGATCATTACGACTTCACTTCCCTACGCCACTTTATGCCGATTGTTCTTAAGACACTTTCGACTCGACTGTACTTATATACGTCACAGTCGAAACTTCTGTCGATAATTCTTTTAAATAATAGATTCAGCCAGAAGTACTTTTAACGCTGGTTTTGGACAAAAGTACTTTAATATAAACTAGTGGCCGCCTAGCGATCATAATTCGACCTTAATTCATTAAATTTTCAACCGATTTTAAGATTGACCATAGATAATCTGTTCTCAATTTGACCACAGACTTTAACAATAAACAAAAGAGTATAACTTCATGTGTGTGTCAAATACATAGTAGCATATATAATGATTTTTTTTATTGATTTAATATATTTATATTCACAATTTAAAAAAAATGCATTTCTCTTTCCTTGTCTATATTAAGTATAAGTGATCGATATTTTATACTCCTCCGTCTGCGCAATTTTCTTAAAAAAGTCTACAAAGTCTTTGCTAATGAATATAAATATAAACATAACGGATATTAACGAATAAATAATGAAAATAATAAGCAAACAAATGCCAGTAAATTAAGTTAATGCTATCCTAACGTCATTTTGTCTATTATTTCAGTCAAAAATGCTGTCGTCAAAAGTACTTTTAACTGATTTTGCCAGTTAAAAGTCCTATTGACCGGTTAAGAGTTTTGACTTTTATATAAACATCGTTGCTTCTGCACATTGAAAGTATTGACACCATGGACATGACAATGATATAATATATCCGTGCGAAGCCGGGGCGGGCTAGTAGTAAATACAAGCACTTAGTAAAATCACCATCATCACCTACATCATCTTTCTGAGGTTCTGCTCACTATTCTAATCCATATTTTGACAAGTTACTGATTTTTACACAGAGCGATTACCCATCTGACCTTAGCAACCCCTGAAGGCAAGCCAGTAACTATTAAGACTAAAATAATTTCCTTACTAAGAGTAACAATCGTTATGGGATGATCGTGATCGGCTTTGCGTGCTCTCCCAGACACATTGGCGGGGAACAAATATTAATACAAATATTAATATCTGGTCCAGGCGAGGATCAAACCAGCAACCGTCGGTATTAGAAGTACATTTAATACCACTTCACCAAAGCGGTCGTTCTTCTAGTAAATACAAGCTCTTAGTAACATATATAATCAAATCATAGTCTTTATTAACACTCAACATAAAGTCGTTACGTACTTATTTTATTATACGTAACCCAAACATTCCTGCCTCATTAGCGACACCAGGCGAACGAGTTCATAAAAGATCCTACGATTTCGAGCATTGAGGTCGAAATCACTCGTAAATACATTCCAACGCGAAATCGATATGACCTCAAGAGCCAGCACGCCGATCGTCGCTCGCGACAAAATATTCACATGCTATTCTAAAGGCCTATTCATATCGAATGTACGTTACCGTGAGACATAATTGCTAACGATATTTTATATCTGTAGAGATGCTACGTTCATACAATTTGATGTTAAAAATCTGTACCTATTTCCATTTTTGACAAAATTAACTTTTTAGCCCAAATATACACTGTCCTGTCATACTCAGTCGCTATACAATATCGGCCAAAGCGATTGGCATTCTAGATGCGAAAAATCATGAATTTATAACATATCTGGACGCTGATAAGCAATACTGTATAAGGCACACTGACTTCATTTTGAGAAAATGGCGTCTAAAGATGACAAAGCAATTCTTAACAAATATATTTGAAGAAGTATACATCCATCTTTTCTTTTGTTTTTATAAAAGGTATAATGAATTAAAATCAGACTGATATATTTAATATATTATCTAATAGAAAGTTTTTCAAATATTTGAGATTATTGTATAAATTGCAAAATATGGAACGCACTTGAAATTCGAACCAATTAATTAGGAAACTTTTTTTCGTGCTTACTTTGATTTTTTAATAATGTTACATAAGTGATGTAGTATCAAAATACACCAATATCTTTTGACTTGACTTTTTGTGGTTTGACACATTATTGCCTATCAGCATCCATCTATAGATGACATGTATATTCGAACAAGATGATTAGTTTTGGTAGGCTATTAAAATGATCATCTATGTGATCCATTATGAGTTATATTAAAGGAATAAGTCAAGGATCATGTTAGGCACTTCTGGGCTTACTCGTATGTATGCATCTTATTTATAGGAATGCTATTGTTTATTAGCAGCGCTATTGCCTACAATAGGATATGCTATATAACTTATCGTGTAACGTAGAATTTCACAAAGATATTTTTAATATGTTCTTTGTATTTAGTTTAGTGAAAATGTAATAATTTCAACATTCGCTTTATAGAAACAACGTCATCCTATTTTATCCATATCTTGCTCAATTCATCGAATTCGAATTTCGATATTCGATATCAATAAATCGAAAGATCGATATGATGTAAAACTTGGTTTACATAATCAATCTTCGCAATTCCGGAGACGTACAACTTAATTTTAAAAGTGCGTTGAGTCCTAATTTTCGTCCTTTTTGTTCATTTATATGTAAATTTATCGATAGAAATAAAATTAAACTGTAAATAATGTTATTGTAATTTGAGTTTATTTTGTTATCATTTTATATATTTACTAACTGTGTATATGTTTGTGTTGTTATAGACAATGGATTACTAATGAAATTTCTACTATATCGCCTGTCGACAAAATCTATCTGATTTTGTTATCTCAACCACACCGAATAATCTCCTTCGCGTCTTCATACGTGACATTGACGAAATAATCTGTGCTCATATAGCAGAACTAAAAGCCATCAATCTAAAATTTAATTAAACATAAGAATATATATATTAAAAAGCAGTCGCATTATTAAGAACTCAAGAGTGAACAGACCTTAAAACCATTTTTTCTGCCCTTTGTCGTTCTCACTTCATGCGAGGCTGACTTAGGCAAGGCGTAACCTTCACAATGCTTTGATGGCACCATGTTTAAATGTTACCATGGCGGGTTCTAACGACAGAACCTTTTATTTTTTCCCCTGTTTGAAAAATATACTGGATGACAATTTTTAGCTCTTTAAAAAAAACGTGATAAAAAACAGTCTCACTTATGAAAAAGTATATTATTTTTATAGTTTTATTCTTCCGAATTTAATTATTGTAATTATTTTCACAAATTTTGTAGTTAATCAGAAAAATAATTACGATTTTCTGAAATTTTAAAAGTTTCTTAGTCATTAAAAGGGTATCAATAAACTTAAAAAAAATAAGTTTATCAACTTAACAGTAAACATAATATTAAAGCTATTCTGAAATTTTAAAACTACAGTATATATTTCATGACTATAGATACGTTACATTCACACTATTTGATGCTTAAAATTTTAACCTCCAACTTCAACAAACTCGTCAATTGACTTATTGACCTGATGAAACTCTCAGTGACTAGCTACAGGTTACAAGCAACGTCGTCCATAGTAGTTGGCGTTCTGGGTACCAAAATACAAGCACATATAATCACGTAAACATCTGGTCGCATAACGTAATATAAACTTCCTCAATAAACAGGCAATCGTAGAAAGGATTTTTCAAATAGGTTCAGTAGTTCCGAAGATTACCCTCTATATACAGACAAATTTACTTCTTTATAATATTAGTATACCTGCCAAAAATACTAGAGCAGCACGGTGGATTAAGCTATGCTTTCTCCTTAACAGGAATGGACGCCTTTGCTCAGCAGTAAGACATTTCAGGCTGTAAATTTACTTTTTACTTTTAAAATATAGTATAGATTATTCTACACAAAAGTCAGCAGCATCCACAGCTCCGTCGTTCGTGTGCATTGCCCCTTATTAGTTAATGGTGATTAATTTAGTTTGAAACCGTTCCATTTTCTGTAACTTCGTATTGGAGCGGTATATCAATATTATTGGCTAATATATCGTATATATCGTTCGGAATGCGACGGTAATGTTTCATTCGTTATATATAGCCATGCATGTGAATTTGCAAAAAATAAGCACTAAGTAATATAAATACCTCTATATATTTTACATGTTTATCGTGTATCGCCTATTTAAGACCTAAGTAAGTAAAAAAAATAAAATTTGTTAATTGTTGTAATTTAAATTATTGTTTTGGCCTCAAGGATTCATTATTTTTGACAGTTTGCGTCCGCCATGTTTATTTTTTGCTGACGTCTATAGCATATGATACTTCGAAAGAGTACCAAAGTATTGAAACCTTATACTTCAATATCTGTTAAGTCGTTAATTCTGTAGGAGGTCACACATCCATTCCGAAAAAGAGGGTCTCAAATCATACAGAATATTATCCTTTTTTTTAATTAAGATAATATCATTAATGAGTGTAGTTGTACGCAAACCAGAAACAAAACATTTTTTTTTATTTATTTAAGCAAAAAAACATGTTTACAATTATATAACATACAAATTTTAGATTAAAATTAATAGGTGTAAATAAAACCTACTGTTTCTGAGCTAGGTAAGAACCTGTATTTCAGGCGACAGTGCTCGTATAATAATCGCCTTATTTTATTTTTATAAATAGTAATAAAAATTTTAAGCTTGTACAATTTACTTCAATCTGTCAGTTGTTGCTAAAACTGACTTACATATTTTTGTTACATTTTTTAATTTTATTCCACAGCCGAAACTAAAGCACAAAATATAATTCCATTTAAAAAAAACATTTGTCTAAATTTTTTTTAATATACAAAGACGTTGCGACTAAACAATTTGCGGTTGTAGAAAAGAACATATTTACTAGAAGCGATATTGCTATATTTTATCAAAACGTTCATTCATTTTCAATCTTGCTTCTTGTATCTGTGGACTCGCGATCGACCGAAAATGATTGATGGTCCAGTTTCGTTTGAAAAATAGAGAGCGCAACAACAATGGGCGGGTATTGTACGCTTTATTACGGAGCAGCGACGTGCCATAAATAACTCGCGTACGTTGGTTTCAAATGTGACGATTTTCTATCTGTAAATTATGAAATGGAGACAGCCACAAATCAAAGAATTGAATGAAAATGAGAACTGTAAATAGAGAGTTGATACGCGTGTTTTAAAAGCAGGTTTGTTCGTTTGTATTTGAGAATATATCATAAAAATAAATAGTACTGTATTTTGTCTATGGTAGCTCGTTGATCAGTTGTATTATATATCGGCAGTACGCATCCTCCCTCTCTTTAGGACAGTTCGCTCGTCTTTACTCTCACAAATATATTCATTACAATTATGTCATACATATATTACAAGTAAACTACTGACTAGAACTCCAGAGATAACTTAACAGTATTATATACGTAGAGTATTTTATATACCATCTTTTTTTATATATTATTGGGAAACGTAACGTTTTCTGAGTGCATAAAAACATTGTTCTATTTGATTACTGTGTAAAGATTTACTGTTATTTATATGCATGCTGAGTTAACCTTTAAGTAATTGTTACACTGTACCATAAATTATAGAAAATTATTGTCGGTGAACATATTTAAATAAAAAAATTAGCTAGCAAAAAATTAGGCAACGTTTGCAACACCAGAGCCACAAATACGTTGGCAATTTAAAAATAACGGATGAATGGGAATAGGAAGTGAGGAAAAGAATTTGGGAGTGGGTTAGGCTTCCGACTCTCTCACTCACCGTACGAAACGCAGTTATATTAGATACTTCACATCGATCTTCTGTGGGAAGTACTACCACGGTTGAGACACCCCATATGCGATGTTGTCAGTAGGCTACAGCTAGGCTCTTCCAGTGTAAATAATACGAACATTAAAATAAACTAACAAAGCAAAATGTACATTCACCGACCACGAGTCGGTTCATGAATGACACATTTAATACACGTAATAACTAAGACAAAAAAATAAACTTACTTCAAAAACAAAATACGTAATTTTGTTTGTTTGGATGACATACTAATTTCAGTGATTTTGATTTAAACTCCGAACTACTACCGATTTTGAAATAAATTCCATAGTACTAATCTGAACGTAAAAAAAAAAATTGGAACCGCTCTAAAAAATGAGAGTTCGGTTGTAATAAGTATATAAAAAATATAGCCTACGAATTGAGAACCTCCTCCAATTTTGAGCTCAGTTGAAAATATCTTTAAACTAGCAAAAGTACGGTCATTTATAATATTGACGAATGAACGAGTATCGATGACAGTCCTATGACCCAGCTTAATGGATGGACGCAATAATTTATCACACTTGTAATACATGATAGTGATGTTCAATCATTTATAAATTTTCTATTTTAACCGACTGCCGCGACGCCTAAAAGGGTTATGTGTTTGACATTTATGCATAGTACATGCATGCGTGCGTTTACACGTGACTTAGAGATTTGCTTCGCAACGTGTTGATTATGTCAAGAGGAATAGTATGACAAGTTGGAGAAAATGACATGTTTTATGTCTAATGTAATGTTTTATTATTATTCTTTATGTATGTCTGTAAGTCCCTTCCGACATCCACTCGTAACTACTCAAAAGCCTAACCGATTTTGATAATTATTACGTCATTAGAGTCGCAATGACGCTATTGTTACTGGATACTAAGATAATTAAAAAATCTAAATTTCGGATTTTTTGCTAAGTCGTAAATCATAGAATGGAATAGAATCTTTATTAAAGCTTTTAATATTATAGCTCCTGGTCAAAATAAATAAGTCAAGGTTAATATATTCATTTATAATATTGACGAATGGACGGTACCAGTGACGATGCCGTTACCCGGCTTAATGGATGAACGCAATAATTTATGATCCTCGTAATAGTGACATTTAATATTTATTTTTTCGCTTCGTACTTTATTAAAGTTTATACTTTATTCTTGTCAATAACAGAGCTTGTTACTAGATAAAATAAATAAGTCATTGTCATTTAAAATATGGACGATTGGATGAGTATAATGACGTAGTGGAATACAATGACGGTATCGTTACACTGGTTAGTGGATGGAAGCAATAATTTATTGAATTTGTAAAAGACAGTAGTATCGTTCATTATTTATGTATTACTTTACACTCTACTAGCTGCCCTCACCGGTTGTAGCCGCGTTGATGGTTATTACTTCGCTCCTAAGAGTCGTAGCGTGATGTAATAGCCTAACTTCCTAACCTTTTTAAATCCTGAGGCTATCCAACGTAAAGAGATTTTTTCCAAATCTGATCAATAGTATTCGAGATATGTAGGGGACATACAAACTAAAAAACAAATTTTATCTTATTATAATATGAGTATAGATCAAGTTTTGGACTGTTTGAAAAGTGGTACTCGGCAATACTCAGGCTTATTACTGAATAAAATAAATTAGTCTACCCCATAATGACTCACAGTCATTACAAGCGTTTCAACGTTCTTCACTTCCTCATTCAAAGTACTGTTCTGGTAATCGCGAGAAACGGAAATAATCAATTTTATTACCGCTATATTAATTTTACTAGTTTCGCCCTGACGTTTGTACATATGGGTGTAAATACGTATCTTTCTTGCGTAATCTATACTAATATTATAAAAGGTAAAATTTCTTAGTAAGTTTGTATATAGGGGGTAATCTCTAAAACTACTTGTATATAAAAAAATCTTTCTGCGATCGATAGTCTGTTTATTAATGTTATAGGCTATATTAAAACACGCTATGACTTATAGGTGCAAAGCAGTAAACATAAACGCGAGTTAAGCTGCGAGGTAGAGCGAGTCCTTAATAAATTGGGATTGAATTTACAAAAATCAATTCTTTACGTTATAAAAACCATATACATATGTGCCAAATCTCAGCCATTCCATTCAATGATTTGAGTTGTTTTGTATATTAGTCAGTTAGTCCTGGTTTCCTAGTTATATATACATAGACTAGTGGTCGCCCAGCGCTCCAAATTCGACTGTAGTTTTATTTAAATTTCGATTTTAAGACTGACCACAGATAATCTGTTCTCAATTTGACCACAAACTTTAACAATAAACAAAACAGTATATGAACGCTGATAAGCAATACTGTATCAACCCACACGGACTTCATTTTGAGAAAATGACATCTAAAGTTGTCAAACCTATTCTTAATCCATTTGTTTGAAGACGTATATACACATCTTTTCTTTTTTATTTTGATAAAAGATATAATGAATTGAAAACAGTTATATAAATCTAATGTGTTGTATACTAATAAGTTTTCAAATATTTAAGATTATTGTATAATTAGCAAAATATTGAACCCAATGGAAATTCGATACATTAAATTAAGAAACGTTTTTTCTTACTTATATAGTTTAGATGACTTGAATTTTTTTTTAATAATAGTTAATGGGTGATGCTGTATCAAAATATATCAATATCTCCGAATTTGACCTTTTGTGGGTTGACACATTATTGCTTATAAGAATCCATATATGGATGTGTGTGTCAAATACACGATAATTTGTGTAATTTTTGTTTTATGAATTTAATGTGTTTTTATGTATAATTAAAAATATGTATTCAAATTCTTCACTCTTTGTCTATAAAAACAATAAGTGTGCAAAATTTCATACTCCTCCGTCCGCGCAATTTTCGTAAAAAAAAGGTAGAATGTTTTTTTATTGCAATCAACTAATCCAAACATTGATTTTCAGAAAAATTCCGAGATGCAATTTTTTTCACTGTGAGTTTATTTCCATCGAGCACGAAATAAACTGTCAATCACTATATCCTACTATTTAAATAGGATATAGTGATTGACAGTTTTATTATGCTTTTAGATCAAGCACTTTGAAATATAAATAAAATCATAAATTAAAAAAAAAGAACCTCGAATGTCTATTTATTTAAACCTTTTCAACGTGCCCTAAAACAATACTTCTGCTATTATTTAGAGAGTTGCTAGCTAGAATTATCAGGATACACCTGGAATTCTAGATGGAAGTACAGCTTCAGGTCAAGGCAGGGCATAAAGTTATTTTAATATCTTTCATATTATAGTATTCAAGTTGATTAAACCAATAGAAGTTATTCACCTCACAACTAGAAAAGAAATTATAACCTTTAAACATCTAAATATTATTTTTATTTTAATTATTACTCATTATGATACTATTGTCATTTTGTAAATATGTTTAGTTTTAGTCTTAGTTTTACTTTTTAGTTGTTACTTTTTATTTTCATTTTAATAGTGAGTCTATATACTGTAATAATTATGTCTGCACTCATCAGTTATGTTCCAAAAAACTTATTCTTATTCTAAATAGATCTTCATAAATAGCGAATAAACATTCCGAATAAATAAGCATTCAAACAAAAATAAACCGTATCAAAATCATTTCATTCGTCGGGAGCTACGATGCCACAAACAGATATACACATACATACGTCAAACCTAAAATAACCCTTTATATTAGTCAAGGGTTAACTTTTTTTAACCCTTACAATTACAATTAAAAACTTGCCACAAAAAATAAATGTAGTAATTGTATAAGCCGGAAAACATTACAGATATAATGGAGTCCGCAAAAAGTTAATGGACGCCTTTCAGAACACCCTATATTTACGATGATACAGCATGTTTCGTTCTACTGTTTGACATTTTTTAGCCTCAATTCCTCACATTGTGTATTGCATTAATGTAACAATATTGTGTTCTGGAGTGCTGAAAGGCCGTTCATCAAGTAAAAAGGTTTTTTGGCGCTAACTCGCCTCGGTATTGAGAGACGAAATAATAACAAGAAACTAAATAAAAAATAGAATGTATAATTTTATTATTATTTAAAGAAATATGGTAATATACTCACATTATCAATAATAAGAAAACGTTATGATTTTTTTTTTTGTAAAAGAGTTTATTCAATTAAAAGTTATTTCTTATTCTGGATCTACTAGAATCTTAAATTGACTGCCTTAAAAATGTTATAAATATTATACACCTATAATTTAACTTTTTAGAACGAAGTTAATGACCTCATATATTGCAATCCGTCAAACGATTTAGGCTGTAGAGCGTGCCAAAAAATTATATACAAATATACAGTAGATAAATGCATACGCTCAAAATTGACGTTTAAACTGTATTTCAACCTCTTTTTTCCCATTAAAAAGTAGCCAATGTTCTTTCTCAAGCTCCCGACTATATCTATACTAAATTTTATTAAAATCGGTTTGCGTAATTGCGTAATACACTGACAGAATTACTTTCGCATTTATAGTATAAGGATTTATATTGTACTAGTTTTACTCGAGTTTACGGTTACTGTTTTGCTCTTATGAGTCGTAGCGTGATGCAGCCTATAACCTACCTCAATAAATGCATTATCCAACGCAAAAAGAACTTCTGAAATCGACTTAGCAGATTCCGAAATTACCCCCTACATACTAAGTCACAAACATACAAACAAATTTTACCTTTTCATAATATTAGTATGGATTTGGAAATATAAACATTTGTAAGTCTGTAAATTTCTCTTTGGACTCAATTATGTACATTAAAAGCTCGTAAAACTGATCGTTATGGCAAATATATTTTCGTTATGTACTTCAAATGATTTAATTAATCAATTGCTAAATTCGTGGTTGTTACTAAATTTTCTAACAAAAATAAAATAATAATTAATGTAGAAATGTATTATCTATATATTAATACGTGAAGAAAAAACTTTCGGCCTTTTTTTACGAAATTTACGCGGACAGAGGAGTATAAAATTTGCACACTTATAGTTCATATAAAGAAGGAAGAAATGCTATTATATTTTAAATATGCATAAAATACATTAAATCGATAAAAAAAAACTACAATCTATACGCTCATCGTTTATTGTTAACGTCTGTGGTCAAATTGAGAATTAATTATCTGTGGCTAATCTCGTAATCGGTTAAAAATTTAACAAATTACGGCCAAATTCCAACTGCTAGGCGATCACAAATTATAATAAATAGACAATAAAAAAATAAAATAAGTTTAATCACCTTAAATATTAAGAACCAGATTCTCCAAGATTTAATTATAAAGTTTGACTCTGAGCGTGTTTACTTTAGCCCTTTGAGACATAATACTGCAAGACTGATCGTTGGCCGTTTAATATGAGAATCCTTATTTATTTTGATGTTGAAACGATATTACGTTCAGTCTGAAAGGTGAAATTTATATGAAAGATTGAGACGATATGATGACGTGAAGTCGAATGCAATACAGCCAATATTAAAGATCGTATTTAGAGTTCCGTTCGCGGGTGTCGCGGAACCCTATTGTTAAATCTTTTGACTTTTTGATCACCCACCCAAAAAGAGGGGTATCATAAGTGTGCATTTATGAATCTGTGTGTATGTGTGTGGCATCGTAGCTCTTGCTTTTTTTTGTAAACTAAATTTAGTAAACTGTAACTTCAATAATTAAATTTAAATGCGTATATTATTACTCTTAAAAGTTGGTACATAATATCACCTAAATTTAATTTTACTCTTGGTGCATAATATCACCTAAATTTAAATAATTAAATAACCAATTAATTAATTATTTGATGAAGATACATTACCCGAATTGTTAGAACCCAATTGGGCAACATTTCCACACTTAAAGCGATACAAAGTACACACCTTCCCAGCTTCTTCCGACAAGGAAACAGCCAAAAACTGCTGCAAACTCCTACCTCATATTGCCCGACGCCTAGTAACTGCTCCCTTAGAGATCGGTTACAGTGTTCTTTTATATTATTTACGAAAGTAAGACAAACAAATGTAATTGTCGCCCTTATCATATAACCTTTCGTAACTACTTACTATGTAATTTTAAAATTTGCCGATTTATACTATTCATTTTTAATATAACGGGTCTTATCGCGATAACTAATGGTAGTAATACCTTTTTATTGCGCGACGTTTCGACGAAGTTGCATTCGTCGTGGTCACGAGCTGACTGATGTACGCCAGTATAAGACCCGTTACATTAAATATGAATATTTACTATGTAATTGTTGCCAGATTACAGTGTTATTTTATATCAATTACGAGAATAAAACTTACACATGTAATTCTTGCGTAATATGGGTGTGAATACTAGTTTCCCTACACCACTTTTCATATTAAAATCATCTCACTAAGTAATGAGCACAGCGATCGATATCTGCAGATCTTTTGATACTGAGTTCGTCCAAACATTGTCATTATTTTATATTACTGTAATCATTAATTTAATGTGCGCCGCGATTTCATCCGCGATAATTTGATGAAAAATTATATTTATCTAATATTTACCTTCCTTACTTGAAAAGGATATTGTTCACTGATGGTATAACTCATAAGGATTCTTCTAGGAAGAATCTGGGAAGTAATAGTATACGACAAACGAAAGGAAAAATTATATATTTTACAAAATGCTATTCAATTCATACATTAATTAAAACTTAAGTAGTAAATTCCTTAAGGATGTAATCTGTACTCAAAAGTGGAAAATATGAAATAAGAATATGATATTGCAGCGATTGATACGTATATCAATATTTTTTTTTAATAAAAATGAATCTGAATATAAATATTTTCAAATAAAATTAAACTTCAAAACTAAAAACTATAGATTCAAGTGAAAAAAAGCAAAATAATTTTTTTTACAATATTTTGTAGTCAGTCAAAATCTGTCCATAACCGGCGGAGTAATCAGTGAACAACAATAAAACCAGAACTAGGAATCTCTTCCTTTTTTCTAAGTCGGTTAAAAATAGTAAAACAAATCTTCGAAAGATTTAAGCAAACATACCAAAGAAAAGAATTTCCAACTTTTTGAAAGTTGGTAAAAAAGCTTGTACAGAAACACAAACAATCTAATTATATAATGTGTATATTAAAACCATAACCGTAAAAAAATTAATTCAATTGGGCATTTAAAGATGTTTAAATAGAAGTTTAATTTAATAAATGCCATATTAAAATTAAGGAAAACCGATTACTTACAAAAGCTCATTAAGTATTTCGAAGTTCTTTTTTAAAGAATTCACTTACTTTATTTTTATTGAAATTGGTATTCTTATAATAATTAATAGTGTTATGACAGGTAATTTTCGATAACAATCGAATTTACGATACAATTTAAATTAATAAAAAAATGAAATGGTATTAAAAAATTCAAATACAAAATTTACATTATTCAAGGCTTGTAAAGCGCCTTAAAAAATCGTCAATTTACAAATTAGACATAAAGCTACCACCGGTTCAGAATTTAGATTATATTACAAGATGAAATATGAAAATATTCTAATCGATGTAGTAAGAAATTATTTTTACTTCTTCAAACAAATTGTTTAAGAATAGGTTTGACATCTTTAGACGCCATTTTCTCAGAACGAAGTCCGTGTTGCTTGACACAGTATTACTTATCAGCGTCCATATATCCGATCTTAAATATTATTCATTACATATACATACGATCGCAGCAATCGTTTTTGAAAACATCTCTAACAAACATACGAATATGCGGAAACTTTTTTTAAAGTCGGTTTAAAACCGATAGAATCATTACCAACACATAACGTCAATAAAATAAGTTCACTAGAACCTAACGATTCATAAATATATTATATTAATATTTAGATGTAGTATAAGTATAATAATTTAGTATATATGTATTTATTATATTATAGATATTTATGTAAGCGTAATCCATATTATATTAAAATTGTTATATATGTAAGTATTATTTGGAGTATCTAATGTTGCACTATTTATACCTGCTATATAAAACTATCTCTTACAGCTGTGGGTTGGCTGGAAGAAATTTCTCTTAGAAATAAGCCCGCCATTGTGAACAATAATTTCATGTGTAAAATTACTATGTAAAATTTCTCAGTGCAATAAAGAGTATTATATAAAATATTTTTTCCTGAAAAATATCAGTTGAAACTGTTAACTCTAATGGCTCGGACGGTCTCGGTAAACGATCGGTAAACATTTTTGCCGTCATCAATATCGACACAAATAAAATAAAAAAAATTGAAACTGACATGAAAACATTTTTTTGTATCTATTAAATTTTATTTACTCCCAACTGAATAACATGTTGGCGGACGAAATGAAATTAAAATACGTAAAACTTTGCTATGACGTTTAAAAATATAAATAGACTAGCTGTCCCTTTCGGTTTTACGCGCGTTTATGGTTACTGCTTCGCTCTTGTGAGTCGTAGCGTGATGTTATATAGCCTTTAATCTTTCTTAATAAACCGGCTATCCAATCCAATTTTTTTTAATCGGATCAGTAGTTTTAGAGATTATCGCCTAAATACAAACTTACAAATATACAAACAAATTTTACCTCTTTATAATATTTGTATAGATTCGTGTTTTTACGGAAAATGCAGTATTTTTAGTGTTGAAACAATATGCAATTAAAATCTATATATATAAAAGCAAAAGGTCACTCACTTATCACGAAATCTCAGAAACTACAAGTACTGTGAGTTTTAGAATTTGCATGGGGGTTCTTTTTAGGACGTAGATGCTCACTAAGATAGGATTTTACAAAAATCGATCCCTAAGGGGGTAAAACGGGGGTTGGAAGTTTGTATAAAAGTCCTTGTTAAGCGTGAGTGAAATCCGGACGGGCACTAGTTATAATTAAGGATGAATTACGTTTATAAGTTTTACACTAGTAAGTGCTAGAAACCTTACGTAGTGATGAAATTGCTATGAGTTTCAATAAATAAGCTGAACGCACTTACACTAATAAAAAAATATAAGAATATATTTTTTTAAGCATAATGCCCCTGCTTGAGAACAAGTAATTAATGAGGAGGCCTTTTCCCACTGCTGGGCAAAGGCCTCCTCTTCTATTAAGGAGAAGGTTTAAGAGCTTAATCCACCACACTGCTCCACTGCGGGTTGGCGGATATACATGTGTCAGAATTTCATTCTCTTCATTTCTTTCAAATCCCGGCACATGCAGGTTTCCTCACGATGTTTTCCTTCACCGCCGAGCTCGAGATGAATTTAAACACTAATTTAGCACTTGAAAAATCAACTAGCCGAGATTTTAACCCACGATCATCGGTTGAGATCGACGTGTTCTAACCACAAGGCCATCTCGGTAGCCCTAGGAAAATAAACATAGATAGACAGCCAAATTCATAACCCATCATTTTGGCACCGCCATCGGATAAAAACTACAATCTCATGCACAGACCCCGCACTGTTTTATTAGATGTAGAGCATGCAGTATCTTCTCGAATGCTAGGGCAATGTCTCAATGATGGTTCAAGTGCCCCCCAAGGAGTGTTACGTCACCATTCTACCCTCCTATTTTGGACGCTAGCCAATGAGATAAAATGGGGACATAGAAACGGTATATTAATCATATATTCTTTTTATCGTGACGTCACTTATGAGAAAGATCTGAATGTACGATTTATTTGCTAGTACTGATACCAGCTTTTTTAACCGTTAATAGCCTGATTTAAGAAAGTATTTTTATTTTTAAATATTACTGTGTTTGCTTGAAGGTTTAGATGAAGGGAAAAACAGTTAAAAAATCACAATTTACATATTTATTTAAAAAAAAAACAGGTATCAATTTTGATACATTAGGCATTTAGGCCATAAAAAATCAGATATACCTAGATTTGAAATAATGCGAAATATTATTTGTTTTTAATATCGCATAACAACACTTTACACTGTTTACAGAACCAAGAAGTAAATTTAATACAATTATTAAATTTACACACAGTAAAATACATACAGCCAACCAATAAAAAAACTAATAATAATATGAACATTCGATTTAAAAGATTGTTATCAAAATTGAAACTCGAGGCTATTAAGGGTTAATATATATATAATTACCTCGCAAAGTCACACAAAACACCTGATGTCATGTGATCACCGTCGCCCATGGACATTTGCTGCACCAGAGAAGCCACAAACGCATTGTCAGATTAAAAAGGAATATAGGATGAAAGGGACGTAAGGAAAGGTTTTAGGGAGGGATTAGGCTTCTGACTCTGTCACTCACCGTACGAAACGTAAGTTCTATCTTCTGTGAGAGTGAGGCACTGCCCCGGTCGACTTAGCCTGTAAACGAGCTGTAGTCGGTAGTCTACAGCTAGGCTCTACCTCAAGGAAAATTTCCGCATGTGGCTTTGTGTGCGTGGTATGTTGATATAGAATTACTCAGTGTTATTCTTTAATAGCCGTGCTCGTGACTTCGTTCGCATGGACTACAGGATACATTGGTTCACACAAAGGCTGTACTCCGTGGTGCCTCTTAAGAAAGGAGCATTTTACTCGCATCATTAATAGCATTTTATAAAAAGAATGCCTTTTTCTTTAGTTTCCCGTATACTATTACTTCCCAGAATTTGATCCTTATACATGACACTATTAGATGGTGCAATGATACAGAATGTATTACTTTTTCAAAATTAGGAATCTCGATTCCTGACTAGGAAAATTAAATTTCCAAAATAAGAGTAACTTAAGTTACTTCTTATAACATTAGCTATCTGCTAGTGAAATTCCCGTCAAAATCCGTCCAGCCATTCCAGAGATTAGCCTGAACAAACACACTGACAGACGGACGGACAGAATTTTTTAAAATTGTGTTTTTGATGTATGTACCGTATATACTTTTATATACATTTACTTAAAAACTGTTAATTTGACATAACAAACAGACACATCAATTTTATTTATAAAGTTTAATTACAACATAACAATTTGATGAGGTAGAACGGCGCAGGCCCACTGACTAGTATTACATCGCTTAGAACTTAAGATATGATAAGCTAAAGTTAAATTATATTTGATATTTACTTAATATTATACGCTTAGTATTAAACATAACATAAACGAATCACATTCAACGGCCCCCATTAGTGTCTTATTTTGGGTGTGTTAACACACCCAAAAAAAACAATACTGTATTCAAGTAGTCTTTTAAAAGAACATTTGAATTGTCAAAACAAAAAAAAATACTTAAAAGTAATTAGATCAAAGGCGTTAAAGTAGATACATGTTATATACTATTAGAAAATAATGTAGACAGCGTTATTCAGAAATAACGAATAATCGGTCAGCGCCATCTATATTTCCTTACAGTAAACTACACATTAAACAATCTGTGTAACACGAAGCTAAGTTAATATTTAAAATTTAGTTTCATTTAATTTTGTGGTTAATAATCTATGATTTTCAAAAAAAAAAAAATCTTTACTAATATTTTGTGAAATTAAATAAATAGGCGAATTTTCAAATGTAAAACGTTTTTACGTTTTGTGGTCAAAAATGTGAATTTACTAATTCAGTGACCTTAATACTATGTAATCGTACGATATATAAATCGCATTAAAGGAACATGTTTTCACGTGTATTCTTCAAAACATGACGATAATTAAAAATCAGGATTCCGTAAACAATTTCGATTCGTCAAACTTTTGTGTAAGACTGCCCCCAGCGTCACAGCCGTGATCCTTCAATCACATTTTAATTAAAAGTAAGCAAAATTCAAATGTCGGTTTAGCCAAAGTATTTCATTTCGGGAAAAATAATATGGGAAATTCGAGGTAAATTTACGTAGGTGGATGGTAAAGATATGTACCTTTTTCAATTGAGATGTCGTATTTGATTAATTTTACGAATTTAATAAAGAAAAATAAGGAAAACAACCTTTAGAACGACAGCTTCGACTCGAGGTTTTGTTCGCGTTAATGTAGTTTTTGTTACCATAAAATGAGAATTACAACTACTAACGTTTACTCACAGGCTTTCATAAAGATTTACATAAGGGACTTCTCATTGTTTTACACCTAAAGGATTTACTGTTAGTGCCATATTTTTGACGTTCACAGCTTAAACTACGTATGACGTATCTCGTAGGTTACAAACTGGGGCCCCGGACCCAAGAGGGCCCCGGCCTAAAATAATTTTATTAATAAAAATTTTATTAAAAGTAAATCGTTATATGATTATGTGTATAAACCTATGCTTTTGAAAATAAAACTTATCAGATATTTATCTAAAATACACAAAATTGTTTTGGGTAACTTTTTAAGTGGTTCACTAAAATTAAGTTATAACGTTATTTTTACTTGGAGGCCCCATTTAAAGAATTTGCCACGGGTCTCAGATGGTATGGTTACGCCTCTGGTTACAGAGTTGTTATATCTCTCTCGTTACTATACTTACGACTATATAAAACTTAATTTTCAGTTATGCCGATAGGACACGAACGCCATATTTTGTAAGGTAATTGTATACCTATAACCTTCTCGCAAGGTAGACTACAAATTTCAATACATATTTACTTATAGTAAGAATACTGAGAAACATATCGAGTCTTATCAATTACCTAGCTGTCTTATTCGGTTTCACTCGCTTGTATGGTTACTGCTTCGCTTCATTATAGGAGGGAGGCTATATTACATCACGCTAAGGTATAAGTCTTAGCGTGATGTAATATAGCCTATAAACTTCCTTAATAAACGTATACGTAAACCAACATAAAGATAATTTTTCAAAACGGTGTAGGTAGTTTTGGAACATATTCGATGCAAACAAACAAACAATAGAATCTATCCCCTTTATAATGTAAGTGTAGAAAACTTAGTAAATTATTTTGCCTTTAAAAAGTAGGTTTATATGTTTTTTGTTAATACTTTTTCTTCACAAGCGATCACCGGTTGAAATCCACGTATTTTAACCTAGGTTAGAACACGTCAGCCATCTCGACTGCTCGGCAAACAATCGACAATTTAACTTGCAAACAACTAGCCACTAGAACAACTCGGGAATCTAGACAAATATGTGCCAACAAATACAAATACAGTTACTCAATCTAAATACAGGAGAATTCAGACAGGATTGTCATTATTTTATCTCTCAAAACCACGTATTAAATTATTTTAATGCTAAAAAGAATAAAATAGTAAAGTAACAGTCTGTAAACGCTGCTGGGCAAAGGCCTCCTCTCCTATTATAGAAGAGGTTTAGAGCCTCATCCACCACGCAACTCCACTACCGGTTGGCGGGTAAACAATCTATCTATTCTTAATAAATTTGAAGAAGTATGTATCCATCTTTTATCTTCTATTTTAATAAAAAATATTATAAATTAGAAACATTTTGGTATAATGAAAAGTTTTATTTAATAAGTTTTTCAAATATATGAGATTATTGTAAATTGCAATATATATGGAACACACTTCAATTTACGAAACAATAAATTAAGAAACTATTTTCCGTACTTATGATTTTAAGATGACTTAAATTTTTTTTTAAAAACGTTAAATAGGTGACGCATTATTGAAATTATATTGTATAAAAGTCGTATATTCGCAATATATTGCCACTATTTATCACTTCAAGAGTACACGATAACGGATTTTTCGATTAAAATAATACCAAGAATAATGGTCCGACGGCTTCGTCCCATAATAACTAATGCATAGACGGATATGCTCGAACAAAATATAGAATTAATTTTTTTTGACGGCATATTCACATTTGGACCAAAATGGAAACTTTTCCTTTTATGGCCTGCGGATATAATGGACTTTTATTGACAACTTTTGTACGTCTATATCTATACTAATAATATAAACCTATACTAATAATAGACAGACGCGTTGGCGCAATGGTCACTGCAACTGACTAAAGCGCTAACGGTCGCGGGTTCGATCCCCGCTCGCGGCAAACGTGTGTTTGGCCATACGGATGTTTGTCGTGGTCTGGGTGTTTGTGTTGGTGTTGTGAGTGTTTCCGGACCCCCGTCACAAGGTCATGAGATCTTAATGGGGGCCGTTGAGTGTGATGCTTTATTATTATTATTATTATAAAAGAGGTAAAATTTGATAGTATTTTTGTAAGTTTCTATGTAGAGAGCAATCTCTGAAACTATGTTGGATAGCCCGCTTATTGAGGCAGGTTGCAGGCTATATAACATCACGCTACGACTTACAAGAGCAAAGCAGTAATCATAAACGAGAGTGAAACCACGAGTGGTAGCTGGTCCCAATAAACCCATTATTCGGGAGACATTTTATGTCTCCCTAATGTGCATTATGCAATACAGTTCTAAATGTTAAGTTTCGAAGGAAAAACCCCCGAGACCTGTTTTTCATCTACGGAGGCTTTTAGTGGAAAAAATGTAAAAAAAAGTTTATTTAAATATATTCCTTTCTCAAGATTTAAAAACCCATTTTCCACGTCACAGCACGAGACCGCTTTCTAGTTTTTAATTTTTTCTTTATTAATAAATGAAGATATTATCAGTATTGTAACAAATTCGACAGTCTAATACTTTCGATTTCAATATATGACCTGTGATTAAAATTATCATAATTATGGAAGTGGGACATGTGTTATATTATTTCACGCAATTTTTCTTATATTTTACTGATTCCAGATGATTCTGCATAAGGTAAATATATAAAGTATTTTAATAGATTGAAGTCACAGTATATATCAATTGTATATATAAAAAAAAAACATAACTATTAAAAAAAAAAACTTATCTTAAAAATAGTATTAACGAATATTAATGCTTATCTATCGTATCTAAAATGGTGCAATGTCCCCGAAAAGGAGTGTCCCTCAGTTATTATTGGAGTTTTGATCTAAACTAAATCATTTTTATAATCTAAAATTAAGATGAAACGAAATTATTCGAAAATTTGTGATTTTATTTCGGGGTTTTTGTTACCCAATAGGACATGTAAAGAAAAATTGACTTTAGGTATAAAATAAAATCGTTATATTATTTTATAATTAGGGTAAAACGATATATGTCTTCCAATTATTTTCACGTTACTTTCCGAGGCTGTATTTATCATTCTACCCAGATTTCACAGGTTAGCAGTTTTTACACGAAGCGTTTGCCATTTGACCTTCAGAGCCCATTTAAGGTTGATCCAATGACAAATTGATATATCCTTCATGATTTAGTAGCTTTTGCTCGCGTCTTCGCTTGCGTTAATGTATATTTTGTTCAAAATACTACGCATATATACCTTCATAAAATATAGCCTGTGACCATTTAGAATAATATATATTTTTAATAAAGTACGTCAAGAAGTTTTTTAATTTATTTCACATTTTTTTTAAATAACCAGTCTTATCGCTAAACTAATCGTAATCGTGTTTTATTGCTCGATGTTTCGACGAAGTTGCATCCGTCGTGATCGAAGGAAGAATCTTTAATATATTAATAATATAAATCGCGAAAGTTTAATATATATAATTTATTTCGCACATACAAGATTCGCTCTTCCTTTATTACCTAACTTATAATGTCTATATTACATCTAAATATTTAAGATCTATAATATGTGTTTAAACATATTTTATTTCGTTTACACTAATATTATAATAAAAAGGAGCGATTTGATTGTTTGTTTAAAAAAATATTTTTGCGTTGGACAGCCAAAATATTTATGAAGCTTATAGGATATATTACATCACGCCACGGCATATATCATCAGAAGCGAAGGAGTAACCATAAACGCTAGTGTAACCGCGCTGGGCAGCTAGTAAGAAATAAATAGAATACATTCAAAATCTTTTAAATTTTGAGCATCGTTGTTTTAGATGTCTACTGTCACCACTAACGTGATAATTTTTTTAAATATATCTTTATTTATTTTATATTTTATTAAGGTTAGGTCTCTCTGCAATTGAGTATGTTGTGCTATGAAACCTTTTTGTTTTATTATATTATTTAAGTGTTTAGTGTGTTGGGTTTTTTTTTTAAAAAAAGCAAGGGGGTTGACGTCTGGATGTCGAAAGAGAGACGTTGATTTTTATCTTTAATTTATCGGATTTAAAATAATATAAGTTGCTGTATGTTGTATGTAAATGGCTGCATGCTCGTGTTGTGCAGCAACTGACTGCCGTTTCGCTGCATGATCTGCCGTCGAGTTACAAACAAGAACGACATAGGAGCCTTACTGCGTAGACTTGGTGAGAGGACTCTGTGACAAGATTCTACGGACCCGGCCCTGAAATCTGTTTTCTGGATAAGCTACAGAAATTTGACTTTTGTGAATAAATATTTTGTTACGTATTCCCGTGTAGTTTGGAATTTCTCATGCTCAACGTAACACTACCCGTGACCACGAACGCTGCAAAGTGCTCGAAACGTCGGGATGATAAAAATAGTTAATAAAATAAAATAGTTAATATACGCGATTTAAATCCGTTTACAATAGTTTTATTTCAATCGTTGATAAAGTTTTGACTAAACAGTATCGTCGTGGCGTGTCATATATGTATAATTATGTAAATGCGTCTGTGCGTTACCCTTAGAATATTGTGTATTTAGGATGATCGTTTTGATAGCCACACAAGGAAGTCTTGGAATGTTTGCGTTGCGAATAGTGTCCTTGGGTGCTATTTCAAAACTAATCCACAACAAAAATGATGTTAGATAACTATAGTTGTTGATCTTAATCGATGATCGAGGGGTCAAACTCCGGCTAGCACCACTGAGTTTTTCAATTAAGTTTAAATTCATCTCGAGCTCGGCGGTGAAGGTAAACATCGTGAGGAAACCAGCATGTGCCGGAAGAAATTCTGACACATATATATCCGACAACCTGCAGTGGAGTAACGTGGTGGATTGAGCTCTAAAACCTTCTCCATTATAGGAGAGAAGGCCCAGCACTGGGACTTACTATAACTTTGACGTTGTTACCAGCTAGCGACAGGCAAGAGAATCTTTGGACCAACTTGTCAAGTGACGAGCTTGTCAAAGTTGGAAATGGGTACAGATTAGTAACAGTAAATAGTAATATGTCTTATTATAAAATTTTAGTACAAATTATTTCACCATATTTTCAGTATTGTTTATATCTCTGTGCCGCCATCTTGGATGAAATAACGAAAGGCAGTCTTATAGTAAAGACTAGCTGTACCCCTCGGTTCTACCCGCGTTAATTTAAGAGAAAATTATATTTAGGTCTATAATGTTTACTTTCCGTATTTGAATCGGATGTTGTTCACTATTTCGTTGGTTTCAATTTTGTTTTCGCGTAACCCTCTTTTTCATTTAATAATTAAAATAAATAACATTAAAAAATTATAAGTTCTTCTTATAACATTAGCTGTGAGTGAAAATCCCCTTAAAATCAGTCCAGTCGTTTGTGTATTCCATGTATGTACTGTGTATACTTTGAAAATACAAACAGACACTTAAATGTTATTATTTTATATAGATAATCAAAAATATACTCTGTACAATTACATATGAATGTGTATAAAAATAACACAAAATAGCAAAAAGCGAGTGACGAAACGACAACGAGACGCAAGACCTTTAAAAATAAATAATTGTTACAATAAAAATGATGTCTGAATTTAAGCAAAATTCTAAGACAAATTTTCTCGCAGAATCATAAATCTGATTATTTCGGAGATGCCGTCACTAACGAAGACGTATGTATATAATGAAAGTATAGCTAAGACGTGTCTGTGACTTAGTTAAAGTAATACTGTTCTAAAAAAAGTTCACATTTTAAAAATCGTAGCAGAAATTAATTAAATAGGTATTTTACTAACCTTTGAATGCAATTTCCTTTACTTAACGATGCTTGTAGCTTTTTAAATTGACTATTTGTGTATTAATCTTTATTACTTAATGTAATAGAGAGAGCTAATTCGAAGAGTGTGAAGTAAACCCCAGAATCACCATACCATTTAAATGGTACATTATCTAGATGATCAGAGACTATATTTTATCTATATATGCATACTATTTTAAAACAAATTATACATTAGCGCGAGCAAAAGCTCGTTCATAATAAAATACTTAAAACCGCTTCAAACCAATTTAGATAAAAGAAAATAAAAACGAATTATGGAATATATATATTTTGTAATTATTTTATTTAAATAGTAGCTACACACGTTAAAAAAACATTTAGTATAATTATACCACATAGAGATAACCTTCCAACATTTCTAAACTGATCTGACCCATCTCACTATATGATTCTATACACTGAATACGTAACGAAATTAATGAAACATACTGGTGAGGCATACATATGTATAATGTATATACAGAATGATTATCCGTACAGTTCCGAACCTCTGACAAAAATATCACCCGAACGTAATGAAACAGTCAATCGACTCCACTGATAAATTGACTTGACACTCGCATCATTAGGCCACGTTTAAACATTAAAAAAGGTTACTAAGTTCTTTTTTCACTAATGATCCAAATTTATCATTTTCCCTGTTTAAATGGTGTTAATACGTTTTAAACATCAAATGATTTAGTATTTTTTGGAACCAGGGGCTAATTGGACGCTGAAAAGCAATAATTATGAATTAAAAGCAGGTTGAAAATATATGAAATTATTGTACGTTGCAAAATATGGGACTCAGTTCAATATTCGAAACATAAAATTAACGAACTTCTTTCAGTACTTATTTAGTTAAAATCAAAATCAAAATAAAAAAATACTTTATTCAAGTAGGCTTTTAAAAGCACTTTTGAATCGTCAAAATAAACAAAAAGTACTTAAATTAAGGAAAAGCTACCACCGGTTCGGAATGTAGATTCTACCGAGAAGAACCGGCAAGAAACTCGATAGGTCTTTTAAAATTGTGTTATTAAGTATATACATTTTAACAATTACAAATGTTATATTAAACATCCTGTATGAAATTCATCTATACTAAATCCATGCATTATTATCATCTATATAATCTTGTACAGAATAATATGCTTTAGCTATTAAAGAATTTTTAATATACAATTTAAACTTATTGATTGACAACTGCAAAAATTTCTTTGGTATTTTGTTATAAAAATGGACACCTTGCCCCAGAAAGGAAACATTTACTTTGCGAAGTCGAAAGCTTGGTGTTATGAGTTTATCCTTTCTTCTTGTGTTCATACAATGCGAGTCACTATTTCTCTCAAAACAATCAATATTAGTATGGATATGTATAATATTGTTATAAATATACTGTGACGCAACCGTTAGTATACCTACTTTACTAAAAACATCTCGAAGGGATTCCCGAGCTCCTAAATTATAAATACTACGAATAGCTCTTTTTTGCAAAATAAAAACTGTATTAACATCTGAAGCGCTACCCCATAGCATCAAACCATAGGAGATGATACTATGAAAAAATGATCTTTAATGCGTGACGCATTATCAAAATACATTAATAACTCCGACTTGACATTTTGTGGCTTGACAAATTATTGCTTACCAACATCCAATTATTATAAAAATCAATTGACAGTTGATATCTGATTTAACATTTAAAGGACGTTTTAAAAATTAGAAACTCAGAATAAAGCACGTTTTGATAGTGATAGTTTTACATAATTGGACCCCTGGTTAATTTATTGATTTATTAAACGACTCCAGCCAAGCAGAAACGGTATTATTCAGATTCACGCTTCATCTACTAAACCGATCATCATGTTATTTACATAGACGTTGTCAAAGGTACAGAGTAGCATATTCCCTATTCCCAAAAAGAATGACAGCACAAACCCATCTAACTATTAGGCTGTTATTATTACCTCCCAGCTATCAAAGATGGTAAGAAATAATATGCAAACTCCTTAGCAATAAGATAACCATCTTGCAAGCGTTCGACAAAACGAGTTTCCTCGTGGACGCAGTGCTAGTGATCTTTTCGTATATGTACCTGACATCATTAGCTTGGTAGCTTAAAAAAAATCTATAACCAATGGACCTGTAACTTGACGATTCAAAAGTGCTGTAAATAGCCTATTTGAATAAAGTATATTTTGAATTTGAGTTTGAATTAAAGCAAGTAAATAAAAATAAGAAAATAAAATTTAAATGATCGTCCGACTTTACAAAATCAACGTAAACGCGAGTGAAACGCAAGTGAAAAGCATATCGCATCGTAAAAAGATTTGACTGTTCAATTTTTTTAATAAAAGACTATACGAAAAACATTTTATTCCTAAGCCCAGGTTTTCCGGAGTTCAATGTATTTAAATCCGCGGCAAATATTTATATTGTCCGTACAAATATGAACGTTCTTTATGCACGTGAATTTACAGGATTTTGAAAATGGAATAGTATAAAAAAGTTTTATAAAAATATCAACATAGTATAAAATAATAATTTAACTTATAAATAACAATAAACTACAATAAGACCTTTTTTTTCAAATTTAAATAGATGAAATGAACCCTCAGAATTAAGTATAAGTCTATTGTTCTTAACTTGTCTTTATTTGATAACAATACACAACGAAATTTTTTTTTTCATTGTAATTTTTCATTCTAAAAAACAATTTCAATCATTCAGTCTATAAGTTCTTATCTAACTCTTATATGGACGCTGATAAGCAATACCTTGTCAAGCCACACGGACTTCATTTTGAGAAAATGGCGTCTAAACATGTTAAACCTATTCTTAACAAATATGCTATAGTAAGTATATAACCATCTTTTCTTTTCTATTTAGACAAAATGGTAAGTTGAATCAAAAGCAGATGATTTATTTAATACGTTATCTAATAATAAGTTTTTAAATATTTGAGATTATTTTATAAATTGCAAAATATGGAACCCACATGAAATACGAAACATTGAGTTAAGAAACTTTTTACCATACTTATTTAGTTTAGATGACTTGAAATTTTTTTGAATAGTGTTAAATTGGTGACGTAGTATCAAAATACATCAATATCTCAAAATTAGACTTTTTGTGGGTTGACACATTATTGCTTATCAGCATCCATATGTGGCTAGAAATACGCCATATTTGTCTTCTAAATAAGATAAGTCAAGAAAAACAAACTATATATAAATATATAGATACTAGTCGCCCCTTGCGGTTTCACTCGCGTTTATGATTACTGCTTCGCTCCTATGAGTCGTAGCGTGATGATATAAGGATGCTGATAAGCGATAATGTGTTAACCCACAAATAATCAAATTCGGAGATATTGATGTATTTTGCTACTGCATCACCTATTTAACAGTATTAAAAAAAATTCATGTTATATAAATTAGTACGGAAAAAAGTCTCTTGATTAATTGTTTCGATATCCAAGTGCGTTCCATACTTTGCAATTTTTACAATAATCTCAAATATTTAAAAAACTTTTTATTAGATAATTTAATAAATCTGCTTTTAATTAATTATACCCTTTATTCAAAAAGAAAAGTAAAGATGGATATATACTTCTTCAAACATATTTGTTAAGAATAAGTTCGGTATCTTTAGACGCCATTTTCTCAAAATGAAGTCCGTGTGGCTTGACACAGTATTGCATATCACCGTCCATATAGCCTAAGGCATTCCTCAATAAATAAACTATCTAACACAAAAATATTTTTTTCAATTCGAACCAGTAGTTCCTGAGATTAGCGCGTTCAAACAAACAAACTCTTCAGCTTTATAATATTAGTATAGACTAAACTTTCGCGATTTATATTATTTATACATTAAATATCGGGTCTTATCTCGATAACTAATCGTACACAGTCGTAGCTGACTGAGCTCGTGATCACGACGGATGCAACATCGTCGAAACATCGTATCGTACAAAAAGGTATTATAACTGGATGCTGATAAGCAATAATGTGTCAACCCACAAAAAGTCAAATTTGGAGATATTAATGTATTATGATACTGCGTCACCTATTTAACATTATTCAAAAAAATATCCACTCCTATAAACTATATAAGTACGGAAAAAGTTACTAAATTTAATGTTTCGAATTTCAAGTGCATTCCATTTTTGCAATTTATACAATACTCTAAAATATTATAAAAAACTTTTCATTAGAAAACACATTAAATATATTAACCTGCTTAAAATTTATTACATATTTTATCAAAATAGAAACGAAAACATGGATATATACGCCTTCAAACAAATTTGTTAAGAATGGGTTTGACATCTTTAAACGTCATTTTCTCAAAATGAATTCCGTGTGGCTTGACACAGTATTGCTTATCAGCGTCCAACTAATATCTACAAGACCCGTATTTAACATATGTTTAGTATAGATAACCTATTCCATATACTAAACTTTTTTGTTTCAATGAAAACGAGCAGGCGGGACACGTTAAGTGATCACCGCCCATGGACATTTGCAGCATCAGATAACCCACAAATGCGTTATCATAAACACCAATAATATAATATGAAAAGCAATAAGAATATAAGAAAATGGGGGAGGGAGATAGACTTACGGCTCTCTCATTCGCTGTACGAATCGCAATAGTCGCTGATCGAACAAGTAATTAATTTAAAAAATCAACTACCCGACTGCGTAACAAAACCATTTGCAGTCAGCAGGACCGTAACAATATTAGTTTTGTCTAAAACACTAACTGTCATACTACAAAAGACCCATTAAAACCATATTGAACACGTGTCTAGCTAAACGGTGTTTAAAAATTAAACATTGCTTAAAATATTATCTAAATTGCTTAACAGCGAATATACTCATAAAAAACTTATTGGTAAAACATCTATTATATTCACTTTAACGTATGTTAATCTATATCTAAAGCATGTTTAACTCAAAACTGTGTGCTTTGACGCGGATTTGTAGTATGGATTTTTTTAAACACGCGTTTAACGTCTGTTTGAATCTTTTGTAAGGCAGTATAAGTGAAAATCGTTACTAACCCACTTTAAATCGTTATAGACCCTAAACGGTAATTCGAATGGAAAAATGATTTGAAAAACCTGAAATTATTTTTAAAATACCTATTCAACTATACCCCACGTGACATAGTCAATTTTCATTTTTTTCTTTTTCCCATTATGGCGTCCAAAATCGGCCATTTTGATTTTTCGAAATTATTATACTTTCTAAGACGCGTCTTTATGACAAATCAAATAATGTATCTTTTATCAAAATCGGCCCACACGTTTCGTCTAAATAGTGCCACAAAGGTACAAACCCACATACAAACACTGATAAACACATTACCCTCCCTTACGTCGCACAGTCGAGTATAAAAAACACTAAAATTTAGAACCGTCTTGTCGTGTCGATTAATCCTTATTGTTGAAAAACCCACAATATTTTCGTAAGACCAATGTAAACAATTACAATCTTGTTCTTTATTAAAATATAAAGCACCGCTGTGGCCTCGAAACCTTGAAAGAAAAACACTTTGATGAGACAGCATTATCAATTATTCCTCTCAAAGGGCAGCCATTGTCTAAATAACAAAGGTGAATGGGTTTCCCGAAGATAGGCGAAAATTTTCATAATAAACAGGTGCTGAAATCATTTTCGTAAAAAAATCTTTCGCACGAAAACCCTTATTGTAAGAATAACTACGTTTGACGCCTTAAACTTTTAAAAGCATATTTCGATATTATATTAACAATTATAAAAAAAAATTAAGTATTATATGAGCCAAGATCTTAACTAATGATTGCGTTTACATACCTCGTTTATATGGATGCTGATAAGCAATAATGTGTCAACCCACAAAAAGTCAAATTTAGAGATATTGATGTATCCTGATAATGCATTTCGTATTTAACATTATAAAAAAATTTTTCAAGTCATTAGGACTAAATAAGTACGGAAAAAAGTTTCTTAATCAAATGTTTGGAATATTGAAGTGAGTTTCATATTTTGGATTATGCAATAATTTCATATATTTAAAAAACATATTATTAGATAAAAATCCTTACTAGCCTATCTGGTATTAATTAATTATACTTTTAATCAAAATTGAAAAGAAAAGATGGATATATGCTTCTTCAATCAGATGTGTTAAGAATAGGTTCGACATCTTTAGACGCCATTTTCTCAAAATGAAGTTCGTGTGGCTTGACACAGTATTGCATATCAGCATCCATATATTATATATTTTTATAAATTAATATCTATATTAATATTTTAAAGAGTTAAAATTTGTATGTAACTTTGTATAGATATGTGTTATCTCTGAAACTACTGATCCGATTTCAAAAAATATTTTTACGTTGATGAGAGGTTTTATTGAGGAAGCTTATACACCATATTACATAACGCTACAACTCATAGGAGCGTAAAAGTATTCGAAAATGTGACTGAAACCGCGCGAGACAACTAGTATAACATAAAATAAATGTCGTTATTATATGCAATATGAAAAATAATTTCAATTAAAAATAAAAAGTATTGTTAAAAAGTTATTACTAAGTTATGTATTGATATGCTTTTCGATATGATGATCGTTGGTTCAAACCAGGGCTAACACCTCTCGAGCTCGGCGGTGAATGAAAAGATCGCTATGAAAACTGCATGTGCTGGGAGAAATTCAGACACATTTATATCCGCCAAGCTGCAGTGGAGTAGCGTGGTGGATTAAGCTCTAAACTTTCTCCCTAATAATAGACCTTTGCCCAGCAGTGGGACATCTAACAAGCTGTTACTTTACTACTTTACTATCTATTCTTAGCTCTGGTAAAATCTCATAATTAACTAAATCAATTCAGTGATATTCAAATTGAACTTAGAAACACACAGACAGATATTGTCAAACATGTTATGTACAATGATGATGTTCTACTTAAGTTATTACATCTCTCGTACAAGTAATTATACTGGATTATCCTCAACTAGCTGTACCTCGCGATTTCATTCGCGTTTATGGTTCCTGCTTCGCTCCTATAAGTCGTAGCGTGATGTAATAGTCTTTAACGTTCTACAATAAACGGGCTAACCAATGGAAAAAGATTTTTTCAAATCGGTCTAGTATTTTCGGAGCCTATTCAATGCAACAAACAAACAATCAAATCTTTAAATCTTTCCTCTTTATAGTATTTATTATTTGTGTAGATAACGAATAGTTATATAGAATTTATAAAATGTTAAAATCCGACTACTATTGGATCAATTCGGGGGACAACAAAAAACACACAAAATCATGGAGGCTGAAAAATACGATTGTGTTTTTATTTATATATTATTTTTAATTTATTCAAAACAACTTTTTAAAAAAAGAGAAACATACTTCGAAAGCAAAATACGTTCGTTTACGTGAACGACATACTTATTCCAGTTTTTTCGATTTTAAAACTGAACTACTGGACCGATTTTGATGAAAATTCTATGGAACTAATTTGAAAGTACACACATTCTATCAAAAAAAGAATTTACCAAATCGACCAAGCCGTTTTCGAGTAATCAGTCAATTAAAAATCTCCTTCTTTTTTTTAAGTCGGTAAAAATACTTTATTCATTCCAAAATCGATGCAAGCAAATATTAGTAAGAAGCAATAAATGGGATTGGCGCACTGCAGAGTTACATGTTAATCTGCTATCTTTTCGCCCCTAAATAAAATCACTACGCCCTAATGGCGTACTTACAAAGGAGAAAAATAGAAAAGGTATCGTTTGAAGTAGTGCAGAGAGAAACGAAAGGCAATAGATTGCAATCTATTGCAACACTACTAAGACCCGAACAAAACCCACAAAGTCAGGCATTATCATCGATTTTAACCTACTTTAAAAAAGGTTACGTAAAACTAAATACATATAGTCGAACATAGCGAAACGAACATAGTCGAACAGTATTTAGATCTAAATATTTTTGTTTGGAATGAAAAACAATTTCTTTTTTAATTTTATGTAACGAAGTTACATAGTATACGTATGCACATCCATGTTTAACATTATAATAGTGAAAGTAACTTTATGTCTGTTTGTTTGTTAAACCGCTGAACAAATTTTGATTATACTAATATAATGTATAATTTTGACCTAGATAGATAAATGAAATCTGAAATGGGATGAAAACTATAAGAGCTAGAGAAAATTACTGAACCATGTGACCGATTTTGAAGTTAAGAAAAACTCCATTCAAAGATTTACGGAAAAACTCTACACGGCTCGGGCTGTGAACTTCTTCGAACCTAGTACTTTAAAAAGCTTATATATTTTGATACTTTTTTTTTGTCCAAATTAGTATATACAGGATATACATGATTTGTATCTTGGACAAGGAGAGGTTAGGAACACTTGAAAGATATGAAATAGGTTAGAGTTTGTATGAAATATTCATAAAATTCAAATAACTATTCCATACAGACGTACCAACTACTAAACAATAAAACTTCCAAAAACACAAGTCGAACTTTTCAAACAGATAAAAATATATAATACTCATAAGTCTTCAAGTCGCCATTTCTTATTTAAGTACTCTTCATCGTAATAATATTATGAGGAGGAAAGTTTTCCTTTTTGGGGATTCACGCAAGAATAATCTGATTGACAAATAAGTTCCACACAGCTAAACTTATATTGGTATCAAATACAATACAATATTTTAGGGTGTTTCCAAAATTTTATTAAGGTTGTATTCTCGACCCCACCAATCAGCCTCCATTGTGTTTTCTCCATTCCACGTGACGTGAAATACCATGTGTCTAATTGGCACAACTAAAAGCAATTAACCAAATACTTGAATTGAATCAAATTCATATACATATATCGTCAGTGAATATTGTAAATAATATAATCGTATACTTTAAAAAATAAGACTGTAGAAATCCTGTAAACTCAATACTTTGTAGATTCAACAAACAATTGCATAGACATTATACTTAATTAAATTATGTCAATCTAAGCTCCTTCCCCTTAAACTTTGTTACGAAAAAAAAACTGTTTGCGTTGGTTAGCGCGTTTATTAAGGAAGGCTATGTTACATCACGTTACAACTCTTAGGGGCGAAGTAGTAATCATAAACGCGAGTGGAACCGCGAGAGGCAGCCAGTCATTATTATAACTAATATGGCTGCCAACACTTGACGACAACGAAAACTAATTGTAACGTTTCCTCTTTATATTCAACCTAATTTACATTACAAAATTAGAATCAAATTATTTTATTTATTTTCACCAATGATCTCATGTGTTAACACGGATTAAATTCATGTGTCATGCGCTGTAAAACTTGAATGTGAAAGTGATATCATATAGTTGGACGCTGATAAGCAATACTACGTCAACCCGCATAGACTTCAATTTGAGAAAATGGCATTTAAAGATGTCAAAGCTATACTTAATAAATTTGTTTGAAGACGTATAAATTCATCTTTTCTTTTCTATTTTGATAAAATTGACATTGAATCAAAAGCATATAGATTTATCTTATATGTTATCTAATAATAGGTTTTAAAATATTTGAGATTATTTTATAAATTTCATACTATGGAACGCACCTCAAATTCGAAACATTGAATGAAGAAACTTTTTTCCATACTTATTCAGTCATCTAGACTTGAATTTTTTTGAATAAAGTTAAATAGATGACGTAGTATCAAAATACATCAATATCTCCAAATTTAAGTTTTTGTGGGTTGACGCATTATTGCTTATCAGCATCCAGTTAATATAATACCACCACTTTCGTAATGTAAATTAAGCCTTCAGCTACAATTAAATTTGTAAGCTTTACTTTCATAATCAATACAAAACAACTCTGTATCTTTACAAGACGTGCCGGTCAAAAATAAATGCGCTGATACTAAATTCACTCAGGTCGAAAGCGACAAACAACCAGTAAATATTTATGAAACTCAGAAAGTAAAAGTTATAAGTGTAATCTCGACTTCCGATTACTAACTGTTGACTCCTACCGCAAGCTTCAAGAAACTTCTTTAATTGAAGTAACTCAATAAATAACACACACGTTGCAATCTCAAACAGTCGCAGTTATAGAACGAACTTTAGAAATTGGTGAAATAGTTTCAGAAATATCGAGAAATATTTACTCGAACGTGTAAGAGAAATTGCGTACTTTGCTATATGAGTATTCCCCGTAGACGATCGCTAGTTACGACTGAGTTCTTGGAGAGTCGATAACTATAATTGAATGGACTAAATTGTTTATTTATATAACAGCCCCCGTGGTATGTACTTTGAATCGAGGGAATTAAAACTGTAATTGTAAACATCCCGTAATTAAGTAAGTAAATAAGTAAAGGATAATATTATAAAATTGAAATTTTTAATGAATTCCCGACATATTTTCATTGAGTAATCAACGCAGATTTGTAAAGTAAAGAGTTTTATTAAGTTATAAGTTTTTCAAATATGTGAGATTATTACATAATCCAAAATATGGCACACGATTCAATACTCTAAGCATTAGATTAAGAAACATTTGTCCCGTACTTATTTAGATGACTTGAATTTTTTTGTACAATGTTAAATACGTAATGCATTATCAAAATACATCAATATCTCTAAATTTTACTTTTTGTGGGTTGACACATTATTGTTTATCAGCGTCTAATCCACTGCATATAACATTTTTCCATATAAGACTACCACAACTAAAGATCAAACTCTCAAAAGGTTCTCAATTATAAGCAGCACTCAAATTTAATAGTATCATTAAAATGGAACGTGTTTTAATAATAAGTACCTGGATGATCTTGTATTTTGGAAAATTAAATAAATTTAAATATTGTCAGCTTTTCACTGACTGAAATCACGGTCAAAATGACCAGAAGCCATTCTAAAATGAAACCTAACTAGATCGATTAATCACCAGAACCCTTGCCTGCTAAATTTCATGAAAATTATTGGAGCCGTTTCCGAGATTCAGTTTATATACAAGAATTGGTCGTTTAAAGGTATTAGATATATTGTAAGTTGGACTAAAACATTTGTTAATGCGTTTATATATATATATGTAATTCGTAAAAACGTTTTCTCTAATGATTTAGTTACCTAGAATTACGGACCGTCATTATAGGCGGACATGAAATAAATTTCACTTTACGGTGACGAAAACTTTTTCAGGAAATCACATCATATTATTTCCTGGGAAATGTTGAATTCTTAGGTTAATGGCATTTAGTTATGCCATATGAGCAATTCACCAATGTAAGAAGGAGCCATCACGAAGAAAATTGTTCAAAAATAAATAAATTTTGAAAACAGGCGAAATATTTAATATTTATCCATGACCGGTCGAGTGATGTCATTTTAATCTACAAAATTCAACTAAATCGCTACGTCATAGAAACACAAAGGTTAACACTAGACAGTGTCACCGCTTAACGTGTGTCAGCGTCATAAAAGAGAATAATTTTGTAAAATAAGATATTTATATAAATACTAGCGGTTACTTACGGTTTTACTCGCGTATATGGTTACTGCCTTGTTCCTATTAATCGTAGCGTAATATAATATAAACTTCCTCAATAAATATTTTTTTCAAATCGGCCCAATAATTTCGGAGCCTATTCAAACAAACAAAAAATCTTTCCTCTTTAAAATACTAGTGTAAGTTATTTAAAATATCGATATGTTTATTAGTTTTTTATTTCTACTTTTAAACTGCAGAACGGATTTTGATACACTTTTCGACGTCCCTTAAATATTTTTTTCGAACGATTTATTTTAATACAGATAACAGAAAGAGAAATAATATTAAGAAAAATAATCTCGATATTTTGTAACGAAGTCGCAAGAAATACATAATATTAATATAAAACCCACTACATCATATATTGTACCGTATTACCCTTTAATCCTTTACCCATATAAAAACCACAAATGCAGAATTAAATTAAATTTTAAACTTTAGAATACAAGTATCAGAATAATGAAAACATATTTAGAAGAACGCATAAGAGAAAACGCGTCAATTTTAATGTAAAACGCTAGCAAAATAAATCAATACACAAAAGTTTTAACGAAAAATTATTTGATAAATATGTATATTAATAAATTGTAATGTAATCTACTTGTAAATATTAATAACAGCATGTTATGTTTCTTTATTTTATCATTTATACCGTGCGAAACCGGGGCTGGTTGCTAGTTGGTAGCATAAATGCCACTTATTCCACATCTGCAAGGCATCCCACGACTGTTCATGTTTTATTTATGTATTTAGTAAAATATTCTATTCAAATCAAATTAAAATATTTCTATTCGAAATAGAAATTTACCTTTTTGAACGTCAAAGAAATGAATTTGTCACGAAAAAGTTTAACCCGAGAATTAACCGCGAAAGAAACTCTGCGGAACTTGCTCTGTATTGTTGATTTTTTTTCAACAGTGACAAGATATTAAATGCATATTAATAAGTATTGACACAGCCTGGAAGCGATCGCCTTATTCCCATGACGTTTCATCATCTATAAAATCATTAATATCATAATTACCTTTAACACACAAACGTTTCATTACACTATTTTTAAATTTTACAGCGTCCTAAAGTTTTTTGGGATAGTGTTGTAAATATCTTATACATCTCCCAACAAAAGAATTACATAATTAACTAATATCATTGTCATAATTCAATCTTTATATTAAAAAAAACGACAAAGCACGTGCTTCATTTCATTATACAGAGATTATAACATAATGTTTAAATATAATTACGCAAAAAGCACCCAACGCAATAATAAATCCCTTCCGTCACGATATTAGGTTAAAATAGTCAACAATATTACGACTTTTACAAACCAGCCAGGATTGCCTACATAAACAAAGAAAAGTTTTAAAAAGTACCTATAGCATACTAAATTATTGCAAAATAAATATTTAGGTCATTTTTTTTTCATATGAAAAATACCACTGTCATAACATATTATGCCAATTAATTATGTATAACATGCAATTTTTTTCTATTTTCCTTATTATTTTTCTAATATTGTGTATATAGATACAACAATTTTACGCCAATATCAACAAAATATGAGTTTTGAAAAATTTTATTACAGCTTAAAGTTAATCAAGTATAATGTTTTAATTCATACATTAAAATAAATTAAAAATAATAAAACACTCCAATGAAAAATAAATACAAATCAAGTATTACCTTAACACATTTCCATAGTCTTACACTAGTACATTAAAAACGAACATTTTCAAATGAACCAAACGTTCTAAAAACAAAGAAAGGTTCTTTAAAATCCACAGAAGCTAATCCGGGATTACGCATAAATATTTAATATGATATAAATTAAAGAAACCCATCCCGTAGAACGCAACGCAAAATTTACAACAGGCAGGACAAAATTAATACAGCGGCAATCAAAAAACGACCTCGTCTGCGACTCACCTGTAATTACACTTTTGGGTTTTAACACAAAACACGCCCAGCGGCTGAAATTCTATTTCGAACTACATCACACAGGTCACGGCACTAAAAAGAACCTAAACTTTCAAAAGAAAAAAAAAATGTTGTCAGTGAAATAAATTAATATCGTGCATAATTTTAAAATTTCGAACTTCGCGTGCATTCGATTACGAGTCGCGTGCTCCCGTCGCGTAAAAATCTCGACTACATTTTTTTCGTGTTTTTATTTTTTTCAACGAACAATACGAGGCACGTGTTCACGGTGGAACGCACCTTTTTACACTGGAACCGAGGGGTAGGAAACCCCTATTTCGATACTACGGGATCATAGAATAAATGCCACGCAGACTAGTCACTAGGTATTAAATTGAGTTAAGTTAATAGAATAGTTTAACTATGAAAACAGCAAGCCATTTCGATGATTAAAGTATTAAAATATTATAAATTAACTAAAAAATACGGCAAAAATATTATACAATAAATATATTTTAAGTTTTAGAACGATCAATCCGACCCGTATTTATCACTAGAATCCTTAAATTAACACATTGTTACAAGAAAGTGATTTCTACGCCAAATGAAATTTAAACAATAATTAAAAATATATTAAAACAAAATTACTAATGTTATTTCAAAATTCTTTTTAACCAATAAAAATCCAACAATAAATAAATAAAAAAAATAACGAACATTAAATCGTCAAAAGTAGTTCAAATAATCTTTGGTACGTTTGGCCGAGTGGGAAAACGGGACAGCCTATGGGGTTTGCAGTGAGTAGAAAGAGACGCAGCATATTGACGAATATACAACCTATTTGACCAACCTTTCTTTCAGCTCAAATAAATCATGAGACTTCTGAGAAGGCTCAGTCGGTTCGCGCAATTGTAATAATTCAGGCATCGCCACTATGAAGTTACTTTATAATATAAATGCCTATATTCTTCCCGACTGTTAAATCGATATTTTACTAGTTACAAATTCGGAAATAAGTTTTAATAAAGTTTATTTGTGAATTGGAATGATTAATATAATAAACATTATTTTAAAAAATGCAGCAATATAAACTGAATAAGTACGGAATAATGTTTCTTTACTTAATATTTCGAATATTGAAGTGTGTTTTATATTTAGCAATATACGATTATGTAATTTATTTGAAAAACTTTTATTAAGAAAAAAACATTATAATAAATAAAAAAATACGTATAGTTTCATGAAGAAACAATTCTCATGAGACGATTTATTTTATTATAATTTAATAATTAATTAAACTCTATAAAAATAACAAACTTTAGAAGACATAAATGACACCGTATACGGTAAGGGGTTAATAAAACATTGCCGGAATTTTTTAATCGAACTGGTATTAAATTAACATGACTAAGATTTTAAAATAAAAACCGACTTTAGGAAACCGACCACAAAAGCAAACTACGCAATTTCGTTGTATTGAACAACGCATGTTAGTCATATTAATTTTAATACTAATTGACTGAACGTATGAAATGAGAACCAATGAATGATGAATGAATGAATATATGGGATCAATTTGGTAGCATACTCTTTCAAACAAAGATGTATAAAATCGGTTACGAAATGACGGAGTTATTAAAGTTACAAAAATATGCTATGAGATCGTCCTACTTTTTTTAAGTAACAAACTCTATACTTTTATATATTACGGCCACTCGCATAGGACTTTCATACAAACTTCCAACCCCGTCTTAGTGAGCACCTAGGTCCTAAAAACCTGCAACGTTTGAACCCCTAGCACTATAGGTTCTAAGATTTCGTAATAAGTGAGTGAGCGACCTTTCGCCTTAATATATATTATAAAAGATTAAATCGCTTCCTCAGACGTTGACGACTACATAAGAATTTCTTCCAAAACACGAAACTTTACCGATAATCTCCTTCAAGCTGAATCGTAAAGTGTAATGTAAATTTACATTTAGAAATTAAACACTCGACGAGGGGTTTCCCGGATTTCATTTCACGGAATATCATATTGTTTTTCGCGGAAATTCGAAAAGCCGACAATATCAACGTAATATTGTAAATGCAAAAGTTTTTTGATTAAATATATTGGTTAGTTTTCATATTGTGACAGCTCAACGGATTTGTATGTTGATTTATTTAGTAACCCACTCATCATCATCTACCTAATGAAAAATGCTATTTTTCCCGGTTATACCAGGGTCTGCTTTCTATTTAAGTCCCGATATGGACGAGCTACTGATTTTTACACAAAGCGATTGCCATCTGACCTCCGCAACCCCGGAAGGCAAGCCAGTAACCATTTAGACTAGAATAATTTCCCTACTACAAGTAACGATCATTATCAGGTGATTGAAATAACAACCGGGACCGACAGCTTTACGTGCTCTTCGAGGCACGGTGGGGAAACCCACAAGGACAAACACCCAGACCTAGGGACAAATATTTATACAAATATAAATATCTACCCCGATCGAGGATCGAACCCGCAACCGTCGGTGTTAGAGGTACATTCAGCACCACTACACCAGAGCAGTCGTTATTTAGTAACCCATGATATGAATTATTATAGTAAGCATTATATTTATATAACTGAAACCAAAACAGGATACACACGTAGCTTAAATATGCCTTACTACAGAATATTTAAACATACGTTAAACGCTCGTTTATAAAAATCTGTACTACAAATCCGCGTCTAAATACAGTTTTTAGTTAAACATGGTTTGGATTTTGATTAACGTACGTTTAAGTGAGTTTAACAGATGTATTAAGCCTATTTTAGATGTCAAATGTAACGTGTAACATTTTATTAATAAGTTTTTTTATGATTCTACTCGCTGTTAAGCAATTAAGATAATATTTTAAGCAGTGTTTAATTTTTAGACACTGTTTAGCTAGACACGTGTTGAACATGGTTTTAATGTGTTTTTGTAGTATGGCGGATAGTTTTCTATATCTATATCTTGACTTGCGCTACTTGTGGCCGCATATTTAGCGCTAGGGTACATTAGTCACATGAGGTCAAAACACTAAAGGCTCTAAGTGTTATTTGGACGCTGATAAGCAATACTGTGTCAAGCCACACGGACTTCATTTTGAGAAAATGGCGTCTAAAGATGTCAAATATATTCTTGATAAATTTGTTCAAAGTATATATTCATTTTTTCTTTTCTATTTTGATAAAAGGTGTAATGAATTAAAAGCAGACTGATATAATTAATAGTTTTATTTAATAATAAGTATTTCAAATATATGAGATTATTGTATAAATTTAAAATTTGGTACGCAATTGAAATTCGAAACATAACGTTAAGAAACTTTTCCGTACTTATTTAGTTTAGATGGCTTAAATTTTTTTAAATAATAATATTAAATAGGTATTGCAGTATCAAAATTCATCAATATCTCCAAATTTGACTTTTTGTGGGTTGACACATTATTGCTTAGCAGCATCCATTTATGGCTAATTATTTTTAACAAAGTTTAAGTCACCGTTTTCGAAAACGGCTACGCAAATGGTATTGTACTAGCTGCTCCTCGCGATTTTACTTGCATTTATGGTTACTGCTCCACTCCTATATATGCCCAGTCATAGCGGAAATTTTCCAAATCGGAACAGTAGTTTCAAAGATTACCCCCTTCATACAAACTTACAACAATACAAATAAAATTTATCTCTGTATAATATTAGCATAGATTAGTTACCATTCAAAAAAATAAATAGATTACTGTATTCTATATTCCTAAAATCACAATTTGATAATACACGCGCTGGTTATAGATAATTAAATTTATGACCTTCCCCGTATTGGGTTTATACACATTTAAAGCGTAATATTAGTTTAAGATGGCGGCGTAGCACTAAGGAAACATAATCGAAAGTACGTTCAACGTTTACTGTTACATGACGAGGTCGTTAATGGTCCATAATTGATGGAAATTGTTACGTTTACGATTTTCGCCGTAAAACCTCGCGGCCGTCGGTGAAATGATCGCTCGATTATGCAGTGAGTTATTTAACTATCCCCTTTTTTCTCTGTAATTACTTAACAACGTTTATAAATTGTACTGTCATGTTTTTTATTTAATAAGTCAACATTTTGGAAAATTCGTTGTTTCAATTTTATTTTTAACTGCAACGATAAAATTTTCGTTTTCCATTGATACGTGTTCTGCCATTTTCGAGAGATATTTTTTTGTTTCAGAAATTCTCAACAGAATCGTAATTCTAATCCATATCATAAACGCTGATTTCAACCCTTATAACAAAAATAACGTCAACCAAATTTCGAATTTCACTTTCAAGGATTACATTCAAAAATTTAAACCAAGCAACATTTGGAGAGACATAGAAGAAAACAACAAACTCAATGGCGTCAACAAGACGTTGAAAGATGAATTTGATAAAATATTCAGTCGCTTAGACGAAACAGGGGAACTCTTGAATTTGAAAGTAAAAAATGGCGATCCCAAAATACTATTACAAAGAGACGGCAGACGATGGAAGCCTCCTGGGGACGTGGTACAGAATATATACGACCCTTTTAGCCTCAGACGTAGGTTCTTAGAATTAATGAAACAGGCAATATATCAAGCACGAAACAAAATGGTTATAATGCAAATCATGAGAGAGAAGTATAACAAGATATCGGTGTATAAAATGGGGTTTCTAATGAGCAAAACGGATACTGCTTGCAAGACGTTTGCTAGGTTCGCGTACAAGGCCTTCAAGGCGTGTACTATGTCTAGACAAGCTGCCGCGTTAAACTACTATTTGATAGATAAATTAGAAGCGAATGAGAGACTGTTAGATCTATGGTTTGACGTGGATCTTCTAGTTGATTTGATAAATATAAATCATGAGAACTGCAAACGAATGCTAAACCAAGTTTTGACGAACAGGAAGCATGCATGGAAATTTGTCGACTGATTTTCGAATATATTTTAATGATTAATTGAAGTTTTGCTTCAACACCTTATAATTAAATTCTAATTTTATGCGCCATAAAACAATTATCTATGTAATAAAGAGAAAACAATATTACCATATTTTCATTGCTGGTTAATTAATTAAGTACGCTAAAATGTTTGAAATATTGTTTCAATTAAAAAATTAATACAGCATGCTTAACTTCGTCTATTTCATTTTTTTCCCTTATTATTGTAAGTTCCTTTCTTTCATTTTGAAAAGGCTCGGGCTTTATTATTCTTTCTTATTGGATATTTTTCGTGTAAAATTTACCTATGTATTCAATTTTTTTAGGTTCTTGTGTAAACAATAAGGACGCATACATAGAAATTAATGATAATAACTTTGAGGTGGATCGACTTTTTTACGGTGACTTGACGGATATAAACGAAATGTTTTTACCACCACTGGACGAAACTGATATCAAAAGCGAAGAAGATAAATCCAATGAAACAGAAAAACCACTAGATCTAACCTTTGAATATTTACAACCAACCAAATCAGGACTAGACATAAGTGAATTTAATGAAATAACAAATATTCTAAATAATGCGACTAGAAGATGGCATGGCCGGTACCACGGTTGGAACGACCCAGAAGATCCACATTCTTGGCACATCTCGGGTCAGAGTTCGGAAACATTCAAGAAAGATAAAATGATAAAAATAAACATACAATATTTGATACACGCAAGATATCAGGTGAAGAAAGCGATGTTGAAAAAGCAAGTAATACGGACGGACAAACGGTACAGGATTGGCTATCTTTTCAACAGGTTGAAGAGGATAAAGTACGAACAACAGAAGATAGTGAGTTACTCTAACGAAAAGATGAGGTTTAAGTTCCGAGATTTAACATCACAAATAAAACTTTACGAGAAGATGGTTCGCTATGATGTTGACATGACAGACACGATTAAACTAATAAAAGAAATTGATAAGGAGACCGGTAAAATGATACTTATACCGGAAATGAAAAGAAAGCCTTGAAGATTATTTTGTTATTATTTCAGCTAACTAAAATAAACCTAATACAACAATAGAAACAGTTCTAAATAGGGGTACGTTAAAAATGAACACATTTTCTCGGAACTAGAAAAGCAAAACCTTCTCGCAAAAGGATAACGGATGCGATGACGGAGCTGGGAAATGCGCCGTAGTTGCTCGCAATTTCGTTCACAAATCACAAATAAAAGATTTATTATGTTTCTACAGCTTTATTTGTACGAAAAACAACATTATGCTTTATTTTCAACTGTCTTCAAAAAAGGAAGGAGGTTCTCAATTCGTATTGCATGTTTATGTTTTCGCTCGCGTATACTTTGGAATTTAATACAAAAAAATTAACTTCTTATGGGATGGATTTTAAAAAATCCTTTCTTTATTTATAATAACTCTAGGCCCAGCGGTGTCTACTCTGCGTTGATCAATCAGTCAGTGATTATATAATTTTAATTTTGATATGTATAGAAGATTTGTTACCTCAGAACTTCGTCATTTATAAAACGATTTAAATTGTTTTGATTTGAAAGGGTATATAATTAGGTTAAACTAAAATTTTCTCCTAAATAACAAATTTTTCATACTTTCGACTCGTCTATATTCAAAATTTTATTTTAGGCTGTATCTATCTAGGAAAAGGTTTGTCGATAAACCACACCTGAAAGGGTGAAACGGGGTAAGAACGTTGGTACAGAAAATGTTAATCATCGTGTCGTCGTGAAATCTTCTCCTATTGGGGGACAAGGGGGTAGTGAAGTTTATATGGAGAAAACGTAAGTTTTTGGCCGATTATCTTTAAACTTAGTATAAATATTCCCTAGGGTGAATAAGGAAACACGTGTATCTCTCAATTTTAAAACCATCCATTATGGAAGTGATAGGGTGTATTAAAGTATGAAACGGAAAAAAATTTCGCTGGCAGATCTATTTAGCTAAAATCTTGAGTTAGAATTTTTTGAAATTTCATTCATGCGAAAGAGTAAAAACTTTTGTATGCAATATATTATTCAGCAGCCATATTTACTCAAAACATATTATTACACATGAACTGTGATGCTAATAATGAAATATAAAACACAAAACGTAGTATTTTACCATATTTTTGAATTGCTTTCATTAAAATCATAAATATACACCGGCGAAGCCGCGAAGAATTCCTAGGCTTTTTATATTTCTTACATTGAGATAATTTACAAAACTTAATTTCATTCTTAATAGATAAATAAAAGTTATATTTATAAAAACTAAGTTAATGTGATTTAAGTATTATGATTTTAAGTTTTTTCAAATACTTAAAAGTAAATTTATATTCTCTCCAAATAAGAAATGTACTTAATTTTATGCGTAATAAATACCAATTAGCTCTCACCAGGCTGTAAAAGAAAATACCTAATGTATGTTTCAAATGAATTTAAAATAATTATACTTTGAATAATTATGAATAAAAATTAGCATCGTAAACATACTTGAAGAATTAATTTAAACGTGGAAATGAAACGTAGTTTAATTCTTTTAAGTGAGTTTAATGTTTAATATTCCATAATTCAGTTATATATTTTCGTACTTTTAATTTTTATATTTGAAAAATTATATTTAAATTCGTATTATCACTTTTGTAACAAATAATCAGATATTTATTCAGAATCAGACAATATTCTCTCGTAAATAACGAGACCCCGACGAGCGACCCCTAAAAATTTTAACTTTTCACTTCTGCATAGGACTCTTAATACGTGAAAAATAACATATTTGTATACGAGACTGAAAAATAAATCAATTTTATCGCCACTATAATACATATAATAATTATAGATGTAAAATTTTTTATTCTTTTTATTATTAACTCAAGGTCACGATGGATACTCATTCCAAAATACAAAACAAAAAATAAAGTTAAATTTATCCTACACTGAAGAGTGTGAGTATCAAAATTATGTAAAAAACAAAAATAGTTTTTTTTTTATTAAAGATATGTTTTATATAAATTCATTATGGCACCCAAAATGCCTTCCACTATAGACGACGGTGTCTACCAACTCGCGACTAAGTATGACAAGCAGGAATACCTTTGGGACAATTGACGAGCTTGTCAAAATTGGACATGGACATGCCTACAGAATGTTAATCAACGACAAATATCTATATTAATAAAATATAATTAATATTAAAGACCACGCTTGGTTACAGTTAACACAAGCACGTGATACAGAAGCCCTTATCCCTAACACATCTCGTAATGATCAAGTGATCAATTAGTTCATCCGAACGTTAGCGAGACGATCTCCTAATGAAATGACATATCAGATAGTAATCACTCTGCACTTCATGTAGCATCGCTCTTCTGGCCCTGAATATTAGGTAGATGCATTTTTAATCGACTTCCAAATAATGAGGAGGTCGGGGATATGGATGTTCACCGATTACTCCGCCGATTGTGGACCGATTTTTATTTGTTTTTAGTTTGAAAGGGTCAGGAAAAGGAAATTCAGTGAAAGGTTTTACTTGGCACCGACTTCATAATGTTGTAGAAAATATATTTTTTTTTTTTAGTTTTTTGAGGTCGGTTCATTTTAATTTAAAACAATTTTATAAGTAAGCTTATGTGCGTTCATTGGTCGAAATTCGATCATAATGAATGTTGAAAATTTGAGAAACACATTGAACTGTTTTGTTTTTTCTTTCCATTTAAAGAAACGAAATCGTCAACAGCTGCTAAATGAAGAAAAAAACCGGTTGACGATAAGAAGGTTTATGGTTTAGTATGATTTATGATTACCGTTTCGCTCCTGTGAGTCATAGCGTGATGTAATATAGACTATTACCTTACTCAATAAACAGACTATCTACGCAAAAAAATATTTTTACAAAGCGGATCAGTTGCTTCAAAAATTACGTATTAAATAATTTAAATTATGTAAGGAGTACATACAAACTTACATACAATTATCTAACGGACAAATAATTTTTAAAATCGCATGAGTATTTTCAGATTTTACCCTCTACAACTTTAAATATTGAAAATTTTAAAAATGTACCTTTCAAATTTAATTTAATTTCAGGTATTATTTTAATTACCAATTCACATAGTTACACCCCGAACATCAATGAAATTTTCAAAACATTGATCGAAGATAGTAAATTTGATAGAACAGTCACAAAATCTCCCGACGCCCTCATCAAAAATATCACCATCAATTTAGAGAAAATAAACTTGACCGCGTTCTCGGAGAAACTCAGAAACTTGTCTGAAAACATTGGCAACGTCACTGATGAAGAAGATGTGATCTTAAAAGAGCATAAAACGAGAAGATTGGCTTGGATCGGGAGGTTGGATGAATGGAACAACGCGTCTAAAGTCCTGGTGAAGAATAAACTGTTCGACCTGATGCTGCAGACGATATACATGGCGAGGCATAAAATTAAACAAGTAGAAAATGAAGCCTATTACAATCCAACGGATACATCCTACCGTATCGCGTTCTTGTATAGGCGTTTAAGACGCATTTGGAAGAAGATGCTGGACATATACACGACGATGGTCAGAAACAGGTAATTCTTATTGGATGCTAATAAGCCATAAGTCAACCCACAAATAGTCAAATTTAGAAATATTGATGTATTCTGATTATGCGTTACGTATTTAACATAATTCAAAAAATTAAAGTTATCTTAACTAAATAAGTACTGAAGAAAGTTTCTTAATTTCATGTTTCGAATATTGAAGTGTGTTCCATATTTCTATTATACTTTTAATTTATTATATAGATTGGATTCTCGACCCCACCGATCAATCTCCATCGTGTTTTCTTCATTCCACGTGACATTGGCGAAATATAATGCCTAATTGGCACAACTACAAGCCACAAACAAAAGAATTGAATTGAATTTATTATAATTTATGTCAAAATAGAAAGATTAGAATGGATAAATATTTCTTTAAACAAATTGATTGAGAACATGTCAAAAATGTTTAGGCGCCATTTTCTTAAAATTAAGTCTGTGTGGTTTGACATAGTATTGCTTATCAACGTCCAATTAAACTGTTGCGTGTTTATAACCGATTCTAAGTAGCCAAGATTCCTAATTTTAACTAATAAATAAAGAAAGAAGGTCTCAGTCCGTCGGAGAATTCTCTTATGTACGAATAAGATCCCGAGTGAGTGTAGTTACTTCGAGTAGCTTATTTTCTTCTCCAAGATCCTATCTGTCTTTGTACCAAAATTCATCAAAATTGGTTCTCTGTTTAGTCGTGAAGGCTTTACAGAGAAATAGATTTTGAAAGACCCATGTATATCATAAAAAGTAAAACTAATTACTACCAAATGTGCATCAAAAATAAATTATCATTTTTCATTGTATTTGTAGTTATTGTAAACGATGGCTTACATTTAATTAATATTATACAACATAATATATGATATATGATAATATATGATAAACATTTATATTATACATTAAATATGTGTAAATCGAACGATTTTTGATAGCTCGAAGATGGTTTTTTCTACCTTTTTGACATCTTTCGTTATATTTCAGACAATTTATACAATATCTTTATAAATTATAAAATATCTGTTATACTGATATATAAGCTATATTATTATAAAGTTTCATTACAATCCATTTAGTAGTTTTTGCGTGAAAGAGTAAAAAACATACATACATTCAAATAACATTACAAACTTTCGCGTTTATAATATTATAAGTTAGTATAATTAGTTTATAATAGCTTATACTCGGGTATATATACATAGTATAAAAAAAGATTCGCGAACAAAAGCGCGTACATAAGCATAATTAAATAATTATACAGAAAACTTATGCAAAACCCAACACATTTATAGAATACAACTACTTTTTAATAAAAGCAAATAATCTCTAATTATAAGCTTGAATTAATTACTTTTTTCTAGTTAAATAAGTCAGCCATTGCAAAGGTCAGTAATGAGATTCCTAGGGTATTGATCGCACGGGTTCTATTCATTAAACTTAATGGCTGAGTAATAGACTAGTGAATTGGTCTTGTAATTTTTTTTTCTCTTTAAAAGCTATAATAATTTAAGTGACAACCTGTTTCTATACGACCACGATACGATGTCTTAAATCATTTAGATATCGCGTCATGTCATAAAAATTTCCTACGTGCATTATGAAATAAATAAAATAATTTAAAATAAAAATTCCAAAATAAAAAAAAATCGCTTCTATAGTGACTAATAATGAATGAACAATATAAAAAACATCTCTTTATTTAGACGTCTTTTCTTGAGTTTTTAATTTTAATCAATTAAAATTACTATCTGTAATACTCTTACAATATTCGACAAAAATCATTTTGTGTAAAGTATTACTGTTTCTAACTATTGAAGTTTGATTAAAAGTCATTATGAAATTTAAAAAGTAAATTAACGATCATTAACACCCACATAGAATATTACATATTTCTAATTATTTTTGTGTATATATTTTTACAGACAAAACCATAAAGAAGTGTTTACAAAGGTTAACCCGTTCCTCATTTTACACCATAAGGCTGCGAAACTACATGTCGATTTCCTCTACGTGTGGTGGTTGCTTATAAAACTACACGAGCGATATGACTACCGGCATGGAATACCTAATTCCACTCCACACAGCTAGTTTTGATACAACACTAAATAATAATTTTTTAATAGAATATAAATAACATAGAAACTATAATTGATTCTAATGTTTTATTTGTAATGAAAGCATAGAAAATATTACAATAGTGATTAGATTGCTTCTTCGCTCCTTGGATATCACAAAGTGTTCCATCAATAAAGTTTAAGCCATGATTACTTTAAAAATATATACCTATTTTAACTTTTTCGTTTTGTGAAATATAATAGAATATTTAAATCTGAAAACTGATTAATTAATGAATAATTTCTTGAATTTATATTATAATAATTTCAAGACATTTCAAAACGGTATAAATACCACATATCTCACATTAATTATCAAAATTCATTACGCCTGTAAAAAATGTCTTATTAAATCAAGAGCCAGTATTCGTCATTCTAAATTACACCCTAATGGGGTTTATTTTAATAAAATAATAATACAAAACCTTAAACAGGCTTAGCCCCGTCACACTGCTTACCCAAGAAGATAAGGAAAAATGAGCGCGTCATTATTCTCCCAAATAATCATAATTTCATTTGAGGGCGCGAGGAAAATGATGCTTATAATATTGTAGCTAAGATTTCACTTGGACGTTATATGTATTAGCATAATTACTTATATTAACTTCAAGTAATTAAAATTGTAATCATGCATGTATACCGTTTATTTTATTTTTAACCGCTTTCAAAAAAGAAGAAAGGATTCGTTGTGTATGTTTTTGAATGTGTGTTACCTCAGAACTCCGTCACTTCTTAATCGATTTTGAAAATTATTTTATTGTTTGAAAAAATCTACTCTATACTTTTAATTCAATTCAATTCTTTGGTTAATGGCTTCTAGTTGTGCCAATTAGACACATGTTCCATTATTTTTAATGAATCCTGTAGAATTGTAATAAAAATCTATTCAGCATTTTGACTTTTATTTCAAAATAATTAAAGTAAATATGTCATCTAAATAAACGCCGGCAATGCACCCGCAACGCCCCTGGTGTTGCAGATATCCATGAGCGATAGTAACCACTTAACATCAGGTGGTACTATTTGCTCGTTTGCCTCCCTTTTTATAATAAAAAAAAACTAATTTCGTTGTCTTAGATTTTCGCGATTATTATTCATTGAAATGAAACTATTTTAAACGGATTTAAATCGCGTATATTAATTATTTTTATCATCCATTATTGCTTATGATAAAAATAATTATATATATATATATATATATAATTATAAATATTGCGGATGATAAAAATAATTAATATACGCGATTTAAATCCGTTTAAAATAGTTTCATTTCAACAAAACTAATTTCGTTTTTTGCTTTTAAAGACGGTTCCTTTTTTTATGCGTTACTTTTTATTAAAACCTTTTTATTATAGATATTTACTTTGTACATATATATAAAATTGTACTATTAAAGACAATTACTGCCCATATCAACTCAGTGTAGAATGGCGACAAGAATGCTATTAGCATTTCCCCATTGAATCGCAATTTCAATTATCTGGGCAAAATCACACCAGCTCTCCTGTCATTACCGGAGGCCATGAGTGTAGTAATGTTTTGGATACACTGTTACGATCACTATTGTCGTCAATATATACACTTTCTATAAACACTAATATTAAATGTCATTTCCTCACTATAAATCGTCCTAATATTATAAATGAGAACGTTTATTTAAATATTACGCTTTTGTGCCTACTCCTAGATCGATCATCATAAAATTTTGTATAGGTATTGTCAGAGGTAAAGATGGCCCTGATGGGTAATGTAGAAAATGATATTGTTATACTGCACTGGTGTTCTAGTCTCTAGTTTACTTGTAATTATGAATATATTTGGATGCTGATAAGCAATAATGTGTCAACCCACAAAAAGTGAAATTTTAAGATATTGATGTATTTTGATACTACGTCACCTATTTAACATTATCCAAACAAATTTCAAGTCATCTAAACTAAATAAGTATGGAAAAAAGTTTCTTAACTCAATGTTTCGTATTTCAGGTGCTTTCCATATTTTGCAATTTATAAAATAATCTCAAAAATTTAAATCTTATTATTATATAACATTTTAAATAAATCTATCTGCTTTTGATTCAATATACATTTTATCAAAATAGAAAAAAAAGATGAATATATACGTCTTCAAACTAATTTATTAAGAATAAGTTTGACATCTTTAGACGCCATTTTCTCAAAACGAAGTCCGTGTGGCTTGACACAGTATTGCTTATCAGCGTCCATTTATAAGTGCGAGGACAAATAACTTATAGTAGAGAGAGAGCGTAATACCGGTATATAATAATAACTAACTAATCAACCATAGACAAAATACAGTGTACATTTACTTTTATGATATATTCCTATCAGTTATATCCCCGAAGGATAGACAAATTTTTTTAGACTACCACCTGGCATAATAAAACATTAGTGCGAGCGAAACCGCGGGTAAGAACTAACTAGTTATACGATTTCAATTTGTAGTTTTATGTGCCGTCAACTGGTAATTGCCTATTAAGAATTTTATTTGAGATATGTCGTGTTTGATCAAACTTCTCGCTATATGTAAGTTTGAAAATTCTTTATAAGGCCCCTCCATTTTTATCACAACATAAATTATATAATAAGATACGGATCTTTACTTTATAATTTAAAAGCTTACTACTCACTTTGTTACTTTCCTCTAAACAATAGTCATTGACTAAAATGCAATTTTGTGTTCTTCTTTATAATTAATTAAATAATAAAAAAGTACATACAGCCGAACATAGAACCTCCTCCTTTTTCGAAGTCGGCTAATTATATTACTTGTATCTATATCGATACCTCCCACGTAAGTTGTTGTAACCCCAAAATTACAATTTTACAGTAGAGCACTTTTAATCCGTTTTATTTTGAAAGTTTCAACAAAATACACCTTTTTTCAGGCGTATTTTGTTGTAACTTTCCTTGAAAAAAAAAGATCTTTGGTATTTTTTCACTTTGAACGCATTAAGCAATGCAAATTCGTGTAGTATTCAGTAAAAACGCTAACGGCAATTTTGTGGCTTACAATAACTTACGTGGGAGGTATCGATATATTTTTGTAACCAGGTGTTGGAAACGTTTTGTCGACAAATACGTCACCAAATAGTTCCTTGTCTGACATATACAAAACCGTTATACCAACAATTATAACTGAAAACACTACTCAATCAAACGAGAATGCGGTATTGGATTATTTTTACGGGAACAATTCTGATGATCAAGAAAATCAAGCAGACAATTTACTAAGCATGGTCGACATGAACACCGCAATAAGATTACTAGAACTCGCAAATAAAAGAAACTTAAACTCAAATTACACAGAATTTAACAAAACCATAGCGAGAGAAAGAAAGAGATCTAACGAAGCTTTTTACGATGTACCGTTTTTCATAAAAAAAGCATTAGACCTTATGAAACAATCGATATACTCCACGAGGTACCGCCTCCAAGATACAAAAGATTTAAGAAAAATGTATTCCGAAGATACGTGTTACAATGTAGCAATTTTTTACGGTTCTTTAATGCAATTGAGGATGAAAATGGATAATGTATATGCTACTATGATGAAATTACCGTATAATGTTAAATTTGTATGGTTCCTTGGGCTTTATGAGAGATGCTTGGCCATGAATGTCGATGTTACGTACATGGTTGAGGCGATGTTTAAGATGAAGGACAAATATAAGGAGTTTTTAAATGCAGAAAGTGTTGAGAAAGGCGATAGTTGAATTTCGTTTTGTAATTTCAAAGCGAGGTTTATGAAAGGTAATTTTTGTTTTTTTAGATATGTATTCCGTTTCGATGTGGCAGTAAAAAAATAAAGAAATTATTAATTTAAAAACTCATTTTCAGGGAGAAATATTTTTTGTAATGATGATACTACTGCATTCCGTATATAATCTAAATATATATAACTCAAAGGTGACTGACTGACTGATTGACGCGAGCACCTGCTATTTGGATATATTTTGCCTTTTTCTATTTTTTTAGTTTGAGCTGAATGTACTTAACAACCTTAATCCTATTTATAAGGATAATTAAAAAAAAAAACAGGATTATTATAATAAATAAAAACAAGACTACTTTCAAAACATTTATTAGAAAATAAATACGTGTACATTAGCATCAATAAAATTAAAAACGTAACAACAAAGGAATGCTATAATAATACAAGAGTAAATCTCGTTTAATACACGATTAATAACACAATATCAATAATTTAATATTAATAATAATATTCGATTACATATTAACGATTAAAATAAATTCTAGGTACATGTGATATTGAAAAATGTTCTCAGGTTTGACACAATTTGTATAAACATATTTAATAAAGAAATCAGTGTTGCCAAATCCAAAAACAAAAATTAAAAAAAAAATTCCAGAATCATGTTTTGATGGAAGCATTTTAAGGCCTCTGTAGACTCTATACTCTATATAGTTCAATACTAGACAGTCTATATTCTACTACAGAACAAATAATAGTTCAGTCATATATTAAATTGCAATAAAGAGCGCACTTTATACTGATTCAAGACTTGACTAAACTATGAGCCGATATAATGTGTCTAGTACGCAAAGTTTTTATTAGAAATGAAATTATTTTATTAAAATAACTACATCTTATAAAACATAGGCTTATCGTGTCTGTTGGCATTAAAAAAAATTCTTATGAATAAGATTCTCGTGGAAGATTTTAGCGTTAAATATATCCAAATTTTAAGTACAAGAAAATTGTTTGGAAGAAAATTGTTTTTTTTTTATCGAAATACTAGTGATAATAAGTTTAAGCCATTCAATAACAATCACTATAATATAAAAAGCAACTAATTATATTTTACTATTCAGAATGCAGGAATCTACAAACAGTTTTATCTAAAGTTAAGTTATTTTTTTTTTAAATTAATAAACACAATTGCAAACTTAATATTTATTTTTATTACAAATAAGACAAAATATGGAATAATTTGAAAACTCCTGACACATATTTCGAAGACTTATTTTCAAGTTTCTTATGTTTCTACAAAATTGAGTATTGACTGGAGGTGAGAAGCGAGTTCTCGTGTCGGTTAAAATGTTAATTTTTAACTTTTTTTTTCATTAATTTATATAAGTTTTAATTAATTAATAATTATGTGAAATTATATGAATTTATACATTGTGATTAAAAACAATGAACAATTAACATATTAACTTTGCTTAATTATTTTAAAAGTATAATATTTTTTACGTTCGATTATTAACTTGAATTTTTTTAATTATCTGTTACAAAGTGACATTTAAGAAGTATTAATTACTTTTTGGTTATCATTAGCCCTTTTTTTATTAAGCTATTTACAGAATAAAATGCATTAAACATAATACCTATATATAACATATTTCAGCTATTTATAAGATATATAACGACAAATTGACGATAAAAGCGTATAATACAAACTAATTTTAATTCTCTCGATACCAAATCTCAATTAATCGCTGAATAACAGTAATAATATCGAACAGAATTCTTAATTAAGCTTATAATTAATAATTTGCTTACAATTATCACAATAATAATGGCGTACCAAGCTAGAAAGAGACGTTCAATAAGTGTCATATAGAGAAATATTTACAAAATGTTAATATTCTATATCGCAGGCAACCAGTTTAATAAGCCGTTCAATTAAGAGCCTAGCCTCGTTATTTTAATGTTTTTTTGTAACATTCACCCTATTTTATGAATGGCCTAAACATCAACCAGCCAGTTCATTAAATATTGTAACAGACGGTATTGCTGAATATTATTCAGCCCGTTAGTTGAGCAGTGCCGTAAAGTAACGAGGCTAGGCTGTTAATTGAATGACTTCTTAAAGTTAGTTGTCTGTGAAAAATATATTTATACATAAAAGTAAATAAAATATACAAAGATGATATCGTTTTAATATTGCCCATTAAATTTCAGAAAACAGAATTCATGTTTTCAGTCATAAAAAAAATTATACTTGAGTAATTTAAATCAATTAATATTTGAAGATTAAATTGCTTTTTATTTATTAATTATTTTTACATAGAAAAGAGTTTTAGAATATTTATTTGTTGGGAACGGTGTTGCAGGTGCAATATTTTTTTATTTAGTCTAACATTTTAAGCTATATTTTAACTAGATCAATTTTTTTTAACTTACTTTACATGTAGTGTCATGTTTCCCAAAAGACATTAAGGTACGTGTTTTAAAATGTATTTCTAGGAGTCCATTGATCTTTTCTAATTACATATTTTAATGATAATATCAAGTAATATATACTAATTTTATATTCATATAGTGTATGACGCCACAGTTATCAGTGAAAGAATAAAATATTTACTTCTCGTAGCGATTTATGAAATATTTACACATTAAAAGCGTTTACATCTAATTGGAGGGTAAAATACGTTAAGACATTGATAGTTAGATTTCTACATATATACGTCATTATAAAAATTGTACAAATGTAAACTGAAAATGTCATTAATCGGTTCACTTTTCAAATTAAAGTTCTAAATTCAACGGAAAATATTTATAGTATTTTTTTTTATTGAATATGTGTAAAATGTCGAAAATTATTATATTTTTATAAGAATATATAATTTATTAGATATTTTAACTGTTTTCATAGTTTGCTGTTACATTTCGTACAATTTTTATATTTTTTTTATACTACAAATACTTCAATACCTAATACTCCTACATATACATCAAATATTCACAATATTTATTAACCCTAACACACACCAACCGACTGCAGATGTAAACAAAAAAATCATAAGCCTTTAAAATTGTACTACGAAAAATCTACATCATAAATTATTAAAACGTTATATAAAATGTATTTATTCATTTCATTGTTCATTCGTACTCGGATACTCGTAATGATTAAATTTAGAAATCATATAAAATTATGAAACTATGACATTTGAACCATTTCTTTAAAAAAAGGCTATTTTGAAATATTATTTCTATTTTTCAATTTTATTAAATAGCAATAGGGAAATAGCATTTTTTTATGATTACAACTATTTGTATTTTTTAAACATTTGCACATTTAACATAATGCTTGATTTTTATTTAAATAAAGGATTTCAAGACACAAGTTCAAGTCCATTTGAATCATATATTTTATATGAATTTCCAATTTAAATATTTCAAAATATTCTTGATTATTGTTCACTACACACAAAAGCATTTCTATAAGTATTCAATTCTACACATTGAAGGTATGAATATCATGTACAGGTGGAAATAATGTACTTGTATTTTGCTATTTACGATAGAAATGCTAAGTTGAAATGCTGTTTTGATGCCAACTCTATATTTTTTATTATTCTATGATAGCAACACTTTCAAACGCAATGGATTCTAAAAAATATTTTGTTTTGATGATTAGTTTTTTTTTTCAATAATACTTAATAATGCAAAAAAAAACTCTTTCTAGAATTATTAAACTTATTTGTATCCAAATTTTGACTAACATATTTTCCATCGTCATATTTTTTATATCTTCTAAAGATATCCGATTTTTCTTCTAAGTGGCTAAATGCCTTATTTCTTTTTTTTTTAATTTATCTAACGGCTCCGGATACAAGTCTTTTACGATACATTTTCATTTGAACATTCATTGTTGCTACAATTAAAAAAATAAATCACAATAAAAAATAATTGAACAAATTAAAAATAATCTACAGTACCACAGATTAAGGGTATATTCTGAAATACAATCCAACATCAACCGTTTAAACTAGTTTACGTCTAAAATTAATTCGAGACGTCATTAGTTCAAGTCAGTATGCTAGATTGTATTTAGATCACCAATGATATGTTATAAGTATACATACGTTACATTCATACAATTTGACGTTAAAAATCTATACTCTATTTCAACTTTGACAGCTAGACTTTTTAACCTGTAGCTAAGCAACGATTATTTTCCTCTCTTTCAAAATTGAAAGACATTTTCGGCGCCAAAATTTAGAGCAATAATAACACATCTATATTTTTAAAATGTCATTGCAGAACACAATAATATTAAATAAATATAGTCCATGAATTTGGTAATCACACTGGACGACGTTGCCTAGCAACTGAATATGGCAAGCGAGAATTTATTTTGACCAAGCAGATAATTGGTATTCAAAATTTGAACTGGATACAGATTTTTAACGTTAAATATTATTAACGTAACATATTTATATGTTATAAAATATTATTGGAGATCGCCCAATAATATAGTCTATGGTACCTCGGTGCAGACAGTCGGTATGTGGTCTGAATCTCACTGAGTTTTCTGTTTTGTCTTCGGCCTGAACGAATTGTCACTGACGAACAGGAAAGCGAATTCGTTTTTATCCTGTGCGTATTTTATGAATTCCTCTGAAAAAAAAAAGATAAATATTATTATTTAAAGTATGTGAAATTGTAACTCATTACATACAATTCAAATTAAAATAATTATTGTACTGTTAAAAATCAATTTATTAATATAAAGTTCAATGTTAAGATCTAAGTTATGTAACCTTAAGGTGCCTCAAGAAGGTGTTTAATTATCTTAATAAGATGTATAAAAAAACGAAAACCGACATCAAAAGCAAAAAACGTAAACGTTTACTTAATGGCAAATTTATCATGAAGGAACATACATAAAAAGTCTCCGACGAATTGAGAATCTTCTTCTTGAAAGTCGGTCAAAAAAAGTTTTAGTAAACATGTTCGTATTTGAATTATTCTAAACACTCTTCTTACAAAGAGACAAATAAAAATCCTCATGAATCCGCGAAAAGAAACTATCAATAGAAAAAAACCTGTACTGTAACACTCTGTAAATATAATACATCTGGTCAAAGGCGTTTTCAAAATTAGGGTTAAGAAATTTAGAAATTTCTTATTGTATTATATTTTATATATATAGGCTTTTAAAAGCACTTTTAAATGGTCAAAACAACGAAAAAATATTTAAATGAATGAATAGCTACCACCGATTCGGCATGTAGATTCTACCGAGAAGAACCGTCAAGAAACTCAATAGTTACTCAAAAAATTGTCAGTACATACATTCATGAATTACAATTTTTTTGGACATCCTGAATAAAAACCAGCGTGTACTAAATCCACGCATCTTTATCGTCAACATGCTCTTGTATGGAATAATATGCTTTAACCATTAAGGACTTTTTAACATGATTTAAATATGGATGCTGATATGCAATACTGTGTCAAGCCACACGGTCTTAATTTCGAGAAAATGGCGTCTAAAGATGTCGAACCTATTCTTAACACATATGTTTAAAGACGCATATATCCATCTTTTCTTTACTATTTTGATAAAAAATATAATTAACTAATAGATGACACACTAGTGAAGAGTTTTATCTAATAATAGATTTCTCAAATATATTAAATTATTGCATAATCCAAAATATGGAACTCACTTCAATATTCTAAACATTAGATTAAGAAACTTTTTGCCGTATTAATTTAATACAGATAACTTGAAAAATTTTTGTATAATTTTATATACGAAATGCATTATCAGAATACATCAATATCTCTAATTTTGACTTTTTGTGGGTTGACACATTATTGCTTATCAGCATCCATATATTTATTGAAAAGTGCAAAATGTATATGTTATTCAAGATATGGGTAAAAATGAAATAATCTTACCATAAGTAATGTATCCCTTTTCATCGAGATCGACTTGTCTGAACGTGTTCTGAGCGTCTTCTTGGCAAAGTCCGAGGACCCGAGTCGCGACAGCTTCGAACGTATCGCATTTTATATGACCCGAGTTGGATTCATCGTATAACTGTGAAGTTTTAGTACTATTTAGTCATTATTAACGATTAAAATACTGCATAAAAAATTGTTTTAAGTAAATCTATCTTAACGAGATGACAATGGGAACCAATTTGGAAGTATTAAACCAAAAAAAAATCCAAAACCAGTCTACAATCGGCGAAGAAATCGGTGAAAAAACAAAAAAAGACATACAGTCGAATATAGAAGAACCTCTTTTTTTTCGAAGTCGGTTTTTCCGCAAATGCTCTCTATAAAATTATCTTCTTTTAAGCTAATAGTGTTTCTTATTTAATACTAAATCTAATTATCCAAGAAGCATCATTTACCAAAAAAAACAGAATACCGAGCAGAGCTTGATTAACCAAGTAGATACTCACCCTTAAACTACATGACAAGATTTGTGATAAAGGTGCGTGCGGGAGAGAGAGGAACATAGCGCATAAGAGATAATCCGCAAAATTCACCAGACCGGTCGATTTCTGGAATAAAGTTCAAGATAAATTATTTTAATAAATCAAAAATCCAACCGTTACAAAACCATCTGCAGTCAACAGTACCATATTTCTATCAGTTCTGTCCAAAAGCCTATAATGTAGTAATGTCTTTACTAACTTCAAATCGTTATAAATTGATTTTAATACCTATTTAACGATACACCAATTGATAAAGTTCGTCGATTTTTACATCATGGCGTCCAAAATCGGCCATTTTGTTTTCGAATTCTTATGATATTTATGAGTATAAAGTTGGAAATAGGTACAGATGTTTATAGTATATGTATATATAATTACAAAACGTCATTAGATGTAATAGAAGCAAACATCAAAAATCATCAAATAAGAATAAACTAATTTCAAGAAACTTACATTGACGAAAATATCGAAGAGCCTTTGGGAGTAAATGTCGTATGGTACACCCAATCTTTTGGCGAATTCTTCCTTGGCCAGCCACCTCTTCTTGTTGTGAAGGCCCTCAGCTGCCAAATGTACCTCCAAGTGCGATCGTTCCAAACTGTGAAAAATTATTTAAAAATAAATATTTTATCTAACAACCTTTTAGACTTAACTTTAGAATAAAATAATATTTGTATTATTAGGAGCGACATATCTAAAGTTATCAATTGAAATCAGTCCAAATTATATAGAGTTATAACTAACCTAAATACGAAGACCTAAATGGAATAAAACTAGAATAAAATACCTACATTAAGGTTATATATCTCATATTGAAACTATGGATAGCTAAATTCTAAAAACATATTTTCCTTACCCGAGTTGCGCTCTCAATTCGCTGATCTCTCTAATGGAAGCTGCACACGGAATGCCCAACTGCTTAGCTCTTGCTATGAGTCGACAATCGTCATACGTGTAATCCAGCACTGGTACTCCTAAGGCCCTGAAATACAAATAATAAAATCATAACTTCAAGGTTAGATGGCGCCACAGTCGCTTAAGACCTAACAGATGGATCATATTAAAATTTCGTATCTGCGAATATGCGAACACAATATATGGTAGAATTATGCTCTCACAAAAACCATAACTAGCCCTATAGTTTTCTGCTAATGCGATAAAGTAAAAAGTAAAGTAACAGTCTGTAAATGTCCCACTGCTGGGCAAAGTCCTTCTCTCCTATTGAGGAGAAGGTTTAGAGCTTAATCCACCAGACTGCTCCACTGCGGGTTGGCGGATATACATGCGTCCACTAGCTCTACCATCTCGGCTGTAACTATTAAGTCACTGTTAAAATGGCGTAAAACAATTTGAGATACTGATTTGAGCAACCATTTTCTCGAGCGATTTTACAGCCGCAGCAATTGAAGATCTTTGTCTACAATACAGTATTAGTCAATGTATAATCGCGAAGCCCAAGAAACACCTACTTAGCCATGACATCTCTAACATTCCTGGCGTACAATTTCGGATCACGTTTTTCTTCTTCACTCGGATAGTACACCGGCAGAAATTCAATCTCGCAGGAACTGTGCACTTGTGTTAGAGTCAGCCATAGCAATTTCAGCCTGAAAAACAAACATACTTTTTTAATGATCACAAAAATACTCGTAGTCCAATTTCGGTAAAAATAATTTAAAACGTTTTTTGAAACGCATCGACATTTCTAGCAGTATTGAAAAAGACTTGCTTAGAGTACCTAAACACTTACGAGACATGTTATGGAAATGTATCCCAGAAATAAATGAACGTATTATTGGAACACTGTAGACCCTAACTGTATCAAAGGAAACGACTATTGGAGAAGTAAAGAAATACTAAGTCCATTAAACTATTGTATTAATTTCTTATGATACGCTGACTACAGGAAATTTCGAATGTGGAATCATGAGACATTTTAATGAACACCAAAAGTGTCTGTAAAAGATAATTCGAACTAGCCATTTCTACTACAGCATTAAACTTTATAACGTTCTATTTGGTATAGTCTATTTTTATTTACTAGTCCTTTTTGGTAACAATACGCGAAACGATAATCATGAATTTACGAATATTATTTTTCATGATAATTTTTAATTATAAAAAATTATTCAGTTCAATCATTCGGTCGACGCTTTCTCATCTCTAACTCTTATGTGTGTTAATAAGTACGCCATATTTGTACGGTAAATAAGACAAGTTAAGAAAAATAGATTATACCTATCCTATCCTAATAAAAAGATAAATCATACAAAATACACAGAAAACTTACGCGCCAGGTCCCTCCCAAGTCCATGTAACGGTATCCTTCGCATTGGGGTAGCGGATAGTGACGGGTTGAACGGGCACGCCGGGGTAGAAACCCCCCGGCTTGAACGTGATCAAGCACGAGCGGTTAGTACACGTGCCCTCGGGGAAGATTAGCACCTGGAACGATTTATAAATGGTCTCTTAAAATCAACAGCCCGCTTACATAAATTATCATCTACATAACAGTTTACACGGTTACACCAGAGTCTGCTTATTATTATAGCCCAAATATTGACAAATTACTGATTTTTACACAGAGCGATTCGGCAATCGTTTCACAATCCCTGAGGGCAAGCCAGTAACCATTTAGACTAGAATAGTCTCCCTAATAAGAGTAACAGGACCGACGTGCTCTCCGAGGCACGGTGGAAGACCCACAAAGACCTAGCAACAAATTTTAATACAAATATAAATATCTGCCCCGAGCGGGGATCGAATCCACAACCGATGGAGTTAGAGGCACATTCAGCACCACTACACCAGAGTTGTCTGCCTTTTTACATAAATATAAAAATAAAAAAAAAAACGCCGATTATTTATTCATTGAGACCTATTTAACGAATCCCAACATGATAATTCTTTTGTAAGCAAGTGTGGTGTATTCTGCTTCCAGATTATGCTGCAGTATGAGATCAAGATTAGGTACGAAATTATTTTATTATAATATCTTTCATGGTATAGTAAATTTCGGCTCGATTAGAACACGAATTGCTCAAATCTTTTTTACAACTAGAAAAGAGTTGATAACGAAATGCCTGAAGATCTTCATAAACTAATAACCATCCCGATTACATCAGCTTTCAATCATAAAAAACTACATCAAAATCGTTGCATTCGTTAAAGAACTACGATGCCACAGACAGATACATACGTTAAACTTATAACACCCTTCTTTAGTCGGGGGTTAAAAATGATATGGTAAAAGGTTAATTAAAGGTTAATTCGCACACCAAAGGTGCCAATAGTAAAGCAACTGAAACTTAATAATCTTAATTAAATTCCAACTAATTTTCAAAATTTATTATTTTTTGTCTTTATTGCCATTTGCGAAATGTGCTTGTAAGGAATTGGTTAGCTAGTATATGTAGAAACTTTTTAACTAAAGAATACACGAAATCGGCAATACATAATTTAAACAATATAAAATATTATATAATTAAAATATAATAATATGGAATAAATCTATATTCCTTCATATTCTTCAAAAATTTTAACATGTATAAAAATATGCCTTTTATAAATTTACTAGCTGATGCTCGCGACTTCGTCTGCGATGTCTGATGCCTGCGCGATAGTAGTTTTATGCATGCAAAGTCTTAGCCCAATCGGCTTAAAATTGACAAAGTTTCATACAAACTTTCAACCCCTACTTTATCCCCTTGGGGGTAGAATTGATCAAAATACTTAAAAAAAAACCCAATTCGTCCAGTGGTTTGGTCTGTGCGTTGATATATCACTATGTCAGTCAGTCAGCTTTGAGTTATATATATTTAGATATTACTTCACAATTAAAATGAAAAAATTTAGAGTATACACACAGATAAACTTTAGAAATAAGGAAGAAACCTTGTTATACATACGTAATATAAAATTTAATCAAGGTCTTCATAACCTGTATTATAATATGCCGATATTTTAACATGGAAAACAGCATTTTTTCCTAAAGTATTAAAATCTGGTAAAGCAAAGTAAACGTCTCACTGCCTCCTCTCCTATCAAGAAGAATGTTTTAGAGCCTAATCCACCACAATGCTTCATTGCGGGTTCGCGGATATAAATGTCTCAGAATTTCTCCCGTCACATGCAGGTTTTCTCACGATGTTTTTCTTCACCGCCGAGCTCGAGATGAATTTAAATACAAATTTAGCACTTGAAAACTCAGCGGTGCTAGCCAGGGTTTGAACTTGCGATCATCGATTGAGATCGACGTGTTCTAACCACTAGGCTATCATGGTTCGGCAAAAATCTGGTAATGTATGTTTTATTGGCTAACTTAGTACAATTATATTTTAAGAAGAGGTTCTGTGTTCGCCAGCCTTTGCTTACGCGTTAAAAGTCCATTTGACAAAGTTGGAAACGGACACAAATTTTTAAAGTCAATTAATACGAAATCAATATTTTTTGTACATCCCAAAGTTGGTTGGTAGAAAATGCTACTGCATACTACTGTTAATCTCGCGTTTTTCTAATATTTTATTTTAAAATATTTAATATCTATACTAATAATAAAATTCTAGCGGGTCGCTGTCTGTACATTGAAGATATATGAAAAAAAATATTATAGGGGGCCTTTATCAACGCAGTAGAACCCAAAACAATGATTTTTAGAATTCTTATCTGTTTGTCTGTTTGTCTGTTTGTCTGTTTGTCTGTTTGTCTGTTTGTCTGTTTATCTGTGCGTTTGTGCACGCTAATCTCAGAAACGGCTCATCCGATTTAGATGCGGTTTTCACTAATATATTGTAGTAAGCTTCACTTAACATTTAGGCTTTGTTTCATGTCAATCGGTCCATAAATAAAAAAGTTATGTCAATTTAAGGAATCCCGTGGAACATTTTTTTGTGCTTATTACTAAATGCATGAAAGTATATACAGTACGTACATCAAAAAATACATTTTTTAATTTTTTGTCTGTCAGTCTGTCTGTCTATCTGTTTGTTCCGACTAATCTCTGAAACGGCTGAACCGATTTTGATGGTACTTTTACTTGCACTTAGCAAATATTATAAGGAGTGACTTAGGGTTACTTTTATTTAAGATATTTTTTAATCTATATATATATAAAAAAAATTCTAACGGGTCGCTGTCTGTACATAGAAGATATATGAAAAAAAATATTGGGCGCCTTTTACCTACGCAATAGAAACCAAAACAATAATTGTTAGAATTTTTGTCAGTTTGTTTATCTGTGCGTTATCTCAAAGCTTCACTTAATATTTAGTGTTTGTTTCATTTAAATCGGTTTATAAATAAAACAGTTGTCAATTTAAGGGTTCACCTCGAACATTATCTTCGACTTTTCACGAAATGCATGAAAGTATATACAGTACTTACATAAAAAAATCCATTTTCAAAATTTTTGTCTGTTTCTTACGACTAATCTCTGAAACAGCTGAATCAAATTTGATGGGACTTTCACTCGCAGTTAGGGGATGTCCATTAATCCCATATTTTAAACCCATATTAATGAGGCCCAAAGGAGGAAGAGGAGATGGAAGAAAAAAATCACGAAATATCACAAAGTCTAAAAAGTTCTTTAAAACATTACGTATTTAGTGGACAGCTAATATTATAAAGATTAACTTGGGCTAATTTTATTAAAAAATATGTATTTATTTTAATGAATAAGTAAAACACGAGAGAATTACGCGATAACAAAATATTGTAGAAACCAACAAAATATCGAACAATTTCCGATTTAAGAAGTGAAGCTATACATCTATACAAATAAATAAAATTGATATGTCTGTTTGAAATTTTAAATTAATGCATGTGAAAGTATATTATACTGAAAGTATACTAACAACAAAATTACCAATTTTAAAATTTTTGTCTGTCTATTTGTCACTCAGTTTTTTTGGGTTAATATTTGAAACAGCTGGACCGATTTTGACGAAACTTTCACTAGCAGAAAGCCAATGTAATAAGGAACAAAATTGAAACCAATGAAATAGTGAACAACACCTGATTCAAATAGGGAAGATACATATATATTATATATAAATATATTAATTTTAAAATCTATATCTATCTATACTAATAATAAAATTCTAGAGGGTCGATGTCTGTACATGGAAGATATATGAAAAAAAATCTTACTGGGGGCCTTTACCAACGCAATAGAACCCAAAACAAAGATTTTTAGAATTCTTATCTGTTTGTCTGTTTATCTGTGCGTTTGTGCACGCTAATCTCAGAAACGGCTTATCCGATTTAGATGCGGTTTTCACTAATATATTGTGGTAAGCTTCACTGAACATTTAGGGTTTGTTTCATGTCAATCGGTTCATAAATAAAAAAGTTATGTCAATTTAAGGGTTCACGTCGAACATTATTTTGGTACTTTTCACTAAATGCATGAAAGTACATACATATATACAGTACTTATATCAAAAAATACATTTTTTTATTTTTGTCTGTCAGTCTGTCTGCCTATCTGTTTGTTCCGACTAATCTTTAAAACGGCTGAACCAATTTTGATGGTACTTTTACTTGCAGTTGGCAAATGTTATAAGAAGTGACTTAGGCTTACTTCTATTTTAGATATTTTTAATCTATACATATAAAAAAATTCTAACGGGTCGCTGTCTGTACATAGAAGATATATGAAAAAAACAAATTATTTGGGCCTTTACATACGCAATAGAACCCAAAACAATAATTGTTACAATTTTTGTCTGTTTGTCTGTTTATCAGTGCGTTTGCGCCCGCTAATCTCAGAAACGGCTTATCCGATTTAGATGTGGTTTTCATGATTATATTGCAGTAAGGTTCACTTAACATTTGGTGTTTATTTAATTTCAATCGATTCATAAAAAAAAGTTATGTCAATTTAAGGGTTCACGTCGAACAGTATTTTATGCTTTTCACTAAATGCATAAAAGTATATACATTACTTACATCAAAAAATCAATTTTTTAATTTTTTGTCTGTCAGTCTGTTTCTTACGACTAATCTCTGAAACAGCTGAATCAAATTTGATCGGACTTTCACAAGTAATTAGGGAATGTCCATTAATCACGTGAGGTCCAGAAAGGGAGAGGAGATGGAAGAAGAAATTCACGAAATATTACAAAGTCTAAAAAGTTCTTCAAAACATGACGTATTTAATGGCTAATATTATAAGGATTAACTTTAGCTACTTTTTTTAATATGTTTATTTTAATGAATAAGTAAAAAAGAGAATTACGCGATAACAAAATATTGTAGAAACCAATAAAATAGTGAACAATTTCCGATTTAAGAAGGGAAGGTATAAAAATAAATAAAATTGATGTCTGTTTGTAATTTTAAATAAATGCATATTAAAGTATACACGGTACTTACAACAAAATTACCAATCTTAAAATTTTTGTCTGTCTTTCTGTCACTCAATTTTTTTCGGCTAATATCTGAAACAGCTGGACCGATTTTGACGAAACTTTCACTGCTGAAAGCTAATGTAATAAGGAACAAAATTGAAACCAATGAAAAAGTGAACAACATCTAATTCAAATATGGAAGATATATGTATATTATATAAATATAATAATTTGGAAAATAATATATTTACTGGGTAATTTTTTTACTGGGTATGATAGACCAAATCCGAAACTATAAACAATAGCGAAAAATAATTAAAGAAGTAACAGAGCCGATTTTAATAAAAACTAAAACTATTTCATTAGTTTTTTGAAAAATAAATTCTCCTAGCCAGAAACGAACACGTTGATTTTGGAAAAAATTAACATTCTGTATGATTGCATCATCTGATACTGTCACATATTATAAGAATCAACTTCAGAGAGGTATTATTATATAGTTAACTGCAACAAAAAGAAAGGGCAAATTTTTTACAGAATTCTATCAAATTCATACATTAATTAAATCTTTTGTAATTCTTCAAAAAAACGATCATACCTAAAAGTGAAATTTTTAAATTATAACGGGATGTTGTAACACTAATAGCGGGTGAGTACAATAGCCGAGTCCAGTGAAATGTAGATTTTCAATAAATTGATTCATCTTTTTAGGAATTATCTATACCTACTTAGGTAACGGAGTAGGTGACGGGGACCAAAACAAACGTCACATTGTATCTACTTTGTATAGCTCACATAGAAAAAATAGACAAACATAAAATAACTTACTGTGAGTTATTCATTTTATATATTTTTGATATTCTTTACACTCTTCCTTACTTTAGTAGGTGACTAGCATTTTGATGCAAATAAACGAATCGTTCGAAGTTATGCACACTTTTTTCTAAACTTACCGGGAGCCGTGATTTAACCCACATATTTGATATGTATATATAATATATATAGAATCGATTACTTAACTTCTAATTTATGTATAGATTTAATGTTATTTTGTTAAAAAATAAATCTTTTCCTAAAACTTTCCAAAAGTTGATTCTTACAAGTGACACTATTAGGTAGGTGGTGCAATAATACAGAATGTATTTTTTTTTAATTAGTGGGTTCAATTCCAGGTCAGGAGAATCATGAAATTAAAAAAACTTATGATGCAGTTTTAGATTTCTTAAAATCGGACACGAGACTCCTTTAAGTATTTTTCGCGATTCCTTAAAGTTCCGGATATGGCCTATCAAGCCCAGTTAAAAAAGTCACCCGATATATAATACAAACAAAACCTCGCCGAGAATATACTGGTATACAGTCGAAATTTTAAAGACTAGCACAAAACACTTTTCTTCAACATTTATAGTGAAAACCGTGGAGGAATATCTGAATTAGAGTCTGCTTATAAATACAACCAGAAAGTTCCCAAATCCAAAGTTTAGGATGTTTGCACTAAATGTCTATAGTTGCGTCCTTATTTAAAGATATAAATGAAAAGTCACTTACAGTTCGAACAATGAGTTTATTGCAACACGAAAGTTCACAAGTTTAGGCACAAGCATAGTTGAGAGTTCACAAACACAGGCGAGTATAGTTTATAGGCACAATGAAAGAAGTAAAGGGAAGATACAGAAGAATGCGGGTGAAAGAAATTATGCAATGAAATGATAAAACGCGGTACGTATACAAAAGCTAGCATCGGGCGACGTGCGTTCGGCGTCGGAGCGTGATTTCGACTGACTTCGGGGCGCGGTGCGCAGGAGCATCGGCTGAGGTGCGATACCGTTACCTTTTTGCGTGTTTCCAGTGCACATTCGCCGGCCGGTGAATTGTCGTCTCGAATAACGGTAAGTATTTGTATTTAATTTTATATTTTAATTTACTATAGAAAGTATGTACCTGTATTTAATGAAGTTAAGGTAAGTAATTAATTTTATATAGATATATAATTGTGTAAATATTAATATGTGTATTATGTATGTTTGTTTGTTTATATATATTTATTAAATGTATGAAAGATAGAATAAATAAAGTGTGAATTCGTGTGTGTGATGTGTGACTGTGAATGAGTGATTGAATAATTGTGTGAATGAATGTATGGGAATGTGTGAATGGATTCCCACATCACTCCCCCGCGGAGCCCGTTGCTACGGGCGGAAAAAATTTGGGAAGTGTACTTGGCGGCCTGATCGGGTACGCCTTTCTATAAGCTCTTTTTCAGATCGCTGTGACTTTGTTGTTGGTTGTTCGTCAAGTATATAGGCTGGTTTTACTCGGTCTATGGTTACTTTGATGGATTTTCCCCTGATTAGAAGTGTTAATGTCTTCTGGTCTCTTTTCAGAACTTCATAAGGTCCACTGTAAGCTGGCTGTAATGAGCTACGTTTTGCGTCATCACGTAGGTAGACATGGCTGCATGTAGATAAGTCCTTAAAGATGAACGTTGACTTGTGTCCATGTCTAGATGCTGGTTGCGGTCTTAAATGTTGCGCAAATAAGCGTAAGCGGGCGATGAAGTCAGTTACATCGTTTGTTGGACTGACAGTAGGACTGGTGAAGAATTGTCCCGGAAGTCGCAGCGTTTCGCCGTAGACCAATTCGGCTGAGGAAGATTTCAAGTCTTCTTTATATGCGCAACGTATGCCGAGTAGAACTAACGGTAGAATTTCCGTCCAGTTATCATTAGCGTGGCATACTATTGCAGCTTTAAGTTGTCTGTGGAACCTTTCGACTAGTCCGTTACAGGCTGGATGATACGCAGTTGTCTTCTTGTGCTGGAAGCCTACTAATTCTGATAAGTGTTTGAAGAGACTCGATTCGAATTGTGTTCCTCGGTCTGTCACTATATCAGTGGGGCAACCGAATCGCGATATCCAACATGTGAGTAAGGCTTTTGCAACTGTCTCAGCCGTTATATCTGCTATGGGTATCACTTCAGGCCATCTTGTGAAACGATCGACCACAGTAAGGCAATAACGAAATCCTTGAGAAATTGGTAGTGGTCCAATAAGGTCGATGTGGATTTGTTGAAATCTCACTTGAGGTAGATCGTAAGTGCCTAAGGGAGATGAGACATGGCGTGTGACTTTCGCACGTTGACAGGCGTCGCATGATCGTGTCCACTCTCTGCAGTGCTTCCTTATGCCAGGCCACACATATCGTTCGGCAATGAGCTTGGCTGTGGCGTTAGCGCCTGGGTGACTTAGTCCATGCAGATTGTCAAATATTTGGCGTCTAAGTGGGCTCGTCACAAATGGTCGAGTGAAATCTGTGCTGACGTCACAATAAAGACTGAGTTGTGAATCAGGCAAGATGATCTTCTTGAGACGTAATGAAGATGTACTTTCCTTAAGAAGCGTCTTTAATTCTTCATCCTCAGCTTGAGATTCAGCTAGTGCCTTGTAATCAACAGGAGTGAAGACTTCCTCGATCCTTGAAAGTGTATCAGCCACTACGTTCTCCTTCCCCGAAATGTGTCGGATGTCCGTAGTGAACTGGGATATAAACTCAAGATGGCGGTGTTGTCTGGGAGAACTTTTCTCCTTTCGTGCGTGGAATGCAAACGTTATGGGCTTGTGGTCAGTGTAAATAGTAAAGTTCCTTGCTTCCAGCATATGACGGAAGTATCGGACAGACTCATAGATTGCGAGTAATTCCCGATCATATGGTGAATATTTACACTGGGTTGGGCTTAGTTTGCGTGAAAAGAACGCTAGTGGCTGCCATGCTTTGTTCTTGTACTGTTGAAGAGCGGCGCCTATTGCTTTATCAGATGCGTCTGTGACTAGTGCCAAGGGTGCTTCACAGTCTGGGTGTGCTAATAATGTAGCACGGCACAAACTGTCTTTGCAAGCCTCGAATGCTCGTAATGTTTCGTCCTCTAGGTTGACTGGATGTGATCCTTTGACTAAGCCGACGAGAAGATTATTTAAAGGAGCTTGTATTTGTGCAGCTGATGGTATAAATCTCCTGTAAAAATTAAGCATTCCTAAAAATCTTCGTAGTTGCTTGATGTTTTTTGGCTCAGGGAAAGATTTTATGGCTTCTACTTTGGAGTCCAATGGCTTTGTTCCTTTGGCTGATATTGTATAACCCAGAAATTGAACTTCTTGAACGCCGAAAACGCATTTAGAGGTGTTTATGACCATGCCATATTCTTGTAAACGCTTAAATAGTAGGCGTAGATGACGTTCATGTTCCTTTTCGTCGCGGGAGAAAATCAAAAAGTCGTCCAGGTACGCGTAGCAAAATTCCAGGCCTCTCGTCACTTCATCTATGAATCTTTGGAATGTTTGGCCGGCGTTACGCAGACCAAATGTCATAAATGGGAATTCGTAGAGTCCGAAAGGCGTGGTGATTGCTGTTTTCGGCACGTCTTCTGCGAACACTGGAATTTGCTGATAGGCCTTTTCTAGATCCAAGGTGGAGAAGATGGTACAACCGTTAATACTATGGGCGAAATCTTGGATGTGACGAATTGGATAGCAATCGGGTATTGTACGGGCGTTTAACATCCGATAATCGCCACATGGTCTCCATCCGTTGTCCTTTTTTGGAGCAAGGTGTAAGGGTGACGCCCACGGACTTTCTGATGGTCTGGCTATACCACTCTGTATCATGGCATCAAATTCTTGTTTGGCTATTTTTAATTTATCTGGTGCCAAACGTCGTGGAGTGCATGATATTGGTGGACCGGGCGTTGTTCTGATATGGTGAACAGTATTATGTTTCACCAGACGTGGTGTTCCAGATGGTCGAGTAATTTCTGGGTATGCTCGTAATATGTCGAGGTACTTTGACTCGCCCCAAATCGTACGGATCGAAGAAATGGTATCTGATCTGGCTGATGTAGCTGATGCTTGGAGCGTGGTCACGTTGTCGATCAGTCGTTTGTGTCGGCAGTCAACAGCTAAGTTATAGAAACTTAGGAAGTCGACTCCGATGATGGCCTTGGTAACGTCCGCTACAACGAATCGCCATGTAAAATTGCGACGAAGACCGATATCTAATTCCAGATGTTTGTAGCCGTACGTGTTAATAACTGTCCCATTTGCAGCGAAGAGTTGGTAATTAGTTCTTGGCCTGCGTTCTTTAGTTGCAACTCGAGGATAAACACAGATGTCACTGCCAGTATCAATGAGGAACTGTGTTTTAGTATTGCGGTCAGTGATGAACAGGCGACTAGAACTCGGACAATCGTCAGTCGCCATTAGCGACTGCCCGAAGCGTTTCCCGCGCTGTAATCGCAAGGCTTGACGCATTTCTGAGCTTTTGTCCCGAATTTCGCATGATACCAGCAGGTTGGGTATTTCCTGTACGAAGAATGCGATCTGCTGGAACTACGCTTGCGCTCGTCTCTTCCTCTAGATGTTGGTCGTGGTTTTCTCGAAGCATGGGTCGTTAAAGCTTGTACTTGCTTGGTCAATTCCGAAATCATCTTCGCCATGTGATCCAGGGTGTTTTGAGTCGATGTAGAAGTACTGGCAACTACTGGAGTGCGGGGAACAATATCATTCACTCTGTCTGCTACTTCAGCTAGTGTCGCTAGAGGTGTAGTTGGTTGCGCTGCTAAGACTGCTTGAATGCTATTGGGTAGGCGGCTGGTCCAAATGGTCTTCAAAAAATCTTCAGGGATATTAGGTCCTGCCAGGTGTTGCAGGTGTCGCAAGAATTGTGACGGTTTGCGGTCACCTAGCTCTTCGTGCATAAGCAATTGTTGTACTTCTTTTTCACGCGAGGCCGACAATCTCTTAGTTAACTCTGTTTTTAATTTCTCGTACTTATTTGTTTCAGGTGGAGCGATAATTATGTCTTTCACTTCTGCAGCATAGACATGGTCCAGTTGTGCAGTAACGTAATAGAATTTAGTAGCATCCGAAGTTATATTCGCCAACGCAAATTGTCCTTCCACTTGAGCGAACCATAATGCCGGCTCTTGAGGCCAAAACGGCGGGATTCGTACTCCGACACGACACGATTCATTCGACGGATCAGTGGAAACGCGCACTTGATTTTTCGAATCACCGGTAGTTTCGTTATTTAAACTCATTGTGAATTATTCGTTGAATTTCAACGTTCTTGAACCGGGGTCACCACTTTAGGATGTTTGCACTAAATGTCTATAGTTGCGTCCTTATTTAAAGATATAAATGAAAAGTCACTTACAGTTCGAACAATGAGTTTATTGCAACACGAAAGTTCACAAGTTTAGGCACAAGCATAGTTGAGAGTTCACAAACACAGGCGAGTATAGTTTATAGGCACAATGAAAGAAGTAAAGGGAAGATACAGAAGAATGCGGGTGAAAGAAATTATGCAATGAAATGATAAAACGCGGTACGTATACAAAAGCTAGCATCGGGCGACGTGCGTTCGGCGTCGGAGCGTGATTTCGACTGACTTCGGGGCGCGGTGCGCAGGAGCATCGGCTGAGGTGCGATACCGTTACCTTTTTGCGTGTTTCCAGTGCACATTCGCCGGCCGGTGAATTGTCGTCTCGAATAACGGTAAGTATTTGTATTTAATTTTATATTTTAATTTACTATAGAAAGTATGTACCTGTATTTAATGAAGTTAAGGTAAGTAATTAATTTTATATAGATATATAATTGTGTAAATATTAATATGTGTATTATGTATGTTTGTTTGTTTATATATATTTATTAAATGTATGAAAGATAGAATAAATAAAGTGTGAATTCGTGTGTGTGATGTGTGACTGTGAATGAGTGATTGAATAATTGTGTGAATGAATGTATGGGAATGTGTGAATGGATTCCCACAAAAGTAAGAAGCTCCTTTCTTGAGCAGCACCGCAAACTATTATAACCTTGCTTTGCAGGAGACATGCCAAGCATTCTGTAATCCACGCGAACAAAGTCGCGGGCACAGCTAGTAATAAATATTAATAAAATATAATATTAAATATTATACAAAAAAAGCATATAAATCTATACAAATAAATAAACTTGAAGTGTCTGGTTGTAATGTCGAATGAAGAGCCTTTAACTAACATCAAATACACAATTTTAAAATTTTAGTCTGTCTGTCTGTTTGTTCCGACTAATCTCTGAAACAGCTGGACTGATATTGGCCGGTCTTTCACTCGCACATAGCTAATGTTATAAGGATTAAGTGGGACTATTTTTAATTTTAAAATGTATATTTATTAATAAATGAAAAAAATACACGAAAACAAAATTGAAACCAATGAAATAGTGAACAATATTCGATTCAAGCGGGGAAAGTAAACATTATATAAATATAATTTTTCCTCACACACACACATAGGCACGGCTAGTAAATAAATAAAATGAATACAACATATCTATAAAATATGTAAAATATCATCGCTACACTAGCATTTGTAATTAGAAGGGAGCAGATTCGCAGAAAATAGCTATTGACTATCAACCAAAAATCAATTATAGTAGTAATAGATACGTACGATTGTCTGTTTCAAATTGGTTACGATATAATGATACCATCCCTATTGTTACTTGCTAAATATTAATAAACTTAACAGTTCCGCAGAACAAAGCAACATAGCAATGACGATGACTTAACATTTATGGAACTGTTAATATATTAATACATGAAGCAAAACCTTTGCACCCATTTTTACGAAAATTGCGCGGACGCAGAAGTATGAAATTCCGCACACAGTTTATATAGAGGAGTGAAAATTGCAATTTTTTTTTAATTGTACATAAGAAATCACATTAAATCAATAAAAAATACACACTACTAAAGTCAATGATTGTTGTCAGAATGACTTGAAATTTATTGTGTTCTACACAATATTTATAACTGACTCCCCAAATAGAAGGTTCTGTATTCGACCCATATGTATGTGTGCCTGATACGCCATATGTATGTGTGTATGTAAGTCCGTATAGTCGATTTTATCTAAAACTATGTGTTACAAATCAGCCTTGATCGATTCCATCAATAGCCTTATCTTTAAGAGTATATAAATAATCCACTATTTACCTAACTGAAATGGCTTCTTTTTGCATCATTTTCTCAAAAAGAAGTCTGTGTGGCTTGACATAATATGGCTTATCAGTGTCCAATTGTTAAAGGTACAACCAGTTGCAATTATAACTGTACCAATCTGCGATTTAAGAACATACAATTTTTTTTAATTATTCTATTAAATATGTTATTATTCTATATAAATATATATATATATATATATATATATATATATATATATATATCTATATATATATATATATACTTTCATTGATAATATAAGCTAGGGCTATTACAATTCAATACTAAACACGCTGCAAGCTTTGGATACTGTTCTAAAAAATATCTTCTTGAATCTTCTACCTATTTTCTAAGTTATACGAAGATAAATGTACAAAAAAAAAAAAAAATTACCTTCATAACTCCCGGAAAACTTTCCAGATATGTTTAAGCACCAAATGATTGTACCAATTAAACAATTCCACTTTAACTACTAGGTCAGTTTTCTTGTAGTAACATTTAAATTGTAATAAGCACAAATAATGCGAGCTTATCTGATAGAAATGAAAAGTCAGTAGAACAGCAACAACTAATTTATATCTCTTTATGTATCATCATTGTAATTCGAATGACATGACTCGGCGACTTCCGAGATGAAAGCCGTGATCATTTCATCAAGTGTAATGACCGAATTGTTGAAATAAATTACGACTTTGGTATTTTAGACCAGTTTCATCTCGAATAATATTGTATAACTATAGATATGGTACGTTTATACTATTTTACGATATAATCTGTGCGTATTTTCAACTTTGACTTTAAGAAAAGTGGTACACTGTTTTAGGTGTCAAAATTCATGCGCTACACACATATACACTTATAAGATATTATTGAATGATGAAATTTCGAACGTGTAAAAGAGCCAGAATCATAGTTTATGGATGGTGATAAGCTATATTGGTCTAGGAGATCAGACACGCAGCAGAAGGCTGCACGGGAGGAGCAGCGGATGGCCTCTCCATTTCCGTGCTGAGGAAGGCCATCGCAGGAGTATAAATCTAACTCGATCCCTCCCAATAAATCGGGTATCTTTTCGAAAATTTCCCTGAGTAAACAAAAAAAAAAGTCAACCCACAAAAAGTCGAATTCCTCCGAATTTAAAGCGTCTCCTTTTTAACATCATTTAAAATAATGTCAAGTCATAAGAACGGAAAAATGTTTCTTAATTTAATGTTCCATATTTTGCAATTTGTAGAAATATTTGAAAAACTTTTTATAAGATCAAAGTTTTTACTATATAGTATAAATATGTTTTTAATTCACTGTACCTTTTATTAAAATAAAAAAGACAAAATTGATATATACTTCTTCAAAATAATTTATTAAGAATATTTTACACGCCATTTTCTCACAATGAAGTCCGTGTGGCTTCACACAGTATTGCTTATCAGCGTCCATATGTTGTCGAGAACACATTATACTTGATTCATATTGTACTGTACAGCGAGATTGAAAAGAGTATAAATGAGTAAAATCTGCATCCTGATACACACCAGCCAGCCAGGTAACCAGCAGGACAATTATGGATGCGATATCGCTACCTTCTATTTTTCTTTCTTCTATCTATTCTTTTTGGTTTTTAATAAGCTCATTTGTTTATTTTTATTATTTATACTAATATTATATGGGTGAATCTGTGAAACTACTGATCCGATTTGAAATTATCTTTTTTTTAGCTAGCCTGTTTATTGAAGAAGGCTATATTACACCACGTTACAAATCACAGGAGCAAAGCAATAATCATGAACGCGAGTTAAACCACGAGGGGAAGCTAGAAATATAATATAACGATAAAAAATATTATCAGCAGTTTAATGCACTTGAAGTAACAGTTAAATACCGCATATCGTTACATTTGTCCCAGTTTTTAACACTAGTTAAGACTTAAAGACATTAATATTACTGTTAATTTCAAGATTGCGGTAAAAACTAGATGAATAAAAAACAAATTATCAAACACAGCTAACTCAAGGTTACGTTTCGTTAAGGATTTTTTTACACAGTAAATGTAAGTGTGCCGCTTCGAGATACTTCGTAGATGTGGAATATCTTTTATTTAGAAGAACTTAGTATAGCCGGAAAACGATGCCATCGGCTGCCAATCGAGTAGATTGCACAACCGATATGATTTATGTTTTTGGCATGCCACGGGAGTTCGTGACGGAGAATTAAGTGGCATTCCAAAGGGGATGTTTCATACATTCACTAACGACACCAACATAAATGCAAGTAGCTGACATTACGTGTACCAATAGTTTGCATACCAATTAATTGGTATGCAAACTATTGGTTTTGATGACATGAATTTGTCGAGATTATAGGTATAAAGAAAGCAAGCCAAACAAGACTTAAGTAATATATTCAATTCAATGTAGTAAATAATATAAATGCTTCAATAATTTTTTACTTATTTTTATTAATTTACATTAATTTATTTATAAAGAATTACTACAATTATCACTCTTTTTTCATGACAACGAAATTGGCGCGCAATTATTTTTATTCTTTTTCTTCATATGACATTGAGCAAGATGTTAATGCATTCTGCCCAATAATGCTAAACATAAATAATATTATTAAATGTTATGAACATTACGTGCGATTTATTGGTATGCAAGCTATTGATTTTGATGACATGAGTTTTTCAAAATTATAGCTATAAAGAAGAAAGCAAGTCAAGAAGACTTAAATTATATAAAAAAATCGACTGTCTAGATAAAGTGTTACAAGTATAATACATATATTATATATAACTTTCCATAGGCGAAAGCAGTTTTGAAATCGGATAAGTGGTATTGAAGATCGGTATTTCCCGAGTCATTTTCTTACCTATCGAAATTCCGGAAAATAATACCTTATATGTTGAAAAGGGTTTAAGCTGTAGAGCATGCCAAAGAAATAAATATATATAAATACCTACGAATACATACACCCTAAGTGAAGTAAAAAAAGTAACAATACTACTCATCGTCCACCTAGCATTTTCCCCGGTTACATCAGGGTCTGCTTTCTATTCTAGTCCAGAAATTGACTAATTACTAATTTTTACACAGAGCGATTACCATCTGACCTCCGCAACCCCGGATGGCGAGCCAGTAACCATTTAGACTAGAATAATCTCTCTACTAAGAGTAACGATCATTATCAGGTGCTTGTAATAACAACCGGGACCGATAGCTTTACGTGCTCTCCGAGGCTCGGTGGGCAGACCCACAAAAACAAACACCCAGTTCTAGGAACAAACATTTATACAAACATAAATATCTGTCCCGAGCGGAGGTCGTACCCGCAACCGTCGGCGTTGGAGGTCAATTCAGCACCACTACACCGGAGCGGTCGTCCTTTTTTTAATTTTCAATCCAATCTATTGTAAAGTAAAGTAACAGCCTGTAGATGTCCCGCTGCTGGGCAAAGGCTTCCTCTACTATTAAAGAGAGAGTTTAGATCTTCCACTACGTTGCTCTACTGCGGGGCGGATAAATAAGTGTCAGATTTTATTTCGACACAAGCATGTTTCCTCATGATGTTTTCGTTCACCACCAAGCACGAGATGTATTTAAACACAAATTTACTACATAGAAACTCACAGATGCTAGCCGGGGACATCTCGGCTCTTTTCTCATACAATCCAATCTAAGGACGCCAATAAATTCACACCAAAAAGTCTTACCTGGGGCCAGTCTTCTTTAGATGTCGCTCTCTCGATGATCTCCTTTATGGTATTCTGCCGGGAATTGGGATCATCTCTCCACACATACACGGGCTGAGTGTAGTTGATTAACTCTAGAATAAAAAATAAAATATAATTTTAGCTAAATCAAGGTCCTTGAAGAAGATATACAATAAGAATCAGTGACATATTAAAAAAATACGCAAATAAAGAATTAATGATCGTGAGAATTAATGTATAGCTAAATATAAATATTAAAATAATTACCTGAGTTAAGTAAAAACCTTTTTTGCTTTATTTCAGACAAAAAATTTTAAACTAATCCGCTATATTTTAACTCAGTACGTATTACATATTATACATACATGATGATGAAGATGATCAATTTGATTGTCTACTTTCTTGCGGTTCATTAAAAAAGCTTGTCTAATTAAATATAAATAATATATTGGTCTATATTTTAATGCATCAATTTTTAACTCCTTTATACAGCATCAGGTCAACGAAATCGGTTATCTATATACATATCATGCATCAAAACTAAATGCATGTACAAAATATCAGCTTGACCTACCAAGAAGTGACTCAAACTCCAATTAGAACTGACCCCGCCACTTACTTTCAAAAAATCAAGACGAAGATAATGTAGCAAATGAACCCATGAAAATGAAAATTAATGAAACTAACGAAATGCCAGATAGAAGACATTATAGCAACGCAGTTATTACCAGCAATGTTTTAAAACGCCGTGTATTTGTATGCGAATAAATTATAGATTGTAGTCACGATTTTTAACACGATATGAGTTAGCGACCAAGCTAGTCTTGCAATTATGGATTTTTCTTGTATAGCTAAAATTATAGTACAATTACAAATTAAAATGTAAAAGTTTGTGCAATTTGTACGTGGAACTTAAGTATTGAAATGTCCGTTAAAAATCTGAAATAACTGTTTATCTTTAGCAACTTATTCAAACTTCTATCATATGCTACTTCACTTCATATATTTCAAGTATTTTGCTCCTACATGTTTTGCCAAAAACTATTGTATTATGTTTGCGATGCTAATAGTAGAAGGATAAAAAACCATTCGTAAACTATGTATCGCCGAAGACCCTTTTTTTCTGTCGCTGGGGAATGCTGTTACACATGCCGCCTGACAGATCAGGCGGGTATGTGGGACTCCTGGAACCGAGTGCACCAGACTAACCACTAAACCCCAGCGATGCCATTATTGTCTTAGTAGGACGTCACGGGTTCGTTTGAGCATGCTACCGTGACGCCCCGACAGTAGGCCCGCCTGGACAGGCCGTCTTCGCCTAAAGAGCGCTCACGGGCAGCGAGAGCGCATCGCCAAAGACCCTGCACATCACCCTTATATTTTCGTTAATTTGTATGTATATAACTTGTATTTCTTCTCTTCAATAATAAACACAAATTAAAAAAAAAACAATGTTTATCTAGATTCACACGGTATTCAATTAAAATCCATTATATCGACGTCATTTTGATTTCTTCAATATCTTTTTAAGAAATAGTGTATTTACAGACAGGTTCAGTGCAGTTTAACATTTCGAACAGATTAGAAAGGATAGCTATTAGAAAGGAGTTATTAGGAACGTAAAAAAGAAAGTTTTATAGTTTTATGGATTTGTCTGGTTCTACATCATCTGCCAGTTTTACAGACTTAAGAATAAATTTTATTCGAGCAATGTCTTAAACGTTTACAGAAAATTGATTTAAAAATAAAACGCATCACACTCAACGGCTCCCATTAAGATCGCGTGACCTTGTGTCGGGGGTCCGGAAACACTCACAACACTATCACAAACACCCAGAACACGACAAACATCCATATGGCCAATACAAACGTTTGTCGTAAGCGGGGATCGAACCCGCGACCGCTAGCGCTTGAGTCAGTTGCAGTGACCACTGCGCCAACGTATCTGTCTATTCTTTCTGATGTAACATAAGTATTTTAAAAAATACACCCCAAATTACTTTGCCTAATGTTTAAGTCTTCTTAAGTGTTCTGCCTTGTTGACAACATTCAAATTAAGTATTTCTGGTATTTAACAGCGTCACAGCGCAGTGCAGTGGGCGAAATTCCGATACCATGACCAATATACCACCACTACAAAGGGGATGACGTTGTCCCTTTATTTCAGGCTTCGTCTACTAGTAACTAGTCAGCTGTATCTCATAAAATATGTATAATATTTTATGTACTCTATTTTTCTTTACTTATTTAGTAACCTAAAAAGAAAATGTAGATTTTCGAACGTTAATTTTTATTATTAAAAATTTTAATTATTACTACTTACGCACGCCATATTTATCTGCTAAATAAGATAAGTAAAAAAAAATAGGCTATATATAATGGAATTTTCTTATCTAGTATCGTATTAAGAGTTTATACGTAAGTCACAAATATTACATTTGACAGGTTCCGCGCAGAATTCAGCGCCAATCTGTCGGCATCTCAATGGGAGCTTTCATTGCTCTGGAGGCGGTCTAGGTAATTGATCCATGATCAGAAATATAATTATAAACTTATTAAACCAGATGTCGATCACGGATGATAACATCGAACGCATTAGATCATTTCCGACTATCTATCTATATATATATATATATTATTTCTCATAATCAAAATATATGTCATAATCATACTGCATCAAAATTGTTATTTGATATGCCATTTTGAAAATCATGTTTAGCTCTAATGGAAAAAATTAGTGCTAATATAAAAATTTATTTTTTCAGTCAAATAATACAGTTTAAAATTATTACGTCATTAATTATTAACGGTGCGAAGTACACGTACAGATCGCCTAGTTTTCATTTTACAAGACTTTTTAAACTGACCTTTGACGTCATAAGCGAAGTAGGTAATTTCGTTTATTTAAAAAAAATTTGAAAGGAAAAATAAATTATCTTTAAATGTAGCTCCAAAGTAGATTAAGGTATCAACGATCATAAAACTCAATACTAAATGTATGAATGATTAATTTTGAGTGTACTCCTTACTTCTTTCACGCAATGAATTGCACAAAGCCGCGGATAGAAATATATTTAAAAATAAATCTTCAGTATCTAAAATATAAACCTTTGCCAATGTCCCATTAGTATGTTCAATACATCGATCTTTGCGAAACACATTTTCATCTTTAATACATTAAATATTATCTGTGACGTACACTCGCGATGATTACACGCATCTTATATCATAACTTGTCAATAACATCATCAATAATGAATCACTTTAATCACACGGACCTCGAAAATCTGGCACCTCTTATAGCAAACACGTCGTCACATCCAAACTCGTCCGACATCCTAATAATTATGTCACGTCCATCAATCGCAAATGTAAATCGATACTATATTTCAGGCTTAACCCTCAAGATCAATGGTCAAAATTATAATTTATTTAATTAAGATTCACCAGTAGTAATTACATCAATACATACAACAACTGTATATTTTACTACACTATGAAGCGAGATGCATTACCTATTAAGGTGAATACCTCATGCAATAATAGTGGAGAAAAGACTTACAGTTAATTAAAAACATGACAAGAATAAAATGTTATCAACCAAAAATTTAAAAAAAAAAATTAAGGGAAACAAAAAAAGAACAAACAAAGTTAAGGCTAGCAATATTGACAATATTTTTTTATGGAACTTAATTGATGAGTCCAAAGGAGTCTAAGACGGCGCTGTATTCACTTAACATTTTGCATAAGCGAGATACCGGTGAATTATTTCCTAAAACAGTTCTTCGAAAAGGTTAAAGGTTCTAAGGATGTTATTGGTTTACGTGGAAATCTAACCGGAACACTAAAATTTATTCTAAAATAATGATAATCTTAATTCCATTACATCGGATATTTCTTTTACTTTTTGCACAAAGCGAATGCCATCAGTCTTCTCTTTCTTTTATAACTAATAAGACAATAATTCATATTCTTATTCAATGGTAGTATTATAGTATTATAACAGCCACAGTCTTAGACCAATATCATAGTACTCTTAAAGACTGAAAATAAATGACAGACGCGTTGGCGCAATGGTCACTGCAACTGACTAAAGCGCTAACGGTCGCGGGTTCGATCCCCGCTCACGGCAAACGTGTGTATTAGTCATACAGATGTTTGTCGTGGTCTGGGTGTGTTAGTGTTGTGAGTGTTTCCGGACCCCCGACACAAGGTCATGCGATCTTAATGGGGGCCGTTGAGTGTGATGCGCGTTATTTATAAAAGACTGATAGACTCAAAATGCAGTATCGTAGGCAGTGTTCTGTACAGAAGCAAAAACAATTACCGGCAAAGCAAAAGCAAAGCGACAAAAGCAAAAAGTTCATATGTATTCTTCATATATAATCGGGAAATGTCTAACTTATTATTATTTCAGAGTACTGATCGTGCAACAAGATCGCTATTTTTCTTTCTATGTCCTCCTCTAAATATTTTATGACTACTTATAATAAAATGACTACTATAATAGTACCAAAAATCAATTACTATTCTGACGAATGAAATAACCATTAAATTCGAGCCTTTCAGCCTTAAAGTTGATTTGCCTTACCTGCACTGCGGTAGATGTTAGTATTAATATTAATTAGTTCTACTGAAATATTGTATGTGTTCTAGATTAAAATATCAATATTTCGTTCAAGATAAAACACGCCGACCCGAGCATAACTTCAAGTATAATGAGGTTTAGGTATGACCCTGAATTTCGAAATCTATATGCTTTCTAGAGATTTCGGAACGATGCCTGTGCCAAGTCACGTTTTGACATAAAATTTAATTTCAATTCGTAAAGAATCCATTACTTCCAAGGCTTCAGATGGATTAAGAAAGTAAAATAATTTGATTATAATCTTATAAAAATAAATCATTTTCAAACTTCTGTAACATACGTAAAACATTGTAACGATATTTTAATACAATTCTCTAACAGCTTAGTCTTTTTACCACATAAATACACATGTTACTGAGACGATTAAAAGATGGAATCAACAGTATTGCAATTCTTTGTTTCAATAACTTTTAAGCTTATTGTTAATAATCTGACAGTTAAATTCCTTTGATTTAAAAATGAAACACACTTCAATATTATAAACATTGAATTAAAAAACGTTTTCCGTACTTATTTACTTTAGATGACTTGCATTTTTTTAAATAATGTTAAATGCGTGTCGCATTATCAAATCACATCAATATATCTGAATTTGACTTCTTGTGGGTTGACACATTATTGCTTATCAACATCCACTTAAAGTACATTTAATAACCTGAAAATCTATTTTTTTAACTTTGAGATTTTTTTGCGTAAATTGTGACATGAGTTAGGAAGTCGAGTGTGTTGAGATGACGACAGGTAGGAGAGAATAAAGAGTGGGACCAGGACAAGAAAGTCGTAAAAAGTTTCATGGTGGAGAGACATCACGTGTTCTTACCCTACACGATTATGCTACTCGTTATATTAAATCCAAAATTATTCCATGAAAATTTACTTCAAATAATTAGTTGATACTTAAAAGAAATGAAAAAATCAGTAACCCCTTGCAAAAGTCTCATCTCCTGTTAAGGAAAGACCACGAATTTGCGAAACATACCCATGTCTCCTTGCTAATGGAGATTTCCTGACAACATTTTCCTTAATCACATCATCGCCAAAATTAATTTAAATGAATCCCTAGCAAATTTAGCAAGTCTCGTTGATTATAACCTCGAGACACTAGGTTTCGATTTTCCTTTTTTATCCACTAAGCAATTTCAGCTCTTATTGATTTGTAAAACTATTTCTAGTTCACATTAACCTTTACAATAAAAGTAACTGTCCGCCAAGTTTATACTGCAGCGAGCCACGTGCAACGCAGTCTAAAAATATTACCACGTGTGGCTTATAACACGCGAGTGTGCGATCCGCACAATGTCATTAACTAACTCGTATTTATGTATTATTTTAACCGACTACAAAAAAGAAGGTTCTCATTTTTTTTTAAACGTAAACGCGACGACTAGTAATCTGATATTGCGAGACTACCTTCAACCATGAACATTTGCAGCAGAGGAACCATAATGCGTTACGAGATTATTTCATATAAAATGTAATCCTTATTTTCTTATTTATATTATAAATGCGAAAGTAGCTCTGTCTGTGTGTTACGCAATCACGCCTAAACTACTGAACCGATATTAATAAATTTGGGTACAGACATAGTCTAGAGCCTGAGAAATGACATAGGCATACTTTTAAACGCGAAAAGGCTGTAAAGGATTGAAGTAAATTTAAAATAAGAATAAGAGTAAGGATAAATGGACGCCGATAAGCAATACTGTGTCAAGCCACACGGACTTCATTTTGAGAAAATGGCGTCTAAAGATGTCAAACCCATTTTAGCAAATTTGTTTGAAGAAGTATATATCCATCTTTTCTTTTATTTTTTGATAAAAGGTATAATTAATTAAATTCAGACTAATATATTTAATATCTAATCTAATAAAAAGTTTTTCAAATATATGGTCTTATTGTATACATTGCAATGTATGGAACACATGTGAAATTTGAAACATTAAATTAAGAAACTCTTTTACTTACTTATTTAGTTTATACAACTTCAATTTTTTTAATAATGTTAAATAGGTGATGCAGTATCAAAATACATCAATATCTCCGAAATTCACTTTTTGTGGGTTGACACTTTATTGCTTATCAGCATCCAAATAATCTTCGTTAACTTACTTAGTGACGGTGACAATTTTTAAATCCATGAATATCGAAGAAAATCAATTGTAATCGGAAAGTAATTTACCTAATTACTACATTCACTATTTTGTAATCATGTCAAGCTAGCGAAGTACTATAAGGGATTGAAATAGGTGTACAATTGAAATTAATATAATTAATAAATAGGGATAAATAATTCTGTGCAAACGAAGTTAAAGACACCATCTAGTGAGACATAAATGGGAATAGGAAGTAAGAAAAGGAATGGGGAAACGGGTTTGGATACTGACTCTCTCACTCACCGTACGAAACTCATATTAGCCAATTCACGAAGATCATCTGTCATAGTTTAGTTTTGCCCCAGTCGAGCTACCTCGTATATGAACTGAAGTCATTAAAGAACAGCTAGACCATAGCATTTTTATATCATTGACAATGACTTTATAGTTTCTAAATAAGACTATTTTTTTATTGTATTTATTAAATTAAATAACTTTGTATTAAAGTTATTATAAATGCGCTCTTAACTCAAAAAAAAGTCTTATAATTAATTGTGTTTAATTTTTAAACTGTGACATCACGAATCCTGTACAATTAAAAAAAATAATAACCGGTTAACGAACTAGGATCTTATTTATACTAATATTATAAAGCTGAAGAGTTCGTTTGTTTGTTTGAACGCGCTCATCTCGGGAACAACTGGTTCGAATTGAAAAATTATTTTTGTGTTAGATAATTTTATTGAAGAAAAATATAGGCTATATTACGTCACGACTCATAGGAGCGTAGCAGTAGCCATAAACGCGAATGAAACCGCAAGGGACAGCTAGTATTTAATAAAATAAAAATTCGCAATTGTCTATGTCAATATAAAAATAGGTTTGTAAAGTATAATATGCCTCTACATATATTTAACATTGGTTCAAGACAACACGATATACTAAGGATCGGTTATACCGACGCAACGAAGCTAATTTTAATAAAAGCGACCTCAATGCGTCAACTATAACCCTGTGGCCACACCTGTGACATTTATTTTATATAGGTTATTTTACTTGCACAGATGTCGCCGCAGTCTTATTAATGCCACGTTTAGATACTCGTATAATTAATCCGCCGAATAATTTAGATACGAATATAACCAAATAGATTCCTTGTGTCGAAAGAAATCGTATACATATATCATCACACGTCTGTTTGTCAATCTGCATTAGAGCGGAATGAATTAAACTCGATTTTTTCGATTAGTTTCGATTTTTGAAGTGTGTTGCATATTTTACAATATAATAAAATCCGGTGTATCGAAAATTTTATTATTAGATACAATTTTCGTTATACCAATCTGCTTTAAATTATTACACCTTGTATCAAAATAGAAAAGAAAAGGTGGACATATACGTTTTCAAACAAATGCATTAGGAATAGGTTTGACATCTTTAGACGCCATTTTCTCGAAACGATACATTATTGCTGATCAGCGTCCAAATATCGATTCTGCTAACGCTGGTAAAATATCCAACACATGCCCAATTGACACCTTAGATCAGCAGGGGGATATATACGGGCTATTATAGTAGAATAGTAGTTCGGTGACCTATCAAATGTGTGTGAGTGACGGGAAATCAGATTTATTACCTTAAAACATTACCAACTAAATCTATTCGTAAACAACCAAAATATTGTAAGTGGCTCTTTCAAAACTCGGCTCCTTATGCCACTTTTCCCCTACAGTGAGTAGCCAACAAACACGAATAAGTTTACCTGCATTTACTTGTATGTTCGTCTATTTTCGCATATCTAGCTGCACCTAAGGATTACACTTCGAGGTCGCTTGCGTTCGCTTGGTGACTTCAATGTGTTAAAACCTTAAGCATCACATGTTTATATATCATTAACCGTTCTATTCATATTTTAATTATATAATTATGTTGCCAACAATATTCTATTTTCTGAAGTAGAGCTAGCTGACTACAACTCGACTGGCTTGATGGGGCAGTACCTCACTCTCATAGGAGATCAGCGTGAAGTAATTAGTGCGTTTCGTACGGTGAGTGAGAGAGCCGGAAACCGGAAGAAAAAAAAAATTTAATTATTTTCGTATATACCTGCTTATAATTCATTATACCTTTTATCAAAATAGAAAAGTACAGATGGATATATACTTCTTGAAACAAATTTATTAATATAATAGGTTAACATCTTTAGACGCCATTTTCTCAAAATAAAGTTCGTGTGGCTTGACATAGAATTGTTTATGAACTATATAGCTTTAAAAGAGTAAATGAAATGAAAAATTTCAGAGATTTGGAGACTAACCGTAACGCACATTGTAACACTGTTTTCTATAATCACTCGCTTTTTTCTTCTTTTTTTAGTACATGTTTTAAATCGTTTAAGTATTCAACGCCTTTCTAAATAAGTATAAAACGACGAACGAACGCAATTTACGTATATCCGCACTAATTGGCAGTTATTTTAACGGGAACTGTTTGAAGAGAAAATAAACGTATAACATTATGTGTTACGGAGCAAATTGACTTACCTACTTATTATTTGAAACAATTCATACTAATATCATAAATTTAAGTAATTATGTCTGTTTGATTGACTTTAGTTTAGTTTTTGTTGAGATTGGACTTTAGGAAAGGACTTGTTTTTTTGTTTTCGCGAAGAAATCTTTGAAAATACCTGATTCTGAGTTATGTGGTGATTTATACCCACTTAAGCCCCTGCAATGGCGTTCTCAGCGCGGGAACAACAGTTGACCCCTTAATTTGCCCCATTAGGGATGAAATTTCCAAAAATGCTTTCATAGTGGATTCTTACTACATAAATGGTATCAACTGCCAAAATTATACGTTATCCATCAATCAGCGAAATCAGATCTTCACTACGATGTCTATTGGTTCAATTATAATAACAAAATTATAAAAGAAAAATGTAAAAGAATGATTGTTTCATAAATCGTAATTTGGATTTTAAATTTATCTTACTGGTTCATGTTCCTTAATGTACAGGGTTTTTTCAATACCAGCTGGTGCTCGCGACTGCGTCTGCGATGTCTGTGATGCCTACGTCACAGTAGCTTTATGCATGCAAAAGCTTAGCCCGATCGGTTTAAAATTAACAAAGTTTCATACAAACTTTCATCCCCTATTTTATCCCCTTGGGGGTAGAATTAAATAAAATCATCATCTACCTGCACGCCAAATTTCAGCCCGATCCGTCCAGTGGTTTGGGGCTGTGCGTTGATAGATCACTATGTCAATCAGTCAGTCAGTCACCTATGAGTTATATATATTTAGATGAAGTTAAAAAATTTTAGCGCTTTAATCTACATCTCAATGTCATATCCAAAGAGTAAATAGTAATTTAATACAAGTTTTATAATACTAATTTGATATACATTTTCTTATGATTCATCCCTTTGAAAGTACTTCCTTTGAAAATAAACTATAATATAGTTAGTACTATAACATAACGTCAATATTAAGATCGTGTGTACAATAAATTGTACATACGTACATTGTAAATGCACCATTAATACCCATCAGCTCACATCTGTCACGTGACCAATTCAAACGTCAACTATACAAAAGGCATATTTAAATTACGAACAAAAAAAACAAAACAGAGAGAGAGCGTTGAAAAGGCCTACATATTAGGTAGTACTTTGAAATAGTGACGGGCTTGACGAATCGGTTCCATTCAACTTTAAAAAACGTGACGAGATGGACAAAGAGGCAAACAAGATTAATGTTGTATACACCAATGTTGTTGTACATACTAAGTAAAACATATACAATACGAATGATTGTCGTGACTTAACATGATATATATTTAAGGATCTATTGAGAATAATAGAGACTACAGAAAACAAACTTACTAAACTCGTAACTTAAACTTTAAAAGTACATTGAGGTAGAGCGTAGTTGAAGTTTAGCCGAGATGGCCTGGTGGTTAGAACACGTCGATCCCAATTATTGCGTTTTCAAACCTCGGCCAGCACCGCTGAGTTTTCAAGTGTTAAATTTGCGTTTAAATTCATTGTGCTCCGCGATAAAGGAAAACATTTTGAGGAAACCTGCATGTGTCGGGAGAAATTCTGACACATTTATATCAACAATGAAATACTGAGCATAATCCGTTTCAATTAGGAAAGGTAAACACTATAAAAATATAATAATTGTCTCTAGCGGTCCTATGAGTCGTAGCGTTATGTAATATAGCCTATAGCCTTCTTCAATAAATAAACTACAAACACTAAAAGAATTTTTCCTTAGTTCCTTATTTCGTTCAAACAAACAAATTCTTCAGCTTTGTAATATTAGTATAGATATTTTTTCTTCAAATAAACACGGTCGAAGCCGCGGCGCACAGCTAGTACAACACAAGCCAACCGGCATATCGCTGTGTACTCAAGTTGCACGGAAAATCAATAGCGGAAGCGCACTCGCTCGCACCGAATGTTGCAGCTTGAACCAGATGTTACGTTGTTACTGTTACTAATATTATATGCCCTGTTATGTAACTCTATGTACTATATTGACGTCATATCGAATGGTACTAAAAAGTCTCATTTGTCAATTGAATTTTATATTATATATTTTAAACTTTCGCGATTTATAGTATTCATATTTAATATAACGGGTCTTATCGCGATAACTAATGGTAGTAATTCGAGGCGAAGAAATTTCGCGGACTCGCCGCCAGAGGGCGCGCGGTACACCAGTCAGCTCGTGACCACGACGAATGTAACTTCGTCGAAACGTCGGGCAATGAAAAGGTATTACTACCATTAGTTATCGCGATAAGATCCGTTATATTAAATATGAATTTTATATGCCTATATCTTGATGTTATCAGAACGTTATCTATTTTAATACTTATATTTATCTACACTAATATTATAAAGAAAGATTTGATTATTTGTTTGTTTGCATGGAATAAGCTCCGAAAATAATACTGATTTGAAAAATTCTTTTTGCGTTGATTAGCCCGTTTATTGAGGTTATAGGCTAGTACTTCACGCTACGGCTCATAGGAGCGAAGCAGTAATCACAAACACGAGTGGAACCACGAGGGAGGTGGAGCTAGTACATAATAAGGTAAATCAGAATCTAAAAATTCGGATTCGAAAATTTCTTTTTACTTAACATAGACAATCTATTAAGGTAGGTTAACGTGTATAACGTTAGCAATGACGTCTTTGATTATACCATTTACATATATAGTATATACCATTATAATAATGTATATTACTATACCATATTCGCATCTATTCGCATGGAGAAGATATGTCAAAATAAAGAGATGAAAAATGTTTAAAATTATGATTGATTCGAGCTTAAGATTAGTAGAGAAAATTACAAGGTTACTCAAATCTTTATGTTTCCTTCAAAATCGAAATATGCTAAATAGAACTTATCTTTAGAATTACTATAGCAAAATAACTTAAGTCTTAAGCATGCAAATGTTGAGCCAACTGACGGCCACTTCACTTCTTCCATCGTTCACTTCAATTTATAATCCTCACTTATAAATGCGAAAGTATGTAACTGTCTGTGTAACGTAATCACGCCCAAAATACTGAACTGATTCAAATGAAATTTGGTACAAGGAATGTCTAGAACTTAGTCACGACATGGGCTACTTTTAAATGAGAAATGAATTGTAAAGGAATGAAATAAGGGTAAAGTAATAATAATAATAAAAAGGAAATAATTCTGCATAGACGAAGTCGCGTACACCATCTAGTACTTAATATGATAATGAAACAATAACTTAACTAATAAGCTTTGCGTTGCTATCTTTGAATTTAAAATTAGGAATTTCACACCCACTCACTAATGTTACTTAAAAGAAACCGTATAAATGAAAGAGATTTGATAAAGATTAGTGCGTCGATCGGATTGAAAGGCAACGGTCATGACCTTAGCGACCTTCCCCAAGAATCCGATACTGATGTATAACAGAGACCAACTAATCTGATAACGGAGATCGAACCTCTTTTGAGTCGTCTTTTTATAAAAATCTTGGGTCATGTCGAGATATAGCTGGATAGGAAATAAGTTCTAACAGATAATCTAATAAACAAAATTCAATACTTGTTTGAAATAAATCTATGAAATGTAATACCACTAAATGGAAACTTAATTATTTTGTGTTTAAACATGATTTTTTTTTTATTTTATTTATATTTTATTGTCGTGTATGATTTTCTAATATAATATAATATAATACAATAAATATGTATAAAACATAAGTATTAATGCGTGAAGAGAAAATATTGTGACCCTTTTTAAGAAGAGAAAAAGGAGAAAAGATTTTCCAAAAGTTTATATAGAGAAGAAGTGCAGAAAGCTAAAACTTATCACAATGTTCACTTAAAAAATAAACGAACTATGGTCTATTCAACCACCAGGCGACCTCAAGTTCAGAAGCGGTAAGCAGAAAAAGGATCAGCTTCTGAGTTTTCATTAGAAAACATAAACCAGATACCCACCACCAAAATCCATCGACAAAATATCAAAATACATAATTACATGATTTGTTAGAAACAATAATATTATCCCCTTTTGAAAACCTGTGTTGAAGGAAAGGAAGAATACTCGACAAGCTTATACAGAGAAGCGAAAATATATACAAATGCAATCTTCAATTAATCACGACACCTTAAAATAAGAACTGGAATTCACCATGAAGTTTGCTCAAATTTTTGGTTTACTACAATCCGCCACCAAAACCAGTGTCCACCACCAAAAGAAAACCAATTCACCTACTTCCAACATAGTTGTCCATGCTCTCCTTCCTAACAATGACAGAGGACATCCTGGTAGCATACACGATGCAACTGTCGAGGAAGGAGGAGTGTGGGGCCACCACGAGGATGGGTGCCTCCTTCCGACTGGCCTGGCGACCTCGCACCGATATCGCCATCCCGCCAGCGAGATACGACATCTTCCCAATGAAACATATGAGAGGTTTCAAAGACCTACAATGGAATATGAAAAATAATGTTAGAAATAAATCACAACATAACCCCAATCCCAAAAAATATTTACTAAGGGGTAATACCTACAGTAGAAAGACTAATACCTCTGTCTGGACGTCTAATGGCCTAAATAACTGATTATGAATAATCTTTAACCCGACTTCGTGAAAACCGAAGATGGGTTATGGTTTTGATAGACTATGACTAAGGATTCTTCAAAGCACCTAAACTACTTATCAGAACTGGACAAATTAGATATCTTTAATCTTAATCGTCTGCCGGTTATGGGCTTTTTGCCACTAAATATAATGTGGCGCCTTCTAGTGGATATCAGGTACTGTCTTTAAAAAATGAGACAAATATACCGTGTTTGGTGTCGTTGAATAAGGCGTCACTTGAACATATCAAAAATATATACATTTCTAGCATTTGCTTGTGTTTTTGTCCGTATTCGTTCGATATTGTGGTATTTCTATCGTATTTAATCGTAGATAGGTTTTAGTTTCTTATTTTTTTTTGTTTTAATAATAATATGTCGTGCATATAAGAAATTACACACAGTCAGTACACAGTACAGTCTAAGACATTAGGCGAAAATTACTCTTATAAGTTTTACACGTGATAGAATTTACCGTCAATCCCTTTAATTATAACAACCACAGCTTTCGTGAGGATACTTGGGTAACTGTTACCAGGTAACAGAGTTGTTTTATGTCAATTACGTAATGTAAAACTTACAAATGTAATTTTCTCCTAATTTTGTCACCTGTCTCCTATCAGAGTATCGTATTTACACCAGTATCATGGTTTTGACTTTGGTTTTATTTTTTGTTTATGCAGGGGGAAATCTTATACCCGATACCCGATACCTGAACGGGAGATCGAGTTTTGTGGAGATTTATACCCACAAAACCCTGGGCAATGTCTTTACTCAGAACGAGAAATGGAGAGGCCGCGGGATCTCTTGCGCTTGCGCATCCGCTGCCCCTCCGATGCGCAAGGACATTCGTACCTAGATCCATATTTTTATTTAAAGTATTTTTAATTAAAAAACCTTTATGAAATTATAACGAGATTTATAGATATTGCATTTGTTTTATGTTCAGGTTTATTACATCATATTTATTGCATTAAGTGAAAGTAATTTTGTAAAGTAGGTAGAACGGATTGGATAAAAACCTTTTACGATATTTTATGATGATTTCGCGTTTCCTTCAGGGGCTACTTAAGTACATTGCTTATTGGTTTTAGCCGTTTAGTCACGCATTACAACTCTACTTAATCACTCAAAAATTTTAACATAATCTGAATTACCCTAAATTTTACCATTAAAGTAATTCCGATTAATAATCAAAATGAAATTATCCCGACATCGTAATTTACCCGACTATTAAGTAATGATAAGGTGTACGAGTATCTTGGCTTATAATACATTAATCTTATACTTTTGTTTCCAAAATTTAATATAGTATACGTGTGAATGCATCGTTAGTAATTAATAACGTAATATTTTAAGACAGTTTTCATAAAAACATTAATTTTGAGATATTTTCTTACTTAATTTTCCTCATAAGAACGAAAAATTATCTACAAAAAGGCGTATAAAAAATTAAGTTTGATGTCGTATCAAGTACATGCCGACAAAAACTCTGAGAAATAATATATAGATTGTTATAATTCTGATTTCTTAAATTAGCGTTTCATCCTATTATATTTAACTTTTTTTTTTATATTTTTAAAATATTCTTAAAGAGGTTGGGAACCTAATAAAAACGACCTTGAAGTATACAAATACAAAACTAATTTAAATATAATTATGGGAAACAGGATGACGATAACATTAATTAAAACAATTATGACTTGTACATCTTATTTCATTGTCGATATAATATAAGAAAAAATTATGTCTGTTTGTTATTTAGGGTCCGTACCCAAAAGTTGCTAACGGGACTCTATTACTTAGGCTCCGTTGTCCGTCTGTCCACTTTTAAGAGTGTGTTACCAAAATAAAAAGAGATAGTTTATGATTTACCTATTACAATAGCCTAATGTCAACTAAGTCCGTGTTTAATCGATTCGAGGCCACATTAGTAAAATAGGGTCCCTAATTACTTCGACGAAGGACTTTTTTGTTTAAATACGTATAATGAGTAAATAGGAAAAATTTTAGATTTATTTAACCGTTACGTTTATTTCTTTGTTGTCAATGTAATATTCACACAAAACCTATATTGATAGTAGAGGTATCCTTTAAATTAAGAGAGCCAAAACCACTTTCCAATAATCTGGCAACTATGGGGCCCCCATCGATCGCGGGGCCCTGAGCATGACTAGAATGCCCAGAGGGAAAGACGAGCCTAAATTGTCAATTGCTTATCACATCATGTGTTCACCATCATTTCCACTTCACCATACGTGGCTTTTTGAGACCAAATGCAAATGTTGCTATCAAAAATATTTGGATTAATAAAATTTATATAATATAGATATATACATTAGACATGTTTAAATTAGATAGAGGTGGTAGGTTAATCTGCACCGTTTTATTTAATATGAATAAAAATGTAATGTAAAGTACTCCATCAATCCGAGTACCTCATTAATTTACATGTGGACAAAGGTCGCGAAATACATTTTTAATCTCTAGAACGACGGACATTTCAATAAAAAAGTAAAATATTGTAAATGAGCAAACACTACGAAAGAAATCCAGAAATATATTTCCTGAAACAGCGATTCTTCGTGAAATACAGAATCGCGAATACTTGATTCACGACAGCACGTTCTGGCGCGAAAAGTATTCACAACTTGCAACACAGACTGTCATGTCAGCACTGGCTGGCATATCTTGTCAGTAAAACTGGCACTTGAGACTGGATAGAACATAACGCCTATAACTGTAATTCCAATAAAGTCAATAACGTTTTATAACTTCAGATATATTAAGATTAATAATCTGTACCTATTTCCAACTTTAACAAGGTCAATTTATATGTTTATTCAAAGATATTCTCGTCTAACGTACTCATTCGCTAGCTGGTTGCTAGGCAACGTCGTCCAAAGTGGCCAGCATTCTGTGTGCCAAAATCCATTTCTTATATGTAACATAGCGATAGCTATAATTTATCTATACATATAAATAAAATGGAAGTGTTTGTATTATAAATTTACAGCCTTTAGTCTAATGAAATTATGCATGGTACTTATATCAAAAACACAATTCTAAAAATTGTTGTCTGTCTATCTGTTTATTCCGGCTAATCTCTAAAGGGCTGGAACGATTTTGGCGGGATTGTTATTTACAGATAGCTAATGTTATAAGGAGTAACTTAAACTGCCTTTATTTCGAAAAAATATTTATTTTAAATTACGCGAAAACAAAATTAAAACCAATGTAACATTGAACAGTTTCCGATTCAAGCAGGGAACTAAAACTGCGGAACACCGCTAGTCATTGAATAAAGCTAACATACTTGTCAATAAATTATGATAATGCATACACCGCTATAATACATTTAAATAAAATCTGTACTCAATTACATCTAAAAAATGGAAATGTATGTTGTGACACTTAACTAAGATAACTACTAAATATTTATACTATATAATATAGTATAAATATTCTAATTTCAAACATAAAAAAAGGCAAGATGCACATGCAATCTCGATCGTTAAAAGTTTACATAACACATGAAAATCGCGTCTTCGACTTTCACAAAACCCATACATAGAGAAAGTACTCTAAACATAGTGGTACTAGTACGTCTCGAAGCATGCATTACGCGAAGTGAACGCACTATGAGGACTAGTCGAGAGTACCTTATAGGCTAAGATGTCGAAGCCGCCAGACGCGACTTATTTTTTAAGCGTGACTGACTGACTGATTCATCAACGCAGAGCCTAAATCCCTGAGTCTACAAACTAGAAATTTCGGTAGTTGATATATTTTATGACGTCAGCATCTACGAATAAAGGATTTTGGAAATTTCATCCTTAAGGGGCTAGAATAAGGGATGAACAGTTTATTCACGGAACGGTGAACGGAACTTGTATACACAAGTCAGTCATTTTCAAAGAAAGATACACGAAATTTAATTAACACACGCGTCCGTTAAGCGGATTTAAATTTAGATAAATAGTTTTGCTCAATGAGTAATGTTGGTGTGTAGTTTGAATGTACGCGTATTGGTTTATACCTGTTAGATAAGGTCGACGGCCAATTTTCAGATATCAATGAGCACATGACATGATCAATTTCATTCGTTTTAATTAACTTCTATTTACGTAAAGACGTATCACTCTAAGGTCTAATTTTTATGTGGAATGTTTAAAATTAATAATAATAAAAACAGCCAGATATTACATAATGTAAACAGTGGAAAGTTTCGTTAAAAGAAAAGCGGGTAGTGTCTTTACGTAACTATAGTATAAGTATCGCTATCAAAAGTTTGACAGTCAAAGGAGGCGTTGTTATACAAAACTCAGAAATTAACTGCCATTAACCAAAGAATTGAATTGAAAAAGTAACTGTCAGAACGTAGCATATTCTGATAGCATTCTTTTTACACAATTAAGCCTCTAATAACAAATACTAATATATCCTGAACATTTTACTTCTAAGGTGAGAATAACGCTTACAAGTATTACTTTCAGATTTTCATAAACATTTACATAAGTTATATGATTTACACCTGAAAGAATTTACTGTCAGTGCCTAATTTTTGACATTCACACTTGAGATTCGTAAATACTTACGACTTATTGTTGCTGGGTTACAAAATTATTTTATATCGCTCTCAAGAGTAACACTTACTTAGTACATATAAAAAGTCCTTAATAGCTATAGCATATTAGATTACATAGATGATAAAGATGCTTGGATTTAGTATAAGCTGGATTCACATAGGGTATTTAATATATTTGTAACTCATGCCTTTTTTAAATCTTTTTAAAAGAGTAAGTATTGAGTTTCTTGCCGGTTATTCTCGGTAGAATCTACATTCCAAACCGGTGGTCAATTCATTTAATTAATTTTTGTTTTCTTTTTGTTCCTGTGTCACAAGTGCTTGTAAAAGCATACTTGAATAAAGTATATTTTGATTTAATAATTCTCAAATGAAAATAAGTAAGATCTGGCGGTCCTGGGATCTTCGATCATTCGAGCACGTACAGAATGTTATGCAAATAGGCAACCAGAGTGTTACGTCTCATTTAACCGCGTATGATTACGAAAACGAGTTATTATTATGAATGAATTATAAAATAATTCCTTTCATATGTATCTTACTTATTTATACTAATATTATAAAGAACTAAACTTTGTTCGTAGTTTTGATGTTTATATGTAAGTGATAATATCCGAAACTACTAATCCAATTTGAAAAATTATTTTTGCATTGGGTAGACTGTTTATTGGGGAAGATTATAGGCTATATTACATCATGCAGGAACCATAAACGCGAGTGAAACTGCGAGTAACAGCTAGTGTTGATTATTTTGCTTTTATAGGTCAAAATCAATCGGTGCATAGTATTGATCGAGTAGCTTATATTATATTTCATACAAAAACCTACATTAACCCGTGAAAGTGTCATAAAAAGTTGAGCATCTGATATGGATACTGAGTTAAAATTAAAAATATACTTATGTTTATTACATAACTAATCGACTGTGTTTCATTAACTACCTGTTATTGATATAACGGGTTTCCTATAACGTGATTAACATCATAAAAACAATCAAATCGCTCAATAAATCGTTAATCAAATGAGTGTTTCCGGAACTTTGAATCTTATGCCAGATAAATGGGTCTTGGATGGATTGTGTGAAATGACTAAGAAGGGATTGTGAAATAAATTTTATGTAACGGGTCTTATCGCGATAACTAATCGCCTTTTTATCGCCCGACGTTTCGATGAAGTTGAAGTTTTTCGCTTTGTCGAAGAAAACTCGCAAACTCACCGCCGGAGAGCGCGCGGTACACCAGTCAGCTCGTGGCTCCGACGGAACGTACGTCGAAACGGAACGGACGTCGAAACATCGGACAATAACAAGGAATAATTACAATTAGTTATCGCGATAAGACCCGTTATATAAAATATGTATAATTTAAATCGCGAAAGTTTAAAATATATGATTGTAAAGTGACCAAGAAAGAACAGAACAGTTCATCAATTCAACGTATATGTATTTTAGGCGGTTAAACTACAATAATAAGTTTTCCTCTCAGACTTGCATAAAAATATACATAAGTTGTTTATCATTGCGTTACACCTGAAAGAATTTACTGTCAGTATCTTTATTTTTGACACACTGCTTTCGTCAGGTTACCTAGATAACTGTTAACAGGTTACAGTCTTTTATGTCAATTACGAAAGTTACAAATGTAATTCTTGCCTTATACTTAAATATTATCGAAAGATTTACACAACGTATATATTTATATGATTGCAATTTTATGCGTAAATAATTGCAGCATATACATATTTACATTTAATGTTTATGTTGGACAATTTAATCTCAATGACTATGAATACATATGTTATATATATATATATATATATATATATATATATATATATATATATATATATATATATATATATATATATATATATATATATATATATATATATATATATATATATATATATATATATATATAAATGTTTGTATGTTCATATTATATGCGATGCCATATCGGGCATCAGTTTGTGACTTTTATATACTTATTTTTAGAAGGTTATGGATATAGTGCAATTAACTTCCAATAGGTGGCGCGCGTCTCGTACTAGCATATACCTATTTAAAAGAGCATCTTCGTTTGCTTTGGTGACATATTAATTCCATTCACTCTGGTTTAAAAAGTAATCTACTAAACCGATTTTGATAAAAAATCAACATCGGGAGTTTTTAAGTATCAAACATTAATAAAAAAACACTATGAATTTAGAACCTTCTCCTTGTTTGAAGTCATTAGAAGAAAAGATAAATGATAGAATTAATGAAAGAACGAAATGTAACCAAACCAGTCATAAATCGAAATGTCTATTTTTAATGATAACGGGTATATCTATAATAATAAATAAAGGTGAAGAGTTTTTTAAAAAATTTCTTTTTCTGAATAGTCCTAAATCTTCATGTTAGCCAAAACGCATGTACAAAAAAAAAGTTACGAAATTTTTCTCTACTTTAATTTATTACATCACTATTTTCATCTTAAAATTAATAGAAAAGAAGATAATGTCAAAAAACGTTATTGGATACCATTTCCAAAATGGCGCGAGCGCAAATACGAGGTTTCAAAATAGAAATTCGGAAAAAACACAAAATCTAAACTATGACCAAAACATCCAAAAAACTTTCCAGATAAAACTACCAAATGAATCTCTTTCTAATGTAAGCGAAATCGCGGGATATTGCTAATGTATTTATAAATTAACAATATTTGTAATATTAATGACATTGAGTTAATGAAGCTTAATTAAATCCATGCATCGATCAAGGCTAACAGGGGATATTAGCTGATCAGGTATTCGATTAGACTTTCAGATTCTGTAGTTAAGTCAATGACACTATTGTGAAATCGACCTTCTAAAACAGAGAAATTATATTAAAATTTAAACGATAAACTAGAAATTTCGAAAGATTTTAAAAAAGGAGACGACTGCAAAGACAAAAACTTTATTTCGCGTACTTGAATGATGTACTTATTCCGGATATTTTGATTGATTTTAAAATTAAGCTACTGGTACGATTTCGATGAACATACTATGAGACCAACCCGAGAGAATATTCTTTGGAATATTTTTTTTTATTATTAAGAGGTAATTCGATTATGATGTAACGTTATAAAAATATACGCTACAATTAAATAATTTTTGAGATTATCGGATACTCTCGTATACGGGCTTGACTCTACCGGCAGTACACTCTCTCAGAAGATTGTGGAAAAGTAGCCAAAACAACTTCGTTTAGTACGGTGAGTGAGAGAGCAGAAAGCCTAATACCTTCCCGAATCCTTTCCTTACGTCCTATATCCTTTTATCCTACATTCCTTATTAAGCTAGCAACATTTGTGGCTTTTCTGGTACTGTAAATGTCTATGGGCGATGGTGATCACTTAGCATCAGGTGTCCCGCCTGCTCGTTTTCCAGCTATTTTATGTATAAAATAAAAAAAAAAAACTGCGAAGCCATGACAGGTCGCCAGTTTTATATAGCTAAAAACATATATATAGTGTTTAAAAATTTACTCATATATAATTATTATTAAACAATAACACACTAAGTTTCATATAACCATACACTACAGCATGATTTGACTCATTTATGATCATTACTGCATTTTGGTGATTAACTAATTGGCCTAAAACACGACACAATACAACTGATGAGCGTAAAAAATCGTATCTACATACTTATGAACTTTATTTTTTTTTCTTATATAAAGATACTAGCTTCCGCCCGCGACTTCGTCCGCGTGTAATAGTTACTTTGAGCTAATAATACATTATTTTAGAAAAAAATTGGTTAGCATAAAAAAGATTATAGTGAAATAACCTTAAAAGATAGGTACATATGGTGTCGCTGACTTTTTTTTAGAACTTTTAAAGGGGAAAAATTCTGTCATACATGATTTTTGCGAAACTTTAACCATTTACGCAGCGCACGCAGTGTAAGGTCTCTGAATAGGAAAATATCCCCCGATTTTGAAACATTCTTCGTTAGTCCTGATAATATATAGCCTATAGCCTCCTCGATAAATGAGCTATCTAACACTGAAAGATTTTTTTTTAATCGGACCAGTCATCCTGAGATTAGCGCGTTCAAGCAAACAATCAAACAAACAAAGTCTTCAGCTTTATAATATTAGTATAGATATTATTTTTTATACACACAGATACTTCAAAATTATATATTTGTATACGTACAAATAAATTAAATTGAAGGGTCTGTTTTAAATTTCAAATTAATAGCTTTTAAGTAAATGCATATTAAAGTATACACTGTATACAAAAGTATATAGTGAAACCGTGGGGCACAGGGCACAGTAGACATAAATATAATTCGCGGTATAACAACCAGATGAACATCTACAAAATATCAAAATTCTTTTTTTTAACTAAAACCGTTGAAAATGTTTTCTATGAAATGGCAAAACAACGTAATATAAGATTTCACTTATTCCAAAAAAACGCTATATTTATTATTAGAACCACTTTTCTATAGAACCAAAAAAAAAACTATATTACGAGTACTGCTAAATTAGGAAAAAGTAAAATTTTTAAAACGTAGATACGTTCATCTGACTCTTATACCGCGAATTTTTCCTTAAACTATCGCGGTTAATAAAGTATATAATAATTACCTTGCATATTGTAACTACAGTAATACATCAAAGCTAATAAAGCAATCACTTTTTGATCATCTATCGGACGTTATATGAAAAAAAACAAACAACGTTGAGATCAATGAACTTCGCGTATCAGTGCAGTTCCTCAATCGTCTTATGAAAGTCGTGTCTCTCAGTAAATGTTATTTCCTTATAGTTAACAAGCGGTTAACCGGTGAACCACTTATGCATGCGTTGTTGTTCGAATTAAATGACTTTAATAATAACTTTTATTAAAAAGTAAAACCGACTTCAAAAACTAATTTAATACAACTAAAAATTACAATATATATTTTCGACAATTTCAAGTCCTAACCTGAAGATAACTAACTAGGAACTTGAATTACGCAATTATATTGCACACTGTAGTAAATTACGAGTCGATTAATATCAATAGAGGTTGCTCAAATCTTAGTAGTAAAGAGCAGATAACATTCAAACGAATAAATAGATCTTCATATATATATATATATATATATATATATATATATATATATATATATATATATATATATATATATATATATATATATATATATATATATATGAAGATATATATATATATATATATATATATATATATATATATATATATATATATATATATATATATATACGTACCGAATGATATAAGATGAACCGTAGACAAAAATTTGTATTTAGGACTGTTGTAATCTAGTTATGCACACCTTCTTTTGAAGCGTAAACATGTGTAACCATTGCCGTGTGAAAAATTTATTTTCGTTATATACAGTAAAGTTGTAAAGTTTTTATTCTGTTTAGCATATACACCACTAGCTGCACCTCGCGTTTTAACTCGCGTTACTGCTTCACTCCTATGGTTCGTAGCGTGATGTAATCTATATACTAATAATAAAATTCTAGCGGGTCGCTGTCTGTACATGGAAGATATTTGAAAAAAAATATTATAGGGGGCCTATACCAACGCAATAGAACCCAAAACAATGATTTTTAGAATTCTTATCTGTTTGTCTGTTTGTCTGTTTGTCTGTTTGTCTGTTTGTCTGTTTATCTGTGCGTTTGTGCACGCTAATCTCAGAAACGGCTTATCCGATTTAGATGCGGTTTTCACTTATATATTGTAGTAAGCTTCACTTAACATTTAGGGTTTGTTTCATGTCAATCGGTCCATAAATAAAAAAGTTATGTCAATTTAAGGAATCACGTTGAACATTTTTTTTGTGTTTATAACTAAATACATGAAAGTATATACAGTACTTATATGAAAAAAAAATATTGGAGGCTTTACCTACGCAATAGAACCCAAAACAAAATTTGTTAGAATTTTTGTCTGTTTATCTGTGCGTTTGTGCCTGCTAAAAAAGATATGTCAAGTTATGGGGTCACGTCGAACATTATTTTGTGATTTTCACTAAATGCATGAAAGTACTTACATCAAGTACTGTCACTCTGTTTCTTACGACTAATCTCTGAAACAGCTGAATGAAAGTTGATGGGACTTTCATTTGCAGTTAGAGGATGTCCATTAATCACGTGAGGCCCAGAGAAGGGAGTGGGAATGGAAGAAAACAATCACAAAATATCACAAAGTCTAAAAAGTTCTTAAAAACATTACAGCAGCCCCTATAGCTAATATTATAACGATTAAATTAGGCTACTTAAATTAAAAAAAATATATTTATTTTAATCAATAAGTAAAAAAGAGAATTAGACGATAACAAAATATTAGAGAAACCAATAAAATAGTGAACATTTTCCGATTTAAGAAGGGGAGGTATACATCTATACAAATAAATAAAATTGATGTGTCTGTTTGTAATAAAATAAATGCATATGAAAGTTTATACGGTACTTACAACAAAATTACTAATTTTAAAATTTTTGTCTATCTATCTGTCACTCGGTTTGTTTCGGCTAATATCTGAAACAGCTGGACCGATTTTAATGAAACATTTACAAGCAGAAAGCCAATGTTATAAGGAACAAAATTGAAACCAATAAAATAGTGAATAATATCTGATTCAAATAGGGAAGATATATATTATATTAATATAATCATTTTAAAAAATCTATTCTATATACTAATAATAAAATTCAAGCGGGTCGCTGTCTGTATATGGAAGATATATGAAAAAAAATCTTACTGAGGGCCTTTACCAACGCAATAGAACCCAAAACAAAGATTTTTAGAATTCTTATCTGTTTGTCTGTTTGTCTGTTTGTCTGTTTGTCTGTTTGTCTGTTTATCTGTGCGTTTGTGCACGCTAATCTCAGAAACGGCTTATCCGATTTAGATGCGGTTTTCACTAATATATTGTGGTAAGCTTCACTTAACATTTAGGGTTTGTTTCATGTCAATCGGTTCATAAATAAAAAAGTTTTGTCAATTTAAGGGTTCACGTCGAACATTATTTTGTACTTTTCACTAAATGCATGAAAGTATATACAGTACTTATATAAAAAAATAGATTTTTAAATTTTTGTCTGTCAGTCTGTCTGTCTATCTGTTTGTTCCGACTAATCTTTAAAACGGCTGAACCAATTTTGATGGTACTTTTACTTGCAATTAGCAAATGTTATAAGGAGTAACTTAGGCTGACTTCTATTTTAGATATTTTTAATCGATACGTACAAAAAAAATCTAACGGGTCGCTGTCTGCACATGACAGATATATAAAAAAAAAAAAAATTATTGGGGGTCTTTACCTACGCAATAGAACCCAAAACAATAATTTGTTAGATATTTGTCTGTTTATCTGTGATTTTGTGTCCGCTAATCTCAGAAACGGCTTATCCGATTTAGATGTGGTTTTCATTAATATATTGCAGTAAGCTTCACTTAACATTTAGTGATTGTTTCATTTCAATCGGTTCATAAATAAAAAAGTTATGTAAATTTAAGAGTTCACATCGAACAATATTTTGTATTTTTCACTAAATGCATAAAAGTATATGCAGTACTTACATCAAAAAATCCAATTTTTTAATTTTTTGTCTGTCAGTCTGTTTCCTACAACTAATTTCTGAAGCAGCTGAATCAAATTTGATGGGACTTTCACTTGCAGTTAGGGGATGTCCATTAATCACGTGAGGCCCAGAGGAGAGAGAGGAGATGGAAGAAAAAAAAATTCAAAGTCTAAAAAGTTCTTAAAAACATTACTTGATTAATGAAAAGCCCCTATACCTAGCTAATATTATAAGGATTAACTTAGGCTACTTTTATTAAAAAATATATTTATTTTAATGAATAAGTAAAAAAGAGATAATTCTCTTAATATTTTGTTATTGCGTTATCGCGATATCAAAATATTATAGAACCCAATATAATAGTGAACCATTTCTGATTTAAAAAGGGAAAGTTATACATCTATACATAAAAATGGATGTTGATAAGCAATAATGTGCCAACCCACAAAAAGTTAAATTTTAAGATATTGGTGTATTTTGATACTACGTCACCTATTTAACATTATCCAAACAAATTTCAAGTCATCTAAACTAAATAAGTATGGAAAAAAGTTTCTTAACTCAATGGTTCGTATTTCATGTGCGTTCCATATTTTGCAATTTATAAAATAATCTCAAATATTTAAAAACTTATTATTATATAACATATTAAATAAATCTATCTGCTTTTGATTCAATACACATTTTATCAAAATAGAAAAAAAAGATGAATAAATACGTCTTCAAACTAATTTATTAAGAATAGGTTTGACATCTTTAGACGCCATTTTCTCAAAACGAAGTCCGTGTGGCTTGACACAGTATTGCTTATCAGCGTCCAAATATAATTGATGTGTCCGTTTGTAATTTTAAATAAATGCGTATGAAAGTATACACGGTACTGACAACAAAATTAATAACTTTAAAATTTTTGTCCGTCTATCTGTCACTCAGTTTGTTACGGCTAATATCTGAAATAGCTGGACTTATTTTGACGAATCTTTCACTGAACAGAAAGCTAATGTAATAAGGAACAAAATTGAAACCAATGAAATAGTGAACAACATCTAATTCAAATAGGGAAGATATATGTATATTATATAAATATAATAATTTGGAAAATAATATATTTACTGGGTAATTTTTTTACTGGATATAATAGACCAAATCCGAAACTATAAGCAAAAGCGAAAAATAATTAAAGGAGTAACAGAGCCGATTTTAATAAAAACTAAAATTATATCATTAGTTTTTTGAAAAATAAGTTCTCCTAGCCAGAAACGAACACGTTGATTTTGGAAAAAATTAACATTCTGTATGATTGCATCATCTGATACTGTCACATATTATAAGAATCAACTTCAGAGAGGTATTAGTATATAGTTAACCGCAATAAAAAGAAAAATTCTATCAAATTCATACATTATTTTAATCTTTTGTAATTCTTCAAAAAAAAACGATCATACCTAAAAGTGAATTTTTAAAATTATAACGGGACGTTGTAAAGCTAATAGCGGGTGAGTACAGTAGCCGAGTCCAGTGAAATGTAGATTTTCAATAAATTGATTCATCTTTTTAGGAATTATCTAAACCGACTTAGGTAACGGAGTAGGTGACGGGGACCAAAACAAACGTCACATTCTATCAACTTTGTATAGCTCACATAGAAAAAATAGACAAACATTAAAGAAGTTACTGTGAGTTATTCATTTTATATATTTTTGATTGTATTCTTTACACTCTTCCTTACTTTAGTAGGTGACTAGCATTTTGATGCAAATAAACAAATCGTTCGAAGTAATGCAAACTTTTTTTCTAAACTTACCGGGAGCCATGATTTAACCCACATATTTGATTATGTATATTTGATATATATATAATCGATTAAATAACTTCTTATTCATGTATAGATTTAATGTTATTTTGTTAAAAAATAAATCTTTTCCTTTAATTTGTCTCTTACTATTACTTTCCAAAAGTTGATTCTTACAAGTGACACTGTTAGGTAGGTGGTGCAATAATACAGAATGTATTTTTTTTTATTAGTGGGTTCAATTCCTGGTCAGGAGAATCATGAAATCAAAAAAAACTTATCATGCATGTTTAGATTTCTCAAAATCGGACACGAGACTCCTTTAAGTATTTTTCGCGATTTCTTAAAGTTCCGGATATGGCCTATCAAGCCCAGTTAAAAAAGTCACTCGATATATAATACAAGGAGAACCTCGGCAGGAATATACTGTTTTACAGTCAAAATTTTAAATACTAGCACAAAACACTTTTCTTCAACATTTATAGTGAAAAGTTCCCAAATCCAAAGTGAAAAGCTCCTTTCTTGAGCAGCACCGCAGACTATTATAACCTTGCTTTACAGCAGACATGCCAAGCATTCTGTAATCCACGCGAACGAAGTCGCGGGCACAGCTAGTATAGTATATAACCCACCTCAATAAAAAAGCTATCAAACGGAAAAATTGCCCTCATATTCAAACTTACAAATTTACCCTGTTTATAATAATATTCAAGTAGGCTCTCACGAGCACTTTGAATCATAAATACATAAACAAAAAAAAAATTACATCAATAATGAAGCTACCCTCCGAACGTAGATTCTGCCGAGGAGAACCGGCAAAAAACTCGATAGTTACTCTTTTACGTATATATTAAAACTAAAAGGTGTAAACTTTTGAGTGACTTCTTGAAACGCCTTGAGCGATTTTTGGTAGAGGAAAATCTTACGAGTAACCTACGGCTTCAATGTTAAGGATGCTGCGAACATCGAGGTACAACAGTATTTTAATATTTATCAACGAATTTCAAAACAGGAGTAATTTTTAATTCGTAGTGCACGTTTTTTTTCTTTTTTAATACTTGTTAACTCAGAATTCCGTCATTTTTATCAAATTTAATTCAGGTTGATCCCATAGTAGGTATATTCATCAAAATAACTAATTTTGATCAGTAATTCGATTTTTCAAACAAAATAACTAACATTAGTATGTGATTCAAGTAAACAAAGTTGCATATATTGCTTTTATAAGTCAGTTCCTTTAAAAAATCTTAATTATTATTTTATTGTTATTCCGTAGTTTAAGGTTCCATCAGTAATCTCCATGACCCCCATTTTATTAAGTCCCGATTCAAAAAGGCACCACGGTTTGGCACAAATTTTTATTTCCATATTTCGACAAAACAGACATTTTTCGTCAGTGACGTCATCACCTATCCACTATGGCGGAAGGTGCAGATTATAGAGAAACCTGTTCTTAATTCATCAGGTTTTTGTATCTAAATATAACTCCGTTATTGAATCGAGTTGTGTTTATATTTTTTTATTATTGGCATTTTTTAAGGAATCAATTATTAATGACGTTATATTAAGTTGTAACTTATATTTAGCTTTAACTGTAACTTATATTTTTTAAAGATCTATATATGTAGATCATATATTTATGATTAAAAGAACTTACCTAAATTAATTTCCCCTAATATTATACAAAACGTTAATCCTGAAGACATTTTTTTTCGTGTTTAAATCTCGAGAATGTAAAAATAAAGTAATATAGACGATTTATATATAAACAATACAATGAATGATCCTATGCAAAATACCACTTTAAAAATTTTTAGTTCCACTTTAGATTACACCTACTAGACTAAACTACAATTTACGTTTTTTTTAAACATGTATATGAATAAAAAAAATATTTCAAATCAAAATGCACTATTATCATTCCAATCCAAATTATCGAAGTAGTTAAATATTAAATAAATCCATCTTGCGCCTTATAAAGGGATCATTAATTTTGTCGGTCACTTTTTAGAAAGCCATTAGGTATTCAAAAACCACTGCATCATGTAAGCAAATTGCATTCCCATCCTGTTGTAGAAATCTTACTTTAAAATCAATTAATTTTATAACGAGAATGTTACTTTATCTGTCTATTTATCTGAGTTTGCTGAAAAAAATTCTCAGAGAAGAAGATAGGGAAAAAATACATGTATTTAAGATGAACGATGTGCAGGTTTTTACACAGACGAAGTTACAGGAAACATCTTGTAATTTAACAGCCAAATAATATAAAATTAAAAATTACAAAAAAAAGGAAAACGAAACTAGATGACGCTCAGATCCTTTCAACAATAAGAAAAGAGCAGATAATCTTAAAACTGTTTAAGATCTTCATAAATTATAGAAGATTTCGATTATACCACAAATTGTTACACACGTCAAAGTTACAACACCACTATTCTTTGATCGGGGATTAATAACGTTAATAACGAAATTCTGCAATATCAAAGATTTGAAAGTACGAAATAAATTAATTAATACCGAAAATTCTTTACGAAACTATCATTATAGTTCTTTATCTGTGGCTTGAGAAATACCTATAAATTTGAATAAATACTATAAAAAAATTAAAATTTATGACTTGCGAAGCTCAAATATGACCTTTCATATTTTGATTGATTAAATAGCTTACAAATTTTGAAATGAAATTGATTGATTGATTTAGACTGTAAAATACGATCTATGTTGCTAAATTTTAAATCTGAATAATTAGTTGTCTTTTAAAAATGTATGTAAAATATTACTAGTTTTTAATATACCGAATAATTGTGTCCTCATGTTTCACTCACGTTACTCAAAATAAATTTTTATCGTATAATGATGTAGAATGTATATGTAACATTAATATTATAAATACAGATTATAATAACAATTCGAATCAATTATTTGGTTTTTAATTGTGCCAATTAGACATTTATTTCGCCAATGTCACGTGGAATGGAGAAAACACGATGGAGATTGATCGGAGGGGTCGAGAATCCAACGATCTCTAGTGAAATTGTTAACCGTCGAAAGATTAACATATCCACCTGCATTTTGAATTTCACTCACTCACTCACAATCGGTTACAGCTCGTACTTCGAGCAAACAATATATACCCACTTTACGCATATTCAACCGACGACATAAAGAGGTTCTTAATTCATAGCGTATATTTTTTTGTGTTTTTTTCGTAATGTTTTAATCATAATTTATCTTTTTTAAAAATTCTTTCATTCTTTTTTTATTCCAAAGGTTATACTTTCAGATTCGTCCCATACAATTTTTATCAAAATTGATTTATTGGTTTGGTTCCTTAATCAAAATAACTGGATTTAGTGTGACATCCAAGTACCTACATACAAATAAAATTGAAGTGTCTTTTTTATAATTTTACATGAATAACTAAATGCATATGAAAGTGTATACATACATCACAAACCAATTTTTTTTAATTTTTGTCTGTCTGTCTGTCTGTTTGTTCCGATTAATTTCTGAAACGGCTGCACCGATTTTTATAGGAATTTCACTCAAGGATAGCTAATGCTATAAGGAGTAACTTATGCAACTTTTATCTAAAGAAAATATAATAACCCTCTTTTTCATTTTAATTAATAAATAAAAAAGCGGGTAACGCATAAACAAAATTGAAGCCAATGAAATAGTGAACAATGTCCGATTAATGTAGGGAACATTTACAATATATAAATAAAATTCCTCAAATTAACACGAATAAACCGCGGGTTGTAGCTACTAATAAATAAACAGATTATTTTAATAATTAAATCTCTATATAGATACTTACACCTAATAGTAATTGCGGTACAAACGGAAGACAAATGCTTATTTATTATCCCGTTATGTTATTTTACAAACACAAAACCTTTCATCATTTTAATAATAACTTGTTAGCAAACTCTTACGAAGAAACTGTTAAAAATCAAAAACCAGTTAAACACCGTTATTAATTATCGTGTGAAACATATTATTAATGGTCTTCTGTTAACAATTGCTAGAACTTTCAACGATTAGTAGAGAGGTTAATATGGGTGCGTTTCGAAGCAATTTCAGTTTAATGATCAAAATCAATGACATCTCGATAGTATTCTTCGACTTTAACGAGATTCGGTATCGACGCAGTGAATCAAAACACAAAATTTAATTGAATTTATGCACATTAAGAAAAAAAAAACTATAAATGTCCCACAGCTGGGCAGATACCTCCTCTCTCATTATGAAAAATTTTTAGACCTTAACCCACTACGCTGCTCCACTGCAGGCGGATAACATGTGTCAGAATTTCTCCCGGTACGTGCAGGTTTCCTCACGATGTTTTCCTTCACCGCCGAGCTCGAGATGAATTTAATACAAATTTAGCATTTGAAAATCAGCGGTGATGGGCGGAATTTGAACCGCGATCGTCTATTAACACAGTATTGTGTAAAGACACACGGACTTCATTTTGAGAAGATGGCGTCTAAAGATGTCAAAATTATTCTTAACAAATTTATTTGAAGAAATATTTAACCATTTTTTCTTTTCCATTTTGCATTTTTTTTTCTTTTCTATTCAATATATATTTAACGTATTATGTAACAAAACGTTTTTCAAATATTTGAGATTATTGTATAAATTGCAATATATAAACGGACTTAAAATTCGAAACATTAAATTAAGAAACTTTTTCGTACTTAGTTAGTTTAGATGACAGGATTTCTTTTAATAACGTTAAATAAGCGACGCAGTATCGAAATACATCAATATCTCCGAATTTGACTATTTGTGTTGACACATTATTGCTTATCAGCATCCGCAAATCTATAGTTATAAAATATCATTGAGCTATAATTAATGATTGTCAAAAGTTTCTAGAACTTTCGCCGAGAAATGGTTATAGTGAATCCGCGTGTCATCAGTCTGTTAATATTCAGTCTAATAGACAAATGATTAAGGTCAGCCTGTCAAGGTAATCATAGTTCTTATTGATTATCTGTCGCCGCTAATTTTAGAATTAATAGAGTGGATAACGAGTAAATTATCATACTTTAGCGGACTTTATGTTTTAAACGAGGATTTCATTCTCAATTGATATTTTTTGCGTGTGTGATAGCTTTATGAACTGTTAACCGATTTAAATCATTATTTTTTTATTGAATAGGCTATTAACGTAACGACACCATAAAACACTAATTAAAGTCGTTTTTCTTTAATAAAAAAAGATATTATTTTATTCTGTACTTATTATACTAAAAAGATAGTATAGTATTTGTCGGGAAATTTAATTATGGGACGACATTAAGGCTTAAAATCAAGTCAAAATGTAAATAAATGTATGAATATATTTCTTTTTGTTTAAAAAACAGTTTTTATATAATTTACCGAGATAGTCACGTCGATCTCAATCGATGATCGCAAGTTCAAACCTCAGCTAACACCGCTGTGTTTTCAAGAGCTAAATCTGTGTTTAATTTCATCTCGAGCGCGGCGGTGAAGGAAAACATCATAAGGTAACCTACATGTGTCAGGAGAAATTCTGACACATGTATATCCACCAATCTGAGTAGAGTAACGTAGTGGATTAAGCTCTTAACCTTCTCCTTAATAGAAGAGAAGGTATTTGTGTTAGGCTGCTACTTTACTACGTTTTTTTATATAATTTATAGGTTAAAAATAACACCTCGATTTTATAAAATACTGTCTGTCTATCGAGCGTCAGTGTCCTTTGTCACACGAAGAAATAATATATTTTATATTTTATAAAGATTATTTATATAATGAACTGACAATACAGTTATGTTCTCTTAGTCGTAAAATTTTATACATATAAGAAAAACTGTGCTAATATCCAGCCAATCATAACAGCCATTAATAAGTTGATTAATATTTATGTCCAACTTAATTTTTATTGTCAATATCGTTTATTACAAAGACGTCGTTTCTAGTTTTTATTTCAAATGTTTATGGTCAAGAATTGCGGTGTCATTAACTAGTAAGCTGCCGAGATCCATCACTGCACCGTTAGGTCAGCGCCGCACATACATCAAAGTTACAAAATTTAAACCACCTGTGGAGAATAACATTTAAGACGTTTGAAATTCCTTATGTCCGTTATGAGGCATATTTTTAACCGACTTCCGAAAGGAGGTTCGTCGGTGACTTTTTTTTTTCTTTATGTATAGTCAATGATTACTCGGAGGCGGCTCCGTCAATTTGGATTATTTTTATTTTGTTTAAAAGAATAGTACACCCTTGACCCCATAGAATATTCATCAAAATCGGTTTAGTAGTTTCGTTTTAAAATCAATATAACCCGAGTATGTAAGTCGTTCAAGTAAACGAAATTTCGTTTTTATTTTTGACATCGGTTCCCTTTTTGTTAAAACATCATCATCTACCCAGCACTTTTCCCGGTTATACCCGGGTCTGCTTTCTATTCTAGTCCAGATATTGACGAGTTATTGATTTTTACACAGAGCGACTGCCATCTGACCTCCGCAACCTCCACAACCATTTAGACTAGAATAATTTCCCAACTACGAGTAACGATCATTATCAGGTGATTGTGATAACAACCGGGACCGACAGCTTTACGTGCTCTCCGAGGCACGGTGGGGAGATCCACAAGGACAAACACCCAGACCTAGGAAGAAATATTTAAAAACTATAAATATCTGCCCCGAGCGGGGATCGAACCCGCAACCGTCGGCGTTAAAGGTACATTCAACACCACTACACCAGAGCGGTTTTCCCTTTTTGTTTAAACATATAAAATTTTTAAAATATTTATTTCGTTAAAAATGTATCACTATTAAGTATATAATTTGTTGGAACCTTCTTTTAAGTATCCGTGCCACAAGGTTACTAAAGCTTAAGAGGTCAGCTCCTTAAATGCGTGTTTTTGTAAATCCAGATGCACATAGACGCTCCAAATTTCCAAAAGATTTACAAATCATATATAACAGATTATGTCATCAGTCCGTATGAACATAATAAAAAAAACATAAACAACAGAATTGATAACATTTTTGCGGTCGATAAATTAGATATAATTGATGGACAAATGAACGAAATCACACTTAACTGAATTCTAACGTTATATCAATAGTGTTAGAATCAGTGTGTAGCGATGTGATAATTAAGTATAATAGAAATGGTGGCTCGTACATTAGAAATTGTGTGAAGAAGCTTATTCGAAGTGAATGTCAGTGTATAAATGTGTACATTGGACGTTGTGCAATGATACGTGTTGTTAAAATTTTAAAGTCAATATTTGATGAAAGTTTTTTGACATCGAAAAGAAACTAAATACTCTACTAAATATACAGACAACTCTGTCAACTCTTAACACATGCTTATGCCATTCAAAAATAAAAAAAAAAAACAATTACGAACAAGAACAAAATCCTTCTATTCGTAGTGGTCACGTGCTGAGTCTAAAGCTTTGGTTTCCTAGGATTGTGGTCCGACAAATTACGGGCGCAATATTATAGCCGTTTGAAAACTCTTTGACTGTACAAAATCAATATACGTTTTCTTTTCGTGCCATATTATTTTCATACTTAAATTTGAGTTATGTAATCGCAAAATCGTAAAGCGACCGCTAAATGGCAAGCAACGTCATTCTAGGAAACCATAGCTTAACTCCAGTCAGTTCGGGTCCAGCTCTATCAAAACGGGCTAAAACAAAATGTATGCACACCAACTGCTTATCCGTCGCAATAAGACCTGTTATTTAAAATATTAACAATATAAAATAAAATATTAAAAACAACAACTACAAAAGTGCATTATCACACTGAAACATCCAAGCGATCCACTAAAAAAAAAAAAAAACTAGCGCCAAATAAAAAAAAGAACACTACACATAGGTCATGCCAAACATATAGGCCACCTACGTCCTATAAAGGGCAGTCTCGCGGTGTCCGCTTTCGCGACCACGCTGGGTGCGCCGAGGCAGACGATGGCGATCGCGTCGAAGAACGACGAATGCGGTGCGATCACCACCACAGGGGCATCACGTGGACTCTTTGGAAGGTGTTCCCGACCCACCACCCGCACGCGGTGGAAACCAGCCGCCACCACCACCAGCCGCATGAGAGATAGAATCGAGAAGCGCAGTTTGCTAGAATGAGACACCAGTGTTAGTTTTGTTATTTACACTCTATTTTAAGTTATGTTAATTAGTGGTATATTATTCTCAAACGCCTCATGCCAGTGTTTCCCAAACATTGTTTTGGCATAACCCGGTAATTTCCATACTGCCCCTTCCTGGCAGTTAATACTTGTAAACCCAAGTTCGTTTCGATAGGACCTTATTTTACTCAATGATTAGGTGAAATAATACACATTTATTAATAGTAAAAATGTTTTATTATAATAAAGTTATTAGTATAATGTAATTAAACGAAAAATCTTGCGATCACCATTTAAATTCCTACTGCAAGTTGTGATTATACATAACATAATACAAAAAAGTATTAATATCTTTGAACCTTTTTTTCCAATTTAATTTCTTTTACCTAAAGAATGTCTGACAAAAGTCGGTCTAATTTTAACGATTATTTATAGGTACATCGATAAACATTAAGTTAAATTTGTTTGTAATTTTGTATGGAGAGGGTAATCTCTGTAGTAATCCGATTTGAAAAATTATTTTTTCATTGGATAACCTGTTTATTGAGGAAGGTTAGAAGCTATGTTACATCACACTAGTATTTACAGAAGCAAAGCAGTAACCATAAGCATGAGTAAAACCGCGAGTAGTATCTAGTAGATTATAAAGATGCGTGTATTAAGTAAAACCCTGGATTTCATACAGGCGTTGAATAAACTCTTAAACGTTTTTATTGACAAATATTTAGAGAATAAATATTGAGTTTTTTTTTGGTTAAGAATAACACCAATTGAATAAAATATTTTTATTCAAGTAGACTTTTTTTTAGAATTTCATATTGATAAGGCCGCTCTTTATGCATTGTCTTTCCATTATTTGTGTATTCCTGTGAAATAAAGTACAACAATGTTTTAATTGTTCTATATACCTAATTATGTTGCAGAAACTCGATACCACAGACTATATTTCTAACTAAAAAACCGTTTCTTTTATTTTGTAAATGAACGTTTCTAAAAGTGGACACCGTTATCCAATGATTATCACAAAAACCGTTACTCAAACACTATCAACAATTTATTGTAACACAGGCTGTCCCTCGCAGTTTCACTCGCGTTTATGGTTACTGCTTCGCTCCTATGAATCGTAACGTGATGTGCTAAGGCCTCTAACCTTCCTCAATAAACGGGCTATGCAACGCAAAAAGAATTTTTCAAATCGGATTAGTATTTTCCGATAAAATTGATTACATATATACAAATTTACAAACCAATTTTATTTCTTTATAATGTTAGTGAAAATGTTTTATATCTTCTATATATAATCTTTAACCAAATACTTTTCTCACAAGCGTTAAGTATTTCGAAATATATTCGAATATTATGTTAATTAATGGATTAAAAATTCAGAAAATTTTAATAAAATTGAAAAGTATGGAATTAATTTCCGATAAATCTTTGGTAATTAATGTCGTCAACGACTACAGTGTACCCAGACATATGGAAGTAAATATTTTCTATCAAAGTTAATTACGCAGTGCGACCCAATTTTTCTCAAATACAAGACTTTTAAAAAAGGGAACCGAGATTACGAGTAAAAGCAAAATATGTAATTTCGTTTACAGAGGAGGACATATTTATTCCAGTTATTTTGATTTTTAAAATAAGCGACTGAACCGATTATGAAAATTGTATGGGACTAATGAGGGAGTTAGCGCTTAATAAAAAAAAAGATCAAATCGTTTAACCGTTACAAACGATCAAACGTTTTCGAGTTATCGGGGAACATGCATAAAAAGTCCCTTTTTTTAAAATTGCAAAAAAAAGTATATTATACAGACTTTGTTTTGTTACATTTTTCTTAATTTCAAATGTTTTTAATCTATACTACTTGTACCTATATTAACATCAAACATCAGGTGTCCCGTTTACTCGTTCGCCAGCTATTTTTTATAAAAAAATACAATGCTGAGGAATATATTTATATAATTTAATACGCTAACCAATAGTTCTTGATATTAATGCAATACAACGTTAAAACCCTTCAGCGTTTAATAGGCTCTTAACATAATAAAGATTATTGCCTTAAATTACTAAAAAACTTTACTCAACATTTTTTTTTAATTCTACATATACCAATAAAAATACTTCCGCATTATATCAAAACACGTTCATTTAACACTTGAAGAATGTATGTTGACAAGCAATCGAGTCTCTTTAAACATTTTCATCGTTACCGTAAGATAACTAACATCATAACAGCTAAAGCAAACTTCCTGCTATGTATCGCTAATTGTTTAACCGATTTCGAAAAACGAGGAGGTTCTATGTTCTGTGTATTTTTTTAATGTTTGTTCACCGATTTTTTCTATAGTACATAGAGGTAAAAAACCATTAATCCGGACACCTGGGTCTATGGACGCAGAAGTTTTTAAAAGATCGTCTATACGAAATTTAATTGAAGTGTCCGTCTGTAATTTTAAATAAACAGCTGTTAACTAAATTCATATGATAGTATATACGGTACTGATTTATAAACACAATTTTAAAATTTTTGTCTGTGTCTATATAATTTATTTGTTCCGGCTAATCACAGAAACGGCTGGAACGATTTTGACAGGATTTTCACTCGGGGTTAGCGGTGTTGTAAATAGTAACTTAGGCTACGTTTATAAAACGCTAGTTAATTTTAAAATACTTCTGCATTTATTTAATTAAATACACAGAAACCCACGTGCACACAGCCGCAGGCGATGCTCGTTCACTAACAAAACACATCGTTAATGGTAACTGTAAACATTGAATACCTACTGTACTTTTTATGTTTAATGAATTCAATATATTAAATGATGCTAGACATAAATTTTCAGACGCGTTTGCGCTGTGGTCACTGGAACTGACTGAAGCGCGGACGCGGGTTCGATCACCGCTAACGGCAAACATCTGTATTGGTCTATCATCATATAGATGCTTGTTGGTGTTTGTGTTGTGTGTATGTCCCCTGACCCCCATCACAGGATTATGGAACATCAAGTGATCCTCATAGGGGCCGTTGACTGTGATGCTTTTATGCGATTTTAAATTTGGAGTTGAAGGTCAGTCAAATGGTAGATTTTCTATCGGCCGATTATTTTATTGACCGACTAATGTGTCGTTGGTAATAATGCATGTGGAAGACTGCCTTACTCATCTACTAATATTTTAAAACGACAAAATTCGTTTGTAAATTTGCATGTAAGAGGTAATCCCAGATACAATTTAAAAAAATCTTTTTGCGTTACATAGCAGTTTATTGAGAAAAGCCACATTATAACGTTTTTACTCATAATAGGAAGTAGTCACCATAAACGCGCGTGAAACTGCCAAGGTCAAGTAGTATTAAATAAACTCGTCAATATCGCTCACAATCCATATTATTTGCAATGATATTCGGCGCTATGAAACAGACGCTAAATGACAGTAACCGCCATTTCAATGAGACCAGAGTTTAAGAGTTTTATACCGTTATAAATTACGCGAACATGACTTTTAGGCGAGAATTACACTTATAAGTTTTGCTCTCAGTTTTACATAAAAATTAACATAAGTTGTATATCATTGTATTATATTAAAAATTTACTGTCAATGCCATTATTTTTGACAGTAACAGATTTCGTAACGTTACCTAGGTAACTGTTACAATTAACAGAGATTTTTCATGACGTACTTTTATTTCTGCAATTTAAGAACCAATGTACTTTATTTACACAAAAAAAATGACAGCCCTAATTACAATAATAAAACTTACTAATGTAAATCAAGCCTTATACTCGTATGAAAAACCTTGAGACAAATGACAAACTCATAGAACGATGAACTTGAACGGTACAAGGCTGAGAGATTCCTCACTTCATGGCGAAATAAATATAACGGGATACGGTATTACTCCTGTGTATATTCCTAACTGATATTATAAATGCTAATGTGTGTTTATTTGTTTATCACGCTTTCATACGTCAACTACTTAATCGATTATCGTGAAATTACACAAATGAGTTGTCGGGACACATAGCAAATTAAAACGTATTGCTTGGTAACTGCATATTTCTTGGATAAATGTCATATTCTTATAAATAATAGGGTATCTTAGTAACGATTGTTTTGTCATTACAGATGTATTCAATATATATAAGACTTATTAACCAGAAAGAACCAACTTCAAAAACAAAATACATAATTTCGTGTACTCAGGTATCGATTATTATTTTAAAATATATAAACGTATTCCATAACAGTTTCAAAATCATAGCCCTTCCCGCCATATTGTATTTAAAAGTAAGCAAAAAAAAACATAGTAGTGTAGTCAGCATTAAAAACCGTTATTACACGATTATATATATAATATATAAACTACTAAACTGATTATATTTTTTATATGGGACCAAACTGAAAGCATAAGTGCACATTAATTTTCAGAGATAAAAATCAGTTCGACAATGTTCAAAATACACACTACGTTGACAGTTATAAACTCCTTTTGGAAGTTAGTTGAAAAAATAGCTTTTAAACGGTCCTTTGGAATAACAGAATCTGCACAACGCGAGCAAATACAAAGGCACAAGCTAGCACCTATATTGTAGTTATCATAATTAGTATATAACAGGAGTCATCGACTTACCGCCTATTTTGGACTATTTTGTGTGGACCTTAAGTAAACAGTGGTACATAACAGAAACATAATCTTCTGAGGTACAATTTCTATTTAAATTATTTTATATTACTTCAACAAGTAAATATATAAAACATGTAACAACAAAACCTTGCATATGTTACCCGGGTCATAGTTCATCTATTGACACCTTATTCATTAATAGCGATTAAGTAGTTTACGTACTACAGTGGACCTTAGTTTCATAGACTGCCAAATCGTTGCCCTTGCTTTAAGCTTCGTCATATTAAAAAAAAAAGATATCGAATGAAACTATTTAAAGATCCCTGGTACAGATTAATAACTAGCATCTTTGGTCCAATTAAAAACAAACTCGATTTACGTAAGTCGTTTATTGGGGAAGGTTAAAAGTTATGACGTCACGCTATCCGACGAAGCGTAACGGTAAACGTCGACTAACGTAAACTATAGGCAAAACGCTTAGGCGAAAATTACACTCAGAAGTTTTTCTTTCAAACGTTCATAAAGATTTACAATTTTCTGTCAGTGCCTTATCTTTGATAGCACTCAGCTTTCGTAACTACGTACGTATCTATTACTAGGTGACACAGTTGTTTTATATCGCGCTCGAGAGTAAAACTTACAAATGTAATTCTCGCCTAAAACAAGAATGGGAATGTTGAAGATATTCATTTATACTAGTGTTCGCTCAATTATCGAAATTTAACCACTACTAATAAAATTTATACTATATTTATATGTATATTTGTATGTGTATGTATCTGTAAATGTAAATGTTTGTATGTATTTAAATGTGTTCGTATAGGTAAATCGCTTTATGCATCTACTTAACGTTCTTTCTTGCAAGCCCTAAGGTTGGCTGGGAGATAAGGCTATATAGCCTTAAGCTCGCTTTTTGCTAAATGTATTTGAAATATTTGTGCAATTAAGTAAATAAAAAAAATATATTTAGGATGTTTTAAAAATTTTATAAAGGATTCTCGACCCATCGAACGATCTCCACCCTGTTTTCTCTACGCTAGGGTCACTAAGTTATTAGCACAACTAAAAGCTACGAATCAAAAATTGAATTGAATAATTATTTTAAAAACCAAAAAAAAAATATCGTTATTGTAAATAGGAAACCATTAGCCTGTTTTGTATTTACTTATATATATAAACAAAGTGTTCCCACATTTATCGACTAAGGCCACTAAATTAAACACAACTTTATGAATAGGTATTATTAATCTTTATACTTAATGTTAAGGTGTTAGTAGATATTTGTGTGTGTGTAATTTCCTAATTCGTTAAGGTCGCTTTTTTCATTTTTTCTCTTATCTTGTTGTTATTTTTTTCATTATCTATACGTTACGTCACATTCGTCACATTTGAGGTGTTAATCCAAATAAAGATTCTATTTATCTATCTACTAGCGACTTCCTTGGCTTTGCACGGTTGCAATGTAGTTTCTTACGACATCATATTACAAATATTTAAAATTCTCGCCTTTCTCTACAATATTATGCATGTATTACATATGAAACTCTTGAATCACTCTGTTTATTGATGAAAACCGCGTTTAAATTCTTTGCTTAGTTTAAAAGATCTAAACGTACAGACAGTAGGTAGTGACTTTCGTTTATACTATGTAAAGATATCGATTAACCAAAAGAGTAAAATGTATTCAAATATTTTATTTTTGCCTATTAACCCACTCAATATTTCGTCTATTTATTATTGTTGTCTATATTAATTTATGTATTAAAACTAACCGCTATAATCATCTTTTAAAGACAAGAAGAGAAAGAGAAATTTCCCGTATATAAAGAAATCCTATCATTTTAACAAGCATCGCGTCATATGTTAACCTAATTCAATCTATTCAAAGAAGCCTTACAAAGACTTATTACATAACCTAGTTTTATAAATAAGTAACCTCTTTATGTCTATATGTTGCAGTTTTAACTAATAAACGTATCACACTCAACGGCTCCCATTAAGATCTTATGACCTTGTGTCGGGGGTCCGGAAACACACACAACACTAACACAAACACCCAGACCACGACAAACATCTGTATGGCCAATACAGACGTTTGCCGCGAGCGGGGATCGAACCCGCGACCGCGCTTTAGTCAGTTGCAGTGACCACTACGCCAACGAGTCTGTCAAATGTCAAATATATATTATTAAAATAATTAAACAAAATATCGTCTTTAATTCATCAAAATTAGTATTTGATACGTCATTACAAAGGTCATTTTTTGCTCTATTGAAGACAATTAAGTGAATATCATAAAATTAATGTTATCATTACAAAATTACAATTAAAAAAATTGTAACGTGACTTATTATTGACGGTGCGGAGTTCACACGTGTCATGAAATCTTTTACAAATATTTTAAGATAAGAAAGCTATATTTAATCTGTAGCGACTGATATATATATATATATATATATATATATATATATATATATATATATATATATATATATATATATATATATATATATATATATATATATATATATATATATATATATATATATATATATATATATATATATATATATATATATGTCTTATTATACATAATGATTCATTTCAAGACTATAAAAGTTAGAGAAATTTGCTGAAAATGCATTCAAAGACTTACCAAAAACTCTATACGTCGTGGCAATCGTACCTGGTACATTTTTTGCTACGTATAATACTAATATAATACAAAATCTGTACGTTAAATTTTACATCAATACCTACCAAAAAGAAAAAAAATCGCATTAACATATAAATTTTTGCGATATTAAAACTATAAAACCTTGGTTATAAGTTATCTATCTTGTTTATTAGGAAACTTATAAGGCTCTATACATACATTTTATGTCATAATCTTCATTCAAATAGGCTTTTAAAATCACTTTTCATTTGTCAAAAGAAACAAAAGTATTTAATATGAAAAACTACTAACGATTCGGAATATAGATTCTACCGTAAAGAACCGGCAAGAAACTCGATAGGTACTATTTAAAAAATTTGTTTATAAGTACATACGTAAATTTAAATAAACTCTGATATAACCGTACAAAATAACTATAAACAGATGAAGACGTATGTAACAAAATATTATTTCATTCAATTAACGGGAGTCAAATAAGGAAAAAGAACACCGTATTCACCGCGAACGTCACGCTTTGGTAACGGAAAGAAGCGAAACCTCGTTCAACTAAACCTAATCTTGATAAGACGCGGGCTTTCTCTTTTTCTTGAATTGTCAAACTGTTACATTTGAACATGTTGATTGTAGATTGTAGAACCGTTTGAGTTCCCAAAGTGTGCGTTTACTGCGTAAAGAGACGAGACTTAAAAAAAATTGAACCGACTTCAAAAGCAAAAAACGTGATTCCGTTTACTTAAATGACGTACTTATTTTAGTTATTATAATTTTAAAACGAAAGTACTGAACTGATTTTGATAAAAATTCAATTTGGAAGTATCTTTAAAATAACAAAATCTGTTAAGCTGTTTTCCAGTAATAGGTAAACATATAAGTCTCTGACGAATTGAGAACCTCCTTTTTTGGGAAGTCGGTTAACATACCAGTGCAAATTGATCTTGTACAATTTTTAAATGAATGAATGAATGGATGGATGGGTGAATTAATTAATATATGAATTAATTAATTAATTAATGGATATCTGAATAAATGAATCTTTATTTCATATTATTAACACACTTTTCATAACATTATATATATTTTGTTATAGGTAAACAATACTAATGTGAGGACTAGGGGCAGAAATAGGTAAATCCTTCGCTTCAAATCACCATGCTCTGAATTTATTACTATTTATTATTATTACAATTATATTAATGTTCCTTTAATAAATTCGTTTATATTGTTTATATTAAAACATTAGTTTGAACCGTTCTTTTAAATGCGCTAAACCAATCTAAAATATACTCTTTCGAATCAAACAAGATTGTTTTAAATCACTTAGGTAATGACAGAGTTCTGTGGTTATAAACATTTTGAATAAACCACAGTACGAATTGAAAACCTCCTCCATTTAAAGTTGGTTGAGAAACTGTCCTAAATAGCTATAACATTACAGCATTCTATAGATAATTGTTTTTAAATTACGCCTGATACGCACAAACACAAAAAAGATGTACATTATAGATACATGTGTATTTACATTACTACATACATTCTGCCTTACTACAAAAGATTTAAACGTATATTAAACGCATATTTTAAAAAATTCCGTACTTCAAATTCGCGTCTAAGGACGGTTTTGAGTTTGACGTGCTTTAGACGTAGCTTTACATCTAGACACGCGGTAGCGTGTCAAGCCAAGTTCAAGAAACAGAACTGGCGAGCCGCACCGTGTGAGACAGACCTTAGGCTACAATACATTATCTTATGCTATAAGAAGATAACATATCATGTTATACTGTTACTTATAAATAAATTTCAGGACTGACCATTGAACTTGGCACCCATTTGGATCTCACTTCTTTTGTCGTTGAAGTCAACAACCAAGGTATTTATCATAATATTGAACTTAGCTCTCATTTCACATTTATGTTTTTAATTGGATACGCTTAACAGATGTCTAAAGCCTATATTAGCAGTCAAATGTAACGTGTGACATTGTATTAATAAATTTTTCATGATTTTATTATCTGTTATAAGGAATTCTTAAACACTGTTTAGCTAGACACATGTTGAACATGGTTTTATTGCGTCTTATTGTCTTTATTTAGATACATACATACACAGGAGTTACAAGTTTTCATATGCTTTACTCTATACAAGATTACGTTGACGATAAAGATGCGTGGGCTTGGTATATGCTGAATTTCGTACAGGATAAATAATTAATTTGTAATCATAATCTGTGTTGTATGAACAAAATTTTGAAAGAGTAACTATCGAGTTTCTTGCCGGTTCTTCTCGGTTGAATCTACGTTCCGAATCGGTGGTAGCTTCATTATTAATGTAGTTTTTTTTTCATATATTGACGATTCGAAAGTGCTCGTGAGAGCCTACTTGAATTAAGTATTTTTTTTTATTTTGATTTTATGGAAAGGTCCATCAAAGGTAAGGGTCCGAGGGGGCCGAGGGGGGAAGAGGAGTTCAAAATGTACAAAGCTAAACCAGTTTTTATATGGACATCACGTAATAAGGTGGTATGATTCGAAATGTTCATCTCAGTTATTTCGTTCTATGTAATCAGTATAAGTAAGGTTCGTAACCAACCAACCAACCTTCGAGGAGATCCAGAAAAAAATTGACACAATAGATATTTTCGATGAAATATATATTTTATTTGTACAAATAAGTGAAAAGTAAATAACGTATTTGTAAACGATACAACGCAGCCATAGTAATGCTTGTACAATGTGTACATAATGTACACACGCTTAAATCCACATTAAACAAAAAACTGTTAGATTCGCAGAAGAATGGATATATGTACTGTAATATTACATGTATGTACGAATTGTACATACTCAATTATAGAATTAACTAACTTATGTTCGCGACTTTGCTCCTATTAATATAATTTTTTTTGAACGTTTAAAACATATTTTTTATCGACTTCAAAAAAGTTGATTCAGTATTTAACCCGAATGTACGTTTGTGTGTGTGTGTGTTTTTTATTATAAAAAGGGGGGCAAACGAGCAAATACCACCTGATGTTAAGTGGTTACTATCGCCCGGACATCTGCAACACCAAAGGCGTTGAGGGTGCGTTGCCGGCCTTATTATTTGTGTTTACGATTTTCTATAAAATTATACTGCTCCGATTTGAATTTCGCCATTTAAGTGCATATGTTTCAAGGAAGGTGTCAGTATATAATATATTAGGATGTGATAAATGTACTAAGAGATAAATATAGGAACTCTTTAGTTATTAACAGCGAATGACTCGCGATTGCTACGATCGTTTGTCTATGTATACAACAGTTCTGTTTTAAATCAGTTCTATTTTTCTACGAAAACAACCATTATCTGGCGGATTCAAAACGCGCCATCTACTGTACGTTACTACGATACTCTTCGTGCAAGTGCGAACAATATATTTACAGAGTTTTATAGCAATCGGATAACGGTTAAAAACTGTATAGTAAACAAACAAACATTGTATTTATGGTTGCTGCTTCGATCCTGATAGCGTCAGGTAAATAACCTTCCTTATTAAAATTGGTCCAGCGATATACTAAGTATAGACTATACTTTAATACCTATCACAAATGTTTTTGTGTACTCATTTAATAAGTACTAATTTAATTTTTTATTTCCTAACATACGTGTAAGTATCTGCACGCCAATACGTTTGCGGTTTTTACGGTTTTTTATGACAGAAATTATCGACGGTTCCGTTATACTGATTTGTACAAGCAATCAATTGTAATTAAGGATCAAATTATCGTGTTATATTAATGATCAATTATTAGATTTTTTATTTATTTATTTTTATACTTTATTGCACAAATATTCAAAATACATTGAACAAAGACGAGCTTAAGTCTATATAGCCCTATCTCCCTGCCAACCTAAGGACGTGTAAGAAAGAGCGTTGAGTAAATGCATAAAGCAATTTACCTATACATACAATATACCTGTATTTATCAAATACTTGCACAAACATAGAACATTTTATCGTCTATCAAAATATAATACCTTTAAACGAGCAATTCTTGTATTCTAGCTAGGTTTCATTTTTTGGAAACGTTTTATGTGTATTCTGACAATGAAACAGTACTACTAATTATTGTTATTCTCTCATTTTCTAAATGTAATTTCCAAATAACACGATTTACCAAAAAATGGCAAATAAAACTGAGTCATTCAGGTACTAATAATTTGAAAATATATTAAAAATAATGCAAAAGTTATTATATATCCTTACTAATATTATAAATGCGAAAGTAACTGTGTCTGTCTGTTACGCTGTCCCGCTTAAAATGCTAAGAGTTTTAAATTTTGCATGAGGATTCTTTTTAGAAAGTAACAATAAAAATAGGGGTTAGAAGTTTGTTTGAAAGTCCTATGTTAAGCACGAGTAAAACCGAGGGGCCGCTAGTTGGCAATAATACAAAAGTACTATATATTTCTAAAAATGAAAAGTTCGTGAGTGTGTATTCTTTACTCCTTCACGCACAATCATATTCATTTGTGTCAATACAAATTAAATAAAAAATAAATAAAAATTAAAACAAAAACCGTTATAAATTAATCTATTGTGTGAAAAATAGTATACAATATTATTTTGAAAACCAAGATTAATAGTCACCGATTAAAATTATGGTATTTACGTGCTTATCTTTAATTGGCGTCTAAGTATTCACTTTTTTACTTCACATTTTAAAATAAAAAAAAAAACACTTCATTGAAGTGGGTTAGCTAGCTTTTGAAGTCATATTTAATAAGTCTGTCATGTCAGTTCCACGTGGAGCTACAACCGATTCGGAATGTGGTTTCTACCGAGACCCGTCAATGAACTCAGCAACTCTTTTGCAAGCTGTTATTATTTACTTCGCTCTTTATTATATAGAGGTATAGTATCGTTATTGAGTTTAATGGAAGTTGAGAATCCATGGGTATCTGATGTTGGATGACGATAGTTGCATGATCTGATTATTAGTTACAGACCAATGTCTGTATGAATGCAGCTATCAGCTATAGATTTTACATAGGAAGTATCGGTCAAAGAGGACGAAAGAAAAATGACTGGTTTTATACAAATTCGTTAAAATCTATCAAAGCTAGACAAATAAAAAAAAAAATTCTTATAGGCGAAGAATTTTCCAATATAACTCGTTTTAATCCTCTACCTCGTAGTTCCTAACATTTTTGTCTGTTCGCTTGTCTGTCTGTTTGTTCCGGCGAGTGAAACTGCGAGGGGCAGCTAGTGTTACAATATTATTAACCAATGATAAACAAAGTGGATGTACTATAGAGGTAAAAAACAGTTAATCTGGACACCTGGGTCTATGAACTCAGAAGCTCAATTTTGTATAGACGCTCCTGTAAGGATCGTCTATACAAAATTGAATTGAAGTGTCTGTCTGTAATTTCAAATTAACAGCTATTAATTAAATTCATATTACGGTATACACGGTACTTACATCACACACAATTTTTATAATTTTTGTCTGTCTGTCTGTCCGTCTGTTGAGACTCATCTCAGAAACGGCTAGACCGATTTTGACAGGACTTTCACTCACAGATAGCTAATGCTAGGAGACACTTAGGCTACTTTTATTATTTTTGTTTAGCGTTACGCGAAACAAAATTAAAACGAATGAAATAGTGAACAATATCCGATCCAAGCAGGGGAGGTAAACATTACATAAATATAATTTTTCCTTAAACTAACGCGGGTGGAACAACGTGTCAGTTAGTATTCATTATAAAAGCGAACGTTTCCATTTGGGGTTATTATATTACGAGTAGTTTTATCGCGAGAAAAAACAAACCATTAACAGGCTCTAACGCACAACTTATTCTAATCGGATCAATAGTTTCAGAGATTACCCCTTATATACAAACTTACAAAAAATTTTACCTCTTTATTGTAGAAAAAATTTCAACTCTTATATACGTTTTATCTTTACTTACGTTTTATCTTTACGACAAATGGCTGCCAATGTCCTTTTCTAAAACCCAATCTATCTTTATAAAATTTCATTAAAATTATAACAGCCCAACGTTAATAATAATAGATTTCAAATACCTCAGAAATTATTATATAATATTAGAAAAAAAATTAAATATTTCAATTTTTTTTTATTAATATGTAATTTATACAACAACGAATAGTTGATTTGAGTGTAACTTTATTGCTTAGACTTAAAATCCGAGACGATTAGAATTCATTCGTCGCGTCGGCTCATTACGACACTCGGCATTGTCTCAATTCGATATGCAACGCTCCAAAGGTAACCTTGCAAAAGCTAAATTAGATACACTGTTCAATCAATTAAATCTAATAGAAAAATCCCGCTTAAAATATTTTTTTTTATTAACTCCCGATGCAAAATAGGGTAATTATAAGTTTAACTATTCTGTGGCACCGTAGCTGCTAAACGGGGGAAATCGATTTGGATGCGATTTTTTTAATGTGAAAGAGGAATTTCTGGCGATAGTTCTTAGATAGGTTATACCACGAAATCGGTCAAGCTATTTCAGGATCATGAACTCCTATTGACCTAAAATTTTAAATACCTACGCATGAAACAATACAAAATTATGGAATTCCTATTCTGATGTTGCAGCCAGAATCAGCAGGATGCACAACCCCTCACCTACTAACAGCAGAGGTATCGTGTTGGTGCTCGTTGAAATTGTCTCAAAGAATAGATTGTCGGTTTTTTTTTTAATTTTATCAGATCTATTGTGAAGCGACGAAACGTAATTTCTATGTATTTCTATAATAAAGGAAATTTATTTATTTATTTTATTTATTTATTTTATTTCAATTTGACTTGATTTTTTTTGATAAATTTTAAATAGGTGACGAAATATAAAAATACATCAATATCTTTAAATTTGACTTTTTGTGGATTGACACATTATTGCTTATCAGCATCCATGTATAGTTATGCTAATGTCATCTCAAGTATCATTAAATATGTCAAATAATCCTCACGGTTCTAAAACAAAATTAATATTGACTTGAACTTTTATTACGTGAATATTTTTGGTTTCTTCGCACGTAGTGAGTTTCATCAACGGCTGGTCGCATTTCATGGGATAACGACATGCATTCCGAATTATTTGTTGCAAAATGAAGTAGAGGTACTCATACTTAATTTTGCTTCAATCATAATCTTAATCAATAAAAATTTTAGCAAAGTCATTCAAAAACAGTCAGAGTTCCGTATGATTTATTTGTTACCAAATTGATTGATTGAAATGATTTTAACTAAGAAACGTATAGTGAAGTATATATGATAATAATTATATTATTTATTTTCTAGTTAATAATCTTAATTTTGCGTTCATTTTTTTTTTCATTTAATAAAAAATACGCGACTGAGTATTATAGGTGAGAGATTTTGGGCCAACATGTCAATAGATCGAGCTTGTCAAAGTTGCTAATGGTTACGGATTTTTAATATCAAAAATATAACATGAACCTAACATCTTATATGTATAAAAGCAAAAAGTAACTCACTCAATACGAAATCTCAAAATCTACAAGTACTAGGGGTTTCAAATTTCGCTTGGAGTTATTTTAGGTCGCGCGTGCTCACTAAGACGCGATTTTACATAATTCGACCCCGAAAGGAGTAAAATGGGGTTTTGATGTTTGTAAGAAAGTCTTATGTTAAGCGCGTATGAAACCGTGGGGAGGAGCTAGTAATCTATATATAATAAAATTTTATTAATTTTGTTCTTTAGAAAATTGATTTTAGATTTCGTCAGGGTCACGTGCAATGAAGAAAAAACCGGAAAGTTAACCCTTACTAACATAATAACAAGTATAGCTTAGCTCTCTCATATTTAAAACATAATTGCATGCTGATAAGCAAAAAAGAGTCAACCAACAAAAAGTCAAATTTAAAAAATTCAATTCATCTGAACCAAATAAGTATGGAACAAAGTTTCTTAATATAATGTTTAGGATACTGAAGTGTGTTCCATATTTTGGATTATGCAATATGCTCATATACTTAAAAAACTTATTATTAGATAAAACTCTGTATTATACCAATATGCTTTTAATTCGTTATACTTTTTATCAAAATAAAAAAGAAAAGTTGGATATATATGAATGGATTTTTGAAGAATAGGTTTGACATCTTTAGACGCCATTTTCTCAAAATGAAGTCCGTGTGGCTTAACATAGTATTGCTTATCACCGTCCAATTTACACCTAAAATTCTAAATTCTTAATTGTTGTGACGTGCTAGCATGTCATAATGGTTCCACGTCAACTGCCACACGAAGGTCAGCTTAAAACGTCACTATTCATGCTAGATTGACATTGGTCAATGATTTAGACTATTCAAGAAATGTAAGAATTTCGACTCTTATTTAAAAGGTCATTCTGGTAAAAAATATTAAATTACTTTATGTTCTGTTAACAATAGATTTATTTGGAGATTTAAAGGTCTGGAGTTCGAACCTATAAATATTGGAGAAATATACTTTACTATAGAATTAAGGACCCACCCTGGCTTCGCTCGGGTGTATTAATTAAGACTGATTAATCTTATATGATATGATTTTTTTATGAGCAGAGATGGGGTAGTCGTTAGAGCAGATCGATCGTAATTGATGGTCGCGGATTCAAACCCCGGCTAGCAGCGCTGAGTTTCCAGGTGCTAAATTTGTGTTCAAATTCATCTCGTGCTCGGCGGCAAAGAAAAACATCGTCAGGAAACCTGCATGTGCCGGGGGAAATTCTTACACATGTATATCCGCCAACCCGCAGTGGAGCAGCGCGGTGGATTAAGCTCTAAGCCCTCTCTTTAATAGGAGAGAAGGCTTATGCCCAGCAGTGGGACATTTACAGTTACTTTACTTTTACTTTATTTAATTACTATACTTTACCAAATTTTTAACCAAGTTTTTTTTTTACTTCACAACACGTAAGACAACAAAAGAGAATTTGCTAAAAAATGTAATAGATTTTTATTTTCAATCAAATGTAATGATTTATATATAATAATTGTTAGATTTTTGTTTTAGTCGTACTTGTTAGATAATATCGTCGCGGATTGTGAGAAAGATCACTCTTTTGAATTAGAATGATCGAAGCGAATCTAGGGCGATTAAAATGCTGCCCTCTTTAAAACGTTTCGAGTCTTTGATATAATGTAGGCGTTTCAAAAATTTCAATTCATTTTTTTTATTTACTGTACTATACTGTAACAACCTGTAAATGTCCCATCGCTAAGCGAAGGTCTCCTTTCTTATTAGAGAAATGGTTAAGATGTAATCGACGACGCTGTTCCAATGCATGCAAAGCAATGCATATACACATTTGTTAAAATGTCTCCAAAACATACATGGTTTCTATGACATATGACAAACAGCAAACCACGAAATAAATTTAAACAAGCCGCAATTTGAACACGCAATCGACAGATGAGATCAACGTGCTATTACCATTAAAGCATCTCAGGGCGTTTATTTACCAATTCTAAAGTATTTTAAATGATACACCAAAATCATAGAAATTAATATTTTAAAGATTAGACCTTGACAATCGACGTAACATAACTCAATAGTCTATATACAAGAATTACACTAATGTTACACGTATTACTCAACGCGCTGCAACAATTTGGCCTTAAGAATTTGGCAAACGCACAAAAAAACTTTTCAACGCTTGTACCGGAAGCGCTCTTCTAAAAACCTCCGACTAAATCAATTATGTATGATGATAATTAGTTTCTGCGGTTACGTACATTGCAAAATATCGTCATTGAAAAATAATTAATTGAGTAAAGTCAGAATTTTATTGCAACAATAAAAAGTTACTGCTTATTGATACTGGATGAAATTATGATAGCAATTAAACAGTATATAAATGCTGATAAGCAATGTGTCAACCCACAAAAAGTCAAATTCGGAGATATTGATGTATTTTGATTGTGTGTTACCTATTTAACTATATTAAAAATAATTTTAAGTTATACAAACCAAATAAGTGCGGAAAAAGTGTATTAATTTAACGTCTCGACTTTTAAGTGGTTTCCATATTTTGCCATTTTTATAATAATCTCAAATATTTAAAAACTTATTATTAGATAACACGTTAAATATTTAATTCATTATCAAAATAGAAAAGAAAAGATGGATATAAATGTCTTCAAACAAATTGATTAAGAATAGGTTTGACATCTTTAGGGGCCATTTTCTCAAAATAAAAGTCCGTGTGGCTTGACACAGTATTGCATATCAGCGTCCATACATGACGGCGTTTCCGTCAGATACCAGGTTGACAAGCTATCAACCTAGCAAAGCGGCATTATCGATGGCAGTGCAGGCAGCCATCTTTTAGGACTCACGAACGAGACGGCGCCCGCGCACCACGCTTTGTGACGAATCGGTTAATACTACCGCCATTACTCCGCTATTTAATTATTTGAAGTTGATTTTACCGAAGGGACTCTTAATTACTTTATCATCGTACTGTTTCTGTGCATAGTGATTAAATTGCGTGGATTGTGTCTCGATGTTGATCATTTTTTACCACGCCTATCTACCCGCACTTTATTAAGAAAATGAGATCTGGTGAAGGCCCTCCTGGCTTTTCATATATAATTGTGCATTTGGGGATTCCGATCTTGCAACACGGAGATCTCGGTATCTCGCGATCTTGCAGCATTCAGAGAAACATTCAGGCTGTGTGAGGCAGGCAGTAGTACAAAAAAATAACTCCAATCTGTCAAGCTTTGGTTTTCTAAAATGACATAATATATTCAATGTATAGTCCTGACCGCTGACTAGTTTGGACGACGTTCCCCAGCAATCTAACGACTGAATATGACAGACGAGATTATCTTTGGGCCATCAACTCAATTGACGAGCTTATCAAAGTTGGAAAGGAACACAAATTTTTAATTTCAAATCGTATGAATAACATTGGTTAAGATTTATTTTTTTAATTCATAGGGAGCAAACGAGCACATAGTTCTACCTGATGTTAAGTGATCATAGACATCTGGGACATAAGGGAAGCTACGGGTGCATGACCGGCATTGGTTATGTAAAACTAAAGCTACATAAAGAAAGCCTTAATAATAAATCACGGGTAATTTACTACTTTATACTATAACTGCGGTTGGAAGACCAATTACGAAAACGTTCTCAAACTAACGAAGCTTTGCGGCAATGACTCATAGCGATTCGTTTAACATTACCTATTACAATATAATTATTACGTTTCGCAATAACACGAAACCATTTCTTGTTAATGTTGGTTATTAAGTTAATAAGGCTCATGTAATCTTCGTAGATAATCTAGAAATTGAGATGGTCATCAACTTGGTCGTCAAATTTGTTTTCGCGTATTTTTTATTTATTAACTAGCTTTTTTTTAAATAAAATTAGCCTAAGATGTTCCTTATAAAATTAGATATCTACAAGAGAAAGTTCGTCAAAATTGGTCCAGCTAATTCAGAGATTTGCCGGAACTAACAAATAAACAAACGGACAGACAAAAATTTTAAACGTTTTAAATAGTCTTGGGCCTAACCGGTCACCACAGAGAGCGCTCAATTTAGTTCATAATCCAAGGATGAACTAGTTCGCTCTATTAGTTCATTAGTTCTTTTTTTGAAATAATTTAATAAGAACAATAAATAAAGAAAAAAATATAGTTATGATTATTGCAAGTTTTGTTTATTTTTAAGTAAAAAATACAAAGTATTACATGAAAATTTTAGGCGCGTACAAAAAAAGTAAATAACTCGGTTGGTCACATAGCGCCACTGTCTAGTAAAGTGGACGCTAAAAGAAATATAAAAAGAACTAAGAGCGGGATTTTCAATGAACTAGTTCGCATAATTCACCTAAAGGAGCGCTCTTCCCACCTAGGTCGTTCGCGAACTACCCAAGCCTAGTTTTAAAGTATTATTGCATTTTATATAATACTAGCTGTACGTTGCGTTTATGGTTACTGCTTCGCTCCTATGAGTTGTGGCGTGATTTAATATAGCCTATAGCCTTTCTCAATAAATAAACTATTTAATACAAAAATAATTTTTCAATTTGAACCAGTAGTTCCTAAGATTAGCGCGTTAAAATAAACAAACATACTCGTCAGTTTTATAATATTCGTATAGATTAGAAATCTTGAATTAAAATTTATTAGTATATTTTAGTTGATTTTGAATAACTTATAAACGAGTATTTTCAACCGATTTCGAAAAAGAAAGAAAGTCGCGTTATTTTTTTTATTTTTGTCATATTTATATACATACTTTAAGTTTCGTGCTATAAAATTTAAATTTAACTTTCTATTACCGAATTATTTAAAATTGAAATAATAGTTACAGAGATTATCCCTACAAATTAATAAAACGATTCATGTTAGTAAATAGCTCCTTACTTAAAAGGAACTCCTGTAAATTGTGAGGATGCAAATAAAGAAACCACGGTAAGGTAGGTAAGAGCACTGGAATTAATTATATGTAATAGAAATACGAAAAATAAAATTATGTCATTGTAAAGTTGTAAATTTAATATGAATCAGTTTAATTATGGTAGGGTACTAGATTTAAATAACAGATTATTTAGACCCGCAAAAGTGTCTGCCAGGTGCAATAAAAAGGACGCTATAAATGGCATTTAATTAATTTTATTTTATTGACAATTTTGATAAAATTCAGAAACGCTATTACATTTTTATTTTATTGAATACAAATTTTAAATTCATTTAAAATTACAATGAAAAAAAAACGCACAATACATTTCTTAACTTTACTCACGGTTTCTCACTCGTTTCTCTATTCAACATTTTTCAAGGCTTCTATTTATTTTCAACAATACCTCGGTGCCGCCATTGTTATCATTGTGAAGCGATATTCGCTGGTAATTGTTAACAAAGCGTCAAATTCGCGAGATAAACAAAGAGTATGAAAATCAGAACTTAATTATGATTAATATCTGCATTCAAGCACGGTTATATGATCATGTTGTTTAGTGATAGAAGTAACGTCCGTGTGATTTTCTTTTATTCCAAAAGTAAAGCAAAGTGTCAGCCTGTAAATGTCCCACTGCTGGGCAAAGGCCTCCTTTCCTATTAAGAAGATGGTTTATAGCTTAATCCACCACACTGCTTCACTGGGGGTTGGCGGATTTACATGTGTCAGAATTTCTTCCGGCACATGCAGGTTTCGTCATGATGTTTCCCTTCATCGCTGAGCTCGATATTAGTGTAAGCATTAATTTAGCATTTGAAATCTTTGCGGTGTTGGCCGGGATTTGAACCCGCAATCACCAGTTTATATCGACGTCTTCTATCACTAAGGTTTTAGTCTGAAAAAATTTCTTTCTAAATAGAAAAGTACATATATTTTAGTTCGATTATGTTCGCTAGAGACCATTTATTCGGCAATTATCTATTATTTATCGCTGGATAACTATTTTATATATTTCGTATTGTATAGTATGCAAGATAGTACCAGACTGGAAAATTATAATTATTTTTATTTCACCGATATAGTATGGTCAAAAATTATTTAACACATACGTTATGCTGACGTCTTAAACTCGTATTATAAGTCAGTCTCATGCTGATGACGTAGCATAATCATCGATCAAATTTTTTTAACATATAAATTGCCTTCTCTCTCTGCAATCAACAGATCTGCGCTCAACCAAGAAAAAATGTAGCTAAAGTAAAACAACGACCCTTACTCAAAGGTCTTTTCTACACTATAAATGGTCACATCTGATAAATCTTTCTGGTTTTTGGTAGCAAGACCTATTTGAACGAAATCTTTTCTAAGTCTAAATCTTTAGTCAAAATACAGAACGTTCGACTTTTAATTAAAGTCCCTTATCGGATGGTTATATTTGTCAACACATCAAAATCCGTATAATAAAATTTTTTTTGTTGTTCGCTTATCTTCCGCGCACAATTGGACTCTGCTTGTGTGTTCACTAGAAAGTTAGTGAAAATAAATCTGACTTTTTATGCGGAATTTAATGTGTTAAACTTATAAAACACTTTATTTGAAGGGCCCTATTTTAAAGTCGAACGCCCGGTATATGCTCCTACTTACTAGTCGCCCAGTTTAAAATCAAATATTAAAGATCTATAAAATTGTGTAATTGCATATAAAACGCAATTTTCATGCATCTTAAATATCGGCAAATTAATATGACTATCAGATACGGGTGATAATTATTTCCATATCATGTATAAGATCTTAAAAATTAAATTTATATTTATTTTTAATGTAATAAATTGGTAATTTGAGGCAATTTACCTTCTCCATCCGGTCATGGGTTTCCTCCGTAAATCCTCCTCGCTCAAGCCATAGAGCCCGATGCAGGCGAGGAACCAGGCCGTCACAATCAGGTAGCAGATCACGATTACTCGGAACGGAAGCAAGATTATGGTGAAGATCGCCGTCTGAAACAAGTGATTGTCTTGAAACTCATCCCGTATGACTGTTAATTTGTCAATTCTTACTATCTCTGCATTCGAAATAGTTTTAACAAAAAATGTTGCAAGAGAAACTGGAGTTCGTTACAATTATCTGCGAATCGTGTTACTTATCGCACATTTGCATCAATTGATTAATATAATTCAAATGAGCTTGAAGTATTTTAAATTAGAAAATGTATTCTATAATCGTTGATTCGTTTCTTTACTATATAGGTAATGGCACTGTCTCGGCGTACGGTTTATGAGCTGTCAATTGACTGTATAGTCTGTGACATTAGTGCTCTTGCGACTCTGTGGCATTAGAATGCAGATCCGATTCCTAGCTCGCTCTCCGCTACATGCCTCCGATGCCTAAACGTTTGTAAGCTGTTCTGTAAGCGTTTTAAAGGTATTCAAAATTATTTACCAAGTTTTTTTAGTGCTGATGGAGTTTTAACAAAATAAGTTATAACATGATATTATGATGTATACCAATATTTTTTTCAATTCTGTGTATACTAGAGATGCATCCGCATATATTACTACACTGTATATGTTGTAAGTTAAATACATAATCGCTAATATAACTATAGTAGATGTGTTACATAACATTGCTATATTACAGTATAATTTGAAGGAATAAGAAATGGAATTGTTATATTATAACTAAAGTTTTAACACGTTATTTAATTTGGACACGTCATTAAACATAATGACAATTGACATTACATTTTATTTCTATTTGTGACGTTTCAGTAACGGCACCAGTGATGTCATCGTCATCCGTTTACATTTATCAGTAAACAGATCTATGGAAAAATATGTTAAATGTTCGATAGATATGAGATCAACCAAATTGTACCGTCGCAATGCTGGTACCGTTTGCAACATTCTGTTACGATGAACTATTCGAGATAATATCGATCTTCGACAAAACTCGTAAATTGGAACAATTTTTAGGGTTCCGTGTCCAACGAGTAATTCTATAAACAACGGTTTTCTATTAACGTTGTTTATCCTTGTCGATGTCGACCGTCACCCGTGTACCCTTTATTACTAGCGGTACGCTTCGTCTTCGTCCGGGTAACGTATAGATTTACAACCAGTTTAGGGGTAAAATTAAAAAAAAAAACGCCCATATACATGTGCTTACATTTCTAACTAGCTCTGACTTGTGGTTTCACCCGCGTCAATTTGATGAAAAATTATATTTATATAATGTTGCTTTTTCAACTTGAATCGAATATTGTTCACTATTTCATTGATTTCAATTTTGTTATTGCGTAACACATTTTTATCAATTAAAATAAATATTTATAAATAAAAGTAGCCTAAGGTACTCCTCATAACATTAGCTGTCAGTGAAAGTCTCGTCAAAATCGATCCAGCCATTTCAGAGCCGGAACAAACAGACAAACTTCTAAAATTGTGTTTTTTGATGTCGGAACCGTATATCTTTTATATGTAGTTAGATAAAATAATAATCAAAAATTTTAATATATCTACTTTATTCAAAAGTGTTAGTAACACTTTTGAATTTACAACATTGTATTTTACATATTTTATATAATATTTAAATAATTACTAGCTGATGCTCGCGACTTCGTCTGCGATGTCTGTGATGTCGACGCCATAATAGCTATATGCATGCAAAGTCTCAACCCGATCTGTTTAAAATTGAAAAAGTTTCATTCAAACTTTCATCCCCTATTTAATCCCCCTGGGCGCAGAATTAATCAAAATCCTTTCTTAGCGGATGCCTACGTTATAACATCTACCTGCATGCGAAATTTCAGCCCAATCCGTCCAGTGGTTTGGGCTGTGCATTGATAGATCACTATGTCAGTCTGTCATCTTTAAGTTATATACATATGGATGCTGATAAGCAATAATGTGTCAACCCACAAAAACTCTAATTCGTAGATATTGATGTATTTAGATACTGCATCATCTATTTAACATTATTAAAAAAAAATGAAGTCATATAAACTAAATAAGTATTGTATTTTAAGTCCTATAGATTTCCTACCTCGGAACTATATGAACACAGTGATCTTCTCTCTGTAAGAAAACTATATATTCTACTCTCCATTTTAAAAATACATAAGTATATAAAATTTGACCCCAAAGTATTTACTAAAAGACGTAAAGATATTATACTGTCCCGTTCTATGACCCTCCCCGTAAAAACTAGTTTTGCTAGAAAACAATACCAACGACAAGCTTCTTATCTATACACTAAAATTAATCGAAAAGTAAACTTCTATGGTATGAACTTGTATAATTGTAAGAAAACGATTAAGGACTGGTTAAAAACATTAGATTACTATAAAACTGAAAAACTAATGGAAGTATTGGTATAAATATGACCAACAAAATATTGTACAACACATTCTAACACACGACATGCACTCATACACACGCACACTCATACACATACACACATACACACACACACACACACACATTCAGACAATTTAACTATGTATTTAATTTAATTGTTACTGTGTAAAAATATTCACGGATGAGTGAACTCTTGAAATTATTCTAAATATTCTTCTGCCTTGATCTACCTGTCTAATGTGGAAGAGCGGGGACTCCTAGCACAAGTTAATACCATTACTTAAAAGGAGCTCCCCAGCTGTATCTGCTTGTATCTAGGTATAAGTTACAGAAATAAAGAATTTTTATTTTTTTTATTTTTAAGTACGTAAAAAAGTTTCTTAATTCTTTGTTTCGAATTTCAAGTGCGTTCCTTATTTTGCAATTTTTACAATAATGTCAAATATTTGGAAAACTTTTTTTAGATACTATATTAAATATATCAACCTGCTTTTAATTCATCATAACTTTTATCAAAAAATAACAGAAAAAGTGGATATATACTCCTTCAAACATATTTATTAAGAATAGGTTTGACATGTTTAGACGCCATTTTCTCAAAATGAAGTCCGTGTGGCTTGACACAGTTTTGCTTATCAGCGTCCATATATAGTTAACACTACCAGGTTCGGAATGTAGTGTTCATTCCGATCCGGGGGTAGCGTGTCTAATAAACGACCCATTACTATCTACAATAATGTACCTACCATATTTTTTAAAAATATTTTCAGTTCTCTATTATATTAGTATAGATTCTTAGCGTAAAAGTAGGTTATGTTATGAACATAAATAATTAACAATTATATAAGTTAAACAGCCTATATCGCTTTAAAATATAGGCGCAAATATATTTGTGCATATTTAATGAACACGAGAATAGAGTCGTTATAATGTTATTAATACGACATTCAATATCGAATCGAAATGTGAAGGCAAACTGCAAATAACAACTTACAGATAATATAAATATTCTCAATTAAGACTACGTATGTATATATAATTTATGTGTGACGAGAATTTTAATTTGTATAAAAAAATCATCATAATATGTCTAAGTGTTTTGTAAAGACTTATTTTGCATTTCCTTGAGGGAATTTTTTTATATGATATTTTCAGTTTTTGTTAATAATAATCTACCTTACGGTAACCTAATCTATCTAACTGCAAATAATTTAAGTCTAATAATAAGAAAAATAAACATACTTATATATTTTATTAAAAAAATAATTTTATTTATTTATAATTAAAATCATTACGGAAATTTATTATTGCTATCAAAATGTTTATACTATAATTAATTCGTTCTATGATTTTGTCACTATTCCGGTATTTAAAAACACCATGAACCTCGCTAAGATCCTTGTGAGGACTTCATTGTATAATTTTATTGCATTACAAGTATTATATAATATCATATATGAAGGATATTTTTACGCCATTAATTTTGTGTTAACGTTTTTTTTTCTTATTATTTATATGATCTTATATTCCTTTATTTGTTAAATCAAATGTTGAATATATTCACATTATTATGGTAATTGGTACAAATTATTGCTCTCGGGTATATGGCTTACTTATGGTAAATTGTCTTTTTTCTGATATAAATTATACCTATACATTCAGGCATACGTGCAGGGCCGGTTTGAAAGTGGAGGCCCCGGGACAACAACGAATGAACAACGCTTTGGTAGGACCTAAAGGAATACTTCTAATCTATACTTCTTGGTGTAAACAATATACGTATTGTAAGTAAAAATGTAAAAGTTACGAAATTAGAATTTTTTTTTTCATAAAAATCTCTTTTGTGAAAACCCGGGGGCTGTAGTCCCGCATCTACTCACCTTAATCCGGTCCTGCTTGTATGAAATACCTAGCAGCACGCTAAATGGAAGTAAAACATTTTTAATGGCAAGACTGGACATACCATTCGGTTACACTCGCGACTTGTCAGCTCTTTCCGACTTAATGCTGTTGAACTCTTATCAAAGTAGTTTGGTTTTAAAAACAAAACAACGAACGTTACGTTCACGTTTTCATCTTGTTAAAAATCAAAAATCGAAAAAAAACTTTATTCAAGTTGGCTTTCACGAGAACTTTTGAATCGTCAATACATGAAAAAAAAACAAAAAGAAATTATATCAATAATAAACCTACCACCGGTTCGGAACGTAGATTCTACCGAGAAGAACCGACAAGAAACTCGATAGTTACTATTTTAAAATTTTGTCAATACAACACAGTTTATGATTACAAATTGATTATTTATCCTGTACTAAATTCAGCATATACTAAGCCCACGCATCTTTATCGTCAACGTAATCTTGTATAGAGTAATATGCTTTAGCTATTAGAGACTTATAACATATGACTTAAATCAATTCATCGCATTCATCAAACTGCAAACATTTCGGGATTTAATAACAAGAAGAGAGGTTAGCTAATATTCTTCTCGAGGAATACCAGGATGGGATATCGAGACCATAGAGGAAAGGTGGAAAGGATCACGTAAAAGCTGACTTGAGTAAGATAGGGGTGACTGCTGAGGTGGCGGCTGATATTGGAAGAGAGCATGTTGTGCCGTCCACATACAATGGGAACAAGACAAGGTAATGATGATAATAACAGAAAACTGACGTATAAATTTTATTGCTTAACTAGCTGGTGCTCGCGACTTCGTCTGCGATATCTATAATGTCTACGTCATAGTAGCTTTATGCTTGCAAAGTCTTAGCCCGATCAGTTTAAAATAGACAAAGTTTCGTACAAATTTTCAAACCCTATTTTATGACCTTGGGATTAGAATTAATAAAAATCGTTTCTTATCGAATGCATATGTCATAACATCTACCAACATGCCAAATTTTAGCCCGATCCGTCCAGTGGTTTGGGCTGTGCGTTGATAGATCACTATGTCAGTAAGTCACCTTTGAATTATATATACTATATTAAGATTTAAAAATGTTTTAAAATAATTTTTAGGTAAAATTTAATTAATACTAACATAATATTGCCTTTATAATAAAACATTATTATTATCTAGCTATATGTAGAATATCAGGTAATGATGATAAACAACATAAATTATGAATATTTCTTATGTTTAGTTTTTATTTATAAATAAAATTATCTTTTTACAACAATAAGGTTTTTATTACAACTTTTTTCTATGTTCAGGGTTTTAACCTTTACCATTAATTAATTATAATTAAATGATAATGTATTAGTTAATATTGAAAATACTTTGATATGACCTCCATTAAAATTATTATAATCGTTTTCGTCTTCTAAAGACTAAATCTCTATTTGATCTTTCGGCAGTCTAAAATAATAATTATAAATGAAAAATCAGCAACTTCCTTTTTAGGCGATAAAACAAAACCTTAGCATGATCGCGCTAAGGCATGCAAAAGCGAGTTTAAACTTAACACAAAAATCATTCTGATTTTTTGTAAAATATGGCGATGGGTACAGAAAGGTACATAGAGCACCTTTAATTCAGAAATACAGTTATACGGTTTACTTTATACAATTCGCGAGAGATAGAAAAATTATTTTTAGACCGTCGGCATAACAAAATATACATTAACGCGAGCTAAGCCGCGGATAAAAGCTAGTGTTTTATATAGGAGAAGTATAAAATTTAATATGGTACCTTTTCTTTTTCTAAAAATTAAGAAATTCGTAAAAGTATATCCAACAGATGGCTATCCTATCCGATATCGTCAGATGATATGGAAGACGTACAAAAGTCATCGCATAATTATAAACATACACTTTACCTCAATAAGTACGTATAAAATGAAAATTTTAAAAAAATATTCCTTCTTAATTTAAAAGGGTGTTTATAACATGGTGATTTGCGCATTTTTATATCTAGCATTAGTAATAATTAAAAAAAGCAAGTATAACTCTTTCTCTATATTAATAAACGGCAGTGCGTTTAGTTTTTTGTTATATTCCAAGTATAATTATAAAAAATAAAGGGTATTTTGAAAAGATAAATTCGAAATAAGAATCTATAACTACTTTGACCGATTAAAAGACAATTTCTCAAAACTAAGTTTCGGCCTTGCATCTTTAAGCTTTATTCAAGATATATTACATAACAAATCAAATAGTATAAACGTATCATATTTGTAGTTAAAGAATATAGACTTATGTCGCTTATTATTTGTATATAAAGTTCAAACGCGGCCTCGTTACCGGTGTGTATTATGCACAGATAATAAAGAAAGTTGAAAATTGTTCACTTAGATCGCCATTGACTGAGGGAAAGTTTTGTACGCCATAAAACGAACACAAACATAGTTAACTATAGGTGACCGCATGTGACATTATAATACCATAAGATGATGAAAATAAATATTTTCTATAACATCGATAACTTAATCCGAATAAATATCCGAATATTGATTTGAGGTTTTTTTTTAATACAACAAAGAACTACTTAGGAGTGGACTTAAAAAAAACCATTTCGAAGTCGATAAAAATATTAGATGTTGGCAGAATATATGGACGCTGATAAGCAATACGGTGTCAAGCCACACGGACTTCGTTTTGAGAAAATGGCGTTTAAAGATGTCAAACCTATTCTTAATAAATTTGTTTGAAGACGTATATATTCATCTTTTCTTGTCTATTTTGATGAAATGTATATTGAATCAAAAGCAGATAGATTTATTTAATATGTTATCTAATAATAGGTTTTTAACTATTTAAGATTATTTTATAAATTGCAAAATACGGAACGTACCTGAAATTCGAAGCATTGAGTTAAGAAACTTTTTCATACTTATTTAGTTTAGATGATTTGAATTTTTTTAAATAATGTTAAATAGGTGACGTAGTATCAAAATACATCAATATCTCCAAATTTGACATTTTGTTAGTTAACACATTATTGCTTATCAGCATTCATATTAGGATCAATGTTTGTATAATTATACCGGGAAATTAAAGTTTCTAAGCTATACATAGAATTGCTATAATAAGAAAGGCACATATTATTTAATATTACATAATAGTTCTTACAATTAGTAAAGGGAAATAAAGTCGTTCTACTCTACATATTTATATGTAAATACATTTAGGTATAAATGTCTGACGGTGTTTTTGGAATGAAATCGTTTTCCGTTCGCGAAATTAAAATTTTTAATAATTTAAAATTAAAGCGAAAAAAAAAATCATGTATATCCAAATACTTAATACCTAAAGATAATTTTAAGTAGGATTATCATTACTAACTATATAGGTACACACATTGTCTTGAATAATTTTTTCTTTAAATGTGGTTTCTATTCTACATTGCAATAATCTAAATTCTTTTTGTACAAATTTACTTAAAGTTGTAAAGAATTGTTTTAAGTCACTATCTACTACCATTAATAAAATCCATTTTAAAATGGTATTAAAACGTTTTTAAGCTTAAATCTATTCTAGTTGGAAATTAAATTCTGTAATAACTTACTATATAACCTTATAGCGTAAGTGATTATTCGAAATTTAAATTATTAGAATTTAATAAAATTACTAGAATTTAATATTTGTTTTAGTTAATGTAAAGTGGAATACATATTTTACGTCGCCTTGCCTCGTTCCAACAACGATTTTAGTGTTTTCATTCTGATTAAGTTTTGTTTACATTTTGTACAAGTTCTAAAAACAGAATATAATTATGTGGAGTAACATTTTTTATGACCTTTAAATAAAAACGAAATCTTAAATGTTGCAGACTGGAGAGAAGAATGATAAGCAACTTATGTTCCATGAAAGAAGCTCTTAAAGGATCGTGAATCTATTAAAGCAAGGAAATGGAATAAAAAATAATCTAATTTTAAAATCATTACGACACAACCCCCGATTCTCCTTATTTTGCCTTTTCGAGCCTGCGCAAACGAAACTTTTTTTATCCACGTTGTATTGAAATAATAAAAAAAATACTTTAATAAAATAATTCTTACCCTTATTTTGTCATATGTATTGTCTAATTCCAATTTATGAACAAATGGATTTAATATTTCGGCTCGCATACCATCAGGCGAGAAAGTGCCCGTTTCACTGTGCTTTTTCCCATTCATTTTCACAATATCACAACTTATACTAGCGTCCTAATATTTATTCAAACTGCACTGGATACACTCATTTTTCCTCACTATTTACCAATAAACTCAATATACTAACGCGTAATTATTGTTTCGCAGCGGAATATAAATCGAAATCAATCGCGAAAGAAATCGACGTCCTCTTTACATCAAGAGTAGACGAAAACTGATTGTTTTCATACATCACACGATGAAATTGAAATCAAATAAACAAGACGTTTTCCAAAGAAATCTCATACGCTATTGGATTATTCTTTGACAGTTACTTCAACAAAGAGAACAAACGAATGAATTTTATTGCCAGATTTAAAAATATTTTATAATATTTTTAGGTAAAAAAATAATTAACACTAATATTGCCCTCATATTATATAAAAATAAATTATCTAGCTAGATGTAGAATATCATGATAAAGAATATTATAGATGTGTGGAATATAATAAAAAGCTACAAATACAGGCCGCTATAAATTGAACTCTAACGGTTGTAAAGAAAAACTTCGAAATCCCACATCCGTCCAATACACCTCAAAGAACTTTCGTTTAATAAGAAGAGGTCAAAATTGATTACAATTTGAGATCTATTATTAGCGAGAAAGTAATTTTCTTCAATGAGTTAAATGGTTTATGCAATAAACAGAAAAAATACCTAATAAACATTTTAAAGTATATTATTATAATAAGTAACTCATAAAATCATTATATGCAATTCACGGAGTTAGTCAAAGGGTTACGCTTTTTTCAACAAAACTATGTTAACTACCAGAATTATAATATTTATTATTATTAATTTTTAGAGATAGAAAGTTTACCTTGTTTTTTAAAGGAAAACTACTAGAAAAACAAAACATTGTAACAATACAATTTTAAAGTTGCAATAACTAATTTATGTACATATCAATACCAAAGTAATCAATACGTTACAACGAATACCATGTATGTAGTAAAAAACAAAAAAAAGCGCTAAAAATGGAGTGGTACTATTTTCCTTTTGTTTGAAACTAAAATATCAGCAAAGCTTAAAACTTATTTTATTAGTTTTTGTATTTTCTCTTAAATTAAAATTACTACCATTCAAAATTTAAAATATGGCACATATCAAACATATATGTATTGTTATAAAATATCATTGATTAAGGATTAATATTAAAGGGATTTCATAATTTTGTATTGGCAGCACTGGTATCAAAATATTTTAATCTGTGGGTTTAATTGACATTTGCTTCTCAAGGAAAAAATCTTTAATTTTATTTATGTTATAACTCGTTGTTTCTTGAGAATGTAAAAAGAATATGCTTTATTATATATATAATGGAAGCTAAAATACAGAAGCAAATCATTGATTATTTTTCTTTTTTCGAAGAATTCTTCAATACGTCCAAAACGTGCTTGAAAATCTGCCAGAACTGCGCAACATCTATTAATAAATTGATTCATCGTTGCAAAAATATCAAAGAGTAAGAAGAAATACAATTTTTATAACAATAATATTTTAAATAATTTAATTCAAATTGGCGTCATTTATAACTTTATTTCACAGGGCAAATTTGACAGCAACACCACTTGAAAAATTTAACGGGTTACAAAGAAAATTGTTATCGGCTTTACATAACCTAATATCTAAAGAAGTTCTGGAAATTCAAACGCAACGGTGAGTTGTTACCTTTATCGATAAAACACTATATCAATTACGATCCAAAGGTATGTTTTATTCCACCAAACTTGTCATAATTACACTAACTGATGAAACAATAATGGTGGCAGATTGTTGAACTTTTTTTCCTTTATAGTCTTTATAATACTTGAATTGATATACAATTTTACCAATCTTTATTATGGTGTAATAATCATTCAGTATTATCAGATTAAACTATCTATGTTTAGTCTTAATTTTATTTAAGTATAAACTTAAAAAAAAAAACAAATATTCATAGAATAATGATTAAGACGATTTATTAATAATAAAGACAAATTCTTATGTAAATTACAGATTAGTAGTTGAAGAATCCTTTGAGAAAATTTGCAATAAATACAAAAGTTTGTTGGAAAGTTGTAAAGAGATTGATTTATCACAAGCAACATTACTTATTAAAGGAACACCTCTCCAACCACCTTTACAACAGTTGCTTGAGTTTGCAGAAGAAACAATTACGTTTGGGAGTCAAATCTGTGCTCAAATTGAGACATCATTAGATGTGTTATCTTTTAAAGCACTTGACATAAAATCTCTAGGCGATAACTTTAAAATACTAACCGACTGGCTAAAGAAAATACCAGAAATAATAGCTTATACATCATTTTGCTCAGAAAATATAATTCCATAATTCAAATATGGATCTCCTAGGCTCTATTTTGAATTCTATGCAAAAGCCCCCAACTACAAGCGAGGCTCAGAAGAAAGCCATCAAAAAACACAAGGAAGCATTAGAACAAAAGCAGAAAGAAGAAAAGAATATTTTAAATAAATTTTGTAAACGCATAGAAGAGAAAATTAGTGACTTTATAATAGATGGCACAAAGCCATACTTACAATTTGATCCCATGGATCAAATGTACAGATCTGTTATACGAGATGTCGCAACCACTGCCGGGGCTCAAGTATACTCATTTGGACAAGAAGGAATTGATAGATATTGTGTTGTGTACTTAAAGGATAAGGGACCATCAGAAGATGAACTAACAGTACGACGAGCTGGTGGAATTTGGGACGAAGAAAAGGCAGCAGAAATGGCGCAAAGACGTTTAGAAATGGAAAAGCAAGCAGCCTTAGATAATGAGGAAGAGAAAAGTAGAAAGCGTAAGCATGGTAAAGAAGAATTAAGTGGGACGTTTTATAAGCAAAAATATGCCCATTTAATAGGTCAAGAAGCAGCAATAGATGCAGCTCAGAAAACGAATATGAATAAAAGTTACGGTGAGGTGCCGAGTGAGAATAAAAAAGATTTACGTTCCATAGAGCAAACAATGGCTGATATTAGAGCAAAGAAAGTTAAAAAGGCTGAAACTGAAAGATATGGGGATGGGGAAGGCAGTGTTTGACTTTCATTCACCTACGATAGCTATACTTGTAATTAAATTTATTAACTTCTAATTATGTAACATTAAGGTTCAAATTATCAATTTCTTTTTTTAGAAGAATTTTTTATTGTTTTAATTAACCCATAAATGAGCACTGTGGTTTTAACGACAAAATAATAACATTTTGTATGTGTAGAATGATGCATACTGTTTACAAATGCTTTTTTATGTTCTAAATAATATTGTGATATTTTGTTTATAAAATAAGTTATAATCTCCAGAAATCAATTGGCAATACTGAGTATCACAAATATCATTTAGATTTTTCGAAAAAAAAAAATACACATTTGAGGGTTAATTTTTCTTATATTCTTTTTGTTATCTGAGTACATGTCGAGATAAAATTCCTAGCAATAATATTGATGATGTGAAATGTTTTCGGTGAAATGAATGGTGCTGTATTGTTTGCGAGAATACTATCCTGTATCATTTTTACTGTTATTGAATTAATTTCTTATGTATTACGAAAATAAGCAATGTTGAAAATTTCACATAATTAATAAGACTGTATAATAATCATGTATGTAGCATAGATTAAATTATAAATTTCGCTTAGAACTTGTTATACTAAAAAAATTAATTCCTCGATTTTGATTATTATTAAGATTATCGTAGTTTTAAATAGCAATGGTAGGTCTTATGTGAAATATAATTCAAATGTGGCTTCTAACACCCTATTCTCACAGGAGCAACTAAAAGCTATGTATTTGTTTGTCGTATTTACCTTCTCAGTTTTTTACTTTCTAACAGGGCCTCATATTCTTCCCCCGTTTTTCATATGGATTAACCTCTCGAATGCCGATGCCGATGACCTATCCTCGCATCTTATTAAATCTGCTGGAATGTGTATCTGGGTCCCAATAACTTTTTTCTTTATAAGCTATCATTAAAATAAACTGTTATTGATTTCAAATCAATACTAAAAAACTTAAGTAATGATATGTCTATATAATAAAAATACCTCTTTTAAAATACCTTCAATATTTTTTTATGATATAGTGTTACACGCAGCCCCGTATAACTGATATTTTGCGGCATGCAGAGAAACATTTTATTGGTCGCGGCGTTCAAGGGGTTAAGACTGTCTTGTGCATCGATACAGAGTATTTATGTTAAATATAAAAAAAATTAAATTCATTATTCGACTTATCGGGTATTAGGAACTATGTAGCATAGTTATGTAAACATTATATGCTTGTAACATCTTTACCAGCATAACTATACAGTTAGACCTACCATTAGCATAGTGATTACTTCTGACTTGGGTTCCGAGTGCGAGTCGCTCGAGACAACTAATTTACGCAATGTCATGTCATCATATAATGTGTTACTAGATTCCCATCAAATAAGATGTAAGTAGAGGCCAGTAATCAGACATTAATTGATAATTTAAAACATATAGTGCACATAGGAAATGACATAATTTTATAGTATTGCCGAAATATCAAATTTGTATATTAGACAACGCCAAATTCTTAATAGAATAAAAGATAAACAAATATTATTTTTCTACAACGGACCATAGACACACGTTATTTTAAGCAAGGATACTTAATTTTTTTTTGTGATTATTGTGTTTTTGTTATGTAGAAACAAGATGATTATTTTTTTTTTGTCATAATGGAATGATTAAAATAACACACATTAAAAATATACAATTTGGGTACTTAAAAGTTTAATCAAAATGGTAGACATAAGTATATTTATAGTTAATGGTACTATGAGATATCTTGATAAAAAATAATCCGAAAATTGTTTCAAATAAGGTAGTAATATAATCTAGGTAATTTCTAAAAATCTGTCTTTTTTCTGTGTATCATCGTCATACGGTTTTTTTTCATAATAAAAAAAAACTATTATGTGTACCTGATGTTAGGTTCAAATGTAAGTAGTTTAACTTCTGGATGTAATAATATCGAAATAAAATATTCTAAAATATAAATGCATTTTATTTTTATCTATTATTCCTTATCGTAATTGGTGAATCGCCATTATATTGTGAAAAACCGGAAACATCTCACGTTTCCGTCAAAAGGATCTTCCTTCTTACACTATTCTTCGCATTTTTCCGTCTGTAAAAATTAAAAGTTTAAAACTGTGTGGTATAATTTTGAGATATTCTGAGGTATCACTGACGACAACTCAATCTCAGGAGATCGGCATGAAGTAGCTGCGTTTCGTTTGGTGAGTGAGAAATTCGGAAGCCTAACCCCCTTCCCCATCCCTATATATAGTTCCTATTCCATTTCATCTTATTCCGTTTAGCTGAAAACGCATTTGAGAATTTTCTAGTATTGCAAACGTTTTATTGATCACTCAACAACCCGTCTGCTCAACTGTTTTTATAATATAAAATATATAAGAATAAGATAATTGATTATTTCAAACATTGACAAATACAATTTTTTTTTGTTTTCAAATAAGATAACTAAAACGTAAACATTCGGTCAACGGTCGACATGTCTGAATTAAATAAAACAAAAACATTTTTTAAACGTTTATTTACCATCAACACGCAATAGATAGACAAAATTTACAATAGGTACACAAAACAACAAGTAGGTAACCATTACATTACATTTAAGGGATTAATATGGTTATTTGAGTTTATTGTCTATACCTCTCTTGGAGTCTACTTATATTAACTTTAAATAACATATTTGTTACACTTAAATATGAAAAAGTTCTGAAAACAATCATCAATTTTTTTCGACTATAAGTACATGAGCAAAGGAAGTATGTTCTATGCACGGATAAAAATATAATTGTGTATATAAACTATTTTAAACTCAAAAACAACCGCATTTAATCGAAATTTAATCCAACATACTGAATTCAATTCAATTTAATTCTTTGGTTTTTTGGCTTTAATACTGGTTTACGTAACCAGCGACCACCACGATATCATTTTTAATTGGACGTAGTTTAGCAGAAAGGACTCAATCCACACTTTGGTCAAAAATGAGTTATATATACCAAAGAGGTCCTAAAGGTTGGTTCTTTCACTCAGCAAAAAAGATACGTGCTACTACCATAAGTATGATTTTTTAATGACGCGAACCAACCCACATAAGGACGGGTATTTTCCTTCAAACCACTAAAACACTAGCAGAAACGGCTCAAACCAACATTTTTCCCAATAACTCGGAAATAATTTGGTCTTTCTTACTGCAACTGTTGTATATTTTGTCATTACGTGATAATAATTCAAAATATTCCAAATTCTAAATCATTGGAGCAATACACACCTAAACTTAAAACCTCAATAACTCAGAAATAACATATTGTGGGTTGAGTCCTTACTGCTAAACTACGTCCAATTGACGCCATTTTATACTGGTGTGTCAATATGACTGTGACGTCACCAATATCACTGGCTTGTATGCTGCGCTAAAAACCAAAACACATATTTTTACAGAATATCTTTTGTTTGATAAAAGCTACAGCATATTATAGATCTAATTTCTTAATACTTTTAACAACCGCCTTTTAACGGTATAGTGATTAAATTTAAATAATTACTGGAAAATAGAAGGAAAAAGACAGTCGGAATAACAATTGGATAATTGTTTTCAAAAACCCTTATACCTTTCTACTATTATATTAACTTGTGCGAGATTCTAAACATGTGATGACAGAATGATATTCAATTAAGTTTGGCATATTATTGTCATAAAGTTGCATTATGGCATTCTTACAAGTATTAAGACTATGTTTAAATAAACATGGGGTGTGTTCCGAAATACAAAGCAACGAAATCCTGAATTGACATATTTACACATGTAACGAGATATTTAGGATAGTCTAGTACAATATTCAGCGCCGATGAAGGGTGTCATTGAATGACTAGCGTGCTGCATTGTATTTCAGAACATATCCATTGTCTACAGATCAGTGGACTTCAATATTATTGTCAAGTTCCATTTAAAATCTATAGTATGTTACAACAGTTAGTATATATTATAATAAATATACTCTGAAATCGTTTTTTTTTTTTGTATATAAAGTAGCAACCCGTTTCAATTCCACTTCCAGATGAAGGCATTCTCGGAGAAATAGTAAAATCCATTATGTTACTTTGGTAGCGGATTTACAATTCTCTGTATTTTCTTCTAAACATTATCTCTAGATGTTATTTTATTTTATTACCGAACCTTAGCACATTTTTTTTTTAAAGTTCATAAATGTTGCCTCTGATTAAATCAAATCCACATTAGTTTTACTTCATCTTTAGTTCACGTTAGTTTCATGAGTATTACAATAATATTTCACTACAAAACCAATCGTAGGTTATTAACTCGTCATAATAATCTCCATAAAATTACAAGTGCGATTTGATAATTAATTGACATTATACGAATAACATCGAAAGCCATGTCAATTGTATTATAAGCGAGAATTACATTTAAACATTTTGCTCTCAGATTTTCATTAAGATTGGCCGAAGTTATATCTTACTTGAAAGAATTTACTTTCAGTGCCTTTTTTATGACACATTCACAGCTTTCGTCACTGCTTACAACGTTGCTGTTACTAAGCGGCAGAGTTGTTTTATATCGCTCTCGAGAGTAAAACTTACAAATGTAACTCCCGCCTAATTAAAAATCTACTAGCATAAAGCTATAACTATATAACAAGATCGTATGAACAATCGGGACGCTAAATATTGGCAAATATGGCCGAAACATAGCCGATAGAATACAAACAATATAAGCTTACGTCTACCTTATAATATCATAAGATATAATTTTCGTTTCCAATAAAATTATTAATTGAATACATTATCAAAAATACATACTCATAAAACGGTTAAATTCCTTTTCTTTCGTCTTTTATTGGTATTTTGTATGTTACTGCTTAAATTTTTATTTTATCCTATCCAATATTTGGATTCCAGGACATACAGGGAAATTGTCGGACACAATCGGGCCTATCTATAATAAAACTATCTAAATTAAATGTGAATAGACAAATCGACTGCGATATATGAATTGGGATTTGGGATATATAAAAATTGAAACATATTAAATGTTGTATTTTATAGAAATAGAAACCAGCATATAATACATTTATTATTATAATGACAAATTTCACCTATCAAGCAGTACGATGATGAAAACGTTACAGTTATATTTATTTACGATCGTATTCAATTCAGTGCAATTCTTGGCATAAATGGCTTTTAGTTATGGCGATCGTTTTCAGCTGGTGATAGTGAGTAAGTTTGACAGTCAAAAAGTTTCCAAGTATGACAGCTGTAGCGTGGAAACAAAACTTTACTAGACACTTACGAAACACTTTATATTTAAAATTATTTATAAATTCTTTCTCAACCGGATAAAGTACCTTTTTACGTATCAACACGACCCACGTTGGGCGCCAAACGTACTCGCGCCATCTCACTAAATGGGGCACGTGTGATAGTCGATCCGTTAAGGATATAAGCATATTTATCAGAATCGATTAACTTTTTATTCGAAAAAAATATTTAAAGAGACATCGGAAGCATCATTAATCGGATCGGAACACATCGAAAATTACAATTGCGTATCTTCATATAAAACAGCTATTTTTTACGAAAAAAAATGTGAATCGATGTTGATGTATTTAAACCCTACATCGTCGCTCTAGGGATGTAACTTTATACCTACCGTTAAATAGTTTAAACGATAGAGCTTATGTTTAATTTCACAGTTATTATTGTCCGACATTACTCTGGGTGAACTACATAGGTTATGGTGTTAAAATTTCGTCTATACCTCATACATATGTATTTTTTTATAATTTTATTGATAACGTAACAATCCGTATTATAAATAAATTTTAGTGCTCTCAAATAAATATCGATTGACTCTATTTTGGTTTTGAATGCATACCATATTTAATATTAACTCGTTGGTGTAGTTTTTTATTCCTGTTTTTAAAACAATAAAAATTACACCAAAATAAGTTAAAATAAACATTGAAAATTGTTAAGCTATTATTTTTTTAAGAATTTTCAAAATTACTTACTATGTAAAAATGTAAACATAGCACATTTAACGTAAATTAATAATAGTACGTTCTACATAAGTTATTATTTTAAAATATGTACAAAAAACCCGCAATTCGCAAATTAATCAATAAAAATATTCACAGCTATGACGGCTACATACTAAATATATTATATACTTAGCATTATTACATACAAATGAATATTTTATCGCTACATATAAGAAAAGTATGTATTATATAAAAAAAAACCCTGAGCGTGCATGTCTTTATATTAGAGATAGAATTTCGAAATTTCATTTCATTTCAATTTCTATATATAATAAACTATTCATCTACATAAAACCGCTCGAAACTAGAGCTAACTAGTTAGTAAATAATTTAAAAACAGTCAGATAATTATAATATACAACATAACTATATTGATTCACGATAGTATATGTCGCTGGTTTACAAGAATATCGTAGTTATTCAAAATTCTAACAAATAGAACTAAATATGTCAAAAGACCATAAAGCTTTGATGTTTTATCATGAATAGAGTTACGATGATGAATTTTCGTTAAATCAATAAAGTTATAACATCAAGAGATCGTTTAAATTTTGCAGCTATGCACCAAAACATTAATAAAGAAATTAAAAAACCCCATTCCCTAAAATTCATAATTTTTAGTAGCATCGATATCCTTGAAAAGCAGCGATGTCTCAAAAGTCAACAACAAATACTTTATCACATGAAATGTATGCTTAATATGATATATTTTTATTTAATTCTATATTTTGTATTGTCTTAACTTTTTGCGTTTATTGTCATTATGGTTTATTATTTATTTCAACTAAAATCTTCTAAAAGTACATAGATATATAATTTCAATAATTTATTGATAAACAGATTTACAAAATCGTATTATATTGTTATTGTCATTTTTATATCTCTATGTAAATAATTTTATTATATTCATCACGAAAGTAAAAAAAAAAATAAAAAAATAGTAATTGTTTAGATACGCCTTTTTATACAAAGTTATTTAAATATGCAAAATATATTTTCTAAAAATGCATTAAATGTGTAAAAAATCATACATTCCAATTTCATACATATTAAAAATCCGAAGCTAAAAACAACAATTATATTAGGTACTTCGTTAAATAAACGTGTGTCACTTTTTGTTATTTTACCTAAATATTGATTGTAGGTAATATTTTTAAAATTATAATTTTGTTACCGAGTAGAATGTGATTTAATTCAACAAAAATAAACACAACGCAATGATATTTTATAGATATGTTACGTTCATACAGACGTTAAAATCTGTACCTATTTCTAACTTTAACATGAATTTAAGAGTTCAATTGGCTGGCTAGGCCAAAGGAGTTTTTATCTGTCATACTCAGTCGCTAGCTGGTTGCTAGGCAACGTCGTCCAAAGCTGTCGGCATACAGGATGCCAAATCCATGAGCTTATAACATATCTAACTTTATTTAATTTCACTGCAAGGGCGGATCCAGCTTCGCCTCCAGGGGGTCACCTAGTTTTGGTCAAGTCACAAGAAGTAATTATGGACGTGGAGAAGTGCCAGACGGGTTAAACGTTTCTCAGTCATACAAATTATATTAAATTAATGAAATATTAAAGGTACTTACATAAAATTTATATTGTGACAAAAAATATAAAAATCATGTTAATCATCATCATGTTTAACAATTATAATTAGTGCTCTACCTAAGTCTTGGACCCAACCCAGGGGGGGGGGGTCATGACCCCTTGACCCTCCCCCTAGATCCGCCCTTGTTTCACTGATGTAACGTTATAAATACAAAGTTATTTTTTTATAATGATTGAACATCAATGCCTATCAATTATATGTGCTAATAAACATTTAGTTCCTATATGGTTTTATCTTTAAAAACACATTTACTTTCGTCTAAGCCTTTCTGCGATTTTATCTATTCCAAAGTCATTTATGTGCGTTCGGTTTCATACTCTACATCATTATGAATTACTCTATATATTACTATTTTAGTGCCTGCTGGCTGGTGCACATTCTCTCAGAAGTTAATTGTATACTCATTATTAAAATCTTTTCGAAGAACGACACATAAGGGGGACATCGATAGTATCTTTGTATATACCACAGTGTTTCTGCGAAAGTGTAAGAATAACGATAAATATTAGTAGATATTAAAAAATATTTACTGGAAATATAAGGTCTCATAGATATGAAAATGCAATTTGATATGAACGTTTTGTTTAAACAATAGTGATATTTCGAAAACGAATTTTAAAAAACGGTCATTGAAATGTATACGAATTTAAATTTTACTATTTAAATATTACTTATCAAATCATCAGCCAGTGAATTCAACAAATGAGACACTAGACTGAAAAATGAAAATAAAATTACTATAGAAAAATGATATTTCAGAGTGATATGTTGTTAACGGATTCAACTGATCACCATTTAATCTACTCCTCATCATCTGTCTCGCAGCATCCCGGCCAGCAGCAACCCTCGGTGCCGTCAGGTCTGGTGCAGAACAACAAAGTCTCAATGGTTGAAACTGGTCTAGGTTCTATTCCGTGGAAGTCACGCAGGTCTTCAGCAGGAAACCAAGCGCGTTCCTCGTCATCAATGATCGGAATTCCGAAATACCTGAAACAAGTTAAATAAAATCGCAAGGTCGGGAAATAAAAAAGGTATTACTACCATTAGTTATCGCTCCAAATGACACACGTTAGCGCACCAATGCCCCTAATAAATATAATAATTTGACAGACACGTTGGCGCAGTGGTCACTGCAACTGATTGTAGCGGTCGCGGGTTCGATCTCCGCTCACGGCAAATGTCTGTATTGGCCATACGGATTACGGTTGTGTATTTTTCCGGACCCCCGACACAAGGTCACAAGATCTTAATGGGGGCCTTTGAGTGTGATATGTTTATTTATTTATTTAATTTTCTCATAATAATACAAAACGAGACAAAATTACCTGCAAATCGCCAATCCAGGAATCCACAGCACAGAAGCCAGTACAAGAACAAGCACCAACAGAACTGCCCATACCGGCCAAGGTTTCCTGACTGTATCTCCTTCAGAACTGATCCAAGCGTCATACCCCGAGCCTTCCATAGCCAACTCCGCGAACGAGGATATGAGGATAGACAACATGGCCAGGGGAGAGAGATATTTCCAGCAAATCATCCAGTATATCCCAGGTCGTTGACCAGTCATCAACTCTATATCATCGGCAAATCTGCAATGAAGATGGTTTTAATTATTTAAATTTAAAAGTTTTAAATGTAACGGTTCTTTCTTTGAAAATCTTATGAATACCATCCGAAACGTATAAAATGATCGTCTCAACGGTAGCAATTGTTTCAGTGTATTGAATGGGAGAACAACAATTCTATTAAAGTAACTAATTTTTTTCTGTAAAAATAATACAATAAAAGTATCCAGATAACTTCAAAATGTGTATTCGAAACAGCTTCATTATTTTTGCAAGTGTATAAATTTCTAAATGTAAATTGAGCCCCATTTCCAATATAAATTGAAATCATAATCCAATTGAAATGATTATAATCCTAGTTAATGCTGATGGACCCGATAAGATCGGTTGATAAAACTAAAGCCGTAATAAAATGAAAGGATTTAAATTTTAACAAAAGGCTCACCAATAAAATCAAATAAACTTTAATTATATAAATCGTTACACGTGTTTCCAACATTCGATGATTGGTTACTAACATTGATATACAAAATAGCTTTCAGCCAGCTCATCCTTAATGAAAACCCTTTAGACAAAATGTCATTTAATTCTAAAAGGTCCCTCCAAAGTTTCGCCCCGAATACTAATTATCGTTGAAATTCTGTCTTTAGAAGACGATGGCCCAACTAATTTTCTACTCGCAGTTCGAAAATTTTTAACGAACTAATTTTTGTATTGAAATTTAAATTTTCTAACAAATGTAAAATGTTAAATGTTGGCCATTCAACGGGGTAATGCTGCCACTATTTTAGAAACTTTACCTAAATGCAGTGGCTTGAATGAGGTCTGCAATCTTTTGTAATAAATTATCCTTATGTATAATATGTTTTTTTAGTATTAATTGACTTTAGTATATTGCTCAATTTGTAATTATTGTAAATATTTATTTTTACCAAAATTACGTGTTAATGTTAAACTACGTACGAATTCGAGACTCATTCTACACGGATTGGCTCGAAAGGGAACCACAATAGTTTAGTATAAGATGATCGAGAGAGCTAGAAGACACCCTTCACCTGTTCTTACCTACCTCACCCATTATCCCTTAATGTTACCTTCAAAGCAAAATATTTGCGATTCCTTTGAAGTTTGAAATATTCATGAGCGGCGAAAATTACCAAAACATCCGGAGACTAACCTACTTATTTACTGAGTGTCTATTTTTTATAAACAAAAAAAAAACATAATTATCACTCACCTCTTAACTCCATACACATACGCGATGCCGACACATTCGAAGAAGGCGATAATTAGCAATGGGAAATTACCACTATACATGTCAAATAGCAGAAATATGTAGCTGCCAGCGCCATGAGCAAATCCCATTGACAATAAACAGCAAATGAGGCATAACCCTCCAGTTAGATACTCCTTGCGAAGGTTCGGGAACAGCTTCATGTCCACAATAGAAGTGACCACGCCTTCCAAAGTCCCGAACTGTGAGTCGATTCCGAGGGTAAAAAGCATCAGGAAGAAGAGAACTGACCAAAATTGGGCGCCAGGAAATTGGTTGATCGCTTCCGTGAATATAATAAATGCTAGGCCAGTGCCAGAAGCAGTCTGTGGAAAAGAATAAAATTTATGTTAGTAGAAATCAATGATATATGTACGTATATCATCATCTGCCCAGCGTTTTTCCCGGTTATACTAGGGTCTGCTTATTATTCCAGTCCAGATATGACAAGTTATTGATTTTTACACAGAGCGACTGCCATCGGATCTCTGCAACCCCTGAGGGCAAGCCAATAACCATTTAGACTAGAATAATATCCCTAATAAGACCTAAGATCCCTAATAAGAGTGACGATCATTATCATAATGATTGCGATAACAACCGGAACCGGCAGATTTACGTTCTCTCCGAGGCACGGTGGATATCTACCCCGAGTGGGGATCAAACCCGCAACCGTCGTTAGAGGTTCATTCAGTACCATTCCACCAGAGCGGTCGTCGTAAAGCTTAAAATATTGTTTGCTTGTTTATACGACCTTATCTCCAGTATTACGTATCCGATTAAAAAACATTTTCCGTTTAATGGACTATCATTTACTGAATCAGGCTATAAAACATTACGGTTCATAAGAGCGGAGCAGTGACAAATAACATAAGTATCGAAATTAGTGGCGGGTAAAATAGCCTAGCACATTTGCTCGTATTTAGTTACGAAAACGTGAAGTAATTTAGTCTCTTGAAATCTCGACATGGAGACTGATGAACTACTTCTAAAAATATAGTCTCAATTCTGTATATTGACAATGTTGAAAAGAAGCAGATGAAGATTATGGGTTGCAAAAATACTTTTTTCATCAAACGCAATTAGAAGTTAAAGAAAACGAACAATATTTTTAATAGTAAATAATAATAACAAATAATGAAATCAAGAGGTCTCCCGTTATTGATTCAAGCTTAATCCTCCACGCCCACTGCATTGCGAGTTGGACATTAAAATGTATTGGCCGTTTTTAAATATCCACACATGAATATATCTTTTCTCGCCCACAACGAGCATGATTGTTGACACAAGAGCACTTAAAACTCATTGCCATTTGACAGAAATTGTACCAGAAACACTGAATTTAGGAGCCATTAAGCCATCTCAGCGTAAATCGTTCGAAACTTTTGTAAATAGGTACTAGTCGCTTCTTATAGTTTCGCTGGCGTTTAAATTGGTTTCGAAATTGTTTGAAGTTTATAGTTCATCGCTTTGCTTTTATGAGTTGCAGTGTGATATTTTATAGCATTTAATCTTTCATAGTATAAGGTTATATAAAAGCCTGCACAGACGAATAACAATTTTCAGGATACTTACTTTCCATTAGAACCAATACAAATTTAACACATAAATCATACGATTGACTAAAAGTACAAAGAAATATCTCTAAAAACGGTTTTATTTTGTGATGAACAAAAATAACACAGACAAATGTCTCTCGTCTATGCAAGCCATAACGTGACAATAATTTTTTAAATCGAACATAAACAAAAAATAGTTTAACGTTTTTAAACAGGGATTTAGAGAGACCAAACTATTTCTTTAATATATATTTGTAAAAAGATATATCATTAAAGTAATAAATACCGTAGTGTGGCTAACTTATGTTTATAATTGGTTTACATTCTCTTATTATTCGTTAATACCCTTTTATGTATCGATGCGATGATAATATGTTAATTAAAACAAGTAAGTGGAAGCTTGTGGTGTTACTTGCGGCTGGTACATTAACGATCCAATTTATTCTATAGATATTGTTACGCAGTATGTTACCAGATTTATTCATTACCGATTTTATTAATATCGTATTATTTTAGTTTATAAAACTTACATTATCAAGTTCCTTCTGCAAATCACATTCTGGTAGATTTGGCATCACTAAATTCGTCAAGTTACCATTTAAATCAACCGCAATACTTTGCCCAGCTTCAGGAAATGCCATGGACTTGTATGCTGGTCCAAACACTTCTAGCAGAGTATCATTTCTTAAGCGCAAGCAATTCTCATAGACCATTGTAGCTTTGAATCCAATAATTGAAAAGACTACGATGCCAGCAAACATAGATGTTAGGCAGTTCGTCATGGATACCATAATTGCATCTCTGTAGCAATTATTGTCGACTGGATTGTAAGAGCTGAAGGCGATGAGTCCACCGAACGCCAAGCCAAGTGAAAAGAAAATCTGAGTGCCAGCCTCGAGCCAGACAACTGGATCCAATATCCTTTGCCATTTTGGGGTGAATAGATGTATCAGCCCATCACTCATACCCTTTAAAGTAATTCCTCTAAAGAAGAAGATAACGAGAACGATATAAGGGAATGTGGCGGTGACGTAGACAACCTTTCCGGAAGATGCTATGCCTTTTATCATGCACATGTAGACCAATATCCAGGCGATGATCAAAGCTAACGCGACTTTGTAATTAAAAGTCTCCGGGTAGTTGATGTCTTCTGAAATCTGAAGCGTTGTTCTGTACCAAAAGTACTGAGTGGGGCTGCTGACCTGTAACAATGAAAAGGTTATTGGACATTTAATTTCATTGTTCAACTGTTCAAATAAGTCAGAATATTTATAGAACAAGGCGCAGACGTCTGTAAAGATAAATACAATTTTCGAGCAAGGCTACTAATAAAATATACCCAATTTGATTTAGTTTATTAGAGAACATTTTTATGCCGTCCATAAATAACTGAATAATTACTTGGTACATTTTATTTTTTAAGGTATGTACATAAAAATACTCAGTATAAATTTTTATTTGAAAAATGAATGAAACTATTTTAAACTGTGTTTTACTTCACGCTGAATTCATTAGAATCTGGTTTACTTTATTTTATCGTATACGTTTATTTTCTCGCCGATAGCGTATATACGCTATATAGTTGTAGGAGCGAGTTCACAAACACGATAATTTGATTCCGAATCCAGTAAAACACCGACAAAATAATCAATCTGTTTTCCATGTCTATTTTATCGGATACGTTTTTATTCCGCAAAAGCGTATGTTATCTGAACGAGTTCGTACACTCGAAAATGTTCCGGATCCATTAAAAACACGATATGACCTGTTAAAAATGATCAAGAAGAGTGTATTAAAAAACGGCCTAAAGAAACCCCTTTATTAGTGTCTGTACGAATGAGCACTTATTAAAACAATATTATATCTTTTCGCGATGTTCAAGCATCGATTTAGACATTTTATTGCATACTTAGGTGTGACAAGAAAAGGTAGTAAAACTAAAACCTAATACAAATAACGATAGAAATATCACAATTATCAAATAAATACGAACAAAATCACAAGCAAATGCTTATAATATATATATATATTTTAAATGTACTAATAACGTCCTTTTCAATGATACCTACGGTATATTTATCTAATTTTTATTTTTTAATAAAGTACTTTAAGTCCGCTTGATACCGCCGATTTAGTGACACGTCATATAACCAGCGGATTATAAAGACGCTTCTAACGAAATCTCATTTATCCAGTTCTGATAAGTAGTTTATGAAGTAACAAAAGCTTGTCAAAATATAACCCTCCTTTGACTTTTCTGTAGTCGGGTAAAAGTGTTACAACAATACCAGAAACAGAAAGCACTCCGTGAATAAGTATTTCGCTTACCTATGAAGGTTCATGAGATACAATACGAGGAAGCTTATTAATAGGAAACCTTTGTGTAAAGAAAAGGCTTATTCTTACATTTGTAATTGTAGTACAAATTGACGCGTAATTCAAAAACACATTCGAATCTTTGTTATTTCTCACATTGTCTCAAAACGATCCATTAACCATTTCACGAGATTTCACAGAACATTTAACTTGTAATTATCAGACCATTTGCTATTGTCATGCTTTTAAGGAGAAGGGGTCTTTATGTAACGGAAAAAGGGTTCCATTTTTTCTTAATAACGTCAACGTATAGAAGTACAGAAATAAGCGCTAATAATTAGTCATTTTTATATTAAGCACACGCTTAATTAATTTAAGAAATTAAAAACCCGACACTCTGAACCTGGCCGTCTGAATATCACCAATCTGCTTAAATGATTAATGTGATCCTACATAAGTATTTGATTAAAAAATACCTTAACCAAGTAGACTTTTACAAGTGCGTCACGTTTTAAATATTATTACCGAGATATATTTAGAACGTTATTCTTAGATCGAAGAAGTTGATGAGTTTCAATATAGAATAAATTATGCAAAAATGCAAAACGTCTATAGTCATTGATAAGATTGCTAAAATTAGCTTTTAATCTTGTTGGTGAAATCAATTTTTCGATTTTTATTTCTAGATATTTCCATTCGATTTAATTTTTTGTTTTTAACCCCCGTCGCAAAAAAAATTGTGTTATAAGTTTGACAGTTGTGTGTCTATCTGTGCTTTAATCGATTTGAATGCGGCTTTTTTGTTTGAAAGGGGGTTTTCTAGAGACGGTTCTTGGACATGTTTTACCAAAATCGGTCCAGTCTCAATGAATAGATGAGCGCAGATTATCTCGCCGATTTGACGTAGGATGAACATCATATGGTAATGTTATGTTATCTTTAATGTTTTCACTTCTTACTAGAAAGTAAAAGAATTAGACATTATTACAATATATAGGTCAGATCATTTTAAAGTAATTATTCAATTTTGATGAGTTTCATTAAATTTTCATTAAGTCCAAAAGGTAATGTTACACTATGCTAAGTATTCTTGAGTCTTATATATTAAAATAGTTAATATTGACCACGTGCGGGTGAGCATCATGTTTTCAGAACGTGACCAATTTATATATCCCTTTAAAATTGCACCATTTTGGCTGATGATTATACGATTTTATATTTAACTTATAACAATAATGGTAGTCGTTATCGTATAAAATTATTAACACTAACGGATCCCAGCAGGAGGAGGAAGGAGCTAATCCCCTTAAGCCCCCGTCCTGTCTGGATCGAGCTCCTCCCTCCCCTACCCAATTGCTATTCTTTCCAAACTTAATAACTTGTTGGAAAAATATTGTTCGTATATTAAGAATTTTATTGTATACCTGGACAAAACATCTTCCTAACTATGATTTGATTTTGAAGTTCCGCCCAAAAACTAAGTATAATAAACACTGATACCACACTACAAAAATCAAAATCCACCAAGTAGGTTGGGTAGGTACACTGATTATTGCCATTTTTAAACAAAACACTAACAGTCCAATCAAGTAGTATAAAACTAAGTTGTCTCTATCAAGTCAATTATAATAAATTAAATAAAAATCAAAATATACTTTATTCAAGTAAGCTCTCACGAGCACTTTTAATTCGTCAATACAAAAAAAAAATACATCGATTGGATGCTGATAGCAATACTGTGACAAGCCACACGAACTTCGTTTTGAGAAAATGACGTCTAAAGATGTCAAACCTATTCTTAATAAAATTGTTTGAAGGCGTATATGTATATTCATCTTTTCTTTTCTATTTTGATAAAATGTATAATGAATAAAAAGCAGATAGATTTATTTAATATGTCATCTAAAAATAAGTTTTTAAGTATGGGACTCACCTGAAATTGGAAACATTGAGTTAAGAAACTATTTTCCATACTTATTTAGTTTAGACGACTTGATTTTTTTTTTTTGAAAAATGATAAAAAAGTGACGTAGTATCAAAATACATCAATATCTCTAAATTTGACTTTTTGTGAATTAACACATTATTGCTTATCAGTATTCAATTATGAAGCGTGGTAGCTAACCGGTGGTATAGTTCGGAATGTAGATTCTACCGAGAAGATCCCTAAGAAACTAGGTAGTAAAGAGATTAAATACATGTATTGCGTTATTATATTTAAACACTGATTTTAAATAAAATGTATTTTTTTATTTATATATTTTTTAGCAAACAAACAGATATAGATAAATGAAATTACATTAATAGAATTCGAATAATACACAATCCAGCGAAGTTTCCGCCAATTACTATCACATAAGATACACTCAAAAATTATGTTACAATAGTTGACGAAAAAAGAATAAAATACTTTATACAAAAAAAATGTAAATTTATATGGTAATTAACTAAATTAATTTAATGTTATTAAGAATATTATTTTTAAACTTAATTAAAGATAAATAACATATGCTTATTGTACTCGCGGAAAGCTCTAATCACAAACGAATTATCGTTATAAGAGGACAAGTATATGAAAGCATAACGGCTGACGCGTGTTTGATCGTGGGCAGTTTAGTAATAGCTTGCTAAGTAAAAAAGAAGAGACAATATGATATATTATTTCTTTTGTTTTTTTTAATTAACTTCAAAAAATATAATTTGTCTGTCTTATTCATCTAATAGAGTTATTGATATGGTAGGAAAGAGTTTTTATAACGTTCACTCAATACTTTGCAGATTTTATATATTACCAAAGGTTAATAAATATTTTTCATTTTTTTCTTCAACTGTTAGACTTTTAAGTCTATCATATTCAGCTGTCGAGACAACTGATGAAAGAAGCTTTTATGGACTTTATAACTTTGAGAGCACTTTGTCTAAGGACGACCCCTTTATATATATTTACGTACAATCTAAAAGGACAGATTATCGATTAGTACTTATACCCAACCGCGGTGAAACTCAAAGGAATGGTTTTGTAAAGTTTGACCGATAAATAAATATTGAAACTATATCTACTAAATAGGTACGAATAAAGGCTAGATCAGGGATCATCAAATGGGGGACCGAGGTCCGGATCCGGACAGCCGCTAGCAGGTCTGTTTTGTGCTGATCTCAAGTAAGCAATGGAACATATAACAAAATATACATAATTTTAGTTTGTAATAAAAGTTAACTTATATTGAGGGGCGTAACTATAGAGTGGCAGGGCTGGCAAAAGGCCCCGGACCCGAGAGGGCCTCGACCTAAAAGAATTTTATTGAAAAAATCTAATAATAAAAAGCAAATTGTTATTTCATTATAAATTTGTATAAACCTATGCTCTTATAAATAAAACTTATCAAATATTTAACTAAATACACACAATATTGTTAATAGTCTTGGGTAACTTCTTAAGTAGTTCATTAAAATTAAGTTATAACGTGACCATTTTTACTTGGATGCCCCATCCAAAGAATTTGCCATGGGCCCCTGATGGTATAGTTACGCCTCTGTTTATATACTTGATGGAATAAAAATCTCAAAAATGTTTTGTTAATAGCGTGCATCAATTTTATTCCAAACTTCAGATAGTATTTATATATTTAAATTTTTATTTGACTAATAACCCGCTCCAGCTTCGCACGTGAGCAAAATAGTTTTTTGATGACGTCACATTAGATACTTCCTCTTGTAGGTATAATATACATTTATTATACGTGTTAAATTAAAAAGCAATATTGAATCAATCTGTTTATTGACGAAAGCCGCATAAAAATCCATTACGTTGTTTAAAAGACCTTAGCGTACAGACGGCATTTTTATTATATACTTTATTGTACACCACAAGAATAAAGGACAGGAAAATATTTACATCTATAAACTAATATAATATATTAATAGTAGAGAAACCAGCCATTTACATCACGTACCTAATAACGTAATAAGTAAACATCGTCTGAACTTTGTGTACACAAGTAAATTATTAATAAAAAATCTGTTTAAGTTTCTTATAGATGTTCCACCTATTGCTTACTTAAGGTTCGCATAAAATAGCCAACAGACCGGATTCGGATCGCGATCCGCCATTTTATGACCCCTGCTATTAAAGGATTCCAATTGTACAATCCCAGACACAGCACATACATATATTTATCCAAAAACAAACATCTGCCATAAGTAGAAGTTGAACTTAGAACCAAATACGTTAAAGGAGTATTCTATATATACACATATATGTATATAATAACTTATACTGACTGACTGACTTATTCATTAACGCAGAGTCTACACTGCTGGAGCTACAAACTTGAAATTTTGTCAGTAGACGCTTTTTAGGTTGTATGCATCCATTAAAAAAGGGTTTTCAATATTTCTCACCTAAAAGGGTGAAAAGGAGTAAACACTTTTGTACAGGAAATCTTATTAAAACTAAAATAAAGTAAAGTAACAGTCTGTATATGCCCCACTGCTGGGCGAAGGCCTCCTCTCATATTATGGAAGGTTTAGAGCTTAATCCACCACGCTGCTCCATTACAGGTTGGCGAATATACATGTGTCAGAATTTCTCCCGACACATGCAGGTTTCCTCACGATGTTTTCCTTCACCGTCGAGCTCGAGATGAATTTAAACACAAATTAAACTTGAAAAATCAGCGGTGCTAGCCGGGGTTTAAACCCGCGATCATCGATAAAGATCAACGTGTTCTAACCATTAGGCCATCTCAGCTAACATCTTTTTAATTTAAAACATAATAACATAGTTTTGAATGCTAATAATAAAATATAAAACAGAAAACGTAGTATAATACTAATTCTCTGAATGGCTTCTATCAAATTCCAGAATATACGCGAGCGAAACCGCAAAGAACTGCTAGTCTATGATATAAATTCTAGATACACATAGCCCTGTATATAGTGAACCATTGTGCCCACGACTTCGTACTCGCAGACTATTGATTTACTTCGCGATGCCTTTTGTGAAATTCCTGCACGTCAAGAAGATAACAATTTTCATTTATTTTTACTTACTAGTACAATGTGAAGTAAGTAATGTGGTTTGAAAAGATTTTAGTTTTCAGAATTCAAGAGAATTCAGAAAATATAATTTTTAATTTTAACAATATAAAAAGTTGTTATTTCGCTACATGTGAACTGATACGAAATTATAAAATAGACAATAAATATATATTTCGATTAATTCCGGCGTGAATATATATATGATAATTTTAATTTATTTTAAAATAATACGCGTACTTATATAAAATATAGCTTATGACTAGAGTTCGTAGTAATTTACTTGACACTGACATCAAAATGTCGTAAAAAATATTTTTTTTTTCATTTTAGTTTTCTTGTAGCAAATAAACACATTATTCAATGGTTGCGGAGTTATCTCTCTTTATTATAATTGTATTTATAGAACCTCACATAATACGATACAATAACTCATAAATGATCGTCCATAAACAATACTTGCCTTAAAAAATCCGTACTACAAATCCGCGTCTAAGCACAGTTTTGAGTTAAACATGCTTTAAATATATATTAAAATGCGTTTAAGTGAGTTTAATAGATGTCTAAAACCTATTTCAGCTGTCAAATGTAACGTATAACATTTTATCAATAAGTTGTTTTATGAGTTTATTCGCTGTTAAGCAATTTAGATAATATTTTAAGCAATGTTTAATTTTTAGGGTTCCGTACCATAAAAGGAAAAACGGAACCCTTATAGGATCACTTTGTTGTCCGTCTGTCTGTCTGTCTGTCTGTCTGTCTGTCGGGATGTCAACCCTTTTTTCTCAGAAATGCATAGACGTATTATGTTGAAATTAATATCATATACTCAAGTCTACGATGACATGCGGCCGTGAAAATATTAAAGTTCTAAGTCAACGCAATCAAAAGATAATGGAAAATATGTGGTATATTTTGACCATTTTAGCGTTTTCGCAAGGGAATCAAAACCTATAGGGAGATTCCCATTGACCTAGCACGATGAAATTTGGCAAGAAGTAAGATCTTATGGTACAAATAAAGGAAAAAAATCTGAAAACTGTAAATTTTTGTATGTATGTTTGTCTGTTTGTAAGTTTGTCTTTCAACCTTTTTCTCAGAAACGCGTGAAGGTAACAATTTTTTATCAACGTCAAGTACTCAGAGTTATAATTACTAAGAGCTGTGAAAAAATCAAACTTCTAAGTTAACGCAATCAAAAGATACGGTCATTTATATCACATATTTTAAGTATGATAGCGTTTTTAACGTTTTCGCAAGGGAATCAAAACCTATAGGGTACTTCCCATTGACCAAGCATTATGAAATTTGGCCAGGAGCAAGGTCCTTTAATATACATAAAGGAAAAAATCCGAAAACTGTAAATTTCTGTTCGTGTGTCTGTCAGTCTGTACGTCTGTCTTTCAACCTTTTTCTCAGGAACGCGTAAATGTATCAAGTTGTAAATGGATCAAGCGGAAAATATATTCATCTTAGAATTAAAATTATATGTGCTTGTAACAAATTAACATAGAAGTTGACCATGGTCAAAAAAACAATTTATCAAACACTGAGAAGAAATTTGAACCAATACGAAAACATTAAAAAGCAGCAAACCTTTATAAACCACTCAATGCAATCTATATATCGCAGCTAACAAAATGATAGCGCGATGTAGCGTACAGCTAATGCCATTTATTACAACATTATGACATTAACTGTGATATAATTCTGCTCGATTAATATATATTTTTTTATTTTAATTATTATTTAAACGCGCTAAAAATAATAAAATAAACTTTTCATTTAAAAGTTTTACCGTCGATTTATAACGTCATTACGTAATTAACATTCAATATAAGAGCTTCACGCGATTTGATTTAAGTACTCGTATTGACTTAGTACGAAAATTTTAAAATTAAATTCAAACAGATCGAGTTATTTAATTTACTTATTTATCTACACATATAAGTCTTCTGGTTATTAGTAATATAATTAGTTATTTAAACAATTAGTTTTGTTAGTTAATTAAGGACTACTTATTTTCGTCTTGGCAACACTAATATATATTTTGATATTTTGATTGATAATGTGAATCTAAATATTTTACGAACGTAGTGCAGGGGTAGTGGAGTGTAGTAGAATGTAAATAAAAATAAAACGAGAATAAAATATAATATAATTATGTTGTTAATGTCAAAGTCAACAAGTTAGTTCATTGAAATTGTCAAGAGATGGCGCTGGGTGTATCCTGAATCGCGCTATAACTTTGCTTTTTTGAAAGTATAAGGTGTATTAGTACTTAAAATAAAATTTTGTGTTTCCATGGATTGCATCCATGCTTGTGTTTTAAATTAAAGTGCTCCTAAGTAGTTTCAAATTAGTTCTTGGGACGTGATCCATATTGACATAATATTTGATTATATTTAAGCGACTTCTAAAAAAGGAGTGTATTCAATTTGACCTTGTATTTAATTTTTTTTTATGTTTGTTCGCCGATTACGCCGCCATTTGTGTACCGATTTTCAAAATTTTTTTTTTGTTTGAAAAGGTATACTTCCAAGGTGGTCCCATTGTCTTCAGGTCAGGATCAGATGATGGGATCCTGGAGAAATTGAGGGAACTCCTCAAATATTATAGGCAAGCCTATACCGATTTAGGTATTTTTGATAGTAACTTATGTTGGAACTGAAGATGAAGACCACAAATGGCGTAGATGGGGTAGTCTTATATAGATTTCTATAAGTTTGTACGGAACCCTCGGTGCGCGAGTCCTACTCGCACTTGACCAGTTATTAAACACTGTTTAGCTAAACACCAGTTGAACATGGTTTCAATGCGTCTTTTGTACTTTGACAGTTAATATTTTGGTCTGTTTATAATTTCTACATTTTTCCACTACAAAATAATAATAATATATTTACCGCAAATTACACCGAGAAGTAAACATATTACTCGTTACATAACTTAATTGCCTATTCGCGTTGAACGTGACGCTTATAGCTCTTACCGCGGTGATAAATTACCTAAAAAAATATAAATATATTAAAAATATTTATTATATTACACGATCGGTGTTAAACGATTATTCGTGATAAATGTCATTTTTAGTATTTATTTCAATACACAATTTGTCTTAAGCACTTCTTGTTTTCAATTACACGCTCATATTACATAGTTAATTCTATATACTAGGCGAAATATAGGCAGTTTGGCTTTCTATTATAATTTATATAGTATGCCTGATAAAAAGTATGATCCAAATTTTTTACGTATTCTACTAAACATAGAACTTATAGTCGGTAATTACAAAAAACACTATAAAATACAACTCAAGCACCTAGTTATTTAAAATAACATATATAAGACTAAACTTTGAACATTTGACAAAATTAAAGTCATTCGTAGTCATAAGTATTGGTATGTGAAATAAGCTGAAGTACTCTGCACCACCTAATCAATGCCGGATTCATATTGAGTCTATCCTTTGTTACCAATTACCTATTCAAATTTTGCTTCCACTACCGTCCCCTATAATTCGATCCCCGAGTTCACAATCATATTCATTTCATATCACTCGTTCCCCCATCGTAAACGTAAATTGTAAAAAAAGTAATTAAAACAAATTGTGCGTTGATTTGTTTATCTGTACATAAAAAAATTGGTTACATATTTTTTATAAAATACATGATAATTACCGCAAATTTGCCGCCCCTAAAATCCCCCGCCCTAGGTTCCACTGGCAGTTATAAAATCCTGAATAGGATTGTTTACTGAAAATTGAATTCACTGCCCACGCAGTCCCCACGCTTTTCTGACATAACACTTAACTCGCCCACGCGATTATGAACCATGAATATAATATTATTCAAGATATATACAATTATACAATAACATTCTATTGAAGCTGTATAACTGCATATTTGTATGTATATTATGTATATGCATATAACCTTTTAATAATTTATACTAATATTATAAAGAAGAAAAGTTTGTTTGTTTGTTTGTACGCGCTAATCTCAGGACTACTAGTTAGGAATTAAAATTATTTTTGTGTTAGACAGTGATTTATTGAGGAATGCTATAGGCTATATTACATCACGCTACGACTCATAGACAACCATAAACGCGAGTGAAACCGCAAGGGACAGCCATAATAATAATTTGTGATCAAGAAATTTCGCAATGAAACGTCTGATTTAATTATATATAATAATCATTGCCTGAAACGATAATACATAATACTAGGTATATCACACAATTATTATTAATTATTTACCAATTAAGGTATAAAGATCTAACAGAAATTCGGTGTAAAGTAGCTAATATGTACACCTTTTTATACGGTGGGTGAAAGAGCTTTCCTTACTTCCAAGAAAATACTTTCTTGAAAGTAGAACTAACTTTCTTTCCTTACTTTTATTAAAGAATGACTTTTAAACTGGCAACTCATTTGTGTCAGGAAATAGCCATTGACAGCGGTGGTCACTTAACATCGACTGACCAGCCTGCTTGTATTTCCGCCATTTAAAAAAGTATCTATACTGTATCATGTTCATCATGAGGAATCTTAATATATATAACTCAAAGGTGACTGACTGACATAGTGATCTATCATCACACAGCCCAAACCACTGGACGGATCGGGTTGAAATTTGGCATATAGGTAAATGTTATGACGTAGGCATCCACTAAGAAAGGATTTTGATTAATTCTACTCGCAAGGGTATAAAATATGGGATGAAATTTTGTATGAAACTTGGTCAATTTTAAACCAATCGGGCTTAGACTTTGCATGCATAAAGCTACTATCACGTAGACATCGCAGACGAAGTTGCGAGCACCAGCTAGTACATCACAAAATTAATTATAAACCGTATTTATTGTGTCGATGGAAAAGTCTTTGATCAGTAGCTATATATTGTCAGTACGCACCCTCCATCTCTCTAGGATATATCGCTCTTTTTCACTCTCATAAATATATCAATAATATAAAGTCACTAACAACAAGAAAGCAAACTAATAACCTTATAATTTAAGTGCCTTTACGATGATGAATGACGCAAAATTATGAAATGAGGTCAAAACCCGTGATTTTTCTGGCGTTTATCGGTGCTTATCAGATGAATTGGTAGGCGGGAATTACGTTTATGTTTTACCTGCGGTAAGTTATTTACGTCAGCTACTTACTAATAATTCACTCCATAATCTGATATTTTTCTAAAAAATGAAACCGACTTCAAATACAAAATTCGTAACATCGTATGTGGATGCCATACTTATACCAGTTATTTTGATTTTAAAACCAAACTAATAAGAAAGTATACCCTTTTAGACATAAAAGAAGCATATGTGTTAAGCCGTTGTTGAGTAATCGAGGAATACTATATATCTCCTTATTTTTAGAAATTAAAAAAATGTTTTACATAACGAAGTGTAAAGCGAAATAAACTCTGATGAAAATATAAAATAAAATCCTAGCATTGAAACCTTGGGTAGTTTCCATCTACTAATCCTCACTAATATTTTAAACGCAAAATCCACTAAATGAATATTAATGAAACTTTACAATAATATAGCTAATATATCAGTATTACACATAGCCTATAATTTATAAAGATATTGTGTATGTATTGTGTAAATACATAAAGTATTGTAACGAGAAGGGTCAAGTAAGGAAGAAAAAATACTGCCATCTGCAAGCTATTCTGGCGTGCCCTGCAATAACCGTTAGAGTGACGCGCATAATATAATGTATAATGGAAATGTTTTTCTTGATCAAGGATGTCTCAAAGTAACTCGGTCTATCTGTTACACCTTCACGATTAAACCGCAGAACCTTTATGATGAATTTTATGAAAAACTACCAATCTACACACTACTTAGTCCGCTTAAAAACTATATATCGCATTTCCACGGGAACCGTGATTTTTTTTGATAGAAAATAGCCTATGACATTTCAAAGAAAGGAATCTGAAGTGCATCCCAATAGAATTGTACCTCAATTACAAACACACATACAATATTAAAAATCTTTCGTCTTTATAATATTTGTATAGATAGATAGTACTTAGAAGTAGAAAATAAGCTCGATGTACTAATTCGGCGCAAACAAAGTCATGGGCACCAGCTCTACTAGCTACATAATAACCATTCGCCTACGTTACGTACGTACTAGGGATGTTACAGAGCTTCGACTCCGGTACAAGTCGGAACTTCCGATTTTTATTACACCTTCGTTTCCGACTTTTCCGACTCCGACACTTTTATAACGAAGGTTTTAATCGGAGATCGAAGTGTAACATAGCGGCGGGCGCGCGTGCGGCCTGTGTCGATCGTTATGAACAGGTTCATACATGTCATGCGAGGAATCCCCCCGATTCCGATTCCGACTCCGGTAAATCAAATTTAAAAACTCCGACTCCGCCATCGGTTCCGATAAATAGCTCCGTTACATCCCTAGTACGTACGTAGCGTAGGCGAATTGTTATTATACGTATTCACTCGCCTACGCGAATACGGGAATGTTGGTCGAATTGATGCAAATGTCAAAGCCACATACTATTGTTCACGTTGGATATCGAATTGCATTGGCTGGACGCCAGAATTACGGAGTTTACACTAAATAATATTGGTAGTACTTAATTAAGTGATGGCGGAAAATTAATAACATTTGATTGATAATTTATTTGCCTGTGTTATACACTGTTTCGTGGATTGCGATTTGATTGGTTTAATTACTAATTAACGGACGTAAAAAGGGAGTTATGTATTTGGCCCGTATGTATGTAATAATAAATAAAAAAATAACGCATCACACTCAACGGCCCGCATTAAGATCGCATGACCTTGTGTCGGGGGTCCGGAAACACTCTCAACACAACACAAACACCCAGACCACGACAAACATCTGTAAGGCCAATACACACGTTTGCCGTGAGCGGGGATCGAACTCGCGACCGTTAGCGCTTTAGTCAGTTGCAGTGAGCATTGCGCCAACGCGTCTGTCTATAATTTTGAATAGTATTCACTTATTTTAAATAGCGATAGCTTTTGTAACTACTTAAGACGTATCTGTTACTAGGTTATAGAGATGTTTTATTTACGCGAGTAAATCTTACTAATTAATTTAGTGTAAGTTTAAGTGTAAGTATAGAAGAGAAGACGTAAAAATCTACAGTAGAAACAGCCAAAATGAATATTGATCGAAAACCCCTTTATGGGTTAGTATTGTAGCATCAATAAAGTAAGCAAGTAGTAATTTTTAGTATAAATTCAAATTTAAGTCAACGTTATCCTCTTTTAAAAATATTGGAAAAAATATAGAACAAATATAAAACTGAATAATATTTTTTATAAAACCTTTATTCGAACCGATTGATTTGAATGAAACATAAAATTCAGGCAAGCGTGAAATCCTTAAAGCGCGATCGCTCTCAAAGTCCATTTTTATGTTTATTACTCGAAAAATAAACCTTTTTCTCGGTTTAATAAATAAAATTGAGAGATAGAGACCTTTTACAAGGGGCCATATAAATTGTATTGGCCGTACGATCGCCTTTTCACATTATTCAAACATCTTCATAAAAATATATTAAGATAATTTAATAATGTTTAAAAAATAATATTATATAACTATGGTTATGTGTTGCTCATGGATTTAACCATCCAGAATGCGACTACTTCGGACGACGTTGCCTAGCAACTAGCTAGCGACTGAGTATGATAAACGAGATTTTTTTCGGGTCAACAATTCAATTGACGCTTGTCTAAGTTCCAATTTAGAGTATTTTTTGGCTTAAGGTTATTATGGGTACAAAGTATAGGTATTTTTAACGTCAAATATTACGTAGATACACATATATCTTTAGTTATAATAACTAGTCCGCGATCAAAATGGTACTGAAGATATTTACTTCAAAATTGAGTTGCAAGATTCCGAAAAAGCATTGTTACGTTCTTACATTGAAAGTTAAATAAAACCTTATAATAGCGTTTTAGGCCAGCGCAGATGAAGAACAATTTTTTTTTGTCCTTCGAAATGGCTAGCTTCAAACTGAATTGCATTTGCACACAAGGGACCAAGAAAGGTGAAAAATACCGCATTCAAGAGTCTCCAAATAAGGGTTTATTTTGTGACAGTTCGGCCATTTAAAGGCTGTGCAGCAAAAAGTCCCTCGTCTGCGCAGAGCATTATTCTTGTTACACGTTGATGCCCAAGATCAGGGCCGAATTTACCCTAAGTTCGACCCTGGGGCATAATAAATAATGCCGCTCCTTTAACAAAATCATTGACTTATGTTAATTTAGTACTAGAAAAAGTATTATTTGAAAATAAAGAAATAGTTTAGTATAGTATAATAAATTTTTATTGAAAATATTTAAAAAAATCTCTTACACCCCAATAGAAATTATGCCGCCCTAGCCACTGGTCCCTAGGGTCCCCATAGCAAATTCAGGTGTATATATTGTTAATTTCGAATAATCATATAAAAATTTCTTTATTTCATCTCTGTAAAATAATTAATTTATGTAAAATTTGTAAATATATCTTGTAAATAAGTAAAGGTTCTTATTATTGATCCACACTACTAACGATCCCCCGCACAACCTTGACCGATTTCTATGTTAAATTGTTCCTCAAATAATGGTTTTTCCGCTGAATCGAGAAAGTGTCGCGTAACCAAGATTAATTATCTCTTAACTCGTCGATATTGAGTGATGACCGGCACTTATATTTCATTAGCATCTGCCCGCGCCTTCACCCCCTCTCCCTCCCATTTCGCTTTGTATGTAAAAAAACTGGTCAAGTGCGAGTCGGATTCGCAAGCGAAAGGTTTCCTACAAGATAACACTAAGTACGTTTTACCGGTTTTTATTAAGGACTGTCCATTAACACATTCACTGCCACCAAGTGTTAAATGTATTATAAATGGACACGCCTGCCATGTCGGTGGCGGAGAATGTGTTAATCACGTGATGTTTTTTAACAACTTTTTAGATCCCCACTCGGCCCTGGCGATAAGTCGTGAGATTTTTATACTAAATACACGATATCTCTATAACCCTTGTGACAGTTGGTGACTTTCTTTTTTTTACTTTTAAATATTCTGATAACGCTGACATGCTTGATACCCAGTTGACGGCCCTGTATAAATGCTATTGTGATTTTATTCAATTTTTACGCTTTAATGCCGCAATCATCAATAAGACATGAAATCATCATTATATTTTGCATACGCGTTGTCATATATATAGAAAACAATATACAGTACCTCTCATTCAAAAAAAATTGTATTACAAAGTAGTCCAAACGTAGACCTCAATAAAAGATTATGAGGAATAATTAAAATACATTACCTTTCCACTTTTTCAAAATAGTTAAATAATAAACCATCGGCCTGTTGGTTTATAACTTGACCAATATTAACGTTGTTTTAGATTTTCGCGATTATTACTCATTGAAATAAAACTACGGGTGACCACGAACGCTGTAAAGTGCTCGAAACGTTGGGATGATAAAAATAGTTAATATACGCGATTGAAATCCGTTTAAAATAGTTTTATTTCATTTACCAATATTTTTTTAATTTTAATATTGTAAATTATTTATAAAGTTGATGCATAAAGAATAAGCACAATTTTCTTGTATTTCATATAATTTGATTCTTATTTCTTGATCTGGTAAGAACTTGGTCAATTATTTACGCGTCAGACCAATTTATTTCAAAAGAGAGTTAAAAGACGAAAATTTTGACATTAAATTCATCCTTATTCCTGTTACCTATAGCAAATTTATTGTTAAAATCAATATTTCAAGAGTGCTCTGGTATGAATTGGGTCAAAAAATGCAACACAACGATTTAAATTACAATATAAATATATTTTCCCTGCGTATGAATTAACACGAAATAATAAAATAAATTTGTATTTCTATATATAAAATATAGTCTAGATAATGGATATTAACTCATCTAATTTATTGAAAGTCAAACTATCTTAACATCGACTAACTTTTCCCAATCACGATATATTGTGTAGATCTAAGTTAACGAACACGTCTGTAAGTTTCGACTAACTTACTTATCCAATTTACAAATAACTGCTTTATTCAAGATAAATTTATTTATGTTCCTTTGCTAAATAAATAATTACATGATTAATCTTAAGGCGAGAAATACACTTGTAAGTGTAAAAGTTTTACACTCGAAGCTGATATTAAAACAACTCTGTAACCTGGTAATAGGCACCTAGATAACCGTACAAAACCTGTAAGTATCAAAATAAGGCACTGACAGTAATCTTTTAGTAAAAGCAATGATAAACAATTTACGTAAATCTTTATGAAAGTCTATGAGCAAAAGTGTAATTCTCGCCTTACAATTAACTCATTACGCTATTCGTTTTTAAGTTATGGGTACATATATTTACCGTGACTGAACTTAGCTGTAGTCCACTGCATACAGCTGATACACGGACTGGCTAGATCCGGGCAGTATCACTTGCATAGAAAACCTAATATGCGAGTATTTATTTCGATAGACACGTTGGCGCTGTGGTCACTGCAACTGACTAGAGCGCTAACGGTCGCGGGTTCGATCCCCGCTTACGGCAAGCGTCTGTATTGATCATACGGACGTTTGTTGTGGTCTGGGTATATGTATTAGTGTTGTGTGTGTTTCCGGACCTCCGACATAAGGCCGCGAGATCTTAATGGCAGTTGAGTGTGATCCGTTTATTTATTTATTATTTATTTGGATATGAAACTTCAGTGGAACTCCCATTTGTTATCTCTTACGGGAAGACTCAGCTCCGCGTCGTACTCGGTTAGAAAAGTTCGTCAACTAACCGATGTTGATAGAGCTCGATTGGTGTATTTTGGTTATTTTCATAGTATCATGTCGTATGGATTGATACTATGGGGTAGTGCCGCAGATATTAATACTGTGTTTATCTTACAAAAAAGAGCTGTTCGTGGTATTTATAATATAGGAGCTCGAGACTCCCGTCGGGATATTTTTAGTAAAGTAGGTATACTTACTGTTGCGTCACAGTACATTTATAACAATATAGTTTACATTCACAAAAATATTCATTCTTTGAAAGAAATAGAGATAAACATAATATTAACACGAAAAGAAAGATAAACTTACAACACCTTGTTTTCGACTTCACAAAATTAATGTTTCCTTTCTGGGGCAAGGTATTCGTTTTTATAATAAAATCCCCCAGAAATGTTTGCAGTTTTCAATGAATTGCAGTTTTAAATCATATGTTAAAAAGTCACTAATAGCTAAGGCATATTACTCTATACAAGATTACGTTGACGATAAGGATGCGTGGGCGTAGTATATGCTGAATTTCCTACAGGATAAATAATTAAATTGTAATCATAAACTGTGTTGTATTTATAATATTTTAAAAGAGTAACTATCGAGTTTCTTGCCGGTTCTTCTCGGTAGAATCTGCGTTCCGAACCGGTGGTAGCTTCATTATTTATGTTTTTTTTTTTTTGTTATGTTCATGTATGACGATTCAAAAGTGCTCGTAAGAGCCTACTAGAATAAAGTAATTTTTTATTTTGATTTTGATTTTTTGCGTTTCGTACGGCAAGAGAAAAGGTCGTAATTCGACATTTATTAATTCGTTGCTTTCTCATTTTGGTGCCGATTATTTTCTCCCTAACATTACCTAAAAGTGAGATTTTACAACCTCATACTTAACTCATACTCTTAATCTAGCTGTGGCTTGCGGTTTCATCCGCGTTTATGGTTATTGCATCGCGCCTATTAGTCGTAGCGTGATGTAATATAGCCTATAGCGTTCCTCAATCTAACTCAAAATAATTTTTCAATTCGAACTCAAACAAACTTTTCCGCTTTATAATATTAGTATAGATTGTAATAAAAAAATCACAAACAAAATATATGTCTCCAATTCAATAGGATTTTCTTTGAATAGTTAAAACCAAAATAAAATAAAAACAATTTATATGAATGAAACTACCATCAGAATGGAGTGTAGATTCTACCAAAAATATCCGACAAGACACTAGATAGATATAATAATACTTTAACTAAAAGCCATTAAACCCAAGAATTGATTAATAATACTTTGAAATACAAAGATACACAAACACCATTATAAAACAGTTGCACTATAAAATAACATATTTTTAAAAGAAACTTAAAACGTACCTACTTTTTCTTTGCTTTCAGTTTGATTCTGATATTTTTAAAGAATATCCGTACTTGGAATTGCTTAAAACTTCTCTAAGAATAGTAATAGTTCTTACTATAAGTTTGTAAAAGTTTAAAGTTTTCTGTGAAACTGAAATTTTCTTTGCATTTAGTTTTAAAGCTGCCCACAGCGTCCTAACACTTTAGAAGAACTAAATCAACCTAAAAATTTGTTACAAACTATGTAGGTTTCCCGAAAAATATTTTACTCTACATTTTTCATTGAAATAAATATATTGTAATTGTTTCATCTTAAAAATACAAACGATATTTTGACGTTGTGGTGCAAACTAAAATAAAATTAGTTTAAATTATACACTTCACTACCTCAAACCATTATTAATTACAAAATAGTCAATAACTTAATTACTTTCCGATTACAAACGATTTTCTTCGATATTAATGTATTTAAAAATTGTCATCATCACTGCAAAAACAGTTAATATAAAAATACTGCCTCGATTTTATCTAGCCACAGAAGAGATTGTGAAAATTCAAGCAAGTAATTTTAACTGAATCGATTACTGTCTTATTGCCATACAAAATGGTGACCGCAACTTCGTCTGCCCAGGATTATTAAATCCTTCTTTTATTCTTAATATTTCATCTCTATTTCGACCCCTTACAGCCTTTTCGAGTTAAAAAGTAGCCTATGTCCTTTCTCAGGCTCCAGACTATACCAAATTTCATTCAAATCGTTTTAGTAAAATTACTGAATTACTGATACAGCCAAAATAGGCGTGATGACGTAACACACAAGACGGAGTTACTTACACATTTATAATATAAGTAAGCAAAGTAAGGAATTTAAATTTTTATTATATTTGCGCTCAATCGTTGTAAGGCTTATGGGCTGTCAAGTGACTGTATAGTTAGTGCCATTGTGACTGTGAGGCATTAGAATCAGTTCCAGTTCCTAGCTCGCTCTCCGCTACCTACCTCCGATGCGTTACATTAAATTTGTTGGTTCTGGCAAATCATCGTGTGTTTACCAACATCAAAACGCTACCCACATTCATACAAACATACATAAACATGAAAATTTAATCGATTAGCGAGACCATGCGCAATAGGTAAGGATTTAATTACAGAACTTTCGCTAAAAGGCGAGAATTACACTTATAAGTTTTGCTCTCGAAAGTAATATAAAACAACTCTGTAATCTAGTTACAGAAACGTCGTTAGTATTCAATTCAATTCTTTGGTTAATGGCTTTTAGTTGTGCCAATTAGACACATGTTTCGCCAATGTCACGTGGAATGGGGAAGACACGATGGAGATTGATCGGTGGGGTGTCGTTAGTGTGCACGATACTCGTAGCTATGAATGTCAAAAATAAGGCACTGACAATAAATTCTTTCATGTGTCAAGCGATGAACAATCAATTTTTTTTTTAATCTTCATGAAACTAAAAGCCATTCACCAAAGAATTGAATTGAATTGAAATGTTTATAAAATTCTGATAGCAAAACTTATAAGTATTACTCTGGCCAAAAAAAGAAAAAATGTTAATAAGTAATTAATCTAATCCATTTTCGACAATCATAAAAAAGTGCTCTCAAAAATAATTCATCATTTCGCGTTAAGGAGAATGTTTAACCTACAAGCTACAAAGCTACGTTAATGCCTCTTAGCAAGAGAAAAGATGAGAGTATTAAAGCAAAACAAAGGAAGCGTCTAGTGCAGGCCCTCGGGCTGATTATGGGGGCGAATGAACACGGCTCAAGAACTACTTGTACTTACGAAGTGAATTTTTGTTTTAATTTTTTATTTCAAATATGATTAGGAAACTTAGGATGTGATTTATGTTATCTTTTTATATTTTACTAGCTGTCCATCTGGACTTCACTCGCGTTTATGGTTACTGTTGCACTCCTATTAATGGTAGCGTGATGTAATATAACCTTACTCAATAAACAGGCTATCAATGCAAAAATATTTTTTAAATCGGAACAGTGGTTATAGAAACTACCCCCTACATACAAACTTACAAGCAAATTTAACCTGTTTCTAATAAAAGATACTTAACAGATAAAAAAATATTTCTCAATGTGAAAATGTGTTAGTTTCAATACAATGCTAAAATATTTTTTAGCATATTCGTGTAGGATATATTTAATAGGTATACATTTTTTAAATAAATAATTTAAAAAAACCCAATCCTGAGATATCTCAGACATTGTTTGGATTAATTTCGAGCTGTTGCCAAATTCTTTGTTTCGTTAGTTACTGATGGACTCTTGAACTTAGGCTATTTAAAAAAATACAAGAGTATCATAATAAAACAAAGAAATATGATAATGGCAGACATTTTTAGATACGAACGACATTAAGAAAGTTATGAGACGCTGACTTAAAAACAGGGCTGCCAGGTGAAAAAATACAATACTAATCGCATTGCAAGACTTGCATTTTTTTTAATTTGTGGACAAATATTCGAACATACTTGTAAACATTAATCTACACAAACAAAGACGCGAACTCAGATGGAGTTCGCGACTCTGTTTGCGAGTTATGAATATACTAGATTGTACTTTTAATTTAATTTACGAGTATATGTAATATTCAAAGAGACTGAATGCAAGTATAATTAGCGCTAATGGGTTCGTAATAACAAGCTTACTACTCGTGTTTAATTATTGTGCAGATTATTCTGAAATTAATGTTCAACTACATACTTTGATAAGGCGAGAATTGCACTTGTATAATATTCATTTAATTCATTTGCTCTCAGACTTTCATAAAGATTTTCACGTTTCTCGTTGCTTTACACTTGAAAAAATTTATCGTCGGTGTTCTAGTTTCGACAGTCACAACTTGTATAATTACTTAGCACCTATCTGTTGCTAGGTTACAGAGTTGTTTTATACCGCTCTGCAGAGTAAACTTACAAATATAATTCTCGCCTTAGATATTCAGAAAGAATTACATAAGATGTATATCGTTGTTTTAGTGCCCATGCTTTTATTTTTGACATTCACAACTTTCATAAGGTTACCTATGTAATTGTTACAGAGCTGTTTATATATGAGTAACGAGATTTAAGCTTACAAACGTTATTCTCGCTATTAAGAAGAGTATAACTTTTCTCCTCTTCATTTATTTCTTAAGGGACCAAGTAACGACTAACAAATTTTGACAAATCAAGTGTTACGGCATTTTTAGAAAAGTTCTAAATATTATTAGGAGAGAATTACACTTGTAAGTTTTAATCTCGTAATTGACATATAAGGCATAAAGACTGAAAATATTTTCTAATGAAAAAAAAATATAGACAATTTATATAAACCTTATGAAAATCTGAACACAAAACATACAAGTGTATATCTCGCCTTAGGATACTTAACTAATGTTTTTTTTATGTATATAAACTGCTTTATATGTATACAAATAAGTATTAGATGTATTTTCTGGTACACATTCAGGAAAATGTACTAAATTTTATGCTCAAAATCAGACACATAGATTTGCAACGATTTAATTCATAGTAGAGATGGGACATTTGTAATTATGTGGCTGAACTCTTAAGGCCATTAATCATATACGAGTCAACAACAGAATGCATCATGCAAGAAGCGCAGATCATTTATAATAAGATCTTCAACGATTAATAATAGCTTTTTATGTAAAATAATGTACAAACAACGTGGGAATAAAGAGTAATTATGTACAAACTGAAAAATGCCAACAAAGGGCTTTAAAAAGATCAAAGGGTCCAAGAGTGCTGTCCCTGAAACGCGATGTTATCAGTTTCATGTAAGCAAAGAAAGGCCGTGTACATTATGATAATTTGTTTGGGTTCTGAAACACGGAAGATTTTTTTTCAGTTCCTCCATACAGATGTTATGGTTAACTATTCATAAATTGTTGTAAATATTGCAATGTGGTGGTACAATGATTTTTATAAATAAATATAAATAAACGTATCACACTCAACGGCCCCCAGTAAGATCTCATGACCTTGTGTTGGGGGTCCGGAAACATACACAACACTAACACAAACACCCAGACCTCGACAAACATCTGTATGGCCAATACACACGTTTGCCGTGAGCGGGGATCGAACCCGCGATCGTTAGCGCTTTAGTCAGTTGCAGTGACCATTGCGCCAACGTGTCTGTCATATTCGCGTAAAATATGTGTTACGACTACGTAACAAAACCATTAGTGAGAATCGTTACTAACCAAATTTAAAGCGTTATAAATTCTAAACGGTAATTCCGTTTGAAAAATATATTAATTGGTTTGTCAATTTTAAATATTTTCATTTTAAATTATGGCGTTTATAATCGGCCATTTTATTTTTTTTAAATTCTTAGACCTTTCATGACATTCCGCCATTTTGACGAATCAGACGATGTGTCATTTATCAAAATCGGCCTACGCGTTAGATCTATACAGTGTCACAAATACATACGTAGACTGATAAACACAATACCCTCCCTTTTATCGCGCTGTCGGGTAAAATGGAGCTACCGAGAAAAATCTATAGTATAGTAGTAGTAGTAAATATAGTATAAAACAAAGTCGCTTCCCACCGTATATAATAAAGTTTTCATAATTTATGCCTATAATAGTAAAGGATAGCCGACTACATTGCATCCGTGCAAAGCCGTGGCGGGTCGCTAGTATTATTGCCAAATGTAGTTCCCGCAACACTTCAGAATGTCTAATTATTTTTTTGTTGTACTTATAATTGTCAGGAAAATATTTATATTTGACAAAATATTCGAAATAAAAACTGTCTATAAATAAACCGACTCAAAAATGAATTTCATAGATACAAATGAACTAAAAGGCAAAAAATAAATTTTTTATACAACATTTCCCCATCAAATCCCGACGCATTAAGAACCTTTTTAAAAGTCGGTTAAAAATTAAACAATATCTATTTAAAAAGTAAATCTTAATAATTTTAGTGCAAAGCCTAGTTAAGGCTAGTTTATTATACTAGTTTAATCTAGTTTTCTCGTTCAGTTTAGAAACGCAATCTTTTTTATTAAAAGTGTAATATACATGTTTTGTATATAAATTGAACATAAAAGCTACCGTGTTACCATATACGTATTTAAAATTAAAATTTATTTTTTATTTTACAACGTTTAAGCGTATTTGTTCCAAGCTTCGCTCGGTTTTATTGAATTTATTGGTTTGTAAATCGTTATCCAATAGAATATTGATCAGCCATTCGTGACGTTCGTTCACGTGATTATATTTGTGGCTTTAAAACAAGGAATAATGCGCTAAGAATTTATGAAAAATTATTTTTATAAAAATTCGACGTTAGTTATGTAATATTTCTGGATTTTTTTTTATAAAATTTAATGTAGATTTTCAACCGGCTTGAAAAAAGGAGAAGATTCTCCGTAATGTATGTTTCTTTTTTGCCTTAGAACTCCGCGATTTAACCGATTTCGATAAGTCTTTTTTATTTTACTTTTAAGTTGGTCTCAATTTTTATCATAATCGGTATAATAGTTCTTAAATCAAAATAACTGAAATAAATATGGCGTACAAATAAACGAAGTTGCGCATTTTGGTTTTCACGTCGTGGGTTCCTTTTTTATGTCTTAGTTATATCAATAAATTTATTTTAGTATCCCTCGGAAACTTCCCACGACAACTTAGTAGCTGAAACGTGAAAGCATAATAAATAAAGTCATTGTTGGATTCATAATGTTAGCCTTTTTTCTTATTCAGGCGGATACATGTCCGAATATATATATATACCGGGACGCACTATTAGGACGATGAGGGCACCGCTGGGTTTTATTAGTTAATGTGGTACGTATTTTCCGTCCCAAAAAAAAATACGAAGGAGAGTACGTACTGCGGATATAATTAATCGTAACTAACTTATCAACAAGGTATATAAACAAAATACACTATTATTTACGTTTATGACATATTCCTAACACTAAATTACTCATAACTTTTCGCAAAAGCAAAATCAAAATATGCTTTATTCAAGTAGGCTTTTACAAGTACTTTTGAATCGTCAATACAGTAACAAAAGAAAACCAAACAATAATTAATTAATTAATTAATTAATTAATTTACCACCGGTTCGAAATGTAGATTCTACCAAGAAGAACCGGCAAGAAACTCGATAGTTAGTTTATGCTGTTCCTTTGTTAAAAAAAATGTCATTTTTCCGAGAGAACATTGGTATATTGTTTGCATATGGCTTTCTGTCGATCTAAGCACGTATTCTGTCGAAGACGCTGGATGGATTTTAATCAATTCGGAATGAGGTTTCTCATCTCAATGTCGAAAATATAGAATACTTTTATGCTAAGAAAATAAGGAATTTATAGTCTATATTTCTTTTCATGTCTTCTGTATTTTAACCATACATACATATATGATACATAGAGAGAATGATTGAATTGAATCATGTTTTATAATGAATATTAATAATAAAAAATAATGTTCGAAAATTCATGATTTTTCGTGTCGAGTATTAAATCTAATCTAAATAAGAAGCTAAATAGAGCAATTTCTTTAAAATAGAAGTATAAAGTTAAGCATATATAATAAAATATCAAAATAAAAATATGCTCTATTCAAGAAGACTTTAACAAGCACTTTTGAACCGTCAATACAGAAACAAAAAAAATTATATATAAAATTAAATTTAATATTTTTTCCACTACATACTTTAATCTATCTAATGTAACTACATAATACCTCATGCGCTATCGTAGCCGTGGGTGCTACGGCGTAGCGCTTCAATGCGCATAAAACATTTTAAAATTTTCTAATACATAGAGATATTTTAAAATATATGTAATAAGTTTAATTACATAAAACCATATTATTTTGAAATCAATATTATACTGAAACCAATACTCTGTAGAGATGATTAAATTTTAAATTGAAATCAAGACGAATGCAACCAAATCTGCAATTAAGGAATGAATGAACGATGCAAATGCGGGGAATGAAAATATGGCAGTGATTAATCATACATTCGATGCGCCCGACACTGTAAGAGCGTCTATTGTTTTCATTACATTACGAGTATCAAATTAATATTCTTAATACGTTATTACAAATTTACTTTTGTATGTCCTTTTTTATTTGTAATGTTAGTGTATGTATACTCTATTTTAATGAAACTTGGAATGGAGATGGAAACAAGTAAAAATTAAATTTAAAAAATCTCGGCCGATAACCGCCACGTTGGATTTTTGCAGACGTTGCATAGCAAGACTTAAGAAAAAATTGAAAAGAAATTATCAATGTGAACCTTTTTAATTGTTTTATATCCTAAAATCCGTCACTACTTACTAACGTTATACTAATAGTATACACAAATTATAATTATGTATATACAAAGAAGTAAATGGAAATATTTTTGTAATAATGACGATTTCACTGCAAAGGATCACGCTGTACCGCGCGCGGATGTAGAGCTCCTAATGTTTCTAAAAGCATACTGTATCGATTTTATTCTTACATTCATAACGTCATCCATAATTATTAGAAAAAAAAGTATGAGGAATATTAAATAAACGAAATAATACGAGTGCCCTCAGACCTTAAAATATACTAGAATAGTTTTAGCATGTTCCCTATGTTTAAGATAAACTTTATCGATTTTTTTGTAAATTAATTTGTGCTAAATTCAGGGTCATTAATTAATACAGGCGCTACAGTCAGGTGCCGCTGCAGCCTAAAATTTTTGGAGCGGTCACTAATAATAAAATAAAGAGTGAATTAAACGTTATTATCGGCTCTCAGCATAGTGTTTACATGCCTTAGCGTAGAAATCATTTTCTACGCTAAGGCGTATAAAAATCTCTGTAGGAATCCCTTATGGATTGACAGAATTTTCAGAATAAAATGCATGCGGCTAGAGTTAGAAAACTGTTTTTTTTTTTTTAATATTTTTTTGTAATTTTTTAGAAGATTTTTCCATACAGCGAGGACGGTTTTGGGTTTTGGTCTTCTTCTGTGACTCTGAGATAATACCCAATAGACGGAATTAGTCCCCTAACAATTTTGATTAACGTTTCTTTCGACACATTACTGTTTTAATAAAAACTGAAATACCCATAAGCAAGAAAGACGTCAAACTTTTAATATATAGGTACTTCGTCAGCTATTAATACATACTCGAAATTGAAACTTATTTCATTAAGTAAGGTTCAAAGAAATTTTCTGAAGACTATTAATGTAAAGTTTTTTTTTTTATCAAATACTATAAATACTTACTGAAAAGGATCCGCTCCAGTCTGCTTTTATACATAATCTATACAATTTTTTTAAGGGAATCGACATCAAAGCAAAGTAGGTAATTTCATTTATACATAATATACGTAAATAGAAGTTCGCAACGAATTGAGAACCTTCTCCTTTTTCTTCTCCTATATTAAAAAATCTTTAATAGATAAAGCATATTATACCATACAAAAAATATTTTGACGATAAAGAGGCGTGGATTTGATACGCGTTGATTTTCTATCCGAATAACATAATTAAAATGTAATAAAAATGCGTTATGTAAAAATGATTTTAAAAGAGTTACTATGGAGATTCTTGCCGGTTCTTCTCGGTAGAGACTACATTCCGAACCGGTGGTAGCTTTTTAAAAATCTAAATAAAAAAAATATGACATGTAACTTGACGATTCGAAAGTGCTTTAAAAGCCCCTTTGGATAAAGTATATTTTGAGTTTGAAAATATACTTTATCCAAAATGAGAATCAAACCCGAAACCTTCAGGATTAGAAGTACATTCAGTACCACTACACATAAACGGTCATCAAATACATATAAATTTTACTGTTCAGTAAAGTACGTTTTAGGTGTGATTTAAATGGTATTTCTAAATAGGACTTTGTTCTAGAACCTTAAAAGCTCAACGACCCTAAATTTAGTGCCTTATCTGAATTAACTGCGAATTCTAATTAAGAGTGTTACAAAGTTAGCCGTTTTATGCACGGGGTTTTTATTTGCTTTTAGCTTTAAGATTTAGTAACAGTTTAGAGAATTATTAAAAAAACTTTTTTTCGTAAGTCCTTTTTCTATTTTTTTTCTTTTTTTGTGCCTATATTGTGTAACTCTGTGGTGTAAATAAAATAAACGTTTTACCTATACCTGTGGATTTTATTTTTTTTATTTATCGAAATATATCAGAAAATATAATATACTAGTTTCTTTCTGGGACTTACATTTTGCCCGTGGCTTCGTCTGTGTAAATTTTATTTAATAACACATATTCAATAATGGATATATTATTTTTACTTAAATCTAGTTTTCAGTTTTGAAATTGCATACAAATGCATTTTTTTTTCTTTTTTCGGTGATCTGGACGTCATTACACCAATACATAGTAATGTATGAATGAATGAACGCATAACTTCATAATAGACACATAGATACGAATAAAGTTAATAGCAATTAGTCAAAGAGAAGCTAATTAAAAAAAACTTACAGCGCATTCCGGTTCTGTGGTATAAGATCCATTGCTGAAGTACTTTTTAGGACATTCCGCCCACGGCAGCTCGGCCTGGAAGCTCTGCGCGAAGTAGAATAAACACCAGGCGATTATCGAATTGTAGTACAGCGCCACGTTAAAGGAGACGACCGCCGAGCTGATGCCGATACCGCCCAAATACGGTGACACCTGGTGCCAGACACCGATAGCACCCTTCCTCAAACGTTGACCAATCGCCAGCTCCAGATAAAATATCGGTATTCCCTCTATAGCCAACATCACGAAGTAAGGAATCAAAAACGCTCCACCCCCATTTTTTTGCGCTAAATACGGAAATCTCCACACGTTACCCAATCCGACCGCGTATCCAACAGTCGCAAGGAGGAAAGTCAACTTGCTGTCCCAAGATTCTCGTTCGATTTCAACACCCTCCGGCTTGAAACCTCCTCTATCGTCTCCAGAACTAGCTTTACTCGTCGGAGTTTCAGACGAACGTCTGTTAGGACTTGTATCTTCGAAGGCCTGGTTCGTTGCACCGTACATGACGTGAGTGCGGTGTATAGGGTGACCATTCTCCATGGTCACCAGTCGCCCCCTCAATTCCTTCATTTCCATTCTGTCCAATGAACGCTGTGCGTATAAATCTCGGGAACTCTGACGCCTCATCAAATGAGCCGTGTTCGCCATTTTCGATTGATTACGATTCCAATTCTAATATTTATTTTATTACGATTAGTATCTTTATATTCTAGTTATTGTCGTATTATTATCACACCATATCTAAACTTTAATAAGCTTCGTGCTCGTTGTCATGGCACATGATGGGGAACAGTAAATGACATATGATTAATATGGACTCCTTTATTACGTACCGTAATTGTTCATGTATTGATTCGAAATGAATTCGGGCCATATTTCGTACTCTCCAACTGAAATCGATTTATTTACGTTTCAGCAATGATCGGATTGGTTCACAAGTAGAGGGTTAACAAGGATTTTGTTTTTCTTTTATTTCAACGAAATTGAACCGAATGTCGGCCGTGGAGGGTGTCGGACGTCACTGGCGGGAAACTATGGGATAAGGGGTGAGGGAACTCCACGCGGTGTGCGCATGCGCGACAAATGAAAGCTTTATAAAATAGGTAGCCAAGAATGAACGTTTTTTATATCCCTTTGACCATTAATCTTCAGTCGCATACGTTCATTTATAGCTGTATTTCGTTGCTCTCTCAATATCGCTTGATGACATAAGGTTTTTGATGTAACAATAAGGTTAATCAAATATCTTTATACGGTAACGATAAGCTTATATATTTTATAAGTGGAAACATATTGTAATCATAATATTCTCATATAACTTTGATTAAATTTTTTTATAAAAAAAAATCTTTTCGGATAAGGCGTCCTAACATTAAAACAGCCTTAAATTGAACAATGTTCTGTGTAAGATCTATATAATTATAATAAACTAGTGGCACTCTGGGGTTTCACTCGCGCTTATCATAGGACTTTCATACAAAATTCCAAACCCCGTTTTATCCCTAGCCCGGGCGGTTCAGGCGCTGCGTTGATAAATCAGTCAGTCAGGACGAGTGATTTTATATGTATACTAGCTGTGCCCGCGACTTCGTTCGCGTGGATAACAGAATGCTTGGCATGTCTCCTGCAAAGCAAAGTTATAACAGTCTGCGGTCAAGAAAAGAGCCTTTTATTTTGGATTTGGGAACTTTCTGGTTGTATTTATAAGCAGACACTAACTCAGATACGGTATTCCTCCACGGTTTTTACAATATGTAAATGTTGAAGAAAAATGTTTTGTGCTAATCTCTAAAATTTCAACTTTGAAACAGTATGCTCCCGCCAAGGTTCTTCTTATATATATAGAATATATATTCTCCTTATATATCGGGTGACTTTTTTTACTGAGCTTGATAGGCCAAATCTAGAACTATAAGTAATCGCGAAAAATACTTAAAGGAGTCTCGTGTCCGATTTTGAGGAATCTAAAACTTCATCATAAGTTTTTTTTTTTGATTTCATGATTCTCTTGGTCAGGAATAGAACCCACTAATTTTGAAAAAAAAAAAAATATTATTACCACCTAATAGTGTGATAGAACGTGCCATTTGTTTTGATCCCCGTCACCTACCCCGTTACCTAGGTAGGTTTAGATAATTCTTAATAAGATGAATCAATTTATTGAAAATCTATATTTCACTGGACTCGGCTATTGTACTCACCCGCTATTAGCGTTACAACATCCCGTTATGATTTTAAAATTTTACTTTTAGGTATGATCGTTTTTTTGATGAACTACTAAAGATTTAATTAATGTATGAATTTGATAGAATTTTGTAAAAAAAAATAGCCTTTTCTTTTTGTTGAAGTTAACTTTAGACCATTACCTCCCAAAGTTGATCCTTCAAATATGTCACTGTATTAGATAATGCAATAATACAGAATGTTAATTTCTGCAAAATCACCGTGTTCGTTTCTGGCTAGGAAAACTTATTTTTCAAAAAACTAATGATATAGTTTTAGTTTTTATCTAAATCGGCTCTGTGACTCCTTTAATTATTATTTTTCGCTATTGCTTATATAGTTTCGGATTTGATCTATCATATCCAGTATAAAAAATACCAGTAAATATATTATTTTTTTAAATTACTATATTTATATAATATATATTTTCCCGAAACCTTTGGTTTAGTTTCAGATATTAGCCGAAACAAACTGAGTGACAAATAGACAAAAATTTTAAAATTGGTATATTTGTTGTCAGTACCGTGTATATTTTCATATGCATTTATTAAAAAATTCAAACAGACACATCAATTTTATTTATTTGTATAGATGTATAAGGTATACATCTATACAAATCCTTCTTAAATCGGAAATTATTCACTATTTTATTGGTTTCTACAATATTTTGTTATCGCGTAATTCTCTGTTTTACTTATTCATTAAAATAAATATATATTTTTCAATAAAAGTAGCCCAAGTTAATCTTTATAATATTAGCTGTCCATTAATCACGTAACGTTTTAAAGAACTTTTTAGACTTTGTGACATTTCGTGATTTTTTTTCTTCCATCCCCTCTTCCTCCTCTGGGCCTCATTAATATAGGTTTAAAATATGGGATTAATGGACATTCCCTAACTGCGAGTGAAAGTCCCATCAAATTTGATTCAGCTGTTTCAGAGATTAGGCGTAAGAAACGGACTGATGGACAAAAATTTTAAAAATGTTTTATTATTATGTAAATAGTGTATATACTTTCATGCATTTCGTGAAAAGTCCAAAATAATGTTCGACGTAATTTATTTATGAACCGATTGAAATGTAACAAACACTAAATGTTAACTGAAGCTTACTACAATATATTAATGACCATACATTAAATCGGATAAGCCGTTTCTGAAATAACGCACAGATAAACAAACTGACAAAAATTGTAACAATTATTGTTTTGGGTTCTATTGCGTAGGTAAAGGCCCCCAATAATATATTTTTTTCCATATATCTTTCATGTACAGACAGCGACCCGTTAGAATTTTTTTATATGTATAGATTAAAAAATATCTAAAATAGAAGTAAGACTAAGTCACTCCTTATAATATTTGCTAACTGCAAGTAAAAGTACCATCAAAATCGGTTCAGCCGTTTCAGAGATTACTCGGAACAAACAGATAGACAGACAGACTGACAGACAAAAAATTTAAAAAAATGTATTTTTTTATGTAAGTACTGTATATACTTTCATGCATTTAGTGATAAGCACAAAAAAATGTTCAACGTGGTTCCTTAAAATGACATAATTTTTTTATTTATGAACCGTTTGACATGAAACAAAGCCTAAATGTTAAGTTAAGCTTACTACAATATATTAGTGAAAACAGCATCAAAATCGCATAAGTCGTTTCTGAGATTAGTGTGCACAAACGCACAGATAAACAGACAAACTGACAAACAGATAAGAATTCTAAAAATCATTGTTTTGGGTTCTACTGCGTTGATAAAGGCCCCCTGTAATATTTTTTTTCATATATCTGCCATGTACAGACAGCGACCCGTTACAATTTTATTATTAGTATAGATTAAAATAAATATATTTTTTTAATAAAAGTAGCCTAAGTTAATCCTTATAATATTAGCTTTAGAACTTTTTAGACTTTGTGATATTTGATAATTTTTAGGGTTCCGTACCTTAAAAGGAAAAACGGAACCCTTATAGGATCACTTTGTTGTCCGTCTGTCTGTCTGTCTGTCTGTCTGTCTGTCTGTCTGTCTGTCTGTCTGTCTGTCTGTCTGTCTGTCGGGATGTCAACCTTTTTTTCTCAGAAATGCATAGACGTATCATGTTGAAATTAATATCATATACTCAAGTCTACGATGACATGCGGCCGTGAAAATATTAAAGTTCTAAGTCAACGCAATCAAAAGATAATGGAAAATATGTCGTATATTTTGACCATTTTAACGTTTTCGCAAGGGAATCAAAACCTATAGGGTACTTCCCATTGACCTAGCACGATGAAATTTTGCAAGAAGTAAGATCTTATGGTACAAATAAAGGAAAAAATCTAAAAACTGTAATTTTTTGTATGTAAGTTTGTCTGTTTGTAAGTTTGTCTTTCAACCTTTTTCTCAGAAACCCGTGAAGGTAACAAATTTTTATCAACGTCAAGTACTCAGAGTTGTAATTACTAAGAGCTGTGAAAAAATCAAACTTCTAAGTTAACGCAATCAAAAGATACGGTCATTTATATCACATATTTTAAGTATGATAGCGTTTTTAACGTTTTCGCAAGGGAATCAAAACCTATAGGGTACTTCCCATTGACCAAGCATTATGAAATTTGGCCAGGAACAAGGACCTTTAGTATACATAAAGGAAAAAATCCGAAAACTGTAAATTTCTGTTCGTGTGTCTGTCAGTCTGTACGTCTGTCTTTCAACCTTTTTCTCAGAAACGCGTAAATGTATCAAGTTGTAAATTGATCAAGCGGAAAATATATTAATCTTAGAATTAAAATTATATGTACTTGTAACAAATTAACATAGAAGTTGACCATGGTCAAAAAAACAATTTTAAAAACACTGAGAAGAAATTTGTATCAATACGAAAACATTAAAAAGCAGCAAACCTTTATAAACAACGCAATGCAATCTATATATCGCAGCTAACAAAATGATAGCGCGATGCAGCGTATAGCTAATGCCATCTATTACAACATTATGACATTAACTGTGATATAATTCTGCTCGATTAATAAAAATTTTTATTTTAATTATTATTTAAACGCGCTAAAAATTATAAAATAAACTTTTCATTTAAAAGTTTTATCGTCGATTTATAACGTCATTACGTAATTAACATTCAATATAAGAGCTTCACGCGATTTGATTTAAGTACTCGTATTGAATTAGTACGAAAATTTTAAAATTAAATTCAAACAGATCGAGTTATTTGATTAACTTTTTTATCTACACATTCTTCTGGTTATTAGTAATATAATTAGTTATTTATAAATAAACAATTAGTTTTGTTCGAATTAAGGACTAATTATTTTCGTCTTGGCAACACTAATATATATTTCGATATTTTGATTGATAATGTAAATCTAAATATTTTACGAACGTAGTGCAGGGGTAGTGGAGTGTAGTAGAATATAAATAAAAATAAAACGAGAATAAAATATATATTATAATATAATTGTTGTTAATGTCAAAGTCAACAAGTTAGTGCATTGAAATTGTCAAGAGATGGCGCTAGGTGTATCCTGAATCGCGCTATAACTTTTTTTTTGAAAGTATAAGCTGTATTAGTACTTAAAATAAAATTTTGTGTTTCCATGGATTGCATCCATGATCGTGTTTTAAATTAAAGTGCTCCTAAGTAGTTTCAAAATAGTTTTTGGGACGTGATCCATATTTACATAATATTTGATTATATTTAAGCGACTTCTAAAAAGGAGTGTTTTCAATTCGACCTTGTATTTAATTTTTTTTTATGTTTCTTCGCCGATTACGCCGCCATTTGGGTACCGATTTTCAAAATTTTTTTTTGTTTGAAAAGGTATACTTTCAAGGTGGTCCCATTGTCTTCAGGTCAGGATCAGATGATGGGATCCTGGAGAAATTGAGGGAACTCCTCAAATATTATAGGCAAGCGTATACCGATTTAGGTATTTTTGATAGTAACTTATGTTGGAACTGATGATGAAGCCACAAATGGCGTAGATGGTCTTATATAGATTTCTATAAGTTTGTACGGAACCCTCGGTGCGCGAGTCCTACTCGCACTTGACCAGTTATTTTTCTTCCATCCCCTCTTCCTCCTCTGGGCCTCACATGATTAATGGACATCCCCTAACTGCAAGTGAAAGTCCCGTCAAATTTGATTCAGCTGTTTCACAGATTAGTTGTAGGAAACAGACTGACAGACAAAAAATTAAAAAAATTGGATTTTTTAATGTAAGTACTGTATATACTTTCATGTATTTAGTGAAAAATACAAAATAATGTTCGATGTGAACTCTTAAATTTACATAACTTTTTATTTATTTAAACAATCACTAAATGTTAAGTGAAGCTTACTGCAATATATTAATGAAAACCACATCTAAATCGGATAAGCCGTTTCTGAGATTAGCGGACACAAACTCACAGACAAACAGACAAATATCTAACAAATTATTGTTTTGGGTTCTATTGCGTAGGTAAAGACCCCCAATAATATATTTTTTTATATATCTGTCATGTGCAGACAGCGACCCGTTAGATTTTTTTGTACGTATCGATTAAAAATATCTAAAATAGAAGTCAGCCTAAGTCACTCCTTATAACATTTGCTAACTGCAAGTAAAAGTACCATCAAAATTGGTTCAGCCGTTTTAAAGATTAGTCGGAACAAACAGATAGACAGACAGACTGACAGACAAAATTTTAAAAATGTATTTTTTTATATAAGTACTGTATATACTTTCATCCTTTTAGTGAAAAGCACAAAATAATGTTCGACGTGAACCCTTAAATTGACATAACTTTTTTATTTATGAACCGATTGACATGAAACAAACCCTAAATGTTAAGTGAAGCTTACCACAACATATTAGTGAAAACCGCATCTAAATCGGATAAGCCGTTTCTGAGATTAGCGTGCACAAACGCACAGATAAACAGACAAACAGACAAACAGACAAACAGACAAACAGACAAACAGATAAGAATTTTAAAAATCTTTGTTTTGGGTTCTATTGCGTTGGTAAAGGCCCCCAGTAAGATTTTTTTTCATATATCTTCCATGTACAGACAGCGACCCGCTAGAATTTTATTATTAGTATAGATATAGATATTAGATAAGTTAATGGTAGATATTTAGTAAATATTAAATAAGATAATAGTAAATGCACATCTATGTATATATACGTACAAATAAGAAGCTAAATAATTTGTATCTTATCTCAATCTCTCGGAGATTTTTTGTATCAAGGTTCCTTATCCGGATTACGTAGTCAACCCTTATTATATCGTCATATCTTCTGACCATATGTTTCCCTGACACACCCACGTACTCGTATATCATGCCTATTTTTGACATTATGAACGAAATTTCTGTACTAGATAAATACGTCTGACAAATCAATTATTCTTATTTATAAAAATATATGGAAATATTTTTATACATGTTAAATAATGATGTTATGTGTACTCGTATATGATTGTTTATTATTTATAATTATAACTTTTAGTAATATGTTAATTATTATTGTTAAATAATGTTATTTTTGATTGTGTTAAAATATATTATTTTCAAATATTTAGAGTCACTCAATTGATTGTTATTTTTTGTAAAATGTGAAGCAGATGTTAAACGTTAAAGGGAGGGGACGATATTTTATAAGGAGTTCTTAGCTGATCGAGGCGCATTGTTAATCCGTTTGAGACGAAATAAACACTAGAGGCCAACAACAGTGTTTTTATTTTGCATATTGGCATACCGAACCTAATATACATATAGAACGAACGTCGATAGTACGTAAAATAGATTCTTAGTTGGTTAAAGTTAAATAAAACAGAAAATAGATTATATTATAATAATAATAAATATGTATATAATACGAGTGTGTGCGATTACGATTCCCGGTTAGGGGCAAATATTTGTACCTATAAAATAAAACTTGTTGCGGGTCCTTGTAGTTCAGAATACTTAAAAGCATGTAAGTCTATCGATTGCAGTTTTTTATCACAAACACCAGAAAATCATTACTTTTTTTTAATACCAAAATTATTTGAGATTAATTAGTTTAATAGGATATTTTCAATATTTGACTTACCCTTCTTACTTTAAACTTAGGTACCTACTTATATAAGAGTCGCTGAAATCCGCAATCGTTATATATGAAAGATTAACCTGTTAGGTCCGGGTCAAAATGAATAAACGCATTCTTATAAATGCTGAAACATAAGAAAGAAAAAACCGGCCATACTTATACTCTTCTTATACTTTTTTTGTAGTAATATTCACTTAAGACTAAAGGAATCTTTAAGATTATTTTGAATGCTAAGGGCTTTCTAATAAAAAGTAAAATTGTAATTTATAAGTACATAATGCACTGAATTGATTTTAAAACTGACGTAATGTCGATTGCCTAACATTAATAATCATATATCTAAATCACTTAGGTATTATAATTGGACGATTTGAAGGACCTCTTAAAAGTGAAGTATATTATCGATTTTGAATTTGTTGCACGCAGCGTTGCAACCAGCAGACATATATTACGTTTCCTTTATTGGAAATCGGATAAAACATAGGAAAATAAATATAGCCTTACTTCATAACACTTGTAGATCTGGCGCGGATCCAAATGACTAGTATTGAAAATGGAAAATTGCGGTGAAACGTATATTAATACGTTGCTCTTGTTTGTTTTTAGCCCCCGACCAAAAAAAAAGGAGTGTTCTAAATTTGACGTGTATGTTTGCGATCTGTGGCATCGTAAATCTCTTAACAAATGATCCAATTTTGATGCGGTATTTCCGTATAAAAGCTGATGAAATTAATCGATTGTTCTTGGCTATAATTTATAATGTTCTTTTCAGATGTTTGAAGGTTAGCTCTTTTTAGTTGTTGGAAGGATCTCAGAAACTTCAAGCGGTCTTTTCGACTCGAAATACTATAATACGAACAATATTAAAATAATGTATTGTAGTTGCGCTTCCTTGATCTGGTGCTGCATCATCGCCTGGAACCAGTAGGATACACAACTCCTCGCCAACTTAGAGCGAAGAATCCTGTTGAGATTCGTTGAAATGGTCTCAATGAATAGATTGTCGAGGATTAAGTATTTCAAAATTTTCAATTTTATTTTTTTACGAGTTTTAATTAAAAACATTATTAATAATTGGATTTATCGAAGATTATCTAACTGTTGCCAGCGGCTTTGCTTGCGAAAAAATAGTTTTTTCCATTCAAATATTGAACAAATGTTTTACCACTTTAATTAAAATTTCAAAAATCAGTTCATTACGGATGCCTAAGTCATATTAACTTTGTTTGTTAGCCTTTCACTTTTCAACTAGAATAAATACTCGTTGGACTGAAAATACTTTTAGACGATCATCACTAATATTTTATAACTATAGATATGTTACGTTCATATTATTTCACGTTAAAAATCTGTACCCATTTCCAACTCTGACAATGTCCTCAATTGTCTTGTTGGCCTAAATATACTCTCACCTTCATACTCAATCGCAAACTAGTTTCTAAGCAACGTCATTCAAAGTGGTTGGCATTCGGGTTGTTAAAATTAATGCAAGAGCTTGTTTTTTAAACATTTTTGTTAAATTAAGTGAATTGGTAACACTCTAATACACATTTGACTTGGATCTGTGACTCTTGCGTGACTTGTCACTGTCAAAATAAATGTCGACATTAGGAATATTAAATTAATACCTTGACATTATTTAGCTGGTCAACTATGATATCATTCAAAACATGTCGATTTCCAATCTGATAGTCATTCGTATTGTTAAGACGCAGATAAGTTAATCATTATAATTTAGCGCCACTACCATCGAAATGTACTGTTTACAATGGCTGATTCCCGTGCTTTTGATTCCGAAGCCCGTAAACCCGGCGTTAGTGAACACACACGTCATGTTCATGGTGTTATATCTAATCGGATTTTTCCTGGAAAGAAAGCCGTGTACAGTGTGCAGTGTTGTCTTCCTGGCCGCCGTCATCCTCATCTGTTATAGCGGCATCGGCAATTGCCTATTTTGGGCGAGCCAGTGTGAAAGTGAGAAGTATGACACTTAGCGCTTCCGTGAAGAGTTAGCTCCTACGTGCTCAAAGTGCAAACAAGTGTTCCTGCAACCGAAAAATATGAGTGACAATGTAAAACCAAACAGCTAGGTTTCGGATCATTGCCACTTCTTAAAATCCATTAGAAACGATACGATATAAGTATATTTTTGTAAATAAAATAAATTTTATTTACCATTTGTGGGGTATGATTATGGGAGTCCGATGCTGACATGTACTTATGTATTTCATTTGTTGTTTTTATTAATTTGTGATCGCAATGATTGTATGGTTATTGTTAGTGATATGTTATCATAATATTGTGAATAAAAATGTCAAAACTTAAAGTATTATTTTTCCAATAACCTTTCATTTTTTTTTTAACAAAAAGACTTAAAATACAAGTTCTTTTTCGAAATGATTCAAATATTTAACCTTGTTCATCTAACAATTATTAATCATCTAACTTAACAAATACTATAAAAAAATTATTGCAAATAGAATTCTAGAAGCAACTATTAATCAGTTATGGAGTTAACAACCTACAAGCGTTCATGAACTAGATAGCAGCCAATCCAAATAGTTCTTGCCATGATTAAACTAATTAAATACAAAACAAGATAAGATATCAAGCAGATACATTAATGTTATTTATAGAGAATATATTATATAATATTTATTCAAATAGTATATAACTGGATATACATAGTATAAAACTGGATGTATCAATGTTGATTATCCTTTCAAAGAAAAACAACTTAATCGATTTTGGTTAAACATAATGATACTGTCGCTTATACAACAGTATTACACATGGTATAATATTTAAAAATACATTCAGAGGCTGTTGCAGGAAACTGCTGATGTATTATTCTTTCTTGATACCATACTGGACTGGGTTCAATGTTGTACTGTACTTAGGTAAAGCTTTCTCCATCAGACACATAGCTAAGCAAATGGTACTTATATTTATACTCGATTTTGTATATCATTGCCTAAATTCTAATACTTAATAAGTAAAGTTTGCAATGTTATAGGTGAGCAAAAAAAACAACATAGTTTGACACAAACACCATTATAAACCAATAATATTTATCTAACTGGTTAAAACTCTAAGTACTTCATTTCCTATTTTAAAGTATTATATCATTAATTTATCTATATTAAGCTATGCCATTTTCTGTGAAGTTGCTAATTTTGACTCACTAAATTTAGCAATGATATAGAATGTTTTATTTACGTATTTCATTAACTAGATATGAGATTATTTGGCCTATTTTTCTCTGGCAAACAAAATATTGTTACTTGCTGTTATTCTGTTGATAACTATAATTATGAATTATTGTTATATAATATACTCAGCTTAAATGATTAGTCTTATGTTAACATTTATGTTTTTATATCAATAAAAACAAATGTTCACACCAGACCACTTATTAAACATTGAAAGGATATGAATGGTGAGTTTAAATGTTGATAAATACTTATAAATATTATTGTATTTAAAATACACAATGTAACAACTTGTAGCATGTTTTGGCAAAACATTGAAATTTTGCATCCAATATACAGTTGGCAATTGAATTATAACGATTATTAAATTAGGATTCTAATTGAGATTTCAATATTTTAATTTGAACTTCTAACACAATGTACATCCACAAAGAATTTGTAGATAAGCAAATTTTACAGAAAGTGAGAATAAGAATTTTTTTTTCTTGGTTATTGCAAACAGTTTTTGTCGTTGTAAGTCAGTGTGGTTCAAAGTTCTGTTTATTTTGAATATTTGTAGAGGACCTAAGTGTGTAATAACCTCAAGGACTTGTATTTTTAATTCATTTTCTGGACCTTTTATACTGGGTATTCTTATTGTGGTGAAATGAGCACTCACTGAGGGAAAAACTTCATAAACAATATATTGTACAATCAGAATCAAAAAATCTCATGAGGAGTTTTGAATCGTCAATACATAAAAAAAAAAAAAAAAAAAAAAAAAAAACAAAAATTTCATCAATTATGAATCTACCACTGGTTTGGAACAGAGATTCTACCGAGAAGGACCGGCAAGAAACTCAATAGGTACTATTATAGATAAAATTTCATGCTAGTTGCTTATAGTAGTTTTAAACACATAATTTACTCAGATATATTGTATATAGAATAAACAAATAATGCAAAAGAAACAAACTCGAGGTGGAGTTTCCTATAATTTATAAAGTTTTAATTATTTTAAAAGTAATTGTGCTCACCTATAAAAACAGTTTTGAAGTTGTAAGACAGAAATGTTAAACCAAAATGTTTTTGGCAACAAGTGATTTACTTATAAATACTCAAATTTCATGTACTTCTTGCAGGTTTGCTTCTAAAACATATCATTTTAATATATTATATTTATATTTGAGGTTGGTGTAGTAAAATAATACAACAATTTGTTAAGTTATTGTATATTAGCTGGTTACAAGATGGTATCTTTGACGGTTTTGTAATTTACATTATAGTATGGATTGATACATATAGCACTTAACCTAATGAAGATTCTCCTGACCCTGAAATGAAAACAAATGTATATTACTTAAAATGTTTATGCAAAAAAATCATGGGTTTACGGCCGGTTTCATTTGGTTATAAAAACCGTGATGGTAACTACTAGTGGTAACACTTTTACATGAATTTACAAAACATGGACAGAATTTATGTCATAATTCTATTTCTCGTACTATAAAGGGAAAAAATCGGGAGAATTATAACTGTCAATACTTTGAGAGGTTATCTTCACGTAAACGATCACAATTGTAAAAATTATAAAAAAATGTACACGATATTTTCCCTTACCATTTATCTTAGTCTTCTGGCTTCACGCTCAGACTCAAGGAGTGTCAAGATGTCTCCATCACGAACAGGACCCTTCACGTTTCTGATGATTTGACGACTGGTCTCACCGATGAACTCAACTTTTACTTGGGTACATTGGCCCTGGGATCCAGTACGGCCCAGAACTTTAACGACGCGGGCAAGAACATTGGGCTTGTCCATTTTGAACTAGATATCGAGCGAAATGAGAAAAATACACGTGCAACGCAACGAGCGTCTACGAAAAAGGACTATGCCACAGATTAAAAATTTTAACAACAAATTTTATCGGTTAAGTGTTGTACGACGTTCGAATAAAATTATAAAGAGTGACAACTATGTTACAAAATCAAGTACGAAAATTAGTTATTTTTCGAAGTACAAATTAATATTGGTAAATAAAATATATATATATATATATATATATAACTTTTTATATATCTTGATTTTCAACCAATAATCCAATAGAAACTATGTGTCATTTGTTATACAAGATAACTAAATTTCAAAATAGAAAAGAGACCTTTAAATGTACCTTAATAATACTTCTAATAATTAAAAAAGGGTATCATTAATGCACCTTCATCCAGCTGAAAACAAGGCTGCATTTGCAATTTGCAATTTTGTAAGTTGTAATTGAACCCCCGACGAAATATTGTGAATGATTTGTATTTGTAAAAATATAAATTAATACTTATCACATCATACCAAAATATAAAAAAAAATCACTCATGATTTTCATGGAGTACATCATTTTATATAATTTTTCATATGGGATAAATGGATGCTGATAAGCAATAATGTGTCAACCCACAAAAAATCCAACTCGGAGATATTGGTGTATTCTCATAATGCATTACATGTTTAACATAATTCAAAAATATATATAAGTCATTTGAAAAAAATAAGTACGGAAAAAAGTGTCTTAATTTATCAATTGGACTATTGAAGTGTGTTACATTTTTTTGCGATATTTAATAATATTATATATCTAGAAAACTTATTATTAGATAAAACTATTTATTATACCTTTTTATCAAAATAGTAACGAATTTTTCGTTACTATTATATATATGCGTCTTCAAATTTATTAAGAATAGGTTTGACATCTTTAGACGCCATTTTCTCAAAATGGTGTCCGTGTGGCTTGACATAGTATTGCTTATCAGCGTCCAAATGTAAGTCTTCTTATTTCATCATCATCGTCTTTATTCAGAATTTTGGTTTTTAATATTTTATTGTAATAACTTTATTATTAATGAACATTAAATTAACAAAGCTACAATTATTTGAACATAAATGACACATAAAATCTCAAATTTAAAAACAGTAGAAAAAAAATATTTAAAAAAATCTATAAATGTTAATATTATTTTAAAAACTGTATATCCGATTTGACAAGTAAATAAAACACTGAGAAAAATTAACATTTTTTTTATTAAATAATGTCTTCTCATAATCGCAAACGTTATTACAAGCTGTCCACACTATTTGTTCCTTAAATTACTCAACACTTTTAGCAACTTAAATCCACACAGTCTTTCACTGAACAACATAAAATAGGAATAGGCCATAAGGGACAACACTAGAGATTTTTTCATTAGACAAATCATTTTTATTTTATTCAGCCTAATCCTATTTCATTTGTTTAAACACATACACATAGCCTACATTTAGGCAAATGGTGTTCTTAAATAATTAATTCGGTGCTAGAAATTAATCATCACCAGCAGATCTTTTCGCTTTCCTCAAGCGTGGTGACTGTTTGGGTGTTTTGGGTGATTTTTCTGTAAAAAGAAAATTACAATTATATTATAAACATATTTTGACACTTAAATCAGTATGACATTGAGCAATTCCTTCATATTATAGTTAAAATTTGTTTTAAATTTTAATTTTTTTGTCATAATTTTTTTTACTTAAATCATATTAATTTCATATACTTACTGAGCTGGTTGACAACTTCTTTGGGCAGCCAGTCGTAGTCAACATCGTTAGCTCCGGTACCAGTTTCCAAAGGCTTGGGTGCAGCTCGTGGAGAGCGACGACGGGCGAGAGATGATAAGGCCTGTTGACCCAACACCAGGGCTAATACACACGCTGCTCCAAGGAATACATAGAGGAAGAAAGTTTCTCCATCTAGACCTTCAGATATTTCGACGATGTTGACTGTTTGATTGTATACTGCCTCCTGTTGAAAAATAAGAAACCGAATTAATTTAATAATGTTTTTGAAATTCGAGTACAGGTGCAAAAAAATAGTTTTAATACATTAGAAATGAGATTTTCCACATTTAGGCAGTTTAGAAAGTAAAAGAATAAGGTCATGAAAAAATTTGAGGAAAATTGAAAGAGAAAGTGAAAAAATTAATCAATTAAATATGAATATTTAATTCTAAAGCTTTATGAAAATGAAGATATGAGTATCAAAAGTATCAAATTAAAAATTTCATCAATTTTACTCAAAATTAATATGTAAGTTTCATTAACTGTACTTTGTCTATGAAAATGTTATGTCAAGAAGATTGTCTTTAAAAATACTGTAGGAAAACACGCTTATCAAAAAAAAAATTGAATTGAACACTATAAAATTTTTTTGCTAACATATAACTAACATGTATGCAGATTGTTGTATAGTATAAAAGTTAAATACCTGGTAAAAGTTTCCACTGGCATCTCTGTAGTTTAGTTGGATGTTTAATCCAAAAGGTCTGCCAGCGTACGCCTCGTTAGGGATGAAGGAATAAGCGAATGTCGCCTCTTGTTTTGGTTTCACTTCCTTAAAATATGGCAAAGCTGTGAAGTTTTGAATGTAGTAGGTGTAGTCCATGGGATATCTAAATGATGCTTCCATTGTTTCTACGATGTAATCTTCCGAGCCTTTATTGATAAAACCGACAAAGAACTCAACAGGAAAACCAGCCTGTACATCTGTAAATTAAATATAGAAATACATGTTAACTATTTCAAATAATATTGTTTAATTAAATGAGAAATGTTTGCCTACTCACTTACATTATTAGTTAATTATTTTGATTCAAGAACATTACATTTACTTTTTTTTTAATTATTTTTAGTTCAAATTATAATTTCAAGGTATTGGAATATTTGTATATGATTAGAAATAAGACTCTTCTTATTATAGTTTTGTTAGTTAGGTTTAGTAAGTTAGGTTCATACAGATCATGTTGTTAAAAGTATGTATAACAAAACACTTTCATTTATTACTCACCGAATGCCACATCACCATAACTGGGGATTGGTTTTGTGAAGAGAATTGTTGTATCTACATCCTGGGAAGACTTAACTACTGATTCATCATCATCACCGAGCGCATCATCACCAACTACTTGGCTGTCTTCACCTTCAATGTCAACTACATCATCTAGTTCATCTTCATCAGCCCGAACGAGGATTGTGCTGGCTGTAAAAGAATATTTGTAATTATAAACACTTTGATTATGTCTTATTCGATATCCATATGTTTTTATAAAATTTTGTAAATGTCTATAATAATAAAAAATGAGTATATAAAAGTTTTATCTGTAACATTTTATATAATACATGCAACAAATGGTAGAAATCATATTGTCTTACAAGATTGACTACATTTGTAAATGATAGAAATATATGTGATACTAAAACATTAGTACAAAATAAGATAATTAGTGTAATAAAAAGTACAAATTTTATTCAAATTGAATATAATTTGACCTATTAAAGGTTCTTTTAGATATGTTAATTTAACAATAATTGTTTGAAATTATTATATATAATTAGCTAACAACCTTTCTGACCATTTCCAATAAATGTGTTGAAGATTATATATTACACTACATTTATACTTGATAAAGTTATAAATGCATTTATTTACTTATACTAAACCATCTTAAAATAACGAATGTCAAAGTATTTATAGGTACTTTCTTTCAAAAATAAATCAAATGCTATGCCACGTACTTACACCAACACTTTCTATTAAAGATATATTCTAAATACTCACCACTTTGGAAGCAAAGTAACGCTGCAGGTAAAACCAATAATGTCAGGTAAATTAATTTCATTTTTAATGAGTTTTTATTTTAAGTTTGTTAAAGAAAATAAGTGAATATCTAGAGGTGACTCTGGACCATTCACTTCACTCGATACAATACGGCCACCACCGTGTAAACCTAATCTCACCAATGCCAATTTTATTTCCAACTCGATTGACGTGGAAGGAACACTTGTCACTAGTGCGACAGTATTCTTGATAAAGTTGAAAATCGTAAAGTTTACCGGTTTCTGTATAGAGTACGTATAATAACGATAAAACTATATTTTTTCTTTTCGTTTTAATAACATTAATTTATTTCTATAAATAAATAACTTCAACTACAACGTATTAAAACAATATCGTATTACTTAAGAAAAATTTTAGTGTCGGTTTGGTCATTTAAAATAAAATGTTGCCATTATTTCAAGCTATGTTCCCGTTACTAGAATCTTGCTTTCGTCTAGTTTTTTGGTTAAAATATATAAAATTCTTATTATTTGTAAAGTATCACCGCGTTAAAAAAAAACATTATAGCGCTTGTTTATTTCTTAGAACGTGTGAATGTGAAAACAAAAAAAGCTTTTTTATTTTGTTGAATTAAAGATCCAGCGATGTTTTTTTTTTTCTTTCTAAAAAAAATATATATATTTCATCAATCAAACGACAAGATAGTGCAACGAGTAATACATCAGGCGCTACTCAACAGCTTGCCAATAAAAAAAGTTGTCTAAAGGTTAATCCAAGGTTTAGGCGTCAATGGAGTCATTACGGCGTGAAAACGTAATAAATATACACTTGTTTCATAGGTTTTTGCACTTTTGCTATTAGTTTAATATTAATAGTTTCAGTCCAGTTTACTTGTCACGAATGAAGAATGCTTTCCCACAGGCTTACACGAGAAAGAATAAGTGAAATTTTTACAATATTCCTTACTATTTTTAAAAATTTAAAGCACTAAATTTTGTAAGTTTACTGCATATTCATAACGAAGATAAATATTATTATTATTAATGAAATAAGGTGTAATGGACAACGCTCTGTGCTAAATAAAGAACGAAATACATTTAAAAGCATTATCATAACATTAATACTAATTTAATACAATTACAAGTGATTATATACTCTTTGTACAATTATTCATGATTCTATCCACGTGCAACATATAGTACGAGGATATTTTAAATATTCGTCAGCTAGGCATAATATTTATATCACAATTTGTGAAGCACTTAAAGAAAAGAAAAAAATTTTCTTTTTTCATTTGTGACAATTTCTATTTGATACTCACTGATTACAGGTCATGTATGAGTTGGCTTAACCGGAGAAGTAACACAATCGACTAGTCAAAACAGTCCAATACATCCCATTTCCTTCCGTCATTTATTCTTTAAAAGCAGAACAAAAAGACACTTGTATGTAGTTTGGTGTGTTTGGTGCTGCAATTTTTCTTTAGCCACAGTTATTATTTTACGTCAGGTTAACTGCATATAATTTACCCGCTATAGAAAAAAAATCTACATCTTATTTAATTAATAAAACTCCAAAAGTCCATTAAGCGCACGACTAAATAATCTGTTCAAGAGTTGCCTTATAAAAGCTAATTTTACTAAACCACTACATAGAACTATAGGGTGGATGTTCTATGGCTGGATCCATGCACGACGATCGGCGATTCACGACGAACGGAATGACCTAAGATCGCAAAAAAGCACTTTTGAATTTTCAAAACAAACAAAAAATATTTAAATTAATGACAAGCTACCACTGGTTCGAAATATAGATTCCACTGAGAAGAACCGGCAAGAAAATTGATAGATAGCAACTTTCTTGCCGGTTCTTCTTTCTTCTTTAAAGTTTTATTCATACATACACTTAAAATATACAAATACGTATATTAAACATCCTGTGTAAAATCCAGCTATAGAAGAACCACGCATCATTAATATCTTTATTATCTTGTATAGAATAATATGCTTTACCTATGAAACACTTTTTAACTCCAATAATTATGCTAGGATCATGCGTGGCTTGTTCACATCTACCACAACCTTGGTTGAAGCGGGAATTAAGCAAAAAAAAATCACACAAAAATTTAGTTAGGATTTCTGATACATAATAATCATTTACCTTTAACATTTAAATATTTGTTATATAGCTTATGTATGTAAAAAATTAAATGGTTAATTACTTTTTACGATTCAATTTGATAACAAATAACAACTTATTATTAATAGTATAGGAGCTAGCAAGCTTATAACCGGCCATTTAAACAAAGCTTATTTCGATATAATTAACATATCTTTCATGAATATATGAAAATGATATCACTTATGGTAGTGTCTTAGGTTGTCTTGCTATAGGCCAGGGATCGCCAGTTACTTTCATTAAGGGTTCGTTTTTTTTCAATATTACGATTGTCACGATCCGTTGCCACTTTTTTACAGCAGATAACGCGGTATACTAATTAAAAGAAAAAGAAACTTAAATAGTAATGTAAATCTGTGTGAAGTTTGGAATAAATTTGGTGTAGGTTAACCGGTTCAAGTAACACCAGTTCACTCTTAATAGAAACTTGATCTAAGGTGATTAAGTTTTATTCGTGGTTCGGATTTCAGCAATTCAGCGGTTCGCCATTTGATGAAACCAGCTAAGCATTAGACACGTGGTATGAAGAGGAATAAGAAGTAAGGGAAGAAATGGGAAAAGAGGTTGAGCTTCCGGCACTTATTCACTAATTAAGAGCATTTGTGTTACTGCTCTTAGTATATATATAATAGCTCTACGGGTCAATCGAGATGAACTATTATAAAAAAGTATGTTATCAAATTCGATATAAACATTTTAAACATATGTTACAAATAGATTGTTATTGTTGGATAAGAATGAAAAGTTAACGATGGAAATACGATGTTTTCTTACGAATTTTTTTCTCATTTTGTTATTAAAAGTAAAGCTCTACACATCCTTGACGTAAAACAGCTTATACTTTCATTTTTTATCTTATTTATTCATACTAAGACACAAATAAGGGCTTTTTCAATGCAGCGTTTTGGTATCGAACTGCTTAGGAACGTCTATAACTAATTGGAGGACCTGGATACATTAAGCAAATGGAGCCCCTATGATTTTGACAAAGGAATATTTTGTTAAATAAGTCAAAAAAGTAAATAGCTAAAACTTTAGATTTATTTAACTATTATGTAAATGTTTTACCGTCACATTAGAATATAAGTCATATAAGTTTAAGAGATAAGGTCTATGGGACCCCATCTAACGTGGGGCCCTGGGCAAGTGCCCAGAGTGTCCAATGGGAAAGAGGGGCCTGCTTATGCTTCAAGGTAGTTCATCATAATCATCGTAATGCTTCAGGGACTGGGCGAGTTTTCCATACATTTTACGCATCGTGTGAACCGTGCAACATTCGTACCGCACATTCAGTATGAAACCCTTCACCTTCGGCAACAGTCCGGCAATAATTAAAATATCTAAATCAAAATATACTTTATTCAAGCAGGCTTTCATAAGCATTTTTGAATAGTCAAAATAAAAACAAAAAAATATTTAAATTAATGAAGCTATATAAAGAATAAAGAATCATGAATGGAGTTATATTGAAATAGAATCTAAGTGTAGCTTACTGACTACAGCTTGTATACGGAATGGTTCAAGCGGGGCAGCATCTCACTTTCACTTCTGCATGAAGTTACAGAGTCGAAAACCGTACACCTTCCTCATTTCTTTACCTTACTTACTATTTTATCTTTCATACCTTATTTCTCTTTAAGCTAGCATCGGATATGTGGCTCGTCTGGTGCTTCTCATGTCTATGGGCGGCTTAATATCTAGTTGCATATGCATATTACCTTTAAGAAACACAGATACAGATAAAATAAAAGTTAAAAATGTTTATTCTGTATGCGCCTTAATATTAATGTTGGTACTTTAATAATTATATTCCGGAGTCAACGGTCATACTTTATAATGTAAATTAAGTCTCACAGCTCCATTGTAGTGTTACACTAACAGCGGCAAAAAACAGTAATGGCAAATAAAGGTAACAATGAAAAATCTATACATTTTAATATAATATAAATGTATTTTTTTTTAATTTGCTCTGTATATTTTATTGTCTACTTGAGAAATGCAAAATCTATGAAAAATTTTAGATCTTTGTTTGTTTTGTCGGCCTCAAAATTTAGTTTACAACATGAAAATTATAAGTGATAATGCAAATAAGCAAAAAGATCCTTGAAAAAAAGCCCAAAAATTGTCGATTTCCGAAAATCAAGCGCTATAATTTTTTTAATTTTTTAAGCATCTTTGCAAATGTTACACTTCTCGACTAGACTATTAAAATTTAAAAAGTTTCTAAGTGTATTCTATTTTGTACTTATTGGGTAAATAAAATTATTAATTTATTATTAACGGGTTTATAAGTTATTGGAAGTAACAACAACTAGTACGTCTCATAATTAATAAGTCATTAACGATTTATTTCAATAAACATATATTGGCGATTTTGCCTCCTAATGATGTTAACTCGAAATAAAATATTACTTTGAGTATAATCTTTGCCTACATAAATATCATACAAGAATATTGCTAAAATTAATTAATTATGAGATATTCCTTATTAAAAAATGAATTCATTTATTTTCACGCAGACGTTTTTCGTTCTAATAATTTTAACTGTAAAATTTTGCAGTGACAAAATATTGCTATAAAAGTTTCGCCAGGCAATATGCGACGGCATTACCAAAATGTAACTTTATACCGAGAAATTATTTGGTAAGTTTCAACTAGTTATTATATATTTCAATCGAATTAAATAGTTAATTTATAACAAGACATATTCACTATAATATATGTAACAAATGTACAACAATTATGTCGTTTTTCACTATGGAATACATTAGACGATATGCTATACTGTGCCGAGTCCGAACTGACTCTCATCTCATCTCTGGGCAGTCATACGTACGGTAGACAAAGTGAAATAAACATACAGTAGGTTACACGCGCTTACTATGGTGTATTCTACATTTTTTTTTTTTATGCCGTCTTGTTCTTCTTGCATGGCAAGAATCTTTGTTTACTTCATTTGTTTTAGCCATTCTACGTTTTTTTTTTTTTTCCGCTCATTCTTTTGCGGCATGGCTTGTCATTTTTTATTCGTCAATTACAATTCCAATTTTTAAAACTATTTACATATATGATTTAGCAGTGTTTTATTTATTTACAATTTCCTTATATCTATCTCGAATATATACATTTACTTATTCTATACAATAAAATTCTTGCCGACGGCTTGAGGTTGCAGAGGTTGTTACGGAACGTAGAAATTGATTTAATATAATTAGGACATTTTCATTTTCGATTAATAAATAAGTTCTGTACAATTAAGATTCCAATTTGATATTTAAAGTTAATACACAAAATAATTAAAATAGTTATAATAAATTAAAATTTTAAAAAAGTAAATGTAAAATAATTTGAATAATAAGTTAAGTTAAAATGTAAATAGTATTAAAATAATAAATTAATAATTTGATTAAAATGTAAAGTAATTAAAACAATAAATTATATTAAAATGTAGTTAAAATGTAAAATAATTAAGACAATAAGTTAAGTTAAAATAATTTATAATTAATATTCATCTTGTTTTGTTTCGTTCCGTAACAATTTTGGCCGTCTTGAGGCAGAACCGCTCCAGATACGGCCTGGAGTGCTTATCGGATATTAATTCAGCGATAGTCGCTTCCGTCAATTTTTTCCCGGTACTTAATTCCAGGTCGTATCTGTCGCGGTCGTGCCTCGGACATTCAAATAATATGTGTTTAATGTCCTCTGCAACCTCGGGGTCGCACACGCAGCCTGCACTATCTCTCAATTTAAAACGGTGGAGATAGGCGGCAAAACCGCCGTGGCCCGTCAGCACTTGCGCCCATATAGACGTCTTATCGAGACACTTCAGGGCCCGATAAGCGCGCCATACATCCGGGAAGAACATGCGGGTGACCTCGGCCGTGGTGGTGTATTCTACATTATCGGGAGCAAAGTCACAGGGAAAAAGTAGTAGCAGTTTAATGATAAATGTTATATTGGTTAATGCCACCCATTATAGTAGGCCATTGTGTAGAAGACCTAGTGGCATAGTGACAGCCACTATGGCCTGTGATGGCAAACAATTGCCTTGTCGATTAGGGAGCGTTCAAATATTACGTAACGCAATTTTTGACGATTTTGGACCCCCTTTCCCATCCCCATGGAACACGCCGTAACGTTTTTCCTTCCCTCTAAACGTTACTTAACACTTAAGTGAATTTTTTACGTAATAGTCACAATAATGTTACTCAAAGTACCTAATACTTAGTCACCAAAACACATATCTTATAGATTTAATCCCGCACCTGTAAAATATTGTAACATTTAAAAAAACCCTTCCACCGCCCTATAAATTGCAATACGTAAGACTTGAATGCTCTCTTATCTAGCCTCACGTCAAAGGATAGTAACATATTTCATAGATGCCACGACCTGGTCACGGCACGGACTCGGCATAAATCATTAAATTAAATTCTTTGGTTGATCGCTTTAAGGCAGGGCATAAATCATTACCAACTGAAGTAATTCAAATGATACTACACCTTACAATTAAATCGAATGACGGGTACATTTATAATCAATTTGTAAATTCGTCATGTATAACTTTCGCAATTTGTATACGATACGATAACGAAACTAAAATTGATGGTCATGGTTGACCTTTACAAGTATTACTATAAACAATCACACACAACGCAATGTTTATCACGAACTGATAATAGTAGGTAGTGTAGACGTATTATTTAAAACTTAAGATTATATCATTTATATCAACTAAACGATCCCCGCAAATTTACTGCAATATAATTATAAAACCTGTTCAATTGTTGAGTGCTTTCAGCCCTTATTTTAATGTCTGTTAGTTTCACCTAAAGAATATAAATTTTTGCGCCAGGAACCCTTGTATACGTGATGAAACTTTAAAAAGGTGTTTTAGGTAGGATACCTACAATGGTACCAAGTGATCAATGGTTTGGGAACGCATAGAGAAGAAACATACACTTTTTTTTTATTTATATAGACCTCGCTTTGCACCGGCGCGGTGTGATATAGAGCAATTTTGTGGCAAAATATTGTTTTTTTTCCCTTCAATATTATCTAATATTTAACGAGGCTTATTTTAGTGGTTTTGGTTGTGCACTTTGCGCTGTTAATAATAATAATAAATAATACCAATATGAATATAATATAAATATCATTATTAATTTCATAAACAAAGATAAACTAGTCCCTTAGAAGGTCTTAAATATATCAGATAATATATGTTATTAATAATTACCATTCCAATGACAAAAATAGCTCTAATGTCAAACCATACTTGCACAAGATTACGGCCTGTTTATTTCCTAAATACGTTATTTATAACATAAAAAAATCATGAAAATAAATTAAAAAAATATATATATTTTCTCATACTGGTATGAAATACGCCGGGTCAGGCAGTAAACAAATATTATAATACAATATTTATGAGAGTGTGGCACCGCCTGGCTACAACAAGCCTCTACCACAATATACAGGTTAAATCCCGAATAATGGACTAATAGTTTTACGAGGAAACTTCTATTTTTAATTTGAAATAAATATTACAATTTATTTTATTTCTCGATATTAATTACAATTTTATTTAGGGTCCATCTGTCCAAAAAACGGACAAGATAAAGGCAGAAAATATTCCGCCAGCTCTCTACAACATCTATAAGAAGCCACTGGTGATTCATCAAGGGCACATGCAATGGCTATTCGACCACGAGGGGAGACGGTACCTCGACTTCATCGGAGGGATCGTAACAGTGTCTGTTGGACACTGTCATCCGTGAGTTTATAACATCTGTAACTATATTAAAAATTATTGTATACCTAACATAACATAACCAACATAACCGATTGAAATGAATCATCTATCATTATAATTGTTAGGAATATATCATAAAAGTAAATAATACTCTATTTTGTCTATGGTAGCTCGTTGATCAGTTAGTTATTATTATATATCGGCAGTACGCACCCTCCCTCTCTCTAGGATCGCTCGTATATACTCTCACAAATATATTCATAATTATAAGTAAACAATGACTAGGACCCCAGAAATAACTTAACAATAATATAGAACTCTTAATTAAAAAACCCCTGACAATATTTTCATTGAATCCTTTTGAACGAACCCTAACACGATGCTTCTGCTGTAAGTTGGTGAGGAGTTGTGTATCCTGATGACTCCAGATGATACTGTCACATCAGGTTAAAGTTGCGCAACTATGTTATTTTATTAATACTATATTGTAGTAAATGTATTTCAAGTCGCTCAGAAGTTGCTCTGATCCTTTCAACAACTAGAAAAGAGAATGATAAGTTTCTAACGTCTTAACAGAAATTTTAACTAAGTTCCATCCCGATTACACACCAGCCACCACCACACACCACCACACCAGCAAACAAATACAAATACATTCATCAAACTTATAACATACGCCTATTTTAAGCAAGGTTTAAAAATATATTAACTCATGGTTTAATGTATCTAATTATCACTTAGCTCAGTTACCACAATTCATCAAAAGGTAATTTGGGCAAAGGCAGGTACTTTTGTGGTACAAGAAATAGGTAAAAGTGAACACCGAGCATTCTGCTATTTATATACTTTAACGAAACGAATACTTAATAATATAATATTTATTCCAGTAAAGTAAATGCCGCGCTACATGAACAGATAGACACGCTTTGGCACACGACGAATATTTACAGGCACCCAAAAATATATGAATATGTTGAAAAATTAGTTTCTAAGTTTCCGGGAGATTTAAAGGTATGTTATTTTAATATATTTGTAACTTTGCTTATCGATGTCTATTTAGATATGGTAAAAAATGTAGGAATAATGAAGATTCAAGTTACTTTATGTTTATCGAAAAAATATTTCAAAATCACTAAAAACGTGATAAACTAGGTTATAGAAAAAAAATTAGAGTGTTGAGTGTTGTTAACTGTGGTAAAAAACTACATTTTAATTATTATAAATCAGACCACTTTGTTAGAAATATATAATAAAAGTAACTATATACCATATTTTGTCTATGGTATCTCGTTTTTTAGTTCGTTGCTAATATATATCGCCAGTATGTACCCTCTCTCTGGGGTTGATTACTCTTCATCGCCCTTACTAACATAATATTAATTACAAGTAAACTAAAGACAAGACCCCAATGAAACTACCTTAACAACCACGTATTGCCCAAGAACAACAATTTTTTCGCATGTCTTACAGGTAGCATATCTAGTGAACAGTGGTACTGAAGCGAATGAGCTTGCGATGCTCCTAGCTAAGTCGTACACGGGCCACAATGACATCATATCCCTACAACGGAGCTACCACGGGTATTCCAGCACCGTCATGGGTTTGACAGCTACACAGTCCTACCGAATGCCCATCCCGGTACCGTCTGGTATGCATCATGTGAGTTTTAGATCTTTATTTATGTCACCAATCATAATATTTAATTTATTTATTTTTATATAGAGCTTAATCTTATGAAAGCGAAAGTAATTATGTCTGTGTCATTTTTAATGCTGAATCATTGAACCGATTACTACTGAACGGACATCATCATCTACCTACATTTTTTCCGGTTTATAGTCGAGAATAATATATGGTCTGCTTATTAATATTGTCCAGTTATTGGTAAATTACTAATTTTTACATAGAAATATGGGCATCTGACCTTCGCGGCCCCCGAGGACAAGCCAGTAACTATTTAGACTAGAATAATCTCCATACTTTATCAAGTGATTATGATAACAACCGGGACCGACAGTTTTACGTGCTCTCCGAGGCACGATACACAAACATTCAGACAAATATTTACACAAATACAAATATCTGCCTCAAGCGAGGATTGGTCCCGCCACGGTCGATATTAGAGGTACATTCTGTACCACTACAGTACTATTCTTCACTACCAGTACTATTCTTATTAAACAATAACCTTAACCTATACAGATGAAGTCAAAAATATCTAAACTTTAAATATATTTTTACAACTATTTATTTTACAGGCGATGTTACCAGACCCTTATAGAGGGATCTGGGGAGGCTGCAGGGATTCACTTTCTCAAGTTCCCGATTCTTGCAATTGTCCTGGCGACTGTGTTTCTTCTGATAAATACGTTCATCAGCTTACTGAGGTACGTTTTTCTTTTATTTATAAGAGGTATTAATTTTTTAATGTTTAGTTTGTTTTTGAAAATAAATTGTGCTCATAAGCACCATTCAGTATAAGGCATTGTCTTCAAAATTTTTGTGACTTAGATAAATTATGTCTTGAGTGTATTATATAGGTAGTTCAGATGATTGTAGTTTTCGTTTTTGCTAAGTGGAAATCAGATATTACCAATGGGTTGTATCGAAACTATAAGGAATAGCGAAAAATACTTAAAAGAGTCTCGGGATCGATTTTGATGAAAACTAAGACTTACACAATAGTTTGTTTTTTTTTTTTTTTTAATTTATTTTCCTAGCCAGAAATCGAACCTGTATTATTGCAATATCTGATAATGTCACTTATAGATTGTATTCAAAATTTAAGAACATTTTTAATTTTAATCAGCTTCTAGAAAATTCGGTACCAGCGGGTAAAGTAGCAGCTTTCTTCGCGGAATCCATTCAGGGAGTTAATGGCACAGTTCAGTTTCCGAAGGGTTATCTGAAGAAAGCACAAGAAGTGATAAAAAAACATGGAGGAGTTTATGTTGCTGATGAGGTAAAATGTGTATTTGGTGTAATAAATTACGTTAATATTATATTGAAGGCATATGCAGCTTTTGTGTATGGTATAATAAATATCTTTAAATTTTCTTAATATAAAACGAACAATATTATTTGCATTTATTACATTTTTTTCATTGATAAATTAAATAAAAGGTTCGAGGACATTAATTAAATTTTAAATCATATTTTTATAAACAGGTTCAAACGGGATTCGGTCGTACTGGCGACGCTTTTTGGGGTTTCCAAAACCATGGGGTGCAACCAGACATAGTCACTTTAGCGAAGGGTATAGGTAATGGTTTCCCACTCGCTGCTGTCGTGACGACAAAGGAAATAGCTAATGCTCATAGTAATTCCTATTTCAATACTTTTGGTGGAAATCCGATGGCAGCTGCCGTTGGAAAAGCTGTTTTGGAAGTAAGTTCATTGTAATAAACTTATTTTTTATTGTAAGATTGCCATTAAATATTGGAAGATTATGTTTAAGAGGGTGAAAGGCAACGTAAAAAAATACATACAGCCAAACATAGAACCTCTTTCTTTTTCGAAGTCGGTTAATTAAATAGTATTTAAGAGTTTAACTATTTGAGCAGAAAGGTTACAAGACTGCTGTGTAGTTTTTATTTGTGGGGTATCAAAATTTTTGTAACTACAGAAAATGATTAAAGTTTTCTGTTGTCTTATGACAGCTTTTATTGTTTTCTGAAAATAAGTTTAATTTTTCTATAGAAACCTTTGTAATAACATTTTCGAGATGACAAATTTTTAAGCGACTTTTAGTAGAAACATCGGCAAAATCAACACGATTTAAATCAATTTAAAATAGTTTTTACTGAGGTATAGCCTACCCGTAGCCTACTGACTACAGCACATATACGGGCAGGTTCAACCATAGCAATCACTCTCATGGAGGATCAGCCTGAACTCTAATTTCTTTTTAAAGAAAATAAATAGTTTTATTCTAATAACTTCATAATTTTGTTCAGGTAATAGAAGAAGAAGGTCTTCAACAGAACTGCAAAGAAACAGGAACATATTTCATCGAACAGCTAATGGACTTGCAAAAGTCTCACCCTGTAATAGGTGACGTTCGCGGAAAAGGATTAATGTTGGGAGTAGAGTTAGTTGAACCTGGTACTAAGCAGCCGTTGAATAAGGCTGATTCGGCTGATATTCAAGAAATGATCAAGGATTTAGGTTTATTGATTGGATATGGAGGAAAGTCGTGTAATGTAAGTTGTAACTGATCATAAACCATAGAGTTTCGTCGTCCCGTTCAATTTTTAATGAAGTTTGTTTCAAGGTCTTTAGTTCATATAAAAAGACATTTTGCTTTCCATAAAAACTTTCATTATAAAGAACTTTTTCAATCACCAAGTAGCCCAATCGTTTTGGCCAATGCGAAGTACACGTAAATAATGCGCTTTAAACACCATATCTTATTAATTATAAACATTTATTCATATAAGTATTAGCTATACCCCACGGTTTCATCCATTTTAAAAAGAATTGCCAGATTTATTGACATTTATACTTACTGCTCAACTACTAATGCTGTTTCTACATATCAGCGACTCTTATCGATAACGAAACAATAATTTCATCTTCATTTATAAAAAAAATACTTTTTAAATATAGATAAATAAATACTACGTGAAAGTTGATATGAGCAACAAAGTATTGACAACTAAGGTGAGGGCTGATAATATTTTACCGCTCTTCTTTTCAGGTATTGAGAATAAAACCTCCTATGTGTATCACCAAATCAGACGTTGATTGTGCCATATCAGTGATGGATCAAGTATTTGATTTTTATAAGAAAAATAAATAAACCTTAATTTTAAACTATAAATGATAAAATATGTTACCGTTATATGACAATAAACTATTTAAACACACTGTATAATAACTATGATCTTTATTTCCTTTTTCTCCTCTAATTAATTTTTAATTACCAGTTAAGGTTGATCATCATATTTTTTTATGCAGTAGCCTAGTTAATTAACTGACTTTAGCTCATATACGATTTGATTTGACCAAAAAAATATCACACTCTACATCACACGTACCACCCGTTTGTTTAGATAAAAAAGTGAGGGTCGACCGACAATTCCTTATTTTATAAATGCGAATTTTAAGGATGATACTTATCTAATCGTTTTTTTAATAGTTTTTACGAAAATTTGAAAATGAACTCTAAATTTCTTAATTCTTACTTAAGGAAATCTGACAGAAATAGGTACCTTTTGTAATCAATTACCAATATATTTTTTTTCAATGATTCAATGTGGTATTTTTTTTAGCATTTTGGATTCTACATTTAATGCGCCAATTTTTGAGATAACTTGCAGATTCTGTGTAGTACATTTTTTTTAGTGTGAGTTCTCAAAGTATAAATTGAAATTCAAGGTTCTTTCTTTCGCACATGATAGACTTAGAGCCCTGAAATTTTATTTATTTGATAAATACATTTATATAGCTTTAAGAAACAGTAACAATGATTGAGAAAGGTTTAAATTTGTAGCCATGGCAGTCAAAAAACTTACGAAAGAGGTCATTTTTCGTACTTTTCACATATTGGCTCCTATCTCAGAAACCAAGGGACTTTTACAAAAACGATTTTTTGTCTACAGACTCGTTATGACCTGGCCTATTTCAATTTAATCGTTGACTTCCCCAATAGACGCATCCCCAACCTAGGCACGTGTATACGTTACATAACATTTTTTCCTTTTAGCTTCTAAGCTTCGAAATCTAATCGGTCTTCACGACGCTCGAGTAAATCCAAATTTAGCATAGTTGGCTCTCCTACTATTAGTCGGTCTTTTAAATATTACGTCATGTCATCTGTCAAATATAACATTACATTTGAACGTTTCGTATAACATAGTTTCTCATCACATCATTTGGACTATCAAAATTTTTTATAACTGTTTGGACTCCTTCGTGTCTTCTCCAACATACGTGACATTGGCAGAATATTTTGCGCATAAGTAGCGCGGATGCACGCCATACTATAAGAAAAAAAAAAAAAAAAACGTTTCGTATAAAGTTTATACACAAATAACGTGTCTAATTGGCACAACTAAAAGCCATTAACCAAAGAATTGAATTGTATAAAGTACACATAAGATAATAGTCAACCAAATAAACAGTGCGAAATTCGCACTGCAAATCAAGGCGAAATCTAATATAACACAGCGATTAGCGATAAAAAGACTTTAACTTCAGCCAAGTTTGTATTTTTAAATGCAAAACAAATTATTATTAATAATTATACAAAAATATAAGAAGTATTAAAAAAAACAAAAAAAAATTATCATTAGCATTTACCATAACAAGGATATAAATTATAGTATAAAATGGTTTTTAAATGCCAAGAAGATAGTTTCCTTACAGAGGTAAGACCAAAGTTACTACAATTAATCTCATAATTAGTATTATTAATATCTATAATTAATATCAGTTATATACACTGTACATGTTTCATCTATTTAATTCAACTTACAATAAATCAACTAGCCTGAAAATAATCTCAAAACAATTTCACATTATTTAGACAAAGTAAATAATAAATATTAACCTTTATTATTATAGTTTACATCAAAAGTCATAAAATGTGAAGAGACTAATGAGCCAATTGTAGAATATGGGAAGGTGTCTAAATTCCAAGGATATCAAATAACATTAGAAAATACAATTCTCTTTCCTGCGGGAGGTGGACAGGTATTAACAGTTTTATAAATATTAAAAACTAACTGACCCCGTAAACTTTGTACCACCTAACGGTTGATTCTTTATTTCAATTTTTAATACCTATTCTGTTATTCGGGAGATCGGGTCAGCTAATAAGATAAACAAAGGATAAAGAAAGGTAAGTAAATCAACAAATACATTATGTCAAAAAATAAAAATTCACTGAACACTTAAACTTTATGTTATGATATTTAAGATCAAATTTACTTTTTAATAAAATTTTGTATGGTAATACAAAAAATGTTGTTTTGAGCCTTAAATGCAATTTTTTTCTGTGTAACCATCCTCATACTTCAAGAAATATTATAAAAAAAGAATTAGCAAAATCAGTTCAGCTGCTCACATTCAGCAATTCATTTTTATATTATAGACCCATCCAAAGTATCATTTATTCTGCATAGTTATAAAAACAATAATTACAATATTTTTAATATTATAAAAAGTAAAGGTATAATTAAAAATGTTATTTAATTTTTTATTGTTATTGTTTTTTTTTAACTTGAAAAATTACCGGATAATATGCAATTATAGCTTAAATATTGTTGCTTCCTATTTTATAACAATCTATGATATTTTATGAAATCAAGCTAATTTAACTACTGAAGTTAAAAATAACATACTATTGTTTTTTTTTTCAAACATTAAAAATCACTTACTAATAGTACTTTTGACTAAAACCTCATTAAAATATCTTTAAAAAAATTGTGTTTATTTGATTGTCTGTACTATTTCATCTATTAGGCTTTATGCATACAGCTTATAAATATTAATAATAGTATATGATAATTTCAGCCTTTTGATGTTGGCTGGTTAAATAATACAGAAGTCTTGCAAGTGCTTCGTAAAGGGGATCAGGCTCTCCATTTTACCCGAGAACCAATAGAAATTGGGACTGACGTTGTGCAAAAGATTGACTGGTCAAGAAGGTTTGACCACATGCAACAACATTCAGGTTTTGCATTGGCTTATAACTGCTCTACTTGAGGTATAATATGAAGTAGAACTTCATATTATACCTATTTCATGTAGGTTAAGTTAAGACTTAAGTAAGATACTTTTTAAGTTGGTATACTATCCACATAGCACCATAAATTTCCTAGTGAATATGATATCGAACAAATTATGATTTTCCATATCTGATTAATACTTTCAAAGTATCAAAATAATGCAAACTTTTAAAATAATGTCATGGATAAATTAGTTTTAAGTTATGTATACATTGCCTCATAATATTAGTGTAGCACTACCAGTTTTGCAAAACGAAAGTATTTAAATATGTTTGTTACGCTTTTACACAAAAACTACTGGATCAATTTAAATGAAACTTTTCAATAATATAGTTTATTCATCAGACTAACACATAGACTATAAATTATAAAGATATTGTGTGAATTGCCCAAATTATAACGACAAGTGTCAAGTAAGCAGGAAAAAATTCTTGCATCTGTGAGCTATACTAGTGTGCGCTGCAAAAACTGTTCAACTACAAAACTGACGAAGTCACGGGCACCAGCTTTTATTATATTATTATTAACATTGATATATATCATTTTATACTCCAGGTCAACATCTATTATCGGCAATTTTAGAAAAAGAACACAATCTATTCACGACAAGTTGGTGGTTGGGAGCAGATGAATGTTTCGTTGAACTTGATTCCGCGTCAGTAAGCGAAGATGTAGTAAAAACTGTTGAAGAAAAATGCAACCAACTGATACAATCAGCTGTACCCGTTAATGTCAAGTTTTTAAAAGCAAATGATCCTGATTTGAATGAGGTAAACATTAAATATAAATTTATTTTGCTACAATTTTTTTTGTTTAAATACATATTGCATGTTTAGTAATAAAGTGTCCGAATTAAAATTTCTTTGAAGCACATAGTTTCATTTTATTCTGTGGTTAACAATCTATGAGTTTAATAAAGAAAATTTACTATTCTTATAATATACTTGTGACATTAAAGTATTATTATATATATATATTATAAATGACTAAAGTTATAAGAGCAAAATGTTTTTGCAATTAATCAAAAATGGAAATATTTGAATTTGGTCACTTTAATAGTAAGCAAGTAAGACGTTGATAGATCATTAAAATAGTTATAATGATAAAAAAAAAGATAACAAAATATATATATGTATTTTTTTTCCTTTCATAGGCACACACAAGAGGTCTACCGAAGGACTGCATGGATACAATTCGAGTAATATGCATCGGTGATATAGATGAAAACATGTGTTGTGGTACGCATGTATCTAATTTAAGGTATAATTTCTTTAGCGGGAATTGTATTTGTAACTTACAGTCATAAGTGATATAAAACAACTCTGTAACCTTGTAACGATTACCTAGGTATCCTTATGAAAGTTGACAGTAAATTCTTTTAAATGTAAAGCAATGATAAAAACTTATTGTAAGGGATTGTGCAAAACCGTGTAACTAGCTTTAAAATATATAAATCGTAAAATTAATATTAAACATAAATAAATTTTAACATATCATCAATGACACTACAAATACAATACACTGCCTAATGAAAAATGCCCATAAGGTCTTATTTTTATCAAGAATGTAATAAATTACATGATTCAATTTTAGACGTTATAGGAAAAGCTAGATGCGCGGTTTTGTAGTATCCCCGACGATATGTAAATCTTTATGAAAGTCTGAGAGCTAGACTTACAAGTATAATTCTCGCCTTAACTTACTGTGGTTTTTATTTAATTTATCCGAAGATTTTAAATTAATTAAGAACATTTTTTTTAGCCAATTGCAAATGATAAAATTATTAGGTGTTGAACCAGGGAAGAAAGGCAAAACAAATCTTAGATTTTTAGTAGGCAATCGTATTACAAAAAACATGCAAAAAATGTTAGACAGAGAGAGAGCACTTATAGGTCTTTTAAAGTAAGTATGACATCTTTCTATATATTAAAGTATTTATTCTTGGTTTAGTTAAGTGAAAAATTAAAAAATTACATTAATATTAGGACTGATGTAGTCATATGACATATTAGTTTGATATTATAAATAACGAAAAAGACATAAATCTCAGTGATAAGTATTAAAAACATGATTAATAAAAACAAGCAAAACCGAAATTGAGTTTTAATAATATAACATGTAATTTACTTATATTTAAAAAAATAATAATTTTATTACCAAAATAAGAAAAGTTCTCAATTCGTAGTGTACATTTAAAAAAAAATGCCTTTAATTCTGTCATATGTAGAACAATTTCTTTAATTTATATGAATACTTTCAAATTGGTCGTACAGAATTTTCATAAATATCGGATTAATAATTCGTTTGGTTTTTAAATAAACTGCAATAAATTTATCAAGCATTAAACGAAATTTAGTAGTTTGCTTTTTTTTTAAATTTTTTGTAAATTTATAAGTTTAATTATTCCAGCAACGAACCAGTGAAGCATGAGGAACTCATATCAAAAATGCAGAAAAACTTGAAAGTAGCAAATAAGAATTTACAAAATGTTCTGTCTGAGTTGGCTCAATACGAAATCGACAAAATAAAGAACACTCACCCGAAACCAAAGTATTTCTTCCTTTTCAAAAAGGAGGCAAACCCTGAATTCAACCGAGCCATTTGTAAGGGGTTGGAAAGAGAAGGGTTGTTTGTTTTCGTAGCATCTGAAGATCCAGATAAGCCAAAAGAAGGACAAATTATAATACAAGGGGAAGAACGTGACTTTAAAGCTTTGGGACAACAGTGAGTATTATTTTATTTTATACATTTTTTAAATTAGCTCCAAAAATGGAAGTGCTCAATTACTCGAAGACTTTTATGTAAGTTCACCGATAATTTGACAACTGCCTGACCAATCTGGTTAATTCTATATTTTCTTTGAAAGGATACACTGCCAGATTGGTCCCATAGAATTTTTATCAAATTCAGTTTGGTAGTTTGGTTTTAAAACAAAATAATTGGAATAAGTTTGTCACATACATACATATTTAGCTTTGAAGTTGGTTTCCCCTTTTTAAAGATTTGTTAATGTAATATTGAATATGTATTAAAAGTTACTATACCCTTTTTAGTGCTATTGTTTTAAATTTTCAAATAAAACATGTTTATATGTACTAAATTAAAATTCACTTCGAAGATTTTTTAAACAGAATAGCAACTTAAAAAGATTTATTTTTTGTATTTTATTGTGTTATACATTTTCATCATACATAAGTTACATCTTAAAATATGTTATTATGACCACATTACTCGTTTCAGAATAACTGATATCTTAAATGCTAAAGGAGCCTTCAAGAATGGTAAATTCCAGGGGAAAGTCGGAAACTTGAGTGGTATCAATAAATGCAAGAAATTGGTTGAAGATTATTTTAATAATGCAGTGTGATATAAATAATACAATTACAATTTTTTTTACAGAATCTTGTTTTTAATTTTACAAATAAATGCTCTTTAAATACTATATATTTTTGAATAATAATAATTATTATATTTTAATCTAATTTATCTGTAAATATATTTTATAAGAGAAATAAACAAAAAATAATTATAGTTACATGAATCATATCAATTTTGCTTATTTTTTGTCATATTTTTCAATGTACAGGAACTAGCATAAAAAAAATCTTTCTCTGCTTTGTAATACATAAACAGATAGGGCACACACAAAGCAAGTTATTTAATCAGTAATAAGTATGATTTTGACTTTTTTATGGATCATTATAGTTGAATCTGCGCTTATAATATAAAGAGATAAAATTTGTTTCTAAGTTGGTATGTAAGATGTTACAGAGATAAATAGTGAGCAGTTTACTATAAACGAAAAGTTAAGTTTATTATGTATTAGCTCACCCCCGCTGTTTCACTTATGGTAATGATTATTGCTTTGATTCTATAAGTTGTATCATGATATAATAAAACCTGCATATAACTTTTCTCAATAATCTAATGATTTTTTTTCATGCCAGTAGTTGTAGAGATTACCCCCTACATACATACTTAGAAATTGACTTTACCTCTTTATAATATAAGATAGATTAACAATTCTACATATGATAAATCTTTTGTATGCAGCCCATAGCTCAACTTGCAGAGCATTTGGCACAGCATGCATTACCTATTAAAATTCTACTGTGTTATCATTTTTGTTTTGACGTTTAAACTTTATTAATTTTACCCCTGTGTGGATTAACACGAATTAATAAATAAATAATATTATAATTATAATTCACAAAATAACTCCACAATACATTCCTTACCCACTTGTCATAAAATGAATATGTATAACATAAACAATTTTTAAAGAACAGTGATATATTTTAGTTTATTACCTATACCATTATTAACTTATAAATAAAAAAAATTGTATACCTAGAAGGATCCAAAAATTAAAATTAGAAATTATGTATAGAAGAAGTCATTATTAGTTTTGTTTTGTTTCTATTACCAATTTACAAAATTTCTCCTAAAAATTGTTTTATTTTGGTTACATACTGCGACATCTTAAACGCAACAAAGACATGAATTTAAGATGAATCTATTTCTGTTAATTAATAAAAACATGTATGTATTTTTTTTACATGATAAATAATATGAAAATCTTGTAAATTGTTACATTCATACAGAAATTGCTGTACTTCCTCGTTTTTATTGGCAAAAATTTCAATAAATTTGCCTATTATATGCCCTAGAGCCAACTAGATATACAAAAGATTATGTATTAACTATAATTATACATTATACCTATCATCAATAAGCTTTATCCTTACAATCAATGGAATTAGAAGCATTGATGCTGGCGATGAGTTTCTCAATGCCTAAATTTGTCCAATCTTGCGAGAGATCATCCAAATAATTGTCAAAGTCTATAAGGTCCTTCTGCACCCCACGCTGTAGTAAATGCGAAACCGTTTCAAGCACATATGGTGTCTCTGAAAAAAATAAAAACACTATTTGTATTAACATTATTGAGACAAAATTGTATAGCTTTGAAACAATAGAGTAATGATTATGTACATAAATACAAGATTAATGTTTATTTATTTTTCATATTGAATTTTAAAAACTACTCAAACTCAAACTCAAAATATACTTTATTCAAATGGGCTTTTAAGCACTTTCCAATCGTCAAATTACATGTCATATTTTAATTTTAGAGTTTTATAAAGCTACCACCGGTTTGGAATGTAGTCTCTACCGAGAAGAACCGACAAGAAACACGATAGTAACTCTTTTAAAATCATTTATACATAATGTATTTTTATTAATAATACTTCAATAAATATATAGTTACATAAATTCAAAATTTAATCGCTGCAAATATTTTAATTTACTTGACAACTAATTAAAATTTTCTTCCTTGTCTTGTTCCTACTACCATGTGGGATCAGTAACAAATGTACTTCTTTTACAACATGTACTTCTCTTCCACTCTCGTGTTTCAGAAGTCATCTAAGCAGTTACTTCTTTATTATTTATATTATTTTACACATAATCCATCTTTCTCTTATTTGGTCTATCTAGACCACAATATCCTTCAACACACATATCTAACACTATTTTTTAACTTTTTTTTACTTATAACATGCACATGCCAAGATAATCCTCAATTTGCCTGTTAGTGGCGCTACTTTTAAGCTTACTCAGTATTGGTATTAAAACTAAGAAGAATAGTTTAAAAACTTATATACTTACGAAACAGAACCTTGTTGGCGTCTTTTGGTTTCCACTTGCCTTCAGCATATTTGTGTAACTTTATAGCCGGTGTTTCCAAATGTTGTACCAACCTCTTATTATCAATCTAGAATTTCAAAGAAAAGAATATTAATATTAGTATATACTTTATATATTTAAAATATATATTTATACTAGCTTCAAACTGCAGCTAAGCCCAAAAAGTAACTGTTGTTATTCTGATGTACGACTTTTATTAAATTTCATCAAAATATGTTCAGTAGCTTTTGCATGAAGGACCGACAAAGTATTAAGATTATAATTATTATACAAAACTTACAACGATAAAAACAGCTGAAGGGAAGTGTTCAGCGATCTTCTCCGCAATCTTCTGTCCTGGACACTTTTCAACAGTATTATCTCTGAAATTCTCACAAGCAGCATAGTAACCAGCTATAACTCTGTTGTCTGCTTGGGCCATTGTTTCTATCTAGAATACAATTTTTTTTTTATTTAAATATTCTATATATGCTCTTGGATTAAGTTAAAGAGCATGTTTGTCTGTTTAAATATGTGTTTATTGGTCATATGATGAGTTATGATAGGTTTTAAAATGTCATGCTGTGCCGCATTGTCTATAAATATAAAACAAGACAACTATTGAAATTTGTTGCAGGTGAAACAGTGAGGCCTGTGTAGTTGTTTAGATTTATTTATTGCATTTTTATTTTAGATTATAATGTGTATAGAGTACATTTTAAATTCTACCTGTGTCAAGGCAATTTCTGCCATCGGAGATAAATAATGGCTGTGATGGAACAACGGCACTGTATCGACAATGTCTAAATCTTGATTCTTGGCTCCAGATCTGATTTTAGTTCCGTCAGCAAGGAGTACCCCGTTCACAGCACAGTGGGGGTATTTCGCCGCATGTAGTATTAGTTTCGCATAGGCTGATGTTTCTAAAGATACTTCACCCATTGTTACTGAACAGTTAACTTATTATATATGTATGGAATGTAAAATATAGGTAATTATCAATAAAAATTAGTAGTAGTTCCAGCAAGAATCTGCAATTGGACGAGTAATTATATGTCACTGTCGTTATCAAAATGTCAAATATATTCTATATAATCTTTATATGACGTAGAGTAAAAAACTAATTATTTGATTTAAATATTATAATAATTTATGGATTTGAGATATAAAAGAAAGTACTACTTACTTTATTTAGTCTGTATTTTTATAATTTTAATATTGATTATAGGAAAATTATTAACGATAACAATTGTCAATTGTCTTTTCAAATATTCTTCTTTATTTTGTTTTGTAGCTTTTAGTTGTGCTAATTGATTACAAATATTCACTTATCACTGTCTAGTGTCAGAGAAGTGTCTTCGGGGCTGTCAAACGTCAGTCAGCTATCAATCAAATTTGCACTTAATGTTTTGTTTACTGTAAATTTAGTTTTTCGTAATTCAGCTTCGTCTCTTAATAATGGAGAAGTATGATACTTCCCAGCTTACGGAGTTCCCTCGTTTTGAGTCTGAGTCGAATCAAAGCGGGGTGACGACGTTTTTAAATAAATTATGGAAGTTTCCGATATTCACTCCAAGCGAAAGTGCAGACGGCCAAGATAATAAAACACCAAGTGACGATAGACATGGTGAACCCGACAATGGGAACGAGGACAAAGAATATGAAGATATAAAAACGGAAACCGGAAATTACGTGGTAGAATACGAGGGGAGAAGTTTACCTAATATCTTGAAACGGATCAGTGGTCTTGCTGCGTTAGGGTCTGGGGTAAGTGAAATTTAATAGAAAAATTACTAAGTACTATTTATTATAAGACATACACATCTACTTTCAAATGTTCACTATTCAAAAAATATCATTGCATATTAAAAAATTGACTTTATATTCAGGGGGGTACTAAGTATGAAGATACAGAATTAGCCAGGTATTGGATGCCGGATGATATCTCGCGCGAGTGTTACGAATGCGCCGCGCGATTTAGTGCTCTAAGGCGTAGACACCATTGCCGAGTGTGTGGGCAGATATTTTGCTCTCGCTGTTGCAGTCAGAGGGTGCCTGGTTAGTAAGATAATTTTGAATTAAGAAGTAAAACAAGAGTAAGTGTCCTACAAGAATTAAAAATCATTAAAAAAAAACTTTTTAACAACTATTTCTGAGTTTTTATTGTAAATAAAATATTTTTATGACTTATTTCTTCTTTCTTTTTCAATTTGTACTAATTAATATGTAAATATATAGTTTATTATTAATTTTTTTGTTAAAAATCCTATTTCCAGGTCAAATATTTGGTTGTGCTGGAGGTTTACGAGTATGCACATATTGCTGCAAGGTAGTTCTTACGTACTTGCGAGAGAATGACATGACAGGAGACATCTCACCAGATCTGCGCACTTTACAAGAAAGTCTACAGGTAACAATGCTCTATATAATAAAGTCACCAAAATGAAAGATTTTTTTATAAATTTTTCATCGAACATTGAATGGCAAACAAATTGAAAGCTTATAGAGAGAGACGTACATACAGCTTTGCAAATTCAGGGGTCTAAGTAATTATGACCATGAATTTATGACATTGCATCAACAAATACCAGACAAGATCAAGTTTAACATCTATATAATGTTTGGTTAAATACTCGTGAAATTCCTTATTAGCTTAAAAATCGTCAATTTTTTAAATTTCCCACTATCTATTCACTAAGACGATTTCAACAAGCACCAACACAGCTTCTGCTGTATGTTGTGTATCCTGCTGATTCCAGGTGCTGCAGTATCATAAAAGAGCTAAGTTTTGAAATGTCTGAACAGGTGTTTTTAATAATAGCTAAGAACCATCCAAATTACATTGGCTTTTAACTTCCTCTTTTTTGGTTGGCTGTTAAAATGCTATGTAAAAATACTCTTTTAATAGAATGTAAATAGAACTTCAAAAAGTAATTGTTTTTAATTATCAGTTTTGAACACACACATACAGAAGCTAAATTTTTATGTGTCATGATTGGTTAATAAACTTTGCTTTCAGGTCAAATTCCCAGATAACAACGTCCAACATAAAAGTCGCGACTTTATATTCGCAAGAGAACAAGAGCCCTGTGAAGTTCGGAGCTCTATCAAAGAATCTATACATGATGTTTTTAGACAACTGTACTACTCTCTGCCGACGCAACAGCACAGGTTTTTAATTATAACCTATTAATGAGCAGAAGACTTTTTATAGAAATATCATTCTGTATATTTTTCCCCTTAAACATGTTATACACATATAAGCACATTTTCTATTTTTATGCATATTGACACATTAACCCACTGTTTGCAAACATACTTTATAAATGACCCCAAACATAGTCAAATGTTAAATGTATAAATATGATTCATATTTTATAAATAAGATCTTATCGCGATAACTAATGGTAGTAATACCTTTTTATTGTCCAATAATAAGGTACTACTATCATAAGTTATCGTGATATGACCGGTTATATAAAATATGAATATTATAAATCGCGAAATTTTAAAATATACAATGTATAAATATTATCGTATAGCTATTTTCTAGCATATTTCATTCCTGTAGTTTACAGTATTATTTTAACTCAAAGTATAAAGAACTTTACAAATAGTGTCAATTTTTCACATTATGTGTGTACTGACAAATATAATAAATAATAGTTTTACTTGTATCAGTAATAAAGTTTCATTGTAATATTATAATTTTTTTTAATATATATCGTCGGGGATATTTCAAAACCGCGTATCTAATTTTTCCTATAAAGTTTAATTTGAATGAAATACTAAATCACATTATTGATAAAAATAAGACTTATGGGCATTTTCCATTGCGAAAAAATGGACCTTATTGTGTAAGCTAGTTACGGTTTTGCTCTATCACCGACGATATCTAATATGTATTTAACACTTACACTATGACGTCGAGTTTAAAAACGTCCCAATATGATTACTTGTATTAATTTTAATTATTCTTACAGTAGAAGATTGTCAGTTTAAAAATTCAACAATTCCATTATTCCAAATCAATAATACAACCTCACACCCACCACTTTATATCACATTTTTTGTTATTAATATGGAAAAATTATCGCATCACATTTTGTAATAACAATTTTAACCCAAGGTATCACTAATAATTTCACTGGTCACCGTCACACCAAGCTAGCTTCACATTGGACATGATTGTAAATTGGCGATTTAAAAGAGTACAACGTCTTCCAGAGCCTATTGCAATTATATTATATTTAATATTTCATATATTTTGCGGTTGATTTATGTAATAATATAAATAGATATATTTTTAATTATTTACATTATGCTGTTATATAATGCTTAACAATAAAATATTTAGATTTCGTCTTGTGAGATACAACAACGTTTGGCGAGGATGCGACATCATACAATGGGTGATCGACAATACTTCGAATAAAACAAGGTATTCTAATTTTTTTTTTACTTTGTTTTATTGTCCTTATATTCTATTTTTAATAAGTTCTTACAGTATATAATCACATCTTTAGATGACTCTGCTATGTATGCGATACCAATTAATTTTTAATCCAAAGTGCTATATATAACACTAGGGTAGATCTTTATCTTACCTTAAATAAGTAGTCGTCGAATGAAAATTTTTAGTTTACAGTAAAATAAATAAACTTAAGATATCCCACTAGTTCAAGCATATTAATATCTGTTTAATTAAATATTGGTATCTTTAGGATTCCATTTTAATTATGTTAGTAAATAACACCTCAGCACTTAAGGGTTAAAAAAGATAATTCGTTCATAATGCATTCAACAGGGCTCAAGCGAATCTTCTATGTCAAAGTCTCCTGAACCACGGCTACATGGAGCGCATGACGGAGCCGCCGCAGTTCGCCGACTACGCCCTCTACCGCCCCATACAGCTCGCGAGCGAAAGTGAATCCAATGATTCCGCGCCAACGGAAGCGGACTTAGGTTTGATTATATTGTACATTTATTTGAATTTGGAAATTATATCTATAGTTTTGACTTTCCAGGTTTTGAAACTTGGTTTTGATTTTCATAAATAAAAACGTAAATTTCAATTATTTTTATTGTAAAACCAAACTACTAATCCGATTTTAAAGAAAATTCTTTGGACCAATGGTTCTCCCATTATATGCCCTCTCAAACAAAAATAGAATTAGCCAAATTGCTCATTAAAAAAGCATTAAAAACCATATTCCTTAAATAACACTATTGTTCTGCTTATAAACTTTATTTATCACAAATATTTTTTGAGTTATGTAGTTCTGTTTAGAATGTGTCGTTCTTGAGCAATACTGGAAACTCAAGGGTTAAAAATATTTATCGCTCGAGTTTCATTGCCTTAATTGATGTTGAAAATTGTACATTTTGTTAAAGTTCTATTAATTTAATATATGTAATTTTTTCTACTGTCTCTTTGCAGCAGAAGATTGTAATAGCAGACTAGTTGAAAGCGTCTCGTCATATTGCCTCGATCTGAATCTCGGGAACAGTTCGGCGAGACTCATCAAAGCTACCAAAACAGGTAATTATTGTTATTTTTATATGAATTTGTGTAAAAAAGTTATAGTTTCACATACATTTATGTTACTGTTATATATAAAGTAAAAAAATTGCTTATAATGTTTTTTTTAGAACAAAAATCAACGCCATCTAGTGATGAAGAACAACCCATATTGGATCATAACGAAAGTAAGTACCATCCGTTATAGGACATTCAGTTTAGGAAATATTTTGATTAATTTATGGTATTACACAATTTATTTGATACATGCAGGTTTCCTTACAGTGTATTTCTTATGCTCTCAGCATTTGAAAACTCTAGCAAGTCTGAATTTAAAGGCATAAACAGCAATTATGCTCATATGTGCATTTCGTAACTAGTATTAGTGCTGAAATAAAAAAAAAGCAAACTCTTTCATCACGTCAACTGTTCCTAAACTTATGCATAATTTATTTTATTAAAGTAAATATTTGCAAATCTTACACAAGCCAGCCAATTTCAATACGTATGGTTTAACAGGCGACTTGAGTGAGAGTGAGAGTTTTTCAAGAGTACTACGGTGCTGCGGTGAAGGAAAACATTGTGAGGAAACCTCCACGCGTCTGGAGATATTCTGATACATGGAAATCCGTCTCACGGAGGACCAGAATGAATTTAGCTTCTAACCTTCTTAATAGGAGAAAAGGTCTTCACCTAGACTAGAATGGGACATTTAATGCTGTTTTAGTACAGTAGAGTAAATATTTTTAAAGATACGTTATTAGATAATATGTCCATTTAAAACGAAAAATTTAATAAAAAAGAAGTTAGCTGTATTGTACCTTAGTCATAATAGGAGAATCCTTTATCCAATCACGGATTCTTTACGTGATGTCAAAATAGCCTGTATTGTTCTGTAAAAAAAAGCGCGATAGAGCCTACTGACTACAAGTCGTATACAGGCCGATGCGGTACCTCACTCTCACAGAATATCGGGGATATAGAAAGCCGGAAGCCTAACCCCCTTCTTACCTCATAGTTGGCAACGCATTTGTGATTCCTCTAATGCTGCAAATTTTCTTGTGGTGATAACTTAACATCACGTGTTCCGCCTGCTCGTTTTCCAGTTAAAAACGTGTTTATTTAAATTATCTCGTGTTCAAACGATAGATGGCGCTAGTGCCGCCCCCTGTCGAGCGATTATCGAGTCTGGTGAGGAGCATCTGAAGCTGCTAATGCGCCAATGGCTGGCCAGAGACTCGTTACCAGCAGCTTGGCTATCTGCTCTGTACCCACTTTGCGTGCAAGCCGCTGAACTCACCATGCCCGGTGAGTTACATCACATTGTTGAGATGAGTGTTAGGCGAGTACATTTTGTAAGTTTTACTCTCGAAAGCGATAAAAAATATTTATGTAACCTATTAACACATACGCCGTTACGAAAACTGTGTCATGTTAAAAATATCATACAGGCGGTGAATTCATTTAAATGTAAAGTAATGAGAAATAACTTATGTAAATCTTTATGTAAGTCTGAGAGAAAAACTTATAAATGTAACTCTCTCCTAAAAGAGGTCTTTTTCTCTTGTTTTCATACATTTTTATGGCGAAGCCGTGAATGAAGGGTATTTTTTTATGTTTTTTCTTCTACCAGACATGTTGGGCAATGACATAGATGTCAGGAACTACGTGCAAGTCAAGAAAGTGCCCGGCGGGAATATGACCGACAGTTGTGTCATACCGGGTGTTGTCATGACTAAAAATGTTGCACACAGGTTAGTTTGCTTCGAAATGCATATTTTACAAAATTTGTTTGATTACATCCCTTGTATGTATTCCTTGTTTCCTTAATTGTAAGACGAGAATTACATTTGTAAGTTTTACTCTCTTAACCGATATTAAATAACTCTGTCACCTGTTAATAGTTATCATTTAGGTACCTTAACGTAAATTGCGTTTCAATAAGTTCTTTCAGGTGTAAAATCAGGAATACATAATTTATGTAAAGCTTATGTAACTCCGTGAGCAAAACGTATAATTTTCGCCTTTGGTCAGAAGTATAAAGTTGTATTCTCGTAACTAATATAAAACAGCTATGTAACCCGGTAACGGTTACCCATTGAACGTTACAAAAGCTGTCGATATCAAAATAAGGCCGTAAATTCTTTCAGATGTAACAACTTATGTAAATCTTTAAGAAAATCTTAGAACAAAACTTATGAGTGTAATTCTCGCCTAAGAAAAAACACCATCTTCTAATTTCACATAGTCCCAAAATTATTTTTTTTCTTTTACTTAAAAAGGCAAAAGTAACTAAGCTAATAGATTTGTTATTACAGAGCCATGCCAAAGCAGATTTCGAATCCAACGGTATTGCTTCTAGATTGTTCTATCGCATATCAGAGGGTGGAAGGGAAACTAACTTCCTTGGAACCACTTTTAATGCAGGTTAGCTAAAATAAAGTATTATTATGTAAAATCAATGATATTATATAACAATAGATATGGTACAAACTCTTTGATTTTGGCACCCAAAATGCTGACCAATATGGACGACGTTGCCTAGCAACTGGTAACTGAATATGACAGGCGAGATTATTCTTGGACCAATAAGGAAATTAACGAGCTCGTCAAAGTTGAAAATGTGTACAGATTTACAACGTTAAATGGTATAAACGTTACACATTGATAGTTATAAAATGTCATTGTGTATAATTCGGTATTATCTAGGATTAAAATTTTAGAGGGTGTTACAAATAATAAAATATAGAGTGAATTAGACTTTATTGTTTGCTCTCAACCAAATTTTCACACGCCTTAGCGTAGAAAGTTTCAGAAAGAAATGCATACGACTAGGGTCAGAAAATGGTTTTTTTTTAAATAATTTTTTAGAAGATTTTTCAACTTGCGTGATCGACTTTTGGACCGCACCTGGTGGTTCCTGGCCTTGGACATTCGAAGTAATGTTAACCGATTTATTGCATGTTGTGATTATAATAAGAAATACACTAATCTTGTGTATTATATGATTCGGTATTCTATCCTCGTAATACTATTGTCATTTTTGTTGGTGATTCTAAGAATCTCTACTAATATTATAAATGCGAAAGTAACTCTGTCTGTCTGTTACGCTTTCCCGCTTAAATCTCTTAACCGATTTTGATAAATGAATGCACAGACAATCTTTCGACTCCGAGAAAGGACATAGGTTACCTTTTATTGCAAAAAAAGAGCTGAAGTGGTTGAAATAGAGGTTGAAAGTTTGTATGAGATTTCTTAATTTTAAAAGATAAAACCATGAAACATTATATTGAAGCACTTGATAAGAAATAAAAAAAATCATTTGTTCTAGCGTTTTTGAAATTTCGATCGGTGAGGGGATGAAAAAGGGGTTCATAGTTTGTATGAAGTTCGTCAGAAGATAAAAACATAACATTTTGTATTTATACACTAAAAAACAAAAAAATCGTTTGTTCTGGCATTTTGACATTTTTACCCGTGTGTGTTTATGAGGGGTGGGGGGGGGGGGGGAATATGAAAACTGAAACTTTGTATGTGTGGTCGTCATTTTTGATGATAAAACCATGAAACTTGGTACGTAGGCCTCTTAGGATGTGCAGAGTATTTCTACGAACGGAATTCCTGAAATTCGAACGGATTCGGAACGGGTAATATGATTCTTAATATTGAGATGAAAAGTACGCAGACGAAGTCGCGGGTACCAGCTGGTAAATAAATAAACGTACAGGAGCAAGAGTACCTCGTGCGGTGCGCGGCGCGCATCTCGGCGCTGCGGCCACACGTGGTGCTGGTGCGGGGCAGCGCGGCGCGCGCCGTGCAGGACGCGCTGCGCGCGGCGCGCGTGGCGCTGGCGCTGGGCGTGCGCGAGCGCGCGCTGGCCCGCGCCGCGCGCTGCACGCGCGCCGAGCGCCTCGCCTCGGTGGACGCGCGCATCGGCACGCCGCGCCTCGGCACGTGCCGCGCCTTCTACGTGAAGAACTGTGAGTGCACTTCAGGACTTTGTGGCGGATGATTCCGTTGATTCATCCTAAAGAATCCCTAAGGGGGATATTCTTATTATTTTTTATCGCTTCAATCTTTAAAATGTGTAGGTATATTACTTAACTTGACGTAACAATTTGAATGTATCGTCCCCGAAATGCCAGATGAATTCTAAAATTTACATCTGGCAACACAATGTTAAAATACATTACTGAATGTCACTGAAATACAAGGTTAATTTTATACAAAATCTTCATACTAGTTAAATTGACCTTACACACTATATTTTTATCTTTTATACTATGGCCTATGTTCGTGGACTTCTTTCCTGTATTCTTGAATACTGAACACCAAAAAAGTCTTCAAGTTGTGAGTTGCCCCCTTTAGTTTTCTAAATGAATCTTTTGATATGTGCAGATAAATTCACCAATTCTATTTGACGAAAAAAAATATGCATAATTTAGTTCTTCAGTAAAAATATAATATAAAAAAAACATATTTCAGTTTCCAGTAAAACACTGATGGTACTCGAAGGCTGTGCGGAACCACAGTTAGGATGTTGCATCCTACTTCGAGGCGGAACTCTACAGGAATTGATACGCGTTAAGAAAATCGTCAAATTTATGCTCTTAGCGTGTTACAATTGGAAACTAGAAAAGGCTTTCTTAGGAGATATAGAAGCCGTTTTGCCCGAACCAGGAACCTTTATTGATGATGACAACGAAATCACAGAAAACGTAGACGAAGCTTTGAAAAAAGACTTCCATACAAAAGACGATAACGATGACAGTAAATCGAGTAACGATACATCGGAAAATGACGATAACATATTCGGAAATACTCAACCTGAATCTCTTAATGACGTTAAATCAGATAATGTAACAGAAGCGTCTAATAATGATATCGAATCTCGTGATAACTCGGATACTGTAACAGAATCGAATGAAAAGCAAATTAAAGATCAAGATAATATGGATAAGTCATCAGAAATAGATGATCCGTTACAGAAGTCGAAGCAGTTCGCTCGTAAAACTGACAGTGATAAGAATTTAAGCTGTGGTGTTCCGATCCAAGACTTTAGTGATCCGTTGCAGTCTAGAATGTCTATCGATGATGACGTGTTCTTGCCTAAAGAAGAGGCTAAGTTGAAAGCGGATACGCATAGCGAAAGGTGAGCCCACGTGTGTTATTAGAGATATATATATATATTTTTTTTTGCAAAAGTTTGATTGGAGTTAATGTAGTTTTATTATTGTTTACTGATTTTTACAAAACAAAATTAACTTATTGAAGCCTTGTTTTAAGATTAAATCTATTATTTATTTAATGTGAAATAACATTAATTATTTATTAAATTTGACCCTGGTATTTCAATTTCTGGCTTAATTTCAGTAAAATTGTAGATTTAACCAATTCTGTCTGTCTGTTAATTTTTGGTATAGAGAAATTAGACTTTCGAGTAAGACATAGGATTTCATTTTTCTCATACACAAAGATATACTTTTTGTCGCGAAAACAACGTCACCGGATTAAATATGGGATACAAGTTTCAAACAAAGGTAATAGAACCAAAATCCTTGAAATGAAAGAAATAATAATATTCATCTTAAACTAGAATAAATAAGATTAGGACAGTCATTTGAAAGTTTCACCTGGAAAATTTCTGGAGGTTTTGGCGTAAAACTAGTAACAAATGAAGCACTAAAACTATTAATTTTTACAAAAAGAACGTGTTCAAATGAATTATAAGAAATTTTCTCTAGTTTAAATTGTCTAAAATTATTTTTATTGAAAATCGAAAGTAATATAAAATTAAATAAGATTAAAAAGAAAGAAGCAATAAATACGCTATTTCGTTACAAACTCACCGGTTATTACAGTTTTAGAACCGAATTACCGAATCGATTTCGTTGAAATTTCCTTGTGATCAATCTGAAAGCATATTTCGAACAAACGCTACGGATCATTTTTTGAAGTCGGTGAATGTGGTGCGCAGATGGTGCACGGACGACGTGGCGCTGTCCATGTCGCCGAACATAGTGATCCCGGCGCCCGCCATGCGGCTGCTGCCGCCGCGCGCGCCCGCCACGCCGCTGGCGCCGCGCGCGCCCCCGCCGCCGCGCCCGCCGCGCGCGCCGCCGCTGGTAACGACTAGCACTCCGCGGCTCTTTCCACTAGCTCGCCGTCACACGCCGCGCTAGCACGCTCGCACTTGTATACCTCGATTCTCCTAAGTGTCGGTCTGAACTATGCGCGTAACGCTGCGCAAATCACTAAATTAGACACCGGGACAGTTTAGAAATTTCTTTCATATATAACGCAAATAACCACGAAATGTTTTATTCTTTTTCCGGTAAAGTATGTTACAACGTACAAAAGTCTGTATATTCATCATTTTTGAAGTTTGAGTTGTTTGACTTAAGGCATATCTTAAACTAGCGGGCCTTTACGGTTTCAGTCGCGTTTGTGGTTACTAACTATGAGTCGTAGCGTGATGTAATATAGCCTATAGCCTTCCTCAATAAATAAACTATCTAACACAAAAAGAATTTTTCAATTCGAACCAGTAGTTGCTGCGATTAGCGCGTTCAAACATACCAACACTTCGGCTCTATAATATTAGTATATATAATTGCAAAAGTTTGTGAGGAGGGATGGATATTTGTAGAAGAATTTGGGGATATTTTACAGTTATATATCGACTTACCACACTGGAAAAACCGCGTGCGGAAGACAGTAAATTAATAATATGTCAATCAATTTCCATAGGAAAACCATCCATTCGTCGAACGCCCAATAACAGCGCCCGCAGACGACCCCGCGATGAGAGCATCTCTCGCACACTTCCGCGCGACGGGCTGTCGGTTGATGGCCGATAAGCATAAACGTACGTAATTAACACCATATCCATTAACATTTTGATATCTTTACAGGTAATATTGATTAATTAATATTGTAACAAAAGTGTTTAAAAAAATTCAGTACTTTACTAATTGTACTGGAACGGAATAAACATAGCTAGTTTGGTTATTTACTAATGTAACTAATCGTAGAAACCTAATCAAGGTAACTAAACGTTAAAAATATATATTACTCTCATACACTGTTCGGAACTCTATATAATCTACACCTCTTCGATGCCTGGTCTATCCAAGGTGTGGCTTTCACTATGTGTAAAATGATCTTCCCCCTGAGGTTTTCCCTGAACGCTATATTTTAAGGGTTTTCGACTGTCGAGTCACGAGTGTAGAAGCACCTTTTTCCCAAAAGTCGGCAACGCACCCGCAACTTCCCTAATATACATAGGTGACAGTAACCTTTTAACACCACGTGGAATTATCTGCCGTTTGCCCATTTAAGAAACAATGGTTCTCACTAAACACCACAAAACGGATTACCAAATAATTATTTCCAGCCGAATGTCCCCGATACAACCCGTCAGTGGTAAAGAAGATAGAACCAGAAGAGTCCAGTAAACCCGCTGAGCCCGAACCCCTAGACCCACTGTCTCCTGAAAACCACCAGCGGCTGAACTTGTTGCTGTACAGCTACAGCAGCAAGTCGCCCAATGTGCCTGACTTCTGTGTTAATCCTTGGTAAGTTTATATGTATATAAATATCGAGAGACACCTTATATACTCGATACTAATATTATTAAGAAGCAAAATTTGTTTCGATGTAAAGTTTTTTATGTAGGAGTAATCTCTGAAAGTACTTATCGGATTGGATTGTGTTGGATAGTCCTTTTATTGAGAAAGGATATAGGCTATCATCACGCTACGATTTACAGGAGTGACGTAGGAACCGTAAACGCGCGTGAAATCGCGGTGGGCAGAATAGAAACTAAGTTTATTTCGCTATATATTAAAAAATCAAAAACGAACAAACTGATGTAATACTTATACGGTAGTGAATGTATCTCGAGGAGTAGTCTCTTGGCGCCAAGTACACGTTTACTCTTTTTTTCTCTCTTTTCTCTGCCTCCATCTAATAATAGTGTCGGACAGACATTTGCGGCTGTCCATTAATCACGTGTGGCCCAAAGGGGGGAGAAGGGGGACTGGAAAAAAAATCACCAAATGTCACAAGAGAGGTAGGGGGGTTTTCTAAAATATCACGTGTAACTATTTTCGAAACTTTTGTAAGCTATGCGGTATACGGTTGCATAAATTTTCAGGATTCACTGCGATTATACCAGCTGTTTTTAAAGTTAAGCATTTTTTAAATATTCCTACTTAGGTAGTAGGTTAAAAAATCACGTGATCTTAGGTGCGGGGGAGGGGTAGCACAAAACCTCACGACGTATCACCAGGGAAAAGGGATGGTCTAAAAAGTTGCTAAAAAGATTACGTGATTAATGGACGGCTCCTTTTCCGCTGTAGCTCGTATCCACGCGTTAATGAACTTGCACCCGTACGAAGCCGGGACTATTCGCTAGTATTGTATTTATTTATTTTTAATGAAATAAAATTTATTACTCCAAAATTGTTTTTGGTCCTTTAGTGCAGGATATAGTTCGTACTTGATAAGTAAAAAGCAATCACGTATGTATATCCTTACAAATATAAACATTAGTGTATGTCACCTACGGCATTCGTTATTTGCACTTAGAATAGTATTAAACAGAGCCTGGAACCGAACAGCCGTCTTTTATTGTCCCAACATTACATTATAAGTTTTTCCTAGATCATTTAAATTCTTATTTTCCACTCATCTTCTATAGGATTGTCACGATGGAGATGTACGGTCGGAATGACATATCGTTGGGGGCTTTCTTGGAGAAGTATTGCTTTAATAGCGACCACAAGTGTCCCTCTGCCAACTGTCACATACCCATGAACCAGCACGTTAGGAAGTAAGTTTTAAATTTTACTCGATTTTTTTAAACGAAAAATATCTTAAGATTTGTACAATATTTGTTCCCTAAGATATAATATAACGATAATTAATATTAAAATATGCTTTTTATATTAAAACTAGCTGGTGCTCGCTACTTCGGCGGCGCAGGAATGGCACGAATTTAAAATTGACAAAAGTTCATCCCCTATTTTATCCCCTTGGGGGTAGAATTAATCAAAATCCTTTCTTAGCGGACGCCTACGTCATAACATCTACCTGCATGCCGAATTTTAGTTCGATGAGTCCAGTGCTTGGGGTTGTACGTTGATATCAGTCAGTCAGTCAGTCACCTTTGAATTATACATATATATTTAGATATCTAATTTAAAAAAAGTTTAAACGAATGAAAAATACTGTTTATTGAATGGAAACGTTATTATAATTGATAAATATATATTTTGATCATAACAGATTTGTACACGAGGATGTCTGCATTACTATAACTTGCAACACCATCGGACACAGCAACGTGGACAAGGCGAAGGAGGAACAGAGCAAGCAGGTAAGGTGACAACTCACTATATTTTGCAAGCTAGCCAGGAAAAATCTACCAATAGGATCAGTTACCTGAACGCAGTACCATAGCTAAAGGGCTCGTCTTTGTAGAGCTTAATTAACGCTACATTAGCAATTAAACTAAATTTATAAATCAGTACGTAGAGAGTCGCGCGTGCTCACGGGTCTATCATTCTATCATATAAGCATAACATCAAATAATCTATTAAATATATCAATACATAATTTCTATTAAATATTTTATCATCAACAAAGAAACCTACGTGTGCCAGGAGAAATTCTGTCACATTTATACCCGCTAACCCGCATTAGAGCAGCGTGATGGATGATGTTCTACTCTTCTCCTTAATAGAGAAACTGTTTATTGACAAACTCACAGACTATACAATAACAGACCAAGCCCCAGTCCGCAGTGAGTGCCGTTGCAGGTGATGTTCTGGTCGCGCTGCGAGGCGTGCGGCGCCGTGTCGCGCGGCTCGCGCCTGTCGCGCGCGGCGCTGGCGCTGTCGCTGGCGCAGTACGTGCGCACGCGCCTGTCCGCGCCGCGGTACGCGCGCCGCCAGTGCGCGCACGCGCTGCACGCGCACGCGCACGCCTTCGTCAGCCGCCTCACCACCGCCTGCTTCCGGTGAGGATCGTGCCATTGCCAAGCCTAGTCTCAGACCTACTTTAATGGCCAATATTAAAAAAGACAAATTGTTCATTTAAAAGTTAATTAAAAAAAAACAATTCACAAAAATAAATTCATTGATATGACATCTTGATAGTGTACAACCATAACATACTAATGGACTAACAACTTAAAAATAATCAAAAAATATCATTCATAATTACATCAGTGATCATCACCTAATAGAATCAACGTTCGATTTCGTTAGGTATAACAAGATCACGACGTACGAGGTGCAGCTGCCGCCGGAGGTGATCTCCATCAACTACGACACGCGCCAGATGCGCGACGCGCTCATCGCGCAGCTCAACGACCTCATGCTCAGGGGTGAGGCAGAGCGATACAAGTGACCAGATGGCGCCACCAGCGCTTATCCTTAAAACGTATAAGCTGATCACAAAGAACGAGACAGATAGTCTTATCCCAGTAGCGTACAGTTACTATCTGTGTGACATAAATTTCGGGTCAAATCTTTCGCTAAGACATTTAAAACGAGGAGTATTGAACAATCAACAAAAACATGGGACAAACAGGGTGATACGACTCTCATACACGTAACAAATAGGCTCGCATAGTATTCGAGAGGGGCGGCGGAAAGGCTATCGCAGGGGTTTTAGTGGGTATAAATCTCTACATAACCCGATCCCACCTTTCCCTCCGATAGAATTTTTTTCCGAAGATTTTCCCTGCGGAAAAAAAGACTCGAATAGTATTAACACGAGAGAAAGGATATCGCTGGTTTATCCAGCTCCAGACTTTTATAGCTCGAAGGACCAAATTTTTCGGATTAAATAACATAATGGTAAACACGGTATATGATTAAAATGGCAAATATTTTACTTAATTTGTCAGCAATTTGTTACAAAATACTTTAATAATATGAATATTTGGGCTAATACACGTATACGGTAGAATTCGGGCATGATTTGACATCGATGTTAAGTATATAAGGAGTTCGACTCTATACTGCGGTCATTCAAATGGGAGGTTCGGTAAGTGTAACTCATCACATTCCGCATAAAAAAAAAATTCCCAAAAATAGTTTTTAAACATTTAAAATATTTAAATATTCGAGCTCCACTGTTCGTGCGCACGCATTACACTATCTAAGGCGCGCGCAGCACAACTTCGGTTTACACTTACCTCGTAATGAGTAAAAGTGGTCGAGTCCATAGCACCTACCAATACGCAATCCGTAAGTTGCATATAAGGTTTGATACTCATGTTTCGAGTCATCCATTTAGTGTATCGTACTTTAATTTTCTTTTACACAACAACCGCACTTAACTCACTGTATCACTTAACAAACCCTTTAAAAACATAAACACTTTTTGGTGGACACACGAGTGTAAACGCGCGCGAAAGATAATTTAACAAAATAGCTAGGCGGGTCACTGATCTCAGTCAGCTGTTAGGTCATTGACCTACGGTACCTACCTAATACGTCTAATTACCTCAGGTATGATTCGAATTTACCGTCACACTTGATCAGGCATCGGACTGGCAAAGTAATTGTAACAACATCTCGTAAATAAATTTAATTGAATTTATCCCAATAGTTACGTAAGCGTACGTCTAGTTACGTAATTTCAAAAATTAATCACGTAACATTAAAATCAAAATGTGTCAAAACAATTTGGCGTGTTTAAAAATTAGAATCATCTCTGTTTACCAAAGTCATTTAATATTTCAGAAACAAACTGACGAGCGTATAAATAAGAATTATTAATAACTGTGTTGCGACATTTCGCTAACATAACATTTTTTAATACCTTAAACAAGCCTACTTAAAAACAAAAAAAGAAAATTAATCCTTCTTCTAATAATTATTAAACAAGTACATAAATATCACACGCGATCACAATCACTAGACACTCAAAACTAAATAAAAACAGATCATCTGTCTATGGCATCACGAAGTATCCTCCGAAACAAATAAACAAAATAAATCAAATTAGATAACACCAATTGAATATTTTATTCACAATTTTTATCAAAGCATAATTTTGATGTCATTTGTTATACCTACTATATTAATATTTTGCACGATATTTGTCATAGCCTATACGTGTTTATAGAAATCGTAATTTATAATAACATATTTTCACTATTTTCACGAATTTAAAGTCAATTAAAACATTACAAATCAACGACTTTGTCACAACAATTCGGCATGTTTAAAAATTTAAATAATCCCTATTTACAGGAATATCTCTTTTTAAAAAACTATTATGATTATTTGAGTTTATAAAATTGAATTAATAGAAATTAGACAATATGATGACAACGCGTATAATATTAAACAAGTGTTAAGTTCTAACCTAACCTACACACTTAACAAATGAAAAAAAAAAACAAAGCAATATCAACTTGTAGTTGCGCGAGCAATTCATTGTAACGCAATTTCTAAGGGCTAACGAAATACTAATAATTCTAATAACCACGCAGACGCGCGACGTGCGATCCCGGGACCTCTCTGTCCCACCCCCTGCACCCGGCTTAACGATGAAGGAGAAAGACTCTTGCGCAGCGGCGATGGCCGTACCGCCCGTACCCCGCGCCCCACTTCCCATATCTCTGTTATTTTTTTATACGTGCCAAAACAGAACAATAAAATTATTTTTGTTTAGCAAATTAGAATAATATTCCTAGCTACCTAAAACAGATTTTTTTTAATCTGCATTCCACACTTCCGTATAAAATATGATTAATTTTTTTAGTAAACTGTTTTATTTTCGTACTTTTATAATATTTCAACAGTAATACATTTATTTATAAATAATAAAATGACGATGTTTTATCGTTTTATTATTTAACCGTATTATTGAACCGTGAAATAGCGCCATCGGACGTTTATAACATTGTTTTCATAATACTCATATTAGATACATACAACAACATCAACACTAATATTTATTATTGTCGTGTATTAATCAAATAAAATTTCAAATTCAATTTTACTTATGGAATAACTTTAATTTACTAAAACACAATAAAACATTCTGATGAATGAACTCTTAAAATTTTATAAAAAGGATAAAATACGTAAGTGCTTAAGTAGAAAAATTATTTGTCTTATAATAGATTCTTGTTATTATTAAAAAGTTGTAAATAATAATAATTAAAAACAAAATAATTTTAGTTCATAAAAAATTGTTACGTAAATTAAGTGTATTCAATCCTATTATCTTTCTTTGAAGTTGTATTGTTAATAATATGTTATTACATTATTAGTAGATAATAATAAGTCAAATATCGACTTATTTTTTTAATTGCGAAAATCACGGCTAATAGTAGTGACCTTGAAACTTGATGCTTCGACCTCACATTAAGCGACATTAAAGGACACTTTCCGTGACATGACCTTTAAAGAGAATAATAGAATGTAAGATACAAAGAACAAAATTTCTCCTTGGTAGATTTGAACTTGCTTTAAATCGAATTATTTTGAAATTGTAAATTAATTCAATTCGAGACATTATAGTACCTACCTCTTTCCACGTTCAGTAACTAGCAAATGAAGTAGGTAATATTTTTTTTAACAAACCTAACCCATAGTTCATTCAGTTTCATCATTTTTTATAAAGAAAGCTAATATGTGGTTGATGATAAGGGTTTAGTAACAAAAACAAACAATTTAGAATTCAATAACTAAAATAATACGTAAGTTGCAGAGGTCATGCGAAAAATGAGACTTCATAATATTGTGTAAACTAGCGAAGTTCAACAATATTAATGTACTAAGGTATTTTTAAATAATACTTTTGAAAAAAGGAATTACATGTTTAACACTCCGCCGTACTACTGTTGAGTAATATTTTATTTATTTTTACGTAATACGTACTTCTGTATTTTATAATTATGTATTAAATATTTTTAAATAATGATAATTCGTTTTAAGTTATCAGTTTCGCCGCTAGCGCGGCCTTGTCCTTCGAGTCTTCGTTGAGTATCTTCGTCTCACTCCCACTTGCATTTCTCCTTGTTTTTTTAACTTTAGTTGCAAAAAACTTCCGGTATCTCCAGACGTTAGAAATTACGCGTGTTACATTTTTAGTTTCGAATGTGTAAAAACAGTGAATTAATGACAATAATTGTGTTATTAGAAGTACAAAAATGTTTAAACAATGATTACTGTGAAAGATATCGTAATAAATATGTTTAATAGATACTGTGAAAAATAGTTCAGTGTTATAAAAATATCTATTCACCTAAGGATACTTGGTGAGCTGTTTTTTTTTAATATTTTGTGTACGTTTCAGATGTATAGTGATGACATACGTGTGACACCATTTAATTTTATTAGAAAAGTATTTCATTACATTTTTTATTATTTGAATAGGCTTGTTTAAGGTATAAAAATTATGATTGTTATTTAAGATGGCTTATGAAAAATTAGTTGTGATAGACTATAAATACAATAGTAGAACATTTTTAAATCTAATAATTATTAAAAAATAGTATTTTAATACTTAATTAGGTAAAGGATTATGTTGTTACTTGAAATATTTTCTTACTAATATTATAAACGTGAAATGTGTATGTATGTATCGATGTTTGTTATTCTATCACGCAAAAAGTACTAAATGGATTTTAATGAATCTTTACAATAATAAAGCTTCTACATCAAAATAACACATAGACTACCTATTCTATCTACTTTTACCAACATACCACGCGAGTGTAGCAGGCGGAGGCTAGTATAATAATTATTATAAATAGAGATGAGTCCAATTTTTAAACACACCTGATTGTTGTGATACATAGTTTATTTATTTAAATGCTATGATCAATTTCTAATACCTGCCTTGACGTTATTCAGTTTTGTTATATGTTTTTATGAATTTCATTAAGTTAATTAACATGATGTCACAATTAATTTGCCAATCTCAAGCCTGGTGAAGTTTGACGGAAAATTCGAATCATACTTAGGTAAAGTTAAGTAATGTCGTAGTTGTACGTAGTTTGGTAGGTCCATACAGCTGACTTTTGTCAGTTACTTACCTAGTGATTTTGTTCGCTCATCTTTCGCACACAATTTGACTCGTGGTTTGTGTGTACACTCGAAAGTGTTTGTTTTCTATCTTAAATGGTACGTTGAGACTCGAATACTTCGTAATGCCATAGACAGATGATCTGTTTTTATTTAGTTTTGAGTGTCTAGTGATTGTGATCGCGTGTGATATTTATGTACTTGTTTAATAATTATTAGAAGAATGATTAATTTTCTTTTTTTGTTTTTAAGTAGGCTTGTTTAAGGTATTAAAAAAATGTTATGTTAGCGAAATGTCGCAACACAGTTATTAATAATTCTTATTTATACGCTCGTCAGTTTGTTTCTGAAATATTAAATGACTTTGGTAAACAGAGATGATTCTAATTTTTAAACACGCCAAATTGTTTTGACACGTTTTGATTTTAATGTTACGTGATTAATTTTTGAAATCCTTCGCATGTAATATAATAAATTCAATTAAGTTTATTTACGAGATGTTGAAGAATTACTTTGCCAGTCGGAAGCCTGATCAAGTGTGACGGTAAATTCGAATCATACCTGAGGTAATTAGACGTATTAGTTAGGTACCGTAGGTCAATGACCTAACCACAGCTGACTGAGATCAGTGACCCGCCTAGCTATTTTGTTAAATTATCTTTCGCGCGCGTTTACACTCGTGTGACCACCAGAAAGTGTTTATGTTTTTAAAGGTTTTGTTAAGTGATACAGTGAGTTAAATGCGGTTGTTGTGTAAAAGAAAATTAAAGTATTACGATACACTAAATGGATGACTCGAAACATGAGTATCAAACCTTATATGCAACTTACGGATTGCGTATTGGTAGGTGCTATGGACTCGACCACTTTTACTTATTACGAGGTAAGTGTAAACCGAAGTTGTACGGCGCGCGCCTTAGATAGTGTAATGCGTGCGCACGAACAGTGGAGCTCGAATATTTAAATATTTTAAATGTTTAAAAACTATTTTTGGGAATTTTTTTTTTTATGCGGAATGTGATGAGTTACACTTACCGAACCTCCCATTTGAATGACCGCAGTATAGAGTCGAACTCCTTATATATGTGCAAGTCAAGAAAATTTCTAGAATGGAAAAATTTAAGATGTAAGAGATTTTTTAAAGATTTTCATTTTCTTTCACATCTTTTTCTTATTAAAGCGTGATTTTTCTACTACTAAATTCACATAGGTAATCCGACATGTAACGATATCTAACGGATAAGGTTTGTTAAGCCTCAACCTTAATAAATAGGAACTCAAAATTGCAGTTTTTTGGCTAATAAGTTCCGTTGAAGCTATGGTGGCCCTTACCAGTCCCCGGCGGAAAGTGCGCGCCGCCAACAGTCTCGCTTGCGCGCAGGGCACGAGGCGTTCAGCGCGGCGGCGGAGCCGGAGAGCGAGAAGGCGTACGCGTCGTTCAAGCTGCACATGGAGCAGATCCACCTCGCGCTCACCACGCACGACCACGCCTCGCTGGCCGGTGAGTATCTCGCTGCTCCATACCTCGGCGCTCGCGAGGGTGTCGGCCTGACGCTAGACACTAAATTAGCCACCAGGACAGTCGTATAGACATTTCTTTCATTTTAATTATTAAATTTTTCTCATATTACCAGTTTTTAGTGGTATTCATATCGAATGTGTTTCTCAAATAGTTATGAACATTAATACTGAATCAGTGTTATTGTCGAGTCGTGATTTTCGTTCCGAAATGTGTTTATTGACCAAATAAGTAAACACAAATAGATTATAAATGTCTTATAAAGGGTGAATATCATTTACATTAAATATTTTAAATCTTATAGTCTTTATATTAGAAAATTATTAATAGATAAAACTTTTTATTATGTCAATCTGCATTTAATTCATTATACTTTTATCAAAAATGAAAAGAGAAGATCAAAATATACATATCAAAATAAATTTCTTAAAAATAGGTTTGACATATTTAGACGCCATTTTCTCAAAATGAAGCTCGTGTGGCTTAACATAGTATTGCTTATCAGCATTGATTTGTGATGATCTATAGTATTCCCTCTTTTTGGATTGATTAAAAATACTTGCTCCTTCATATCCAATGGCGTGTCGTTCCCGTGCAGAGCGCGTGCGCAAGCTGTGGGGCGTGCGCGACAGCGTGGTGGCGGGCGAGAAGATGCTGCGCGACGCGCACCGCCCGCGCGCCCTCGAGCTCGGTGAGTGGCTCTCGCCCTCGCCGAGCCTCTCGCGAGGCCAATAGAAACTATTGAGAGTGTCCTACCTATTACGCATTGGCATATACAGCCTTGTGTAGCCCACTGGCTTGTATACTGGCTAGCTTGACTGGGGCAGTGCCACACTCTCACAAATAACTGGTCAAGTGCGAGTAGGACTCGCGCACCGAGGGTTCCGTACAAACTTATAGAAATCTATATAAGACTAACCCATCTACGCCATTTGTGGTCTTCATCATCACTTTATTTAAATTTAGGAGCACTTTATTTAAAACACGATCATGGATGCAATCCATGGAAACACAAAATTTTATTTTAAGTACTAATACACCTTATACTTTCAAAAAAAAAAGTTATAGCGCGATTCAGGATACACCTAGCGCCATCTCTTGACAATTTCAATGAACTAACTTGTTGACTTTGACATTAACAACATAATTATATTATATTTTATTCTCGTTTTATTTTTATTTATATTCTACTACACTCCACTACCCCTGCACTACGTTCGTAAAATATTTAGGTTTACATTATCAATCAAAATATCGAAATATATATTAGTGTTGCCAAGACGAAAATAATTAGTCCTTAATTCGAACAAAACTAATTGTTTACTTATAAATAACTAATTATATTACTAATAACCAGAAGACTTATATGTGTAGATAAATAAGTAAATTAAATAACTAGATCTGTTTGAATTTAATTTTAAAATTTTCGTACTAAGTCAATATGAGTACTTAAATCAAATCGCGTGAAGCTCTTATATTGAATGTTAATTACGTAATGACGTTATAAATCGACGATAAAACTTTTAAATGAAAAGTTTCTTTTATAATTTTTAGCGCGTTTAAATAATAATTAAAATAAAAATTTTTATTAATCGAGCAGAATTATATCACAGTTAATGTCATAATGTTGTAATAGATGGCATTAGCTGTACGCTGCATCGCGCTATCATTTTGTTAGCTGCGATATATAGATTGCATTGCGTTGTTTATAAAGGTTTGCTGCTTTTTAATGTTGTCGTATTGATACAAATTTCTTCTCAGTGTTTGTAAAATTGTTTTTTTGACCATGGTCAACTTCTATGTAATTTGTTACAAGTACATATAATTTTAATTCTTAGATTAATATATTTTCCGCTTGATCAATTTACAACTTGATACATTTACGCATTCCTGAGAAAAAGGTTGAAAGACAGACGTACAGACTGACAGACACACGAACAGAAATTTACAGTTTTCGGATTTTTTCCTTTATGTATACTAAAGGACCTTGCTCCTGGCCAAATTTCATAATGCTTGGTCAATGGGAAGTACCCTATAGGTTTTGATTCCCTTGCGAAAACATTAAAAACGCTATCATACTTAAAATATGTGATATAAATGACCGTATCTTTTGATTGCGTTATCTTAGAAGTTTGATTTTTTCACAGCTCTTAGTAATTACAACTCTGAGTACTTGACGTTGATAAAAATTTGTTACCTTCACGCGTTTCTGAGAAAAAGGTTAAAAGACAAACTTACAAACAGACAAACATACATACAAAAATTTACAGTTTTCAGATTTTTTCCTTTATTTGTACCATAAGATCTTACTTCTTGCCAAATTTCATCGTGCTAGGTCAATGGGAAGTACCCTATAGGTTTTGATTCCCTTGCGAAAACGCTAAAATGGTCAAAATATACGACATATTTTCCATTATCTTTTGATTGCGTTGACTTAGAACTTTAATATTTTCACGGCCGCATGTCATCGTGGACTTGAGTATATGATATTAATTTCAACATGATACGTCTATGCATTTCTGAGAAAAAAGGGTTGACATCCCGACAGACAGACAGACAGACAGACAGACAGACGGACAACAAAGTGATCCTATAAGGGTTCCGTTTTTCCTTTTAAGGTACGGAACCCTAAAAATCGATGTAAAGTAGTTGACATAGCCACATTTCGCAGTGTGTGAGAAAATCGGTAGCCTGACCCCTTACTTATTCCCTCTTTTATGTTCTTTCATATTCTGTTTTAAGATGTCTTTGGTGTAAAATGAACCTAACATTAGTTGACCCCCCTACTCGTTTGTCGTCTATTTTGCAAAGTCCTCTTTTTAAAGAATCATAAATTGTAATTGCCCTTTCTTTTTCTTGTTTTTTTTTGTGCTTGGGTTTGGAGGGGAGAATTCTTTTTTCATCAAAAAGTTATTATAATTTTTTTTATAAATACTTGATATTCTAGTAGGGCAGCATTCTATTTTTAATATAATATTTTTCTGAAATATGTTTCCCATAGTACATTACATGATTGTGTTTTTTTTCTTTTAGTTGAGGAGAAACCAGATTTAGAAGAAACGACGGATACTGCTAGCAATGAAGTTGCAGGTTTTTATTAATATTATATACATTTGAGTAATAGAGCGATAGCAAACAGAGGTAGAAAGTACAAATAAAATAAATCTAGCGAAATTAAAAAAATTGCAACAATTTGTAATAAAAAAATTAACAAAGAAATAAGAGCACTAGTGGGACGCACAAATACTACCAATGAATTGAATCTTGGTTCACAAAAGATGTTACTTTTTCTTTTTTTTTTCCAGAAAGCTTACTAAAGGATTCAGATAAAGAACATACAAGTAAGTAAAACTATAAACGCCAATTAATAATGACATAGAAACAAAGCAGTGTGACTAATATATAACTAATACACATATAGGTACCGAAGAAGACGAAGAGCGAGGCGACAAAAAGACCGTCAAACAGATACTGTCCCAGCTACTTTCCAACAATCATCCTTCGAATCAGGCAAGCAATGTTATAAAAAAGTGGAATTCTCGACTCAGACCTTCATTATAAAATTATATAAGATGTTCGTCATTGCTTTACATTTGAAAGAATTTACAGCTGGACCCTTACTTTTATTACATTCACAATTTTTATAAGGTAAGCGAGGTACTGTTACCAGGTTACCGAGTTCTCTGCAACTGACTGAAGCGCTAACGATCGCGGGTTTGATCCCCGCTCTAAGTAACCGGATATGTGTCATGGTCTGGGTGTGTGTGTCGTGTGTCTCTGGACCCTCGACACGGGATCACGAGATTCTAATGGGCATCGGTCGCGTGTTCGATTCCCGCTCACAGATAATGTATCGTGGTCTGGGTGTGTGTATCTCCATACTCTCGACACGGGATCACGAGATCGTAATGGGGACCGCTGAGTGTGATGTGAAGGGGGACTCCTGAAAATCAGCAGTGGTTCATAAAACGTCAAACTATGGTCTCCTGGACAGCATACATTTTTTTTTTTGTATTAAATTTTGTTTGCGTGGTCAGTTTGCCAATGAGCAGTGACGTCAGTGTCCGGCGTGTGCAGGACGGCATGGTGCTGACGAGCGGGCTGGTGGCGGTGGCGGTGCGCGCGGGCGACGTGGGCTCCGTCATCGCGGCCGCGCTCGCCTCGCCCACCTACCACAAGACGCTGCAGCTGCAGCGCCTCTCCTACACGTACGGACGACACCCACCACCCACCCCTTGGGCCTCACGCGATTAATGGATCCTTTAGATTTACTGGTTTGCTCAAGAATACCAAATGCCCTTGAGTTGCTTACCAGCGCCTACGAAACTCACTACCACACTTCTGAGGGGCTGTCCATTAATTCACGTGAGGCCCAAATGGGATGGGAGGCGTCTAGAAAACCATGAAATATCACAAGAGGGATAGCGGGGTTTATTAAGATATCACGTGTATTCATTTATAAAAACCTTGCTTGAGTAGTATGTACAAAAAATACATGTGATCTTAGGTGGGGAGAGGGATAGTACGAAACCTAACTACATATTACCAGGAAGGAGGAGGTCTTAAAGTTGCTAAAAAACATCACATGATTGCCATTGAGTTTAATCGAGGGAATTGCACCTGTTTTTTACTAATCAAAAATAATATTATTTTTATGTTCGTTGGTTTATCGTAAGTAATATATTTCTAATAATTGAAGATTGAATATTGCTATTAAATACAAACATATTAAAAATATAATTCTAGGAGTCAAAGTGAATGCGAAGATGGTGAAACTTCTAACGCAGGTAAAGAAAAAAGCGAAGCGGATAAGGCGAAAGCAAAACCCAATGAGCATATTGAAGTTTTATTAAAGGTATTATTTTAATTTCTATCCATTACAAATTATATCTTTAAATGTCATATCGAATTGATTTTTATCTATGAAGGCGCCACGAGCGTTATTGGAAACTGCATTGATTTGATAACTACATCATATAGTTTGTGACAATGGTATATCGCTATTGTAAGCTACATACAGCGTTTTTATGCTTTATATAATTTGTGTAATTCAGTGTATGACAGCCATATTAATAAATGATCGGGCTCAAAGGACCATAAAATGTCAGGTGTAAGTTGACAATTTGAATGTTGGCAAAATAATGTTAAAAACGGTATTGGTTTAAATGGCTAAGTATTTTGGTAAATGGTTAATTGTTTGAGCATACGTGATGTGATTGGTGACCTATCATAAACTAAGTTAAATTCATTATAAAACATTAAAATAAATTAATATTTGTGTTAGCGTGCAAGTGCTGAGTCCACGCGTTACTTCAATACACGGTACTTCGTACAATTCTAAAAACTTTACTTTTCAAGAAGCTTCACGAAATCGATATTTTTTAATTCCAATAACAAACATTTAGCATTACCAAAACATGAAACGCTGTAAGCTGCTAGTAGCTTTTAAATTTGGCACTATTCCATTACAGTTCTGGGCCCTGATTTAATTAAATTATTATCTCTCTTAATTTTAATATATTCATTATAATTTTTCATTAAAATTCTGAATATTTCAGGACGGTTTGCTCTGCCGAGTGTACTACGCGTCTCAGTTCCACAAGTTAAGACACATGCTGCTGGCGCCTCTCGACTACAACGAGGATAACAAGCAGTACTGGGAAGAAGGAAAGTGTTGTGAGGATCTCAAAGATAAAGACAGTAAGTACTGTTTCGCAAAGCATTTTTGTTTTGACTAAAAAAATTTTCTTGTCTAAATTTTCACGCCAATATTTATGTAATGTTTAAATTATCTATTATATTAAAATAGGTTGATAATACCAAGTTCTGCTATACTGGAAAATATTATCAAGTTTGATCAAAATATTATAAAGATCAAAATTGTTTCAGACAAAGGGTTATGTGAAATCGAGGAAGGGTTCATAAGATCGCTCGCTCACTGTGTTCCGTGGGCTACAAGAGGTGGAAAATCTGGATCAACGTTTTGTAAAACTAAAGGTATGATTGACAGAAATAAAAAATTGGATGGATTTTTTAAGGTATAACAAAAAATGTTACCAGTTATCGTTGTCTTAGATTTTCGCGATTAATATTCATTGAAATGAAACTATTTTAAACGGATTTAAATCGCGTATATTAATTATTTTTATCATCCCGACGTTTCGAGCACTTTGCAGCGTTCGTGGTCACGGGTAGACTAAGGTGACATTTGTCTATTTGAGATTTTAGAAAATATTATTTACAACTACCGCCAACGGTTTCTTAAATGATATCTTGAATAACGTTCCGGTTGCACGCAGAAGGCACTAACTGTATCTTTTGGTCTGGCAGTCTGTTGGACTTGGGTCTTATTAGTTTTATATTACTAATAAATACCTCAATGGTGACTCACACCACCACCCTAGTCAGTTAGCTACCGTTGGCAAATCTTTGTTTCAGAGAGCCCACCATCTCTGCGATGCTGAACACCTAGAGGACGAGCTACACCACGTCAAGCTTGCACTCCACCAGAACAAGCTGCCCGTGCCTCGCCAGCATCGTAGAAGCCGTATCAAGCCACCCACAGTTGAGCGACAACCTGCATTTCTACCATATGTGAAGGGAGTTACAGACAGAATTGGCAACATCTTGAAGCGAGCTTCGATTAAAACTATCTACAAGCCTCATAAGAAAGTGAGCCAGTTCTTGAGACCTATCAAGAGTAATATTCCTTTACAGACTGCGGGAGTATACAAACTCGAATGTGAGTGTGGTTTATCTTACATAGGCCAAACAAAAAGAAGCATCGGTACTAGGGTCAAGGAACACATAGGAGATGTCAAGAATAGGCGTTCTTCAAAGTCTGCAGTTTGTGAACATGCCTTGGATAAACCTAACCATTTTATCCGATTTGATAAACCACAGATCCTCGCTAGAGAACACAGATTCATTCCTAGAATGATACGCGAGGCTATTGAAATTCAAAAACATCCGAACTTCAATAGAGAAGATGGTTGGAGACTTTCAAACACCTGGGATCCACTTATTAAAAATTTAAAATCCCAAGTCCAACAGACTGCCAGACCAAAAGATACAGTTAGTGCCTTCTGCGTGCAACCGGAACGTTATTCAAGATATCATTTAAGAAACCGTTGGCGGTAGTTGTAAATAATATTTTCTAAAATCTCAAATAGACAAATGTCACCTTAGTCTACCCGTGACCACGAACGCTGCAAAGTGCTCGAAACGTCGGGATGATAAAAATAATTAATATACGCGATTTAAATCCGTTTAAAATAGTTTCATTTCAATGTTACCAGTTAATTTAATCTGTCAAAAAATATAAATTCATTTTTACAGATGACAGATATGTATTAAAGGAGATGACGAAACCGGAGTGGCAGCAGTTTCTAGAATTCGCGCCGCACTACTTCAACTATGTTACCAACTGTCGGCAGAAAAAGTTACCAAGTTTGCTAGGTAAACAATTTTTAGGAATTACCTGTATTACGTCTACATTTATTATACCGCTCCTTTGCTGTATATTATTTATATGACTATTAAATAAGACTAGAGTGGTTTCCCTTCGAATAATTTATTTACATTTCATCCAGAGTATTGGTTGGATGCCGATTTCTCCAGTGCACTGGTTGACTGGACCGAATTCTCAAGTGCACTGATTGTCTAGGCCGATTTTCCAGTGCGCAAGTTGACTGGACCGAATTCTCAAGTGCACTGATTGTCTAGGCCGATTTTCCAGTGCACAAGTTGACTGGACCGAATTCTCCGGTGCACTGATTGTCTAGGCCGATTTCTCCAGTGCACAAGTTGACTGGACCGAAATCTCTGGTGCACTGATTGTCTAGGCCGATTTCTCCAGTGCACAAGTTGACTGGACCGAAATCTCTGGTGCACTGATTGTCTAGGCCGATTTCTCCAGTGCACAAGTTAACTGGACCGAATTCTCCATTGCACTGGTTAACTGGACCGAATTCTCTGATGCACTGGATAGAACTCTCCAGTGCATTAATTGACTTGATCGGACCTCTGGTACACTTGTAGAATTCTGGTGTACTGATTGACTATATCCAACTACGGTACTGAGGTTGGATCAGATTTACTTGTACACTGTGAATAGATTAAACTCTCTGCCACATCTGGATCGAAATTTTCAATGCACCAGAGCACATAAATAATAAGTAGCTGCCGCTATAGTAGTTGTCAGTAAATCAGTTTCTTGTTTACAGATTCCAAAGTGCTAGTATTCTCTAAATATTGTGCTGTACTGTGCTGTCCGCAGCGCGCATCCTGGGCGTGTTCAGCGTGGGCGGCGCCGGCAGCGGCGTGCTGGTGACGGAGCACGTGTGGTACGGCCAGCCCGTGTCGCAGCGCTTCGACCTCAAGGGCGCCGCCCGCCCGCGCATGCCCGCCGCGCCGCACCCGCCCGCCAGCGCCGTGCTGCTGGACGACCACCTGCTGCGCCGTGAGTACTAGCGTCCGCAGCGCGCTGGACGACCACCTGCTGCGCCGTGAGTAGTGCCGCGTGTCGCAGTGGTAGTGACGTGTCGCGTGTCCGCAGTGCGCTGGGAGCAGCAACTGTTCGTGGGCGGCGCGGGCGCGCGCGCACTGTGGGAGGGTAGTCGTGATAGTGACGTGTCACGTGTCCGCAGTGCGCTGGGAACAGCAACTGTTCGTGGGCGGCGCGGGCGCGCGCGCACTGTGGGAGGGTAGTCGTGGTAGTGACGTGTCGCGTGTCCGCAGTGCGCTGGGAACAGCAACTGTTCGTGGGCGGCGCGGGCGCGCGCGCACTGTGGGAGGGTAGTCGTGGTAGTGACGTGTCGCGTGTCCGCAGTGCGCTGGGAACAGCAACTGTTCGTGGGCGGCGCGGGCGCGCGCGCACTGTGGGAGGGTAGTCGTGGTAGTGACGTGTCGCGTGTCCGCAGTGCGCTGGGAGCAGCAGTTGTTCGTGGGCGGCGCGGGCGCGCGCGCACTGTGGGAGGGTAGTCGTGGTAGTGACGTGTCGCGTGTCCGCAGTGCGCTGGGAGCAGCAGTTGTTCGTGGGCGGCGCGGGCGCGCGCGCTGTGGGAGAGTAGTCGTGGTAGTGACGTGTCGCGTGTCCGCAGTGCGCTGGGAGCAGCAGCTGTTCGTGGGCGGCGCGGGCGCGCGCGCACTGTGGGAGGGTAGTCGTGGTAGTGACGTGTCGCGTGTCCGCAGTGCGCTGGGAGCAGCAGTTGTTCGTGGGCGGCGCGGGCGCGCGCGCACTGTGGGAGGGTAGTCGTGGTAGTGACGTGTCGCGTGTCCGCAGTGCGCTGGGAGCAGCAGTTGTTCGTGGGCGGCGCGGGCGCGCGCGCACTGTGGGAGGGTAGTCGTGGTAGTGACGTGTCGCGTGTCCGCAGTGCGCTGGGAGCAGCAGCTGTTCGTGGGCGGCGCGGGCGCGCGCGCACTGTGGGAGGGTAGTCGTGGTAGTGACGTGTCGCGTGTCCGCAGTGCGCTGGGAGCAGCAGCTGTTCGTGGGCGGCGCGGGCGCGCGCGCACTGTGGGCGGGCGTGGAGCGCGACACGCGGTTCCTGGCGGACAACGGCGTGATGGACTACTCGTTGCTGCTCGGGGTGCACGGTCACACGCTCGTGCTTGGCGTCATCGGTGAGTGAGAGAGTGAGACACTGCCAACACAGTCACCATCACACGACACCAATTTTTACTACACTAGTGTTATCATCACTTTAAGACTACCACACTGTATCGTAACATTTTCTCTCCCTTTTCCAATTTTACATTTGTTCATACACACTTAACAACTGTTATAAGATCATCTAATTGCACAAGTTATTCCCACTTCAACGTCAATACAGACTACATCCGCACATTCACGTGGGACAAGAAACTTGAACATCTCGTGAAGAAGAACCTAGGCCACGGCCAGCCCACTGTGGTGTCTCCGGAGCAGTACCGGCGACGGTTCTGTACGGCGTGCCGCAAATACTTCCTGCACTGCCCCGCGCACTGGGAGCCGCTGTACGCACCTGACCGCATCTAGGTTTCCTAGGCTGGCCTAGGTCGTCTGGGTGACCTAAACGGACTTAGCTAGGTGACCTAGACGGTCCTAGCTAGGCGACCTAGAAGGACCTAGCTGGGTGATCTTGATAAGAATTGAAAGTTAAGAATAAAAGAAAAACTTCAGTGTAAAGGCGGATTTGTTTTGATTGACGTGTCGTGTCGTGACGCATCAGAACAGAATCGGTATCATACATCTTGTATGATACCGATTCAACAATTACAAGGTTCACGTCTCGTTCAACGTTTTTGATGTGTGACATGTTGTGATGGCATCTAAAATGTCGCATCAGAACCGATCCCGGTTTGCGTCAGACGAATGGTTTGAGGGGGGGTACTGAAATAGCGCCATCACGACGCGCACTTTAACCTTTTCTAGATCTGCAGCTGAATTGATTCAAAATTTCTTGATTCGTTAGAACGCGACATAATAATGTAAACGCCATCACTTCATGAAACGACACGTGTCGTAACGTCAGTCCAATATAAATTCGCTTTAATTGTTCGATGAATATTTAATTTTCAAAAATTTAGCTAATTAAAAAAATATCATGTATTGTATTTGTTATTTAAATAAGTTTATATTTATTTCAAGTAAATCACAAGATATAAAAATGGAATTATTGAAAAATGATTGTATACCTACACTTGAAATTATTTTAAAAAAAATTAACTAAAACCATAAAAATGCACCTCGAATTTGCAAAAATACTCAAAAAATTAGCAAATGTAAGAGAAAGTAATGTCTTTTTGTAAATGATAAATAATGTTGATTTTTTTTTGTCAATTGGTAACTTAAAATAATGTATATCAACATCCAAATTATATATATATATATATATATATATATATATATATATATATATATATATATATATATATATATATAAATAAGAGATCATAATTAGTTTTTAATTAGATTAGATTTAAGATTATTTATTAATTTATTTATAATTTTACTCAAATCTATCATTTTGCGAGTTTTTGTTACGAATTTATATCTACTAAAAATATAAGCGATTCCACATTCCATCTGAATTTTGTTTTTATATTTAAGTTTATTATACCATTTATAAAGTATTAATTATGTGATACAAAATATAAATAAAGAATTATTTGCTTGAACTTGTTCTTTTAAGAGGCGTTAAAATTCTATATAGATACTAGTCATTTCAGACAAAATTGCACTTGTAATACAATTTTTTGGAAATTCAAATGTTTTAGTTGGAGGATGTTAAATAATAATTTTAACTGTAATAAAACACCATGTTTTAAAATTAATTTTATTGGTTTCCATCACGCTCACATAAGTTATACTTCATGTCTCAATAAACAATAAGATTTTCTCAAACAAACGAAATTATATGTTAGTACATACAAGATAAATATTCGTTCTAAAACAGACCAATTGAATCTTAAAATCAATATGTACATTTATGAAACCGCCGAGTAAAATGTCGATTTTAATATCAGAACAAATTTTCATTGAAAATATGAAGCAAAAAAAATTTAAATATATTTCAGGGCGTATATAATCACATTTTACTATAGGCTTAGAATCTTGCCGCATAAGAGCTCAAAAGATCAAATATCTGTAAAACCTTTATAAACAAAACATCTACATGAAGATGAAAGATTAATTTTTAAATAAGTCAATGTATTTTTAAGAAGTAATTAGGAATACACAAACTTCAGTACGGTAACGGTATGCTACTTTTTTTCGTTTTTTCTTTCCTTAGAGGAAAAGGCAAAGGTATTACACCGTACAGCCAAGTCTTTTGTAATTTTTACGGTTATGCTAAATTAAGACAATGAATATTAAAATTTAATCTTTTTTTTTTTGCCCTCACGCATTAGGCTACAACCTAGTTATTCAGCCTAGTGATAAATACGCCCCTAGATGTGTTTACAATTGAAAATAATTAAATTATCGATAATAACATATTATTTATGTTTTTAAACTTAATTTATTATATATCATGATGCTCTTTTTTACAATGTAGTGTACATCTTATAGACAATGAGTGGTTAAATTAAAAAAAAAGGTTAATATGAAAATAAATTATCGCTGGGTAATAGGTATCGTAATGAAATCTACCTATAATAGATAGTAGAATTAAATTATACATAAATTCTGAACAGTTTCCTTTGTTAAAAATCATTTGTCTGTTTCTATATAATTTATATCTAAAAATCGATGAAAATTATTTATATTTTAGGAACTTAAATAAAACAATCGTATTATATTTACACAACTACAAAGTACCATCCCACGTGGGATACGGTTGTATGTATATTTTTCACGAACGACAATGATCAGGAACTGTTGACTATGACGTTGTGGTGTATATTTAATATATAGAAGGTATGTTCATTGTTCATACATAACATATAACCTAGTATACTGCGCAGTGGTAATGACGTGCTTTTATTGTCACACCCGTACTCCCTAATAGTAGTTTTGATAATATTTACTTTAGATAGATATTTCTGATAACGTACGTTCTGGTATTCTTTAATATCATGGTAAAATGAACCAATAAATGCCGATCAAAATCACAACGCGTATCGAGGTACTGTATAATATGACGTCGATTCATAATGCTTGTACCACTAGTCAGTATACTGAGCGATATTACCAAACATATCCCACGAAAATACTTAATGCTACCCTCATCATCAAAAAGCGGCATCTCAAAAAAAATCCTATTGATTTAGATGGCTTAAAAATTTTGCAATTTTTTACGCTATTAGAGTTTAAAAAAGGAATATTTAGAAGACATTTCACTGTATCGAAATCTACATCTCTTGAGATACCGCTTTTAAGGTAGAAGGAAAACAGTCACATTTAATAGAAACATTTAGATACATGAAATTTTCCGAATGTATTTTAAAAATTTACAAATATTGATAATATGGAGCATTTTAAGTTTAAGACATATTGGTTTAAAATTCCATTTCTAAAATTAAGTAATTAAATGAAAATGAATAAAATCACATTAATGCAAGCGGCTGTTACAATTCAATAGCCTCATTTTACATTTTTTTTTCGATATGTGCTGCATTTATGCTGCTCTAGTATTTCAAATATTAAGTTTTAATGATTACATATGAATTTACATTAAAATGTATGACTTTTATTTACATGTTTTTTTTTTATTTATGGTACAATATTTTATTAAGGCTCACATTTTAAAACATTATTTTAATTGAAATAAAAAAATGTAATAATGATAATTTTTTTTAATGTATTTTTTTAAGTTATTACTTCCTTATTGCGTTTTTTTTCTTTATCTAAATTCAAACTAAATTAATGACAAATTATGTAAAACTATTTTTACATTTTTTAATGACTGTGGCTCAACACTTTATAATCATTTTTTTATTATTTTATATTTAACATGTTAAAATTTAAAAGTTAAATTTGGCTGGGAATATATATTAAAATTAAACATCTGGACATCAAGTATTTGCATTTAAACTCCAATAACTCTTATCACTGATTTTGGGTTATTATTAATAAAAAGTTAAAAAAAAACATTCGCCAACATTTAAACATTTTACATTTATAAACATTCTTACTAGTTTTTTATCTTATCCGATTCAATAAGTGACATCAAAAATTACTTTTTGCGATGTCCGATTATTTTTTCTGTAACAAGTTGAACGTACATTTAAATACAAAATTAATTATCTGTACAATTGTATATTATCAGTTTTCTACACTATAATATACAAAGATTACATTTTCAATATTCAAAATATCACCTTACGTGAAGGTCTAAAACTGTCGAAAATACTTTGGTTAAAGTTAAAAAAAAATCGACTGCCAAAAGTAAATACAGAAAACTTCTCGAATTTTCACATTTTTTCAAAATTGTGTTGCTTGACATATGTACCTGTTATAAGATATATTTGAAATTAGTTTATTACTATTTATTTGCTATCCATATTGCTATCATGACAAAATACTATTTTCTCCCTCTTCTATTTCAGATACATATAATCATTGTAAAATCCTTCAAGCTATATATTAAAGGGAGCATTTCGAAGAAATATACATATTTTTAGTCTGTGGTAGTCTATTAAATATTATCATGACCTTTTTGCATATATGCGATATAATACACTAGTTATTTAAAAAATAAAGATACATTCAAGTTTAGCCGCCTTTAGCCTATTTGTTTTCCTACTATATTTTTTTTGCGGAAAAAAGAAAATATAATTAACGATGTTTTTATTACTTCCTTTTGAGATATAGAAACGTAAATTTAACAACAATATGACGTGAGAACGCAAAAGTAAATTAATTATAAGACAATTTTTTGGCGCCATTTTTATATGTTTTGTTGTGACAGCCTTTATATACGCGAACATCGGTCGATGTCAATACTGTTGACACATATTTGAGGTCTTTACTATTTATCGACAGAAAATTTAACTTTTTATTTCATTCATAAATTGTTTATGAAGAAAATAAAATAATTACAACCGATCCTATTTCTACTAATGCTATCCGTCATCTTAGATTCAATGACGTCATTACACTCACACTATACAGTTAATTATCTCATTGGTCAAAATAAGGAAGTTTAGGCTTTATTGAAACACATACATTACTCAGCTGCTTTGTGACTGGGTGAAAATATTTTATGAGAAATATTAGTCAAAAATTTGCTACTAAATGAAGTTTTAGTGCTACCGTTAGTAACTTTTTTTTTTAATTTTGTACATTTCCTTTTCCCAATTACGTCATCAATTGCACCCAAAAACTAACCTACACCGATCTAAAAAAAACCTAAAATAAAATAAGTCTCATTTCAGTTAATTAAATAAAAAAAATTGTTCACAATTACCGACCAATCCTTTCTAAAAAGTATCATAACATCGATTCCTGAAATCGCCAAAATATATAATAGCCTTAATTTATTCGATTATAAAAATAAATATCGATAATTCTTTACCGTTAATGATCTCTCGCAAGGACGATTTTCACACCCAACGATTCCCCATACACAACTACATATGATTTTAAGTAATATATTTTTAAATACGTTTTAAAATTTAATCGATTGTACATAATCTTAATTGTACTGCGTTCTGGTTTAACCCATACACCAATGATATTTTATTACCATAGAAATGTTATCAGCGCATGAATTTTGGCACCCAAAATGTTTTACACTTTTGGAAGACCGGGCATGTTATCATTGCCTAACTACCTGTGTGGTCCTTAACACAGATCCTTAACGTCAAATAGTACAAACGTAACATAATTTTTAGTAATAAAATATCATTGGATTTAATCAATATTATAGATAACTATAGATATGATATGGATTTCGGCAACCAGAATGCTGATCACTTTGGACGACGTTGCCTAGCAACCAGTTAGTGACTGAGTATGACAGGCGAGAGAATCTTTGAGCAAACTATTCACGAGCTTGTTAAATTCGGAAATGGTTACAGATTTTTAACGTCGAATAGTATGAATGTAACATATCTATAGTTAAAAAAATATCATCGAGTTTAACCCAAAGACTAACACAGACGTGGACAATGTTGCTAACACATAAAAAGCGTATTTAGTCTCAGTTGTAAAAACATCACCGAATACTATAAATTATTACTATATAAAAATATTTTTAAAAGATTATTTTTATTTGCGTATAATATAAAAAAGGGAGATTCGAGTGCAAATCGAAATAATATTGTATATTTTTACAACCGAGCGTCAAGTGTATAATGAACTCAGCGATAGGTTAAATAATTATATTTAATAAATTATCTTATAAATAGCAGTGTTGAGAAATAAATGAATACAAAAGTCTTGGTTTTCAAGAGCCGGCGCATCATGTGGGCTCCAGCGTGCAGCTCAGCGAGCGCAGCCGCTCCAGCCCCGCCAGCAGCTCCCTGCGGGCCATTCAATTACTTTAGGGAGCAAGTTTAAAAAAAATCTTGACGGATGTCTACGTCGTAATAAGTGCCTGTCAGTCAATTTTCAACCTGATCCAAGTCAATTATAATCTAATCTGTGGAATCAAATATAGGCATCTTTCAAATAACATGGTACTTAATTATAACTAGCTTTATCTCTCTATACAAATTTGGAACTCCCATTTCACCCCCTTAGGGAGTGAATTCTCAAAAACAGTGACGGTTTCCTACGTTATAAATTACTATCTTGTCTGCCAAATTTTAACACAATATGTTTTTTATTTAAGCGGTTTGTTGATAAATAATTCAATGAGTCATGGTTCCCTTTCATATAATACAGATAGTTGTTCAAATATAATCTTTACGTAAATTCGAAACACAATTATAGATATACTTTAATGAGACATAATGTAATAAACTTTGGGTTTTTTTTTATGCAAGCACTAACTGTGAGAAATGAGTATTTAAATTGCCAGTGTCACTAAAAATCAGTTTCGGAGTACAACCTTTTCGGGGACATTGCACAATTATTTGCTAAAACTGGTTATATCTTTTATCTATGTTACGTATTTTTTCTCCTTAACATGAATTGTATTTTATTTATATTTTAATTTTTTCATATAATGCTTAGGCGTTAAGTGAGAATTTTTTTGTGTATGTACCTGAATAAAGTTACTCTATTCTATTCTAAGCATGCAGAGCATCATCACTTGTAATTATAACATCTGATAAGTACAAGGTACCTACATCATAAATACTGATTGTATTCCACTACCATCAATTACAATTTATTATGATTTGTATTAGACAAAGATAGCAGAGTTCCACATTATAGAGGGAATGGCCAGTCTGCATTGAGCCCTTCCTCTTACAACCATTCATACCTGAGCGAGGTCTCAGCGACGTGGCTGGCGTGGCGCAAATCCGAGGCGGCGCCGGCTTGCGTGACGCGTAATGAACGGACCTCTGCCTGTGACGCGCTCAACTCCTCCTGCAAATAATCATACAATTAGGTATCAATTTTTTATTTGGACACTGATAAGCAATACTATGTCAAGCCACATGGACTTCATTATGAGAAAATAATGTTAATTGTATGGATTATACCTTTAATTTTTTAATTTCACTCCTCAACTTGGAGACATTAGTCTCTGCTTCAGACGCTCTAGCCTGCAAAAAAATTGCTTTTAAATATATATAATATAAAATACTCATTAAAAAATTTATTTTTATTGAGTATTTTATACAATAACATTTTTAACTTCTAATTTAATGTGTATAATAAATAGGTGAAAAGGCTATTTTTATCATCTATACTATTATACAAAGCTAAAATATTTATTTGTGCTCTACAGTGGTCCACATTATCTATAAATGACAAATATATATGCATATACAACTTTTTTTTAAAAAAGGAGAAATTAATTTCAAACGGAAACTATATACTTATCACAGTTATTATAATTTTAAAACCAAGTTACTGAACCGAGTTTGATGAAACTTCATCTGTAAGCTACCCTTTAAAACCAAAAAGTAATAATATAGATATAATTAAGTACCGTTTTTGTTTTAGTAGTTATCACTGAAAATAAATAAAAAAAAATTAAAACCCGCGTCATTCTTTGGAACCGACTTCCAAAATAAAAAAGGTAGTGTGACTTACTGCTGTGTCGAGCAGGTTGGTCTGCGCGCGGTGCGAGGCGGCGTCGAGCTGGCCCGCGTAGTCGCGGTCAGCGCGGCGCGCGTCGTTGAGCCTCGCGCGAGCCGCCGCCGCCTCCGCCCGCAGCTGCGCAGCCATTTCGCGCGCCGCGCGTGCGTCCTCCTCGGCGCGCGAGCGACGACTGCGCTCCGCAAACAACTCCGCCCTGTTGGTATACCCACCAGGTGTAGCTTTCATAGCCAAGATTAACACTGAATCGAGTGTGCTAACAAATGGCGGTTTGATTTTTTAATTATCTTAGATAGCAAAGACATCAGGCAAGCGCGACAAAATAAAAAAATACTTAAAATTCATTTTTATATACTAATGTATTAATGAAATATTTTTGCTAGTTTAATTTAAACTTGCTCGAGAAAATTGTTTAAGTATGGTGAATGCCATACATAGGTTCTATGTATGGTACCGTTTCTATCAAAGAGTAAATATACACTAATACAAAAAAAGTGGGGCTTCCATAGATAAAAATTTATGTACAAATTATGGCAAATATGTTAAGCTGCAACACCAACTGTGTGTAAACCAGGCATAAAATTATAATAAGAATAAAAACAATGTTTCTTAGGCCTTAAAAAATAAAAAAATAATAATTTAGGCATTCTTACCTGGTACGCTCCAATTCATTGATAATCTGTTGTAATTGCTCATCCTGATGTTCTGGTTCTGGTGAGGTCCGGCCGGGATGCACTGGTAGGAAGTCTGGTAGCCTCATAGATTCTGCACCTTAAATTAAGCAAATTACCATAACAGTTAAAACAAAGCAAATTCAAAGAAAAAGCAATATATGCCTTTTTTATTATAGATTACATCATAGATAATACATTTTTTTTTAAGATTTCATCTATGTATAACATCCAAAATAATATAAGAATTTATTTATCAGACACTCAATTATTTCCAAACCTATAAGTTATGATAGAATAAAGGAACATGGTACCACATTTACATGACTCTGCTCAAACACATAAAAAAATGATCACTGAAAAACAAGCTTATAGTCTTACTACTTAGCTATATTTTACAATGATAACATACAATTACAAGCAACGCGCAGCAAACGAGCGGCGAAACTGAGTTATTATTGTAAATATTCAGAAATAGTATGACTTTAAGCTTAGTTTTAACCATCAATTGATATTACTTTACATGATACTTATTATGTAGTAGCTCATTTCCACTATGTCTTATCTATGGGAGCTGTATTTCAGAATGTGCGTACTGTGGTTTTTAAATTACGTTATAATACTATAGTTATAAAATTAGTAATAATCCAAATAAATTAATTGGCAATGCCGATTTAATTTTTTTTCTAGACAAATAATATGATTTAATTTTTCGAACGAAAAATAAATCACGCGTTTAAGTGTTAAATGTCACTATTTTGCTGTGACGGAGTAGAGTAGTGTAAGGGCACTATGACCAACCATCCTTTTTAGAAAAATCATAATAGTGAAAACATACAATTAATACGCGAGTGTATTGAATAAATAGATATAAACGCTATAAAACACATTGATTTTGAATACCAATGAGATGACGCACTGCTAAGCACAAATTTGGTACAATAGCTTCTAGGGTTCAGAATCAATGAAATGTTAAATAGTTTCTCACCATTGTTCTATGTACAAAAATACAAATGTTTATAGTATTAGCCAACGAAGAAAGAGGTTAATGTTTTTCATGTACATATGTATATGTATGTCTGATCCATTCTGACCTCTAGTAGTTTCAATGGTTTGAAAGATTTTGACAAACCAGTACAATTAAAATTGATTGCAGTTGAAATATTATCTTTAATTCATAATGTTCTCTAATCTCCTATTGCTTTTCTATATAAGATGAAAAACATGAACCAAGTTAATATTTTATTTATATAGATAGCCATTCATAAACCATTTTATGATTAAACTTTATGAATTTCAAATGTTCGTGTGAAATTGGTAAATTCATATCAAATTCGCACAACTAAATGCTATTGTTCAAAGAATTTTAAGTGTCAAATTAATAATACATTGCCTTGTCAGATTCTTTCATATGAATTGATTCCCAACCTAGCTGGTAGCGACACTAAAAATGATATTTTTATAACATTATTAATGTCATATGTAAAATTTTGTAATATAAATAACGATGGCTTTATTTAAAACTATATTTTCATAATTATGTATTTATAGATATGTAAATAGGTAGGTAGATAGGTGTTTTAGTTATTACTACTTTTTCTCCATGGCTTCGCTTATGTGGACTTTTAGTTCACCATACAAATTTTGGACTCTTGTTTCATTCTTAGGGGTTAATTTTCTAAAATCAGTTCATAGCTGATGTTTCTTACAAAAGAAACAATGAAATATCAGTTTCAGAGTTGAAGTAGTTTTCGAGATTTTGAGTTTAGCAAGTAAATATTTTTTTTAGCACATTTTTATATTTACTAGAAATAATATTTTAAAATTATTATTTATTGAGACTATTGTGTCATTTACGTTTATAGCATTAGTCGATTTGAGAATTAAGTTAACAATATGTTGATTGCGATTGTATTTGAAAATTATCCAGAAACTTCAATATCCATTTAAATAAATTAATATAATTTTATTAACTACCAAAAGTTACTTATTATTCCATTTCATTAAATAAACATGATGCTTATAAAAATATGCTAATTGAAATATTAATACTATGGAAATCTTTCAAAAAATCATGAGATTATCAGTGATATGTAAAATTGAATTAGTTGAAAGTAATTTTCGCAATGCTTTTGCATTTAGTTAAATCTTGCAAGCATATTCTTTAAATATTTAATATCAAACATATGATAAAGTAAAAAGATGACTAACCTGCATTAGGAGGGAGATCCAGCGGAAAACTGTTTCTCGGTGATACATTCCTGCGATCTGCTGAATTTACTGACTCAGTTAGATCCAAACTGAGGTGAACCGGTAGGTCAAGAGGTACCGGTCCAGCTGCCTCTGCACCAGTGGGCAAGTCCAGAGGAATGTTACGAATCGATGGACCAGAGTCTGCAGACGTGGAGGCTGCTCCCATGTAAGCCTCATAATCATAGCCCCTATTACTTCCATATCCACTTTTATTCCGTCTTCCCAGCGATGAAGATGATCCAGCATTAAAATTTGTATTAAATGTGAAGTCAGGCAAATTGTCTAAATCGACTGATATAGGTCCATTAGAGTTCAAATACGCTTGTTCCACTAATATGTGATCTTGAACGAAATCAGGTAATGAAGGCATACCTAATGGCTCTGATGCTAGATTTGGCCTGTGAAAAAACGGCCCGTCGGCACTATCCGCGTATAGATTATGCTTAGAATCAGAATTATCAACTACACTAAAAGGTATTTCTACGGAACTACTTGAAGACGCATTGTCACTGTTACGAAGGCTTATGCCGTCACTATGTTTTTCTTTGGCTTGAATTTCACTTGAACGTATTTTATCACGCCTGGTATCAGCATGAATATCTATTTTTGTTGGAGAATGCTGCACTGTATTTGCGTAAACTTTCGGTCTGGCTCCCGTGTTTTCATACGTTGAATTCCCTGGTAAAGACAGATCTCGCTTCAAGAAGTGCCGAAAAGAAAATGGATTCTCTTCCTTACGTACTGCACCAGTCGATTCTGTAAAAATTAGAGGTCGACTTAAAGGAATGTCCTTTATTTAGGGAACAAAAAACAACATCGCAAAACACTTACTTGACGATGAGCTTATTGGTTCTATAGTCTCCATTTCACCATTTTCTTTTACATCGTATTTAGCTTCTTCTATTCCTAAGTCGGGTTTAGTAGCATTTTGTTGATTATCTTGCGAAGAACCTGCATTATTCGAATTTTCAGGTAATTTTTTATCCGAAACACCGTCTTCGTCCTCCGCCATGATAATGAAAATGACAGTTTGTAAATTCGTTCAAGAATCGGCTTTTTGTTATAAAATGGCCATGAATATGGCAACATTTTTTATTGTTCAAAACAAAAAAAAATCTTAATATGTGTATATGCCAAAAATATCGGATTAAAATAATGTATGTTTATTTAACTTATTAATATTTAAATAAAAATTTGTATTTCTTTACTAAGTAATCAACCACGCATCACACGCCTTTCAACAGTTTCAACAAAATTTAATTAAAAACACTTAAAGCAATACTCTTTAGTCGTTTAGTCGTATTTAATTATTATCAAAATATTATAAAATATAATATTGATGACTCCGCAAAGTAAATAATGTAATAAAGTTGGATTAATTTGCATTAGCTAATAATCCTAATTACCTACATTTCTTTTTATTTACTTTTATAATAAAATCACAATAATACCTTGAAATAAAAGGCTTAGGATGGGTACGCTATCGCCAGCGTTTAGCGACTGCTTTTCTAAAAAAACATCGGCTGCAAAACCATACTACTCCACGAAGTGGTTGCCTCAAAAACTCTGACGGTCTATAACGTCTACATAAATGAATTTTAATAAACCGAAGTCTCATTTGATCTAATATATAAAAAAAATGTTTATTCGTATCCTATGTTCAGCCACAACGTTCGTTCGATTACAATAAAAACTTTGTCAGCATATGGGCACTTGCGAGAAGTATAACCTGCGAGGCATAATACTATAGCAATTAATATATTATAGCAATTAAATTAAAGTGCTTGTGTGTGTCTAGAGTCTAAAAAGAAAAAGGTTAGGACGGACGACCTACAAAACACTACATTAATGCGAGCGAACCAATATTAAATAAAAAAACTCACGTTAATAAGTTACCAATTACACTACTATTTTACTACTGCTTAACTTAACGTACTATTTTATAAACTATTCTGACGCTATCTTAAATAAAGTCTATAGGTGTAAAAAAAAGACGAGATGTAGTATTCCATAAGGCTTGTTTATTTTTTTAATAACCGACAGAATGTGATTTATAAATATAACATATAATATAATAGGATATTATTTAAAACAACACAAAATAAATTCGTTTCCAATAAATGCACAATAATATACACTAGGTTAAGTTTTTATAATATAAAAATATTTAAATAGGTACATTAGGAGTCTGAGCATAGATTTAGCTTTTAAAGCATCACACGTAGAAAATTTTCAAAATCATTTTGTGTATAATAATTTTAAAATAAATACACCGAGCAGACTTTTAAAAATAATAGTGCAGTACATAATTACATTTTTAACTTGTTAAATTAATTAAAATATTAGGCTTAGTATGCACTACAAGTTTTTGTCGCACGAATATAAGCGTGCTGAAAATACTATACTCAATATTGCGGTCTCTAACGGCTATCAATTTCAAAACGCAGTAATGGATAAAATAAATTTAAAAATAATAAAACATATTTTAACAAGATTCCACTGGAAGAAAAAAAATAAAAAATCGATTTTGTAAAATTACTGTGTTAAAAACATTACAGTGTTTTGAAATTGGGCACCCGATTATGACCAGCGTTTTGTTCGTGCTACAAAAATTCGTAATATGTGCCTTCTAATATTTAATGATATTATAACAACAACAAAAATCGATACTGCAAAGCATTGGTTATATGTTTTTTTTTGTTATAATAAATTAAGTTTTGAAATTATTAAATTTTCATTAAAAACAAAATTAGCTAAATAATAAGACTATTCTTATTCGAATTCACTACCAACATGTAGACAACATAAGAATGAAAATATTTGAACAAGGTAAGAAATAATTTGGCACTGACTTTTTTGTTTTGTAACGATAATGGATTTAAATTACATACTTTTTAATGTTCAAAAACTAAATGGCACAGATAATAAAAAAGAAACGAAACTGAAAAATACATAAGAACGTCAATACAAGTATATATTTAATATGAATTCACTAATTTTGATGAATTGGCAGAATATAATGAAACAATATGAATTTAATTTTAACATGTTATACAAAATCAGTCTTCAAGATGTCTAAAGGAAGAACAGATTACATAAAAATAAAAAATATTAATCAGAGGAAATCATGTTTGAGATCAAACGTCTCTTTATTGCAATCGCATTGGATCAAAACAACGATAAGTTTCATTACATTAACATATGAAAAAATTCGTTGTAACATTACGATTTTTATATCCAATTATATTTGAAAAACAATTATATATGTATGTAAAAAAAACCTTCAATAATTTAAATTAAATATGGTCTAACCAGATAGAATCGGCATTACTCAGTTTAGAAATTAATATTTAGCATAGTTCTTTTTTAATTTCACATATAGTTAAAATAATAATAAACTGAAAAAAACACTATAAGTTTTTCACTTATACACTATAATAATATCAATTTAATATGATCACGGAAGGTTTACGAAAAAAAGTATATAGGTACATACATCACTTCAAAAAAACTACGATATTTTTCGCGCGAACTTTCAAATGCAAAAAAAACTTGCCGTTTCTTGCAATGCGGGTATGTTATTAAAAGTTATTAATTTATAATCTATTTCGAAGATTGTCTTCAGTTTCGTTGTAGTATTGAGTTTTTCAATTAACATAATTTTTTTTTTTATCGTAAACCTTTCTTGATGTGTGTGAATGCAATATCTGATAATAAAAACTAATAAAAAAACTCCCAGACATTATAATTTTATAAGAATATATACCAAACAATTTTAGAATAATAAATCCTTAATTTGTATACTTTATCAATTACACATAATGTTCAAAGTACAGTCATGGTCAAAAGAGTTTATTTTTTTTTATTTTTAATCTAGCAAAAATATTTAATATAATAAAATAATTATCTATTATTATCGGATAATAAAATGTTTACTTCACTTAATTAGGTGGCCGGTATTATATACTTTATCAAATAACGCGCAAAATTATTATTTCTTACAAAATGAGAGTGGTCCCAATTTTAAATATTTTAGGATATCTGTTCTACGATTTATTTTTTATCATTAGATTTGAAAAACAATATGAAAAAAATAAAAATACACGCTTTTATTATGTCACAGTCTTAATGTAGTCCGCTCTTTTGACCATGACACACATAATTTTGGCAACAATATTAATACTATTTGTAACTACATACATTTCCCGAAAAGTAATATATTTTGTGGATAAATTTTTGAAAAATATTTGCTTATATATTTTTTTCATTACATTAATATACACAGAATATGAATTATCGACTATATATAAATAATGAAAGACAACAATAAGATGACACTCTAAAAGCCCCCGCAGACTACAGATTATACTAAATCGATAGTTTAGTTGGTTAACTATACAATCCGCGAGCCTGTGCTTATTAAATTACATAGTTTTGTATGAAGGCAATAGTGTAACCCATCAAAGTTATATATTGGCCCATCATACCGTAACGATGCATCTTACAAACATCATCATACTTATTGAGGAGTCAAATAAACTTTGACAAAGAGGTTGATTACTTATCGCAACTGACTGAAACGCTAATCCTCGCTCACGGTAAACTTCTACATTGATCATACGGATGTTTGCTTAGTCTGCGTGTTTCTGCTTGTGTTTTGTGTGTTTTCGGACCCCCGACACAGGATCATAAGGGGGCCGCTGAATGTGATGCGTTTTTACTTTATAACTGAAAGTCTATAATCTACAGGGGCTATAAAACTATCTAGATTTGAGATATAACAATAATCATAGTTGCCGAATTTACACACATCGATTTTTATAATTAAAGCACTTTAACATACACGAAAATAATTTACGAAGTATATAAGACATCGAAAATACACCAAAAATCCTCTTTAATGAATTCTCAACAGTATTAATATAGTGCGTTGATATAAAAACCAATGTTTAATGGACTAGAACAGTGGGGAAGTGTTATGCAATACGAGGGTTAAATAGGAAAACATTAAAGGTATTCATATTTACATTAAACAACAATTAACGGAAAAGCAACTGGGATTAGAATAAGCCGTTATTTGATGGAATAGATATTTACTTATTTAGTTTATTATAACGGCCGAATTTTAAACGCTACTCAATTTAAAGCAGCCTATAAGTCTGTAACTGTCATATAAAACGGAACATGATTTAATGGCAACTTAAAATGAAGTAGTCCTTTAGAATACGACCGTAAGAGCCACTTATACAATATAACACAGATTAATTTGTATTATAAACCTTAATAATAACGTTATACATATTTTATGAGGCGAACGTTACATATTATTGCCTTAAAACGATTGTCAAGACACAATGTTTGTTTATTAATTTTTATTAAAATTAACACATTAAGACTACGCCATCCGACCTTCTACTAAATTGTAAGTTTATCTAGCGATTATCTGCGGGAGCTGATAACGTGAATGATATATCAAAATAAATATTATACCAATGTGCTTCGTAACACGTCAAATATAATTTTATCGTTGATTGATTGCCACTCAATGTAATGGCCGTCTAAATAATTAACGACTTTAAGTCAAACAGAAACACACGAAAACACTCAACTTATTAAATATCAATAGTGCTATTTATTGTTGGTAATTTTTTAGAAAGTCTAGAGTATTCTATTTCGATTTAAAAAATACAAAATCCACTTATCACTACATGTAGAATGGAATTACATGTATATAATTTTTTTCGTAGTAAAATATAACCGACTTAAACCAGAACTGTCATTTGATGTTAGTAATTTAAATATACCTTTCTTTATCCCCAAAAATATTCATCAGATCCTAATACATACTAAAGCCTTGATTAAAAAACGTTCATTTAAATAGCGAAAACCCCATCTAAATCGGATTAGTTTTTTTGACAAATATAGGACATAGAAACGCACTGACGTAAGGGTCAAATACAGAACATACTTTCTTGAAGTAAATTAAAAAAAAAAAATAATCAACTCTTTTTCTAAGTGGGTTAAAAAATGAAAACATCTATGAATAATGAGATAACCTGTCAAAATCCAAACGGCTATTTATCTTTTAAATTTATAGAGCAATAACAATGTGTTTTTTATTATCGTTTCCACTAAATAGCGAAGAAATATTCTGGACTAGTTCCAATGAATAAAGTTAAACAAAATATTGACCTTGAGCTGTGACGCATGTTTATTTAAAGTTGAGAATGTAATTTGACAGGACCTCGTCAATTACTTCTATAACTATGTATTCGACGTTTAGTTAGCAACGTTATACTATTATTGACTGAGAAAATATAGAGCCACCGCAGACAGATTAAATAGATATTTTACTCGGTTATATCTAAATCGGCCGACTAAACAATCGGATAGTGCGCGCTAAAAGGAATATCCAACTAAATAGGAAACACATAGGATTGTGTCGATCTGTTTAACTCATCTAAATAATTTGTCGGTCAATACTAAAAGGTAATTGAGAAGCATATAAGATTGAGAAGTTCTTCTTCCGGGGAAGAAGATTAAATATTGGGCACTGAAAAGTCTGCGGGGGTTGTTACAAAATGGGTAATACTACTTTATTTAGCATAAAAGAAAGTACAGTCATTTAACGATCATACTAGACATTTATGCGTTAAAAATGAAAACAAAAATAAGTATATATTCCTAAATTAAAAAAAAAAACCGATTTCGTTATTACTAAAAGTTGCATTCTACATCACTTAATTTTCGACCCTTGATGTATTTTCATAAAACTTAAATGATAAATCTTTAGCCTACCAGAACTAATTAAAAAAAGAATTGAAATTGATCCATCTCGTAATATACTAACAAAAAAATATAGTCGAATTCAAGAACTTTTTTGAAGGTTAAAAGACACATTAGGTACTTGCTTTTCGTATACATTTTGCGTTATTCGTGCAGTAAAGTACAACATAATATCAAGATTGTAAAGGTCGCAGTGTAATGCTCAAAATTTATAACACACGAAAGATTTCTCCTTTTGATAAAACAAATTTACGTTTAACCGAAATGTATGCGTGACGAGTCAGCGTTTAAATGTAACTGAATTCATGAAAATAAAATGAAAACGTAACGAAAGCGTGTATTTATTTTTATACGTTGTTTTACCGTTTGGCTGATTAAAAATATTAGTGTTTTTTAAATTAGATATTTGTTCATAAGTGGATTTCGTTTTTATTTATTTATTCCATTCGTGAGAGATGTTAAGTGACTTATTCGATAATGTAGTCCGTTATTTTCTCTACAAAATAAATTAATAAACTAAATAATTTTTATTCGGTTTGAGATATTTTCGATAATAACATTCATAAATAATACTATTCTATGTTATTGCTTCTTGAAATACGTCTGGGCGGATAAGATAAAACGAGGAAAAAAAATTAATCCATTATTTCAATGTTACATACTATTTCTCCATCACAACACGTTATCAGCAAAAATAAACTCGTTACACACATTATTATATTGAATAAATCTGTCAGAAAGATAAGCACTTGACACAGTGTAAACACTTTTCAATTGAACGCAAACGTAATCATTTTCTTGTTAAACACTTGTGTTCATATCTGTACCTCGCTCTGGTATAATTGTAGGCCAAGAAAATTTTTGTATCGAGAAAAAATATTTAAACGTGCCCATCGTTCCGAGAGATTTAATAAAAGTTCTACTTAAAAAATAAAATATTCACAATATCTATTCCCGACTATCCCCTACGAACGTAACGTTAATATCACAGGATTGTGGACCTTATACCTTCGCGATCAGGTCACACATTGGCGAGCACGTCAGTGCCGATTCGCTGCCACTGTTATTCAAGTCTGTTGTGACTAGCTATTTTAGCTAAGATTCGACATTTCGCTCAACCCGGTGCTACGGAATTGTGAACCTTATCCCTTAAACATACGCCTTATATTACAGTTTTATTCGTCACTGTCGAACTTAAAACAGTACCTTTTTAATCACCAGAACGACGTCGTCGGTAGGCGAGAGATCTGGAACTTTATTTGAGTGAATCACTACACTTAGAGTAGGATTTTAGTCCTTATGCGTCAGACATAAGTCTCACATTGTTGGGTGCAGCACCCGGAGGCTAGTCCCTAGCTGTCGCTACCGCTGTCCACGTCGGAGGTGCGGGCTGTGGGCTAGCTGGAGGAACTGCTCGTCGAGAGCGTATCGCGTCCCAACTCTGCCGCCATTATGGCGATCGTCAACTCTTTTCGCGCCTTTTGCACCACCCACACCATGAGCGTTATGCCGATCAGGATCTGTAATGTTTAAATCTTATCTCAGATTATTTCATTGTAAAATTGTAGACCGAAAATTGACAACATGCAAAGATAAAATTCTTGTGATGAAAATGTTCACAATGGCACAATTGAATCTTTTTTGAGTTACCAAGTTATAATGACTATGTAATAAAAAAGGACACCGAGGAATTTCGATGAGAGTATATTCATGACATATTCAATTAATAATAATAATATAAATATTAACAATAAGTAATTATAGTAACTACGCATAGGAGCCAGTTCATTAAAACAATTAATTTTAAATTGCAGACAGAATGATAACCAAAGCGGTTTATCTAAAATCACGACTGATAGCAGAGGGCAATCGACGCAGAGGACAAATTAAAACGTAATTATAAAATCCGCCGTGATTAGATTAACTTATTAGCCACGTTAAAATACGACTGTTCTAGAAAAGATTGACACTGTCATGTTGGCACCAACATTTATTTTACTTCCAAACACAACATTTTTATTCAAAAATACAATGCAGTATTCTGGCCAGACTTGGACTTCTCGAATTGACACTTGTACATGTCTAATATTAGACTTTCAATGATATTCTATAACTATGGATGATTTTTAAGCTGGATTATGGCACCAAGAATTCCGACCATTTTGTACGACGTTGCATAGCAACCAGCTAGCGACTGAGTATGATAGGTGGGAGTGGTTTTGGGCCAATAAGTCAGTATGAACCAAAAAACAAAGAATTTAATTGAATTGAAGTCAGTATGAACGTAATATAAATATCTCTTGTTATAAAATATCATTGTACATCCTCACGCCTGCAACTGTAGTATGTAGCGACTTGCTGGCGACGTAAAAATCGGTCTGTGGACATAACTACATATATACAAAATTTATATCGCTAAAGATTAACTGCCTTACGACAAAAGATTTAAACAGACGTTAAAAGCGAGTTTAAAAAATCCGTACTACAAATCCGCGTCTAAGCACAGTTTTGAGTTAAACATGCTTTAGAGATAGTTTAAAATACGTTTGAATGAGTTTAATAGATGTTTAGAACCTATTTTAGTTGTCAAATGTAACGTATAACATTTTATCAATAAGTTTTTTTATGAGTTTATTCGCTGTTAAGCAATTTAGATAATATTTTAAGCACTGTTTAATTTTAAAACATTGTTTAGCTAGACACGTGTTCAACATGGTTTTAATGCGTCTTTTGTAGTATGACAGTATATCGCTAGACCCAGTATAAGGAAACGTCAATTAAGTCTTCATATTTAATATAACGGGTCTTATCGCGATAACTAATAGTAGTAATACCTTTTTATTGCCCGACGTTTCGACGAAGTTACATTCGCCGTGGTCACGAGCTGACTGGTGTACCGCGCGCCCTCCGGCGACGAGTGCGCGAGTTTTCTTCGCCTACCCTCACAATATTAATATTGTCTTTACCGTTATTATAATGCTGGGAGCACACCACACTAACACAATCGGTTCGCGCGAACATTGTTCGAGGTACTTCACTTTTGTTAAATTTATTTATCACCGGGTTCCAAGCGGTCGACAATTTAAATCCGTCATCGCGATTGAAGGTTTTATGTTTTTTAATTTCAATTGCTTCCCGTACTAAGCGGCAATAATAATTTTTGTTCGTCGAGAGAACCTTTGGGTCATGAAGCTCAATCCAATGGTTTGTTCCCGAGTTTAACAGATGGTCAGCCACTGCGGATTTTTCTGTCTGTCTGTTTTTCACCGCCGCTATGTGTTCTTTGACCCTATCCGCTATGTATTATATTGGCCAAACTAAACGTACCATAGGATTGAGCTTCATGACCCAAAGGTTCTCTCGACGGACAAAAATTATTATTGCCGCTTAGTACGGGAAGCAATTGAAATTAAAAAACATAAAACCTTCAATCACGATGACGGATTTAAATTGTCGACCGCTTGGAACCCGGTGATAAATAAATTTAACAAAAGTGAAGTACCTCGAACAATGTTCGCGCGAACCGATTGTGTTAGTGTGGTGTGCTCCCAGCATTATAATAACGGTAAAGACAATATTAATATTGTGAGGGTAGGCGAAGAAAACTCGCGCACTCGTCGCCGGAGGGCGCGCGGTACACCAGACAGCTCGTGACCACGGCGAAAGTAACTTCGTCGAAACGTCGGGCAATAAAAAGGTATTACTACTATTAGTTATCGCGATAAGACCCGTTATATTAAATATGAATAGTATAAATCGCGAAAGTTTAAAATATATAGTCAATTAAGTCTGACAGTACAGCAATAGCAGGATTGTATTTCAATCATATCTAATATCTTATGCAAGAATTACACTTATAAGTTTTTGGCTCAGATTTTCATGAATTTACATAAGTTACTTCTCATTGCTTTACACTTGAAAAAATTTATTGTCAGTGCCTTATTGGTGACATTTGCAGATTTCGTAACTTCTTACGACGTATCTGTTTGTAGGTTTCAGAGTTGTTTTATATCACTCCCAAGAGTGAACCTTACAAATGCAGTTCTCGCAATTGGCATTGCAGAACGAACGCTACAGAAACTTCGTACTTCATTGCGGAGATAATTTGTGATATTATTCGCTAGTCTGGGATACATGTCGACACATATATGACAAAGAAAATAATAACAAAGAATACTATCATTTAACATTACTATACCTACATACATTTTCAGGAAATTGAACGTTGAAAGTTTGAGAAGGCTTGCTTTTTAACGATAAATTTTTAACCCGAAAAACATAATACTTAGACTGATTTTCTCCTCGACAAAAGGATAATATTTTTTATTACTTTCATAAAACTATAAGTTTGCCAATTAAAATAGAAAATAAATTCTGTGTAATTATAAAATTATCTTTACATTACAATTTACCCGGTTTATGGTATTATCGCGTGTCGAAAGCATTGCTATGAAAATCACTGCCCCATAAAACCACATGACTCAGGCGTTTCCATACGCTAATTCTTATCTTATTATAAGTTAAACTGGTTTTCGTTTAGCATTTAGTTCATAATTGAGACTAATGTTCAGGTGATGGCAAAGACAAGCAGAATTTCCTTTAATCAACCGACTTGAAAAAGAGTAGGTTTGTTACCTTAGAACTCCGTCATTGCCCAAATGATTAAAAAAAATCGTATTTTTTTTTTCAAAAGATATATGTACATTTCAGAGCCACAACTGCGTTACCAGCTTAAAAGGAGTAAAGACCGAAAGGGAATAGGAAGCAGGAAAGGACTGGGGGGAGGGATAGGCTTCCCGCTCTTTCACTCACCGTATGAAGCACAGATGTATTAACTACTTCACACCAATCTTCTACAAGAGTGGGTACTGCCTAGGTCCAGCCAGCCCGTATACCAGCTGTAGTCAGTGGGCTACAGCCTGGCTCTACCACAGTAAATTTAGCTTAATGGCTTGATTAAATTAAATTATAATTTATTGTTACAATAGGTTGAGTAAAAAACCCAATAGCAAGTAATTTTTCTGGAACATTAAACGTATTTAATGTTGAATTGGCTAAAATATGAACCAAATGTTCGAAATAATAAAGCATTGTTTCAGCTATTTACAAAGAGGTAGCTTCCAAAAAGACACTCATTGGACGTTGAGCCATCTTAATCTCTACTGTAAATGACCTAGTTCTCAGTTTGACAATGCTGGCTTTTAATGTAGTAAAACGAGTTATTCAATTGAGTTACTGATTTTACCATTTGCCTGCAACGCTACAGCAAATTGGTTCCTATAATTTTGAAATGGCGCAAAAACGAAACGAATCTATGCTAATAATTTATACTTAAAATTTATTCACAAGTTTGTAACTTTTAATGAAGGGAGGAATCTTTTCGATCCCATTTGAAAAATTATTTTTACGTTCGATAGCTCGTTTATTAAGAAAGATTATAGGATATGTTATATTACGCTATGAGTCACAGGAGCGAAGTAATAAACATAAACGCGATTGAAACCGCAAGAGGCAGGTATGTTTTAGAAAAAAAAAAATTACACTTTTGAAATCTTTCAAAATATTCCGCAAGACCTAAAAAAATTTTTCCGAGTAGGTTCTTTAGAAATGGAATGAAGTGAATAAATGAATAATATTAAATAAATAAAATAAATAGTATAGGAGACTCGAAAAACAAAATGGCGACAGTCTTGCGCTACCCCACACTATATAAGTATATGAAATACGTCTATACACATAATACCGTAACAGATTAAGCGATGCAATATGTATTTGTATTCTTAGATATCTTAAATAAACATAGGCTGTGTAGGTACATAGCTCATATGACGTCATGGAATTCCTCCAATCTATTGAGTTGCGTGATTCGCATACCAATAAAATTCTGTCGTAAAAATGGACGCCAATAAGCAATACTGTGTCAAGCCACACGTAATTCATTTTGAGAAAATGGCGTCTAAAGAATTCAAAACTTTTCCTTATAAATCTATTTGTTAGAAAAGAAAGGATGGAGATATACTTCATATCTCCATCCTTTCTTTTCTATTTTAATAAAAAGTATAATGAATTAAAAACATACCCAACTAATAATGAGTTTTATCTAATAATAAGTTTTTCAAATATATTAGATTATTGCATAAACAAAAATATGAGACACAATTTTCTAAACATTAGATTAAGAAACTTTTTTCCGTACTTATTTAGTTCAGATGACTTAATTTTTTTAATAATGTTAAATACAAAATGCATTATCAGAATACATCAATATCTCTAATTTTGAATTTTTGTGGGTTGACACATTATTGCTCATCAACATCCAAATAATATTAAGAAAGACATTATTTCTAACAGTGGAAGTAAGCTAGATATGTGTATATATAAATAGAATAATGTTAAATTATATGAAAAGGGGGAATTCCTAGGTGTAATTAAGCAATAATTATGCGTACATTTTCCTTTTATAATTAAACTCTTCTAAAGTAGTCTATCAATACTAATATTAAAAAGAGGTAAAATTTGTCTGTAGGTATGTATGTAGGGGGAAAACTCCAAAACTGCTGGTCCGATTTGAAAAATTCTTTTCGCGTTAAATAGGCTGTCTATTTAGCAAGGCTCTAAGCTATATTACATTACGCTACGTCTCATAGGAGCAGAGCAGTAACTAAAAACGCAATTGAAACCCCGAGAGAATTAATTTTATTACATTTAATATATGGACGCTGATAAGCAATAATGTGTCAACCCACAAAAAAATCAAATCCGGAGATATTGATGTATTTTGATACTGCATTACCTATTTAACAATATTCAAAAAATTTTTAAGTCGTATAAACTAAATAAGTACGGAAAAAAGTTTCTTAATTGTTTCGAATATCAAGTGCGTTCAATATTTGCTATTAATAATATAATCTCAAATATCTGAAGAACTTTTTATTAGATAATATATTAAATATATCAATCTGCTTTTAATTCATTACACCTTTTATCAAAAAAGAAAAGTAAAGATGGATATATGCTTCTTCAAACATATTTAGTAAGAATAGCTTTCACATCTTTAGACGCCATTTGATCAAAATGAAGTCCGTCTGGTTTGACACAGTATTGCTTAACTTATATATATATATGTACAGACTTTACGGAAACCGACTTGTAACATGGTCTCTCGTTTTTTGATATTCGATATACGTTTAATATTAGCCTGAATTTAATTCATTATACCTTCTATCAAATAGAATAAAAGAAAAGATGGATATATACTTCTTCCAACATATTTTTTAACATCTTTAGACGTTATTTTCTCAAAATGAAGTCCATGTTGCTTAACACAATATTGCTTATCAGCGTCCATATATGATAGGAATGACAGAAGAAGATAAGAAGTGAAAGTCGTTGTAAAATATAAAGAAAAGTTGATAGAAGGGAAATAGTATCCTAAATTTTGATTCTCTTTCGGGTAAAGTTATTTTAATTCATATTTGTCAAAATAATATAAAAAAAAAACTATTAATAATATAATGTTAAAAACTTAGAAAAAATATTAATAAAAAATGTTCTCTTTCAGAGCAAAACATTTGGTTTTATTTCAATTATAATAATAGTACATTATATATGTATATAAGTAGTAATAGTATACATATAAGTGCATATATCTTGTATAATACGGAACTCTTCGTGTGGCAATCCCACTCGCACTTGACCATTTTATTAAACGGTCTTAAATTAATCTCTTTGGAACGAAACTTACATTCCTATTTTTAAACATTATTTTTTGAAGATTATTGACAGAATTGGTCTAGATTTTCGATCGTACAACATTATTCATTTACATCAGAAAAATTTGACAACAAAAATACACATAATGTAAGTGTTGAAGAAAGATGAAGATACTAAGGCAAATTCTTCTTCGACCTTCGATTGTTTGAGGGAATAGTAATTAAGAGACCAATTAAAAATACCATGTAAGAATAGCACAACTAGTAACTAGTTAATAACGGCGTTGCAAATATGGACGCTGATTAGCGATACTATGTCAAGCCACACGGTCTTAATTTTGAGAAAATGGCGTCTAAAACTGTCAAACTTATTCCTAATAAATATAAATAATAAATTGATCAATCTCCATCGTGATTTCTCCATTCCACGTGACATTGGCAAAATAACATGTGTCTAATTAACAGAAATTAACCAAAGAATTGAAATTGAATTAAACAATAAATATGCTTTAAGAAGTAAGTATCCATCTTGTCTTTTGTATTTCGATAAAAGGTATAATGAAATAATTAGCAGATTGGTATAATACAAAAGTTCTATGTAAGAAAGAGTTTTTAAAATATATGAGATTGCAAAATATATAACACAATTCAATATTCGAAATATTAAATCAATAAACTTTTTTCCTTACTTATTTGGTTTAGATGATTTGAAATTTCTTTGAATTATGTTAAACACGTGAAGCAGTATCAGACTACATCAATATCTCCGAATTCGACTGTTTACGGGTTGACACATTATCGCTTATCAAATTATCATCGAATATTTATTCAGAAGCATAACACAGCAGTTTATAAAAAGAACACGTGCAACAATAAAACGAAAACGGTGTCAATGTCTCGAGCACTCGATGTGGAGTGACACTCGGAACCGAAGCTAACGAGCGCCCATTGAATATTGTTGTTCCATCGACGAAATAAATTAGACCCTAATTATGCAAAAAATATTAAGTGGAAAGTTTTCAACGGCATCGCATCGATATGTTGATGTATCGAATGTGTTCTAGATATTAAATAAATTCAACGTATTCATGAAGTCTTAAAAAATAAACCGACACCCAAAGCATAATACGTAATACGAAGAGAATATCATTCCAATCGATCAAGACGTTTTCGAGTTATCGGGGAACTAATATGTCCCCGACAAATTAATAAAAAAAAAGTAAAATAACAGCCTGTAATGCTCCACAGCTGGGCTAAGGCATCCTCTCCTATTAACGAGAGAATTCAAAGCTTGATCCACCACGCTGCTCCACGGCGGGTTGGCGGATACACATGTGTCAGAATTTCTCCCGGCACACGCAGGATTCCTTACGATGTTTTCCTTTACCGTTGAGTTCGAGATGAATAAATAATAATCCTTATTTGAAAATCGGTTAAAAATTTTATAACATGTTAGTTAATCTTCATGTACCATTCGACATGTAAAAATCTGATATACCCGCATTTCCTTCAACTAAAAATAATTATCTTTTTATTTTTTTTTTAATATTCCTTTATTACCCCGTACGTACGTGCAGAGCTCCATTAATTTTTATCATAGTTATAAACTAAGCTGCTTACAATTGCAAATATTCATTGAAACGTGAAAACAATTCTCATTATGACAATACTCACAATATAATAGCAAGAGAAACTAAAACCAGTATTATAAACAGTATATATTATCATACAAATATAGGTAAAATATATAAGTTTGTTTGTCTCCTTATAAGTCATCTTATACGCCGCTGATAAGCAATAATGTGTCAAGCCACAAAAAGTGAAATTCGGAAATATTGCTGTATTTTGATACTGCGTCACCTATTTAACATTATTCAATAAAAAATAAAGTATTATAAACTAAATAAGTACGGAAAAAAGTTTCTTAATTGTTTCGAATTTCCAGGTCGTTCCTTATTTCGTAATTTATTCAATAATTTCTATTTTATATTTCACTACTATCACCCAGAAGTATGTGTATTAAGTTTTAAGTTAATACGACCACGGGATAAGATTTTGTATACGTTTTTACCTCTTTTCACCCTCTTAGGGGTGAATAATCGAAAAACCCTTTCTTAGTGGATGTCTAAAAACAACCTAAAAGCCACCTACTGCCAAAATTTCAAGTCCGTAGCCCCAGCAGTTTAGGCTCTGGGTTGATGAATCAGTCAGGACAAGTGATTTTATATATATAGATAAATAATCCATATCGTACATCCGCTACATTAAATATAGAAATAGATATGCAATGTAATGTTATCTCTGCTAAACATAAACTAAAAACACAATTTATATATATAATATATATATATATATATATATATATATATAAAACTGAAACGTCTATTTGTAATATCAAAACAGCTTTTCGTTGTCCTGAACAGAATTAAATGCGAATTTTGTTGGTAAATATTCGATGTAATCTGATGAAATTGTCAGTCGCGGACGATGTCACGGATAGCAACTAGTATTTTATATATTAAAATTTTAATAATTAATATTCAAGTTGTTTCCAATATGTCGCTGCTTTTCAAGAATATCGATACAACTAAAAATGATAAATTTTAGGGAACGGGGTTTTTAAATTTCTTTATTAATGTGTTGGTGCATAGCTGCAAAATTTAAACGATCCCTTGATGTTATAACTTTATTGATTTAAAGAAAATTCATCATCGCAATTCTTTTCATGATAACACATCAAAGATTTATGGTCTTTTAGCATACTTAGTTCTATTTGTTAGAATTTTGAATTACTACGATATACTTGCAAACCAGCGATGTGTCGTGAGAACTGGAAAGGTCACAGCTCTGTGTAAAATTAGTGGTTCGGAAAATCCGGAATCGGATTACATTAATAATAAGCATAACAATACATTAAGTCGCAAATCAGCTAACCTTATACTAGTAAACAGGAAATATTAAAAATAGTATTTGCTACAACTATGCGAAGGATATATCTATGCTGATAAGCAATAATGTGTCAACCCACAAAAGTCGAAGATATTAATATATTTTGATACTTCGTCATCTATTTAGCATTATTAAAGATAATTTTAAGTTATCCAAACTAAATAAGTACGGAAAAGTTTCTTAATTTAATATTTCGAATTTCAAGTGCGTTCCATATTTTGCAATGTATACAATAATCTCAAATATTAAAAAAAAACTTATTATTAGATAACACACGAAATATATAAATCCGCTTTTAATTCATTTGACCTTTTATCAAAATAGAAAAGAAAAGATAAATATGCGTCTTCAAGCAAATGGATTAAGAATAGATTTGACATCTTTAGACGCCATTTTTTCAAAATGAAGCCGGCGTGGCAGTATTGCTTATCAGCGTTCATATATTGGTTACTTCACGCCGATCTTCTGTGAGTGAGGTACTGCCTTGGTCTAGCCAGCTCATAACGAGGCATACTAGACTATAGCTAGGCTCTACCTCAATAAAAAGATATCATCAGATCTTCTATTAGATGAAACATCACATATAGTCGGGGATAGTATAAAACCCCGTAACTTGCGTTTGCAATAACGTCCACCTTTAAATTAAATATGTTTGATTCAAATTTAGATTTTTATAGGATAATAATCGGTTTTGCAGTATCCCCGACAATATGACGATTGACGATACCACACATCTTGGAAAAATTTTAAACGATTCCAAAGCAGAAATGTCGAGAATTTACAAGGATGAATATAGTGCGGAATGGTCCGGCTTTTGTGCGAGTAACGACACATCTAAATTGAATTGTCAATTGACATCCTGTAATAAATCGAGCCCTCTTTGCTAAACGACGAGACACGCCGCGCCTGCAACGTTAGCATGGACAGGTGATACATGTCATACACGATTCTGCTTCAGGGAATTATCATATTAACTTTAAAGCTTTTAATAATAATTACATACGTGTAACGTTGCATGTTATAGATCTGCTAGTGAGGTACTGGATATAGAAAGGAAAGCATTCATACAAAAACAACAAGGCAATTTTGTCACTAGGACGTTTCTTTACTGCCATCTAGATGTCATTGTTTTCGTAGATAATTTAGGCATGTTTTTTTAACAACAATTCCTGTAACAAGTACTGCTACAAACAAAAGCAACTTGCCAAATATCAGTCTGTCCTTGACCACAGAGTAGATATCAATTGTATACAAATTAAGCACTTGAAAATGTCAGAGGTGCTTGTCCAGAATTAAACAATATCTTCGATCCACGTGTATACCAGACGAAACGGCACTGGGTGTATTCATCCTCTCTCGTACAGAGATAAACGAAGAAATTTTAACAAAACACTGACGCCTATCCAAATATTTTTTTTAATTTTCTTGTTGTATACAAAAATATGCTAATGCTTCTTATAAAAGGAATAAAATTGTCATTTTTAATTATTTAGTAAATATTTTCTTTCTGAATAAAATCATTTCCTATGCGAAATCATACAAATATTCTGCTCTCCTCTTTGGCCAAGACAAATCTTTAAAAACTATATATATACCAACCGAGTAACTTTGAATTATTTAATCTTTTTCAGATTGATTCTTAAAATCTGTTTTAATTAAAAACCGGAACACAATCGTGGATAAAGGATTTTTAAAAATCAACTGTTAGATTTATTATTTGCGAATAATACAATCTTCTTTTTAAATAATTAAATAAGCCTGAATGAACTTTACATTGACATTATCAACCGTGACGTTCGTAACGGCAAGGTTTACCTACATACGTCAGTCAATACCAGTTTTAAACTACCTAACTATTTATAGTTGCTATCTTGCCCTCTAATTAAAAAAAAGATGCTGTTAGATATTTCTGCACATACAATAATCTTTCGGACAAAAAATTATCTGGCATTGGCCTAGCATTTGTAATTGGTTCAAGCTGAAAATAAATATTGGCCGATTATTTGAATACGATTATTCTGAATCGCGTTTTGGGGTAAGGCAATGTGTTTACAAGAGGATGGAAACCCTACCTGGTTACGCCTATGACATAATCATCATCATGCATCTAAAACGATTGGAGCATTTAAAAGAATCAGGAAACCATCCAGCCTAAAATCTTAATCATTCTTTTTGGGCAATCTGTGGAAGAATTAAAAAAAATCTTACCTGAAATGCAAATACAATGTAACCAGTCAAGTGCGATTCGTGCAGCACGTCGTGCATGGATCGCAGTGTGGATCCGAGGTAGACGTTGATCACCTGGGCTGGTAGGAGTCCCAGCAGAGTCGCCAGGTGGTAGCCGCATCCTCGGACGTCGCTTACCTGTTAAAATGTTATATTATAGCTTCTAGTGCAATTTTTAAACGAATTATATAAATTGTGGTTTTAGATTTTAGAAATGTCTTTTCTATTGCTTCAGTTTTAGCGTTTATAGTATACGTTTAATAAAAAATATGTTTAGCTTTATTTCACACTTATTTATAATATGAAACTGGTATAGAATTTATTCAGTAGACTTTTAGGTCATGTTAGTTTTTTTATTTTGTTGATTTGATTTCTCTAGATGATTATTTGGCCATAGTTTATTCAATAAGTGCTAAACATATAATTATAGGATATTGTTAGTATTGCTGTCGTTATTATTACGTCAGAAATACAACTATATAATATAGTATTTAATACATAAGCAATGGTAAAAATGCCACAAACGGTTGAAGGCAATTAACTTAATCGCACTTATAACACAACACGCGAAGTATTTACATTTTACGCGCTTAATAAGGAAAAGAAATGTTAGAAACAGTAGGTTAACACGAAAAACAATACAATCATGATTACTTTGAAGCTTAGAATATTCTAAATCTTTTTGTCTGTGATATTTTATAACTAAATATATGTTACGTTTATTATTCATACTAAAAATTTGACGTTAAAAATCTGTACCGCTTTCAAAATTTAACAATCTCGTCAATTGTGTCATTGGCTCAAAGATACTAAGTCGCTAGCTGGTTGCTAGGTAACGTCGTCCAAAGTAGTCGGTATTATGGGTGCTAAAATCTATGAGCTTTTTTATAATATAATTGCTTTTTGTAAGCATATAAATATATTTTTTACTTTAAAGACGGGTTCTAAACTAAAATTTTAGTTTGTGAGGTGCGCGATATCTTCGTCCATTCTGAATAGATTATATTTTTATTATTGAATAGGCTATATCTAGAATCAAGGAATTTAGGCCCTGTGATACTACAAGCAAAGTTATTAAGGGATTTTTTTAGTTGAAGGTTCAAAATGTAATGTTAAACGTGGACAAAGTCAAGGACACAACTCGTCTAGAAAATGGAAATTCAACACGCATTGCATCATACTTAGCATGTCATTTGAAGTAGGATCTCCACCTGCCAAGCCATTAAATGGGACAAGACATTTAATAACACAAGACTCTGATTGTCTCTGAATTATTTACTAGTGACATATTTCGCATAGTTTAGACATTAAAAGGGTCACCTTAAGGGTTAGATTCTCGTAAAACCATGTTACGACAATAAGTAAAGATAGGAAGGTATGAAAAGCTGCAGCCCTGTTAGAATAATAGGAATGATTATTTAATCATCATTGAGTTTTGTGTTAATCGACTGGGAATCGTGACATACGACTCAAATCTGCATCTCCATATAGAAGAGAATAAGATATGTTTTGGGTACTTGCAATAAAAGATATTATGATTTACAAAATTTGCGACATTGATAATACTTATTATTTTATATCATCTATATTGCTTTCGCGACTCTTATCTGCGTATGAATCGAAAATTTTACCACTTACTTTATTTTGTTCTAATGACGCTTATAAGTTTTGCTCTCAGACATTCCTTTCCTTTAAGTTCCTTTAATTTTGACAGCAAAAACAACTGTTACCAGGTTACAGAGTTGTTTTATGTCAATTACGAAAGTAAAATTTAAAATGTAATTCTCGTCTTAGAATAAAGCCAAATCTTATCACCTTGTGTTATTATGATGTATAATCTTCGCCGCGTCTTCTAGCAATTCAACGGGACTGTATACAGTGAAACCTCTACTGATGGTAACCCTAGAAATGGTAAGATATTGCACATCCAATTTGTAATGGTTAAGCTAATTAAACTTTACGTGTGAAGCGCTAGCATTCATGTGCTATCGTAATGTAAGTAATATCGATCTAACTCTTTTTTGCGGTTTCGCTTGCATGTAATTTACTCTGCTCCCAGTAGGTATTGTTATTGACAAATAATCTATGCTAAGCTGAAGAGTTTAACGTATTTTGAGGACCTTTTAGTCCGATTTGATAATTCTTTCTAAATGAGACTGTATATCAAGCAGGTTTTAGGCTATGTTACATAATAATAATAATAACGCATCACACTCAACGGCCCCCATTAAGATCTCATGACCTTGTGTCGGGGGTCCGGAAACACTCACAACACTAACACAAACACCCAGACCACGACAAACATCCGTATGGCCAATACACACGTTTGCCGTGAGCGGGGATCGAACCCGCGACCGTTTTAGCGCTTTAGTCAGTTGCAGTGACCATTGCGCCAACGCGTCTGTCGAATTCACATTGTGCTATGATCTATAGAAATTGAGCAATAACCGTAAACGCCACGAAATAATGTCACGGGTCCCATGAGGGACAAGTTATAAGCTAAAGAAATCAGGTTACTACCCCTTGGGCTGAAGCAGTAAGTATGAATGATAAGTAGTACTTATCGACAATATAATTACTTTAGATAAAGTATTTATATAGATTAACATCAATAACAAATCTCACTAGATTACATGAAAAAATTTGTAAGTATTTTTATTTTCTAACTGTTACATATATATATACATACATATAGTGTAAACTACAATTCCGTGAAACGAAGTCTTCGAGAAATTACATGATAAAAGTAGCAAAATCAATAATACTGAGAATTTTTATTTTAAACTTGTAAGAGCCTTCGCAGACTACAGACTTACCATCAGTACATACCTAGATTATTCGACTACCGGCTTAAGTTAACCGATAAAACAATCGTCGAGTGTCAACTCTACATATCAATGATTTTGATCGTCTTCAAATTAGACTGACGTCAAATCGCTTGTTATATATGTCAGTGGATAATACTTAAATTAAGCCCGAAATACAAAAAGAGCAACTGGCATACCAGAAAATATCATACCTGTAGTTATAGATTGCTAAAATGCATGTCTGAATGTACCCCGCATTCGAACATGCATTTTAGCTTTCTACTTTTATAAAAATATCGGGCAAACGATGACACGTTAGTGACCATACAAAAGAGCTTCAAATGTTTTATCAGCCTAAAAAGAACATAGGATGAAGGGACTTTTTCCCTAAGCAAGGAAACGAATAAGGGAGGGGTTTAGGCTTCCGCCTTTTGTCTCATCGCACAACGCGCAGCTATTTACCTCCTTCAAGTCGATTTTGTATGAAAATGTGGAACTGCTATGGTCAAGCCAGTCCGTACGAACTGAAGTCAGTGGACGACAACTGGGTTCTACCTCACTAAAAACTCCTACATCCACTCGCCACCGTTGCTACCCTTGACATGCATCATGATGAGATTGTGTGCCAGTTACAAGCATTTGTTTTCTAAGATCTTATCTAATCGGCTGTTAAAATGTCTATAATCTGCAGGGGTCGTAAGTGTTATTATTGATTTACACTGTACACAAATAGTACCCGTCCGAACGTGTGCGTAGCCGGTGGAATAACAAGAAAATCCAGCGTGAAACCGACTAACCTTGAACGAGAACCATTTAGACTTCAGATCTAAAACAGTGACGGAATGTAAACACATTTTTTATGCTAAGCAAACGTTTTGTTTGTAAAGCGAGAACGTCTGAAAATATTTTACACGACACCGGCGGATGTCTCACGCGTATCGCTGAATATTTTTTTTATCGTCGCTTGCTTTTAAAAAATATTTCACAGTCGCTAGGTCTGACTTGTGGTGGAAATTTAAGCTATTTATTTAGTTACTCATGTTTTAAATTACGTTTATCATTTGTAAATAAGAATTAAAATTGCTTCGAATTATTGTTCTTAACACATTAAATGTACATCCATGAGCTGTTGCACGCACTTTTTTATTTGCGGTTTCACATGGGTTTATATATTGCTTCGATCCATAGGAGCGAAGCGTGATATAATACAGCCTATAACCTTCCCCAATAAACGCTATTAGTATAGTTTTAAACTATTTCATATCCTCAGATATGTACTCGTACTACCTTTTTAATTGACTTTAAGAAAAGGCTTCTAAATTTTCTTTGGGTATAACTTTGCCAATTATGAACCTAATTAGTTTTTTATAGTCTATTTGTATATTTAAGACCACTTTTTGAATCTAAAGAAAAAGAGTTAGCAAAATATTATTAAAAAAACGTTGACGATTCGAATTCAATAACTATGACTTTGAATTAAATCATTTTGAGTTCTGAGGTAATGAGAAATTAAAGGAAAAACTAACTTAATCAAGTTGAACCAGCAGAGATTACAAGAATAAAAAAAAAGTTTGCTTCGATTCTTTATTCCTAACTCGTTAAGTGTACCCAAAATACATTCACAGGCTGATGCACGCATTTTTTTATTTATACAAAAATAAAACTGTAACTCGACCAGTAACGAAAAACGCAATTTTTAATCAACTATATTTTGCAAACTTCATTGCATATAGCATTATACCTAAATCAAAAGCTTAGTGTAAAATATAGTTATCGACTAATAAGTAAATACTTATTCATATCTTTACATAAACATATTTCAGTCCCATCCCTAAAGCTCTATTTCTAAGGAAAAAATCTCGACATTTCTGCTCTAGATACAGCCACATAAAAATATATATTATGTATGACAAAGCTGTCGAAGCATAAAATTTCATACAACGTCTAATAAAGCGAGATATTCAAGTAACGATTGTCTCACTTTTGGAAATTATTGAAAAAACTTTTTCAATAATATTAGGTACGGTAACCTTTTTATACTAATATTATAAAGACGTAAAATTAATTTGTAAGATTGTACGTAGGGTGTATACTCAGAATCTACTGATCCGATTTGAAAAAATATTTTTACGTTGGATAGCCCGTTTATTAAAGATAATAAACTTTATTACATCAAACTGCGACTCACAGGAGCGAAGCATTAACAATAAACGCGATTGAAACCGCGAAGGGCAGCTAGTTAAGAATATAACCGGCTTCAATTGTATCATCTATCCCTATTGACAATATTTTAAAAGAGTAACGATCGAGTTTCTTGACGGGTCTTCTCGGTGGAATCTACGTTCCGAACCGATGGTAACTTCATTATTGATGTTGTGTTTTTTGTTTTTTCATATATTGACGATTCAAAATTGTTCGTGAGAGCCTACTTGAATAAAGTATTTTTTGATTTATTACGAAGTGTATCTTCTTCTCTACTGACTCATTACCTTGATGGCATTAATCGCAAGCGATTTGCTATCATCCATTAAAGAGTTCTATCCGTTCTCATGTCTAGGTGGTATTTATTGGATTTTGAACAAATTTAAAGTCAATTCCAAGCACTATTATCATATTCTCGAAATTTATAATTTATAAAACTTACGGTAAACAAATATCTTTAAAACTAGTTCATCATAAACGAATTACCACGTCCATATTTTAAACCAATTCAAAAATTTGTCAGGTAACATTTGAAAGACAGCTTGCAATCTAACTCATAATACGATAATACATTTTCGCGGCTCATGTATCGTAGCGTGAATGGCACATTTAAGTAATACGAATCGATGGACGCAAGAAGGTATATCCTTGTGTATTTGCCAACTAGAATGATTATCTCGTACTGCGCACATAGATATGCGCTATAGACTTTACGATACTATTGTTCTTGGCTATCGTAAAGGAATCTGGTGTAACGCGTGTCGTTGCGTATGGGACGAACGCGACTCTGTAGATAACTAAACGCATCACGGTTAAACTCTTTTTTTATATACATACACGTGTTTGGTTACCTCATATATCAAAACTGACTGGCTGAGATATTCAGTGACTGATCGATCAACACAGAGCTGAAACCGGTAGCTCTAGAAATATGAAATTTTGCTAAAAATTCATTTAAATGACGTAAGTATGCACTAAGAAAGGGTTTTTGTAATTCCATCCTTTCCATTGGGGTTAAAAGAAAGTTGAATGTTTTTTATTAAATTTCTAAGTACCTAAATGTGAGCGAAGTTGCGAGGAACTGCTACGGTTTATACCATAACATCATATCATATAGGACGTTGGTTCGAAGCGAAGGGGAGGGAGGGGGGTGACAAACAACGATTGACAGGTCAAATCTTGGTTACTAAGAAATTATGATAATGTCATGCTTTTTTTTTCTTCAAATCTAGAACCCTCTCTCCCGACCGCCCCACTCTATCCGCTACTGCTGGTATGTATTAATAACAGTTATTTACATTTGATTAATAATATACTTTCACGTGACCGTCTAAATCAAAACAAAGTACTGAGACGTTTCAGATTAGCCTAAGTATGTGCTTTTATTTATTCCCCCATAAATCCTAAACACTTCAAACAATTGATATAACAATATCACTAGAATCTTATATAATAATATTTTTATCCAATATTACAAACAGGTCAATTTTTCTAAGTTTGTGTAATGTTTGAAACTCTTGATCCGATTTGAATAATTCTTTTCGCGTTGGATAGCACGTTTATTAAGATAGTTCATAGGCTATATTACATCACGCTACGACGATTAGGAGCACAGCAGTAATCGCGAATGAAACCGCGAGGGGCAACTAATTTTAAAATAAAATCTGTATCAACGCAAACAAGGCCGCGAGCAAAAGCTAAGTGTTTTTTTTATTTGCATACTTTGAAGGCAATTTAAAGAATTTAATCGAGTTAAGTGGGTGTTTGACCTGATCTCAGCGGATTGCAGGAAAACGCCCGGAAAAACAACGAGATCGTATCTTTAAAAATAAATGCAGATTTCTTCTCTTGAAAATAACTTAGACACAAACAAGTGGATTTTATATTTAAATTGTGTACCACACTTTGCATTCCTTTTTGTTTTTCTACGTGCGTGTATTATTTACTCGAGACTTTAAAGAATTTCATTATTAAAATTTTTAATTATATTTGTTTTCAAAAGAATAATGTAACTCATTTCAATTGAAGCATAAACTTGTCTATCTTCGGTGAAATGTATGTTAGATTATCAGATTATTGTAATAATTGCATTAATTCACAAAGAATTTCTATCAACTGTTGAGGAGTTCCATTCATCAGTACCGATTGTTTTCGTCAGATTTTAATCAAAATATCAATCAATCAATAACCAAATTTAACAGTGTTTTTCATTTAAATCATAACATTCATTTCATTTATTTATTAAAAAATAATCACAAAATGAATCAAAATTAGCAAAATCATAAAAAATCCAAATATAGAATTTCCTTTGTTTTAAAGACGGTTAAAAAAAACAACGCGATATTTACGACAAAACAGACCGCGTCACGAGTCCACGTTTTCTCAGAACTCGAGTATTCCTCTCGGCCCTCAGCACCCGAAGAGTTACAGATCGATAATCCATAAATAGATCGCTTAGACGCAACGTGTTTTTATTGCACGTTATATGATGCTATAAATATATTCTCGTGTTGTAAAATGGACCAGCGTTGATAATGGATACGCTCCGAAATGTAATCTAGCCCCAAAGTGGTATATATAAATATAAAGGCATCATGCTCAACGGCCCCCATTACGATCTCATGGTCCTGTGTCGGGGGTCTGGAAACACAAACACTCGGACCACGACAAACACCCGTATGACCAATCTACCCCGTTTGTCGTCAGCGGAGATCGAATTCGCGACAGTTAGTGCACCAGAATAAGACGAAAGCGAGTGAGCTAATGAGTCATGGCGACTTTTTTTTAGTAAGCAGCAGTTAGGCGTAACAAAAAAAATGTCGCTTAAATTTATAATTGTAGTTGAATTTAAAATTCACATTCATTCATTCTTTTATACATAATGTAATTACATTTACAAATTTTATTATCGTAGAACTGAGTTTGTAAATTTTACTCTTGAGAGCGATTATGTTCTTATCGATCCGAGCACTGCTTCATACATTACACACATTGGTTAACAATCTGTACTACAGCTGAAAAGTTTTGTAGAATGCGTTACTCGAAGGCGAGAATTACACTTGTAAGTTTTGCGATCAGATTTTCATAAAGATTTACATAAGTTATTTCGCATTGGTTCATACCTGATAGAATTTACGATTAGTGTCTTATTTTTTATCCTTCCCAGCTTTCGTAATTACTTACGACGTATTTTTCACCATATTACAGAGTTGTTCAGTAAATCTAACAAGTATATTCGTATGTTGACAGACGCGTTGGCGCAATGGTCACTGCAACTGACTAAAGCGCTAACGGTCGCGGGTTCGATCCCCGCTCATGGCAAACGTGTGTATTGGCCATACAGATGTTTGTCATGGTCTGGGTGTTTGTGTTAGTGTTGTGAGTGTTTCCGGACCCCCGACACAAGATCACGCGATCTTAATGGGGGCCGTTGAGTGTGATGCGTTATTATTATTATTATTATGTATAATTCCCGCCTTATAGTAGAAAAAACTCACTAGTAAAAATATACCGCATCATATTATTTTAATGTCTATTCTAAAGTGAATATCGAATGCGTAACTTTTCTTGGCCACATTATTTGTTGTTCAACCTAACTAAAATAACAAACCTGTTAAACAAAATTTACGTTATAGGTAAAGTCTTATTGTCCATAGTACATTAACTACAGCTCATGTACCGGAGTGACATTTCTCATAAAAATTGGCATGAAGTAAATTAATATAGCTGCCTTTCGTACGGAGAGTCAGAGAGCTGGAAGCCAACTCTCTGCTACATTCCTTTCCCTACTTCCTTTTCTCTTCCATACTTTATGTCTTTTTAGGCTGATATAATATTTGTGGCACCGATGCTACAATGTCCACGGGCGGCAGAGACCACGTAACACCAGGTAGGTCTGCTCATTTTCCAGCTATTTTGATATAATAAAAAACTACTAATGAATACCACATTATTGGTAATATAATAATTTCAGTGTAATTTATTACATACATTTATTTATACCGGCATCGAACAATATTTTATAAAAGCACAATTACATATAAATTGATACTTATATAGAGTAAATTGGCTTTCAAACGAAAATTAATGAGACATTCAGTTAGTACTTCGTCAGCATGACACCAAAGCTATAGAAAAGGCAGCAGAAAGTATTGTTCTTGGTTTTAATTGAGTTCGAAAAATCAGTCTTTTAATAAATTTTTGATGCAATATATACTTACAACAAAGAAAATATCCATGACATGACATTTCCTAATGCTATCTAAGGAATTTGATATACATCATTCAATACATTTATCGATTAATAAAATAAAACAAAAATATCCATTCGTCAGTAATATATATGAGGAACATAGTTATCTTTTTTTTATCACAAACATGGGAAGATTACACAAATTACACCAGATTTTTTATTATCTATATACATTTATGTATTACACATATGTGTGTATTATTTATCAAGGCTGTTTTATTAGAATCTCCGTTAATATTACATTAACAGTAATGTTTAAAATGCCTTTTTAAAGATCATTTTTGGTTCTAATGACGAGAAAATTAAGTAAATGTCTCAAAATTAATGTTTACGTAAAACAATATGATATTAAATTATTGCGTAAGAAGTTATATTAAGAACTAGCTGTGCCCGCGACTTCGTTCGCGTGGATTACAGAATGCTTAGCATGTCTCCTGCAAAGCAAGGTTATAATAGTGATTTGGATTTGGGAACTTTCTGGTTGTATTTATAAGCAGACACTAACTCAGATACGGTATTCCTCCACGGTTTTCACTATAAATGTTGAAGAAAAGTGTTTGGTGTCAGTCTTTAAAATTTCGACTGTAAAACAGTATGTTCCCGCCGAGGTTCTCCTTGTATTATATATCGGTTGACTTTTTTAACTGGGCTTGATAGGCCATATCCGGAACTATAAGAAATCGCCTAAAATACTTAAAGGAGTCTCGTGTCCGATTTTGAGAAATCTAAAACTGCATCATAAGTTTTTTGATTTAATGATTCTCCTGACCAGAAATTGAACCCACTAATTAAAAAAAATACATTCTGTATTATTGCACCACCTACCTAATAGTGTCACTTGTAAGAATCAACTTTTGGAAAGTAATAGTAAGAGACAAATTAAAGGAAAAGATTTTTTTTAACAAAATAACATTAAATCTATACATGAATTAGAAGTTAATTAATCGATTCTATATACAAATATATATAATCAAATATGTGGGTTAAATCATGGCTCCCGGTAAGTTTAGAAAAAAAGTCTGCATTACTTCGAACGATTTGTTTATTTGCATCAAAATGCTAGTCACCTACTAAAGTAAGGAAGAGTGTAAAGAATACAATTAGTCCGGGTTCCCTGGCCTATTTTTTCACTTGATTAGTAACAAGCTAATTTTCCGTGAGTAGCTTCGTTTCAATGAGACGCCCAACTTTTTCCTGTGCGAAAATTCTCGATTGTGGTAGGTGACAGGGGTAGCAGGAATAAAAGATGTTGACTTAATGATTCTCACAAATTTATTACTAACTGGATTTTTTTTTGTAAAATATAATGATAATAATCTAAATTATTCGAAAACATTTTTGTCCTACAAAATGTATGGTTTCATCAAAATGTCCCCCTCCTTCGAACATGTATCGATAACAAGGTCATCAAAAATAATTGCTAACCAGCTGATTTATTTTTTTTTACTTCGTTAATATGTATATAATCTAACAGTTATATTGTCCTACAAATTGCATGGTACGTTATCCCGGTCCTACACTCCGAAATGGTTAATACCACTAGACCATCTTTTTCATTACTAACTGTAGGACAAAAATATTACATAATAGATTAGTGTGTTCTCTGCCCAAATGAAACAATGTCCTACAAAAAAACAGGTATCTATTACTAGTCCTACAATAATTGCCATTTTTTCGTTTTCCTATTTGTAACTCTAGAAATTTAAAAAGTGCATGCGAATGAATTTCAACCAATAAGAAATCGTAACTAACTTCAAGACTCTCAAATATTTTTAACTTCCCGCTAAGAAAATTAACAATTTTCTAAAAATCGGGAAGTTATTGGTTTTACCCCGTTTTGCAAAAATCGAGTTTTAATCAGATCTCAATGTTTCGGGGTCCTAGGAAGCTTCCGTGACCATTCCCGCGAGGGTGTGACTATGCCTGTGTGTGTGTGTGTGTGTGTGTGTGTGTGAGTATGTAACTCCCTTATAACTTTTGAACGGCTAGATCAATTTAGTAAAAATTGGTGTCATTCGAAAGGTTTTGTTTGAACTTAGATTTTTAATATGATTTGGACCAATTTCATTTTTTAGATTTTGAGAAATCTCAAAAAAAACTAAAAAAATAAATTTTTCAAATGTGGTTTTTTTCAAACTAACTTTTAAATAGCTTAACCAATCAATTCCAACAACTAATCAACTCTCAACCTTGTAAAACCACGTCGATTGCCGCAAACCAAATCAAAATCGGTTGATTCGTTTGTGAGTTATCGTGAACGAAAGAAATCTAAAAAATTGATTTTTTTCAAATTATTTCGAAAATTTTCATATGATCAATAGGTGTTTTTGAGTCTTCCACAGGACTTGAAAAATAACATCGATGGCCACCAATCGAGTGAAAATCGGTTGATTCATTCAAAAGTTATGGCAATTTAAATTTACATAAATTGTACTTTATGAAACTGTTATCAGACTGTTGAGCTCGAAGAGCTCAAAAGCATAGAGCAGCTCTTGTATTGAGCACGGAGAGGTCAAAATAATGTACTATTTATAGTTTTGAGCTCGCAGAGCTCAAAAACAGGGTAATAAACGAAATCCAAGCACTTAGGTATGGGAATAGCGGAAAGTTACAGGGACGGCCTGCAAGGTCTACCATCTTTTCTAATTTTTATTTTCAAAATTGGTCAATAATAAATGAAGATGGTTCGCGTTTCAACCAATAAGGAATTATGTCCCATTTTTTGCGAGTTTCGACCATTGAATAACTTAAAATTCCCAAGAATTTAAATGTTAGGGTAAAAATACAGTGATAACATGTTTTTTAAAATTTAAATAACTTTATTTTTTATAAAAATTGGTAGAAAAATATGTATGCTCTGCGCATGACTACCGCTGTAGTAACGAAATACAGATAATAATTTGCTTGTTAATTTCATGAATTTTAAATATAGATTCAATTGGAGGACCAGGATAACGTACCACGCAAATTGTAGGACAATGTAACTGTTACATTATATAATTATTAAGTAAGTAAAAAAATAAAAATCAGCTGGTTAGCAATCATTTTTGATGACCTCGTTATCGATACAGGTTGAAAGAAGGAGGACTCTTCGATCAAACCATACATTTTGTAGGACAAAATTTTTTTTGAATAATGTAGATTATTATTATTAGATTTAACGGAAAAAAATCCAGTTACTAATAAATTTTTGAGAATCATCAAATCAACATCTTTTATCTCTGCTACCCCTGTTACCTACCACAATCGAGAATTTTCCATAGGAAAATGTTGGGCGTCTTATAGAAACGATGCTATTCACGAAGATTTGGCTTGATAGTAATTATTTTAATATCATGGATCTGTATTACTATTTTCGAGCGTAGGACCGGGATAACGTACCATGCAATTTGTAGGACAATATAACTGTTAGATTATATAAATATTAACGAAGTAAAAAAAAAAAAAATCAGCTGGTTAGCAATTATTTTTGATGACCTTGTTATCGATACATGTTCGAAGGAGGGGGACATTTTGATGAAACCATACATTTTGTAGGACAAAAATGTTTTCAAATAATTTAGATTATTATCATTAGATTTTACAAAAAAAAATCCAGTTAGTAATAAATTTATGAGAATCATCAAGTCAACATCTTTTATTCCTGCTACCCCTGTCACCTACCACAATCGAGAATTTTCGCACAGGAAAAAGATGGGCGTCTCATTGAAACGAAGCTACTCACGGAAAATTAGCTTGTTACTAATCAAGTGAAAAAATAGGCCAGGGAACCCGGACTAAATCAAAAATATATAAAATGAATAACTCACAGTAACTTCTTTTATGTTTATCTATTTTTTCTATGTGAGCTATACAAAGTTGATAGAATGTGACGTTTGTTTTGGTCCCCGTCACCTACTCCGTTACGTAGGTAGTTTTAGATAATTCCTTAAAAGATAAATCAATTTATTGAAAATCTACATTTCATTGGACTCGGCTATTGTACTCACCCGCTATTAGCGTTACAACATCCCGTTATAATTTTAAAATTTCACTTTTAGGTATGATCTTTTTTTGAAGAATTCCAAAGATTTAATTAATGTATGAATTTATCAGGTGACCTTGAAAGACAGCTCACAATCCAATTCCAAATTTACGACAAAACAGACCGCGTCACGAATCCACGTTTTCTCAGAACTCGAGTATTCCTCTCGGCCCTCAGCACCCGAAGAGTTACAGATCGATAATCCATAAATAGATCGCTTAGACGCAACGTGTTTTTATTGCACGTTATATGATGCTATAAATATATTCTCGTGTTGTAGAACGGACCAGCGTTGATAATGGGTACGCTCCGAAATGTAATCTAGCCCCAAAGTGGTATATAAATATAAAGGCATCATGCTCAACGGCTCCCATTACGATCTCATGGTCCTGTGTCGGGGGTCCGGAAACACTAACACCCGGACCACGACAAACACCCGTATGACCAATATACCACGTTGGTCGTCAGCGGAGATCGAATTCGCGACAGTTAGTGCACCAGTCAGTTACAGTGAAGTTTCCATAGTATAGAATAAGACGAAAGCGAGTGAGCTAATGAGTCATGGCGGCTTTTTTTTAGTAAGCAGCAGTTAGGCGTAACAAAAAAAATGTCGCTTAAATTTATAATTGTAGTTGAATTTAAAATTCACATTCATTCATTCTTTTATACATAATGTAATTACATTTACAAATTTTATTATCGCAGAACTGAGTTTGTAAATTTTACTCTTGAGAGCGATATGTTCTTATCGATCCGAGCACTGCTTCATAGATTACACACATTGGTTAACAATCTGTACTACAGCTGAAAAGATTTGTAGTATGCGTTAAATCGAAGGCGAGAATTACACTTATAAGTTTTGCGATCAGATTTTCATAAGTTATTTCGCATTGGTTCATATAGAATTTACCACCACCAGATAGAATTTACGATTAGTGTCTTATTTTTCTCCTTCCCAGCTTTCGTAATTACTTACGACGTATTTTTGACCATATTACAGAGTTGTTCAGGAAATCTTACAAGTATATTCGTATGTTGACAGACGCGTTGGCGCAATGGTCACTGCAACTGACTAAAGCGCTAACGGTCGCGGGTTCGATCCCCGCTCATGGCAAACGTGTGTATTGGCCATACAGATGTTTGTCGTGGTCTGGGTGTTTGTGTTAGTGTTGTGAATGTTTCCGGACCCGCGACACAAGATCACGCGACCTTGATGGGGGCCGTTGAGTGTGATGCGTTATTATTATTATTATTATTATGTATAATTCCCGCCTTATAGTAGAAAAAACTCACTAGTACAAATATACCGCATCATATTGTTTTAATGTCTATTCTAAGTGAATTTCGAATGTGAAACTTTTCTTGGCTACATTATTTGTTGTTCAACCAATCTAATATAACAAAACTGTTAAACAAAATTTACGTTATAGGTAAAGTCATATTGTCCATAGTCCATTAACTACAGCTCATGTACCGGAGTGACATTTCTCATAAAAATTGGCATGAAGTAAATTAATATAGCTGCCTTTCGTACGGTGAGTTAGAGAGCCGGAACTCTCTGCTACATTCCTTTCCTTACTTCCTATTCCCTTCCATACTTTATGTCTTTTTAAGCTGATATTGTATCTGTGGCACCGATGCTACAATGTCCACGGGCGGCGGATGCCACGTAACACCAGGTAGGTCTGCTCATTTTCCAGCTATTTTGATATAATAAAAAACTACTAATGAATACCACATTATTGGTAATATAATAATTTCAGTGTAATTTATTCCATAAATTTATTTATACCGGCATCGAACAATATTTTATAAAAGCACAATTACATATAAATTGATACTTATATAGAGTAAATTGGCTTTCAAACGAAAATTAATGAGACATTCAGTTAGTACTTCGTCAGCATGACACCAAAGCTATAGAAAAGGCAGCAGAAAGTATTGTTCTTGGTTTTATTTGAGTTCGAAAAATCAGTCTTTTAATAAATTTTTGATGCAATATATATTTACAACAAAGAAAATATCCATGACATGACATTTTCTAATGCTATCTGAGGAATTTGATATACATCATTCTATACATTTATCGATTAATAATATAAAACAAAAATATCCATTCGTCAGTAATATATATGAGGAACATAGTTATCTTTTTTTTATCACAAACATGGGAAGATTACACAAATTACACCAGATTTTTTATTATCTATATACATTTATGTATTACACATATATGTGTATTATTTATCAAGGCTGTTTTGTTAGAATCTCCGTTAATATTACATTAACAGTAATGTTTGAAATGCCTTTTTAAAGATCATTTTTGTTCTAATGACGAGAAAATTAAGTAAAAGTCTCAAAATTAATATTTACGTAAAAAATGTGATATTAAATTATTGCGTAAGAAGTTATTAACGATGTGATGTATTTCAACAAGTCACCTAGCACGGTGTAACATACGTCGCAAAGGAAGGTAATGTGTTTATCAACCTATGTATGTATGTATACATATATGTATGTATGTTTGTGTGTGTGGTACCTTTGAGGCATTTCGACGAAAATGTCGTAGAAATCATAATAATTTGGAAAAATCAAAATGATCGATTTCGGACGCACTAATGTAAAATAGAAAAAAAATGAAAATCGACAAAATATGCTAAGTAACGTTGAATTATTTAAAAAGCATTTGTAGGTTTCTCATATCTATTTTCAATCAGATTTACCGTTTAGGATCTACAGAGATTTAAAGTTGGTTAGTAACGTTTCTCACTAACTTTAAGACAGTACTGATATTGAAATACTAATTCAAAATATACTTTATTCAAATAGGCTATTAACAGCACTTTTGAATCGTCAAGTTACAAGTCCATTGGTTATAGATTTTTTTTAAGCTACCACCGGTTCGGAATGTAGTCTGTACCGAGAAGAACCGGCACGAAACTCGATACTCTATACTCGGTACTCTTTTAAAAATCATTCATACATTATGGATTTTTATAACATTTTTTTGAAATCCTGTTAGAACATCAACGCACATTAGATCCACGCCTCTTTGTCGTCAAAATATTCTTGTATGGTATAATATGCTTTATTTATTATATTTATGCTTTATATCGATACGGTACTGCTGACTGCAGATAATGTCGATACGCAGTCGGGCTTTTGATTTTTTTAAATTAATTGATCTTATTCAATCATGATATATGAATGTGGACGTAACCGGATCATACAAGATCAACCCTTTGCCTAGTCGATTGTGATAAGAACTTTGGCTACGCATACAACATCGTTGTTTAAGGAACTTTATTCTTTACGCCTATCTTATTAAAGTGGTATTTTGAATGTGTCTGTGATGATTAGCGATCGCCAAGGACGTGATTCTTAGATCACAAATTAAATCATGAAATGACAGTATCAACAATTTAACGCCACACCCTGACATCGCACGTTTTCAATTAAAGTTTTTTTCCGATTACAATGATGCGATGACGATGCATTTACTTAATTTACTATTTTTTTTTACATATTAATACATCTGTTAGGTGTTATATTTAAGGCGATACTTTCCGTTTCCTATTGCACATAATTATATAAGTGTATATATATTATCTATAATAAATGTTTTATTTTTCGTAATTTTCCATTAAATCATGATGTATTTTATTTTTGGAGTTATTTACGGTACAATATATCGTTGTTGAGTTTAAGTTAAATGGCATGGTAAAGTCAGTTTGTTGGGAACTGTAACTTAAATGTCATATGTCAGGTGATCTATTTTAAGTTAAAGTGAAAGGCAAAACAATCGTATGTTACTGCAGGAAATGGCAAAGGGAAAATATTAATATTATAATCTATACTAACTTATATAGAAGTAAAATTCGTTTGTGAAAATCTCATAATCTCATCTGATTACTCATCTGATTTGTCTAAATATATATAATTTAAAGGTGACTGAATGATATAGTGATCTATCAACGCACAGCCCAAACTACTGGACGGGTCGGGCTAAAATTTGGCATGCAGGTAGATGTTATGACGTAGGCATCCTGACTAAGAAAGGATTTTGATTAATCCTTCCCTCAAGAGGATAAAATAGGGGATGAAAGTTTGCATGAAACTTTGTCAATTTTAAACCGATCGGGCTGAGACTTTGCATACATAAATAAATAAATAAAAGCTAATATGACGTAGGCATCGCAGACGAAGTCGCGAGCACCAGCTAGTATTAGGCTAGTAGGCCATATTCATTAAGTCAGTGTCAGAATTTCTCCCCGCACAGGTTTTTACTGTCAGTGTCCGTTTGACATAAAGAAAATGGCAGAGTTATTTTCTATTAGTTACGAGGGTACAACTTGTACAAAGTGTAATTCTCGCCTTAGATGAAATAAATTACAGTTCACGTTACACAGCTACGACGTATGACGAGTACAATTTAACACGTCCTCTTGTTACTAACTCGCTTTTATTGTTTTATGGCTATTATGGAGGTTAATTTTTAATTGTGTGTGTCAAACTCGACCGTGGTTTGGGTTTTTGTCGCGCTAATGAAACACATTATGGACTCAATCGGATAATCTATGTATTCAGTCGAGCAAATTTTTTTAATCAAATTGAAAAAAAAGATTAGGTTCTTTATTTGGATGGATTATTGACGACAATCGTAATTTTTTTTTTTGTTATTCAATAGATTATTCGTAATCTATACAGAAATTGAAGTTTTTGTTTGTAACTTCAAATTAACAGTTTTTAACTAAATGCATTTGAAAGTACATACGAAACTTACCTTAAAAACACAATTTTTAAAATTTTTCTCTGTCTCTCTGTTTGTTCCTTCTAATCTCTGCTGGACTGATTTTGACAGTACTTTCACTAGCAAATAGCTAATGTAATAAGAAGTAACTTAGATAACTTTTATTTTAGAAATTTTATTTTCCTAGACAAGAATCGAACCCGTTAACTTTGAAAAAATAACCCGTTCTGTATTACTGCACCATCTAATAGTGTCACATACATGTAAGGCTCAACTTGTGGAAAGTAATAGTATACGGCAAACTAAAGGAAAATGCAAATTTTCTATAAATGTTATTATTTGGACGATGATAAGCAATACTGTGTTAAGCCACACGGACTTCATTTTGAGAAAATGGCGTCTAAAGATGTTAAACGATAAAGATGTTGTTATATTCTTAACAAATATGTTTGAAGAAGTCCATCTTTTCTTTTATTTTTTGATAAAAGGTATAATTAATTAAAATCAGTCAGATATGTCTAATATTTTATCTAATAAAAAGGATTTCAAATATACAATATTTTTGTATAAATTGCAAAATATGGAACGCACTTGAAATTCGAACCAATAAATAAAGAAACTTTTTTCGTACTTATTTAGTTTATAATGACTCTAATTTTTTATAATGTTAAATAGGTGATGCAGTATCAAAATACATCAATATCTCCGAATTTGACTTTTTGTGGGTTGACACATTATTGCTTATCAGAATCCAATTAATGCTAGTAAAATGCTCCTCCTTGAGAGGCACCACAGAGTCCAGCCTAGCTAGTTATATAAAAACGAAACGGTAAATACCAAAAAAAACCCAGCCATGTAAAAAGTATATTTTGTTTTGAAATCATACATAACTTATTGAGTCTTGAGATTTAAAAATTAACATTATAAAAACAGATCTGATATCTCATCGCGTTTATTATGTGATTTTAAACCGGTTTGAAATAGATTACAATTGAAACTGAAACTAAAACATGTCAAACCTGATGCTATGTAGTATTAAATAACAGTCAATATTTTAATAGACCGTCATTCGTATTATTTTTAAATTAGATTTTAACCGTTTACAAATAAGGATTATATTCGCAATTCGTAATATATTTTTTATTTATGTTACCTCAATTTTTTTTAATCGGCTATAAGTAGTTTCGGATAAGTAATTTTTTATCAAAATCCGCTCAGTACTTTAGTGTTAAAAATCAATATAATTTCACCGAAATAAACGAAATTGCGTATTTTGCTTTTGAAGGCGGTTTTTTTAATCTTATTTACATTTCCTTTCAGTTCGTTTTTGTCTGACTGTCCGGTACGATACAAATGCCACCTGCTGTAACTTAACTGCTTTGCCTAGAAACTACTCTCAAATGCATACGGAATTCGTCAATTCGAAGAAACAAATGTTACTTGTTTATAGATTACTATAGAACCCTTATAACGATACAATGCTAGTTCGTCATCAATCGTAAACGTCTTACTCGTAAAGCGAATCAATAAATCAAGCACAGGTATTTTGAAACGCTCGAAAATATATTTTTACTTCGGTCTGGGTATCAAGTTCTTGAAACTCGTCAAGCCGTCAGGCAACGGTGTTATTGCTGACGTCCGATAAAATCGTATACTTTGAAAATAGTCTTGCTTCTACTAAAAATCTTTCAAGGACGAAATCTAGGATTTGAATATCCACACTATTATAAACGTGACACTAACTCTAATGCGTGAATTAGGTACACTTTTAAGATTTACTTTCAATGTTTCTTAAAGATTTGCATAAGATGTTTATCATTGTTTTATATCTGAAAGAATTCACTGTCATAGCCTTTTTTTCAAATGCGCGAAGCCGTCAGGCAAAGGTGTTATTACTGACGTCGGATATAATCGTATACGTTAAAAACAGTCTTGCTTCTACTAAAAATCTTGCAAGGACGAAATCTAGGATTATAAACGTGACACTAACTCTAATGCGAGAATTAGGTACACTTAAGTTTTGCTTTTAGACTTTCATAAAGATTTACATAACTTATCATTGCTTTATAACTAAAAGAATTAGTAAATTTCTGACAGTAGTCCAAAGCCTTTATAATATAAGCCTTTATAATATATTTATAATTTTGATGAATTTTGGTACAGATATAGAATAGATCTAAGAGAAGGACATAAGCGACTTCTTGTCGCCAAAATAAAATATTTGGGGTTAAATTTGAGGATATAATTGTACTCGTTATTCTCAAAGAATGAAGCTATTAAATACAATTGTTGGACGCAGATAAAGTCGAGAGGGTTGGGGGGGGGTCAACTAGTACCATAAGAAATAATTAAAACTGATGATTTTTCTCGGTAGAATGTAATTAAATCTAATTTTTCCGAATCGGTGGTCACGACTATTTAAAACTGCTTTAAAAGCATACTTGTATTTTTTTAATTTGAATTAGAAAATTGCAAATTATTGTTCTTCAATTCGTATTAATTTTAAGGGTTCCATAGCTATGCGTGCCAACGGTACTCTATTACTAAATCTGTCTGAAAGTAGTCAGTCTGAGTTTCTGACCTTTAAATGTCTGTGTCTTTTGATCCGTAATGGATATCTGTTTGGAATTTTCACAGAATGAATTACTTTAACGGATTCCTAACAAATTATAAGAAACTGATCATGCGTGGGTCAGGTGTACCCAATCAGGGAACGAGAATCTGACTCACGTTACTGGATTAAAGACATTGATAAGTATTAATCTTAAGGTGGCCGTAATCAGTTCGTTTTCTTTATAAATTAGTAATCTTCTAAAATAAAAAAAATAAAACAGACTTACAAAAGCACCTTTATAAAAAAATTATACAAGAACATACTTTACAATTACGTTTAGAATACGTTAACATTTTAGTTTATTAAGTATATGTGTTTAAAGAAAACATTAAATACATATTACTTCAGACGACATTTCGACCTTTTTGTGGTTTGTGTGAATAATTAAATAGTACTAATCGTGAATTCCCCTTGAAATGTATGTTGAATTATAAAGAAAGGTAAATGTGGTGTTTACCGTGACCTTCTACTTATGTACACTTGTAAGGGTTGGTTTCATGGAATAAGTAATGTGTTACATATAGGGCTGTCACCTTCTGAGTAGGAGAGACCTTGTCCAGCAGTGAGACATTGACTGAGTGCTAGACGTAATTACATTTGTAAGTTTTACTCTCGAAAGCGACACATAAAAACAACTCTGTAACCTAGTAACAGATACGTCGTAAGTAGTTACGAAAGCTATGAATGTTAAAAATAAGACACTGACACTAAATTCTTACAGGTGTAAAACAATGAGAAACAGCTTATGTAAATCTTTATGAAAGTCTGACAGCAAAACTTATAAATGTGATTCTCGACTTACAGTAGGGGCACCAAGGGGTAGGGCGGCGATATTTTTAAAAACGGCAAATATTGCGATGTGAGAAGAAAAATTAAGGTTTTGATTATGTAAACCTAATAAATCAATTTTCAAATAGAAAAGTCAGGCGTGTTTGCTTCTGAAAATATGTGCCGAATTATGATTTTAATACATGATTATGGGGCGGCACTTATGGAATCCGGCTCTACATTAACAGACTGTTTCTTTCTTGTTTAAGGCTGGCAACTATTGCAAATTGTATTCAAACATCTTTTTATTTTGATTTAGGAACAAACATTTCCAAATATTGATGTTAATCTTTCACTGCACTCAGTTAAAGTGTAATGATCATAAAAACTAATTTAACACAACTGTTTGATGGACAAAGAAGAATTTTAAAGGACAGTTATAAGGGTCATGCTTCAACTGCTAAAAGCTTTGATTGATTCTGATATGTATATCATAACTAGGAGTACTAGATCATCCTGGGTGATATAGGTAAGTTTAGAATTTTTTTTAATTATTAATTACAATATATATAGTAATAATAATACAAGTGATGAAATTTCATTATTTTCTTTATTAATCAATTTTTTTCTTCATTGGCAACCCTACTATACTTGCATGAACAATATTATAATGCGACTGGGGGTAAAATAATAAAAGGGGTTAAAAAGTGACCTCAGTTATTTACAGATATATGCAAACACAGAATGGAAGAATAGTTTTTGTTCCCAAGAGAATATTTACTTATGTTTTTATTACATATAAGGTATAAAAAACGTGACCTTAAGACAGATGATTCAAGTTTAGTGTTAAAAACTAAAAAATTGTTTATAATTCTTACATTTAAAACCAATTTAGAACATCCAATACTTTTTGTAATTTTTTTTTAAGTTTAATATTGTATAAAATAATTATATTATTTTACATGAACAATAAAATTACAATGGGCCATACCATTAATTTTTATATGAACATTATTATTAAAATAAACACATATTTTTGCACAATATTGTCTGACAAAACATTTTATTATCCTGTATTTTGAGAGTGTGGTGTGCATTCATTTAATTCAGGCACTCATAATTATAGATACCTATGATAAATGAAATAAATTTATAATTTTTGTTATTTTCTTACATTCCATTGTATTGCATCCCCTCTAAAAACCATGAATATATAAATTAACTATTGTTCATTTGAATTTTATTTTTATTATTTATATAAATTTATTATATAATTAAATGTTTCCTGTGAAATCAAAAATCATTGGTTTACATTTCATTTTAATCAATTTAAGGTGAGCTGTGTTATTGTAAATTTCATGAGGCTTGTAATAAATAACAATTTTAATATTAGTAATATAATTTAATTCAAAATATTTATGAACAAGTGATTGTGTGAGAAAAGCCACAATCATTTTTATATAATTCAATCAATCTATATTAAATTTAATACATATTTTGAATATTCCATTTATAATGTTATAAGAAATGTATCATACATATTCTATAAAATTTACTAATGCCTTTATTAGCTGGTTTTGTTTATTTATTTATCTTAATAATAATTATTATAAATGGAAACGGCATTAGAAATGCATTTTATAATCAAATACTTTATGATGTGACATAAAATAGAAGCTTTCTTCTTCTATACTTGAGATGAAAACTTCAATTTCTAGATAAGAGATTTATTATGTATCAATTTAAATTTATATTATATTTGATAATTTCGATATTCTTTATTACATCTAGTTACCAGTTTATGCTAATTTTAGCTTCAGTAATTGTTTTATTTTATTGTTTTTTTTTTTTTATTCATTGAGTCCCATCAGTTTTATATATTTTTTTAAATGATTTATTTATTAAGTTAATGCTTATTTTGTTATCTCTTTCTGTGTACAATGATGATATATGATTGATGTTATGAATAAAGTTTATCATTATTATAAATTATGGTTGAAAGAAACCTATTAAAATATTGATAAAATTTTATTTTTAGATTTTACTTTGAAATCAAATAAACAAATTATAAAACCATAACACATATTAAACATATTGATGTTTTTCATTTAAAAATGATAATACCAAATTGATTTAATAAAAGTACTTTTACTTGGTCTTATGTTAATACTTATTTAGAAGGACAGCATAAGACAAAAACAAAGTCACCAGAAAGTTAAAAGGCACTGAATTTTAGTACTACTAAATAGTCAGTATACAATGAATATAAAAAAATACTTACAGCGAAAATAGTGTTCTGAAGTCCAAAGGGAATTGGAGTCAGTCTGGCAAAAAATACGATTTTAAATGCTTGAGGCCCAGATATCACTTTGAGGAGTGCTCTCGCCGTCTCGTTCTTCAAAAGTCGGTCGAGAGGCAAGTATCCTCTCAACATTTTCAACGTAAAATGTGCCACTGCTACACCGAAGTTTGCACTCACCACGACTGTCCCCAGCCCTTTCACGATACCGAACAAATAGCCACTGGTTATTATGAGCACTAAATATCCAATAGTCACTGGAAAACTCACAATTAAAAATAATCCCATAAATAACAAAAATATAATTTTGGGATCCTGCGCGTCAACCCAGTATAAAATATTCTTCAGATATTCTTTGAAGAAATATAGCACTAAAACTAGACACGTAAGTAATAATATTGAAATAACAATATTAAATAAATAACTATATGTCGTCCTATTGTTTATTTTAGCCCATAAACTTTTCTTTCTCGTTGCCGCCGTAGGATCGGCCTGGCCGTCTTCAACGTCCACAATTTCCATAGTTCTATTTTATTGATAACTTAAACACGACTTTTTTAACCTTGCACAGAATAATGACGAATAAAATAGACTATCATTCGCCATGGCCTACTTACTGCTACTGTTTATTTCGACACGGGATAAAATTTAAGATTGACCGTATGTGACAATTGTGACGTAAAATATCAACTGAATTCCGATTCTTTCCGATTCTAACCAACCATCGAGTCGCCGGTTTTATTCGAACTGTCAGATTTGTATATTTTTATTTTCTACTGTAATAATACAGATAATATACTGAAATGATTTTATGATTATAATGTTAAATTGTAATAAATTGCTCAATAGTGATAAAAAAATAATTTAAGTTAAAAATATACTTTTACGTTTACACTACATAAGTTTTGTATATTTATGTTTTCATATGTATAATAAGGATTATTTTTATATATAAAATTGATTGTCTGAACAATTGTTCTTTGTCACGTCTTACTTTAAATTTTTACTTAAAAATCACTTTGCAACTAGAACTTAACTGTTATATATAATAAACATTTAACTAAAATATTTTTTCTGAACATCAATTATCAAAATGATATTCACCTATCGAGTCTATCGATAGCTTAGTTTGTCAATGTCAAAGGCGTAAAGTCAACTCGTGTCTGGTCTTCCACGACGATTTTTGAAGTGGATTTATTTTTTTACTTTACCAACGGATGTAAACGCTCTTATAGGGACGTAGTTTCCCTGCGAAAGTAAAATTAATATTTAACATAAAATTACAGATATAACTTAGTTCCTGTTGTGATAAGTACATAGGATAATATAACCATGCCTCCTAAAAAAGCTGGCAATGCTGCCAGTAAAAAGACTGAGCAGAAGAAGAAGGAGAAAGTTATCGAGGTAAAATATATAATATTCTTCAAACTATTTCAAGTATTAGTATAAATCTGTAAGACAAGTTATTAATGAGAATATGTATATTTATTTCATATTTCCACATACTTGATCATATATGTTGTGTTTAAACCGGTTGTTTTTTTATTAACATCACATTGTAACCATTAACAAATTTGCCTGATCCTGGAAAAGAGGTATTTGTTATATAAATATCTATCATCTAATAGGGATGGTCTTACAACAGATCAAAATCTTAAATTTACACAAATAAAGAGAGGTGCAAAAGCTATAGTATACATTTTAATATCCACAGGATAAAACATTTGGGTTGAAGAACAAAAAAGGTGCAAAGCAGCAAAAGTTTATCCAGCAAGTGGAGAAGCAAGTCAAGAGTGGCGGAATACACCCCGCCAAGCCAATGGATGATAAGAAAAAAGAGAAAGAAAGTAAATTAAAAGAACAGAAGGAATTAGCTCTGCTGTTCAAACCAGTCCAAACACAGAAGGTTGAAAAAGGTAATTTATATAGGAAATAAATAAATATCATTGTTTTTACAATAACTCAACATTTTTGTTAAAGAACAATAGTTATAAAATAAATTGTATAATGACTCAAATTCTCACAAGTATAAAAAATTATTGGTTAAAGTTTTATCGCAATCGGAAGAACAATATAGCAAAGCATTAGTAAAAATGAATAATTACATAATTAAAACACTGTTATATATTTCTTTACAGGTATCGATCCAAAATCTGTAGTGTGTGCCTTCTTCAAACAGGGCCAATGTACAAAGGGGGATAAGTGTAAATTTTCTCACGACTTGACAATTGAAAGAAAGGTATGTTTAAAGAATGCTAAATAAATTTTATTTACTAGTTTACTTCCATTAGCTGTAAAATTTAATTTGATTATATGTAACTAATCCCATGTTTTCACTCACATTTATGGTTACTGCTTTGCTGCCATGAGTCGCAGAGTGATGTGAGTGTCTCGGTAAACTATGTATTGCAAAAGAAAAAAAATTTAATTGGGTTAAAAGTTTCTAAGATTAGCCTACATATGAATTTACAATAAAATTCAGCCTGTAATTTTTCTCTATATATTAGTACAGATATTAATTCATACAATGAGTAATAATTATAATCTAACATCTTTTCTATTTTTACAGGCAGAGAAGAGATCTTTATATGTGGACATGAGAGATGACGATGAAGACAACATGGACAATTGGGATGAGGACAAACTCAAAGAGGTGGTGGAAAAGAAACACGGAGAGGGCAACAAACAACGACCAACAACTGATATTGTGAGTGAATATTTTAATTTTAATTTTTTTTTTATTAATATTTTATTTGTTCTGTTTCGTCTATACTGGGCTGATTGTATTGCTACATTGTAACCTCAATAAATTATATTTACAGATCTGCAAACATTTCTTGGAAGCTGTAGAAAAATCAAAATATGGTTGGTTCTGGGAATGTCCTGCGGGTTTGAAATGTATCTATAGACATGCTTTGCCGCCTGGCTTCGTTTTAAAACGTGACAAGAAGAAGATGGAAGAGAAAAAGAATGAAATATCTCTTGTTGATTTAATAGAAAAAGAGAGAGCTGCCTTAGGACCGAACCAAACTAAGATAACCCTAGAAACCTTCCTTGCTTGGAAGAAGAAGAAAATCAAAGAGAAACAGGTATGTAATACATATAATATTATAAATTAATTCACAAAAGTATGAAAATCTGAAGAATACATATTGATTTGCGCCAAATACAATATTAGGCACCAATATGGCAGTATAGTGCCTAATATTTAATTTAGACATTTTTTTTTAATTTTAATTATTAAATACTTCTTATATAATTATATATGTAAAATTAATTTGTTTAAATCATTTATTAACCGTTTTAAGTTTAATTAAAACTAAAATTGGATGTGTTTCTCAAATAGTTAAAAGCATTAATATTGAAACTGTGTAACTGTCCAAAACTTTACGATTTTTGTACAGGAATGTGTTTATTTACTAAATAAGTCAACTAAAGATAAATAGGTTATAAATGTCTCAGAATGGCTGACAATATTTAATAAGTTAAGACAGTAAATACTTTCGTGTATAAAGTATCAACTTAATGTAAATTTTCATGAAAGTCTGAGAGCCAAACTTTAAAGTGTAATTCTCACCTTATACAGATTGATATAGGATTTTTAGAAGGATCTAACATTTCCTGGCAGCTCAGTAATGTTAAAAAAAAAAAAAAATCTTACAGGAAGCTCTCACTAAAGCCGAGGAGCAGAAACGAAATGACTTCAAAGCCGGCAGGGCCGTTGGTCTGTCTGGTCGTGAGATGTTCTCCTTCGACCCTGCTCTGGCCGCTGATGATGATGATGATGATGAGGCCTTCGACCTTCGCAACTACGACCATGATGAGGACCAGGACACCACCGAGTACAGAGATATCGAGCTGGAGCTCATCAACATGGAGGCTTCGGAGGTAAGAAATAAATCTTAACTTATATTACATACTAGCTTCCGCCCGCGACTTCGTCCGCGTGGAATAGTTACTTTGGGCTAATAATGCATTATTTTAGAACAAATTTGGTTAGCATAAAAAAGTTTATAGTGAGCTAATCTTAAAAGATAAACAAATGCTGTCGCGGACTTTTTTTAGACATTTTAAAGGGGAACAATTCAGTCATATATGATATTTGCGAAACTTTAACGTAGCGCACGCAGCGTAAGCTCTCTCAATCGGAAAAAATATTCCCCGATTTTGAAACATTCTTCATTAGTGCTCCGCTCCTTTTGGTTTTACCGTGATAAAATATAGCCTTCCTCGATAAATAGGCTATCTAACACTGAAAGAATTTTTCAAATCGAACCAGTAGCTCCTGAGATTAGCGCGTTCAAGCAAACAACCAAACAAACAAACTCTTCAGCTTTATAATATTAGTATAGATTTGCACTTTTTTATATCTCTCTTTTATAAAGGTCCGGGTTTGCTTAGTAAAAAATATTGTTAGTATTTGGTAGTATTTTGCAAATTTGTTATGTATATCCGTAGATACGATTCTGAATACGGATATTGTCAAGATCAATGGTTAGCGATATGGATCTTAACTATCGTAATTACAACTAACTTTGTTACTTGAAACGATAGTTGACTCCACTTGACACTTTGCGTGATAGGCAAGACATGTTACGATTTTCATTACGTGTGTCTTTCTTTTGTTTTATTGATAATTTATTATGACGCTGCGCATAGGTATATATAATTTTTCATCTATTTATTAAAGACTAATAAGGTGAGATCCGTGAAAGATTTGCCAAAAAATAACTGATTTTTCTTCTCCCTCGAATATCCGCACACCCACACATCACTAATAAAAACTGAGAAAGACTCAGGACCAGACTCACGTCCTAAGAGATTGTAAGTTAGATTATAAGAAATGTAATTGAAGATAAAAAAGAATTAAAAATAAAAAATTGCATGGGAATCTATGAGTATTTAAAAAAATATATATCTTTTTATTACCAGGGATTAATAATAGTGTCATCATTTCAGGTAGACGGATCAGGAACCAAAGCGACAGAAGATAGGCTGCATCAGCTCAATAAGGGTCTCGAGAACGGTGAAACAGATGGCAAGAGTAACGACCAGGCAAATCCTGACTCCAATGCCGTTCCTATCAATGAAAACCTCTTCCTTGATGAAGAGCTTGATGAAGAACTTCAGAATTTAGATTTGGAAGATTAGTTTTATATAGCCGAATGGGCCATTCGAGTAATACATAAGCACTAAAATGATTATATTGGAGCATACAGTAAAACTGCATATCTAGCTTTCCATATAAGTTTAAATTTGAACCAAATTACATGATATAAATAAATAAATAAGGCCTTATGGGCATTTTCCATTATGCAGTGTGTTTTATTTGTGGTGTCACAGATGGTCAAAATTTATTTATGTTATGTATTAATTTTACAAATATTGATTGTATAATTTTTAGCTAGATTGTTTTTTTTATTAAAAATTAAATGTTTGATTGAAAAGCTACACAGTTTTTCACTATTATACGATATGTAGTTCTCGCTTACGAGGCATTAGTAAGAGCTTTGCTTACTTCTCCTGATAAGGGGTAAGAATAATTTAACCTTAATTACCTTTTTTTAAATAAAAAAGCTGGCAGACCAGACAGGACACCTGATGAGACAGAAATGCGTTGTAAGTTTATAAAGGATTAAGGGATGAAAGGGAATAGGGGGTTAATGAAATTCTGTTTACGTATTACTTGATTGGCCTTAAAGCCATGTATGGACTGCATTTTCTAGAGTACGCGTACACTGAAACAAAGTCCGTACTTGCAACCGCATTTAAAATCGTCGCTCACCTGTATGACATCACCTTTATAACATTGAAAACAAATTTAAAGTCGTATTTACTAAAAACTTACTTAAGGTCATCGCCCACTTATATTAATCTGCTTGCGGACAGCCAAAGTATGAATATTCGAAAAGAAGCCTTAAATTGTACGATTTAGGTACATTTTACAATGATAAATATAGTTGCAGGTAACAGATAATACAGTTTTAGGTAAAAAGGAGGCTCTGTCCTTTTATGATCCGATTTGGATAGGGTTTTTGATATTTAAATGCACATTTTTCAAGACAGGATTTACTATAAAACATATATCTTCGTAGATAACAAAGGAACTATTCAATAAATAACAACAAATGACCCACGATTGACGACCGTTTCGTTCAAAATCGATTATTTTTATTAACGAAAACAATTAAATGTTTTTTCTTTTACCGTGCGGAGTAGTATAAGTGAGCTACGGCCTTTATTCCCTCACTACATACAAGCTTCTCAAATGTTGTATTCGTACAAATATGTACGTTTGTACAATAATACAGATTACGCATGCCCGGGAACGCGCAGTCCGTACATGGCTTTTAAATTGAGTTTCTTATAAAGTAACTCAGAAGTATAGAAGATAATTTATTATGGTGAAATTTTTCTATAAAAATTACAGATACAAACACTACTCCTTATCACATCATATTATCCTTTCTGATACTTTCTCGTTATTGTAATAATTTAACCCTTAAATGCATCTTTTTTCATTAAAAAAAAAAACAATTTATATATTACATAAACAGACTAAACTAGAAGATTTATGGAAAATGGTAAAAAATCAGTAAGTAATTATAGGTCATGTAAAATATAAACATATAGCCGAATTAGATGTTTAGTAAAATCAGTTTTCATTTTATATGCATTTGGGGGTTAAAATAAAATTTAGTACATACATACAATTTAATTTTAGTCGTTAATATAAATGTATTTTGATCATCATTTAAATGAAAATAAAACAATGGTGTGTAATAAAACTTTCAAATTGAATTTTATATTTTATTTATCAATTAACATAATCATTTGAGATAAAGTTGAACCGAATAAAAACAATTAAGTATTACAAATAGTTAAAACCTTAGCAAAAGCACCCAACTTCAAAAACAAAATATGTACGAGATGACATACTTAACCTAATTCTTTTGATTTTTAAACCCAACTACAAAACCGATTTTGATAAAAATCGATTGGACCAATCTGGAATCGTATCCTCTTTTAAATAAAAAAAAAAATATTTCAAAAATGGTTAAAAAAGATTAAGTAACACAATATACATTAAAAAATTACTAATTTAGAACCTCTTTTTGAAGTTGGTTGACAACAATTTTACAAACTTATAAATTATACTCTTTTAAATAGTTTTTAACACTATATAATGATGAGTCCAGATTAACTTACTTAAATTATATAACATCAACTTAGCAACATTATTTCGTAAAATTGTGTCATATAACAAGAATGTACATTTAATCATTTCTGGACGCATCATAATATTAAGCATTCAGTTCAATAAAACGACTTATTTGCTTAAAATTATAAAAAGACAATATATTTTTAATAAGAAATTAAATATAAATTAAAAGATTACACTTAATCTGGTATGATCATTTAAAATATTGTTTTTAGAAAAAAGGAGAATTAAGTAACGTAATATTTGAACATTCTTAACCCCCCTCTCCCCAATCCAAGTAACGCGCCGTTACGTTTTTACTCCCCTTAAATGTTAAATAAAAGATTTTAGGCAGCCAGTATTTTTTATTTTAACATGATTTACGTCTTGCTTTAGATTAATATAGGATGATGATGATATATATTTTCTGTACTTATTATTTATCGTAAATAGTCAACCACCTTGCAGGGTTGTGTATTGTTATCTTGTCTATGATGTCCTGTGGTATGCCCTTCGTTTTCATTCTTGGTAAAATGTTTGTCAATATGTGACTGTACCCGTGACCACCATATTCAATCTATAAAATAAAAAGTTATAAATAACACTGTTGTTATTGATATGAAACAACTCTGTAACCTGGTAACAGTTAGCTATGCTTCGTTGTTGGTAAACACGATGATTTTCTGGAACTGTTGTTTATAGTGTGCGTAGTAGAGTCACGTAGTAGAGGGCTGGGAAACGGATCCCTATAGTAATGCCACAGAGTCACAATGTCACGAATGTTAGACTATACAGTCACTTGACAGCCCATAAACCTTATGTCGATTAAGCGCAAATTTATGATAAGGAATGTAATCCACGATTATAGAACAACATATGTAAGCTATGAGTGTTTATGGTCACTATTGGCAGTAAGTTCTTTTAGGTGTAAGAAGAATAATACACTTATAAGTTTTGCTCTCAGACTTTCATAAATATTTACCCAATGTTGTTTGTCAATACTTTACAGCGGAAAGAATTTACTGTCAGTGCCTGTATTTTTGAAAGCAACAGCTTTCTACTGACTGTTACCAGATAACAGAATTTTATGTAAACAACGACAGTTATGTTTGAATTAATTTTTAGTTTACTCTTATTTAATTATTATTTGCTGCTTACCAATCTATGTTTAGTGTGGATATCGTGTGACATGAGTATTTTGTTTTCCTTGCCCTCTTTCAATAAACTACAGATCATTTCTATTCGCTGAGCATCGGATGGCATGTCCGTGTCAACATTTAATTGGTAGTATGACACTTCAGTACCAAACAAATCAAACTGGCAATATGCACCGAGTTCAGAAAACTTCAATAGTTTAGCAGGGTCTAGTAGTGTTCCTGGAAACAATAAAATCAAAATATTTCTATTCAAAATTAGAAGTTTACATTCTCTTTTTGAAAGTCCAGCAAATAAATCTAGCACGGCTTTGGAAAAGTTAAACCTGAGAAGAAATCGCGAAAGAAATGCAGCGATAATAATTTTTCCAATAACATCAAAGTTTTAATTAGTAAAATTTTATTTAGAGATAAAATTGTCGGGACTTTCTATATTTCGTTTAACAAATATAGTATGTTTATTATATTACTTCAGAAATCTGTTGTTTTAAAACCTATATTGAAATTTTTTTTTTATTCAATAGATTGATTTTCGATTCGAGAGATTCAATTGAATTTTTTTCAACATTGGTTTAGATGTTTGATTTAAAAAAAAAAAAACTTAATACTAGGCATGGTATATAGAATACACAAGCAAACTTACTATCTAAATGTGACATTACAGCCTTATTGATTCTTCCTCCAGCTTCCATATAAAGTCTGAGTATTTCGAACGGTGCTTCTGCAACACGGTGTGGATGAAAGCTCACTCCACAACCTACCTCAGCTTGAACTTCACCAGCTGCCAATATTGCTTTACGTTCAAAGTCTGTGTTGGAGAAATAGTATTATATTAATATTTTTTTTTTTAACTTTTATTGTAAAAATAATAAATATTAACATAAGATGGGCTTAGTGCTGTTTCATTTTCTACTAGCAAACCTTATGATGTACAAGAAAGATTGTTTTAGGTGTGCAATAAAGCCGTTAATGATTATATAATATAACACAATATATGGATGCTGATAAGCAATAGTCTATCAACCAACTAAAAGTCAAATTCAGAGATATTGATGTATTCTGTTACTACATCACATCCTATTTAACATTATTCAAAAAATTGTAGTCATATTAAATTAAATAAGTAAGAAAAAAATTTCTTAATAAATTGTTTTAAATTTCAAGTGGGTTCCCTTTTTTGCAATTAATACAATAATCTCAAATTTATAAATAACTTTTTATTAGATAATATATTGAATGAATCAGTCTGATTTAAATTCATACATTTCATAAAAAAAAAAAATAAAAGATGGATATATACTTCTTCAAACATACTTGTTAAGAATAGGTTTGACATCTTTAGACACCATTTCTTCAGAATGAAATCTGTGTGGCTTGACACAGAATTGCTTATCAGCATCCATATAATATAAATATCTTTACTCCCAAAAATATGTTAGAGGATTGGCTTGTGTTTTATGTAATTTATAATCTTTTTGCAGGCATGGTTTTTGTCTCAACGAAATGAATTTAGTAATTTATTGATATTTCATTGTTACATAAATATGATTTTTTTTAAGTTTGCATGGTTGGCCAAATCTAAAATTTTAGGGTAGAATGAAATTACCATACCTCTCAAGGGCCAGACGCTGGCGATTTCACCGATAAATCCTGCCTTTACTGAGGGATAGCCTTCACAGCCCACGGTTAATTCTTTCAGCATATGGTTGTACATGTCTTCTTCAGAATTATGGAGGTCACAAGCTGATTGCATATCAGCTATGTAATACCCAGTTCCAGCGACTATATTGACACCAGTATTTTGTGAAACAATTTCATAAAACTGTATATCCCTTTCAAGCCCCATTGTTGTGTTTTCAACTATAGTTCCTGGATGTTACAAATCCATTAGTAAATTTTCTTACTACAATATTTTTAATTGATTTAAAAAAAAATAGGTTCTGTATTTGATCCATTTGATTTGAATCGGAGTTTCGCTAGCGAAATGCATAATTTTTAAAGGTTTTAGTATATAATATACCTGGTAAATATCTTGTCAATGAACAAAGGAACTCTTTAAAGCAAATGATGCAATTGCTGCGATAGTTTCTCTATGATATTGGTACAATGAGAGTACTGTTTGAAGATTATATTTTTTTATGAAAAGTCTTATTATGATAGTGGTTGTTGATTATATTATAAATATACTAGCTTTTCCCCGCAACACTCCTTGCTAATGTCAATGTAGACTTTTAACTGTTGAGCGTTGAGTTACCATATTTCTTTGTCTGGGCCCCAACAATGTTAACGCAGTTTTATGAAAATTGGTTGGGTATTTGAGATATGAATTCATAGCAAACTAACTTATTTGAATATTTACAATATATAGTATAATAACAACCTGGCTTCTGCAATGTTTAGTATGCATTATTTACTAATCACATCACAAATTTTTCATATCCTTGGGTTTTACTCTACTATAATATTGTACATATAAACCTCTCTCTTTCTTGAATGGCTATATTTATTGGTGAAAACTGTATTAAAATCTATTTTAGTGTTTAAAAGATCTAAGTGTACAGATAGTGGGAAACTACTTTATTTTATGAAATCATAAAGATAGGATGAAGATTTCTGTGTGAGGATTCTATATTGTATGGTTATTTCTGATATGGATATATTAAGCTGATACGGAAAAGGGGATGGAACAGGTTGATTTCAACTAATGATCTGTGCTAGCATTTTAAGATTTTTAAGACTTAAATTTGTATTTGATGAATGAGAAGATTCCTCTTGAGTATTCTCAGAGAAGAGCCATCCAAAAAATATTTATTTGAAGGATATTTCTTACCTTATTAAATATAATGATTGTATTAACTTACCTCCTCCGCAGTTTTTATAGTTTTGTACATCTTGCAAAACGATTTTTTTTGCATAATCATCATTGAGGACTAGATTGAATTGAGAACTATAAGGATACTGTCTTATATATCCAACTGTTCCCAAATTTATATTAGAATTAAATTTATTAGCAATATTTTTCGGAGGTTTTCGGTAAAAATGCGAAAAATTCATAGCTAAGTGCTCATGAGTTAGAGTACATCCCAGGGATTCGGGTGACACATCTCCTAAAACTGAAAATTATTTTATATTAATTCAGTAGGACCGGTTTGTTTAATAAGTATAAAAATCATTGTTTTATTATTCATATAGCAGGTTCTATTTTATTTTGGGATTACTAGTTTCCTTTAATAAATTGCAAACTAAGTAAATATACTCTTTTTACTAACCTGTCTGTACTCTAGAAGCCATATTTTTTTTATTTTTAATACAAAAATAGAACTAGTGGTTTCACAATTATCGGACGTACAACAAAAACTAAATTAAAGGTTTATTCTGTTGTATATAATACGGGTAAACTTGTTGTTCGTTATCGTCGTAACTTGTCATTGAATAATTAATTTATTTGTAAACTTACTATCTCTCAATTTAAACTTAGAGATAAGCACAAATAATGATAAAGCATTAATGCTATTGTATATTTGTTTATTAGAGTAAGTATTTATAATATCACACATTTAATATTCTTTATTCCACTTATCTCTAACTTTATCTAATTAGCTCGCTGATCTCGTTATCACTCTTAAGAAAAAAGTCCCGCTCAACGTCCCTTCAACCCACGGTGTTTTCACTCTGAACATTTCTATAGAATCACGTATCTGGTATAGTTCCGCCACACATCAATAGATGGCGCTAATAATTTTTAAGTAGCAACAGAACTGATTTTATTTAAATGGCAACTTTTTTATTTTAAACTTCATTACATTCCATTTGACGCAGGATTTTTATTGAAAAAAAGTTGTAATGGTTTTAATTTGCTGATAAGATTGTAATAAAAAATTATAAAACGTAATAATTTACCTGATTAGTTTAAATTATTTATTCTTCTATTACTTTAATACCATAATTCGAAGATTTAACTACATACCTATTTAAAATATCCACAATATCAATCAGCTGTCAAGGTGACATAATAGTCACGTTAAAGTTGTCAAGCGTGTTACTTTTATGGCGGTTCTTTAAAGTTCCTGATTCAATCACTATTTAATAGTGCTTTGCTGCGTTAAGACTTGTTTTCGATGCGTTGTATTTGTTTTACCTGGAAACCGACGAACCCGCCTTTTATTGTTGACCCACGCTATCCACTCTGGACATTGAGTTTGCTTTCGTTTTGGTTCTTTTTGTTTTATATAATGCCGCTTTCTGTCGATAAAAAGTGCTGTGTACCCAATTGCGGTAAAACCCGTAAGTAAAATTTTATGTATATTTACTACATAAATACTAATATAATACTACATAAATACTTGTTACTTAATTTATTAATTTTTCACTGCGGAGCGCTAGATAATGTCACTAATTAATAAATTTAAAAAGGAATAAGTGTAATGTGTTGTAAAATAAATACATTTCATTTCTTTTTATTACTCAGTGACCCATATGATAAGACCTATCATATGGGTCATTGAGTTTCGAAGATTTCAGTGCTATTAATATAAATATTTTAGTTAAATGTGTATTTCTTTTATATTTTAGGACTTGATGGTACAATACTGCACAGCTTTCCCAATCCTGACCAAGATCCCAACAGATTTCGTACTTGGCTCTATGCCATTGGTGGTGATCTATTAGCATTGGAAAATAAGATTATTCACAAGTATCGCAGAGTATGCCATCATCATTTTGAAGTGCAATTTCATACCAGCAGTAATAGATTGAGTGCTAATGCAACACCAACCTTAAATTTACCAGGTTAGTATAATTTTTATTTAATTAATGTTTGTTTAAACTTTTGCTTAATTTGTTCAATTACATACATTGTGGCATATTGTTAAGTGATTCGAGAGTCCTTCTCCATTAATGTTGAATGTATAGTTAATTTTTTCTGACAACATTTTCCTTCACCAATAAGCTAGTGATATTTAGATATTATTAAGTCAAGTTTACATAAATACAATTCCAAAAAGTGAGGGGTATTTTTAAGGGCTTAAACCTGACATAAATTTAAACAGTATGTAACAACACCTACTAAATATTATACAATTGACGAGTTTCTTCTTGAAACAGTTGTATAGTAGCGGTCATATTTAAATGCAGTGGCCCATCAGACAGTATAATGTCAGCCTTCTAAAAAACTACAAAAACATATGAAATGTGTAGTAATATTTACACATTTGTAATAGATACAATTTCACCTGTCATAAGCAGCATTGATCATCCTACATGAAATAAATGATTTCTGAGTTTGAGTTTTGTGAAATGTAATATGATACCAATCTTGTGCTAGGCCTCTATTACTTTATTAAATATAAATTTTATTATAAATATTATATTTATGTATTACAGGTATTTTTGTGACACATAGGAAGCCTCTGCAAGAAATTGGCAATATAAATGTTGAAAAAACTTATCGGACAGATGAAACTGAAGTCATAGATGTTAGAAAACCCTCATGTTCCTGTGAGTATTGTGTCTTTATCATCATCATCCTCATAATAATAAATTTGCATATGATATTATATGTTATGCAATAACATCTTGAATAAATATAAGCAATCATCTCAAAAACTGTATTATCATTTTTTTATAACAGATTCATTGACATCAGTCACTTCAGATTCATTGACATCAAAGAAAATTTTTAAAGTTAAAGGCAAACAATCTGCTTCAAAAGGTAGGTAATATTTTGTATTCAAAAATTATGAGAATGGCAAGGGATACATAAGAATTGTACCTGTATTACTTCAAAGAATAAATGTATTTTCATAATATCAACTTATTTATGAAGGGATTAATATGAAATAAGGATTTTAATATACACTATTGTGCCCTTTGTCAGATAAAGAATCTTGTAGGAATTGTCTCATTTTTCCATTTTTCATAAAATGTTTCAGCATTTTATTGCTTTTAGATTTACTAGATTTTACAAAATGTTAGATGTGCACTATTTCAGTAAGGTTGTGGAATTGAAATTTTAATAAATATATATGTGTTTATATTACTTTCAAATTTTAAATAAGAACCCAATTTCAACAGTGACATGTTATATTGCATGATTATAAAATTATAATTCCCATTCCATATTTATGAATGAGACTGTACTTTAGTTAAAATTTGTTTCTGTCTTTGATACCCATCATTAATGTTTTATTCTTCTTGCAGGTTTGGTGGGTAGTAACCCATCAGTATCCTATTTAAAGCAAAAAATTACTAAACTTCAAAAAAGCAAAGGTGACTTAAAGAATAAGTTGAAAAAGGCCTTAGATTTAAGTGAAAATGCCTCATTCATTCAAGCAACAAAAAATTTCACATCTGCTGCAATGATTTTATTGTTGCTACAATTAAAGCAGGCAAATAAAGGAAAATTTGGAAGAAGGTATACCAAAGAAGAAAAAATTTTATCTTTAGCATTTTATAAAATGGGCCCTAGAGCATATAGGTGGTTCAGGAATATTTTAGTTTTACCTGCTCCTGTCACATTAAGCCGCATGATATCCAGTGCTGGTCTGCAACCAGGCATAAATGCCAGTATTTTTGCAAGCCTTAAGAAAAAGGGTGCAAAAATGTCAGAGATTGACAAATTATGTGTTGTGTTATTTGATGAAATGCAACTAACACCTCATTTTGATTATAATAAAAAAAAAGATTTAATTAGAGGATTTGTTGATAATGGAATAACAGCAGAAAATAAAATTGCTGACCATGTTTTGGTATTTATGCTGCGAGGAATTAATAAAAATTATAAACAGCCACTTGCCTATACATTTTGTGGTGGGAGTACTCCTAAAATAGAATTAAAAAAACAAATTAAAAGAATAATTAATGAAGTGCAATCAGCTGGGTTCAATGTCATAGCGACCATTTGTGATCAGGGGACTTCAAATGTAAGTGCCATCAAAGAATTAGTAAATGATACGAGAATTATGCATTTGAGGAATAATAAGGAAGTAAAAGATAACATATTTATTATAAATAATAAAGAAATAGCACCACTATTTGACGTTCCACATATGCTAAAGGGAATCAGAAATAATATGCTCACAAAAAACATTATTTGTGAAATTGATAATGAAAAATTTATTGGTAAATGGGATCATATAATACAATTGTATGAAGAAAATCCAGGATTTAAAGGGTTAAGATTTTTACCAAAATTATCAGAAAACCATGTGATTCCTGGAAAAATTAAAAAAATGAAGGTCCTTTGTGCATCCCAGGTTTTTAGTGCAAATGTTGCCATGTGTATGGGATATTTTGCAGGTAAGCAATCCTTAGGCTCTCATTTACACTTTGATACAGAGCCCTAAATATGCATAATTTTGAACTTACATGTTGTTTACATTGTTGCAGAACGTAAAATCATCCCTGATGAAACGAGAGGTACTGCAAATATTATAAAATTCTTTGACAACCTCTTCGATTCACTAAATGGCAGTTATGGAAATGCACAGAAAAATCCAGGGAAGCCATTGCTGGGTCCTGTAACTCCATTTTCTTTACACCAAAAAATATGGACTGATGCAAAACAGGTCCTAAAGACCATGAAATTTATTGATAAACAGGGCAATCCAAATAGTGTGCCATCTATAAATAATTGGATTTGGACAATTGAGAATGTTGAATTTATTAAAAAAAAACTGGAAAAGGATTACAGTTTGAGGTCATTTTGGATGAGATATTTCAATCAGGATCCTTTGGAGAACTTTTTTGGGTCAATTCGCAGTCATGGGGTACGCAATACAAATCCTACATGTGCTGGATTCGAAATAGCCTTTGCCTCTGTATTAGTGAATAATTTGTGTAGTCACTCCAAAGGTTCTAATTGTGAAGCAGACTCTGCTCAAAATATGCTGCTTAATTCTTTAAAAAAGATCTTTTTTAGAAAGAACAAGGTGACCTCAAACTGTAATTTAAATGAAATAATGTACGATGATTTTGTAAATGACCATATCTTGCTTGATATACAAGCAAAACAAGAAAATGTTCTATTGTTTGATATATTAAAATATGTAACAGGGTATGTGATTAAACAAGGAAGAAAAAATATATTTCAAAATTGTAAAAAATGCAAATCAAATGTAAGTTCCAATAATTTTAATGAATTTGAATTTACACTTAGAAAAGAAAGAATAAAAGGCAAAAATCTACTCACATACCCATCAAAAGAAGCTATTGAAATGTTGTCAAATGTCCAAGATATGGTTTTATTTATTTTAAAAAGTAAAAGCAATATGTATAATATAAAAAATTATATAAAAACTCTAATAATGGTGTATTGTAATTTTAATTTTATTAACTGTGAGAAACATGGTCCTCAATTGTCCAAGTACTTAATTGATTTGTCTTGTAATTTATTTTTATACAGTTGGTGTAAAAATACTAATCGTATATTAAGTGGTGTAAGAAAAGACATCGAAAAAGACGATTTTATTCAGAATTGTGCCCTTAAATATTATAATAAAAGAAAAAAATGAATACAGCTGTTTTTATTTTGACACAAGTTTTCTTCTCTTTCAGTACTCAAAAGTAAAATCTATAGTATATTTTATTAATCAATATTATAATGAAAGAGAAAAAACTTGTGTTAAATAAAATTATCCTCTAAAATCTAAAAAATGAATAAAGTATTGGCAGGGAGCTATATACGGTACGGTATATATGCAGTAAGTTATAGTTATATATACGAGAAAAGTAGTTAGGCCACTTATCGCTTGGAGCGCTAGTTTCCATACTTTGATAGATAGCCTAGAGTGATAACTCTATACCCTATATCATATTACTCTATGCTTCAACCACCGAGTAGTGTTTTTTTTTTTACACGCCGCATGGCACCACTTGTAGTGATCGTTTTATTGCTTTTAAATAATTTTTCCTATTTATTTTATTTATGTACATTTTTATAATTTGTTTAATTAATATCTAAATTAAATTGTAAAGATAAACTGTGATACCTCGATAATCAAGTTAATATTAGTTGATTGTATCGTTCTTTAATATTATTCAATTTGAAATCAAGTGTGCCATTCTAATAAAACAAAAAAAAACTTAATAATCAGAAAATATATTAAAATAAGTTTGAAAAATATGACACACACATAAATTAAAATATATAATACAGAATACATATAATAAACAATTAAATATTAGGACACGAATCAAATTACTTATTTAAAATGTACTTTTTCATTTATAAGTAATATACTTGTCTATGAATGGGTCTTTACCAGTGCGCTTTGAATTTCAAACTCATCTTTGCAAAAAATGGGGTTACCAGATTTGGTACCTATAATTTTACACATTGTCTTAATAATTAATTAACAACATCTCTTTTAGATTTTTGTTATTTTTCTGAATAATTATATGCTTTTAATCAAACATCAATAGAAAATTATATTGGAATATATGGACGCTTAAATATATAAATATTAACTATAATTATTTACTTTTCTGATAATACATTACGTATTTAGCATTATTCAAAATTTGATATGTCATCTAAACTTAATGAGTACGGAAAAAAGTTTATCTTATATTTATACTAATATTATAAAGTTGAATAGTTTGTTTGTTTGATTGTTTGCTTGAACGCGCTAATCTCAGAAACAACTGGTCCGATTTAAAAAATTCTTTCAGTGTTAGATGGCCCATTTATCGAGGAAGGCTATAGACTATATATTATCACGCTAAGACCAAAAGTAGCGAACCACCAATGAAAAATGTTTCAAAATCGGGGGGTATTTTCCCATTGAGAGAGCTTACGCTGCGTGCGCTACGTAAACGGTTAAAGTTCCGCAAAAATCATGTATGATAGAATTGTTCCCTTTTAAAAGTTCTAAAAAATAGTCTGCGACAGTATCTTTTACGGTTAGCTCACTATAAATTTTTTAATACCAATTAGGTTTTTAACGTCCTCAGCGCTCCGGGATTAGCAGCCTCTACGCCTTGACGTAACAAAACGCAGGCATTCAGTTCCGCAGCCTCGGTTTGCTGGTCACCTTCGGTAACCAGCCTCGGCTGTGTCAGTTCACACTGTGCCTGCGCTTCGTTCCAGCAAGCAGAGGCTGATCCTCCTCCACGTATCCGGACTCACAAAAACACTTTAGGGGTAGAACATACCAGTACCAGAGGAAGTCAGGGGTTAGCCAATTCGGCGCTAATTTCCAAATAACAATAGTTTATCTTTTAAAATAATTAAAAAACACAGTCAATGTCAGATATTTAATCTTTTTTCTTTTTGCCACATGGTCACCCTAATGTACGAATGGCTTAAGTATCAACTAACCAGTAAAGAGGCTAAACTTTAATTGAACGGCTAAGTCAGCTAGTTGGCTTCGACAGACATATACTTCTTCAAAAAAATTTATGAGAATAGGTTTGACATCTTTAGATACGATTTTTTCTAAGTGAAATCCGTGTAGCTTGACAAAGTATTGCTTATCAGCGTCCATAAATTAATAGGATTATAGTTATCACATTTAAACAATTACGCAATTTATTTCGCTTTTTAAAAAATAAGATGTAAAATTTATAAAATAAATGTTTAAAAATTAATTAGGCCAAAAATTTACAGTAATAATGTACTACTACAACTATGATACCTCCTACAAAACGATATGCTCTAAACGATCGTTACTCTCCATGACAACAATACTACGTAAATAATATCACCATGGCAATGAGTAAATGATTTTTTTCAAGGAAATTATCAATATCAAACCGCAAAACGTTTTCTGAATTTATCGTATGCAGCAATGCCGATTTTAATAAAAGATTATACGTGGATTCAAACTCCTAAAAATATACAAATAAGGGTTCCTATAAAATCAGTTTATAGAGACAAAATTGATCTATTTTCATCTGATTGTTATATTAAGGCGAATTTTAATCCATTTTTATTTGAATTATTTTTAATGCACGATGTGGATATGACAAAAAGTAAATGTATCGTTAATGATCAATGTCTTCTAATAGACTTAGTTAAAAAAGAAGAGATTATTTGGACTGAGTTAGAAAAAACTCTAAGTAAAGATGACAAAGCGAAGTTAAGACAGAAAATACTTGAAGAATGTCAAGAAAGGGCCAAGAACGAAGCTGAAGGTAGGGCTATAATGAAAAGTAATTTGGCTAGATTCACTGTTCAACAAGCAATGGATATTGATAATAAGCATCATATTATAATGGATGCTAGAAGAGATGAAGAGCGTAAAAAGGCCATGAATGAATTAGAAACATGGAGCAAAATCTCTGATAAAGAAGAAAATCAAGGAGCCGTTATAGAAGGAGAGGAGATAGGTAATCAAATTATAACACCTAGTGCTAAAATAATTGAATTACCATCATCGGATGATGAGAATAGTTCTCAAAATATTAAATTTCTTTCGAAAGAAAGTAGTAAACAAAATAAAATCCAAAAAAAGATATCAGTAAGGTCAGAATATATTGATAAAAAGAAAGAAGAGACAGCAAAAAGAGTTTTACCAAAATTAAGGAAAATGGCGCAATTGGAGATAACGCATACTCCTCGATCTTTTCCAACTCCTAGCAGAGAGTCTACTGCTCAAGAAGAAGAAACATGGTTGAAGAACATTACATTGGCTCGAAGGGCAACAGGTAATACTTTACTTTAAACACAAATTATTGTAATGAATATTATACAATAACACTGGTTGTGCTTACCTTAGATATTAAAAAGATCTAAAAACGTCAATAATCTTATGAAAAGTTTAAGATTAAAATATTAAAATTTTCTCTTATGCATTTTAGGTTTTGTTTCGGAAGATTTGCGTCCTGAAGAACAAGATCCGCAATGGTGTAAAGAAAAGGGTGATGATTTTTTTCGAAATGGAAATTTTTTGGGTGCAATTAGCGCTTACACCCACGGCATTACCCTGTCTGATAAGTTGCCTAGTCTCTTTGCCAATAGAGCTGCTGTGCATTTTTCTCTAGGAAATTTTAATAAATGTGTAAGCAACAAACTCTAAGCTATTGTATTTTCATAAATTTAATTCAGGGGAAACATCAAGGATTTGCTTTTAAATTCTACATTACAATTGCTTGAAGATGATCCTTTTGATATAGAAACTGCTTCATTTTCTTTACGTATTATAAAACAAAGTAGCTTCCCGCCGTCTGTATGTAGAACTTTTAAACTACACAACGGATTTTAAAGATTCATCAATAAACAGAGTAATTCAAGAGGAATGTTTATATACATACATATTGTAGTAGAGAAAAGCCGTATATTTCAATTATTTTTATATGTGATGTCGTAAAAAACTGATTTTCACGGGGCTAAGCCATGGCGGGATGCTAGGATAGTATAGATCAATAAGAAATGTATAGTGTACTTTTCATTACTTGTCCAAAATTATTGACAAATATGGCGTATTTTCTAACCACACATATAAGTTAGAGGTGAGAAATTATCGACCGAATAATTGAACTGAATAATTTTTTATAATCAAAAAATTATATTGAAAAATAATATTCGAAAATTTGTGATTTTAATTTCAAATAATGTTACCAAATAAGACAAGTATAGAATGATAGACTATACTACAGTATCTCATTGTGTTATATATGTTTGTAGGCAAATGATTGTTCAACAGCTCTCGATTTGATGAAACCAGCTTGCGAAGGTAATCGACGGAGTCGTGCAAAATGTATCGCACGTAGAGCTGCTGCGCTTGCCCGTTTAGGTTATTTGAATAAGGCCATAGATGAAATGAAAGCAGCTGCAAAATTGTTGCCAGATGACGAAAACCTTAAAAAAGATATATATGATATGGAGCGGGCATGGGAACAGAATCCAGATTCTGATTGATAATTTTAAGTAATATTAAACAATTTTCGCGGTAGCTGACATCACGCCAAAGCAAGATTTTTTGGTTGTTGCTAAAATTATTAGGCTAATTTAAAAATGAAGTGATTATTTAAATTATCAACAAGAATATTGAGAAAACATTTATCAAAGTATAATTTTGTCTGATCAAACGTGTTTTACTCGTTCTATCTACATTTAAAATGATAAACACTTTAAATATATAACAACTTAATCGGCTTTAATATATTAAAATAGAGGAAGTTTTATAATAAAAGGATTACAAATCTATAAGTTGTTTTATTTTCAACACTTATTGTAGTTAAATCGAAGATAGATAGACGGTAGTATATAAACAAATATTTTTTTAACATTCCAGGCATATTTTTATACAAATTATTTAAAAAAAAAAATGCACAGTCGTCAAACGAAATGAATTTTGGATTGTTAAATTAAAAAAATATATTGAACACAGATATTATAATTGTAAAAATAAAACTATAACACTAATAAAATGAATAGGGTGTGGTACATACTATTCTTCTACGATGTTTGTTGTAAGCCCAAGATTATTTAGTAAAGCATGCGGAGAGGGGTCTCTACCACGGAACCTCCTAAAGACTTCACTGGGATGGCAACTGCCGCCAGTTGCTAGGAACGTATCTTTATACCTTTTACCGATGGACATTATATCTTGATCGCCTTCCCTGGCCTCGTCAAAAGCACTGTAAATGTCAGCTGCGATCATTTTAGACCACAAATGACAGTAATATGCTGCACCCCATTCTTCTGAAAATATTTTCGTGAACGAAAGCGGGTGAGAATCGTATTTGTCAAATGGTAGCGCATTGTATTTCGGCCACAATTCTTGTACTATATCACGCCAAAACGTCTTCTTAGAATGCAATTCCAAATCGAGGCGGGAGAAATATAGCTCCTTACATAAGTCATGACCGGACATGTGCCTCCTAATATTTTGTATATTTTTAATTATGTCATCGGGTAATGGTTCATCTGTCCTATAATGTCCGCTGATTGCTTGAATTGTGTGTGGATCGTACAGCCAGTGCATCATCACCTGGCCGCATACTTCTGCCGCGTCCCATTCGACATTTGACAATCCAGCTACTTCAGAATAGTTTGCTTTCGTTAGTAAATGCCGTAGCGAGTGTCCGAAACGTTTAAATAAAACATTAACTTCCTTGAAAGATAGTAATGACTGTTGGCCACTCTCTGGGGCTTGGAAATTAAAGATAAGAGCAGAAAGAGGCAGTGTAGAGGAAATGGAACTTTTGTTACGTATTGATACGTGCCACCCAGCATCATCGTACACCCTAATCTTTTCGTCTTGCCTAGCATATGGATCTAAATAAAAGCCAGCAACCGGTCTATTGCTTGTTTCATCATAAATATCGTAAAATTTAACATCTTTGTGCCAAGTGTGAGTATCTGATCTCTCAACGATTTGTATCTTAAATAGTGTGCTGCATAAATTGAAGAGACTGTTGACAACTTTGGGTAGCGGAAAATATTCTCTTATTTGATTTTCATCAAAATTGTAAAGGGACCATTTTTGTTTTCTTTGCCAGTATGGAATGTCCCAGAGTTCTAAATTCTTGTCGAAGCCTCTTTCCTTGGCAAAATTTTGAAGTGATTCAAGTTCAACATCTTGCATTGGTCGTGCACTTGCAAGCAGGCTATCGAGAACAGTTACTACATTTTCCATTGATCCAGCCATTTTAGTTTCCATACTCATATCTACAAACGTATCATAGCCTAATATTGTTGCTTGTTCTGATCTTAAACTGCGTAATTTTTCTATGTTGGTACTTGTTTCTAAATCTTTGTTTCCATAGCCTGAGCAGCGCTGTACATGCGCCTGCCATGCGTTCCATCGTAAATCTCTATCGGGACAATATTGCAAAAACGGTTCATAGATGTGCGGCTGAAGAGTTACTTTCCAAGGGCCCTTATTAGCGTCATTATTAATTGACATTGACTTGGCGAGACTTTCAGGAAATTCTTTCGCCACCTGTTCGTCGTTGATTATACTACTGAAAACTTTTGTGGCAATATTAACTTTGTCCCTTATTGTACTCCTCTGTTTCTGGATATCATTTAGAACGTTATTGAGTCTTTCACGTTTCACACCTTTAACGTCTAGACCATTTAGCTTTCCTTCTAAAATGTACTTGTCTAGAAGCCTCTCTTCTTCATCTGTTAGTTTTTTAAGGCGATTTTTCTCATTCACTGCAGCGTAAAAAATAGGTACACTATTGAACTTTGATGACCTGGCTTTATGGGCTCTTTCATGAATTTGAATGTACGATTTTGTTGGCATTAAAGAGCTATTTCCTAAATATAATGTTTTAGCCACGCCCCATGTCAATTCTAGTTGACTGTCTAATTTTTCGAGTGGTTGAAAAATTTCAACGAATGCATTTTTGCAATTCAAGCCCGATTGTTCTATTTGTCTGACACCAGTTTCATATTCCAAGCTCTGCTTACTGATGGTTGCAATACATTTTTCAATGGTAATATCATTAAATTCTGGTAAGCCATTATCTGATAAGATTGTGCTTTTTTCACCATCTTCCCCAATCTCTGGAATGCTGAAAAATAGATAGTAAAATTATGGTCAGAATTTGAATTTCACTAAAAGCTGTTTAGGTTTTACAACAATATTATCAATCTATATTCAGTACAAAGTATTCATATTTAATATAACGGGTCTTATCAATAAGACCCCTTATATTAAATATGAATACTATAAATCACGAAAGTTAAAAATATATAATCAGTACAAAGTATGTTCGAACACATAAATAACAGCTGTACCTCATAGTTTTCTGTATATTTAGTTTAGTGTAGTTAATATTCGGTTCATATAGGTTGTAAATTGAGGCAGTGATATTATATAGCTTATATAACTTTTTTGAAAATTTATTTTCCTAGCCAGGAGTCAAATCGTGAATTTAGAAAGAAAACAATATTCTTTATAATATAGATTCATCATGTGAATGTATTTCATACGTGATGTTTGTAATGTTTCCAGTAACCTGACACCGTATCATTTTACTGGTGTTTGTAGAAATTACATACATACATAGTATAATTGTAAACATTAATGAAACACTGGTCATTAAAGGACAAACGCTGTAATGTTGTTTGTACATTTGTTTTAATTAAAATTACAGGTAATATGCTATTATAACTATTATTTGCGTAATTTAAATGTATTTTTATATGTATACTTTAATAAAAAATACCAAAATTCATGAAAAAAAAAAATTAAAATATGCATTTACTTACAGCACGACATATCCAGAGTTGCGTTTATTTTGATAAAATGGTTTTTTTAAATGTCGACTTATCAAATTAGGGCGTAAAAATGATGAAGCCATGTTAGATTGAAATATAATTTAGATTTTAATATTTTATTTCATAATATCGAATTATAAGCCGCAACATATGATATTGACATTTTACCACAGGTAAAAAGAAACTAGTCTGTATTTTTTATTAACTTGTTTCACCGTCCTGGATTCGTGTCTTTTTGAGTCTATAGACAGATAAAGATAAATCTAAAAATATTTTTTGTTGTCTTTACTAAATAAATTAAAGTTTTATTTTCTTTTATCTTTACTCATATTATACAGTTGTATTCGTACGTTTTACCTCGCTAGTAGATTGTCAAGAACAGTCAGTTCAGTTCAGTTAGAAAAATTTTCTTACTTTTAAAATTTTGTTTACTGAACAAGGTATATTCTATAAAATGTAATAATATAGAAGGATAAACTAATAGACGTTATAGACTAGGTTATAAAACGCCAGATGAACAAAATTCCGAACTCAAGAAACTTCTACTAAAACGATTTTATAGTAAAAAAAGTAAATGATCAAAATATAAAGCATTTATGCTTATCTGACAAATGACAGGATGTTATGTGATCACCGCAACATTAGAGGAGCCACAATTGCCTTTCCGGATAAAGGAACAAGGTAGTAATGGAGATCTGGTGTAACTGCTAATCTACGAAGGACACTTTTCGACAAAATCAAATTATACATATACATTAAGCAGTATAATATTTATTTCATTACTACAAATTCAACCTTATCATTATTATTATCAATAATAGTAGCGACGTCTTCATTTAAAGCTACATTTATCATTTGGCAAGAGCATAAAGCATTACAATCTTTACAATTCATCTGATTATGCTTTTCTTGAGTTTCTTGTTCTATGGGTTTGGTCTCCTTGACTGGAGGACTGCAACAGAATTCTGTATCCAAACCCATCCTCTCACCATCTTCTAAAGTCTGTGGTAAATGTTGGTTTAGAGTTTCCGGGAGAAGCAAACTTGCTATTCCACCAGCAACTAATAGTGCACCCATTATTATTAATGGTAAAACCATTATATCTGAACCCTAGAAAAGAAAATGTTAAAAATAATTTGAATTAAACTTTTTATAGGGTATGTTAATTCTATAATCGTGTACTTACCAAATAGTTAACTATTGGTATAAATATTGGGCCAAGCATTCCTAAAACTGAACTCAAACTCATGCCGAGACCTCTAACAACGGTTGGATATAATTCTGACGCCATTAAGGGCAGAACGACAAATGCTGAAGATATTCCCATTTTGCCAACACAGTAAAGTGCTAGAGTTACGTTAGTTTCTGTAAAATACATTTATTTTGAAATCTAGTTTTATCATCAATTTGTATTTGTGTAATAAATAAAAGTGACAAAAGTGAATAGATAATAATTAGAAATTATTATAAGTATTAATAGAAATGTAAACACTAAAAATTTATTAAGTAGATTCAACATAGAGTTAAATACCATGTTGCACCAAAAAAGTAGTTAAGCACGCAACTCCGCCGACCACCATGCTCATACACAGCGTCCAACGCCTTCCCAATCTTTCCATAGATGGCCATAGAAACATATATGTCGGTAGTTCAACTAAGCCGGCTAGGAAAAAGTTCAAAAATTCATCCCCACCTAAAATTGGCGCGTAATAGGAAAGGCCAACATACACGCTAGTGTTAGTGAACCAGATAAAAGTGATGATGATTGTCTTTTTTCGTAAATTAGGGGTCCTGAATAGGTCCATGATACCATATTTACGCGACTTCTCCTTTTCTAAATCTTGTTTCAGTTTGTCCGATTCATATTTACGACGCAAATGCACCATGTAGTTCGCAGGTAAAGATTTTCCGTTCATTCTGTGTGATGGAAAATTAATTCAATTGTTTATTGATTTTAAATGAAGCAGAATAATTATTTTATGTTATCTATTTAATATCTAAGAGCTGAATAAATTATTAATACAAACCTGGCCATATTTTTAAGGATAATTTCAGCTTTTTCAAACTGTCCTCTAGCTAAGAGCCATCGAGGGCTTTCTGGCATTGGCCATATGTATAGAAAGAAGCAAGCAAAAGGCAGGGTAGTTGCCAATGCTAAATGGCGCCAATCTCGCACTAAATATACTACACCGGCCAATGAAATAAGCCCCATGGAGTATGCGATATTTGATAGAATCGTACAGAGCGTGCGGCATTTTGGTCCTACGAGTTCAATTGCTAGAAATATAGAAGTTTGAAGAATTAATGGAATTAAAATAGTATTTAGAGAAGTTAACTATGGTTGTCATAAATGGTTTAATTTTGTTATAATATGGTATTCTTAGTATTTTAAATATAATATTAATCTTAATCAATAAGATTCGGCTAATTTAAGTGAGCAATCTAATTTTGAAAATCTCGAGAAGTGTTTTAAACGACTACCAAAGCTAAAAGCATGAATTTTGTTGAAAAACATAATAAAATGAAGTAATTTATACAATTATAGTAATTGCTAATATTAATGAAGCATATACATATAATTTTAATTTTAAGATACAAACCCAAAACGTATGGCGTGGCCATTATCGCTGGTACAGTGAAGCCAACGCCGAATCTGTAAACAATCCATACATAGTAGTTTTGTGCGAATGCTGTTGCCACTCCAAATATACACTCGATAGCCAGATAAATAAAGAAAGAAGGTTTCCTGCCAATCGTGTCTTGGAGATAACCGAAGATATAATTGCCGATTATTCCACCAACTGCCAAGAGGACCAAGCCGAGTGTGGGGTAAAAATCCTTGTTGCATACCAGATTCCACTGTAATTTAAAATATAATTTTAAATTTTATTTTTGTTTTTTTTTTAATACTTTTTATGGTTTGGTTTGGTTGGTTGGGTTTGCGTATTTTTTTTGTGGATCTTCGTACCGTGCATTGAAGACCACGTAAAGCTTTCGGCCCCGGTCTTTATTACGATCATTCGGTAATGATCTGCTGCACTCGGAATTTTTTCCTCGTTGGTTATTGGGTTCCACTCAAGGGTCGCGGTGATGAGATGGCAATTGCTTTGTATATGTAAAAATTAGTAGCTTACCAATACCTGGAGTAGGATCATGGGCGTAGCTATAGCTTTCAAATAGAGCGGGGGGATCCATCCAAGAGAAGACTCCGTTAGGGGGGAGGGGGTGGGGTTGTAGGTTAAAAATGTAGGTAGATAAACCAGTTCTTATTCGAGCATTACGCAGTAAGATGGTATGATTCTAAATGGTAATCTACATTTATATACTACTAGGCTATGACTAGGATAAAAAACAGATGGTGATATAGCCTAACCTATAATGAAAGTGTTAGATATATGATAATAATACTTTTTTCAGCGACTTTCATGCCGTAGCGGTGCGCGAAGACCTATTTTAAGCGTTAAATCAAAACAATAAATAATGGCGACAGAGTTAGATTTACCTCGGTAACAACGGTGTTCTTATATGTCGTTGTTTCGTAATTCCATCCGTTTTGGCAGGGCGTGATTTCCATTGGTTGATTGGTCTCAATGATTTCTGGATAACTTTTTATGATTTCGCTGTAGTTCAATTTGTACATGTTGCATTGAGAATAGCCGAGTTCACCATTTTTTAGTTCTAAAGGTATGCTGAAAGAAATACCATTTGTTATTTTATATACTTAATAATACAATATATGTAAAACGTATTAAAAAAACTGTTGTTAATTGGTTATTAGTTTTAACTATAACGAAAATAAAAAGCACATAATAATGATTTTTTTTCTTAAAATAGCTGGTAAACGAGCACACGTGATATCTGTTGTTAAATGATGCGCCTCCTGTTGACATTTATAGCACCAGAGAAGCCCTAAATATGTTGCTAACTTAAGGGATAAAAAGGAAGTAAGGAAAGGAATGGATGAAATTTGGCACCCAGAATGCCGATCATTTTGGAACACGTTGCCTAGCAACCAGCTAGCAACTGAGTGTGATCGATGAAAGTATCTTTGGGCCAACAAGTCAATTGACGGCTTATTGGAATTGGGTACAAATTTTTAATTATTATATTTACCTATGGCTTTAAAATATAAATTTGGTGATTTCTTCACCTTACGTAACTTTTACTTTAATCAGTGTTATTGCTTAACTCGCAAAAATATTTCCCCATCTAATTTATTTTCCGCAATACATATTTTATGCCAAACTAAAATTCTAAAAGATCCGTTGAAATTCGTACCGCCGCGAGCCGGCCGTCGCCTTTTATCAAAAGTAATCAGAAGTGGCAATTCCCATACAAAATATACTTTCGATTGTTTTGTTGTTTCTTTTTCTTTTTAATTTCTTCTTTCATTAACAACCCCAGTATTAAGGCGAGCAAAAAAAAAATATCGAGCCACGTCTGATTCTTTACGAGACAAACGAACGGCAATGTGTTCTTATATATCTTACTATGTATTAAGTGAAGTGGAGACTAGCTATAACCTGCTGACTACAGCTTGTATACGGGCAGTACTTTACTCTCACAGAATAAAGTATCTTATATATAATATGAACGTAAAGTAACTAATATAGCTGCACTTCAGTACGCCTTCCGTCATCTCTTATATTTTTTTTTAACTTGCCACGCAACGACGGCAACGAATGATTCCTCTGGTGTTGCAAATGTTCAAAGTCGATGGTGATCACTTAGCATCAGGTAGCCCGCCTGCCCGTTTGCCAGGAAATTTTTATAAAAAAAAATATAAACCCAAATGTTTGTTCCTTTCATGCAAAAACTATTAAACAGATTTTGTATAAATTACAATTATAGAGCTTATATGTATATCACAATATTATATATGGTACTTTTTGTCAACATAAAGTTGACTAAACTAGTACTTGACTAGTATATTATATGTAAATATATATTTAATAAATTGCCGTTGTAACTTTCTATAACACCTTTTTGACAAAAAATAAAGCAATCCCTATACAGACTCGACTTTGTCTTTTGACCTGTCTTACCTCAAGTTCTTGATTCGTTCCGAGTCAGCGATGGGTTCCAACTCGGGCACTCTACACCAGTGCTTGACGTCAGCGGCCATAAAGAGCTGCGCGTACGCATGAAAGCCGCACGGTATGACCGCGGGCAACAGGATGAAGTAGATTATAAGTTTCTGGTACTTCCCGAAAGTACCAACATCTTCAAGTATTGCATCGAAATCCATGCCTTATAGTCGTAACTAAAAATGATCTTTATTTTATTGTTTGCATTATTTGATATGGTTAAACGTACCTTTCTTAAGTTCTATTTTAATTGTGACACGTTAAATTAGACATATTTTTTTAAGTTGTTGTTCTATTTTTTTTTTATAAGAAAAATCATGCATTGTCAATAATAACTTTTTCTCTTGGATTTTTAAAACGTTTAAGGACGGTTATGCACTTGCATTGCGACTTACCAAAATGTCTAAGTTAAATCAACTTCGAAATATTTTTGATGATCACGTGGTCTGCATTGCACCGCATGGGCCGATCGACTGTTACAACAGACGAGCAACCTGCGTACTACACTTGGGACCCTAATGGGCTACCGGTTATATGTACAGTCGGATGAAAAACAATTGCCTTCAAAGCTAATCAATTTTTTTTAATAAATATTCATTGCCCTTTAAAATTTTAGCTCGTTTTATTACCGAGAGGGCGACCAGCAGTACCAGTGTGGTGTCGGTAGTTGGGTATATTTTGCTTAATTGTTATGATAATATACAGGGTCAGATTTGATCTGGTGGTGCTGGGGCGATTTGGTAATGGGGCTCCTTATTATTTTCTAAATTTTCCTTCAGTCAAGTACTTTCAAAACTTACCAGGAAACAAAATTATTTTTATAGACATATGTAGATATGGTTAAGTGCAATTATTCGAATACTTTTAAATTTTTTCACTGAAGAGCTTTTTTCACTAGTGAGCCCTTTCTTCGGGGAGCTGTAACCTCGGTCACCCATATATAAAAGGTTATAGAAAAAATATATGTATAAGAATTTCTTGGTACATGAAAGTCGTGATGAAAATAACGAAGTAAAAATTTTCTCGTACGAAATAAATTAATAGTTATAATAAGATAAAAGAAATTGTTTTAAAATATATGCATTACTGAGCTCCCTTTGATTCGGTTGTTAATTATAATTGATTAGAATTATTTTTTACAAGAAATACAATTTATATCTATATATTTTTTATATATTCGTTTTTACTTAGAATTTCCAATGTTAATCTATTATTTTTTTTATTGTAGAAGATTGACATCACCCAATATACATTATGGGATGCGCGTGTGCAATTATCTCATTCGTAGACCGCAGTCAGTCAATTCGATTAGTGATCTAATTGAAGCAGCGAAAGGACAACTCGTGACCGAAGAATCAAGGTCGCAGTTTATGAAATAGGTGACCCCATCCATCGAAGACTATGTAGGAATTGTTCAATAATATTCGAAATGAAAACGAGCATTGGAACGCCAGTGAAACGGGAAGAGACTGTAAAATACTGGCAAGGCTTTTGTCATGGTCGTTTTCAGCGTTTTGATTTGATTAACATTGCTGAATTGTGTGACTCATACAGTTTATTATTATTTCTTTATTTATAAGTGCTTATAAAATAAAATAAAATACATAAAAACTATAAGCTGAACAATAAATTTCATAATTACTAATTCATATTTCATAATTTCTTAATCAAATAAGAAAATAATACTGAACAATTAAAAAACTTTTATATACTTATATATTTTTAAATAATCATCGATTTTTGAAAGCATTCGTTATCCAGTTTTGTGTTTTTTTTTTCCATTATTTATAGTTATCGTACTTTATGTAATCTGTGATCGAATAATAAGTGCAGGTCAGAAACGAGTCGAGATCAGATATCAACTACATAATTAAATAATCAAGTAATAACTACCCATTAGATACTATACATTATAGTTTATTCATGTTAACGACAGTAGACTTTACTAATGTTTTAAGTTTCTTTATAATATATCAATAACATACTTCTATCCTTAAAGTAATTAGCCAGAAAAAGTAGGGAACAAAGTGAATCATATGTTACCTACTTTTTCGAACTGGCTAATTACTTTAAGGGTAGAATTACACTTGTAAGTTGTTAGGAATATATCATAAAAGTAAATAATACTTTATTTTGTCTATGGTAGCTCGTTGATCAGTTATTATATATCGGCAGTACGCACCCTCCCTCTCTCTAGGATAGATTGCTCGTCTTTACTTTCAGAAATGTATTCATAATTACAAATAAACTAGGGACTAGAACCCCGGAGATAACTTAAGTTTCACTCTCGTGACTGATATAAAACAACTCTGTAATCTTGTAATGTAGTTACGAAAGCTGTAAATGTTAAAAATAATTCAATGCCAGTAAATTGTTTCTGGTGTAACAACAAATAACTTATGTAAATATTTACGAATGTCTATAAGTAAGTGTACGTGTGTAAGTAATACTTATAATTAGCGCCTAATAATTTTTTTTTTTTTCATCAATATTCGAAATGACAGACAATCCTAAGGCATAATAATAAATTAGTCATCGAGGCAGGACTGTGTTTGATTGATTTTTATTCATTGAAACTTTTTCGTAGAAATTAATAAAACACATTATATAATAATATAATAATTTAAATGATTTTTTTTTATTTACAAAATTAAACACCACTCTGTTACACGTTATATTTTATGACACATTTTTCTAAACCATTCCGGATCATTCTTCGCCACGGACTCTGGGCGGCCATCTTTGTGCCGATAGTGGAACTCTGAGACGCCTCGTCCGGGGACGCCGTTGACTATGAACTTACAAAAGCGCTCCACCATACGCGCGTCCCAATCCTGAGAGACGTAGTGGATTGATTCATATTCCACCAAAACCTGTGGAATTGGTAATAAATAATCTATAATTACATGCCTGTTGTTGAATTCATAGTACTTCTTCTTTCTGCAGGAACACATCGAACTTACGCGATACGGGGAACCATATAAATACAAATGATAATTAAGTATAACCAGATTTTAATTTGATAAATTAAACAGTTATACGGAAAATACATAATGTGTAATGAATTCTTAAGTGATAATATTTTTCGTTAAGAATTGAATTAGAATTTTAATTCGAAGTTTGGAATTTTCAGAAGTTACACAAATATCTTGCCATTTTTTCCGAACATTATTTGGCAACTAATTATCCATCAACTCTGATTTGTAGATAATCATTTAGGTTAATTACTCTTTATACAATATCAATTTATCGTATATATTAAGGTATAGTCGTTTACTTCTAATACCTGTATAGTGTACTCCTCGTCTCCAGCTTGTATCCTGAAGGCGTAGTCGCGGGGCGCGGCGCCGCCCTCTCCGTGCTGGTACAGCTTTAGGTCCACCCACTTTACTGGCAAAACTTCACCATTGGGCAGGCCTACCACTCCTGCTTCCATACTAAAATAGATTGAATCTACTAATATTATAAATCCAATGCCAACCCGCAGTGAAACAGCGTGGTCAATTAAGCTATAAACCTTCCCCTTGATAGGAGAGGAGGCCTTTGCCTAGTAATGGGACATTTACAGGCTATTACTACACTTTTTAGTATTATGAAGAGGTAAAATTAGTTTTTATATCTTAAAGTTTTTATATAGGGGGTAATTTCTAAAACTACAGAACTGATTTGAAAAATTTATTTTTTCGTTAGATAGCCCGATAGATTTATTGACGAAGATTCTATAGGCCTGTAGAAGGTAATATAGGCTACGACTCACAGGAGTGCAGAAGTACCTAACCATAAAGGTGAATAAAACCGCGAGGGGCAGCTATCGTTTATAAAGTGACTAGTTTTTTTCGCGGCTTCGTGTCTGTTAATGTAGTTTATTGTACCGGTCCAAAGTCTAAAAATATTTTTTTTATCTGTCGGGCAGTGACGGAATTACCAGCAGGCTTAGTAAATTTATTTCTATCTATTTTTTATAAATAAATAAAATTCTAACAGAAATTGACTGATACCATATGGATAAGTCATTTCAAGAGTCAGCCTTAATCAATGTATGTGATTTGGAATATCAAAATTGCGAAAGATTGCGGGAGAAAAAGTATTTTTGTTCTCATAAAGTGATTAAAATTTTAACATTTATCAAGAGTATGTTCATATCGCACAAAATGTTAATCACGATAACTAGTATAAGTTAATAATTGACAGACGCGTTGGCGCAATGGTCACTGCAACTGACTAAAGCGCTAGCGGTCGTGGGTTCGATCCCCGCTCATGGCAAACGTGTGTATTGACCATACAGATGTTTGTCGTGGTCTGGGTGTTTGTGTTAGTGTTGTGTTTCCGGACCCCCGACACAAGGTAATGAGATCTTAATGGGGGCCGTTGAGTGTGATGCGTTTATTTATTTATTTATTTAATTCTGCAATTTTACCCGGTGGTAGTGCAGGGCTGGCAAATGACACCGACGCTAATGTTAGTGCCATCCTCCAGGAAGATGTGATGGAATGCATATCGATGCATTAGCGTCCAATCTCTTATTTGACCTTAAACAACACAGTATATTTTGATTTAAGCGTATACGGTAATCCAGGCAAAAAACAGGATTTTTCAAGAGTTATAGTGTTTACAAGGGGTAAGGGTCCTTAAAATTCACATAATTTATAAAATAAAACGCTGTTGTAAAATGCAATTCCATTAATAAGATCAAAAGATGATTTTATTTTCGTTTTTATGAATACTGAACTATAAGATACAATGTAATGTTGCGAAGTTAGCAAAATCATATGGCATGCTCGTGTCAGGAAACACCGCTGTTCCATATCATGAATTATATATCACGGGTGATTGTTACTATTCTATATCACCTGAATCATCTGCTCGCGTGCCATATATAATGTTTTTGTAGAAAATACAACCGACTTCAAACAGAACTATTGTTTGATACATAGACAAGCGATCGTAACAATCATTTGGTGTTAAAAATGCCCAGTTGTATAAACAATTAATACAATAAAATGGCCTCTGTTTAATTCCGAATATACGGAAAGACTAAATATAAACACAATTACAAAAACGGAGCGTACAATTTCATGTATGTACTCATAGACACACAATCGCAGCAATTAATTATTTGTTATTAATTATTGAAGAGTTCTGTTCTTTACCTCCTAAGACATTCATCAGATCCTAAAATACTCTTCCTTGAAAATATGAATTTAAATAGCAAAACCCTATCCAAATCGGATAAATCGGAACGTAAAGAACTTGCTTTTTTGAAGTCGGTTAAAAAAGCAATATGCCTTTCGATTGTACATTCGCTATACTAGAGGCGATATTGGTACCAATACAACTATGGGCTAATTTTAGCATTTTACAAAAAATATTTGTCATAACATTTTGGTATCTGCTTTGTGAGTTTTCTGTACCTCAGAGCTTAATGCCTTATAATGATTGTTATTCCTGATAATTAAACTATTAGACAATTACCTTAATCAATAATATATAATCAGCGAAGATCAGCTATCGCTTTGTGTATTAGGAGTATATAGTACTTATTAGTATTTTTATTGTCATTGAGAAGACAGACAAGCAGATTATGTTCTTAAGAAAAAATGGAACAATCTGTCTTATAAAATAACAACTATGGGATTTAATCATTATTTAATTAAATTTGTATAAGAATAATCATTGTTAAATGTATTTTTCATCGAAATTTGGTTTATTCAGATTTAATAGTTAATTTTTTTATGATTAAATGGGATCTTACCGAAACTGTGGTCTCTGAACGAGGGCAGCGTGTATTCAAATGTTTCATTGTCAATCTTGAATTTGCATTTCATTGAGCCAAACTGTTCGTAATGAGATTGATGCGCCCTATTTAGAATAAAAAATACTTAATGAATAGTATCAGATATATATTTGTAAATTGTGTGTTCATTATTTAATGACTTTAATTTATAAACCACTAATTAGTAATACTGTTTCGAGCAGAACAAAAGCAGTGTATATAAGTAAGTCATTCTCATGTAGTTTAAACAAATGGTGCTCTCGACTTCATCTACATTGGTTTTATTTACTACTATTTTCATTATTATAATTATTTTCTCCCATTATCAACAGTATTCGTTCTTAGATTCTACATTATCTGTGTACTAAATTTCATTCAAATCCGTTCAGTACTTTACTGTACGAATTCATTCATTGTTCTATCGCATTTATAATATAAGTAAGGATTAATAAGGTTTAGACTAATACATTTTGATAATTGCAGAACTAAAGAAATAATTACTGACTTATGTTAACACTTTTATATTTTTTATCCATACTTAATTTTAAGTTTTATTTTAACGATGCGTTAAATGAAAAAAATGTTCTTTACGTTTTAAGCCCTTCAAAGTATTTCCTGCTCCACTTTTCTTTGGCGATGGACCGGATGACGGCGGGCGGGTGCAGGTCACAATCGTAGTCAAAATATTTGCTAGTTGCGTTCCATTCGCCGTTGAATTCGACGTCTACTATCTTGCTCGGGTCATTTTGATACCTGTAAGATATTCAAATCTATTTAGTTTTAACCGATTACCAAAACGGAGAAGGTTTACGCAGACTATTTTTATTTATAAACATCTTCTTTACTTTAGAAATTCGTCACTTACGAATCTATTTTCAAAATAGTTTAGTATTTTTTAATAGAAAATGTTCTTGTTCTTGGGTGAGAGCATATAAGATATTAGTTTTAAAAGATTAGGCAAGATCATGTTGGCAAAATGATGTCCATATTTCGGTGATTGAGAAATCTTTTGAAGTATACTTTTGTATCCCCTAAAAATTAGTACTCATCGTTGCCGAAACAAGTATGATGGTTGCCCCGCTTCTACGACGTAGCATGCTGTTATTTAGCCTAAAGGTTTTTTTTTATATATAAAAATAGCTGGCAAACAGTCAGACGGTACATCTGGTGTCTGGAGAAAGGTGCAGGTTGAGTCAGGCTTAATACAAACAGTAGTCAGTAGGCTACACCTAGGCTTTTAATTAATAAAACAATTATATTGGTAAATTAAGGTAAACGTTTGAAAAGTGGGCACACATATTCTTCGACATAATAAAAGAGGGGGTAATTCCGTCTGCCAAGTGCAACTCGCAATTACAGGCGCTACAGTATAATTTGTAGGTTTGATATTGTACAATTTAGTTTACAAACAGTACACACCACATTGGGCCTCTATAAGATACAGTCCACTTTTTCATTGGTTCCACGGGAGTTATCATTATTCCTTCAGCTCCAAATTCATCAATTTGTGCTCCGAATAACACGGTATCTGGTATTTTCTTGCTGCAGAGGAGACCCTTACCCGGCAACTAAAATTATGTTTTTTTTAGGAAGTAATAAAAGCATTCATTAGGCTATAACTGTCTGAAAGGTGAAGTTGGAACGAAAGTGATAATTTAAGATCGCAAAACACCAGACACGGTATCGTTTTATACTGAAAAATTATCTAAAAATTAAAGTAAAAAAGACATTTATATAACAAGCTTTTATTGCAACGCGCTAAAAATAATAAAATAAACTTTACCTTTAAAAGTTTTACGATCTATTTATAACTTCATAACACAATTTATATGATATAAAAGCTTGATGCGAGATTTAAGTGTTCGTATTTACTTGGTTTGAAAATTTTAAAGTGAAAATCCAACTGATCAAGTTATTTAACTTACTTGTTTATCTACACAGACAAATCTAAGTTAAATACGGGGTATTAAATATACAACTCATATGAAAGTTATTATCACTACTTCTCGGGACAATTTTATTGCAATAAAAAAAAAACAATTTTTAAGTAAACCAATTATATCAAAAAAACATATAAACATTTTTTGTACCTTATTTTAACGTTAGTAACAAGTTATTTTTCATACAATATACTTAAGTATTAAATTATGTTTATTAAGCCCGTAATTAGCCTCGATTATAAAATTTCGGCGTCCTCATTCTATTGATCAAATCAATCATAATCTTACGTCACTGTCCGTCCCAATCCATTTATAATATTATATGATTAATTGTACAGTGCACGCACGTTAGAATTTTTCGTGCGTGTTTTTTTATCTATGTACAATTAAGTAGATTTGTATATTATTTAAGACTAGCTGTGCCCGCGACTTCGTTCGCGTGGATTACAGAATGCTTGCTATGTCTCCTGCAAATCAAGGTTACAATAGTCTGCGGTGCTGCTCAAGAAAGAAGCTTTTTACTTTGGATCTGGGAACTTTCTGGTTATTTTTATAAAGATACTAACTCAGATTTGGTATTCCTCCACGGTTTTCGCCATAAATGTTGAAGAAAAGTTGTTTTGTGCTAGTCTTTAAAATTTTGACTGCAAAACAGTAAGTTCCCACCGAAGTTCTTCTTGTATTATATATCGGGTGATTTTTTTTACTGGGCTTGATAGGCCAAATCCGGAACTATAAGGAATCGCGAAAGATACTTAAAGGAGTTTCGTGTCAAATTTTGAAAAATCTAAAACTGCATCATAAATTTTTTTGATTTCATGATTCTCCTGGCCAGGAATAGAACCCACTAATTTTGAAAAAAAAAATGAATTCTCTATTATTGCACCACCAATAAACTTGTAAAGATCAACTTTTGGAAAGTGATAGAAAGCGACAAATTAAAGGAAAAGATTTTTTTTTACAAAATAACATTAAATATATACACTAATTAGAAGTTAAGTATTCGATTCTACATAGACAATCAAATATGTGGGTTAAATCATAGGTTCCCGTAGGTTTAGAAAAAAAATCTGCATTACTTCGAAAGATTTGTTTATAAATTGCATCAAAATGCTAGTCACCTACTAAAGCAAGGAAGACTGTGAACAATACAATCGAAAATATGTATATAAAATGAATAACTCACAGTAACTTCTTTTATGTTTGTCTATTTTTTCTATGTGAGTTATACAAAGTTGTTAGAATGTGACGTTTGTTTTGGAACCCGTCACCTACTCCGTTACCTAGGTAGGTTTAGATAATTCTTAAAAAGATGAAGCAATTTATTGAAAATCTACATTTCACTGGACTCGGCTATTGTCCTCACCCGCTATTAGCGTTACAACATCCCGTTATAATTTTAAAATTTCACTTTTACGTATAATCGTTTTTTTTAAAGAAATACTAAAGATTTAATTAATGTAAGAATTTGATAGAATTTTGCAAAAAATAGCCTTTTCTTTTTGTTGCAGTTAACTGTATACTATTACCTCCCTGAAGTTGATCCTTATAATATATGACAGTATTAAATGGTGCAATACTACAGAATGTTATTTTTTTGAAAAATAAACGTGTTCGTTTCTGGCTAGGAAAACATATTAAAAAAAAAACTAATGATGCAGTTTTAGTTTTTATCAAAATCGGCTTAGTGTCTTTAATTATTTTTTACTATTGCTTCTAGTTTCGGATTTGTTCTATCATATCCAGTAAGAAAATTAACCAGTAAATTTATTATTTTTTAAAATTATTATTATTATTATTTATTAACTTTCCTATTTTAATCAAATATTATTCACTATTTCATTAGTTTCAATTTTGTTCCTTATAAAATTGGCTTTCTGCTAGTAAAAATTTCGTCAAAATCAGCCCAGCTGTTTCAGATATTAGCCGAAACAAATTTAGGGACAGATATACAGACAAAAATTTTAAAATATGAAAGTATAAGGTATTTAAAATTACAAACAGACACATCAATTTTATTTACTTGTATAGATAGACCTTCCCTTCTTAAATCTGAAATTGTTCACTATTTTATTGGTTTCTCCAATATTTTGTTATCGCGTAATTCTCTTTTTTAATTATTGATTTAAATAAACATATTTTTAATAAAAGTAGCCTAAGTTAATCCTTATAATATAAGCTATAGGGGCTGCTGTAATGTTTTTAAGAACTTCTTAGACTTAGTGATATTTTGTGATTTTTTTCTTCCATTTCCACTCCCTTCTCTGGGCCTCACGTGATTAATGGACGTCCTCTATCTGAGAGTGAAAGTCTCATCAAATTTGATTCAGCTGTTTCAGAGATTAGTCGTAAGAAACATACTGACAGTACTTGATATAAGTACTTTCATGCATTTGTGTGTGTGAAAGTGAAAACCACAAAATAATGTTCGACGTGACCCCATAAATAGACCTATCTTTTTTAGCTGGCACAAACGCACAGATAAATAGACAAACAGACAAAAATTCTAACAGATCCCCAATATTTTTTTTTTCATATATCTTGCATGTACAGACAGCGACCCGTTAGAATTTTTTTTCATATTTATAGAATAAAAAAAACTAAAATAGAAGTAAGCCCAAGTCACTCATTATAACGTTTACTAACTGCGAGTAAAAGTACCATCAAAACTGGTTCAGCCGTTTCAGAGATTCGTCGGAACAAATAGATAGACAGGCTGACACAAACATTTTAAAAATGTATTTTTTGATGTAAGTACTGTATATACTATCATGCATTTAGTGATAAGCAGAAAAAAATGTTCAAGGTGATTCGTTAAATTGACATAACTTTTTTATTTATGGACCGATTGACATAAAACAAACCCTAAATGTTAAGTTAAGCTTAGTACAATTGCTAACTGCAAGTAAAAGTACCATCAAAATCAGTTCAGCCGTTTTAGAGATTAGTCGGAACAAACAGATAGACAGACAGACTGACAGACAAAAAATTAAAAATGTATTTTTTGATGCAAGTACTGTATATACTTTCATGCATTTAGTGATAGGCACAAAAAAATGTTCAACGTAATTCTTTAAATTGACATAACTTTTTTATTTATGGACCGATTGACATAAAACAAACCCTAAATGTTAAGTGAAGCTTACTACAATATATTAGTGAAAACCGCATCTAAATCGGCTAAGCCGTTTCTGAGATTAGCGTGCACAAACGCACAGATAAACAGACAAACAGACAAACAGACAAACAGACAAACAGACAAACAGATAAGAATTCTAAAAATCATTGTTTTGGGTTCTATTGCGTTAGTAAAGGCCCCCAAGAAGATTTTTTTTCATATATCTTCCATGTACAGACAGCGACCCGCTAGAATTTTATTATTAGTATAGATAAGCATTAATTATGTTAAAACAAATCGATCTACCTCATTTTTATTAAAATCACTTAAACATAAAACTACTTTAAAAATAGTTATGTAATATGTAATATTATCATTGTTGGCGAAGTTGGTCACTACGATTCGATCTCTATTAATGGTAAATATTTGTAGAGGCCATATGGATGTTAATAAAATATACCGTGTCAACTAATTTCAAAGGAGTATCGATCGAGTTTTTGCTGGTTCTCCTCGGTAGGATTAAATTCCGAAGTTGTAGTAGTTTATAACTAAGAAACTAATTTATAAATCGACGTTTCGAAAGCGATTTAAAAGCCTTCTTGAATAAGTATATTTTGAAATTGAATTTGTTGTGCCTGGGTGTTTGAGTTCTAAACATGTTGAGTGTAAAGCGTTTATTGCATGCCTTAGCGTTAGGAATTTCACGCTAAGGCGTGCAATATACATACGTTCTTATTTATTAAGTTGTGCTTTCGCCTATTTTTGAAATAAACGGTGTTGCCAACTCCCAAAAATGTTTCAATATATCAATTTTATTTTTTGTTTTTTCTTTTTTGATAGTCTCGACTTTAAAATCATATATTTTTATACATGATTTTCTTTATATATTGAGACTCATTTTGTATAATATCCAAAAGATCCTGAAAATATTGATAAACTCCCTAAATATCCAACCATTTACCCCTTAATTTGGTCGAAAACCATTAACATACATAACCATTAGGAATGTTATTAAGTACAAGTGGTAAAAAAAATGTGCAATTACCCCGATATAAAACAGTCCGTTGCACATCCCTAGCGGTCGTCGCTCACAGCCTGATATCACGTACACGCCCTTATCACCTCTTTCTTTGATCGCTGATATGAAGAAGACCGCGTCAAATGCCTAAAAAGAAAGTAGTATTAATAACGTTATTTTACCGCCGCACAGTGGCGAATTTTTTGAAAATGTTGGTCAAAATTTTTAAATGTCATAAATTTGTTGTTTGTTTAAAAAAACGTCGATCTCAACAGATTATTATGATAACCCGATGTCCGCTAGCACCGCTGAGATTTGAAGTGTTTAATTTGTGTTCAAATTCATCGTGCTCGGTGGTCTCGTGGTCCCGGTGGAGCAGAGGTGGATTAAGTTCACAACTTTCTCCTTAATAGAAGATGAGGCCTTTGCCCAGCATTTGAACATTTATAGCCTATAAATAGTTATTACTAAGTTATTTACTTTTCTGTACCTAGTATTGTATTTAGTAAAAAGCTAATATTTTACAGCATACATACAAAATAATACTAGAATATTATATTGTATACTTTGAACCATTATAGTTTACGTGACAGAATTGATTACCTACAATGATTATCTTTCCATAAGTGTTTACGTTATAGTATGCGATAAAAAACGATTAAGTTTATGGGCCAAAATGATTCTCACAATTAAATTAAATTAGCAATTATTGAGCATACCTGGATTGCATTGGAAACTTTTAAATTAATTTAAAAAAATTGAAAAACTCCATTAAATTAGTAAAATTTATAAGAACATTTTTTACACAATTTGGAAAACATCGTAAAAAAATTTTAACTGCACTCCAATGATGCGTCAAATGCTACAGTTTAAAATAACCACTAGCAATTCATTGTATCGACTAATTTTTAAAATGAATTATGACTAACTTTTGGTAAAATTCGTCAGTGTGTGCCGGGTTCAATTATTTTTTCTAATAGCCTTTCTGGGAAATAAAGACCTAAATATATAAATTCAAATTATTATTTAAGAACCATTATTTTTAGTAAAATTTCGTTTAGTATTTACTATTTATCTAGAAGTTACAATATCATGATGACGTTGTCTTGTTATTGTTCCAGTAAGTGACATAAGATACCGCGGTAGGTCATTGATCTAAATCTAACCTAACCTAACCTAACATTATGATATAATATGTATGTTTAATTATAATATTTGTATATTCATTTGTTGTTGATAGAAACTAAATAAGAAATCATTCTAAGAAGTTTTTTACCTATTGTTAAAAAATGTGTAGGTAATTAAATATATAGACGATTACAAAATTGTGTCACGACACGGTATGACGTCGTGAATCGCAACGACGTCGCGTCGTGACACGTCATGACGCCGTCGACGTAGTATCGTGATGCGTTATGAAATCGTAAAACGCTACGACGTGGCGTCGTGACATGTTATTATACCATGAAACGCTACGAAAATAAATTTAAGATGTATTGATCTCGTTATTGCTAACATACATAATTATCGCCTAGTTATCCTATAATAATTTACTTACTTTCGCATGGTCGCTGAGGTGTTGCGCTCTGTCCATTTCCGCAGGATTTGCTATAGCTTTGACCCCTTGGCCGGCTCGACCGTCCCTACCGGCACCATGGTTCTTTTTCGAGTACTGTCAAAGTCCAAAATGTAAATCAAACTATGTAGGTATATATGTATATATATGTATAAGTAGGCTTTAACAAGCAGTAACTTTTGACGCACGTTTTGCGCACGCACGCCTGTGTCTATACATATATCTAATAGCTATCCCTTGCGGTTTTACTCGCGTTTATGAATACTGCTTCGCACCTATGAGTTTTAGCGTGATGTAATATAGCCTATATCCTTCCTCAATGAATAAACTATCTACACAAAAAGAATTTTTCAATTCTGAACCAGTAGTTCCTGATATTAGCGCGTTCAAACAAACAAACAAAAAACAAACTCGTCACCTTAATAATGTTAGTATAGATGCATCATCGGATCCTCCTAACCGAGTGTAATATATTGAAATCGTTAAAATAAAACAAATGAGCATCAACTCGATGGGATTGCTAGAAGAATGTCATCCCTGAGCGCTATAATGTGGGGGTTTTCAATAATTTGGGGCGTGGGGCGTTCCAGCGTCGTGTGTATAGACACTTTTTTGTCAAAGCCGGAAACGCACCCGCAACGTACTTGATGTTGCGGATGTCCGAGCGATAGTGACCACTTAACATCAGGTGATTCCATTTGCTCGTTTTCCCCTTTTTTATATAAAATAAAGAACAGGTCTCTTAATCACTTCCTGGTTCCATCACAATATCAACTCGAACCCAATCATCGTAATGTCTCAGTATTACATTAATTTACAAAGCCACAAAAGTTACGAGTTATTTGTATTAACTTATTAGTATACTAGTAGACTTATTTACGAACATAGTTACAAAAGAAATATATACATAACTATTAAAAAAGTTGGAACCAATAATAAAAGCAAAATGCTTTTTTTATATTAGGATAATAATTTAAAATTATGTAAATATGTATTTACTAAAAGAGAACTTTGACCTTTGCTTTGCGTAATCACATAGTAACAAGTGTTAATCTTTTAATAGTTAACGATAATAACATACGCGTATATCGATAATGGGATTTTACATTCATAAAGAATACTGATAAAGTATATAATAGATATGTTTTGATCGATAATATATTAGATCTTAAACATAGACCGTAAAGTTTTAGTTATTTTTTTTCTAGCTGACACGGCTAAAGCGGCTACAAATGGTTTGAGTTTATGGAGGGCTGAGATGTCGCATCCGTTTGTGTGCCCTTTGATGACTATTTTTTTTCGCAAATGTGCACTTAGGCTATAAGTAAAAACACCATTTACATAGTTATATTTTCTTGGTTGGTCTTATATATATTTCTACAAGTTTGTACGGAACCCTCGGTGCGCGAATTATATTTTTTCTAAATTATTATTCGTAATTGGACACTGATAAGCAATACTGTGTCAAGCCACACGAACTTCATTTTGAGAAAATGGCGTCTAAAGATATCAAAACTATTCTTAATACATTTGTTTGAATAAGTATTTATCCTTATTTTCTTTTCTTTTTTGATAAAAGGTATAATGTTGTAAAAGCAGGTTGATATATTTAATATATTATCTAATACAATGTTTTTTTAAATATATGAGATTATTGTATAAATTACAAAATTTGAACGACCTTGAAATTTGAAATAATGAATTAAGAATCTTTTTTAGGGTTCCGTACCTTAAAAGGAAAAACGGAACCCTTATAGGATCACTTTGTTGTCCGTCTGTCTGTCTGTCTGTCTGTCTGTCTGTCTGTCTGTCTGTCTGTCTGTCTGTCTGTCGGGATGTCAACCCTTTTTTCTCAGAAATGCATGGACGTATCATGTTGAAATTAATATCATATACTCAAGTCTACGATGACATGCGGCCGTGAAAATATTAAAGTTCTAAGTCAACGCAATCAAAAGATAATGGAAAATATGTCGTATATTTTGACCATTTTAGCGTTTTCGCAAGGGAATCAAAACCTATAGGGTACTTCCCTTTGACCTAGCACGATGAAATTTGGCAAGAAGTAAGATCTTATGGTACAAACAAAGGAAAAAATCTGGAAACTGTAAATTTTTGTATGTATGTTTGTCTGTTTGTAAGTTTGTCTTTCAACCTTTTTCTCAGAAACGCGTGAAGGTAACAAAATTTTATCAACGTCAAGTACTCAGAGTTGTAATTACTAAGAGCTGTGAAAAAATCAAACTTCTAAGTTAACGCAATCAAAAGATACGGTCATTTATATCACATATTTTAAGTATGATAGCGTTTTTAACGTTTTCGCAAGGGAATCAAAACCTATAGGGTACTTCCCATTGACCAAGCATTATGAAATTTGGCCAGGAGCAAGGTCCTTTAGTATACATAAAGGAAAAAATCCGAAAACTGTAAATTTCTGTTCGTGTGTCTGTCAGTCTGTACGTCTGTCTTTCAACCTTTTTCTCAGGAACGCGTAAATGTATCAAGTTGTAAATTGATCAAGCGGAAAATATATTAATCTTAGAATTAAAATTATATGTACTTGTAACAAATTAACATAGAAGTTGACCATGGTCAAAAAAACAATTTTACAAACACTGAGAAGAAATTTGTATCAATACGAAAACATTAAAAAGCAGCAAACCTTTATAAACAACGCAATGCAATCTATATATCGCAGCTAACAAAATGATAGCGCGATGCAGCGTACAGCAAATGCCATCTATTACAACATTATGACATTAACTGTGATATAATTCTGCTCGATTAATAAAAATTTTTATTTTAATTATTATTTAAACGCGCTAAAAGTTATAAAATAAACTTTTCATTTAAAAGTTTTATCGTCGATTTATAACGTCGTTACGTAATTAACATTCAATATAAGAGCTTCACGCGATTTGATTTAAGTACTCGTATTGACTTAGTACGAAATTTTTAAAATTAAATTCAAACAGATCGAGTTATTTAATTTACTTCTTTATCTACACATATAAGTCTTCTGGTTATTAGTAATATAATTAGTTATTTATAAATAAACAATTAGTTTTGTTCGAATTAAGGACTAATTATTTTCGTCTTGGCAACACTAATATATATTGAGATTTTGATTGATAATGTAAATCTAAATATTTTACGAACGTAGTGCAGGGGTAGTGGAGTGTAGTAGAATATAAATAAAAATAAAACGAGAATAAAATATAATATAATTATGTTGTTAATGTCAAAGTCAACAAGTTAGTTCATTGAAATTGGCAAGAGATGGCGCTGAGTGTATCCTGAATCGCGCTATAACTTTGCTTTTTTGAAAGTATAAGGTGTATTAGTACTTAAAATAAAATTTTGTGTTTCCATGGATTGCATCCATGATCGTGTTTTAAATGAAAGTGCTCCTAAGTAGTTTCAAAATAGTTTTTGGGACATGATCCATATTTACATAATATTTGATTATATTTAAGCGACTTCTAAAAAGGAGTGTTTTCAATTCGACCTTGTATTTAATTTTTTTTTGTTTGTTCGCCGATTACGCCGCCATTTGGGTACCGATTTTCAAATTTTTTTTTTGTTGGAAAAGGTATACTTCCAAGGTGGTCCCATTGTCTTCAGGTCAGGATCAGATGATGGGATCCTGGAGAAATTGAGGGAACTCCTCAAATATTATAGGCAAGCGTATACCGATTTAGGTATTTTTGATAGTAACTTATGTTGGAACTGATGATGAAGACCACAAATGGCGTAGATGGGTTAGTCTTATATAGATTTCTATAAGTTTGTACGGAACCCTCGGTGCGCGAGTCCTACTCGCACTTGACCAGTTTTTCCGTACTTATTTACTTTATATGACTTTATTTTTTATTGAATAATGTTAAATAGGTAATGCAGTATCAAAATACATCCATATCTTCGAATTTGACTTTTCGTGGGTTGACATATTATTGCTTATCAGCATCCGATTAATGATTCGTTTTATATAACTTATATATGATACACATAAGTTATAACAGAGCTGTACAGCACAATTAAAGAAAATTGTCTTATTTAAAACTAGCTCCTCGCGGTTTCCCTCGCGGTCATTGTTACTGCTTCGCTACTATATGTCGTAGCGTGATGTAATATAGCTTATAACCTTTCTAAATAAACGAGCTAAGTAACGAAATAAGAATGTTCTAAACGGTCCAGTAATTTCGTAGTCTATTCAATGCAAACAAACAATCAAATCTTTCTTCTTTACAATATTAATGTAGATTGCAGAAGTTAGAACTTATTTCTAACTTCTGCAATATCTATTAAAATTAAAATAAGCATCTATTATGCAAGACCGTCTTTAATATATCGGAGGCCTCGGGTCGATTAGTGTAATGACTTTGACAGAGGACTATTTTGTAAAATAGGCAAAATTATAAATTTATTCAAATATTTTAAAGAGTATCGAGTTTCTAGCCGGTTCTTCTCGGTAGAATCTACATTCCGAACCCGTGGTAGCTTTTCTTTAATGTAAATACTTGTTTTGTAACTTTTGTATTGACCATTCCAAAGTGCAACTTGAATAAAGTATATTTCGATTGTGACTTTTCATTATTTTTTTCAAATCGGCATTTTAAATTCTGAAGTGACTTTTCCTTCTTTTCTGACACAGTGATTTGATAGATAATTACGTATATCGTCTTTAATCTTTTGGAGGCGCTGAACAGATAAGAATGATAGCTTAAAAAAATACTATTTTGGTAAAATAGACAAAACTCTGAATTTATTTAGCTGTTACTTTTATTTATTTTCTGTCACAGGGAATTGATAGCTACATATATCGTCAGTAAAGTTAAGTTATCGTCAGTTAGTTAACACTGCGTAAGACAAAATAAGCAACTTAAAACGAGATTCAAAAAATTGCATAACTTTTCATAGTCGCCATTTTTAATCAATAATATATAATTTGAATAATATATTTTTTGTTTTGTGTAATTAAATTAGATTTATTATTTATTCATAACGGTGTCTGTGTAAAATTATTAAGTTGTTTCGTTCTACTTGAAAGCAGCTAATTTTGCGTTTCACACAGTTAAAACTTCACTGACGATATAAAATATTCATAAAAAGTCTATATAGATTGAAGAGAGATAAAATTATCAATTAGTTCGATCGCTCAGTCCTAAGCACTTGCACAGACCACCTAGTAGGAAAGAGAGACCAGCGTCTATGTAAAAATTAAAGGTTTTATCTAGAAAGATTATATGACCTATGCGAAAATAATTTTAAGCTGTCATTTTTATGAAAACATTAACTTTGAGGTATATTACTTAATTTTTCCTATTAGAGTGAAAAATAATCGACAAAATGGCGTATCAGGCATTAATTTTGATAGAGTATTAAGAGAGATATTTTACACCGATAAAACACCTGTGAAAAATAATCTTAAAAGATCACTGAGCGAACCGGCTTACAATTTTATGACTCTATATATCTGAGTAATCGTACATAATAGGATACATTAAGGTCACTTCTTATTTAGTTAGCAGGTATTATTTAAAATTAGTTAGCTAATATATTATTAGTACATACTCAGTGTAAACTTCGATTATAACTTACATAAATTTAATATAACAGCATTATTTTCTAACTACATTAGTCTATATAACTTACCTTTCTATAATAATAAAGGCAGGAAAACACAACATATTTTAAATAATACCATTTCCCTGGCACAGAGTATATCCCGAAGATCGCATCTGGGTCTTTCTTTCTCAGGAAAAACACAAGTAAAACTATGAAAGTCAACGCAGTTATCAAACAATATACCATTGTGTTAAGTTAATGTATGCGATCGTTAATTATGACTGAGGACACCAACTGACTGAGGAGACACCTACTGATAAGTGCATGACGTTTGTCCAGTGATAAAGTGAATTTATGGGTATTATTCATACACGGTCAGATTTATATTTATTTCTTATCTACTTATTCACTTCTTGCTGTACGCCCGTGCCTGGCTGTGCTCGACGTCTTTTAATATAACGTATAACTGACAGCGCCGTAACTATACCATCTGGGGCCCGTGGCTAATTATTTGGATAGGCCTTTCAGTAAAAATCGCCACGTTATAACTTAATTTTAATTAACCACTTAAAAGTATTAATAATATTATATATAGTTATATATCTGATATGTGTTATTTTCAAGAGCTAAGTTTATACATAATTACAATGAAAAATTTATGTTTAATAAGATTTTTAAAAATAAAATACTACTCTTAGTGACCGAAGGGCTGGCGGCTACCTTGGCCAGCATATCAGTCTGGCCATACAAAGAGGTAATGCTGCCAGTGTTTTCGGCACCTTGCCTCACTGTGACATCGATAGTTACTTAGGTTTAATATAGTTATTTTTAATTTCTCTTTCTTTTTATTTTTAATAGAATTATTTGTATCAATAGTATTAACTCTTAGTCCCAAATTAAATTTCAATCGATTTATTGAACTGATGTTTTAGACGTGAATGCGTTACAAATAAAGTTATTTTTGCGTTTACTTTTGCATTTATAATAAAAATAATGAAGTACGGATAAACAACACCTAGTTATGGGAACAGTATCATTTTAGATTTTTTTTAATGAAAATGAATACATAAACAAATAAAAATTTATTACGTACAACTTATCGCTAATAATATACTAGAGTTTACTATTTTGTAAACAAGTACTTAATAAATTATCTTCATATAACTATCTATAGCATTTGCTATATTTTTAGTATTTACTAGCGTTCCGTTCGGAACTTCGCTTGCGTAATATTCACTTAGATATATCGCTCCATCTCATTGCATTTCCACAAGGGACAATGAATATAAAATATGTATTTTTCGGGATTAAAAGTTGCCTATGTTCTTTATGAGTCGTGGTGGCCTAGTGATTAGGACACGATGATCGCGGGCAAGCCTCGGATAGTGCCGCTTAGTTATAAAGTGTTAAATTTGTGTTAATACAATTTCCATGATCCCAAAATTATCTCGTGCTCGGCGGTAAAGGAAAACATTGCGAGGTGAAATTCGGACGCATGTTTATCCACTAATCACCAATCCGCAGCAGAGCAGCGTGTTGGATTAAGCTCTAAATCTTCTTTCTAATTGGAGAAGAGGCCTTGCAAAGCAATGGTACAGATTATTAAATCAAAATCAAAAATGAAAAAAATTCTTTATTCAAGGAGGCTCTTACGAGCACTTTTGAAACGTCATACATGAAAATAACAAAAAAAAATATTACATACATAAATAATGAAGCTACCACCGGTTCGGAACGCAGATTCTACAGAGAAGAACCGGCAAGAAACTTGATAGTTACTCTTTAAAATATTGTAAATACAACACAGTTTATGATATTACTTAACTTTATGCCTGTTTAAAGGATTAAAACTACATCCTCGTCCCATTTTATCCCAATCGGTCCACTAGATTTTCTATTTATTCTTTACAAACATACATTTATATAAAAATACAAAATTTTTCCTTATTATAATATTTGTGTATGTGTTTCTGACGGTTCGCAGAGATGATATCATAAACATTATTATGAAATGTAATTTAACATATCTTATTAGCGTTGACGATATGTGTTATCTAAAGACCGCAGCTGTTATACCGATCGCCATCATTACCTGTCATGTATATATAAAAAAAGAGAAACATAACTATTTAAAAATCGTAATAATTAGTTTATAATAAAGTCGGAATGATGGCAAGAATAATAAACGCATCACACTCAACGGCACCCATTAAGATCTTGTGACCTTGTGTCGGGGATTCAGAAACACAAAACTAACACAAACACTCAGACCACGTCGAACATCCGTATGGCCAATACAGACATTTGTCGTAAGCGGGGATCGAACCCGCGACCGTTAGCGCTACAGTTGCAGTGACCACTTCGCCAACGTGTCTGTCGATTTATGCTAGCAGCGTTTCCTCTTTGAATTGCAATTCCGAGTTTTTATCTCTGGGGTTCTAGTCACTAGTTTACATGTAATTATGAATATATTTGTGAGAGTAAAGACGAGCGATCTATTCTAGAGAGCTAGAGAGAGGGACGGTGCGTACTGCCGATATATAATAACTGATCAAGGAGCTACCATAGACAAAATACAGTATTATTAATTTTTTATGATATATTCCTAACAAGATTCTGTGACAAAAATGCGCCATCTTGTAACCAGTGGAGGCAATAACTACTGATACTAATATTTTTATACTACTACTATTGTTTTATTATTTACACTAATATTTGATGAAAGATTTGCTTGTTTGTTTCTTTGCATTGAATAGGCTCCGAAACTGCTAGACCGATTTGAAAAATTCTTTTTGTGTTGGTTACGTCTACGACACGCAGAAGCTAAGGAGTAGCCGTAGGAGAATGAAACCGCGAAACGTAGGTATACCTAAAGAAAATATACATTCTTGTTAGAATGTTGATAAACAATGCTAAGCAAAGTAGACTTTTATAACTAAAGTTACATAACATATCAGTTAATCATGACCATTATGATCGGAAAAATACTATTCTGGTTTTTCATAACATATTTACTTATCAGGGACTTTTATGTTATTAATATATTAACACATTAATAAGTATTATTAACATATTCACTACCACTACGATTTTTATATATTACATACTGATTGTTTGAACACAACATCCATGGCATTAGATTTATAATTTTTATGAACACAGCGTTGATATTCACAGTATTGTTGTTGTATAAAATACATTTTGAAGGACACACACGTCGTGTCGGTGGAATTGAATCTGTTAATATATAGCTTTTTTCCACTTGAATGTAGATTATGTTACGCCTGATGATCAACATGGAGACATTTTTCTATTGCTCGCAAACAATACTTTTTTTGATAAAAGGTTCTCGGCGACCTTTTGCTGTACCTATAATAATATATATGCAAAATTTCATGATTAATGATACAGTAATTGAGGAGTGAAATCGTAGCAAATAAATACGTTTACAATAGTTAGAATGTATGTGACTTCTTTTCAAAATATAACAGGCATTATGAATAATGCCCTTATTTATCGATTTGCACGTAACAAACCTACACATAGACACACGAAATTTTTTACACTTGACGCTTGTAAGCTCCCAAAATTATAGCGCTTTGGGAAAACTTCAGGAAGATCATTCCACAGCCTGCACGTACGCGGGAAATAAGATCGTGTAGTCCGCTCATTGGATACCGACCATGCATGAAGAGTGCGATGGCAAAAGCGAGACGATGGCACCATGTCAAAAAGTTCATCAGAACAAAGAAAACAGAAAGTTATAAAAATTAAGTTTATATAAAAATCTTTTTTTTAATTTACGCAATTACCACACTTGAGAAAAAATCATTTGACTACTGTAGACTATTCTTGTCTACTTTTTGTAATGTATGAGAACTCAACAAAATTCGCCAAGCGTGAATCTGGTATGAGTGAAAAGAAATTGTCGATTTGCAGAAAAACTCTACACAGCTCGGTTATTGTAATTTTTCTTTTAATCTTTTCGTTATATCATTACTTCTTATTGCTGAAAATAACTTAGGAGGTTATGAGAAATAAACGTTAGTATAGCCATCTCATGCTCTGTATAGTAAGAAATGAATAGAAACCTACACGTTAACTCCTAATCCGTTTGAATAACGTAATCTTGTGTAAACCGAAAACGTTATCTACCTCCCGTGTGATAAGGATTAATCAATGTTTGACTTTCATAAAATGCTGTTATTTATATAAAAATATTATGTAATATGTCTAAATATTTTATTTGTGATCGATGGACGATATATCCCATAAAAAATAGACGAAACTTTCTAGACGAATAGTAATTTTACTAATAGTTGATACTTTAATGCCAAAATATAAAGAACATTAAGAGGATATGAAAGTACATATCAAAATCAAAATAAAAAAATAGTTTCAAGTAGGCTTTTAAAAGTATTTTTGAATCGTCAAAACAAATAAAAGTTACTTAAATTAAGAAAAAACTACCAACGGTTCGGAATGTAGATTCTATCAAGAAGAACCGGCAAGAAACTTGATATGTATTCTTTTAAAATTATGTTATTAAGTATATTCATTTAAACATTACAAATGTATATACTAAACATCTTGTATGAAATCCAGCTAGACCTAATCCATGCATTATTATAATCTATATAATCTTGTACAGAATATGCTTTAACTATTAAAGACTTTTGAGTATACAATTTAAACTTATTCATTGAAAACTGTAAAAATTTCTGGGGTATTTTGTTATAAAAACGGAAATCTTGCCCCAGAAAGGAAACATTTACTTTGCGAAGTCGAGATATGTATTCAGTACTAACTAGCCTTAAAATAGTGTAAGTTACAAAATGTTACATTTAATTTATCAATCAATTTTCTTGGTTCATGGCTTTTAGTTGTGCCTGTTATTTCGCCAATGTCACGTGGAATGGAGAAAACACGGTGGAGATTGATCGGTGGGGTCGAGAATCCAACCTAGACTAAATTTTGAAAACACTCTAAAATAGTGTGAATTTCATTGTTAGTCCTAAAACAATACAAAAGATGTTATAAATATAATAAATATAAAGTATAAAAATACAACTAATATTAATGGTACTGTCACATGTTTTATTTACAGCTTAATTTTATTATATTTACACAGAAACGAACACAGTGAACTAAACACAAACTTCAATAAACAATCAACATTTATAGGACGGGGGATTTTAGGAGGGAGAACGTTATAGAGGGGATGAAGAAGTCTGGGACAGTTAAACAGGATATGGGGAATCTTCGTCTAAACTGCATTCGCATAGTGAGTGGTCACGAACTCTATATCTATTTTAGCCAGGTGACCGGGAGTACATGACATGTAATTTAAATAAATCGGCAGCACTTGTCACTCTTGTTTTGTTTTAAAAACACAACTTGATTTGACTGGACACTGTTTTATCCTACTTCTATACTATGACACCTAGGTGATAGGTATAGATAATTACGTATTTTGAGAGTCCGCTCGTGAACACGACGAATGCAACTTCGTCGAAACGTCGGGCAATAAAAAGGTATTACTACCATTAGTTATCGTTATATTAAACATGGATAGAGGTATAAGTAAAACTAGAATCTTATTTTATTTTCGACACACCTATCAAACCTCTAACTGTAGGTAATGTAGCGCCTGTAATCTCACGAGAGGAGTTGCGTATGCGCCTGCGCAAGCGTTCCCCCGTCTTCTTCTTAATAGCTTAATCCACGGCGCTGCTCTACTGCGGGTTGGCGGATATACCTATATAAAGGTCAGAATTTCTTCCGCCACATGCAGATTTCACTGTCTTCCTTCACCGCCGAACACGAGATGAAATTAAACTCTAATTTAGCACAAATAATATAAATGAATTTAGGTTTGAACCTGCGATCCTCGGCGGTAAAGGAAAACTTCGTGAGGAAACCTGCACGTGTCGGGAGAAATTCTGACACATGTATATCCAGCAACCCGCAGTGGAGCAGCGTGTTGGATTAAGCTCTAAACCTTCTCCTTAATAGGAGATTTTTTTACTGCAATCCTTGGTTGAGATTGACGTGTTCTAATCACTAGGACATCTTGGCTCATGACCGTGAACTTATAATAATTTTAAATAGCTATAGCAACAATATTTTATAGATATGATGAGCTCATGGATGTTGGCACCCAGATTGTCAAGCACTTTGGACGACGTTGCCTAGCCTATGAGCGAAAAAGTCAAATAACGATAAATAAAATAAAAATAAACCAAATAACCAAAAAAAATATTTATTTATTTTTTGTGTAAACGTAAAATTAGGTAAATAACTTATAATACTAAATTATCATGTCATGACTACATAGTTAATAAAAGACTAGACAGCATTATTTCGACGCTCCAATAATTGTGAGAAGGAATACGAAGATGTTGATGATGTCCAGGTAGAGGTTTAATGCTGCGAAGATGTACTCTTCGGGCGAGATGCTGTATCTGTGCTTGCCTCCCATCATCAGCTGCGTGTCGTAGACGAGGTAGAGGGAGAATATGAGCGCGCCAATGGCGGCGTAAACGATATTTAATATGTTATTTCGGATTATGATGGCCAGAATACCTGTAAATAACATAAAGCCCTTACTGCATGAATTATGACGGTGGTTAATTTTTTTTTTAGAAAAAATAAAACATGTACTCGTATTGTGGTGATTCAATTTTTTGGAATTCCGGTTGACAATGTGCTGCAATTAGTGTTAGTGTGTTTTTTATGGCTGCTAATTTGTAATAATTAATAAAATAAGACCTTTTGAAAATGAAGAAAATTTTTTTATTTTAAATTACAAACGAATTGAAGTTATTTTGATTTGAAAACCAAACTACAAAACCGATTTTGATGAAAATTCTGTGGTGGTCCCACAGAATTTTCATCATGGGACATAACCCTTTCAAACAAAAAAAGAAAAAAATAATTGGTTTAGCTGTTTTCAAGTAATCGGTGAACATCCATTAAAAGCATTCGATGAATTAAGAGCTTCCTCCTTTTGTGGAAGGTAGTTAAAAATTTCCCACGCAGAAACCATGTTAAGCACGGGATAAATATGAAACTTCTTAAAGAATATATAGCTCTCGCTCTCTTCTCTACGTCGTTTCTTTTCTCTCTTTCATGTAACGAAATGTACCTAAACGTGGCGCGTCTTTAAAATTTTACTCACTTACTTTTACGCTTTGTTTCAATAAAAAAAATCTTTCTTTAGATTTTTGTAATTACTACACATTGAAACAAAATCATTTAGACTATTGTAGACTATGAGTAATTTTTGTATTGAATGCGAACTCAACAAAATCCGTCAAGTGTGAATCTGGTATGATTGATAAGAAATCTTCGGTAAAATAACGCACACTGCTCTCATTATTATGTAATTGACTAAATGTTATTTTAATTAGTAAATAATTATAACAAGTTATAGGCATACTGATCTCCCACAGTGACATAAACATTGACGATGACGAATGATAGTGATTCATCATTTGAATACGTATAACGGAATCTATCACTGATAAAGAAAGTCTAAAAATAGACAGAAAGTTATATACAAAAACGCATAAGTGTGTACATGAAAGCTTTCACTGTGCTGTGCACTGTGCGCAATTTATGAAAATAAAAATGAATTGCCGCGTGTTTTAAAGATCAATAACAATGACGAGAACTACTTAACTCTGTTGAAAGATACCCAATTCGATTGGCTGAATTTTTTTAAAGGATGTTCTTATTTCCTGGTATTTTTTTAAATATTTGTTAGAACTCCGTCATTTATTAACCGCTTTAGAAAGTTATTTTGTATTTACATGAGTAAACGTACTTTCGGACTGGTCCCATAGAATTTTCATCAAAATCGGTTTAGTAGTTTGTTTTTAAAAACAAAATAAATGGAATAAGTATGTCGTCCAAGCAAAAAGAAATTATGTATCTTGTTTTTGAAGTCGATCCAGGATCCAGAATTTTGTTTATGAGGGAGAGGGGGATGTTTGACTTGCTTTCAGAAAATAATTTGAAATAAACAATAATACCAAAACATGTGGGGGAGGGGATTAACGGTTTTAAATCAAAGGGGAGTAGACCCAAAAAAGAGCTAAACAGCAGGAAAGCGATATTCGTTCACACCATCCATCTTTCGCCATATACACTAGCTCTAGATGCGGTCGGTGCCTATCCAGAATTGGATTAATCAGTCATTAATGAAAATGTCTATTATAATCCCAAATTCCTTTTCATATTCATCTGTAATAGATGGAAGTGCAAATGGTTTACTTACCGAAAACAAGTAGAACCATAGTGGCAGCGACCAGCCCGCCGCCTATGACTGTAAAGTCAAACTTCGTTTGGAAAGCGAACAGCGTCAGTCCTAAACAAACCGCAGCTGTAATACCGATTGCCATCATTACCTGTAAATAACGTCAGTTAAATTTGTTAAGGCTGTCGGTTTGGGTTCTTATCCTTAGTTACTTTATTTATATATTTATGAGAACGACGAGTAACCTATCGTAGAGAGAGGGAGGGTGCCTACCTATATAGCTACTAACTGGTCAAAGAGTTTTCCATAGACAAAATACAGTCTATATTTACTTTATGATATATTTTAAACAAAATTAAGCTAAAAACGGACTATACTAAAATAGCATTACTGTTTTGACTTTTATACTATTACTACTACTACTGATTTATCATATGGTATATCAGTTGTAGTTGATTCAGTCGACTTCAATAAAGGTGTTCTTCGGGTCAGTTATTTCCTTAGTTTTCTGTACCTAATGTTTGCATATGTTATATTATTTTGCTAATAATAAATCCATTTTCATGGTTCTTCCTTTAGTGCCAAATTATGCGTTAAAAATGGTTTTAAAAAATGGGTTAAGATCTTTTCATGCTCATACATCATGCTTATGGACCTTATCGTCGAGAGAGATTCCGACACATGTATATCCATTAACCCGTAGTGGAGTAGATTAAGCTTTTAAACCTTTTCCTTAATAGGAGAGGAGGCCTTTGGGAAGAGAAGAGGCGTTTGGGAGGAGAGGGGACCTTTAAACAGTGGCACATTTACTGGCTGTTACTTTTTTTAACTATTACAGCACTTACTTCAGAGATGTCGTAAACGCTCGTCGTTACTCCCAACAAGAAACTTTGTGCGCACGTGAAGATGAACAGGAAAATGAAGTTCATTGGAGTCTGTCTTCGCACCTCCGTGCAGCACGCCATGGCGATCAGACACACGAACAAGATCACGAATGCTACCCAACTGGTGACAATGCATTATTTGATGTACCTTGAGAATTTGAAGCCACCTTTGCAAATTCTGTGGCGTCTAAAGCAATGAGGGTACCGCTGGGTTTTTGTGGGTGGTTCTACTGTAAATAGTTGACATGAGTTCTACATATCTGGCATCCTGCCTGTTTACCTCGGGCGGGATGCTTAAATGCATTTCTCAAAAAAGTTAACTATCTCAAGAAAAGGTTATAATGGTAATTTGGTATTTTTTCAAAAAAACAATCATACATATCATAAAAATGCCTGCAGTTTATTGAATTGTATTTTGGAAAACATCTTTGGTTTCATAATTTCGTATTGTTTATTGTTTCATTTAGCACTTATGGCTTCGAATGATCTCACCCAAACGAATGAAATGATATGGCATAGTATCATGCTTTTATTCTCGTAAAGTCAAAATACTATTGAGATCCATTGTAATTTGTTAAAATGAATAGCAAATGCAATGCAAACATACATATAAAAAAAAAATCTTAGAAAATATCAAAGATACTTACAATAGATATTGATTTCTCCTAACGAACATTTTTGTGGGTTCGTGGAAAAGGAACAGCGCGATAGCTCCCATTGTGATCAATAGTTGGCACATCAGGATCGCATAAACCTGGCGACGATATTTTTGAAATAATTAATTGAAACTCAAATAAAAGGCATATTTCAAAAGCAAATATGTTATTTCGTTTACTTGAACGATACACTTTGAACAGTTATTTTGATTTTATAACCAAATTTGCTGATTCCCGCGACTTTTCTACGCGGGATTAATTTTTGCTCATTATTTATCATATCTATAGGATAACTTATATTGCAGGTACTCTATGGACCTTGTTGCATATATTTAAATAATACAATGAGTAACAACTACCAATATGAATAGAATAATATTAGTTATTGCTTACTTTTCTAATAAAACCCCTTCGTATGGTCTTCTCTGTGAAATCGAAGGCGGCTGGGTCAGCATCTTCGCCAAAGCTTTCTGGATACATGTATGCTTGCTGAAAACAATAATTTTAATTTAATTTACATTGTATCTGTGACAAAGACAAAACAGGTCAGAACTTTTTTCTTTTTCTTTTCTGTTTGTAAACCGATTTTACCGAGCTTTAGTGCTATTAATAAAAAACTTTTTGAAAATAGTTATATAAAATAGTTATATAGAAAGGTAAAGACAAACAAATGTTTTACTCAAATGTTTAATATAAAATAATAAGTTAAAAAATTCAAAATTAAATAAAAAAACCCACAATCTATTCAATGAGTCATAACACAATACTTCTGCTATAAGCTGGTGAAGAGTTGTGTATCCTGCTGATGATGGTCAAAGTTACGTAATTATGTTATTTTATTTTTTATTATAGTATATTAAATTTTGTGTCGATGAGAAGTCGTTCAGCTGTTCCTACAACTTTATTCCTACGACTAAATTATTCAATAACTTAGAAACATTTCGAATACATTAGCTTTAAAAAAAATCGCATTATAATTGATCAATTCGTTATTCGGTAGCTTCTAACACCACTCTTTTTTGGTCGGGGTAATAATTTTGACAAGTGTTAAAACCAAGAAACAGTGTTTGACCTGTGTGTATTATATGTATGACATGGCGCCATATAGTAGATAGGCTAGGCTGTTAATTGAACTCCTAATTAATCTAGTTGGCTGCGACATATTCATATAAATCACAAAAGTTGTTTCTATCTATGTCCGTTATATAATTTGAAACCGCCGAACCGATGTACACCAAACTGATTTTATGAAAAAGACAATAATGCGACAATAGTTTTAGACTTTTAAAATGGACAGTTTTAGGGTTTTTTTGATTGTAAGAATGCAAGAATTTTTAATGAAGTTAAATATTTTGATATATTTTAAAATAATATGCATTCGTCTAAGGTCAGAAAAGGGTTGTATTATATACATATAATTTTCAATTTTTTACAAGATTTTTAAACATATTGTGACCGATTTTGGGAGGGGTTATGTCCCCTTTGAGCCCTCCCCCTCTATCCTTGACCGCGCCTGACTCAACGTATCCTAACTTATAATTGTAAATGCAAATATGAGATTGTTTTCTTGTTATGCCTCAACTATTCAACCGATCAACATAAAATCTTGCATACACGTTGTAACTTTTATCCAAGATTTACATAAAGGCGACCGAAGCCTTAGGTTAAAGCTAAGAGTCCATAAAAACAGAATCATTATAATGTATTCTAAATTGGCGAAGCTATTTTTTTCCTAGCATGTGCACAAAAATATTGTATTTTTCCCTGAGTTACTAATCTTCAGCTCTATATCTAAACACAATAACGTTATTGTCAAACCTATCTGTATTGTCACATAATATGATATACAAAATCATATCATATATAATATGTCTTGTGCACATCCTAAATTAAAAAAAAACGCTTTATAAGTCATCTTCTGATTATTATTAATATTTTTACTATATTTACTTGTATTTTAGAAGATAATTATTACATTATAAAAGTCTTAATTGCGATTAATATTTTGATTTTTCTCAAGTGCAATTTTATTAGCACTTTCGAATCGTTATAGATATTGCAAAATTTTTCAATAACCTGCATTACATTACCTTTTCCGAAGATAACAATTAAATTATTATTTAAGAAAACCTCTACGAATAACACAAATGATTTTCAAAAGAAGGCCTATTGTTTAGGTACAAATATTTTAACATAAATAAAATAAACGCACGTCTGCATTGAAGTTTTGAAGTTAATTTATGAATAACAGTAATTACCTGCGCCATGTTGTAAACGTTTGCTCGCGTCGCGTTTATCACAATCACTGATACTGACTCCTTGTTCACTGATAATGTATTTAAATATAAAAATAGGTAATATTCGGATAACGAAAACGTCGATAAAAATGACTCGAAAATTGTAGTTTCCAGAAAACTGTTGTATTGATGTAGATGAATCACGCTGAGATGTACATAGTTCGAAGTTTTTACACTATAATCCAAAAAATCGTTTAGCGTTATATTTATTACGAAGTAGTACCTGCGACTTCGCCTGTAAAAAATGTGATGAATATATGTGTTAGTCTCCTCAAAATCGGTCCAGCCGTTTCAGAGATTAGCCGGAACAAACAAACAGACAAAAATCCATTTCGTGAAAAGCTGTTGAAATTACAAACAGACACATTAATTTTATTTGTTAGTATAGTTTAGCTTTTAGCCGCGACTTTGTTTGCGTTCATATAGATTTTGTCAATGAATTCAGTTTTTAATATCAATAGGCCGAGTTTTTTATGGACGACTTTCAAAAAGCTTTTCTACCCTTGTGTTAACAAGTAGAAACAGAATGAGTGAATATAGCGAGCGAAAGTGATTGTAGACTCATAGTACTAGTGAGGTCGGGAGATTCCGTTTATCTACTCTAAGGAGGAATCGCGATTCTAATTTTTTTCTTATGCTGGATAATTTGGGGTGGACGGAATTATTCGTGATAGCGAGCGATTATTTTAAGTGGAGTAGTTACGATATACAGAGGGTCAACTGGACATGTGTTGGAAATTGTACCATCATGTTAGCAAAATCGATATTTGAAAGTAAAAAAACTGAACTAAGCCTTTTTAAATTTATTTTATGTATAAGCTTACTATATATGGACACTGATAAGCAAACTGTGTCAAGCGACACGGACATCATTTTGTGAAAATGGCGACCAAACATGTCGAACCTATTCTTAATACATTTGTTTGATTTTTAATATATCCGTTAATATAGAAAAGCTTTACTATGTAAAGTATGGAACACGCCTCAATATTAGAAACATTACATTAAGAAACTTTTTTACATACTTAATTGGTTTAGATGACTTGAAATTTTTTGGAATAATTTGACTTTTTGTGGGTTGACACATTATCGCTTATAAGCATCCATATGATAAAAGAATATTAAAAAATTAGCTCAGTTTTTTTAGTTTTAAAGTTGGTAAACGCTGGTAAAATAACCAACACATGCCCAGTTGGCACCTTGTATAGGTATAGTAATACGTAAGTAAATTTTACGCAAAACTCCATTGAGTGTTGTGTCTGTCGTGCAACTGTCTTATATGCGCTTTGTACTGGCGATATTAGGAAACAATGGTTTAGTCCAATCAACAAGTATTTTTCCGCAAGTTTTTAATACGAAATCCAATAAAAATTTGAAATTTATATTTGACTCGGAGCCGTCGTGCGCCGCACGACTCTGCACGTATGGACGGCGCGGGCCTGAGTGTTTATTGAAAGTTTCGCATTAGGCACTCAGTTGCTACAACTTGATACAAACAGTATTCCGATCAAAGTATTTGGCGTAGATAACTAGAAATAATGTCTAAGTGTGAGCAACGCCTTACTGTCATAGGCACTACATTCGGATGATTCCATTTATCCGGGGGTGAATCGGAATCGCGTGGGATTCGTATATTCAATTTCTTCCGATTATCTCCCTGACTATGTATAGTTAAGAAACGGAATTAATTTTATTTTGTGCAATATTTTTGTTTAAGCTTCTTACGAAAAATTATTTCGATAATAAACCAAATAATTTAACGAAATTCTAAAAAAATGGAATTAATACCTCCAAATTTCGTTTATACCACGGAGTGGCTTAACGGAATCATCCCTACATTCACATTCAGTACAAATAGCTAAATTCTTTCATTACAACTGTAACTAACTTCAGATCGGCCATTTTAGAACATTTTTAATTTGATTTACTCATTTAAAATTAAATTATATTAAAGTGATAAATAATAAACCATTATGTGTTACGATAATTTTATTAAAAATTACAATTTGAACGTAACAAATATTAACACAACACTAAATAATACCTTACAATAAAAAAAAAAACGAGAAATACAAAACTGCTAACTTTTAAAGATCGGTTCCATACATCGTAAGTTTTATTTGCCATTAAAATCATATCCGTCAAATAAGTATCTTTATATTGATGACTTCTTAAATGAATAATTCAAGTAGAACATAAAAGTTAGCAGTTATAACATGCATATATTTACAGCGTGTGATACTTTAAACAAATTTGAACTCTCTACCTTCGTAACTAAGATACATTTTTGAAAATATAATAACTAAGAACCTTTACATAAATAAGGGCGTTTTCGTACGTTCGAACGCGCTCGAAAGTACTGACTTATACGACCCAAAAATATGCCCAGTGTGTAAACGCACTTAAACAGTATATTATACAGGGTGTTTTACAAACAGCTTGAAGTTTTTAATCACCATATAATCTAATACTTTAATATATCGAAGCTGCATCTAGTGAAGGAACGGGGAACAGAGATGGGTTACGATTACACTATACAGGATGTAACACTTAGCTTCAATAGTGGTGCTATATATTGGGTATTTCGAAATAGAATCAAGCGTTTTGATCAGTCTTCAGGCCTGCGCAGATCACGAATTATTTTCCTTACTTTTTTATCCGTAGAAATTTAACGTATAGAACTATATTTCATAACGCGCATGAGATACTAAAGAAAACGTATAAGTCTAGTTAGTCAGTTTCTTGCCGGTTCTTCTCGGTAGATACTACATTCGAACCGGTGGTAGCTTTATTAATTTAAATATATTTTGTGTTTTGACAATTTAAAAAAGTTTTGAAAAAAGTACATTTTGATTTTTTTTTTGTAACAAGCTCGTCTGCGAAGACCATTATGACATTATACACTGCGAATCCATTTAACGTTACGTTAAACGAGAAAAAAATTTTAGATATCATTATATCTAGCCAGTAATGTTTGATTGTATTTCGAAACACGCCTATTTTAATGGAATATAATTATAAACATCAAACAACACCGAAGTTTATATAAATGCAACTCTAATCCCTACGAAATAAAGTATATAATGGCGTAAACATCACATTCATATTTGATAGTACGATCGCATAGGAAGGTGTGAAAGAGACAACGCTCTATGAGGAAACAGGATGTATATATTCATATTATAGCTTTTTGAAATTGTTGACAAAATTATTGTATATAACCAAACTAACTAGACACAGTGACAGTAGGCATGTTTTAGTTAGGTCGGTGTATACGTAAGTCGAGTTGAAAAATCTAATTAATAATTTTCTCGCTATTTTTAAATATCTTTCATACATTTACTTAAAGTTTATTCAAAGCGCTTACGTTTCAAACATTCGAATAGTTTCATAAGATTATATATAATACAGATTCACGATTACTTGACGAAAATCCCGTTTACATCATTCCGATTTTTATAATATTAAGCGAAAAATAGTTTATTTTTTTAAACATTAAATCTATTAAAAGCAAAGCAAGTCCTTCCTCCCGGGATAATGTAAACAGGTCATAAATATTTCGAGTTATCTTTTCAAAACAAAATAATATCAACTGACTGAAAGTTTGTTTAAATTGACTTTAACGTCTCCGGGGTTAAGCGGCGTCCACACTTGATGCGTCATTATTTTAACTATTGGCATTATATATAACGGAATGTTGGATTTACATAAAATTTTATAATATTTAATCTTTCATTTTCGACATTAAATTATAAACACACGTTATAAAAGTGTGTTAAGTATAAGAAGTTTGTTATTAATAATAAATCACCTAGAGATCTAACGATATACTATAGTCGTTATTTATTTACTCATCTGAATAATATTCCTAATCTCAATGTAATACAAAACAATATAAGAATTAAGATCCTTGTATTATGTTAATATCATAAAAAAAAACTTCCGTCATCCTAACGTTTCACAACGTCAAATAACATAAAAACAAATACTTTTATTTTAATGCATTTTTTTTTAACCTAAAATAAAAAAAAACAAAAGAAATGACTAAAATCGCAGTCTAGTATACAAACACAAGATTCGTCAAGTCTGGCCGCCACTTAACAGTTTGCATGGCCGAAAGCAATTTAATCCTTTGCTGCTCCAATGATGGTCAAGATGTAGATGAAGATGTTGATGATGTCCAGGTAGAGGTTCAGCGCCGCGAAGACATACTCCTCGGGGGAGATGGTGTACTTGTGCTTACCTCCCATCATGAGCTGAGTGTCGTAGATGAGATAGAGGGAGAAGATGAGAGCGCCGAGAGATGCGTAAATCAGAGTCACTGTCTTGCCGGGGATGAATATGGCGACGATACCTGGACAATATAAAATAAATATTTGAAAAGAAATAAAACTTTTAATTGTATCAATTTGATTTTAGTTCATTATACTTTTTAGCAAAATAGAAAAGAAGATGGATACACTTATTAAAATAAAATAATAATAAGAATAGGTTTGGCATCTTTAGACGCCATTTTCTCAAAATAAAGTACGTGTGCCTTGACATAGTTTTGCTTATCAGCGTCCACATGGTCCTAGTAGCAAAAACTAGTACAATATATACTTTTGGTCCTTCGAGCACTGAACTCACACCTAATAATAAATCTATAAATCTAAATCTGCTTTGAAAACCGTGTGTATAGTTTACATACAAAAGGATCAAATAATGTCATTTTAAGACATAAATTGGACGCTAGATAACAACGTGAAATCAAAGGGTGACGCTAGATGACGGCCGCCGCTACTCACCGAACAGCAGCAGCACGACGGTAGCGCACAGCAAGCCGCCGCCCATGACGGTGAAGTCCCAGCGCGTCTGGAACGCGAACAGCGTCAGCGCCAGGCAAACCGCCGCCGTCACGCCCACCGCCATCATCACCTGTACACAACACCCTGTATAGATATTTTCCGAAATACTATCTCGCATCTGGTCACAAGTAATGACAACTCCGGCTTATTAATTTATTATCTACATTTATAATTAAATCCGCTAGAAATGTTTGCAGTTTTCGATGAATAGATTTAAATCATATGTTAAAAAGTCCCTAATACCTAAAACATATTACTGTACACAAGAATACGTTGACGATAAAGATGCGTGGGTTTAGTATAAGCCGAATTTCATATGGGATACATATTTCACATGTTTAACCGATTTGTAATTCATAAAAAATTCTATTGACAAAATTTTAAAAGAGTAACTATCGAGTTTCTTGCCGGTTCTTCTCGGTAGAATCTACATTCCGAACGGGTGGTAGCGTCATTATTGATGTAATTTTTTTTGTATTGGCTGTATATGATATGAATGTATATTGTTATAATCTTATTGAATGTTTTCAAAAATTATGTGACAATTATGATCTTATTGTCTTTTTTTCATATTTGATACAAAAAAATACATTCCGGAAGAAAAATTCACGACTCTTCGAACAATTACACTGGTCCATTCTTGATATTTTCGACTATTGTATGAAATGAACCGAAAACTGCTAAAAACACCATGATTAAAACACATCAATTTGACATATATGAAGTATTTTATAACTAAAATTAAAGAAATTACTAAAGGACTGTCCTAGTGGCTAATGTAGTGTTCTGCGCAACGTCATGCGCATAGTTCAGACACACACACACTTACGTGAAACAAGGTATACAAAACTTTAAATAAAATAAATTTATTATAAAATGTATTCAGACTCACCGCATCGCTCTGGTACATGCTGCTGGTCACGCCGAGTAGGAAGCTCTCAGCCACCGTGAATATACCGAGGAAGATGAAGTTCATGGGAGCCTGCCGTCTCACACTCGAACAGCAGGCCATAGCGATGAGGCAAACGAAAACCAGAGCGAACGCTATCCAGCTGAAAATACAGATAAAAAAACATTAAAAACCTGACTGCCTAAAATAAAAATAATTATTCTCATATATTTAACAAAAAAAAGTTATACATTGTGTATTGTACTATTTTAGTAATAACAGTACATAGGGATGGTTAAACACACAATCCTCTTTTTACCAGACTAGTGCATCAAGAGCTCTTTACCATAGATATTAAATTTAAGCTTGAGTAATTTTTCTTAAATTAAATAAATATAATAATAATTAAATTAATATAATTAAAAGAAAATACAGAATTAATTTTTCTTTGGGCATTGTCTATTGGGCTTCATTTGAAACTATAATACAGAAAAATATTCACATTATCGTGGTCCACTTAATCAAAGCTGATAAAAATTGCATAAGAATTTATAGAAAATTGATTTTGTTAATCAGAAATATAAAAGATAATGAGTAAAAACATATAATAAATTTTGCATTAAGTAGTATAACTTATAAGGATAAAATTGTGGTAGTTACGCGAATGACAAATTAAGGGAAAACATAGATTTTGAATCTACTGATTCATATTTTCAAGTATTACTTGTTCTTAAAGTACAGTGTCTACATGAAAATGTTAGTTATTTAATAATATGATTAAAACGTACCATGGATACAGGGTGTATATGGACGGTGATAAGCAATACTGTGTTAAGCCAAATGGCGTCTAAATATGTCAAACTTATTTTTCATAAATTTGTTTCACGAAGTATATAATCTTTTTTTAAGTTTTCATAAAAGGTATAACGAATTTTAAAGCAGAGTGATGTATTTGATCTAATATTTGAGATTATTGTATAAATTGTCAAATATGGAACGCACTTAAAAATCGAAACATTGAATTAAAAGACTTTTTTTCGTATTTATTTCGTTTAGAAGACTTGAAAATTTTATAAATAATGTTAAATACATGACGCATTATCAGAATACTTCAATATCTCGGAATTAGACTTTTGTGGGTTGACACATTATTGCTTATCAGCATCCATATAATCTAAGAAAATTTGATTGTAATATATTGCTTAAGGGATAATTGCATATAACATTTTTATAACTAGGAGTAAAGAGATTAATTGATTTTAAATATATGTATAGTTATATAAGATTTTTTTATTATAATATTATTTATATAACATAAAAAAATCATGATATTTAGATACTGATAAGCAATAATGTTTCAACCCACAAAAAGTCAAATTTGGAGATATTAATGTATTTTGATACTACGTCACCTATTTATCATTACTCAAAAAATTTTCAAGTCATCTAAACTAAATAAGTATGGAAAAAAAGTTTCTTAACTCAATGTTTCCAATTTCAGGTGAGTCTCATATGTTGCAATTTATAAAAAAATCTCAAATATTTAAAAACTTATTTTTAGATGACATATTAAATAAATCTATCTGCTTTTGATTCGTTACACATTTTATCAAAATACAAATGAAAAGATGAATATATCCGTCTTCAAACAAATTTATTAAGAATAAGTCTGACATCTTTAGACGCCATTTTCTCAAAACGAAGTCCTTGTGGCTTGACACAGTATTGCTTATCACCGTCCATTTATGAAGCACAATTGCACACGAAAAATGTACACAAAAAGCACAATTTGAGAAGTTTTCAAATAGATTCGCATTTTCACAGTTTATTATAATTGCGTTAAAAATGAACCATTTAATAAATTTAAGAAGACTTCATAAAACTTAATGATAACTTACAACATAAATGTGTTTTTCTGAACCCATATTTTAGTCGGCGTGTGGTACACGAAGAGCGTTATAAAGGCCAACGTCACGAGCAGCTGGCACATCAAGATTCCGTACACCTGAAATAAATAAATCATCAATTTAAATAAAATCGTATTTTAATAATCTAGCATCCTATATATAATTTTTTTTAAATTTAGGTCGAACTTAGTTGTAGACATACACATTGGCGCAGTGGTCACTGCAACGGACTGAAGTGCTAACGGTCGCGGGTTCGATCCCCTCTCGTCATCGATATCCTATATTTTAAGTTGGCAACATAGAAATTGATGTTAAACCTTCTGAGCAATTACTGTTGGCAAATTACATCGAGCATATTTTTAATTTCTTCAACCCTTAATTTTTAGGGCTTTTAATGTAATGTCACCGAGACACACAGTACTTTAAGGACAACATTAAAGAGAGAGAGAAAAGCGTGATCAGTAAAGATTAAAAATATATACAATATATATTTTTCATAGATAATATTAATCACAACACACAACTCACCTTTCGAATAAAAGATTTCCGGATGCTCTGTTCATTGAAATCAAAGCCCTTCACGTCAGAATCTTCACCGAAGTTGCCGTCTTGACCGGGGTAACCAGGCTGTGGACAAAGAATTATGAATTTTGAAATAAAATGAATGAAAAGGTCTTACCTTTACTAATGTTATAAAAAAATTTGAAAAATATAGTTGTATGCTAACTTAATGACACCTTGCATTAACACTGAAAGCAAGAGCGAGAAGAAGTCAGTACCGAGACTTAGACTTGTCAGTTTTACGCTCGTAATTGATATAAAACACCTTTGTTACCAACCAGTTACGAAGGTTATTGGCTATATTACATTACGCTACGATGGATAAGAGCGAAGCGAAAATAAAAACGAGTTAGTCTTCTATAAAGTAGATCTATTATTATTATTTCCATCTTCATTAGTTCATCTCATCAATAAATCCTCTTTAATTATTCTCATGCTATATGGTAATGTTTTTCATTATCGAGGATGACAAGAATTTCAAAATTTAGGACATGAAGACTCAAAGGGCGTAGGCCGGACTAGATTACGTCTGTTTATGCGAGGTTTCACCGTTTAACTATTCCGCCCTTTTCAGTAATCTCCGGTTCTAGTCGTGGTTCAAGCCATACCAAGGTAGAGCTTAGCAGTAGCTCACTGACTATAGCTCGTATATGGGCTAAACTGGGGCAGTACCTCACGGGCACAGAAAATCGGCCTACGATGAGTGATAGAGTCGGAATCTTAACTCACCTTTCCCTATTCCTTTTCCTTTCTTCCTAATCATTTCACCCCTTTTTCCTTTTTAAGGTGGCAATGTTTTTATAGCTCCTTTGGTGGTGCAAGCGTCCCACCAGTTCGTTTGCCAGATTTTTGACAATAATTCTTAGTGCTTTGCTCCAATACGTTATTTCGTTATGTTTTATAGCCTATAATCCTTAAATAAATGGCCAATCTAACGGAATTCTTTTTCAAATTTTTTTCGAATTGATATTCGCCAATCTCATTCAAGCATGCAAATGCTTCAGCATTAAAATATTAGTACAGTCGATACGAATGATATTTTTAGTTCTTCGGTGTGTCCAATAACACATCAAGGTTGCGATTTATAATGCAGTCAGAACATGAAGATCTAAACTTGACATGCAATCGTTTGAATATATAATACTAACTGCCTCTCGCGGTTTCATTCGCGTTTATGGTTACTGCTTCGCTCCTCGGAGTCGTAGCGTACCTTCCTCAATAAACAGAGTATCTAACGAAAACGAATTTTTCAAATCGGATCAGTAGTTTCAGAGATTACCTCCTACATACAAACTTAGAAACAAATTTAACCTCTTTATAATATTATTATAGATAGTATAGATTTATACAGCGACCCCCTCAGACTTCTCAAGTTTGCAATGTAGTTTTTTCTACATCACATTAGAAATCTTTATATGCATGTATTACGCATATAAAGCTTCCTCTTGAATCACTCTGTTCATTGATGAAAACCATATTAAAATCAATGGGATTTTAATGCGGTTTTCGGCGTAGTTTAGAAGATATGAGCGTACAGACAGCGGGAAGCAACTTTGTTTTATACTATGTAAAGATACATTCGAAATGTTGCATAGATATGTAAAGTATACAAAAATCAATGTTTCTGAGTGTCATTTGTACACTTGTTTACATTCATAGAGCTTCAGAAACTAAATTTCACAGTTCGAAATTGAAGTAACATTATTTGGATGCTGATAAGCAATAATGTGCCACAAAAAGAATTTTTTGAATTCGGAGATATTGATGTATTTTGATACTGCATCACCTATTTAACATTATTAAAAAAAATCGAAATCATATAACTAAATAAGGAAAAATGTTTCTTAATTGGTTTGCATTTCAAGTGCGTTCCGTATTTTACAATTTATACAATAATCTCAAGCATTTAAAAAACTTTTTATTAGATAATATGGACGCTGATAAGCAATACTGTGTCAAGCCACACGAACTTCATTTCGAGAAAATGGCGTCTAAAGATACCAAACCTATTCTTATATTTGTTTTAATTAGTATTTATACATATATTCTTTTCTTTTTTGATAAAAGGAATTATAAATTAAAAGCAGGTTGATATATGTAATATATTATCTAATAAAAAGATTTTTAAATATATGAAATTATTGTATAAATTACAAAATATGGAACGACCTTGAAATTCGAAAAAATTAATTAAGAATCTTTTTCCGTACTTATTTAGTTTATATGGCTTTATTTTTTATTGAATAATGTTAAATAGGTGATGCATTATCAAAATATATCAATATCTCCGAATTTCACTTTTTGTGGGTTGACACATTATCGCTTATCAGCATCCATATATTAAATATATCAGTCTGATTTTATTTCATTATACCTCTTAACAAAAAATACAAGAACAGATGCATATGTACTTCTTCAAACTTATTTGTTAAAAATAGGTTTGACATTTTTAGACACCATTTTCTCGAAATGAAGTCCGTGTGGTTTGACACATTATTGCTTATCAGCGTCCATTTATATACTATTACTATTTAAAATAAGTAAAAGAAAATTAATAAAACATCACATTACCGCCATAGAATCTCCATCCATTTTAATAACACATACTTTTGTATGAAGCACAACGACTAGTAAGACACGAAGCCTACGAGATTTTCAAATGGGGAAAATACAATTTCAATCGATTTTTAACGTACAATAACACTGATTATGTTTTCATCGAAAAATAATTAGCGATTACTTTAATCTCAGCTTAGGAAAGCAATTAGCTGCCCTCCCTCTATTCGATCTTGGTTAACATATGTCTAAAGGGAATCACTTGTCTTAAATTTATGGCATACTAATAAAAAAAAATTAAACCTCAAATCAAAAACTGCATCATTGCGAGTGTGAACGCGTCTATTCCTGCTATTCTTGTCAGGAGTCATATGTTTTGATTGATTGAAGGAAGGTGCGAGTTTATATGCTATGTCAAAATTTTTTATTTGAATTTTAATATTATCTCCACGTGGAGATTAACACAAAATTAAAAAATAAATAAACAAAGTATATAGAGTTACATTCAGTTGAGTTGAAACCTTTTAAAAAAGATATTTAATAATTAAAATTATATATGAATTTATCTTACTTCTCCATAGCCTTGTCCGCCATAACCAGCAGGTTGAAAACCAGGTTGAGGTGGAGGGGGATAACCACCTTGGGGGTAGCCACCTTGAGGGTACCCGCCTTGAGGGTATCCGCCTTGAGGGTAACCTCCCTGAGGATAACCTCCCTGTGGGGGTGGATATCCACCCTGGGGGTACCCGCCTTGCGACTGATCTGGATTGAATTAAAAGATAAACATAAAAATTAATTCATTAGATAAAGATATTCACAAAATATGATTACATGATATGTGTAAAATTTAAATCTAAGTTTTCTCGTGAAATAATAACGATAATGTTTATTGTATACAGGAATAAAATCTGATTCTAACCACGAAGTTATTAGTAGAAGATTATAGGAATGTTGAAGCATAACATTTTAAGCAAAACAAATGCGGTGCACTCTTATTAAGGACTAATTCGGCAGTAAATACAATTAAAATAATATTTCAAAATCAGCAAACAATTATGAAAAAGTGTATATACATATATATTGTATATTGTATATACAAAATGATACTTTACGTAAATAGTAATGTGTACGTCAATAATCATGTTTTTTACAAGATATAACTATGATTGTTTCTGATAACATGCATACAGAGATAATGTATAAGACGCAAGACAAGTAGTCTAAAATTAAAAAAAAAATCTTTCAAATAAAAAAAAACAACCACAAACCCGTTTAAGGGGAGGTAGCCCCAGAGGAACAACACAGACACATAGCGCTCAAAGTTATAAAAACCCATTTTTGCCTCTCGTTAAAAATAGATCTCTTCGTCAAGCGAGAATTACATTTGTAAGTTTTACTTTATATAAAACAAGACTAAAACCTGGGTATGGTTTTTGATCTAGGCGTGATGTTGTATAGCCTATTAGCTTCATTAATAAACGGGCTATCTTACATGTTTTAAAATATGGAACCGGTTTGCAAGACTAACACGTTTAGATTAACTCCTTAGCGTTATAAATTAGTACCTCATGGTTAGTATAAACATGACTAGGTATTAGATACCGCCATGTTGTTTGTTAGCTTTTAGAATATGTATTTTTGTTGGAAATCTTTAAATAAATTAATATACAATAATATCTTTATACTATGAGGTAATGATGAGTGAATAAAATCAAGTTAATTTGCATACTAATAGAAAATAATTACAAAAATACGACATAAAATGATATATTATCACTATTGAGTTTCTAGTCGGTTCTTCTAGAATGTAGAATCTACATTCCGAAGCGGTGGTAGCTTCATTAATTTAAATATTTTTGTGTTTCTACTTTGAAGATTCAAAAGCGAATCAATCATGTTTTATGTGACGTAGTATCGATGAGACGGCCATGAATAGTCAACTTTAAAGATTTATACGTCGATACTGCCCAGAGCAACTTAATGGGCAACGGGTGTAACGCACGCGGGCGCCACGTTCATGGGGCATCAAATTCGACGATTTCTTCAAAACAAACTCTCAAGATAACGCTCAAAACAATTTTTATAGCGCACGTTTTAGTGTTTTTCTCTTTAATATGATTCATTGCCACCTCCTACCCAACAGTAATGCTTCGAATTCGAAGGATTGTTCGCAGTAAGAATATATGAGTCGGGTGACGATTATTAAGATTCTTAGTTTTTGTTAGATAAAGTTTGTTGGGTAGTTGTGGTGTTTTGAATGAACTTCAAGTGTTGTGTAGGGTTGAGTAGCATATTTAAATTTACACGCGGGCGTATATATGGCTAGCAAGTAGCAACGGGCCTGGCATTATATCATATCCCTTACGTACAATAAGACTAAAATAATAAAAAAAAAAATTGAAAAAAAAAATTCGACTTTAAACACCAAATACGCAATTTCATTTGCTTGGAGCTTCATTAATTTAAATATTTTTGTGTTTCTACTTTGAAGATTCAAAAGCGCTTGTTGATGGCTACTTGAATAAAGTATATTTTGATTTAGCTAAGCTTAGTAACTGTTTGATATCATTAAATTTTTGAGATCTTGAAGGCACTTAAAGAAAAAATAGGTTTAAAGGTTTTTAGTTAAGTTATGTTTAAAACAGTCACAAAACATAATTTACATATACTTAGTAAAATTAAATACAATAAAAAATTAATACATTTTTATTTTGTTATCGTAAACAATACGTGTAAAACTTAAATTATAAAAGAGCCAAATATTATTTACCTGACACTGATAAAACAAGTTTTCTATATTTACAAATTAATACTAGAGTTTCTAAATTATTATTAAAACCCGGCGCATATTATCTATAATTGTTTTATAACAAAACTAGCTGCCCCTCGCGGTTTCACGTGCATAAATAGTCACTGCTTCGCTGCTATAAGTCGTAGCATGATGTAATATAGCCTATAACCTCCATCAATAAACGGGCTATCCAACGCAACAAGATTTTTTGCTTAGTAGTTTTGGAGCCTATTCAATGCAAACAAACAAACAATAACATCTTTCGTCTTTATAATATTAGTGTAGATATGAGGAAATATGTATAATTACTTATACTTCTTCAAGGTTTAAATAATTACAATTCATTTACTATTTTTCCTGTTTAAAGTTATTTTTGATATACATTTAAAATATCTAATATATTTTATAAATTATAAAGCAAAACCAATTTTAGATTGTTTGCACTCTTATTTTTAAACGACTTCGAAAAAAGAGGAGGTTTTATGTTCGGCTGTATGTATTTTTTTAATGTCTGTTCACCGATTTTTCCGCAGTTTGTGGTTCGATTTTCAAATTTTTTTTATGCATTCATTAATATCTTAAAAAATTATTACACTTGTACTTTTCATGCAATAATCGAATTTAATTCGATTTTTTAAACAGACTACAAAAGCAAAATACCCAAAACTAAACCAAACTTCTAAATTGATTTTGATAAAAATTCTGTGGGACTAATCTGAAAGAATATCCTTTGCTACCTACTAGCCCTAAAAAATATTTGCTACGAAATGACAAAAATCTGAGGTAACTAAAAGAACAAAAAAAAAATTACGAATTGAGAATCCTTTTTTTTTAAGTCTGTCAAAAATTGTAAGATAAGTAAAACAGCAATAATAATCACCATAACTTTGTGACATCGTGTTCTAAAGAAAACACACACAACGACAATATTTTGTAACAAAATGCAAAATGTATCAACTACAATCACAGACGGACACTCGTAATATAATTAAACCATTTAATAATTTTCATCACAATTTTAAATAATCAACATGTCTGAAAGAAACACAAGGACTACACTGCATCACCTTCACATAATAACTAATTCTTAAATATGATTCTTGAGAAGCTTCCTATGTTTCTATGGTCTCAACGCCCTAAGGAATAAGGACTAAAATCGATTGGCATCGTGTGCACAAACGAGGCATGCGTACTAAGAATTCTCATGTCATTACATAGTTTCATATGACCGAGATTTGCGAAATGTAGAGGTGGTTCTACACGACATTAGTGCTTTGTTGCATGTGTACAAGGTGCTTTTTTTTATGCATTGAATGTCGGATTTAATAGTTTTTATATAAGCCTTATGTAGAGGATTAGGTTACGGTAGGTCAGGTACGGAGTAAAAGTTTCTTCTGCTAATAATTGGATTAATGATAAGCAATAACGTGTTAACCCACAAAAAAGTTAAATTCGTAGATAATGATGTATTCTGATAATGCAACACGTTTTCAAAAACTTTTAAAGTCACTTACAACAAATAAGCACGAAAAAAATTTCTTAATTCAATGTTTCGAATATTATTGAGGGATGTTCCATATTTTGTAATATACAAAAATCTTAAAATCTTGAAAAACTTATTATTAGATAAAACTTTTCATAAAACCATTTTGCTTTTAAAACACTACACTTTATACCAATATAGAAAAGAAAAGTTGGATACATACGTCTTTAAACAAATTATTGAGAATAGGTTTGACATCTTTAGACGCCATTTTCTCAAAATTAATTCCGTGTGGGTTTACACAGTATTGCTTATCAGCGTCCAATTATTAAAAGTATATATTTAAATTACGATAATTTTTCTCGGTTGACTTTATATTGAAAGGTAAATAGGTAATATAATGTAACTGACCATACATTAAAATCGGTGTATTGTTTCTTTAAAATCACAATAAAAAATTATATTATTTTATATGTATCGGTATTCCTATATATCTAAAATAATAATGAGAGCGCATTTTAAATATGCGAACTAAACTCCCAAGTTGTAAACACTGTAACTATTTCAAAAATTACGTTACAATTTGATAGGTACATAATTACATATTCATAGAATATCTTTTATGTTTATATACGTGAAAATTATAAATATAATTTACATTAACGCGAACGAAACATAAAAACCAGATGAACGTATCTACAAAAAAAAAAAAACAAAATCTTTTTTTAACTAAAACCGTTGACAATGTCCTCTATGAAATGGTAAAAAACGTTATACTTAGTATTAGAACCACTTTTCTAAAGAAAAAAAAACGTAGTATGAGTACCGCTAAATAAGGAAAAAGTAAATTTTTAAAAGATACCTTTATCTGACTCTTATACCGCGATAATACAGTTGGAAATATATAAAATGTACCCCTTAAGAAAAACTGTATCCGCACTTGCTAGACCCAAGCATTACATTTTTATCATTATCATTAACCAGCATTAAGACGATCATCATTATTCCAACAAATCACATTAAATGATATATAAATTGTTCAACAAAATCCGGATGTACATCAACATTATGGAACGTGTTTTGATACAAATTGTCTGATTTGAAATTAACAACATTTATACGAATACCTGCGTTACCAGATTCGATATTTAAAAGTAAATAAAATAGAACTATTTGTACGTAAATACAAGATTTAGATTTACAAGTTTTTTTTAAATAAAAAAAATTTTGTTTAGATTTTTTTTTTACTTTTAAATATCGATTTTGCTAGCACTCGTAATATATCCAACACATGATCAGTTTCCTGTATAATAGGAATAATTATTATATTATAATTATTATAATTATAATATGGGATTATATAACGGACAGGGTCACGAAGCATGAAGAGCACATATAAAATTATCAACTATCAATATAAAATTCAAAATGTTTATCTTTTCTTTTCTTGCATTAAAATTTCACCTTTTCATTTCTAGAAAATCCGTTGTATTAACAAAGTCAATGTATTCTAGTCATATTGACATGATAAATATTTGATAAGAGAAAACGAGACGGGAAACAAGTGAATCACGTTTTATGTGACGTAGTATCGATGAGACGGCCATGAATAGTCAACTTTAAAGATTTATACGTCGATACTGCCCACAGCAACTTAATAAGCAACGGGTGTAACGCACGCGGGCGCCACGTTCATGGGGCATCAAATTCGACGATTTCTTCAAAACAAACTCTCAAGATAACGCAAAAAACAATTTTTATAGCGCACGTTTTAGTATTTTTCGCTTTAATATGATTAATTGCCACCTCCTACCCAACAGTAATGCTTCGAATTCGAAGGATTGTTCGCAGTAAGAATATATGAGTCGGGTGACGATTATTAAGATTCTTAGTTTTTGTTAGATAAAGTTTGTTGGGTAGTAACGGGCCTGGCATTATATCATATCCCTTACGTACAATAAGACTAAAATAATAAAAAAAAAATTAAAAAAAATATTTGACTTTAAACACCAAATACGCAATTTCGTTTGCTTGGAGGACATTTCACTTATTTTGAATTTAAAACCGAACTACTGAACCGATTTTGATAAAAATTCCATGGGACCAATGGGAGAGTATTTACTATAGTATATAGAGTATTTTCCAGTTATCAGTGAACATACATAAAAAAAGACACTGACGAATTGAGAACCATTTTAGTAAGTCGATTAAAATTGCAAAAGTATCTATTTGACACTTCCCCTTTTTTAAATGTCTTGTTTAACCACAACGGACATATAGACGTAGATCGTATCGTATCTGTTTTCTCACCATTGGTAAAGTTCACACATTAATTAGTTAAAAGGCTTACGATATCATTTCCATGCGACACAAACGAAATGGCCTACATTACGGAAAAAAAACAATTTCCTTCAATAGAGCGTGTTTAAGTCAAATCGATATGTGTACGTTACGTTGACGCTCTGCCAAGCTAAATATAACTCTTTATATTATTTAAATATGCAAGTACGCAGTAGTTTTAAAGAAAGAGTATTTTTTAGTAAATGCGTTGGCGGCCAAGTACATATTGCACTTGCAGAAAAAAAAACATTTCGCGACCAAACTTTAAGCTATACGAGAAATATATGGATAGACATTATTCAAAACGTAGTCAAAAATATTACGTACTATCCTGCTTGCGGCTTCGCTCGCGTTAATATAGATTTTTTCTAAAATAAAACGTTTACATATATAAAATATATCCTTTGAACATCTAGAATAATGTCTTCAAAGGGTACCATAATTTAAAAACTGATTTCTTTCGTGATCGCAATATATAGAATACTTTGTATAAATAACTAAAAATTGCCCTATATAAAGCACTTACATTCATCACACGAATGGTTCATATTGATTTTACATTATAAAACATTCGTGACGTCACACGCGGCAAACATGCCAGAGACCTACGCATTTGTGCAGTGGACTTCCCCGGTTCCCAATGGATGACACATTGAGACAAAGAGGCGTAAAATAAATAAGATAACGTTCTGTAATAGAGGCTAATATTTGTATGTTGGATAATTCGTGGAACAATTTTTAGTGCGCAAGGAACTTTCTAGATTAATACACCTTTTTAACATTTAAGAATTGAAATAAAATAATTTTAAACGGAAATTAATCGCGTATTACGCGTATTACTTAGTGCATGAAAGTGAAAACGTTGGGATAGTAAAAAATAATATACGTGATTTGAATCCGTTTAGTTTAGTTATCGCGAAAATTTGTGAATTCTGCTATAAACTAGCTGTACCCTATTCACTACAGTACGTATACCGGCTCTGTCGTGGCAGTATCTTACTCTAACAAAAAATTGTTGTCAAGTTGCTAGCTCCATATTTTATCGCAAAAATAAACTTCCTAAAACCTTCCTTAAAAATATGCATTTTAAAAGCGGAAATTGCATCATCAGCAAATCGGATTAATAATTTTTAAGAAAATCGCGACCATAAAATCTTGCACACATATTATACAGAATACAGAACCTCGTTTTCTGAAGTCGATTAATAAACTATATAAGTTACATTTTTTATTCACAAAAAAACAAATCATGCCCGCAGACATATTAGTCATTTAAGGTTATTTTTGCCTGCCCGTAATAAGATTACATGGTTAACATTAATTTTGTCAATTGAAGCATGGACATTCTGAATTAATCCCTATTGTCGTGTTGTAAAGGTGAAATACACAGAGGAGTGACGTCACAGCAATTTAAACAAAAAAGGTTATTTAATATGTAACATAATACAAATAATGTCTGTGTAGTACAATGCCGGGCAGGCCTGATGTCAGTGCACTAAATGAGATATTTAAATAACTACATATGAATGAATGATGAATAATCACGCAAAAGTAACTTTCAACTGATTCCAAGGGAGGAGGTTCTCAATTTATAGTCTTTTTTTTTTAAATATTTGTTACCGCAGCACTTCAATCATTTTTAACGGAATTCGAGAATTCTTTTTTATATTAAAAGTGTTTTCATAGATTAAAATTAGTTCAGTGGATATAAAAAGAAAATACAGGCAACACATATCTTGTTGCACAACAATACACACACACACACACATACACACAAACATAAGAACGACACATTATATTTAAAACACATCAACACTTAAGCTTTCAAGCAAATTGTTGCAAATTTGTTCTGCATGTAGATAAGCGATTCTTTGATAAATTGTGTTTTTGATTTGTCCAATCTGTCCAATCAGGAATTTACTTTTAGCAGGCTGTTTTAATATTTAAGAAGTCATGTAATTAATAATTCATATTATTTTCTGTGTATGCACATCATTCTTTATGTATAAATTTTATTAGTTTTTCTTAAAAATTCTGTTATATTTAAAAAAAAGTTAACATTTACAATGTACAACTACACAATAATGTGATCTTTATTGCTATTCTTCATTTATTATTTAAAAGATTTTTTTTTTATACAGCTTACAACAAATAAATTTTGTATTAAACAATTGAATTTTTTCTTACATTATTGATTATGTCCAAAGTTTTTTTTACACATCAACAATAATTTGACAATTTTTTTTTATGACTTAAATATTCCAATAATGTCTTTGTTGTGGGTGAAAGAGAGCGTAAACACTTACTTTTGTATAACAGGATAAGAATTTAGCTATAATGAAGTAAACTAATTAACAGACTGTTCAAGTACTACATAAGTGGGATTGTCGGAGGAATATTAAATGGATGCTGATAAGCAATAACCCACAAAAGTCCAATTCGGAAATATTGATGTATTCTGATAATTCATCATGTATTTAACATTACTAAAAAAAATTTTAAGTCATCTGAACTAATTAAGTATGGAATAAAGTTCTTTAATTTAATGTTTTGAATATTAAAATGTGCTTAATATTTTGCAATATGCAATAATCTTATATATTCAAACAAAATATTATCAGATAAAACTTTTTATTATTCCTATTTGCTTTTAATTAATTATACCTTTTATCACAATAGAAAAAAAATGGATACATTTTCAAAAAATTTACTAAGAATTAACATTTTCTCAAAATGAAGTCTGTGTGGTTTGACATAGTATTGCTTATCAGTGTCCATATGTTTGTCGCTTTTGTTGCAATGTTAAGAAATATATGTGATAACGAAATCTTTATTATACTAATAATAATTCTATAAATTTATCTTGTATATGCATGGATGGGCAATAAATGATTCTTATCTAATTTTCTTATATCAATATCATTTTCATATTCACCTATTTAGAAATATATTTTTCTATTTGAAAGGGTATACTTTCAGAATGGTCCCTTAGAATTTTTATCAAATTTGGTTTAGCAGTTTAGTTGTAAAATTGCTTTTAAAGATGTTTAATAAAAAGAAATGTAGTTCTTATGTCTTACCATTTATGGGCTACAATTTATTAAATTATTACTTTAATTAAATAAGTTTTTAACAAGCTCCTTCAAGACGTCAATTTAAAAATTTGTAATGTCAGTTTCACTGAGATTTCATGGAATGTGGACTCTAATGAGATCACAAGTATAATTTAAAATTGCATAAACGTATATAGCACTTGAACATTCCCTAATTACATGAAATCTAAGTACATGATTTGGACAATGGTATAGGTGCACAACATACAGAATTAAATAAAATGTTAAACCTCCAGGATAAACTCCAGGGTTCTGCCACATTGTCCAAAGATATAGACTGTAAGAAAAAAAAATTTCATTAAAATAGAATTGTATACATACACATTGTGTTGTAATTTGGTTGATCCGATGTATTTATCTTTTCAGAAGCCGTTTTGATAAAACTTCACAGCACTTACGAGGTTAAGGAGCGATAAACTGAAAAAAATGTATTATAATTATTAGTCGAGTTAAATTATTTTCTCCTTTAAAGATGTGTAACATGTAATTTCAATGTTAAATATTTATTTGACTATAGTATCAAATCGACAACAGGGCTTTATGATAAGATGTTTCTCATAATACAAAGATGAATTTCAGTATTTCAAATAGGATTATGTTAAGTGTAGTGCTCAAAGGCTATATAAAAAATGGGACTCATAATACTAAGTTATACTTGGTTTTAATTGTCATTTAACATAAATAGATTTAATAAAATAATATCATTTACATTATTCATTATCAATATCTTAATTCACTACCAGACTGAAATTATGGTGATGACTGGTTATTATTTTCTGTTATATTTTAACTAATATTGGTATAATGTATCTTTAGATATAATATAGTGATTAAACAGAATCATCAATCATTTTGTTGTAACTTCTACAAAGAAATAGTCCAATACTTTTTTTTATATACAATGTAGAACTTAAGCAAAAACAATATATGTACATTAATTAAATATATCAATTAGCAATCAAAATGGCTATTAAGTCGTGTTACAGATGCATTATCACGATGATTGTACTGCGAATTTTTACTTCATAAATTGCACAATATTTATAAGGCATGAAAGTTGTGAGAGCTGTATCATGTTTATTTGTAATGATATGATACTTTTTTGTACACCTACCAGCTGCTATTGATTGCTTCGCCATGAATCAAAATACCGTGACACAATTTTAAAATATTACACTATAATTGCAGTTTACAAAAGGAGATAATTATTAAAAATCGAATGAAAAAATCACTAAATTAAGTTTGTAATTGAGAAATGTGTAAAACTTAATTAAATACATAAGCATTAAGGTTTTAGTCTTCGTCGTCGAGCTGAATCTGGAAAGTACTAGACTCTCGAATAAATGGCGCAACTAATGATCGATCTTTTGGGGGATGTCAGTATAAATAATATATAAGCGATGCCTTACCTTTTTTGATCGCTACGAAAGTCCAGAAAGATGGAAACCGTGCGGAAAACAAACAAGCACTACTAAAAATAGATAATTCACATAAATTCTTGCAATGCGACTACACGTATGATATCATTCGGTTTTTCACACTAAAATGACAACAAATAATATGAGTGTTGCCACATGCCAGTGCTAGTATCATAAAGTGTATTTCAAAAACTAAATTATTTACAATTCGATGAGGGTATTATTTGACTTTTATCATTTATTATATTACTCATTGGCATTTCTCTAAAGTAAATAATATTAAACTAAAACAAAAATATGTTTCTTAACTTAATAATAAATGTTATAAGCTGACGGATTTTGACTACCAGAATGTCGATTTTTTTAAACCACTTTGTCTAGCACCCAGCTAGCGACAAAGAATCACAGACAAAACATATATGAGCAAACCAGTCAATCGATGATCTTTTAAAAATTGGAAATGGGTACAGATTTTTAACGTCAAATAGTATGAACGTAAAATATCTATAGATATCAAAATTATTATATATATATTATGATATAATAAATAATAAAGAAAATAAATATTTTATATATATAAATAAAAATAAAATTTAAACATGTAATGATACCCTTTGCCTCCTGTGAGGTTTGAACTCACGACCCCTGGTTTACGAGACCAGTGCTCTACCACTGAGCTAAAGAGGCTGATGACTGTCAGTCGTGATAACGAAGGCCTTTACAAAACGGTACCTGCACAATAAAAGATATTCATGCAATAACACTATGTGTGCAACATACAAAAGTCCAACAGTAGTACACAACAGTATTTTAATTTTACTTTACTATTCTTAAGAATAAAAATTGATACTAGAAAAAAATCTTAAATAATATCTTATCCAAAAAAAAGAAAAATATCAAAAATGTTTATGCCTCCTGTGAGGATTGAACTCACGACCCCTGGTTTACAAGACCAGTGCTCTGCCACTGAGCTAAAGAGGCTTATGATCATTGTAGTTTTATTATGCATGCATTGCTTTTATGAAAAAAATTGTTTTAATGGTGATATTTATTTCATAAGAAAAATAGAAACCGACTTCGAAAGCAAAACATACTTGGATAACTAACTTATTTTAGTTATTTTGATTTCACAATCAAATGACTTCATCGATTTTTATGAATATTGTAAGGAACCCATGACCCATAAGTATACACTTATAAAGAAAAAAAAATTAATCCAATTGGTCAAGTCGTTTTCGTGTTATTAGGGAAATATAAAAAAATTCAGAACATCCTCTTTTTTGGAAGTCATTTTACTCACAAAAGGCTTAAACATTGCTTTATTTGTTTTTTTTTTGGTAGTATTATTATTTAATTATTTTATTGGTATCAATTCTTAATCCAAAGAGTAATAAACTAAAATTAAAATACTGTTATATACAAAGTTTTATTGTGTGAATTTTTTTACTATTTAGTTACAGTTTTGTAAAGGTCTTCGTTTATCTAGACTTTAAACCATCAGCCTCTTTAGCTCAGTGGTAGAGCACTGGTCTCGTAAACCAGGGGTCGTGAGTTCGAACCTCACAGGAGGCACAGTGTATCAAATTTTTTGTCAATTATAAATATTTTTAAAAAACGTAAAACGTGTTTTATTCTTTTATTTCTTGTTTTTTTTTATTCCCAAAAATTTGTTGTTTTTATTCATGGTATAGTGAATATATATTATGTTGAAAGCAATGATATTGTATAACTATAGTTATGTTACGTTTATACTATTTGATATTAAAAGTCTGTGCCTGTTTACATTATTAACAAGTTTGTCAATTGATTTGTCGGTTAAAAAATACTTGTCATACTCAGTTACTTGCTAGTTGCTAGGCAACGTCGTCCAAAGTGGTTGGTATTCCGTGTGGTAAAAATGGTTTAAAGATACAAAATAAATCCAGGGTATTATTAAAGTATGAAATCTATAATTTCTTCACTAGCAATACCAAGAATATTAATGTCAAATGCCAAAAACAAATATAACCTCACTTTTCTTAGGAAATAATCCACTGATACTTAATTGAATTGTTTGTTTTGTGATTTTGTTAATATGAATACGATAGTAAAAAAAATATGCAGTTCACCGCATATAGGTAATATTTACTTGAAACCTTATTTTATATATTTTGATATTTAATTAAAAAAAAAATGTAATGAAAATATAGTTATACATTACCCAAAAAAATGTTAATTACTCACTATTTATATGTTATGTTGTATGAATTTACAGTTATAAATCGTTCCTTGAGTTGCACATCGGCGATGTATCTGAAACAGTGGCGAATCGATCGAGGTCTGTCCGTTAACCGTACAGCTGAAGGCATCCTAACTGATGGACCAGATTATACCTTCTTAGATGGAAGGCCAACACCGTTACTGGTAATTTAACTGACAATTGTTTTAGTGATAATTAAATGCATCATAGTTAATGGCCCCTATTAGGATCTTATGATCCTATGTGGTGGAAATGTATAATACAAACACCCAGACCACAGCAAACATTTGTATGACCAATACCATCTGTATTGGTACAGATGCTTGTTGTGAGCAGGGATCAAACCTGTGACTGTAAGCGCTTCAGTCAGTTGAAGTGATCGATGCATCAAACTCTTAGTCTTAAATAAAGTACGATTTAAATGAATATAGTAAGTAAACAATCGGCAGTCATTTGATATATTTCTGATTCTATATGATATCTGTAACCTTTGTAGGATCAGAGAATAAACATATAAAATATCGCAGTAATGTTTATCAATGTTAAAGATCAACCAAAATATTTTGAAATAACAATTTGTTAAAAGTGTTATTGAGCAATTTGATTATTACATTAATTTTTTTTAACACTTAATGTGTACATTGTCAATGAAATTAAAATGGTTATTTAAAAATATTAAATTTTATTATTAATTTTCCTTGTAACTTTTTGTTAAAAATGTAAACTGCCTGTGACATATGATACAAACTTGAAACTCCAAATATATCATACCGATCCAATACACTGTATTATAACTCCAAATGTTTAAATAATGTGATGCCTTTACAAAACTGTACAATTTTCGTGTAATGTATTACATATTGAAACAATGTTATATTATGTTATGTCAAATTTGTATAGTACACATGTGGTGTACATGTTAATGTTAAATAGTAATTTTTTTTGTGTAAAATGACGAATAGTGTTATTACAGAAAAGTGTAATCTTAGAATATCTATTCTTCATCTTCACATTTTTAAAAGATATTCATAACATTGACTAACAAAAAATTTAAATAAGCGCTAACAAATCAATAATTATTACTTCTTTCATACATACCTATTATCACCTGTTACTTAAATTTACTTTTTATTTTCCTTAGCAAAAACAGAAGAAACGTATGCTGAAACACCAAGAATATGCAAGCCAAATCGTTACCATGTGTTCAGAACTAGACTTTGCTAAAGAGAGACATCAAAACATGTTACGAGCAAAGGAGGAAGAGCGAGAGGCAATTTTAAGTGATAGACTAAAACCAAAAGGAAAAGCATTGTACAGGAAGAAATGAATGCCAGTTTTAATGTATAATTAGTTTTATGCCATGTTTATTAGTAATAAAGTATGTTAGTGATGTTGTTTTTATCAATTTTGTTTTCTTACTCATCCTTGTCTGTAGCTTCACACATTAATGCAGATTTTCTTAATTCAACTTGGGCAAAAGTTATTTTTGTATCCCTCCTATATTTCACGCGAGCTCAGGTTAAAAATATTAAGGTTATAACTGAGGTATTATTATATAAATATATTCATTGTAAATGTACAAGTCATAGAAGATCCATTATAAATTAAGATTTTGTCAAAGATCAGTTAATGAATTATGCTGATTAACATTCTGTATAATATTGTCATAATTAATTAAATTTTCATATATTAAGTAGGTAAGAGGCTTTGATTGATAATATATAATCAAAAGATAATATTTCGTTTTTTTACACAGTAATGTTTTTTCAAAGCCGCTGTCATCGGTCATGTTAGCTGGTTTTATTTTTGTCAGTTATACTGACGCAATAATTTAAATTCAATTCATATTTTAATGCAAAGATTTGTGGCAACACATTACCACTATAGAATGGCGTGTCGTGCTACGGTACGACATAGTGAAATGATACGACGTTGCATCGTGATATTTTACAATACACGTCTTGTTTGTGTATGTTTTAGCCGTAAGACAGTTCACATAAAACCTCAATCAATGTTCTACCCATTATGACGTATGGGATTGTAACGGAGGTAATTGTAAAATATGCCGTTATCGGTTAATTAAAAAAAAATCTGATGGGTTTTATTAGCCTTTGAAAATGGTAATTATTTAAGTCTCAAAAGTCTCGTAATTCCCGATATATGAGATAGAAACCCTAGCCTGTACTATATTGATTATTAAATAATCCAAATTACATTGGGTGCTTGTAGCGAAAATAACAACTTAAAAGAGAGATGTCTATAATTGTCTTGCATTACAGGTGGGCAAGTACACTCAATAACATCGCAACCTCTTGACGCGGCGTCCACGATAGTAACGGCAAATTTTACCGTGACGATATATTGTCGTGTCGTGTAAATTACCTTTGCAAAACTAATAGCTACCCTTTTTCAATTACGACTATTATTTTAATGAATTTAACTGTAAAAGGTTTTTCATTTCGAATTAAACAAATCACACGTAAAGGGAAAGGAAGGACCCTTACCATTTATTACCTTTTATTGAAGTTATTTTACATCGGCCTTTAAATATCACCGAAAGGATCAAAGGTCCAATTATTTATTAACTGAGTGCCTTTAATCTTCACTAATATTATTATCTGTACTAATAAAATATTTAATCTGTACTTTATAATATTATAAAGCTGACGGACTTGTATATTTAAAGGCTAAGTTCTAGAAGTATCTGTTAAGTTATCTCTGGGGTTCTAGTAACTAGTTTATTCGTAATTATGAATATATTTCTGAGAGTAAAGACGAGCAATCTATCCTAGAGAGAGGGAGGGTGCGTACTGCCGATATATAATAACTGATCAACGAGCTACCATAGACAAAATACAGTATTATTTACTTTTATGATATATTCCTAACAGTATCCTGCTATCCTATATGAATTAAAAAAAAAGGCCGGTGAAAATGAATGTGGTTTTAACCCCGTGCAAAAGGAAAAGGTGTTATATGTTTAACGTGGGTGTGTTTGCCTCTGGCGTGGTAGCTCTTAAACTATTTGACCCATTGTAAGTCGATGTCATCGAAATAGTATATAATAGTAGATATGATTCAAAAAGATATTTTCAGAAGTTTGACGGTTTTCAGTTTTAGTTTTCTACTTATTCTTGTACAAAGATATGCCAGCAACTGTAGGACATTTTCCTATTGAGGATTGAGTATGGGCGGATGGGATATGCACGACAAAGTCGCGTGAAGGCATATGGATTGAGTCTTAATATTTACCTATTGGTGGTTATCACTTCGTTAAGTTTGTTTTTTAATGTACGTTACATCAGATATCTATGGAATTGACTAGAAAGGTTATACTATCAGAGTGATTCCATACAATTTTCATCAAAATCAGTCAAGCATTTTTTAAGAAAAGGAATTATTATGTCAACCAAGTAACCGCAATTGCGTATATTGCTTTTGAAGTCGTGTTCCTTTAAGTCTTAGTTATATAACCCGTACGAAGCAGGGGTGGATCGCTTGTTATTAATAAAATTCAGGTTGGACCTTCCATGTACTTCCGCGTGGTGAAGCTCTAATGTACTGTAAAGGTCTAGCGGTGCGAGCCATTGGCATTGTTTTGTCCGCATTTAAACATCACGTCAAAACAATATCCATTGTTTTCATAGATAACTTTAGCAATGAACTATATAATTATGATACCTATTATAGGTTACTATTACTAGATGACCCAGCAAACGTCGTTTTGCCATAGTTATCGAGTGGGATGAAAATTTAAATTACTAAATTGGCTATTAAAAATAGGGGTCGGTGATGAAAGGATAAAAGTTTAAGGTTGTTTGTATTTTTAATGCCATATTATAGAAAAATAAAAATAAAAAAAAAATTGTGCGAAAAAAATGTTAAGGGTGAACAACTCTCACTTCGGGGTAAAAATTGTATGCTAGCCAATACTCAGACCTATTGAATATGCATATAAAATTTGGTAAAAGTCAGTAAAGCCGATTCAGAGGAGTAAGGTAACTAACATTGTGACACGAGAATTTTATATATAAGACAATAACTGTGAAAGTACATTTTTGTCTGTCTGTTTGTTGTTTTGTTTGTTCTATAATCGTTGATTAGATTCTTTATCATATATATGCGCTCAATCGGCGTAAGGTTTATGGGCTGTCAAGTGACTGTATATAGTCTGTGACATTCGTGACAGTGATACTCTGTGACATTACTATTAGGATCCGGTTTCCAGCCCTCGCTCTCTACTACGTGACTCCGATGCGCGCACACTATAAACAACAACAGTTCCTGAAAATCATCGTGTTTACCAACAACAAAACATTGTTCACGCCGAAATTATGATAGGAATCTATATATAAAAGCGAAATACCACTCACCGATTAATCACGAAATCTCATAAACTATAACACCTACAAACCTAAAAAGTAAAACGGGGGTATTAAGATTATAAAAAGTGCTATGTTTTTCAAGTAAGAGACTTGAAGTTTAAAATGTATGCTCTATAGATTGTGTGAAGGTGTAATAATGTATCTTTAGAAATCTAAAAACTACATTGCACCCGAGCGAAGCCGGGGTGGATCCTAGCGATACCTATATTATAAAAGTGAAAGTGAAGAAATATTTATTTTAATTTGTTAATAGCCGATTGCTTACCTATTTTCAGAACAAAATCCAGTACTAGTTTTACTCTAACTCCATCCGCACCTAACCTACTATAAAACGACGGATATACTAAGGCGAATGGTCCATTCTTAGGGACGAACACCCCACCACACACCCTCTGTCTCTGCCGGCGGAGACGAAGGGTAGGGAGGGGAGAGAGGATTTCGTACAGCGCTCTTTACACTGATGACGTCTTAAATCTTGTGCGATCTTATTAGTAGACACACTTAAGACGCACGTCCTTTCACAGCTTACGCGCGTCCTTCTCCACAACGATGGCGTCATAAGCCGAGGTGCGATCTCACTAGCAGACATCTCTAGGCCGGACGTCTTATCTATCGGCCATTGCACTTATATTATAAGCCTATTCTACACAAGGGAAATCTTCAAAAAGATACCCGATTCTTGGGGGGACATCGGGTTATGTGGTGATAAACCCTTCACCCACTAAAACCCCTGCGATGGCCTACTTCAACACGAGAAATGGAAAGGCAGCGGGATCGCATGCGCATACGCTGCACCTATCGTGCGACGCTCCGCTCGTGGCTGGCGGAGCTCGTCTCAGAATCGCAAAGTGTGGTCTTGCCCTCCCCGCGCCCCTTGCTTGCGCGTACAGCAGTTCAAGGCCATCTCGGCTGCCATCCTCCTCGGGAGATCAGTAGCTTATATGTATATACCAAATTTTTAAGATATCCCTCGAATAGTGGAATTTGTTATCTGTCAAATTTGTTGACGAGGCTGCCTGCCTTATCGCTGAAACAGCGATCTCTTGCAGTTGCACCTGAAGCATCTTCATATTTTATAATTTTTGTATTGGTCCAATAAAAATTATAAATAAATAAATGTTCAAATCACTTAAAGAAATATAATTTTTAAACACAATAAAAGGCCATAATAAGAAATAATAATAATAAAAAAATATAATAATAAAAACAAAAAGTGGCTTGACTTTTTTGACATGTGCCTCCTGTGAGGTTTGAACTCACGACCCCTGGTTTACGAGACCAGTGCTCTACCACTGAGCTAAAGAGGCTGTTGTTATAGCAGCTGTTTTAATCGCTATGTAATAAAATAACACTGGGGCATTAATAAAATAATTGTTTTCGTGCTTTCGTTATACGGAGTTTCGTAAGATCGTTTAAGAAAAAACAGCTTTTTAAATTTCTAGTTTTTATTAATAATGCAATTAGATGAATTATAAATTGTTGATTTATTTGAATTAAGAACATAATCAATTATTTCCGACTTTCAACCCATACCGAGATTGAGACCGACCTAACGAGCCCACGAACTAGAATCTATAGCTGACCCGATAATGATGATGAAGCTAGTCCAGGAAAAGATCTTTCACTATTATAGCCAGGGTATAAGAGAAAAAAGTAAAATAAATATTAGTTTTATGGACTTAAAATAAAACGAAATATTTAACTTCGATGATATTGTGTTTATCTTATATAAACACTAAGAAGATACAAGAGTAGATATTAGTATATTTTTCTAAGTATGACAATCGTGAAGCGCGCAAAATTATAAACATTACACAGATTATATAAGCATAGTGAATTAGTACCATTCACAACGTATTTATTAAAGATTATTTTTTGTATATTAAAGTCATAATATCAAAAGTAAATAGCAGCTTGTAAATCAGCCTCATTAAGGAGAAGGCTTAGAGCTTAATCCACGATTTACATGGGTTGGCGGGTATACATGTGCCAGAATTTTTCTGGCACATGCAGGTTTTCTCACGAGGTTTTCCTTCACCACCGAACACGAAATAAATTTAAACACAAATATAGCACTTGAAAACTTAGCGGTGCTAGCCGGGTTTGAACCCGCGATCATCGGTTGGGATCGACGTGTCATCTCGGCTTTAACAGAGTATAAGTAAAACCGAGTGACAGAACTGTTGTCTTGTTCTTGTTGAACTGAAGCAATCGAAGGTCGAAAAATCTAGGAAAGGGTTTTATAGTCTACCTCCGAAGATCTTCATCAGATTGTAATATTTTATATACTTAAAATCTTTCATCAAAATATACAATACTTTATTCTTTGAAGTCAATTAAAAATAAAAGATGCTAAAAATTCCGAAACAGTAAAACATCGTAAATATTCGCCACTTATTCTAAATTACATTTTACAAAAAATCGAAAACTTATTCTTATTATTGCCTCCACTAGTGACAGCATTTTCGTCAAGAGAATCGAGATTGCGATTAAAAAGAAAATACTTATGTTAGTACTCTTGCAACTATTTACAGCAAATAATGAATGAAGTATATATATATTTATGTTCCTCTGTTTTGTAAATAGTATATTGAAATATATTTTTAATGGGTAAGACAAATTGAATGACGTATCATTTATCAAAATCGGTTAAGCTGTTCATTAGCTACATGCGGACATAGAAAGGACATATATGTATGTATACATATGTACAGGTCAAACACATATACTTCTTTCTTTAAAAAGTTCTCTATGTTGGTGTGTATATAAATTAAATTTTTCTTTAAAAATATATTAAGTGATACAAAAAAAATTAATCAATGCCTCCTGTGAGGATTGAACTCACGACCCCTGGTTTACAAGACCAGTGCTCTGCCACTGAGCTAAAGAGGCACATGACGTTGTAATATATATTGTAAATCATATTACGGTTCTTTCACTATTATAGTGATAGAGGAAGATTAAATTGGACAATTAAAAATAGGGTGTGTTTTTAAATAAAATCCACCAAGGAGCGGGACTAATAGCCCGGGACCGTAAATTATGATAACCTTATAAAAACATATTCTATACATTATTCGTAACAAATGCATTTAGCGCTAGTTGTGCCCTGGGATTTCACCTGCGTTAATTTGAGGGAAAAGTAATGTTTACCTTCCATATTTGAATCCTTTATTATTCACTTCTTCTTCTTTATTTTGTTTTGTGGCTTTTAGTTGTGTCAATTGTGCACATATTATTTCGTCAATGTCACGTGGAGTTATTATTCACTATTTTATTGGCTTCAACTTTGTTTTCGTGTAACCCTTATAACATTAGATATCTGTAAGTAAAAATCCCGTCAAAATCGGTCCAGCCATTTCAGAGATTAGCCGCAACAAACAGACAGACAAACAGACCGACAGACAGACAGAAAAAAAATTTAAAAATTGTGTTTTGATTTAAGTGCCGTGTATACTCGTGTATACCGTGTATATTATCATATGCGTTTAGTTAAATTGAATCGATTCGATTATCTACGTAACCTTAAAAATAAAATTTGTTTAGATTACCTACATAATCGACCTTTGCTCGGTATGGTTTTTGGAAATTATAATTAAATTTCGTAGTAAATAAAAACATGAGTAGCGGTTTTTAGGGTTCCGTACCTTAAAAGGAAAAACGGAACCCTTATAGGATCACTTTGTTGTCCGTCTGTCTGTCTGTCTGTCTGTCTGTCTGTCTGTCTGTCTGTCTGTCTGTCTGTCGGGATGTCAACCCTTTTTTCTCAGAAATGCATAGACGTATCATGTTGAAATTAATATCATATACTCAAGTCTATGATGACATGCGGCCGTGAAAATATTAAAGTTCTAAGTCAACGCAATCAAAAGATAATGGAAAATATGTCGTATATTTTGACCATTTTAGCGTTTTCGCAAAGGAATCAAAACCTATAGGGTACTTCCCATTGACCTAGTACGATGAAATTTGGCAAGAAGTAAGATCTTATGGTACAAATAAAGGAAAAAATCTGAAAACTGTAAATTTTTGTATGTAAATGTTGTCTGTTTGTAAGTTTGTCTTTCAACCTTTTTCTCAGAAACGCGTGAAGGTAACAAATTTTTATCAACGTCAAGTACTCAGAGTTGTAATTACTAAGAGCTGTGAAAAAATCAAACTTCTAAGTTAACGCAATCAAAAGATACGGTCATTTATATCACATATTTTAAGTATGATAGCGTTTTTAACGTTTTCGCAAGGGAATCAAAACCTATAGGGTACTTCCCATTGACCAAGCATTATGAAATTTGGCCAGGAGCAAGGTCCTTTAGTATTATATTATAGTTTTATATTAGTACATAAAGGAAAAAATCCGAAAACTGTAAATTTCTGTTCGTGTGTCTGTCAGTCTGTACGTCTGTCTTTCAACCTTTTTCTCAGGAACGCGTAAATGTATCAAGTTGTAAATTGATCAAGCGGAAAATATATTAATCTTAGAATTAAAATTATATGTACTTGTAACAAATTAACATAGAAGTTGACCATGGTCAAAAAAACAATTTTACAAACACTGAGAAGAAATTTGTATCAATACGAAAACATTAAAAAGCAGCAAACCTTTATAAACAACGCAATGCAATCTATATATCGCAGCTAACAAAATGATAGCGCGATGCAGCGTACAGCTAATGCCATCTATTACAACATTATGACATTAACTGTGATATAATTCTGCTCGATTAATAAAAATTTTTATTTTCATTATTATTTAAACGCGCTAAAAATTATAAAATAAACTTTTCATTTAAAAGTTTTATCGTCGATTTATAACGTCATTACGTAATTAACATTCAATATAAGAGCTTCACGCGATTTGATTTAAGTACTCGTATTGACTCAGTACGAAAATTTTAAAATTAAATTCAAACAGATCGAGTTATTTAATTTCAAAATCAAAATCAAAATCAAAATCAAAATATTTTTATTCAAAATAGGAATTTACATTCTCTTTTTGAACGTCAAGAAAATGAATCTACTACGGTTTCGGAAAAGTATAACCTCAGGCCTGAGAAGAAACCGCGAAAGAAACTCAGCGGGACTTTTTTTTTTTGTTAGTTTTTTTTTTTTTTAACAACGTCAAGATTGGTTACAATACGTTAAATATTTTGAGAGAGCCTGGAAGCGATCGCATTATTCCCAAGGTGTGTCATCATCTATGAAATCTTTAATATTATAGTAACCTCTAACACACAAACGTTTCTTTACAATTTTTTTGAACTTTGCTATAGAAGCATTTTGAACGTTTTCTAGGATCCTGTTGTAAAATCGTATACATCTCCCAACAAAAGAATTACTTACTCGACGTAGTCGAGTAGCAGGTACAATGAGTTTGTCCTTGTTCCTCGTATTGATATGATGGATATCACAATTTTTTTTAAATGTGTTAATGTTTCTATGTACATACATTACATTTTCAAGAATGAATTGAGAAGTAACAGTCAATATGTTAATTTCTTTAAATTTTTCTCTTAAAGATTCTTTATGGCCAAGGTTATAAATTGCGCGAACAGCTCTTTTCTGCAGAACAGATATTGTACTAATATCGGCGGCATGTCCCCATAGTAGTATGCCATACGACATTATACTATGGAAATAGCTGAAATAAACTAAGCGTGCCGTTTCAACATCTGTTAATTTTCTAATCTTTTTAATAGCAAAAACTGCAGAGCTAAGTCTATTCGCTAACCTTTCAATATGGGGGCCCCATTGTAGTTTGGAATCCACAGTGATACCAAGAAATACTGTAGTTTCCACCGGTTCCAACGTTTCTCCATTTATAAATTTTATACATTTAGTTTTATTACAATTTAACATTAAATTATTAATACTAAACCAATGTACAACATCAGAGAGAGCATTGTTTACTTCGTCATATGTGGATGAGTTACGTCTCACTTTAAATAACAGTGAAGTGTCATCAGCAAACAATACAATCTTATGTTTCTTTTCTATTAGATAGGGCAGATCATTTATGTAGATGAGGAAAAAAAATGGCCCAAGAATAGAACCTTGAGGGACTCCCATATTTAGTATAGCCCCAGGAGATCTCTTGCCATTGACGTCGACCTTCTGAATTCTTTCACTTAAATACGACATTAGAAGGTCGAGTGCAGTTCCTCTGATACCATAATAAGCGTAGTTTGCTGACCAGTGTTGAGTGTTGAACACAATCGAAGGCCTTAGATAAGTCACAAAAAATACCAAGAGCATTATGTGACTCCTCCCAGGCCTCAAATATATTCTTAATTAGTTCAACACCTGCATCTGTTGTCGACCGACCCTTAGTTAAACCAAAAAAATTTACTTATTTATCTACACATATAAGTCTTCTGGTTATTAGTAATATAATTAGTTATTTATAAATAAACAATTAGTTTTGTTCGAATTAAGGACTAATTATTTTCGTCTTGGCAACACTAATATATATTTTGATATTTTGATTGATAATGTAAATCTAAATATTTTACGAACGTAGTGCAGGGGTAGTGGAGTGTAGTAGAATATAAATAAAAATAAAACGAAAATAAAATATAATATAATTCTGTTGTTAATGTCAAAGTCAACAAGTTAGTTCATTGAAATTGTCAAGAGATGGCGCTAAGTGTAGCCTGAATCGCGCTATAACTTTGCTTTATTGAAAGTATAAGGTGTATTAGTACTTTAAATAAAATTGGTGTTTCCATAGATTGCATCCATGATTGTGTTTTAAATTAAAGTGCTCCTAAGTAGTTTCAAAATAGTTTTTGGGCCGTGATCCATATTTACATAATATTTGATTATATTTAAGCGACTTCTAAAAAGGAGTGTTTTCAATTCGACCTTGTATTTAATTTTTTTTTATGTTTGTTCGCCGATTACGCCGCCATTTGGGTACCGATTTTCAAATTTTTTTTTTTGTTTGAAAGGTGTACTTCCAAGGATCAGATGATGGGATCCTGGAGAAATTGAGGGAACTCCTCAAATATTATAGGCAAGCGTATACCGATTTAGGTATTTTTGATAGTAACTTATGTTGGAACTGATGATGAAGACCACAAATGGCGTAGATGGGTTAGTCTTATATAGATTTCTATAAGTTTGTACGGAACCCTCGGTGCGCGAGTCCTACTCGCACTTGACCAGTTTTATATTTAAACTAGCTTGTGATCGCAACTTCGTCTGCGATGTCTGTGATGTCTACGTCATAGTAGCTATATGCATGCAAAGTCTCAGCCCGATCGGTTTAAAATTGAGAAAGTTTAATACAATCTTTCATTCCCTATTCTATCCCGTTGTGGGTAGAATTTATCAAAATCCTTCTTAGCGGATGCCTACGTTATAACATCTACCTGCATGTCAAATTTCAGCCCGATCCGTCCAGTGGTTTGGGCTCTGCGTTGGTAGATAATTATGTCAATGAGCCAGTCACCTTTGAGTTATATATATTTAGATATATAGGTACAAGAATTCCTCGTTTATAGGTATTAGATAAATAAATTAGTACGCACTTTTGTTTTTAATTAAAAGAATAACATTACAAAGGTTATCATCACTAATCGTATATTTTAGTTTGATGACTGTTTTATGTAAAGATAGAATCTTTATATAATACTTTTTGATTGTCTATAGGCGCATGTAATCTATAATGAAGAATACCGATAGTAAACGTTATCGTAACTATTAGTATTCGTACTCGGTGTATCGATGCGAGATATAAACCTTCGAATTTCACTCGAATGTATAGCCGATATTTTTTAATTAGTTGACAACCATGGGCTATACATAATACGTTTCTAAAATAAATAAATAACGCATCACACTCAACGACCCCCATTAAGATCTCATGACCTTGTGTCGGGGGTCCGGAAACACTCACAACACTAACACAAACACCCAGACCACGACAAACATCTGTATGGCCAATACACACGTTTGCCGTGAGCGGGGATCGAACCCGCAACCGTTAGCGCTTTAGTCAGTTGCAGTGACCTTTGCGCCAACGCGTCTGTCAAAAGATTCTAAAGATCAACAAGTACTTAGGACTATAAACTTAGAACTATCTTAGAGTCATCCTTTTGTTACTTATAAACTATAATAATCATAAATTATCTTATATTATTGTTATGCTAGCATTTGTTATATTTTTACCACTAATGTACGGTCGTTAAAACGTGACAATAAACAATATATTAACGTTTTACTGAGATAAAGCTTTGCTGTATTCCACTACTACAGTTGGTATACGGGCTACGTCGACTGGGGCAGTACCTTACTCCCAGAAAAGTACGGCGTGAAGTATACCTCGTTTTAAGTAAATGTGTCGGTCTGAACACGTGGCTAGTCCGAACTCACGCATGGTGCGGTGGAGTGAACAAGATTTAAAACATTAAATGTATACGATATTGTTAAACTTTTTGAATAATCTACACCGTTAAATGACTTTTATAATTAATTATATCTTTACTTGACTTATTTAGTAATTAAACACATCCCGAATAATCGAATTATTACACTCATTAATTATTAATGTTTTTAACTATTTGAGAAAAACATCCGATATATATTAAACTTAAAATGTTATTAATTAATGATCTAAACACATTAATTTAACATATATAATTATATAAGAAGCATTAATTAATTAAAATTAATGAAATATCTAAATGACTGTCCTGGTGGGTAATTTAGTGTTCTGCGCAGCGTAATGCGCATAGTTCAGACCGACGAACTTACGAGAAACTACCTACAGCAGCTTTTTTCACGGTGAGTGAGATATTCCGTTTCATCCTTTATTTCTTTTAAAACTTGAAACGCACTTGTGGCTCTTCTAGAGCAGGGACGGATTAAGCCCAAAAAAAAAAAAAAAGGTATAGGCGCAGACACCAAATATCGGCCAAGTGTGAGTTGGAGTATGAACTCATTTATATGAATCGCTCAACACGTAAATACGTTATATGTATTTTTTAGAATATCAATATATTATTTCCTCGATTTTTTTCATATTTTACTAAGGTATACAGGGTCATTTCTAAAACATTAAAAACCTCGTAGGGTTTTATTCGTAACATCATAAACAACAACTTTTGTTCTACGACTTTTAATAATTCATAATATTTTACTTTCATACAAAATTAAAAATATTTAAATTGATTTCTCTAGTTTTATTAAACTCTACGTGCAAGTAAAAGAAAGAAGATAAGAAACAGTCAAATGCGAAATGTAGGGGTGGGGATGCGCTCAGACAACGCCGCTCGGGGCCGCCCCGGAGTCGGGAGCGATGCCTGAACTTGACCTAGTTAGTGGCGGTCGTCAGCTGCTCCGGTCGTTCGCGTTAATGCGCACGCGCTGCGTGTCCTAGTAGCCCTACTTTTCGGTAGTGTTTACTTAACAATAATTGCAGGATCAGTGTATCGATATTCGAACATTTGTAGTGATAACCCGTAAGAACCCGCATAAAAACTTCAACAGTTAGTGTAAATGTGTGGGCAACAATTGCGATTTCAATTGTTTTGAAAAAGGATATACCACTCGCCATAATATGATATGTAGAACCTACGATCAACACAATGTGACGAGGCTTCGCTCAATGTTCGCCAAGTCAAACTAGAGATGTATTGAATATGGTTTATCCTGGTCGAGGGATAAACACCACGAGCCGTAACATGATAATTGAAAAAATATTTAAAATTTGGTCAAATTAAAATGAATTAAATGTTTTGTTATGGTCTTTATGTTAGTTGTAAAGGTGATTATGTTAAATGCTATTTCGCCATATGCGCGATACTCGCTGCCATGCACAAGACTTCACTTGGGAGGTAATAATTATTCATAAAATTAATTTTAAATGGTAAGTAAAAAATAACTTGTTGTAAATAATGTTGTTTAAAAAATACATTTTTTTTTTCACAATAAAAATTATTAAAAATATTTTTTTATTTAAATAAAAATTAACCAACTTCAAAACTGAATTTAATAGGTACAATAAAGTGTCAACTTAACAATAAATTAAGTCAACTGCTTATCGCCATTAACAAAATATTGCTTTTCCCGATGCAAGGCCGTTAATTGTTGAGAAGTTCTCCTGGTGTTGCACCATCAGCTCCACAATAACATAAATTGCTTAACATTCAAATTGAAATTATCGAATCGTAGCCTGTGAAACACAACAAGTGTTTCGGGAAGTTTGGGTGGCCATCTGAGGTCTTCATCATCAGTTCCACTTCACCAAATGTGACAATTCAAGAGCAAATGCACGAGTTACTATCAAAAACACGTAAATCGCTATAGGTGTGGCTATAATATTTGAAAGTTCCCTCGATTTCTCCAGAATCCCATCATTAGATCCTGACTTGGTGATAATGTACCACCCTGGAAGTATACTCTTTCAGACAAAAAAAATGTTGAAAATCGGACCACAATCGACGGAGTTATAGGTAAGCATACATAAAAAAAGCCTCCGACGAATTGAGAACCTCCTTATTTTTTGAAAGTCGGTTAAAACTACACACTATGACTTGAGATTTTTTTTTGTAGTCGGTTGAAGACTATTTCATGGATCCCTTTGTTTAAATTAATGAAAGGTATGAACAACAAAAAAAAATGAGAGCCGAGATGGCCTAGTGGTTAGAACACGTCGAAATCAACCGATGATCGCGGGTTCAAACCCGGCTAGCACCGCTGATTTTTTAAGTCCTAAATTTGTGTTTAAATTCATCTCGTGCTTGGCTGTGAAAATGTCGTAAGGAAACTTACTTATACCGAGAGAAATTCTAACACATGTACATATATCCGTCAACCAGCAGTGAAGCATTATTACAGATTAAGCTCTAAATCTTCTCCATAATAGGAGAGGATGCCTTTGTCCAGCTGTGAGACATTTACAAGCTGCTACATTATTATTTTATAACCAATAATATGCCACGCATTTTTATCCGACTAACGAAAAAGGAGGAGGACCAAACATAGGTCCTGTATGTATTTTTTATTGATTGTTCACCGATTTTTGTGGACCGATTTTGAATTTTTCATCTTGTTTAAAAGGGTATACTTCCAAGGTGGTCCCATTGTAATCAGGTCAGGATCTGACGATGGAATCCTGGAGAAATCGAGGGAACTCTTCAAATATTATAGGTACACCTATACCGATTTTAGTAGTTTTGATAGTAACTTGTTCATTTGCTTTCGAAAAACCACATTTAACGAAGTGGAGCTGATGATGAAGACCACAGATGGCTACCGGAACTACCCAATAACGAGCATTTCACTGGTTGCGATTCGATTACTTCAATATGATTGCTATGCAATTTATAGTCGTCACAATGCATATGGTGAAGTGAGCCTGATGATGCGATACTAGGAGAACTCCTCAATAATTAACAACCCTGCATCGAGAAAAGCAATACTATGTAATGTTTTGTAATAATTATTTTTTTATTTTTTATTATACTTATTTCGGTTTCGAAGTCGGTTTGTTTTTTTTTAAGTTTTTATGAAATAGTGAATTATAACATGGTACGTTCAGTTATTCCCCGACCGAACCCTAGAGGGGACGGGAGGCGCGGAGAGTAACTGGGTGCGGCGACGCGATGAGTTAGTCGGTCGCGAGCAGCGCGCACGCATACGAGGAAACGCGCCGGTGCCTCGGGTTCCCTTAAGTATTGTTATGTTTGCGTTCGTAATAACCTTGTTAATTTGAATTACGGACTCTTATTAAACACTATGAAACCCCGAGGTAACGAGGATGGCTCACAAAATTAATTAATAATTTTATTATTTTATCCTTTTTAAGTCGGAGAAGAGGGTTTTTTTGTTTTTTAAAACTATCATTTAAGAAAAGGGTGTTAAAAATACGCTGATTCCTTTTTTTAAATACGCCTGCATTAAAAATTGAAAAGAGACATAGGTGTTATGTGTATGTATTTTAAAAGTAAGTAAATAATGTTTGATTTAGATGCTTACATACAGTTTATTCTTATTTAATTTTTTAATGTAGCCAGTCCTAAGCCTGGATAATTATGAAGGGATTGTGGATTCAATGTATCTGTCATGTGTTTATTGGGGGAATATTAATAATCCCAAGTCAGTATAAATAATAACAAGACAAATCAACGATTGTCATTTAAACTGCATTCTTGACATGGTCTATAATAAATTAACTGTTTGTAGGAAGAGGTAAACACAGAGGTAAACGCGATGTTTGTCAGGTAATAATGTACTTGCCGTACACAAGCAATCATTTACATTTTACACGGTTAATATTTTGGTTATTGTGATCGATTGAAATAAAACTATGAATTACTTTTGAATATTTTTTGCTATGTATTGTTTTTTATTTTATTAAATAAACTATCACCTTAAAAGTGAAATGCGTAATGTTACATTAGATGAATATTATTGTTAATTATTCAACAATAATGTTTAATATTAATTTATTATTTCTTGTATTTATACAGTATTAAAACAATGCTGTCTAAATGACACGGCGGTGATAATAATAAATAAGTATAATTTTTTGTATTTGAAATTTAAAATGTATTTAATGATATTAATATTTTAATAATTATTTTTGGCTTTAAGATATTTTAAACCGCTATTGCATTGAATACTTAATATTCGTTCTTTATTTTATTTAAGAAAATAAATCCGCTTTCTTACATTTTTATAAGACATTATTGGAATAAATTTAATTTCATATGTAATTTTTAAATTGAACAGAAAATGGAATTATACTTTTTGTACTCGATTTGAATAATAAATTATCTAATAGAATCGTCTGAAAATCAATTAATCGATTGATTTAATATGACGTTGCGCATCTCTTTTACCCGACTAAAAAAAAGAGGAAAGTCCACCGAGGATTTTTTTATGTATGTTCCTCAATTAAACAGCCTGAGCGATTTCCTTACTTTTTTACCTTAATTAACATTTCAGATAAGTTTCATAGCATTTTCATCAATATCGGTTCAGTACTTTGGTTTTTATATCAATATAACTTGATTAATTATGACATCACAGTGAACGAAATAAAAGAGGGACGTTATAAGTTTGACGTGTCTATCTGTGTGTCTGTCTATGTCATCCTAGCTTTCTTATGAGGAGACCAATTTTAATGCGTTATTTTTTTGTTTAAAAGCTGAGATAATCGAGGTGGTTTTTAGCTATAATTCATGAAAAAATGATCAAACGTTTCAAGGTTATTAACTCTTTCAATTGTTGAAACGATCTGAGTAGCTTTTACTTGTATCATCGACTCGAAATCTACTATACTATCAATGATATCAAAATAACATATTCGTGTAACCTTATCCTGATGCTGCAACAGCAATTGGAATCAACAGGATACACAACTTCTCACGAATTTACAGCAGAAATATCGTTTGGAGGCTCGTTGAAATGGTCACAATAAGTAGATTGCGTTTTTTTTATTTTAAATCTATTATTAGCTTTTGGAGTCAGTTGGTTTATTTTTTTAAGTCTTTTATAATTTTCGTAAACGAACCGCAGTACCGGCACCGTCCAATTCGGAGAACGGTTAGGTTTGTTTAGCAATTTAAACTTTTATTAAGTAATTAATACCTTTTTCTTTTTAATTTATGCTGCTGAGTACTGCACTGAGTACACGATTTTTCGAAAGCATCCCACATTTGCTTGTAGCGCAGGTACAGTTCCATTAACGTACAATGAATGATCTGAATGACGTAGAGATAAAGGCGCGTGCGGCGTACATCCTTGACTCCCCGGCAGGCGGTCACCGCTGGCCAATAGCGTGCCATCGTTCGCGAAACCTGACATGCTATTGGTGAACGTTGCTATTATAGAAAATACAGATGTAAAATATGTTAGAGAGTGCCATAAAAATTTTAAAGTCTATTTTTGGAAAATTTATTAAGTTTTGTCTAAAGTCATAGAACAAAAGTTGTTGTTTATTATATTAGTAACAGCGTCCTGCGAGGTTTTTGACGTTTTAGAAATGACCCTGTATATGTCACACATATACCTTAGTAAAATATGAAAGTCGCAACTTATGGCTGTGGGCAGGCCCATCTTGTCCACAACGGTGGATCTGACCTTATTCTATAGTATATAAGAAGCCTTGCCGTAATCGAAATGGAACCTCTTATAATCCGAATTCAACATCAGCCTCTTTAGCTCAGTGGTAGAGCACTGGTCTCGTAAACCAGGGGTCGTGAGTTCAAACCTCACAGGAGGCATTAAGTAACATTTTATATAATTTTAAATTATTTATAATGTTCGTTATAATTAACATAATGATAAATGTTCCTCTTAAATTTTTGGTTATTTTGTTATTCTATGCTTAAAAGTATTTATCGATAAATTTATTATTTTTAGTTAAATATCAATGACAAAAATGTAATAATATTTTTAACTATATCGATACCTCCCACGTAAGTTATTGTAAGCCACAAAATTGCCGTTAGCGTTTTTACTGAATACTACACGGATTTGCATTGCTTAATGCATTCAAAGTGAAAAAATACCAAAAATCTTTTTTTTTTCAAGAAAAGATACAACAAAATACGCTTGAAAAAAGTCGTATTTTGTTTTAACTTTCAAACCAAAACGGATTAAAAGTGCTCTACTGTAAAATTGTAATTTTGGGGTTATAACAACTTACGTGGGAGGTATCGATATATAGACGCTGATAAGCAATACTATGTCAAGTCACACGGACTTCATTTTGAGAAATTGACGTCTAAAGATGTCATATCTATCTATATCTATATCTATTCTATACATTAATTATAATGTACATGGAAGATATATAAAAAAATAATAATTGGGGGCCTATACCAACGCAATAGGGCCCAAAACAATGATTATTAGAATTTTTGTCTGTTTATCTGTGCGCTTGTGCACGGTAATCTCAGAAACGGCTTATCCGATTTAGATACGGTTTTAACTAATATATTTTAGTAGGCTTCACTTAACATTTAGTGTTTGTTTCATGTCAATCGGTTCATAAATAAAAAAGTTATGTCAATTTAAGGGATCACGTCGATTTTTTTGTGCTTTTCACTAAATGCATGAAATTATACATATACATTACTTACATCAAAAAATTATTTTTTTAATTTTTTGTTTGGTATATATTTATTTATTCCTAAGAATATTTATGCTAAGTTAAAGGATAATCGGCCAAAAAAATAAATTTTGTCCGTACAAACTTTACCCTTTGCAGTTCAATAGGTTATGATATTCGTGCGTTTTACGGTTCAAATTTCATTATTATCATTCAAAAGTATGTGTATTACATTTTAAGTTAATATGATCACGGAATAAGATTTTCAAGTTCAAAGAAAAGTTCAAGACTACTAAAAAAATTATATTAATTTTATCAGATTGTTTGCCTCCTGTGAGGATTGAACTCACGACCCCTGGTTTACAAGACCAGTGCTCTGCCACTGAGCTAAAGAGGCACATGACGTGAGTAGATATATTTATCGCTATGTTATAACTTACATTGAGGCGAAGTTTTTAACTGACTTCCAAAAAAGGAAAAGTTGTGTTTTTCGATTACCTGAAAACGGCTTGACCGATTTAGTTAATTCTTTTTTTTGTTTTAAAGGTCCGATACAGTCATTACATATTCCTGTGGTTCATAATATATGATTTGGAAAGTAATCTATACAAATAAATAAAATTGAAGTGTCTCTTTGTAATTTCAAATTAACAGCTTTTAATTTAAATGCATATGAAACTATACACGGTGCGTACATCAAAAACACAATTTACAAAATTTTTGTCAGTCTGTCTGTTTGTTACAGGTACTCTCTGAAACGGCTGGACCGATTTTAACGGGTCTTTCATTCACTAATAGCTCATATTGTAACTTAGGCTATTTTCATTAAAAAAATAAATAAAAAGAGGGTTACACGTAAAACAAAACTGAAACCAATGAAATAGTGGTATCAAGTAGGGAAGGTAAATTATATAAATATAATTTTTTCACAAATTAACGCGGGTAAAACCGTGGAGCACGCCTAGGTAATAAGAATTCTATCATTATTCTGACATTAAAGTCTCCAGGTACAGGTCGAGTTTAAAGTGTGAAATGGTTTCTTCGTATTGTGCCCAAAATTATAAATTTTTGAATTCGGTCACTTTTATGCTAAGCAATATGTACATAATATCGGATATAATGGAAAAGATCCTAAGATGTAAATAATTTAAAAAATATATTAAGGGATAGAAAAAGCTTTTAGACGGTTATTCGGCGTAACGAAATCTATATTAACGTGAGTGAAGTCGCGAGCAATAACTACTTAATAGTGAGAAAAATAAAAAGGTAACACTAATATTTGTGGATTAGTGCCTCCTGTGAGGTTTGAACTCACGACCCCTGGTTTACGAGACCAGTGCTCTACCACTGAGCTAAAGAGGCTGCGGGGTAAGATTGTAAATTTACGATATGTTTCTAAGCAACTGAATACTTGTAACCTATTTTTTTAATATTTATTGCATGAGATATATTTTGATCTAAGGCGCGAAATACGCAAATTGTTCATCATTAATTGGATGCTGATAAGCAATAATGTGTCAACCCACAAAAAGTCAAATTTGGAGATATTAATGTATTTTGATACTACGTCACCTATTTAACATTATTCAAAAAAAAATCAAGTCATCTAAACTAAATAAGTATGGAAAAAAGTTTTTTAACTCAGTGTTTCGAATTTCAGGTGCGTTCCATATTTTGCAATTTATGAAATAATTTGAAATATTTAAAAACGTATTATTAGATAACGTATGAAATAAATCTGTCTACTTTTGGTTCATTATACATTTTATCAAAAAAGAAAAAAGAGGAATATATACGTCTTCAAATAAATTTACTTAGAGTAGGTTTGACATCTTTAAACGCCATTTTCTCAAAACGAAATCAGTGTTAATAGACACAGTATTGCTTATCAACGTCCAATTATCATTGACACATTTATTTGTAATACTTAAAAATGTATTTCCAGCCTTAAAATGCTTCTCTAAAAAGTTTCCATCTGGGCTTTATATAATGATAGTACTTTATTATAGCTTTTGATAATATATAAACACAGTATACAAAACGTTTAAAACAAACGCACAAAATAGAAAATATATATTAATATTTTATTTGATGTTTCAAGTATAATATTTATCGCTTTGGCATGCAAATGATTAAAAACAATTGAACGCTGTTAAGGAATAATGTGTTAACCCACTAAATATCAAATTTGGAGATATTGATTTATTTTGATAATTCGTTACATATTTAAAATTATTAAAAAAAATACAAGTCATTTAAATTAAATAAGCACGGAAAAAAGTGTCTTAATTTAATGTTAAGAATATTGAAGTGCGTTTCATTTGTGCGCCATACAATAATCTCATATATTCGAAAATTTATTATTACATAATTTTTTTTTAAAAGCTTTTATTTAACTTGCAATATATGTAAGGATGTTCGGGTGGAATCTTGCGACCCATTTTGAAGCAGATACTCTCAACCGATTAAGTTGAAATTACATATGTATGCAATTATGATGACAATACACGATTAGTTGTGTGACGTCATTCTGAAATCGATATGGCGGACCATCTAAGATGGCGGAACAGTTATTTTTAATGCATTTCTACAATATGGATATCAAATTAAAAATTTTGTTGTGAGTGACTCGAAAACTAATGTGACGGAGTTCTAAATCCAATATGGCGGAACATCAAAGATGGCGAAATAGTGATTTTTGTGTATGTAGGTACTAGATACGTATCTGTAAGTATTTACCTAATTAAACTGAAATAAAAAAATAAACTTAACGGCATAAGTTGGTCAATGAAATAGGTCCCTAGGAACAGTTCTACTAGTTCATTTACACAAACCTAAATCTCGCGACAAGCTTTTATGATTTTATGAATTGTGTATATAGGCTATAAGTAGACAGTTAAAATTTGTAAGTTAAGATTTCCTTCTTTTTAGGGAATTTCAATAAAAACTTTCTTAAAAAGGTTTTTATGTTTAATTTATTTTACATAAATCTGTTTTTAATTCATTATACCATTTATCGAAACAGAAAAGATGGATATATACTTTTTCAAACAAATTTATTAAGAATCGCTTTGACATCTTTACACGCAATTCTCTCAAAATGCAGATAGTGTGGCTTGACATAGTATTGCTTATCAGCATTAGCTAGACAGTAATTCAAATTTACCAATTACAGTAATTAGATTCAATTCGTTTTTACCGTAGAAACCCTAGATGTAGACTACAGACTACAGCTCGTATAAGTCAGGGTACGTACCACACTGTCACATATAATCGACATAAAACCGAAGCTATATAACCAATATATTAGATGAGCTAATATAATAAGGAGAGAGTAAATTTATTTTAAAAATTATAATACCATTTGTAAGGTACATTATTCTAGATGGTTATAGGTTATATTTTATACATATCTGAGTATTATTACAAGCAAAGTCACGAGCTAGTAGCGAGCACAACATTTGCTACGTTAAATACGACATTTGGAAACTTATTTAAACTGTAGGGATACTATACGGAATATACGGAAACAACGTCGATACAATTCACAGGATCTCCATCGCGACTGCACTGATGTACAAAGAACTCCTTGCAATTTCCGGCCTTTACTTTGCCTATACGAAAGTTAATGCTGCTTCCAGGCGGTAAGTTTTTATCAGCGTTAGCATAGTTGTACCCTGGCTGTCCACACAAGGATATCCATTTACCAATCTTGAAACTAACGTTGTTGTTGCTGATGTTACGAATGTGAATTGTGTTTTCACCGTAGCCGTCTTTAGCGCATCGGAATTCTGTGTCACCTTTCCATCGTTCGCAATGGCCTGGTCTGCTGTTGACTAGCAACGGGAGGGCGACAAATATAGTTAGCAAAACTTGTGTGTACATCGTGCTGGGTTCCACTGTTTTGTGGCTTCATTGGAACACTTATAGATAATTATAGCATCCTCGTTGATAACCTTTCTGTTATCTGTTATATGTAAATACAAACGGGCTTATCCGTTGAAAGGTCATTTAAAAATTGCGTTACTAAATATATTTTTTTTCTTTGTTTTTTTTTTTTCTTTTATACAGTTTAATAATTGATAATGTAAGAATAACATTTATTTTTGTTAATTCTCTATGTATATAACAAAACTTTATCAACGTATTGTTTGCTTGCGCGAATGTTGTAGGCAGTACCAATATATTTTAGTAGATGTCGCAATTGGCAGATGAAAAATTAAGATTACGTCCTTGTTCTGTGTAAGAAAATCTACATTAATATAAACGAAACCGTAATATAAAGTTAGTAATGATACGTTATCAAACGTAAATTTTGTTTAACACTAGATGACCTGGTGAACCTCGTAACATTTAAAATTGATTTTTTTGTAATTTTTTATTAGCGGTTATCAATTCTAAGGCGACATTTACACGTGTAAGTTTTCTACTACCTAACTTTCATAAACATTTACGTAAATTGTTTATCATTGCTTTTACAGATAAATTTACTGTCAGTGCCTCTTTTGACACTCACACACTTTCGTAATTTTGTCCAGGTTGCCAGGTTACGAAGTTGTTTTATATTAATTACGAGTGTAAAACTTACAAGTGTAATTCTCGCCTATGTGGTGAACGGTGATTCCCATGCAAGATTACCGAATTCAATTTATTCATTAGTTCAAAATTTCCCTTCGTTTTTTGTCGTGATTGGCAGTGGGTATTACAGTCAAATCCAAATATATTTTTCCAAAATTTGATTTAATGTAGTGATAAATAATATCCATACATGAAATATTGAAGGTATAATAATAATATAAAAAAACTTTTAGATGCTTGTATTAACTCCATTAGTCACGTTCATTCGATCCGATCTAATAGGATCATATTCCCTGACCTAAATATCAAATTTTATAGTTAGCATATTCATTAAAGCTTGAGATAAGAGTGGCAACTTAAAAGAAAATCTTTGTTTAGTGTTCCGCACCCAAAAGGTATCAACGTCATTAAACTATAATTTAATATAAAACAATAGTCATTCATTTATTGATAACCTTAAAGAAAATCCCCACAATGCATTGCATTTCGAATTTATAATAAACTAGCGGTGCTTCGCGGTTTTACTCGCGCTTAGGACTGTCATACAAAACTTCCAACCCAAATTTTATCCCCTTAGGGTACGAATTTTGCAAAATCCCATCTTAGTGCGCATCTACGTCCTAAAAAGAACCCCAATGCAAAATGTGAAACTCCTAGTTCTTGTAGTTTCTGAGATTTCGTGATGAGTGAGTGAATGACCTTTCGCTTATATACATTATATAGATAATAAACGCTTGACACTCAACGGCCCACGTTTTGATTTCTTGATCCTGTGTTGGGAGTCCAGAAACATGCAACACAAACAACGCAACAAACGCAAACACCCAGACCACGACGATCATTTGTAAGACCATTATAGATGTTTGCAGAAAGCGGCAATCGAACCCGTGACCGTTAGCGATTCAGTGAGTTGCCGCTGCGCGAACTTGTCATCAATTTGTAGTATTAACTATGATATAGGTTAAAAAAAACCTCGAAACCTTTAATTTTTTTAACTAGTTTATTATAATCTTTTTATTTTACCTGTTTAAAATATTTCATTTTTCCTTCGAAATTATTGAGAAAAAAAAAGAAAAATTAAAGAAAAAGGCATAAGCACTAAAATATGTTGCCCTAGTTTTATTTTATTTTTTTCCTTTTGTATTTCTATGATCCAATATATCACCAGGTAGTTACAATTTAATTGTTTGCCACGCGTCATTAATAAAAAAAGTTCACATGTTAATAACACAATTGCCTCCTGTGAGGATTGAACTCACGACCCCTGGTTTACAAGACCAGTGCTCTGCCACTGAGCTAAAGAGGCTCATGACGTTGCTGTATTTCTGTCTATCATAACTTAACTTGAATTTATAAGTTCATAATTTTATGTCTTTTGAATTTATAAAATATATGGCTGGTGCTCGCGACTACGTATGCGATGTTAGTGATTCGTACGTCATAGGAGCTTTATGCATGCAAAGTCTCAGCCCGATCGGCGTAAAATTGACAAAGTTTCATACAAAATTTCATCCCCTATTTTATCCCCTTTGGGAAAGAATTAATCAAAATCCTTTCTTAGCGGATGCCTATGTCATAACGTCTACTTGCATACCAAATTTTAGCCCGATGCGTCCAACCATTTGGGCTGTAAGTTGATAGATCATTATGTCAGTCAATCACTTTTGAATTATATATATTTAGAAAATAATGTCTGTAAAAAATTATTAAAAGAAATATTTAAAAAATAGCTGACCCGAAGGTGTTATTATGACAAACTATCGTTATATCGTTATAAACTCAAAGGCGTTTTATTATTAAAATAAAAAAATCAACTGTTACATAGAAGCATTATGTTATAGCGAAAGCCAACGCCACCCCGCCGCTTCACGTAACCATGTCCATATTTGGACGCCGAAAAGCAATACTATATCAAGCCACACGGATTCATTTTGAGAAAATTGTGTCTAAACATGTCAAACCTATTCTTAATACATTTGTTTGAAGGAGTATATATTTATGTCTTCTTTTCTATTTTGATGAATTATACTTTTTAATTAATAAAAAGCAGATTGACTTGTGAAGAGTTTCATCTAATAATAAGTTTGTAAAATATGTGAGATTATTGCATAATCTTAAATATGGAACACACTTCAATATTCTAAACCATTTTCCTTACTAATTAAACAAAAACTCAAACTCAAAATATACTTAATTCTGATGGGCTTTTAATGCACTTTCGAATCGTCAAGTTACATGTCAGATTTTCATTATAGATTTTTATAAAGCTACCACTAAGTTCCTATTGCCTTATTTTATTATAAATTATTGAATAATGTTAAATATGTAATGCATTATAACAATACGTTAATATCTCTAAACTTTGTGGGTTGACACATTATTACTTTTCAGCATCCATATAAGAAGGGTCTGTCCAAGGGAAGGACCCAAGGGGGGTTGTAAGTCCAAAACGAAAAAAGACAAACAAATTTTAATTTAAGATGATTCTAAATGCTAATCCCATTTATTTAGATATTATATATACCATTGTTATTGTCATTCATTCAATGCGACTCGTTTCACCTTCTCACGGTGCAATTAAATTTTGTTACGACATCACGTTACGTTTATTCGAAATACTTCGTTTTATTATATTTACCATAATATTGGCAAGTTTTTACTGATATAAACTTTCCTCTTGAATCATTTAGTGATGAAAACCGTAAAAAAATTATTCACTGACATTAAATTATTTCAGGTGAAAAGCAATGAGAAATGACTTATGTGCACTTATTTTATGAAAGTATGAGGGCAAAAATTATGAGAGTAATTCTCGCCTAATACGAAACTACACGGTTTTCGAGATATTATTATTTATTAGGAGACGCGTGTGAATACTTCGCATCGTTAGTAATTAATTACGTAATAATAGTAATGTTAATAAGGCTGAGTTTTCAAGTGCTAAATTTCTGTTTAAATTCATCACGAGCTCAGCCGTAAAGGAAAACATCATGCGGAGAATTTTGCAATGAAAATTAATTTTAAGAATGACCTTAACTTAGATGTAAGGAATTATTTTATATTAACAAAAACATCTTTGAGAACTACAAAGTCTCAGAAATGTAGTTTCTGAGACTGCTATTCAAATTTTGTATGGGGGTTCTTTTGAGGACGTAGGTGCTCACTAAGATGGGACTTTGCAAAAATCAAAGTTTGTAAAACAACCCTATGTTAAGCGCGAGTGAAACTGAAGGGGATGGGAGTGTATTATATATTTATTGCGAATAATCGTAAATCAAAATATGCTTTAGCAATCTTAAGTGATAAAAGTCCGCTAAGCTAACCCTTCTTAATCTGTCAAGTTATTGTTGAAAGGAGGTCGATTGTAAGATTTATAGACCCTTGGGTCACCGAATAATAAAATAACTTCTTGTGATGTAAAGTGACTAATATCATAATATATAACAGAACCTATGGGCTTACATCAAAGTAAAATTGGCTGATTTGTGAAAAAAAATAACAAGTACCTGGAAGACCGCGTTTGTACGGTAATTTTGTTTTAGTACATTGTGGTGTTTGGAAATTATATTTAGATTTAGTGGTAAATAAAAAAGTGGCAGTTTTTCTTTGCTTGAAAACTAGGATAAAACGACGTTTTCTAAAAATGACACCTAGCTAGATTGATTTATCAACCCCTAAAGGCCCTACATACTAAATTTCATTAAGATCTTCGTAGTCCTTTCCGAGATTCATTTATTTATATTCTATTTTTCTTTCCTTGTCTTTATTTGGTAACAAAACCTCGAACGAAAATCACGAATTTACGAACAATTTGTTTTCATTATAAAAACTGATTCCGTTCAATCATTTAATCGATAATGTTTTATCTAACTCTTATCTGTGGCTATACATATATATTATGTATATATAGTGTCATTATATATATATATACGACTGGGTTTAGTATGATCTACGTCGAGTGAGTTAGTCGTTTAATAATCTACGCTTTATTTGATGATGAGTTATAAAATTAACACATTTTAAATGACTACACTTCTGAGGGCAAGAGTAATTATCCGAATCGGCTTCAAACAAAATAACTGTCCGGAAATCAAAGTTTAGCGAGACCCTAAAGTTGATTCAATAAAACGTCTACAAACTTTACAAATTTGAATATTTTAGTGTTCCAAGAAGAATCTTTATTAAAACCCAATGGTTGCGAATTGAAAATGTTGATTGTTATTTAAACACTTTTTGATTTAAGCTATCTTTTTTTAATGACATATCTTGATACGTGATTCATTTAAAAGCAACTAGACTTATTTTAATGAAATTTATTGTTTCCTAGTTTAGATATCTACCCTTATACTATTCGATTTCTTTATGCCATTGTATAATAACGTGTTATTGATTGTCTATACAAAATACAAGGTGAAGGCATTTTTAATGTACTATCAATTGGATGTTGATAAGCAATAATGTGTCAATCCACAAAAAGTCGATTTCCTAAATGTATTCTGATGATGCGTCGTGTGTTTAACATTACTCAAATATTTTTCAAGTCACCTAAAAAAAATTCTTAATTGAATGTTTCGAATATGCAATATGCTATAATGTAATATATTTGAAAAACTTATCATTTGATAAAACTTTGATAACAATTTGCTTTTAATTCATTATACATTTTTTAAAAAATAGAAAAAAAAAGATGGATTTATACATCTTCAAACAAATTTGTTAACAATAGCTTGCACATCTTTAGGCGGAATTTTCTCAAAATGAAGTCAGGTGTGGCTTGACATAGTATTGCTTATCAGCGTCTATATATAATTATAAAATAATATTAAATTCTTCTCATTGCTAGTTAACTCAAAATAATAATAAAAAATATGATTAAACATTTATCTATAAATACTTTTAAACATAGAATAATTTCATAAGCTAAAATTTAACAGGAACATTTATCTTTACGTTAATTTTAACGATCGTTATGAATAATTTAAAATTACATAAAATGTTTAGTATAAACGATAATATTATATATGCGTTTAATATTTTTACAATTTAAGACATATAATTTAATTAAATACGTATAAAATTGCCACGTTAATGTAAAGGTTGTATTATTTAATTATCTGCGGACCGATATTTGTTTGCTGTGATAATTATCTGTGGTCACATATATACGTATTTACGGTTTGCCCCGACTTATGTTAATTTTGAGTTTCACCACAGTATATCTCTGTAATTATTTTGTAAACATCGTTATCTAAATACAATTTATAACAAAACTAGCTTTTGGTCCTGGCTTCGCTCGTGGCAATGTAAACTTTGTTTTTAACTAGTTCACACATAGATATAAAATATAGCCTATCTAGACTTAAAAATTATTAAGGCCGGTAACGCATCCGCAACGCCCCTGGTGTTGCAGATGTCCGGGCGATAGTAACCACTTAACATCAGGGCGTACTATTTGCTCGTTTGCCCCCCTTTTTTATAATAAAAAAAAGGATAATGTGCTCGCCTACCAAACCGCAGTAAATCAGCGTGGTGGATTTAGCTCTAAACTTAATGGAACTGGAGGCCTTTGCTCAGCTGTAGGATATTTATATATATTGTTGTTTATTTAATTTTTTACTTTACAAATGGTACCATAAGTTTTAAAATAGGTTCATAGGTTCTGGAGTTTACTTGGCACAACATTTTCTTTTTATTATATTGGTTTAGATAATTTTGGTTATTTTATTCTATCCTAATATTGAGAATGTGAGTTTATTTCTTTGTTCGTCTGTTTGTTACGTTAATAACACTATTGCAGATATTTCTACCGACCGATCATTTGTAAATATATTGTCAGGGATACAGATAAAGGCTTAAGGTACCTCTCATTCAGAAAAATAATACTATTTCTAAAGGATTAAAAAAAAAAAATTACATACAGCGAAACCTCGAGTAAAGTTTATTGATTCCATATGTTACAGATTTGCGAATACCGCGTGATATTTTCGCAATTTTTCCTGCTCACATTTCATTTCACTGACAAGACTTTACAATCTAGCCCAAGTATGGACTTTGATGAAATAAGATTGACAGTACTATAATATAATAAAACTATAACACAAGTTGATTGGTGTTCGAATAAAGCTGTCTATACACGTAATATTAAGTACTAGCGACACGTCCTAATTTCGCCTGAGTTACATTTAGAGTTAACACCTCAACTTTATAAGAGGAAAATTAAAAAAAAAGTGACATACGTCTGCATTTATTTTTAACCAGTACTGTGCATATTAAATTTCGCGTTTCTTACCATGAATAACGAACTTCAATTACAATCATCAATAATTTTCCCCCATAATTGGAGAGATTTCCAATAATTCTTTCATAGCGGATATATGTGGCCCCGCTATTCTATTGCCCAGGGCCTTCAAAAGGTTAAAGAAGGCCCTGTGTGAAGATATGTCAATTTGGTATAACTAATAGCCACCAAACTATTCAATTAAAATATTTGCATATATAATATTTCTTTTATATACGAATTAGCTTCCGCCCGCGACTTCGACCGCGTGGAATAGTTACGTTGGGCTAATAATGCATTATTTTAGGACAAATTTGGTTAACATAAAAAGATTATAGTGAGACATATGCTGTCGCGTATTTTTTTTAGAACTTTTAAAGCGGAACAATTCTGTCATACATGATTTTTGCGAAACTTTAACCGTTTACGCAGCGCACGTAGCGAAAGTTCCCTCAATAGGAAAATATCCCCCGATTTTGAAACATTCTTCATTGGTGCTCCGCTCCTTTTGGTCTTAGCGTAATAATATATATATATATAGTCTTCCTCGATAAGTGGGCTATTTAAAACTGAAGAATTTTTCAAATCGGGCCAGTAGTTCCTGAGATTAGCGCGTTCAAGCAAACAATCAAACAAACTTTTTAGCTTTATAATATTAGTATAGATAAACTTTAACCTAATGTAACCTTTTTATCGCTGGGGAATGCATCTACGCATTCCGACCGAGGCAAATTCAGGCGGGCATATGACTCCTAAACCGAAAAACACGCCAGAGTATCCATTAAAACCCAGCGGTACCCTATCGTCTTAATAGGCGTCACGGTAGTATGCGTAAGCGATGCCGTGGCGTGATTTTTTTTTTATTTTTACTAACGGGATCGCTTACTACCGTGGCCAACCATCGAGGCATACTACCGTGACGCCTCGATGGTTGGCCCTTCTATGCAGGCCTTTTTTTTTGATTTCGCAGGAAAAATCTTCGAAAAGATACCCGATTCAGATTTATACCTCAACACGGAATGGAGAGGCCGCGGGATCGCTTGCAAGTCTATGGAGGCCAACTTCACCTAGAGAGCACTCCCTGCTCCCTGTTATGTGAGAGAGAAGTTGTCTCCCACATAACCAGACCTAATCTAATGAGTTAAAGAGTTCAAACTTTCTGGCTCATGTTCCTAATTACACTCAGTTTCTATATTTTTTGTTGTCTTCTAAATTGCGTCGTTTATAATTTTACGTCATCCACAGAGTCTGTTTTTAATCTGTTTGGCGACGACGCAAATCTGTTCTGGTACTTAAAAAGGAATAACTAATTTTTCCAAACAAAAGTTCTTAGATTTATTTAGAAATGTTTTTTTTTTTATTTAGAAATAAATATGCAAAGAAGTAACTTTTATAAACGAAATACAATATACAGGATGTGTAAAAATATAATCTGTGTTAATAGTTTTATTTAAAAAGTGTTCATTCTATTTAAGCAATATTCATGCTGTTATATGGACGCTGATAAGCAATAATGTGTCAACCCACACGGACTTCATTTTAAGAAAATGGCGTCTAAAGATGTCAAACCTATTCTTACTTAATTTGTTTAAAGAAGTTTATATCCATCTTTGCTTTTCTTTTTGTTTAAAAAGTATAACGAATTAAAAGTAGATTGATATATTTAATATATTAACGGATAAAAAGTTTTTCAAATATTTCAGATTATTCTATAAATTGGAAATTATGGAACGCACTTGAAATACGAAACAATTATTAAGACACTTATTTCCGTACTTATTTAGTTTATATTACTTGATTTTTTTTTTATTATTATTGAGCAGAGATGGCCTAATGGTTAGAACTCGTCGATCTCAACCGATGATCGCGGGTTCAAACCTCGGTTAGCACCACTGATTTTTCAAGTGCTAAATTAGTGTTTAAATTCATCTCGAGCTCGGCGGTGAAGGAAAACATCGTGAGGAAACCTGCATGTGCCGGGTGAAATTCTGACACATGTATATCCGCCAACCCGCAGTGGAGCAGCGTGGTGGATTAAGCTCTAAACCTTCTCCTTAATAGGACAGGAAGCCTTTGCCAAGCAGTGGGATATTAACAGGCTGTTACTACTTTACTTGATTTTTTTTTGAATAATGTTGAATAGTTGATGCAGTATCAAAATACATCAATATCTCCAAATTTGGCTTTTTGTGGGTTAACACATTATTGCTTATCAGCATCCATATAATAACTTTATATTTAGCTATTGTGCAAACGCCCTTACCTGTCCTATTAGAGATGGGTTTGAGGTTAATCCTCTATGTTATTTCGGTGGGTTTAGGCGAATATAAATAGATACACTGTTTGGTTCTTGCGGCTTTGCCTATTTATAATTGGTTATGTTTTGTTACTATATAGAATACTAGCTAGTGCTCGCGACTTCGTCTGCGATGTTAGTGACGCCTACGTCAAAGTAGCTTTATGCATGCACAGGTTTATAATTGACAAAGTTTCATAAAAACTTTCTTATACAATTTTATCTCCTTGGGGGTTGAATTAATCAAAGTCCTTTCTTAGCGGATGCCTACGCTATAACATTTCAGCCCGATCCGTCGAATCGAAGTCGAATCCGTGGTTTAGACTGTGCGTTGATAGATCACTATGTCAGTCAGTCAGTCAGTCAGTCACCTTTGAGTTTACATATATTTATGTATTTAGATGTTTTTAGCTGAATGGTTTGAGCACGAGAATATAATTCAACTGTCTATACTTTTATAATAAAGAGAAAGAGAATTTTATATCTGTGAAGTAAACCCCGGAGGTTCATTGGGAAACTATTTAGAAATATGTGCCATAAATTATTTTGATATATTTATTTTTTATTTCCCTCTTAATGTTGTCTTGGAGTGCAGTAATGTGTATTATTTTTATTATTAAAAATAGCCTATGACTGTCTCGATTTTGACAGACTATGTATGTTCATTTGTACCCTCATAGTTCCTAAAGTACTTATCAGAACTAGACAAACGAGGAATCGCTGAAGTTGAAGAAGTGTCTTAATACTCTGCTATAGGCTATATGGATGCTGATAAGCAATAATGTGTCAACACACCAAAAGTCAAGTTCGGTATCGGAGATATTGATGTACTCTGGATAATGCATGTCACCTGTACAAATTAAGTACCAAAGAATTCTTAATTTAATGTATCATTGAAGGTATATTATTCTAGACAGCCATAGACTATATTTTATGTCTATGTGTGAACTAGTTTGAAATAAAATTTACATTAACGCGAACAAACGTATAATAATATAGTTGCTTTTGGTCGCGTCTTTTGTTTTAGTAAATTTTCATTGTTCCTCGTTGTATGAAAAGCATTTCGTAAAAGACCTTCTTCTGTCCCATTTTTTTTATTTCGATACAATGAAATGATTTTTACGCGGAACCGAGTCAATTAACATTAAAACAGCTCACACTTGATCAAAAAATTATACCACAATTGTTTTCGTCAAAAAAGTAATACTTAATTATGTATTTCTAAGGCGGTTTCTCTGTATTTTCTTTTAGTTATGTGTTTCAAGATATTGTCACAATTAAGGAACACACTGTATATTCAATATTAAACAATAAAATATTGATCAGGGAAGGTACAAATATATATAAGAGCTGGCAAACGAGTTTTAGAATTTTTAGAGTACATCACAATTCAATTCAATTCTTTGGTTAATGGCTTCTAGTTGTGCCAATTAGACACATGTTATTTCGCCAATGAAACGTGAGATGGAGAAGACACGATGGAGATTGATCGGTGGAGTACATCACTACCTCCGAATTTGTCTTTCTGTGGGTTGACACATCATTGCTAATACGCGTCTAAATATGTTATATAAGATGTGTCTAATTGGCACAACTAAAAGCCATTAACCAAAGAATTGAATTGAATTAAATATGTTATAATCTTATTACCGACACAGCAAATATTATCGACCATTTTGGTTGACATCGCTTAGCAACCAGCTAGCGATTGAGTATGACAGCCAGTATCATTGGGTTGACAAGTCGATGAAGCTGTCGGGACTGGAAATGTATGAACGTGCCCTCAAAATTCAACGTCCAGTTAACATGAATTTTCTCTTAACATTGGTTTCTCTTAACATTCAATAAATATTTAGTTAAATTTATCATACGCAATATGATTTGCTTTATAATAATCTAAAAAAAATGACTTGGTAAGTTACAAGTTACGACGATTCGAAAGTGCTTTAAAAGCCTATTTGAGTAAAGTATATTTTGAGTTTGAGTTTTGATTAAATTATAATATTATGTATGTGATATGGATGCTGATGAAACTTTATATTATAAAATCTGCTATATATTAATAACGTATTTCATCAAAATAGAAAAGAGAAAATGGATATATACGTCTTCAAACAAATTTGTTACTATTCCTAACATCTTTAGACGTTTGACATCTTAAGACGCTTTTCTCAAAATGAAGTCCGTGTGGCTTGACACAGTATTGCTTATCAGCATCCATATAATAGCATGTATTTTAACGGTGTAGTTATTTCATTGTCTTTTTGTATTTGTTGTGTGGGTTTTCCAAATGTTTGGACTTCTTCGTGTCTTCTCTAACATACGTGATATTGGCAGAATACTATGCACATAAGTGGCGCGGATGCACGCCATACTATAAAAAAATAGTTTCAATTTAACATATCTATTAAATGTATTGGTTTGCTATGACCGCTGTTCCAAATTGTCGTTCTTTATATCACGAATTGTTTGTATCATATCAACAAGGGGTGATTTTATAAATGCACATAAAACTGATATATTTTAAAATTCTTTCCACGAAACTGTTGACACAAAATGTTTAAAACGCCAATAATGGTATTTCGAAAATAAAAATACTTTTCGAACAGCGATATCAACGTAGTTCGGATTTAAATTTGTCAAACAACGTAGTGGAAAGTAGCCGCATGACTGGGTACTCCAAATGGCTTACGATTGGAGCTGTGTAGTTACTACCAGTAAAAAAATTAAGTTTTTACCCGAGATCAAAAATGGAAGTTCTCAATTCCTTTGGGACTTTGTTTAATTTATGTTTGACGATTACTTTCTCATTCATTGGTTCTCATATCATAGAATTTTTATCACAATCGGTTAAATAATTGGGTTTGTTAAATCAAAATAACTGGAATAATTCTGTCATACAAGTAAATTAAATTACGTATTTTGCTTTTGAAGTTGGTTCTCTATTTCAAAAAATATCATGAGCATTGGTAATATTTAGTTGTGGGGTGAAAGAAACAACCATGCGACAAGAAAAGTTAGGGTTTGATCCCATTGCTCTTTTAGCGATACTGAAGTCAGTGGCAGAAGTTCGAGCTCCATTGCCAAGCTGAAGATCCTACTTATGTACTAACTTTATTATATGATACAAAGTTTTAAAACTTGGTTTTACGAGGATATGATTTTAATGTTCATATCGACTAAATAGTATTAAGACTAAAAAATTGACGATAATAATGGTCTTCAGGTTATCCTTTGAAACAAAGAAAGACAATACTGTATTGGCAGCTCATATGTACAGTCTCTTGTCCTTGATTCAAGGCCGAATTTAGAGGAGTGAAGGCCCCTTGGGAAATAAAATGGTGGCTGATTATTTTCCGAAAACAAAGAACAATATTTTATTGCATTAAATGGATACTTAAGTTTTAAATCTAAAACCGTTGTTAGGGGATCAGTTATACCTATTAGCGGCACGGCTGACTGCATGGCGAGTCCTAAGGGAATTTTTTAGCGAAACATATTCTGTTTTCGTATCATAATAAATTCAACTGCTCTGCATGGAAATGTTTGTGAGTAAAGTCAACATATCAAGTTAGTTTATTTGTATGTGCTTTATTCAGATTTCTACTTGTCAGGACAAGTTTTTTAGTAACGATTTTAGACTATTAGTATTTAATATTTATTAATAAAGTACTCTTTGATTAATAAAGAAAAAATTAAACATAATTAAAAAAAAATAGAAGTACTCTAGCAGCATAGTAAGTCCTAGGCCCTTAGCAGCTAGGGCTTCAGGCTGATAAGCTTTCCTCACGATGCCGTCTCAAGCAACACTGCCTTCTGTATCCGATCCTTGATACAACTGCCTAGTAAGAGTTTCATAGAAACTCTTTGCAAAGAGGCCTTAGATTATCGGTCAGAAGAATAATTAGTGTTAAGTTCAGACTCCACATGGCGGTTATCTCGTGGGCGAGGTTTAAATTGATATGGAAGAAGGTTTTATTCATCAGTTCAGAAATTTAAGAAAATTTAACGTAAAAAATCACATTACATGTTTCCTAATTCTTATAGTTTCGCTTTATTTTTCTCTGTGTAAAAGCCTAAATTTAGTTTACTGACTATAGCTCGTAATCCGTCTGAATCAATCGCGGTTCGATATTCTCACAAAAAATTGATATGAAGTAGCTCGCATGGTGAGTGAGAGAGCAGGCAGCTTAGTGCCTTCCCCATTCTATTCGTTACTTCCTATTTCACTTAATCCCTTTTAAGCTGCCAACGCATTTATAGCTTCTCTCATGGTTCAAATATCTATGGGCGCGGTGATCACTTAACATCAGGTGACCCACCTGCTCGTTTGCCCTTTATTTATTATACATATAAAAAAGTTCGTTTATTCTTCTTGTGTGAAATGAGTCGAAAAAACATACAAATCAGAACCTTTATTATTTCTAAGTATGAACGAACTGACTGAGTGATTGACTGACATAGTGATTTATCAATGCAAAGCCCAAACCACTGGACGGATCGGGCTAAAATTTGGCATTCAGGTAGATGGTATGACGTAAGCATCCGTTAAGAAAGAATTTTTATTAATTCTACCCCCAAGGGATAAAATTTTGTATGAAACTTTGTATGAAGCTGAGAAAAGCTACTATGACTTCGGCATCACAGACATCGCAGACGAAGTCGCGAACACCAGCTAGTTATTTAATAAATTTAAAAGACATATAAGAATTATAAAGTTATGAATTCAAGCTAAGTTATGATAGACAGAAATACAGCAACGTCATGAGCCTCTTTAGCTCAGTGGCAGAGCACTGGTCTTGTAAACCAGGGGTCGTGAGTTCAATCCTCACAGGAGGCAATTGTGTTGTTAACATGTGAAGTTTTTTTATTAATGACGCAGAGATTGCATGCATAATATGACGTAGGCATCCCCCAAGGAATAATTTTGATAAATTCCAGTTAGTGACAAAAGATTTAGAAGACAAATATGTCGTCTCATAATATGTCAATGACGTTCAGTTGATTATTAAATATAACACTGATTTTCAGTGATTACCTTAATCACTGAAAATCAGTGTTATCTCTTGGAGTCACAAAAATAATTATTGTTTTATAATTTTTCCTTTATTAGGTATATAACTCTTTTGTTTACTTGTGCTAGGCTCCAAAGACAACAGCCAAGCTGAGCGACTTTTCGATTTGTGGCGTTATATTGCTGTGTGCTTTATATATTTACTCTTGTTACAATTTTTTATTGTATTTTGTTTTAATACTCGTAGATACGATCTGCTAAAAATAAAGATTTTTCTGTCCTTCTTTCTTATATATTTGAAACTTCTCATTTACAGTAAAGTGCTTTTACACTAAAATAAAATGGCAAAAGCTGGTAGCCAATATTGATAATGGCTGGTCTGTTCCTCAGTCACGTAATATAAACTGCAAGCGAGAGTGACTCGCAGAAGTGGTTACGCTTAGTCCTGATTGTTTGTGTGGGGTACAAGTGGGGAGTCATTAGCGTTTTTTTTAAATATATTTTTTTAAATATTTTTTTAACTCGGTTTGACTTCAAGAACGGATTTAATCGGTGCAAAAAAAAAACTTTTACGCGTTATTTACTGGAACTGTAGTTCCTGACGAATTGAGAAGTTTCTCCTTTTTTGGAAGTCGATTAAAAACAGCTGGCAAATGAGCAGATAATATTTGATCGAGGGAAGCTACAAATACGTTGCGAGTTTAAAAATAGAATAAGAGATGAGAAGGAATAGAAAGTAAGGAATTGAAGGAGGCGGAGCCTTGCGGCGTTCTTACTCACTACTGCCAAAATTTTAAGTTTGTGAGTCTCAGCGGTTGCCGAGCGTAGATGAAAGTTATTGTTCGATCTAAAATATATAAGTAACTCATAAAATTCAGACTAAAATAGTCAGCAGGGCCCAGCAGAAAAAGTCTAGATAAAGTTAAGCAGAAGAAGAAATACAAATACACTACAATAGAAACGGAGATTACTTCCTGTTGATCTTCTGTGAGAGTGAGGCACTGACGAGACACTAGCTATATAGAAGAGTATTCGTATACTATATAATCTCGTACTGTAGTCAGTGGGTTGCAGCTGTATTACCGCAGTATGACTTTATTTTGCAATTGTGGTCTTGGTCAGTAGAATTTTAAAATAGTATATTGTAAAAAATGTAAAGAAGAAAAGTAAACATTTAATTTAACGAAATGACAAATGGATAGAGCTTCCGCGCAGTCTGATGTTCAACAGTAAAGTGATGTTCGAATGGCTGACATCGTCCTTTTACAGCGATTGCAAGCTACCGTCATAAAAATTCTTTTGTCTTCTGTGCTAACAACATATATAAGTACACCCATTTTATCAGAATCAGAGAAAGTTCAGTGTTATAATTTTCTTACTTTATTATAGATAAAAGCTTATAACTTGTACCACATACAAAACCTCGGACTGACCGTGGTTCGGTTGATAGCGGAATTTAATCACGGGTTAGCTTGCCAGCGATTGTTATACAACGATATTGTCTTTGTACGAGCACTCAGCCCAAAGATACTATCTGATTCGATGTTTCTACTATTGCGAAACATAACATTGTTATCCTTTTCGATTCCTATTCGACCAGTATTAGACGCTGTTTACCCGACACGGCTTGTTGAGGCTTAAATTGTTTTAAGTATATAATTACCTAGTTGTACAAAATATAGGTACGCTCTATTTTCTATATTAAGAAGTTAGTTCACCATATGGAACAGGTGGTATGTCCATTTGGAAGTCATTGACCCAAAAACCTTATGTCTTTCGAAATGTAATGGATTTTGTAACAAAATCACACCTTTTTTTAAACAGTTTCTGATAGTTTAAATTTATTTTAAACCGATAGGACAATGTGTTCAATCGAAAATTATAAAAAATGACGCAAATATTAACCACAAATTATGAGCTCAACAAAATCTCCAAAATCGCGAAACTAAGTTAAAATTTCAATGTAATTGATAAAGATGTAATTCCTTGACTTGACTTATCTCGTATGGCTTGAATATACTTTGTAGAAGATCCTAATAAAATATAACTGTAGTTCTAATTAATTTCAACGCCGTTCATAACTTAGGAACTGTTGTCGCTTGTTAACATTGAGTCACCATTAAAATGAACCTTGTCAAAGGAGAACTTCATCTCGGTTTGCTCACGAAGTCGCGGGCTGGAAATACTCCAGACAAGATATCTGAATAGATAATATTATCTTTGTTTTATAATGAGTAATTTTTTCTACATAACGATGAACTGTTTTATTATACGATAATTACATTTATAAGCTTGCTTTCAGACTTTCGTAAATCTATACTAATATTATAAAGCTGAAGAGTTAGTTTGATTGTTTGAACGCGTTAATCTCAGGAACTACTGGTTTGAATTGAAAAATTCTTTTCGTGTTAGATAGTTTATTTATTGGGAAAGGCTATAGACTATATTACATCAGGCTACGACTCATAGAAATGAAGTAGTAATATAAACGCGAGTGAATCTGCAAGGGACAGCTAGTATTTACATATATTATTTCTCATTGCTTTACACATGAAAGAATTTACTGTCAGCGCCTTATTTTTGACATTCATAGCTTCCGTGACTATTAATAAAGTCTCTGTTATAAGGTTACAGAGTTATTTTATATCCTTTGAGAGTAAAACCTACAAATGTATTTCTGGCCGTAGATTTCATTAGTACTAACAAGCTTTTGCTGGAGGCTTCGCTCGCGTTTTTGATATTCCGGATGATCGTCTGATTTTTCTGTCAAGCTGGTACAATACGCACGCCGCCTATTGGAAGTTAATTGTACTTTTCCTATAACGTCGCGAAAAAAATCTGAAACTGTAAACCTAGTCACCAAATTTGAAGTTAAAAAATTTTATTTTTATTTAAAAATTTGTAGAAAAAACTATACACTGATTGGGAATCGAACCTGGTAGTTAATTAAGACTTAAAAAAAAAGCCGCCTTCAAAAGCAGAATATGCATAATATATATTGTGTTTACTTGGACGACACTTTTACTAGTAATTTTAATAAACCAAACTGCTAATATCGATTTTATTACATAAAAATTCTATGTATAAGGCCAACTGAAAGTATATATATCAATTCGAACAATAAAAAAGATTTTTTTTAAGTGGTTAAAAAATAACGGAGTTTTGAAATAACAAACATTAAAAAAGCATACGTTACGAGACCACTTTTTTAAGTCGGTTAAAAAAATATAATTTTGTTCTATGTATAAGGCCAACTGAAAGTACATATATCAATTCGAACAATAAAACAGGTTTTTTTTTAAATGGTTAAAAAATAAAGGAGTTTTGAAATAACAAACATTAAAAAAGCATACGTTACGAGTTGAAGACCATTTTTTAAGTCGGTTAAAATAACATTGTTATTTTGTTACTATGTAAGATATCAATGTTAGTACGGTACCTTACTATCAGAAGATGCCCAGACAAGGGACATTTACAGGCGTTTACTACTTTTACAGTAACCTCAGTGTACATAACAAGACTTTTATTTAAACTAGCTGTCACCCACGACTTCATCCGCATGGAATAGTAAATGTAAATCCAAGATATAAGCCATCTTCGTTTCAAACAATTAAATCGGTTCAGTAATTTTTGTGTTAAAAAGTAAAAAAAGTACTGTTTAAATTATTCCTGTGGGAACTTTAATTTTTTTCGGGATAAAATTTAGCCTATGTGTTATTCCAAGATATAAGCCTTCATTTTAAATTTCAGCCAAATCGGTTCAGTAGTTTTTGCGTGAAAGAGTAACAAACTCTAATCAAATCCATCTCAAATCCATCCATCCATCCTCACATACAAACTTTCACATTTATAATATTAGTAGGATCTGTATATATTTAAAAAAGGTGAATATGTTTCAGAGGACTTCAAGTTAACTCATTTAGCGCCGTCGTACTCGTTTGAGTACAGTTAATTTTTGTAAGTTAACTTTTACACATGGACGATTCAATAAGTTTGCGACCGCTGTACTCGTACGAGTACACCTTTCTTAAACTATCCATAATAGGCACACATTTCTTTTTCCTTTTGTATTTAAATATCTCACTAATAATTAAAAAAAATAAAGGATTTAGATTCAAAATGCTGCTAGTACCGGCGCTTAATGGGTTTATACGAAACAGACATTTCTGTTTGATCTCCTGGGACATGGTGTATGAAATGTGTATTCGTTTTTGGTCGAAGCGTGAAGCTATGTGAGAGCTCTGCTTTATTTCTATAATTCGTTGTTTAGGGAATGTTTTAAGTACTTTATTAACCGACGTTAAAGAGGATGTTGTTCTTAATTCTAAACTTTTTTTTGTAAGTTGATTTTAAAAAATCTTTTCTATTTGAAAGGGCATATATGGTCAGATTGGTTCCATAGAATTTTTGATCAAAATCGGTTTAATAGTTTTAAAAACAAAATAACTGTGAAAAAATCTGCTAAATTAGTAAACGATATTACTATAAACGATAAGAATTATATGATAAACTAACTGGTGCTCGCGACTTCGTCTGCGATGTCTATGGTGCCTTCGTCATAGTAGCTTTACGCATGCAAAGTCTCAGCCCGATCGGTTTAAAATTGGCAAAGTTTCATACAAACTTTCATCCCACATTTTATCCCCTTGGGGGTAGAATTAATAAAAATCCTTTCTTAGCGGATGCCTATGTCATAACACCTACCTGCATGCTAAATTTTAGCCCGATCCGTCGAGTGGTTTGGGCTGGTCGTTGTTAGATCACTATGTCTGTCAGTCACCTCTGAATTATATATATTTAGATTACATCAAAAAGTATACAGAACATTTAATTAACTTAAATTATCTTTTTCTTTTACAAAAACATGATGTTTTAAATATTCAATAATTCAATTATGCAATAGTAAAAAAATGTTTTTGGCAACTTAAGCGATGGACGATATAAAAAAAAAAATCAGATTTTTTGTCCAAAAGCCCAAAATATTGAATTTAAAACCACAGCGTTGACGTTAACACTGTTTAAATGTGTTACTTATATATTAAGATAAAATAACTGTCGTTGAAATACCGTCAAAAACAAACTCCCTAAAAGTTATTCAACGAAAACAAAGTTTAAATTAATTAAATAACATTATGCATTGTGACATACCGTTATTTACTTAGAGGCTTTTCTAAAGTTTCCGTAAAGCTCGTTTTCGAAATCTGACTCCACTCTACCCTAGCTTCACTTCCGGCTCCACTCGCGGAATAAAATATAGCCTATGTATCTCTTAAAGTTTTTAGGCCATAAAATAGTACGCAACGATTCATGAGCGTGAAGCGGTACTTTTAAGCGTCGATAAAAAGTATCAAGAACTGAAATTCACTGTGATAGAACTCATTGACAGCACTCGTATACGAGCTTGCTTGACCGGTGTAAGTACCACACTTTCACAGAAAATCGAAGAGAAGTAGCTAATATACGTAGATGTGTTTCGTACGCTGAATGAGAGAACCAGATACCTAATTTAACTTAACCCGATCTATCATTCCTTTCCTTACATCCTATTCTCATTCATCTGTAATTTCTTTTTTAGGTTGGCAGCACAATTGTGAATCCTCTGGTATTGCAAATATTCACTGCCATGCTTGTTTGCCAGTAATTTTTATTAAAAATAAAAAGACTAATCTTCTTCCCCATTCCTTACTTCCACTTCGTGCTTGATTCTTATAGAAGCTGACAACGCGTTTGTGGATCCTAAGGTACTGCAAATGTCTATGGGCGTTGATGACCACTTAACATAGTGGTTTGCTTGCTCGTTTGAGTGATATTTCCGAAATAATATTAACGGTTTTTTCCTCTATTAGACCTGCAAATGTTTATGAGTGATCACTTATCTGGTGACCCACCTGCTCGCTGTGCGGCTATTGAAAGCAACTCGATAGAAACCGAGAGGCACATCTAGTATGTATAAAAGTAAAGTAGTAAAGTAACAGCCTGTAAATGTTTCACTGGGCGAAGCTCGAGGAGAAGGTTTTAGAGCTTAATCCACTACGCTGCTACACTGCGGGGGGATATGTTCCTCACAATGTTTCCCTTCACCCCCGCTGGAGATGAATTTAAATACAAATTTAGCACTTGAAAACATAGTGGTAGCCGGGGTTTGAACCCGCGATCGTCGGTTGAGATCGACGTGTTCTAACCACTAGGCCATCTCGGTTCTCTAATGTGTTTGTATACCAACCCGGAAATAAGCGTCAATCTGAAGCATGCCTATTGGAATAACATCAAAGGCTGCAAGGCTCGGGACAATTGGAGCGTGTGCACAGAGTCGATACTTTTGTAAATATGTTCATAGATGGAAAAATTTGCAGTGTGGAGTTACGTGGGGAGATAGTCTTGCATTTCTGCTATTCATTTCTAAATTTTATATATTTGCATTTAATTTGGTTTATATTACAAATATTTATTAAATAAAAGAGATGGTTCTCAATTCGTAGCATTTTTTTATGTTTATTATCGACGTCAGAACTGCGTAATTTTTAACCGCTTTTGAAAATCCTTTCCTCATTTTAATGGGTATATACTTTTAGATTGATCTCATAAAATTAATTTTAAAAATCGGTTCAGAAGTTAGGGCTAATTGATTTTGAAAAAATAATACATTCTGTATTATTACACCATCTGGTAACTATTATCTGCCAGCATGTGGCGTCCGTATTATATCGGCCAGACAGAAAAATAAATTTAGGCGGTCATTAGGTATAACGAAATCTACATCGCGAGCGAAACCGCGAGCAAAAGCTAGTAAGCATAAAGTAATTTCTTACAATCAAAAAGCGACCTCAAATAACTTAAGTTCTACTCGCATTTATCTTCACACCATATTTATTTTTACAAAGACTGATGTCATTGAACCGAACTGGTGAACGTGGAATTGAGGGTACCCGTGATTTATAAAACGTCATAATTGGTAGTATAGATTCATTCGAAAATACGCCATAATGCATAAGTATAAGGTCCAATATGGGTTGCGCGGTGAATATTAAATTTATTTTCAACCCTGCCTTCCATTATCGTAGTAACGCGTGCGATAGCAGAAAATTTACATGATTTCAGTGGCAAACATTGTATTTGATTTGGGCAACACGTTTTTTTTCGTAATATATGGGAAGTTATACTTGAGCGTGGATCTAATTGTATGTGGGGTTTCTAACAGAATATCGAAAACAAATTCGTGATCCCACATTATTGTACAGAAAATGGTGTTATAACTTTGACTGCTATGTGTAATTTTATGTGTATCTGCCTGTAGCACCGTACCTTCTAAACGGGTGAACCCATTTGGATGCGGTTTTTTTATTTGACAGAGGGTTTTCTAGCGACGGTTCTAAGACATGTTCTACCAAAGTCGGTCCAGCCATTTCGAGATCGTGAGCTTTTATCTTAGATGCACAATAATATTTGATTTAATTTGAAACATATGTATGACCTAATATTTTAAGCAACTATGCATGCAACATAATAATGAAAAATTTTGGAATTCTTGGTCTGATGCTGCAGGATCAGCAGGATACTCAACTTCTTATCAACTTACGACAGAGGTATCGTTTTGGTGCTCTTTGAAATAGTCTGAACGAAAAGATTGTTGGAGTTTTTTTTTAAATTTTGTAATTCAGTTAATTATAAAGGAGTAACTACCGAGTTTCTCGCCGGCTCCGTCGTGTATAGACAGATTTGCAATTGTTTTTTGTTTGAAAGGGTGTACTTTGAGATTTGTCCTATATATTTACTTTCAAAATCGGTTCAGTAGTTTAGTTTTAAAATCAAAATAACCGGATTAAGTACAGTAGTATTAAGTAGTATATGTCATCAAAAAAAACGGTACCGCTAAAAACGGTAAACTCTTTTATGCTTTTGAAGTTGAAAACAAAAGGCTAAATTAAGTTTTTCATGTATTGTTTGTAATTTAATTAAAAGTAATCTATTATTATGTATAAATTAAAACTAATTGGCTGACATATTCACTCACTGATCGATCAACACAGAGCCTAGACCGTTGGGTCTAGAAATATAAAATTTTGCACTAACATTCCTCAAACGTCGTAAGTGTGCAATAAGAAAGGATTTTTAAAAATATATCTTCTAAGGGGTTGAAAAGACGTTTGAAAGTTTGTTACGTATTTAATTCCTAAGTATATGCGGGTGAATCAGCGGGGAACTACTAGTACAGTATAAATTTCGCTTTAATATCGTCTGCAATTTAATTTAACATTCTTAAAGCTATAGCAAATAAATGTATAAAAACTTATAAGAGGTTTACTCCTTGTTCCATTAACTCCAGTGACATCCACTTTCATCCCGTAAATTAGAAATGCGAGCAAATAGCGAAATAGTTTCAACGTTCTTGCTAACATTTCAGATTGTCACTATTTTTCACCGACTTCCAAAAGATGAGGAGGTCAATTCGTCGGGACTTTGTTTTATGGATGTTTTTTTTGTTTGAAAAGTTATTATACTTCCAAGATGGTCCCATTGTTGGTAGGTCAGGATGTGTTGATGGTATCCTGGAGATTTCGAGGAAACTCTCCAAATTTTATAGGTGTGCCAATGTCTATTGGGGTATTTTTGATAGTAACTCATGCTCTCGAAAAGCCACATGTGTTGAAGTGTAACTGATGATGAAGACCACAGATGGCTGAGATGACCGGCGTCTGTAAAATATTTAATTTTTGACTTTTAGTTTATTTGTACCAATTATAAATTGGTACAAATAAAATAAATTATTTGTACCAATTATAATTTTTTTCTCACAATCGTATTACCTTTGGATCTAATCCCAGGTTATAGTGGGTATATTTACAGTAAAACGCTGATAAGCAATACTGTGTCACGCCACACGGATTTCATTTTGAGAAAATGGCGTCTAAAGATGTTAAACCTATTCTTATAAATATGTTTGAAGAAACATTGGCGAAATAACATGTGTCTGGCACAACTAAAAGCCATTAACCAAAGAATTGAATTGATTGTTTGAAGAAGTATATAATTATCCACCTTTTTCTTTTATTTTTTGATAAAAGGTATAATGAATTAAAAGCAAATTGATATGTTTAATATATTAATAAAAAGTTTTTTAAATATTTGAGATTATTGTATAAATTGCAGAATATGGAACGCACTTTAAATTCGAAACAATTAATTAAGCAACTTTTTTCCGTACTTATTTAGTTTATATGACTTGAGTTTTTTTAAATAATGTTATACAGTATCAAAATACATACATACATGCACTAAAATACCTCCTTTAACTGTTAAAATGTGGCATATTTTAATAGCGATAGTTTATAATAACTAACTCCCTATTTTAACATAAACGATATTTGTCTAATTTACGTTTGGACTAAAACCTTCTTTTTGCACGTGTACCTTGTATGTTTGATTCTGAAATATATTTGAAAGATCATTGGCTGACCAGTTTATAAACGCGGGAAAATAATTGATTGAGCTTTATGGACTAAAGGATCCCTATTCAATGTACGAGAAACTATTGAAATTAAAAATCACAAAACATGGAATCCGGTGATAAATAAATTGATAAATGTTCATTCGAATCAAACGAATCGTGTTTATCACTGTGCTCAGTATTATGATAACTGTAAAGGCAATATTAACATTGCTAGGGTAGGCGAAGAACTCGCGCGGTCACCGCCGGAGGGCGCGCGGAACTTGAGTCAACTCGTGACCGCGACCCATGCAACTCTGTAGAGATATTGGGCAAAATGAAAAGGTGCCTTATCTTTTCCATCGCAATTAGATTCGTTAAATAAAATATGAATAATGATATCATTTGAATATAAGTTTTACTCTCGTGATATATATAAAACAACTCTGAATGTCGAAAATAAGGCACTGACAGTAATTTTTTAAGTTGTAAAACAATGACAAACAGCTTATGTAAATCTTTATGAGATTCATACCTATACTAATATTATAAAGCTGAAGAGTTTGTTTTATTGATTGTTTGTTTAAACGCGCTAATATCAGGAACTACTGGTCCGATTCGAAAAATTCTTTCGGTGTTAGATCGCCCATTTACCGAGGAAGGCTATAGACTATATATTATCACGCTAAGACCAACAAGAGCGGAGCACCAATGAAGAATGTTTCAAAATCGGGGGATATTTTCCTATTGAGAGAGCTTACGCTGTGTGCGCTGCGTAAACGGTTAAAGTTTCGCAAAAATCATGTATGATAGAATTGTTCCCCTTTAAAAGTCCTAAAAAAGTCCGCGACATATAACCTTTTTTATGATAACCAAATTTGTTCTAAAATAATGCATTATTAGTCCAAAGTAATTATTCCACGTGGACGAAGTCACGGGCGGAAGCTAGTTTAATATAAAGGGTCTGATCGCTATGACTAATGGTGTTAATACCTTTTTTTTGCCTGATGTTGCATCCGTCGTGGTCACGAGCTGACTGAAAAAAAAGGTATTACTACCATTAGTTGTCGCGATAAAACCCGTTATATTAAATACGAATAGTATAAATCGCGAAAGTTTAAAATGAAAGTCTGAGAGTAAAACTCATAAGTGTTATTCTCGCTATAGACTATATTTTTCACATATATGTGTATAGTTTTGAAACAAATTCTACATTACCGCGAGCGAAACCGCGAGCCATAGCTAGTGGTATTATAAAAATCTTTGACTTTTTAAATTAGAACGTTTCTTTGTCATACGCAACTAAATAATTATTTTTCGTTTTCATAACTATTAAGTCGTTACTAATAAAATAAACATTTTTTTGAAACTATTTTTGACTTTTCCGATGCTACGATTCCTTTGGGAAGGTGAGGCAATAAAAGTAATGATTACAGCACCCCACGTTCCATTTTCGATTTTCGCAGCCATTTTGTTCTGCATTATAAGAGCAATGAATTCTGGGCGAACTGCACTCACCGTTAAAGAACTACAAGCAATGTTCCAATATGCAACGTTACGGCATCGTAAGGGTTGTCAATTTGGTGAAGATTTTATTATATTTAATTTAATTAACTATTTCTTAAAGGTACAGCAAAAAACTATAAAAATAATATATACAAATTCATCAAAATTTGTTTAGCGGTTAGGTTTAGTTAGGTTGTGAAAACGTAAGAAATAAACAGATAAACAGACACATAAGCAAACAGAGTAACTTTGGCTTTTATAATACTTGTGTCGATGCACGAAGTAGATAGAACTGGTGAATCCTATGCAGTCAATTACAATGTACCCTGTAACTAAGTGTTAGGACAAACTATTTTGACTTTCACTACTACAAACGCTAGGTGGCACTAGTGTCGCGCCAATAAAGAGCACTTTAATTCAATGTTTACTGTATCACTGTCATTAACATATTATTCATTATTCTTAAGGTTCCATACCCAGAGCGACCCTATTACTAAGTCTCTTCTGTCCGTTTGCCCGAACGTTTATCACCAGATTTTATTTTATGATCCGTCATAGGTAGAGAGTTGAAATGTTCACAGAATGCGTATTCTTATAACAAAACAAATATAAAAAGCCGGGTTATATTACATATTGTTGCAGCACCTATTTTATTCCTTTTAGATATGTAATTATTTAAAAAGAATACAGTATTATATCTTTATTCGATGACACGGAACCCTCCATGCGCGAGTCCGATTCGACCAATTTTTAATTTAAAATTTCTAAACCATGTTTTTTAAATAATTACTAGAATATACGTGTAATGCATATGTGACAGCCCTGGCATAAAAGGTAGTTCTACAATTCAGTGCTAACTTTCTTTCCATATCCCACAAAATTAATTTGCCATCCTAAATTCAACTGTAATCATATATTTTAGAGTTTAAATTGCTACAGCTTCTATCCTCTAGCGTAAAACAGGGAATTTATCAAACACGATTGCGTTATTGAAAATTGAACTTTAAAATACTTATTTTAGGTTTCTTTTTTATGTGAATTCAATTATATGTTGTGGTTAGATCTCAAGTGATGCGTTCTATGATTCCGCTTCAGTGTGACGTGTTAATAGAAGTTGTATTACACACAAACGATTACTTTAAAATGTTGCTTACGTTTTACAGTTCTACGAACATGTAACGAACGGAGCTCGCTCCTTTATGTTACAAATAGTATACAAGCATGTATTTTCACTTAATTCTTCCACATAGTATAATTATTTATTTTAAATACTTTATATAAAAATCTAGAATGAAATTGTTGAGAGAAGTTATGAATCCTCTTTATGAATTTTTAATTTTAAAAGGTACGTTCAAGCTTGCGAGCGTGTACGAAATGTGCGATTTGCGTGCTAGGCGTCTCAAATGGCTTTGGACCCGTCACTCCTGAGCATATACGCGGTAGCACACGGCGTGCATACGATGTGTTCGCGAACAAGTGTCTGGACAGTCATTTGCTCGTAAACATGTCCAAGAGCGTGCGTACTAACAAAGATGCATGCGAATAGCACGCTTCGTGCAGGTGCGCAGATTAGGATGTGCCTTTAAACACATTTATTTTTATACGGCAACATTTTGTTTTTATTTTTCGTGTAGAAGCTAAAGTATCATAAAAGTATCATTAAAAATTGTCTCTGACAGAGTTTCGAGGACAAAGTTTTTGATTTTATTACGATAAAAAGTTAAAAGATTTAGGTTCTTAAATAACAATGGTAACTTCTCTTCATATCTTATGAGTTTTTTTTGAATACCTATATATTTTTAATCTGAAATTTGTATACATATGTTATACATCTGTAATCGTGTTTGTGGGATTAAATAAACGTTATTATTATTATGATTATTACATTATAATCATCTTTTATTTATTTGTTTCCTCATTACACATATTTACAAATAAAATAAAAAAATATTCTAAAATATAAAAAATAGAAATCCATCGAAAGCAAAGTAAGTCCCAGGCCACCAGCAGCTAAGGCTCCAGGCTGAGAAACCTCCTTATGATGCGTGCCGTCTCAAGCAACATTGCCTTCTGTATCCGACATATAATTATATTTCAGGATAAAAATAGATCCACAGAAATTGTTTGGCACACAAAAATTGATTCTTATTAATTAATTAACATAACTTTTTACATGGTAACATTTTATTGTTTTAGTGTGGTAGAACCTAGATGTAGGTAGCTAAACTGTTTAGCGCTTGTAACGGCTGGGAAATAAGACACTCTCTGAGAAAATCGGAGTAAGTAGCAAATATGAATTTCGTACGGCCAATGAGAGAAGAAGCTTAAGCCCTTTATCCTTACCTTATTATTTTCTTTCTTCCTACGTCTATTTTATAAAAATATATTTTAAATTGGTATTATTTCTGACTCAAATTTCGTGTGTATGTTTGTATACATTATTTTCTGTGTCAGTATTTTTCTATTAGCTTCGGAACACGCGATGATCATTTATAACATGCACGATGTCAGTGACAGAATATGAACATATCAACAAATTCACCTCATAATAATTAGTCCCAAGACTGACAGTTTTATTAATTTTTTTATAAAAAATAGTTAACAAACGAGCAGGCAGGAAACACTGCTTATTTCAATTAAAATTCTAATTTTCAAAATTTATTATTTTTCGAACGCGTTCTGAAATAATTTATACAATTACAACACTATTGTAGTTTAAATCTTCGTTATTTTCAATTAATCAACAACAGTTCGATACTATGGAAATTACCTAACGACGTGAATTCAATTCAAACAAGTATGAAGCCGTACTACCCGATTGATTTCCGAAATCAGTGCGGTCTCCCCCAACCTCCCCTTTTAGGGTTGATCAAGGAAGTTTCGTCGTAATAGATGTTATATTTTCTATTTTTTGGACTATTATCCGTACTTAGTACTTGAATCCCGTTGGCACCCTGCCAATTCTAGTACTAAGTCTCAGCTGTACGTCCATTTGTCCGTCGGTCAGCGAACCGTAGCTTATAAAGCGTAAGGAGATAATTGCATTTGTAAGTCTTACTCTCGAGAGAGATATAAAACAACACAGTAACCTACTTACACATACGTCGTAAGTAGTTACGTGAGCTGTGAATGTCAAAAGTCTCTCAGTGCCTTACACTGGGAGTAAATTCTTTCAGTTGTAAAGCAATGGGAAATAATTTCTGTAAATCTTTATCAAACTTTAAGAGCAAAACCTATAAGTCTAATTCTTACCTAATAGGTAGATATTTGAAATTTATCACAGAGTATGTATATCCATTGCGGCTTGGTCAAGAAATAATAAAAATCAGTCACGTGCGACACGAGTTTTATATTGGTTTCCTTTATATTATAAAACTTAAAAAAAAGTACATAACGTTATATCTTTGACTCGTACTTGCACGATATTTTACTCAGGTAAAGCCACGGACATAGCTATAGCTTTCACATAAAGGGGTGGAGGAGGGGGGAAGCCATACGAGGTTGTAAAAAGAATGAGGCTAGTTTTATTCAAAATTCTTAAAATCTAAAAGGAAAGATTCTTAAAGACGAGGAAATTTCCAATAAGAATCCTATACACGTAACTCTGTCTCCATTATTTATTATTTTAATTTAAGTCGAAAATTATCTATCGTCTTCTCAATAGTAAACAGTTTTTTTTTATTGTGGGAAAGAACTACTTTCGATGTACATAATATACATTTTCTAGCATGGATTTTCCGTGCCATTCGTCTCATGTACTTGCTAAATATAAGTTGTATACTAAGGGGATGGGAGAGACGGTTTGGACTCCCTAAATTCAGCTCTTATAGCCACTTATATTATCATACACGGCCTGGCTCGACCGGGGCAGTACCTCGCTCTCACAGCTGACCGGCGTGAAGTACCTAATATAGCATTTCGTACGGTGAGAAAGACGGCCAGAAGCTTAACCCCCTCCCCAATTTTTACCCTAATTCCTTTTCCATTTCATTCCTTCTTCCTTTTTTGAACTGGTAATGAATTTGTGGCTCATCTGGTGTTGCAAATGTTTGTGGCCAACGGTGATCACTTAACATCAAGTCCCGCCTGCTCGTTTGTCAGATATACGAGTAAATAACAGTTTGGTCGAATTTTAAACGAAACATTATGAAAAAAATCCATAAACCTTTGTTTCTAAATATGAACTGTCTGTGTGGCTAACAAAGAATTTATTGGTCACAACCCTAATTCAATTTCAATATCGCACACTCGACTCTAAAGGGTGGCTAGGGGTGTGTGAACGAATGTAATTAATAAATACACTTACGCATAATGAATAGCTTGACCGTCTGATGATATATTGCGGGTGACGTGATAAATTTCGGCCATTTTGTTTTTTTGTAAATCTTTTCTAAAGAAGTATTCAATTACTCGACTTATTTGTCAGTATTGTCTGTAATAGAGTAATAATATAGTAGATAGATAGATAAGCACGTTGCACACAAGACAAAAGATAAATAAGAATTTTTGACAGGAAGTATTAAGAGCGTGTAAAGGCTTATTGCTAAAAGCAACCTCTTACAGACAACTTTCAGTAAAAGGATACGTCTGTGAGAAGAAAACGCGTGCAAACAAGCATAAAATGATAAAATAATACCTATGATTAGTATAACATAATAGTACTAAAAAAAGAGAGTAATCTAATTATTTACTGCATATTTCATTAATTAATCAGCAATTAATTGACGTTGATACAGTCCGATAAGTATATTTTGGTTATTTTTATAGTCTCATATCTTAAGGATTGATGCTATGGGGTAACGTACAATACTGTATTCATTAAGCAAAATAGAGTTGTATATAGTATGGTATTTTAGGAGATCTATATTCCCTTCGAGATGATTTTAATAAGTATACTTACGGTTGCATCAAATATTATGTATATCCACAATAATATTGATACTTTAAATAAATACAGTGGCGAAAAAACAGGATTAAGTTGTAACGCCGAGTTTTCGACTTTGCAAAGTTAATGGTCACCGTCTTGGGGTAGGATATTCATTTTTATAATAAAATCTCGCAGAAAGTGTTACGAATTTACAAATAATAAATTTAAAGTATATATTAAAAAGTCCTTAATAGCGAAAGCATATTACTCTATACAAGATTATATAGATGGTAAAGATGCTTGTATTTAGTATAAGCTAGATTCACACAGGGTATTTAATATATTTGTAGCTCTTAAATGTTTGTATTGTAAAACATGAAAGAGTAACTACCGAGTTTCTTGCCGGTTCTTTTCGGTGGAATCTACATTCTAAACCGGTAGTAGCTTCATCTAATTAATTTTTTTTTTGTTTCTCTATTGACGATTCAAAAGTGCTTTTAAAAGCCTACTTGAATGAATATTTTGATTTTGATATCCGCCACACACCCACTAACTACAGCTCGCCTATGAACTGACTTGACTAAGGAAATACGAAATTTTCACAGAAAATCGTAAAGGAGCTATAGTGTGTGGTGAATGAGAGAGTCGGAAGCCTAAGGCCCTCCCCAATTCTTAACAATCCATTCCTTCCTTACTTCTTAATACTCTTTATCCCACATCACCTTAAATTTTGACTCAACAGATTTTGATGATAAGATAAATCGCTGGTTTACAAGAATATCGTAGTAATTCAAAATTCTAACAAACAGAGCTAAGTATGACAAAAGACGATAAATCTTTGATGTTATATCATGAAAAGAGTTGTGATGATGAATTTTCGTTCAATCAATAAAGTTATAACATCAAGGGATCGTTTAAATTTTACAGCTATGCACCGACACATTAATAAAGAAATTTCAAAACCCCATTCACTAAAATTCATCATTTTTAGTTGCATCGATATTACTGAAAAGCAGCGAAATATTAAAATAAAAACATATATTATATATTAAATGGTTAAATTAAAGAAGAAAATAAACTATGAAGTAAATCAAACCTATGATTTTGTTACATTAAACAGTTTCATAAAAATTAAATCTATAATTATGTTATAAAGCTGATCAATTTGTTTGTTTGAACGCACTATACTCACGGACTACTGGTTCAAATTGAAAAATTCCTTTTGTGTTAGATAGTTTATTTATTGAGGAAGGTTATATATTTTATCACGGTACGACGGATATTAAATCACGGTACGACTCACAGGAGCGAAGCAGTAACCATAAACGCGAGTGAAACCGGAAGGGACAGCTAGTTTTAATTATTATAATTTACGGCGATCAAAGTTATAAAATATTATCATGAATAAGAATTATAAACTACATTAAGTAGTTTATAATTCTTATTCATGATAATATTTTATAACTTTGATCGCCGTAAATTATAGGTTTATGTGTTATAGTCGAGGTAGGGTCGTATGTCCGCATTACAGACGTCCGCACTTCAGAGTTTAACAGCGCTGATTTAAAATTATATTAATATGGTATATAGACATAGTGGTTCTCCTCCCCTCGGAGAGAATGTAAGCTGTCGGTCCCGGTCATCCCAATCACCTGATAACGAACGACGAATGAGATTATTCTAGTCTAAATAGTTATTAGTTTTCTCATGGGTTACTGTTATATATTAATATTTTATATAACAGGTGATTTATAAACGAATATATATTGAAATAAAACTTAGTAACACTTGAAATTGGAATAATAATACAAATAAAAAAATCATAAAATTGTGCATGGAGTAAAAGGCTTTATTATTATTATTTAGTTAATTTAGTGTGGTGTATTGTATATAATTTTTTTTGAAGTCTAAAACTTAATCTTAATGATAAATTAGAATATCCGATTACGGCCATATGCGCACTACCGGCCCGCAATTACGCACGCCGCTTCGGCTCACCGTAAGACGGCAACGCAACGAGTTCTACTGCGGTTAATGTAGTCTACATTCTATTGCGGTTCTCCGCATTGGTCAGTGCTTCTTGAATTAAAAATAAATAAACGCATCGTACTCAATGGCCCCCATTACGACCCCATGGCCTTGTGTTGGGTCCGGAAACACATACAACACAATCACAAATACCCTGACCACGACAAACATTCGTATGGGCAATACAGACGTTTGCCGTGAGCAGGCATTGAACCCGCGAACTTTAGCGCTTCAGTCATTTGCCAATGTATCTTTCAATTATCACACAATATGATTTTGAAGAAACTGAAGTTGTTTTATTGAAACAAAATATTTTGATGAAAAAATACATGATATGACTCGACTGATGTATTACACTTACATAGAAAATCAGCGTAACGTAACCAGAATAGGTATATTTTGTGCGGTGAGTGAGAGAACAGGAAGCCTAATTTCTTTCTTTCCTTACTTTCTATTCCGTTTCATTTCTATTAAGCTGGCAAAGCATTTATAGTTCCACTGGTGCTACATATGTCGACGGGCGGTCGATACCACTAGCATCTAAAGGGCTCACCTGCTCGTTGGCCACTTATTATAATAAACAACATTTGCGGTTAATTAAGATATAGGTTAGCCATGGAAGGTTCGCTCTTTCCATACTTCCTATTTCATTGCTTCTTTCACCCTTTATACCCTCAAAACATAGCAACGCATTTATTTATATGCTGTTCACTTGCCTGTTATGTCTATAAAAAAACATACCATGGATTCGCATTTTGAAATCACGTTTGATAATTTCTCACTAGTGGAGAAGCAGCGTCATTAATTTGGACCTGAATGTTAGATACGCTGTAATATTCAAACGATACAGTGCACTGTTTTCCAATTAACAGCTAGAATTTAGTCGTTAACCATTCTAGTTGGCTAGGCGCAAATTATTGTGTTGGAGTTATCTCTAGCCGCTAGAGGCGAATTGAATTGAAGGAAACGACCATCATTTACCAGTAGTGCGTATAAGGCCTCTGAATATTTAATAAAAATTTATCAACATATTAGCTGTGACCCGTGGCTTGACCCGTGTTAATTTGAGGAAAAAATATTATTACCATTTCACCACAGATAATTTCATTTGACTATAGACAATATTTAATAAAAAATTATCAACACACTAGCTTAACCCGCGTTAATTTGAGGAAAAATTATATTGACCACTTTACCACAAACAATTTACTCAAAAGTAATGCTACAATAGTATGACGCGCGCATTTGCAGCGCCAAATGTTGAATTACGTCAGAACTAGATTTGACAACGACTCGTAACTGTTAACATCTAGCGGAGCGTCGCACTATTTATTTATTTATTTATTAATTTATTTATTTATTTATTGGGAAACAAACAGTATTACAACCAATGAAATTAAATAATTCATATAAAAATACATAAACCAATTAAGTTTCCACCGATTACAAGTTCATTTGGAGCTAAGAAGAATAAAACGTATAAACACACGTTGGCTAAAATATAAAATAACAGATTAAAATTAAAATACAAAAATTGATGACATTGAGCAAAATAATAAAATAATCAATGAAAATTATGACAATTATTAAAAAAAAATAACAGTTAAACATAAATTAATAAAATAATAATTTAAAAATAAATTAATTACAATTTACAGGGCGCGTCGTGTCGTGTCTTCTGTATGGTAATATAGAAAAGTGTTGTTTTTAGACGTTTTTTTGGGGATTTTTAAAATGATTCTCTTTCCGCAAGAACCATTCTCGTACTCCAAGAAATATTATTAAAAAGAATTGACGAAAGCGGTTCAGCTGCCCTCAAGATGTGCGCTTAGCATTCAGCGATTCATTTTTTATGTTATAGAATATATAGTGCCTAAAAATGATTCAGAATTTTCGAAATTATGTCAGTTCGAATTATCTTACTGAATTATCAAAACATTTCATTAAAACGGCACTGACGATATAGATAATAGTCGGTATATGTATACATGAATATTTTAATTAAAACTGTATTTATTACTTAGATCTAACGAAATTATAAGGGTTAGTTATATTTGGAATTTAGAAACCCAGAAATTATTTTACTACAATGAGATCCAACTAAGCATAACTTTATAATTTGTTGTCGAAATGCCAAATTCATATGGGTATATGAAATTTCAATACGAAGTGAACGAAATTTTGGCACATATATGTCGTCACAATGAGGCTCATTAAAGTATGCCTGCGTGCAGCCATCTCGCCTCTGCCAAATGCCGTTTCCGCTTCCGTTCCATTTTTAAATTCCAAACAAGTCTGTTTAAAAATGGCAGACATTACTGGATACGTCATCAGTCAAATGATTGATGTGTTGAATTCTGGAATACGTACCTTTTTCCTTTGTTTTTTTATTATTAAAGGTAAAGTTTGGGATTTTGTGTTTCATAACTATTGTGAAATATTGTTTTATGTGATTCATATAAGTGACGTAAAAAGAAATTTTCTTAGAACTTTATTACATATATATTTTATAAGAAATTATAAATCTATTGAGTAGCTTAGGTATATGTAAGATGTACAAACATACTGACACGAAAAAAATCGATGACTGACACGTTGGCGCAGAGGTCACTACAACTGACTGAAGCCCTAACGGTCGCGGGTTCGATCCCCGCTCACGGCAAATGTTTGTATTGGCCATATGGATGTTTGCCGTGGTCTGGGTGTTTGTGTTAGTGTTGTCAGTGTTTGTCCGGATCTCCGACACAAGATCACGCGATCTTAATGGGGGCCGTTGAGTGTGATGCGTTTATTTATTTATTTATTGAACCTGGCTTGAACGATTTTCATGACATTTAGTTTGCACGGGAGTTTCGGTGGCGATAAATCGATCTAGCTAGCTTTCATTTTTAGAAGACGTCGTTCTATCCGTGTTTACAGGCAATAAAAAAAATATATAGAACAAAATAACAAAAAGGTGATAAGTTATTTGGACGCTGATAAGCAATACTGTGTCAAGCCACACGGACTTTATTTTGAGAAAATGAAGTCTAAAGATGTCAAACCCATTTTAGCAAATTTGTTTGAAGACGTATATATCCATCTTCTCTTTTCTATTTTGATGTGTAATAAATTGAAAGCAGATTGATATATTTAATGTGTTATTTAATAAAAAGATTTCAAATATTTGAGAGTATTGTATAAATTGCAGAAAATGGAACGCATTTGAAATTCGAAATATTAAATTAAGTAACTTTTTTTGTGTACTTATTTAGTTTATATGACTTGATATTTGTTTGAATAATGTTATATAGGTGACGCAGTATCATAATACAGTAATATCTCCAAATTTGACTTTTTGTGGGTTGACACATTATTGCTTATCAGCATCCATTTAAAAGCCTTACCGCGAATATTCACAGATGTTCACATAACGTCCGAGTTCAGAGTCAAGTGATACATCAATAAGTTAGCAACTTGTGACAGTACAATTTCAATCAGTAAGAACATTTCGTTCGGCATTGTAAAAACAAAGCACAACGAAGAAGAATTCTGTTTGTTGATCATAATGTAATCTTTACAGAATTTAATGGAAGAGCAAAAGTATAATACTTTAAATCATCGTGATTTGAAGTGTTGTTATGTTAATTGCACTCTTACAAGAAAACAATCTTAATGATATAAAGACGAAATGCTATAACTCCACATATAATACCCGAAACATGTAATTAATTGAAAAAAATCAAAAAACCCGACTGAAACTTTAAATCGTTATAGATTCTAAACGTTAATTCTGATTGATAAATCTAATTGGAAAAACAAAACCAACGATACTCTTTTTAAAATAGCTCGTCGATTTTATTTTTCTCTTTTTCATATTTTGGCACCTGAAACCGACCATTTTGATTTTTCCAAATTATTATAAAACTTTCTACGACATAGACTACGGTGCGACGCATCATTAATCAAAATTGGTACACGCGTTTGGTCTAAATAGTACCACAAAGGTACAAATACATACATAAACTGATAAACACCTTACCCTCCCTTGCGTCGCACAGTCGGGTAGAATATACGTCATAATGAGAGACAATTACTTATGGACATGCGACATATTTCGTGCTTAGCGCATGAGTGGGCAGTTCTGGGTTTCATGATTAAAGTAATGCTGACGACGCACAAACACGTGGGTATATTTCTGTAGGTGTGGTGTGGTGGCTTGACGTGGATGAGGTACAGTGGTATATTATTAATGTGCTTCTGTAGGCATCTTTAACGATTGTTGATACCGGAAAATCTTATGGATCACGCTACAGTTGTACTAATGTGAAGGAGGCCGCAAAAAATAATGCAAAATGGTTAAGGATTTTAATGTTGGTTATTATTAGTTACACAGTGGTCGAAATTCGACCACAATTAATTAAAATTTTAAGTTTGAACATAAACCAATTAGTATATATGCGTTTGTATGTGTTAAATACATGGTAGTGTGTGTAATGTTTTTTTTTATTTATTTAGTGTATTTTATGCATAATTAAAAAATATATATTAGCATTTTGAACTCCTTGTCTCCTCCATCCGCGTAAATTTCGCTCATAGTTTGAAGTTATCACTTCTATCGACTATTTTTATTATTGCCTATTTTAAAAGTTTTTATTTCTGAACCCAAAAACACTAAAATATGATTATTAAGTCTGACAGAATAGATATAATTGACAGGAGACATATGATAATAGTGGAAATGTATTGAAGGTTTGTACGTTGAAATCTGGAGCGTTCATTAATCGATTTTCTAAGTATATTTATAATGATCGTCTGCGGTTTTGCATATTTTTCTTCCTTTTACGAGGCAGGTGAAGAGTTGTAATTGGAAAATTATTTAGATCTTTAGATTTTGTGTAACGTCTGTAATCTTCTTCTTCTTCTTAGCGTGTCAATGGCAACAAATTTAAATTGAGTCAGCCCAGAACTCAGCCACCCTTATGGCATTTTCAGTAGCGTCCATTAGCTCCTGTAAGGTGCAAGTAACAGGGCAAGCAGCACATTTTAATAAATGATTCATTGTTTGTGGAACTGCACCACACTTAAACTCCAGGTTATCTGCAAAACCCCACCGGCTCAAGTTGTCCTTGCTTCGCCCTACTTGAGTCCGGAGTCTATTTAGGGACTTCCAAGTTTGCCAAGGCAACTTGTGTCCGGGTGGAAGATTTTCTACTGGTATGAATACTTTTTTATATCTCACGTATGAATGTAACGGACTGTAAATGTCCTATTGATGAGAAAAGGGCTCCTCTTCAATTAACCTTACCCTTAAGAGCTTAATCCACCACGGTGCTTCACTGGGTAAATACATGTGTCAGAATTTTTCTAAACACATTCAAGTTTTCTCACGATGTTTACCTTCACCGCCGTTTACGAGATTAATTTAAACAAAAGCACTTTAAAACACAAAGATGCTAGCCGGGATTTGAACACGTGATCACAGGTTTAAATCAACGTGTTCTGACCATTAGGTCGTCTCGGTTCACTAGGCCATTTCGGCTCGTATGTTTCGTATAGTAGCTTTCTGAATTTTGTACTAAAAAGTCTCCTATACACCGTCAAAATGTGTCATGTTTTGATAGCGATAGTTTCACCATTCTGCAATTTCTTCCCGATAAGCGTATTAGGTAAATTGTGTGAAATATTTAATTTTTTTTCTTTACTGGTCTTTTCTAGCTGATAAATATGGAGTATTTCTAAGCTACAAATCGATTGAAGGATTGAGCTGAGTAAATTTTAAAAGCAAAATCGAATCGAAAATTCGTGATTTTTGTTCGGGGTATTGTTACCAAATAAGGAAAAGTAAATAAAATAGACTATACACCAAATTTCTTCAAAGATTATTTTCTATTTGTATATTTTTACGCAGCCTACACGTCTTGTTACCGTGATTTATAGGCGAAGTAATAAATTACGATGATTTATTCACTTCTATAATACCGTAACAAAAAGGGTCTACTAGAAATTTCACATCAATAAGCTAAAACATCGCCTATTTCCTGCAGCCTTGAAAGAGTAGGAGGGAGCGATGTTACTAATATGTAAGAAAGAGAGAGCGATACGGTCTTTCTTTATCGGCTAGGGTATTGTGTGAAAGACGTAAATTTAACTTTATTATCATGCTCAGGGGTTAACGCTTAATCGTAAAAAGGTTCTTAATTGCTGATAATCACTTAATGTCAAAAATGGTTTAGTCGACATTTCCTCTTATAATTATGTGAGTACTTTTGAATCGTTAATATTATTTTACTAACCGACTTCCACAAAAGAGGGTTCTTGACTTAAGAATACTTTTTATTTTAATTTTTTTTTATGTATCTTCAACCGATTTAGTTGTTTTAATAGATAGCGCTGTATTTTGTCCATAAATGTTAAAAGTAAAATATGATGTCCCAATGCTGACCAAAAGCGTCCTCTTCTATTAATAAATTGACGAATATAAATGTGTCAAAATTTCACCCGGCACATGCAGGTTTTCTCACGATGTTTTCTCCACCGCCGAGCACGAGATGAATTTAAATAAGAATGGACGATCAAATCGTAGGGCGCGGTTAGTTAAATTATAAACATCGGTGACATTTGTTTCGTGATAATCGACTAGATATTGGCGCGTTTTATGATTCAATTTAGGAGTTTATCTTTGAAGTGTTCATATAAAACACTAAAAGTTAACTAATGGTTTTATTATATATTGTCAGTTTATAGATGAATTACGGCATTTTATTGATACGAAAGTATATAATTAAATAGACAAACAAGCCAAAGCATTCTTATCTGATCGCTATCAAACTTCACTGGATCGCTGGGATAATTTGACAATTGCCTAAAATTTCTTCAAAATCGGTGTGTAGTCCAATGAACATACATATCACGTATTTATATCGATTTTTTTATATTATTCAGAAAGTAGATGTAACAGACAACAAAAAACAGTAAAAATGTACAATTCTTTTTATTCTTTATATTTTTGCTAGGGTCTGCTTATAGTTCTACTCCAAAGACCTGTTTAATTTTACTAATTTAATTCTTTTTTACATCGTAGGGTTATAATTCCCATAGAATTTTCATCAAAATCGGTTCAGTACTTTGGTTTTCAAATCAAAATAACTGAAAGAAGTCATTCAAATAAATGAAATTACGTACTGTGCTTTTGAAATCGATTCCCCTTTTAAAAAAGTCTTGTTCGAAAGAGTCTTATTTATTAACAGAGTGAAAAAGGTTATTTCATTGTTATCCCTCTGGACCGTAGCTTAACTGAAAAGCTCATTTGCGTCAAAGTAATAGCTAGCTTCATTCATTTTTAGTTTAAATAATTAATCGAAAGTGTAGCTCATCGGGGAAATACTACTTGCATTATAGCCATAATTATTTTGTGATAAATATGAGTTCGATATTATTATTGTGTTAAACATTAAGGTGTATTGGTTAGAACACGTTAATTGAAAACGATGATAGCGGGTTCAAACACCGACTAAAACCGCTGAGTTATTCAAGTGCTAAATTTGTGTTTAAATTAATTTCGTGCTAGGCGGTGAAGGAAAACATCGTGAGAAAATTTGCATGTGCCGAAAACATTCTAACACATGTATAACCAGCAGTGGAGCAGCGTGGTGGATTAAGCTCTTACCTTTCTTCTTAATGAAAAGGGAGAGCTTTGCCCAGCACTAGGATTATAAAGGATTAGGATTATTTAATTTCAATTAGGACTACTAAATAAGTAGCAGATTTCCTCATTTGCCGTTTAGGCTATTCATTGCCGGGGGAGGGGGGGGGGGGGGGGCAAAGGTGCCGATTGCCTCCTCTGGGCTCATAACCATAACCGTTTATTCTCCATTTTTTTTAGGCTCGGCGTAGTATTTTAACTAATTTTGTGAAATTTTATCTATATCTCATGTATCCTACAATCCATTGGGATCCATCCCACAAAATTTATGAAGAAAATCCTGGATCCGCGCCTACTGAAAATACTTATAAGTGTAATTCTCGCCTTATGCTCATTAATATTATTAATGTTGTAGTCTCTTGTTTCTTTTACAGAAGTGTTTAAAGACTTATAAAAAGCAAAAGACTTTAAGAAGCGGAATTCACAATTCCGTGTATTTATACTATTTCATTATTCAGATTTGAAAATACGTGGTGTACCGATATTTAATTATTATTTTCACACCATTATACAACGATATATTTTCCTCATAAGCACATCGAGTTGGCCACACCTGCCTCATTTTAAAGGTTGGGACTCCCGTTACTCACCTTGCATTTGCACTAAAAAGAAATTCTTTTTGTTACTGTTGGCATGGCTTTTTATTAAAACATTGATGAACTAACTTCTGTCTCGGTTGACGGCCCGTTAAACCAATTTTATTGAGATTTTTCAATATAAGGTCAGCTTGGGCTATGGTAATGTATTAAAAAAAATACAGTCAAATATAGAACCTCCTCCTTTTTCGAAAAAAAATTATGACTTTAAACAGCATTTTGTAATGTTTAGTTTTCTGGTGCTCTTCTATATTTGCTTTTTAGATGTGAATTATACTTTTTAGTTTTCCTCACGGACTTACATAAGATTTACATAAATTGTTTATAATAAATTGGTATATGTATATAAAACTTACAAGTGTAATGCTTGTTTTAGACTTAACAAACCACTGTAAACGAATCTAACTAAAAAAACTAAATTAAATTTGTCAGTACATTTTTTAATTTGTTCAAAATATTTTGTTAAAAGATAACTATTTATAAAAATATATACTTGAAAAAATTATTTTTCATAATGTATATAAAAGAAAAATACATATATTCTAAAATATACTAAAATTGTTACGTACGTACTGAAAAATATTGAATTAATTTCATTATAATTTTTTAAAGATCGAAAAAATTATATTAAAACAACGTTACATAATGCAGTTACATTAACGAGAATAAGGATTCACAAATTGGGTTCTGATGCAGATAAGGGGTTGTTAAGACCTCGTTTGAGCGCAAATTATCTACATCACAACATATACGAATACACGTAAAATGTCACAATCCATATGAATAAGTAATATATTCAGCGAGCCTAGATAAAGTTATATACTGATTGACAAATTTTTGAAGACAAGGCTGTTTTTCCACTAGAGATTAGCTACGAATGTGTCATAACCACCAATAGGATCACTTGATTTTCATTGAGAGGTTGGCGCAGCGGATTAGTGCATTAGCCACGTCATTTCGATACATTAGGCTGCGTTTTCACCAGAGAAGATTGACACGATGCGTAGCGGAGGCAAATGACTTTGTTTTATGTAGAAAATAGCTGGCAAACGAGCAGGCAGGACACTTGATGCTTTAAGTGAAATGTTTACCGCTATGGCGTTTGCCACAGGAGGCACATATGCGTTGCTAGCTAAAAACGAATTAAGGGGTAAAAGGGAGGGGTTAGGCTATCAGCTCTTTCACTTACCGTACAAAAGGCAGCTGAATGAGCTACTTTAAGACCTTCTGTGAGAGAGAGGTACTGCCCCGGTCGAGTCAGCCCGTATACGAGCTGTAGTCATTAGGCTACAGCTATGCTCTATGTCAATGGAAACAAAACAAATGGGTAATATGGATGTTTTTCGTTGTCTGTGTGTTTATATTGTGTGTGTATTCGTACTTCGGCACAGGGTTATGAGATTTCAATGGGGCCGTTGAGTCTGATGCGTTTATTTATTATTTATTTATAAACTAAACTCTAGTGGAAAGCGGTCCAACTTTAGTTAGTCCTTTAGATACTAGTTGAAGTCATGGATGCCATTCACCGCTTAGCTACATCCCATATCTCTAGTGGAAAGCCAGCTTAAGGCTTGGTATCTATAAAGATGTGCGAGGTAGCTAGACAGTATGCGAGGCAAAAATGCAGGAAAATATTTTCCTAGCTTCACTGAGCGCAGCTTAAAAATGGTCGAGGAGATAGGTATTTTAATATACAAAAAAGCGAAATGCGTGCGAGGAATGTGAACGAAGTTTAGAGCTCCTGAATCAGTCAGTAGACGAAAGGAGCTCGTTACGTGTTCTTCACGGCTCAGTTACACACCATTCCATAGTTTTGTTTCGCATCCTGGTTCTCAGTCATCTCAGTTTCCTCGTACATCTGCTACTTGACCATATTTAGTTAATCATTCTTATGTTGGTAGACGTATAAATTTTTCAAGAGGATGTCAGAAAAATGCTTCTACAAAAAAGTTTATAAATTTGTAAAGAAACGTTTGTGTTAGAGCATAATATGACATTAAAGACTTTATAGATGATGACATACCACGGGAACAAGGTAATCGCTTCCAGACTATAATTTAAGTAACCAATCTTAACGTTGTTTAAAAGAAAAATGACGAAAAAATAAATCCCTATGAGTTACGTTCGCAGTTTCTTCTTAGGTCTTAGGTTTTACTTTTCCAGAACTATGATATAATTATTTGCCGAAAGTTCAAGAAGAGATTATAATTTATAATTTTAAATATAAATATTTTTATTTTGATTTCTGGTGAAGCAGTCACACTATTTCACAGCTTTGTTATGCATTGGAGTTAGCTAATGTTCCATTAATCTCTGGTGAATATGCAGCCTAAATGTATGGAAGAGACGTGGCTAATGGAATGTTCTATGTGTTTCGCAATTAGTGGCACGCATAGCCCCAGGGATATTTGACGTTTGTTATAGAGATATACACCTATATTGCATTATCTATGTAAACTATTGATCAATCTTGTTTTAATTTAAGCAAATAATACTTAATACTGCATCAAAATAAATGTTTGTTACGCCATTTTGAAAATCATTTTTCGCTCTAATGACGTAAATTAAGTAAATATGTATTATAATTAATCCTTTTTTTTTAAATTTATATATTTATATTTCAATTATTACATAAACAGCTAGGGGCTAACGGTGAGAAGCATTCGCACGGGTCAATTTTTATGTACGTATTGATTGCCATAATCTATAGAAATAAAGTAACAGCCTCTTAATATAGTAGCTTAACGAATATACAAGGTCCTTTATGTATTCACAGTGATTGAATCAAACGAGGATAGATAAGTCTAAAACAATAAGGCACAGCGGAAAATCCCAGAGGCTGTGTTTTTATCAACGGTTTTATTTGTGAAAAATAAACTTTTTAAATATGTAATGATTGAATTTTACTTTTTATAGATATAAGCTTTAAGACTCTTTTCGGAATTTTTCGTTATTCTTCTCTTTTTTTATAGTTCTGAAGTTTTGAAAAAGTTGGTTTGTATATATGGACGCTGGTAAGCAATACTAAGTCAAGCCACACGGACTTCATTTTGAGAAAATGGCGTCTAAAGATGTCAAACTCATCTATACTAATAATAAATTCTAGAGGGTCGCTGTCTGTACATGGAAGATATTTGAAAAAGAACATTATTGGGGGCCTTTACCAACGCAATAGAACCCAAATCTATGATTTTTAGAATTCTTATCTGTTTGTCTGTTTGTCTGTTTGTCTGTTTGTCTGTTTATCTGTGCGTTTGTGCACGCTAATCTCAGAAACGGCTTATCCGATTTAGATGCGGTTTTCACTAATATATTGTAGTAAGCTTCACTTAACATTTAGGCATTGTTTTATGTCAATCGGTCCATAAATAAAAAAGTTATGTCAATTTAACGAATCACCTTGAACATTTTTTTCTGCTTATCACTAAATGCATGAAAGTATATACAGTACATACATCAAAAAATACATTTTTAAATTTTTTGTCTGTCAGTCTGTCTGTTTGTTCCGACGATAATCTGAAACGGCTGAACCGGTTTTGATGGTACTTTTACTCGCAGTTAGCAAATGTTATAAGGAGTGACTTGGACTTACTTCTATTTAAGTTTTTTTTTCATTCTATAAATATGAAAAAAAAATCTAACGGGTCGCTGTCTGTACATGCAAAATATATGAAAAAAAAAATATTGGGGGTCTTTACCTACGCAATAGAACCCAAAACAATAATTGTTAGAATTTTGTCTGTTTGTCTGTTTATCTGTGCGTTTGTGTCCGCTAAAAAAGATATGTCTATTTATGGGGTCACGTCGAACATTATTTTGTGATTTTCACTAAATGCACGAAAGTACTTACATCAAGTACTGTCAGTCTGTTTTTTACGACTAATCTCTGAAACAGCTGAATCAAATTTGATGAGACTTTCACTCGCAGATAGAGGATGTCCACTAATCACGTGAGGCCCAGAGAAGGGAGTGGGAATGGAACAAATATATCACAAAATATCACTAAGTCTAAGAAGTTCTTAAAAACATTACAGCAGCTCCTATAGCTAATATTATAAGGATTAACTTAGGCTACTTTTATTAAAAAATATATGTATTTAAATCAATAATTAAAAAAGAGAATTACGCGATAACAAAACATTGGAGAAACCAATAAAATAGTAAACAATTTCATATTTAAGAAGGGAAGGTATACAAGTAAATAAAATTAATGTGTCTGTTTGTAATTTTAAATACTTTATACTTTCATATGCATACGCATTTGCATATGAAAGTATACACGGTACTTACAACAAAATTCCCAATTTTAAAATTTTTGTCTGTCTATCTGTCAACATCAATGTGGAACAAAATTGAAACTAATGAAATAGTGAATAATATTTGATTCAAATAGGAAAGTTAATAAATAATAATAATTTTAAAAAATAATAAATTTACTGGGTAATTTTTTTACTGGATATGATAGAGCAAATCCGAAACTATAAGCAATAGCGAAAAATAATTAAAGGGGTAACAGAGCCATTTTTAATAAAAACTAAAACTATATCATTAGTTTTTAGGGTTCCGTAGTAAAAAACGGAACCCTTATAGTTTCGCCATGTCCTTCTGTCTGTCTGTCTGTCTGTCTGTCTGTCCGCGGCTTTGCTCCGAAACCCTTAATACCAGAAAGCTGTAATTCGGTATGAGTATGCATATGAATTACGCCGAGAAAGTCGTACAATAAAATCTTAAAAATATTTTTTTTTCAGGGTGTCTTCCCTATGTGTTAAGAGAGACCAAAAATTTTTTTTCTCATTTATCCCGTGTTGTGGGGTATCGTTAGATAGGTCTTTTAAAAATGTTATAGGTGTGGGAAAACCATTTTTCTGAACGACGAACTGTTTCCGAAATATTAAGCTTTGAAGTGTTAATTTTTCTTAGAGTCAAGTGTCCCCCCCCCCTCTACCCACTAAACTGCTGCGTCTAAAAATATGAAAACATTCACGAGTAGTGGTACATATAATGAATTTAAAAGGAAAATTATCACGGCTATGTGGGTTCTTATGGTTATCGAGTTATAGATGATCTAAGTAAAAATAAATATTTCACTTTTTAAAGCATCACATTATGTAAATATTAATAATTTTAAATTAATATATGAATTTAAATGAATAAATAAATACATATTTAATAAGTTTAAATTAAAATGAAATATAAAATAAGGTATAAATCAATGTCTCAAAAAAACATGTCGCGAGTGATTCTGAATCGCGCTTATGAAGTTTTCAACCAAATCTCCATAGATTTCATAGGCGCTAATCAGGAAGGAAAATTATCGGCGCTAAGTATATTTTACAAGTGTTAGAATAATAAATAATCGCCGCACATATAAAGTTCAAAATCGTTAGTATAATTCACATTCAAACAATCATTTTACATTAAAAATATTTTAGTCTCGAAATATAAAGAGAAATTAAAAATAATTTTATAATAATAAAAGGTTTAAAATTGTAAGTACATATATTGTATAAACTGACTTAAAAAAGGAAATTCCCACTTCGTCGTAAGCTTTTTTACGAAAATAGGTACTCGAAGATTGCTTGACCGATCTTGACAATTCTGACAACTACGGAACCCTACATTGTGCGTGGCCCGACACGCACTTGGCTGATTTATTTGAAAAATAAGTTCTCCTAGCCAGAAACGACGTTGAAACACGTTGATTTTGAGAAAAATTAACATTCTGTATGATTGCATCATCTGATACTGTCACATATTATAAGGATCAACTTCAGGGAGGTAATAGTATATAGTTAACTGCAACAAAAAGAAAAGACTATTTTTTTACAAAATTCTATCAAATTCTTACATTAATTAAATCTTTAGCAATTCTTTAAAAAAACAATTATACCTAAAAGTGAAATTTTAAAATTATAACGGGATGTTTTAACGCTAATAGCGGGTGAGTACCATAGCCGAGTCCAGTGAAATGTAGATTTTCAATAAATTCATTTATCTTTTTAAGAATTATCTAAACCTACCTAGGTAACGGAATAGGTAACGAGGACCAAAACAAACGTCACATTCTATCAACTTTGTACAACTCACATAGAAAAAATAGACAAACATAAAAGAAGTTACTGTGAGTTATTCATTTTATATATTTTCGATTGTATTGTTCACAGTCTTCCTTACTTTAGTAGGTGACCAGCATTTTGATGCGATATAAACAAATCGTTCGAAGTAATGCAGATTTTTTTTCTAAACCTACGGGAACCCATGATTTAACCCACATATTTGATTATGTCTATGTAGAATCGAATACTTAACTTCTAATTAGTGTATATATTTAATGTTGTTTTGTAAAAAAAATCTTTTCCTTTAATTTTTTATTACTTTCCAAAAGTTGATCAAGTTTATTGGTGCTGTAATCATACAGAATGTATTTTTTTTTTCAAAATTAGTGGGTTCTATTCCTGGTAAGGAGAATCATGAAATCAAAATAAAAATATGATCCAGTTTTAGATTTTTCAAAATTTGACACGAAACACCTTTAAGTATCTTTCGCGATTCCTTATAGTTCCGGATTTGGCCATATAAATATCAAAGCCCAGTTAAAAAAGTCACCCGATATATAATACAAGAAGAAACTCAGTGGGAACTTACTGTTTTGCAGTCAAAATCTTAAAGACTAGCACAAAACAACTTTTCTTCAACATTTATAGCGAAAACCGTGGTGGAATACCATATCTGAGTTAGTGACTGCTTATAAAAACAACCAGAAAGTTCCCAGATCCAAAGTAAAAAGCTTCTTTCTTGAGCAGCACCGCAGACTATTATAACCTTGATTTGCAGGAGACATACCAAGCATTCTGTAATCCACGCGAACGAAGTCGCGGGCACAGCTAGTTATTAATAAATTTGTTTGAAGAAGTATATATCCATCTTTTCTTTTCTTTTTTAATAAAAGGTATAATTATTTAAAATAAATTGATATATTTAATATGTTATCTAATAAAAAGTTTTTCACATATTTGAGATTATTATATAAATTGCAGAATATAGAACGCACATGAAATACGTAACTATTAATTAAGAAACTTTTTTCCGTACCTATTTAGTTCAGATGACTTAATAACTTTTTGAATAATGTTTAATAGTCGATGCATTATCAAAACATATCAATATGTTCGAATTTGACTTTTTGTGGGTTGACACATTATTGCTTATCAGCATCCATATAAAAGTTTTATTTACTAATATTTCTATACGTCTTGTTATATTTTTAACCAATTATTAACCAATACTCTTTAAATACAATGTTCAAAGGTTTTTTCAATGCTATTTATTGCGCTTAGTAAATAGCTTCGCGTCCATTGAGTTCCATGACATTTATTAATGTTACAAGCGCCCCTAATTGCCCTCAGTGGGTTAACTCTTAAGTGGGTCGAGCTAAAAAAATTCTATACCATCAATACACGTAATCGAGCTAAATACTGCACTTTAATATACTATGAAGTAGAATAAAAATTTAATAGTTGTTTACCACTAGTAGTGGTTCGAATGTAGCTTATAAAATTTGTATTTATACTAATATTATAAAGAGGTTAAATTTGTTGTGTTTTTAAGTTTGTACGTAGGGGATAATCTCTGTAACTACTGATCTAATTAAAAAAAAATTATATATATTATATATCACATATGTTATATATGAGAGGCGAAATAGCCTAGTGGTTAGAATTCGTTGATTTTAACCGATGATCGCGGGTTCAAAACATGCTAGCACAGCTGAGTTTTAAAGTGCTTAATTTGTGTTTAAATTCATCTCGAGCTCTTCGGTCAAGGAAAACCTACATTTGCCGGGAGAAATTCTATATTGTACATGTATATATATTCGTCAACCCGCAGTGAAGAAGCGTGGTGGATCAACTTCTAAACCTGCTCCTTGATTGAGATGAGGCATTTATCCAACAGAGGGACATTTACAGGCTCTTACTTTACTTAACTATAGGCTATATTACATCACACGACAAGAGTAGCTATTTGGAATATTTAAAAAAAATACATTTTTGTTAACCATATTACCTTATATAGCTTTTTGAAATAATTATGTATATAAACTTTAATTATGTAGTATCTAAAAATTCTCTATAGTTGTATTATGCTAAAAAAGTGTTACAAATAAAATAATTCTCTTTACGTTATATTATAAATTTGTTAAATATTTCTTGGTTTCTAAAAAGGTTAAAGAGATAATATTTATATTACATTGTTTGCCAAATAATAGACCACAAAGGCAACGCCCACTGGTGGGCGATATTGCCAAGTTTTAGCATATATACGGATAAATAATGCCCTATTTATATAACATACATATTTACATAACATTTTCATATACGTTATCTTCTGGATTCTTTTCCGTATAAAAATATTGATTTTCTTAAATTATATTTGAAGTTTTTTTGTTTTTTTTTTTTTTTTAAGTAATTTTTCGGTTTAAAGCTTTCGTCCTTTATTCAAAAGTGATAAATTAAATCAAATATTATCATGGTTATATGTTAATTATAAGTCAGAATATAATAATGATTCAGACATCGGTCAGTCCTTATTACTACACGTAACTAGTACGTCGTAATTTAGAAATGTCCTTTAATTTAATGCCACGGGGCTGCTCTAATTAAAACACGGCAAACAACCCCCATCGTTATAACGAGGCTCCAGGTAATAGAGGTTTTGATGGCTCTTTCACGACATTCTTGTTTAGTTTGTAAACAAGTGTCGGAGAAGAGAGAGAATGATTTTGTCAACGAAATAAAAATATGCGTACATATAATTCTCTTAATATAGGTAGGTATATTGATGAAAAAAAAAGATGGATGTATACTTCGTCAAACTAATTTATTGAGAATTGACATCTTTAGACGCCATTTTCTCAAAATAAAGTCCGTGTGGCTTGACACATTATTTTTTGTTATTATAAAAATGGGGGCACACGGGCAAATATTACCACCTGATTTTAAGTGGTTATTATCGCCCGGACATCTGCAACACCAGGGGCGTAGCGACCTCGACCCTTGAAAACCCCCAAATTATAGCGCTCTGGAAAAACCTCAGGAGGTAAACCATTCCACAGCCAATGCTTATCATCGCCCATATAGCTTTAAACATTACTCAATAAACGGGCTAGTTAAACGGCGCCGGATGGTGAAGAGCCTAGTTCGTTAATTACACGGCTAATTAAGCTAGTTGGCGACATGTGTACGAAAATGAATCAGAAGTTATGTAGGTGAGCTAATATTCTTAGCGTTTTCTTTTTTAAAAATTGGGTTAAGATATCATTAAAAAAGCACTGAAACATTACATTTTACATAGAAGGTTTATTTCAAATGTGGTACTACAGAGTTTTGTAAGGCTTTCAAGTTTTTTTATGTCATGCACAGCAAGCACGGCGTCGTATAGAATTTGTTTGAATAAGTCTCCGTTCCGAGATTGTGTATATCTTAGTGATTTTAAACTTGGTATGAAATGCAAACATTAATGTTATTACACTTTTGTTGGTTTAATTTCGCTTTTAATATTTTTGTTATAGATATTTAATATAGGAATATGAATGATAACATAAAAAGTCTAATAGCTACATGGAATCGTTTTACTTGCTAGAGGTAAGGCATTTTTCATACGTAAATAGTGTGTATAACAATAAATTATATATTAAAGCAGTGTCGAAAATTGATGTGAAATTCTGACATATATATATCCGCCCCGCAGTGGAGCAGCGTGGTGGATTGAGTTCTAAACCTTCTCCTTATAGGAGGGGAGGCCTTTGCCCAGCAGTGGGACATTTACATGTTGTTATTTTTTTACTTACTCCATTTTTATTGAACATCTTCCTTAGCGGTGATCACTTATTAGGCGGGCCGTCTGTTTGTTTCTTTACTTCTTCTATGCGTTGGTGTAGAGTAGGTAGGAGTAGTATAATGTATTCTGCTGATTCCAGGTGACGATGCAGTATACGGTTATGTTATTTTAATATCACTAAGGACACCGTATACTAAATTTCGAACAAATCTTCATAAATTATAGTAAATACCACCTTGGCCACTTCTACATTCAAGAAGAAAAATCCATATCAAAATTGTTGCATTCGTTTGGAATGCCACAGATAGACGTACAGATACATTGTCACAGAGATACATTCAAAGTATAACATTCCTTTTTAATATCGATGGGTAGCGAAAATTATTTTTAAAATCAATAACTCGTCTCCCTAACAAGACAATCAACAGTACTGTATCAATACCAGTTTTACCTAAAAGCCTCAAAATTGTTATAGATCCTAAACTTTAATTCTGATTGATAAAAATAATTTTTAAATACCTATTCAACGATACCCCATTTGACATAGTTCGTTATATTTCATTTTTTTCTCTTTCACACTATGGCGTCCAAAATCGGCCATTTTGATTTGTCAATATTTTTATGCTTTCTATGACATTCGCGCCGTTGTGATGAAAAGACGTAAAATTTATGAAAATTGGCTCACAAGTTATGTCTAAATAGTTCCAAAAAGTCACAATTGCACATACATATATAAGTCGATAAACACATTACCCTCCGTTTTGCCGCGCAGTCGGTTAAAAATAAGCGGTGTAGCACCTTATGTAGCATCATTTACATTTATTGCGATGATAAATGTCGCACAAACGTTCGTGCATGTTTAGATGTTGTTAGCATTCATGTCACTTTCGCATGATACTATGCGTGTTTATATTTTAACGGATTGCTTCGAGGCAACGTTCAAAATGGCTTTATATTTATATTATTTAGAGGTAAAATTTGTTTGTATATAGAGTAATAGCTAAACTTAATGATCCGATTTAAAAAAGTATGAATACGTTGGATAGTTGGTTTACTGAGGAAGGTTGTATGCAAGGGCGGATCCAGGCGGTGGGTCATAGGGGTCATGACCCCTTACCTGGGTTGGGGCCAAGACCTAGGTAGAGCACTATTAATTGTTAAACATGATGATGAGTAACAAGATTTTTATTTTTTTTTGTCACAATATAGATTTTATGTAAGTACCTTTAATATTTAAATAATTTAATATAATTTGTATGATTGAAGAACGTTTAACCGGACTGGCACTTCTCCACGTCCATAAAAAGGTACCCATCGAAGTAGAAGTGATAACTTTTTACCTGTATCGGTACAGGTAAAACGTTATCACTTTTTATCATTATCAAACTAAAATTATTACTTCTTGTGACTTGACCACAACTAGGTGACCCCCCCGTGGCGGCGAAGCTGGATCCGCCCTTGGGTGTATGTATACTACTATATTCCATCATGCTATTCGTAAGAGAGAAAAAAATAACTAGTATAGAGGCAACTAGTCATTGCATGTTGATAAGCAATAATGTGTCAACCCACAAGAGTCAAATTCGGATATATTGATTGATGGATATTGATTTTAATACGGCATCACCTATTTAACATTATTCAAAAAAATGTCATATAAACTAAATAAGTACGGAAAAAAAATTCTTAATTAATTGTTTCAAATTTCAAGTGCCTTCCATATTTTGAAATTTATACAATAATCTCAAATATTTGAAAAACTTTTTATTAGATAATATATTAAATATATCAAGCTGATTTTCATTCTTTATGCCTTTTATAAAAAAAAGGAACGAAAAGATGTATAATTATTTCTTCAAACATATTTATTAAGAATAGATTCGACATCCTTAGGCGCCATTTTCTTAAAATGAAGCCCGTGTGTCTTGACACAGTATTGCTTATCAGCGTCCAATTCGTATTTTGTATGTATTTGTTGGATAAAACTGACACAAACACTCATATTTTATAGCTTGTAGATATCTTACGTTCATGTACGCTTGTAAATATTTGACATTAAAAATCTGTACCCATTTCCAAGTTTGACAAGTCATTAAACTTGTTGTCCTAAATATACTCTCGACTGTCATACTCAGTCGCTAGGGAACGTCGTCCGACGTGGTCGGCATTCTATGTGCCGAAATTATGAACTCATAACTTATCTACCGTAATAAATTTTTCCTGGATCAATTGGATGATAATAAGCAATACTGTGTCAAGCCACACGGACTTCATTTTGAGAAAATGGCGTTTAAAGATGTCAAACCTATTCTTAATAAATTTGTTTAAAGAAGTATATCCATCCATCTTTTCTTTTCTATTTTGATAAAGGGTATAATGAATTAAAAGCAGATTGAGATATTTAATGTATTATCTAATAAAACGTTTTTTAAATACTTGATATTATTGTATAAATTGCAAAATATGGAACGCACTTCAAATTCGATACATTCAAGTAAGAAACTTTGTTCCATACTTATTTAGTTTATATGACTTGAAATATTTTTTAATAATGTTAAATAGGGAACGAAATTAATGTTAAATAGAATCAAAATACATCAATATCTAACTGACAAATATTATTGAGCAGAACACCGTCATTAAGAAACTGTCTAAAAGCAAACAACCGCTAAAACCGTGGATTACAGTAGGTATCTTAAGGTCGATCAACAAACGTAAACAAACTTCATTTAAAATTAAGGAAAAATATGGAAGACCAACAGCTAAAAGAATACTACACTAGATATCGAAATATGTGTCATAAAATATTAAAATATGTAAAAAAGGACTATTATGTAAATAAATTAGAAAAAAACTCTAACAATCTAAAAAAGACTTGGGAAATAATTAAAGATGTTTGCAATTTAGACCCTGGGAATTCCTCACCTATTGACTTATTGAACCTAAAAGAGACCCCAAGAGCTTCCTTGAATGCAGTAAATTCATTTTTTGCGTCATTAGGGTATGACCTTGCACAAGTTAAGCTAAATAAAATTGGTGACACTGAAATTAATCTAGCCCGCAAAGCAACCTCTGGTGTCTGGGGAACCCACCCATCTATGTCATTATTTTTAACAAATGCATTTGAGGTAGAGGAAGCAATACTAAATTTAAAATCTAGCAATTCTGTTGGGTCCGACTCAATACCTACAGGAATAATTAAAAAATACAAAAGTTACTTAATTGAACCTATTACTCATTTAGTTAATTTAAGCTTCGAAACCGGGATCTTCCCCACAATATTCAAAACGTCAATTATTTGTCCAATACTAAAAAGCGGAGATAAAAGACTACCCAATAACTACAGGCCTATTGCTCTTCTTTGTGTCATATCTAAGATCATTGAAAAAATAGTTAATAAAAGACTAGTTGCCTACCTAAATAAAAATAACCTCATTTCACCTAATCAATTC